>OZ010743.1:2500-2402500 GCA_963932245.1 Tachinus rufipes | reverse complement strand
TTAAACAATTTTTTTATATCTAAATAGCAACACACTAAAGTTGGGACAAATAATAGATCTTTTGATGACTTGGGCGGATAGGTAAGTCATAGTAGAAAAACTAAACTTTGTTCCTACACACCCGTCCAAGCGTTAGTTATCATAAAATTTATTGTTAAACAATTTTCTCTTATCTAAATGTAAGCACACAAGAGGTGGGACGAACAATAGATCCTTTGATGACTAACAATTGGACGGGTGGGTGGATCACAGTAAAAAAAATACTTGTTTACACATTAAACTTTCTTTCCACCCACCCACCTATGCGGTAGTTATCAATAAATTTAATGCTAAACAATTTTCTCATATTTAAATCCAAGCACACAAGAGGTAGGACAAACAATAGATGCTTTAATGATTCACATTTGGGTGGGTGGGTGGGTCACAGTAGATCAAGTAATTTGTCCACAAATTAAACTTAGTTTTTACCCACCCATCCAAGCATTAGTTATTAAGAAATTTATTGTTAAACAATTTTTTCGTATATAAATCCACACAAGAGGTGGGTGAGAGAAACAATAGATTTCCTTTGATAAATATTACTATCACAGTAGAAGAAGTAACTTGTTCACAAACTTTTTAGACAGTTTGGGGTTATTTTTAAGGTTATGTTTACTAAAATTTACAAATTGTATTCTATTATGTAAACAATAAAAGCATATAAAATAATTTTTATTTTTTAAATTTTTAAAAAATCTTAAATTTTGTGTTTAAAAAATGTATTTTTTGACATATTGAGGTTATGTTTAACAAAAATTTACAAATAATGTTGCAATATCCATCTTATAATAGCACAAAATCTAATTTTAATATATAAAAAAAAACTATGAATTTTGTTTTTATGTTTGTATTTAGTTGCACTTTTTGACATTTTAGAGTTATTTTTAAGAATTTATTCATTAATTTTTAAAAAATATGTTGCATTATGTGGTTATTAATGCATAAAATAAAATTTTCAAGTATATTTTTATAAAAAAAATAAGTTTTGTGTTCAAAATTAATTTTTGTGTAAAAAGTTGCACTTTTTGACATTTTTTAATAATTTTTGAGGTTATGTTTATCAAAATTACACAAAATATAATGTCTTATGTAACCAATAAAAACATAAAATCAAGTTTTATTTTATTTAAAAAAAAAACTTTAAATTTTGTGAAATATTGCATTTTTTGTTATATTAAGATTATTTTTGAGGTTATGTTTACTAAAATTTTACAAAATATGTTGTATTATTTAATCAACAAAAGCCGAAAATTAAATTTTAATTTATTGTTTAATAAAATTTACTTTTTGACATTTTCTAGTTATTTTTGAGGTTATGTTTATTAAAATTGTACAAAACATGTTGCATTATATAACCAATTAAAAAATTGAATTAAATTTAAATTTAAGTTTTTGAAAAAATTCTGAGTTTTGATTTTATGTTTGGTTTTTGGGCAAAAAGTTGTACTTTTTAATATTTTGAGGTTAGTTTTAAAAACATGTTTACCAAACTTTTACAAAATATACTGCGATATCAAAAAGAGCACAAAATTTAATTTGAGTCAAAATTTTCAGGTTATGTTCAAAAAAATTTTACAAATTATTTTGCATTATATAACTAATCAAAGTATAAAATTAAATTTTTATTTATACTTAGAAAACCATTGCTTTTGGATGATACAAAGTCACATTTTTTGATATTTTGAGATATTTTAGGAAAATTGGAACAATTTTGTTTTTGAATTATTAAATAAAAGCTAATCAATAAGAAAATTGCATTAAAATCTAATTATAATATTTTTACAACCTTAATTTTTTTGTTTTTGAGTACAAAATTGCTATTTTGAGATTATTTTTAGAAAATAAATATTTTTTTATAAAATCATTAAACAAAACAACCATAATCAAAATTTACTTAATTTTTTTTGATTCCGAAAACAAAGTTGCTTTTTTAAATTCTAAAAAAATTATTGAACAGATTCAGATACAGAACTACAGAAATTGATTTAAATTTTTTTAATTAAATTGTTTTACGACTGGAGATGTCAGAATTAACCCTAAAACAGTAAAATGCATTAAGTCTAGCAGGAACTAAACCACAATTGAATGTCAAACAACATCAAACTATAAAACATAGTTACAACAAATTGAATATTAAAATTACCTGCAAAAACACCACAAAATAGCAAAATTTAGTTAAATTAATTTGCAAATTGACAAAGTATGACAGAATAAAATACAAAATCTCAAATTTGCGTTAGACCTTACAGAAAACAATTTACATTGATTGCGATGCAACACAAAACTCCAATACTTAGTTTGAAAAAAATAAATTAAATCGCAAAGCAATAAAATATTTTAAAACTTATTGCAAAGCGACATAATGCATTAAAACAAAGAATTTTAGAACTGATAAATAACAAAGTTTATACAAAATAAATTACAAGCCAAAAGTATCAGTCATAAAAACAAAACAAAATGTTACAAAATGTCAAAAATTGTTATAATATAAAAGTCAAAAATTTTAATGTTTTTGTCAAAAACATCAGAAATTTGGCAAAAAACATCAAAATCTAGTCAAAGATGTAAAATTTTGCTATAAAATTAAAAAAACCATGTTTAAGCTAATAAAGATGACAAAAAGAAATAGAAGACAAAATTAAAAAGATAAAAAATTAATATTAATCAAAAAAAGTTATCAAAACCGTTATAAAATTAGAAATATAGTCAAACATACAACAATTTAATATTAATTGCAAAAAAAATATCCCGCCTACCCTCCTTAGTATTTGTATACAATCTTTTAATAACAAACACTTGGGTAGGTGGCTGGGCAACTCCAGAGCATAATGACGGTCAAAACTTTTATTTGGAGTTGCCCACCCACTCGCCCAAGTGTAACTCTAAAACATGATGACGCTCAATAGTTTTATTTGGAATTGCCCACGCACCCGCCCGAGTTTTGTTATCAATAATTTAGTTTACAAACACTTTGCGAGTAACTGCAGAGCATTATAACAGTCAATAGTTTCAACTAGAGTTGCCCACTTACCCTCCCGAGTGCTTGTATACAATTTTTTAATAACAAACACTTGGGTGGATGGGTGAGCAACTCAAAAACCTGATGACGGCCAATAAATTTATTGAAGTTACCCTCCCACCCACCCAAGCGTTTGTTATCAAAAAATTAGTTTACAAACACCTGGGCGGGTAACTGCAGAGCATTAAAACGGTCAATAGTTTCAACTAAAGTTGCCCACTTATCCTCTCAAGTGTTTGTATACAATCTTTTGATAAGAAATACTTGAGTGGGTGGGTGGGCAACTTTAAAGCATGATGACGGTTAATAATTTTAATTAGAGTTGCTCACCTACCCACCCAAGTGTTTGTTATCAAATAATTAGTTTACTAACACTTGGGCGGGTAACTGCAGAGCATTGAAACGGTCAATAGTTTCAACTAGAGTTGCTCACCTACCCTCCCAAATGTTTGTATACATTTTTTTGATAACAAACACTTGTTGCCCACCCACCTACCCACCCAAGTGTTTGTTATCAAATAATTAGTTTACTAACACTTGGGCGGGTAACTGCAGAGCATTGAAACGGTCAATAGTTTCAACTAGAGTTGCTCACCTACCCTCCCAAATGTTTGTATACATTTTTTTGATAACAAACACTTGGGTGGGTGGGTGGGCAACTCAAAAGCTTGATGACGGTCAATAATTTTAGTTAGAGTTGCCCACCCACCCAACCGAGTGTTTGTTATCAAACAATTAGTATACAACCACTAGAGCGAGTAACTGCAGAGCATTATAAAGGTCAATAGTTTTAACTAGAGTTGCCCACCTGTCCTCCCAAGTCTTTGTATACAATCTTTCAATAACAAACACTTGGGTGGGTGAGTGGGCAACTCAAAAGCATGATGACGGTCAATAGTTTTAATTGGAGTTGCCCTTCCACCCACCTAAGCGTTTATTCTCAAAAAATTAGTTTACAAACACTTGGGCGGGTAACTGCAGAGCATTAAAACGGTCAACAAATTTAACTAAAGTTGCTCACTTACCCTCTTAAGTGTTTGTATACAATCTTTTGATAACAAACATTTGGGTGGGTGGGTGGGCAACTCAAAAGCCTGATATAGGTCAATAATTTTAATTGGAGTTGCCCACCCACCCACTCAAGTGTTTGTTATCAAAAAATTAGTTTACAAACACTTGGGCGGGTAACTGCAGAGCATTGTAACAGTCAATAGTTTCAACTAGAGTTGCCCATCTACCCTCCCGAGTGTTTGTATACATTCTTTTGATAACAAACACTTGGGTGGGTGGGTGGACAATTCTAGAGCATGATGACGGTCAATAGTTTCAATTGGAGTTGCCCACCCACCCACCCGAGTGTTTGTTATTAAATAATTAGTTTACAAACACTCGGGCGAGTAACTGCAGAACATTATAACGGTCAATAGTTTCAATTAGAGTTGCCCATTCACTCTCTTAACTGTTTGTATACAAATATTTGATAACAAGCACTTGGGTGGGTGGGTGGGCAACTCAAAAGCCTGATGACGGTCAATAATTTTAATTGGAGTTGCCCACCCACCCACCCGAGTGTTTGTTATCATATGATTAATTTACAAACACTCGAGTGAGTAACTGCAGAGCATTATAACGGTCAATAGTTTCAACTAGAGTTGCCCACTTACTCTCTTAACTGTTTGTTTACAATTTTTTGATAACAAGCACTTGGGTGGGTGGGTGGGCAACTCTAGAGCATGATAACGGTCAATAATTTTAATTGAAGTTGCCCAGCCACCCACCCGAATGTTTGTTATCAAATAATTAGTTTACAAAAACTCGGGCGAGTAACTGCAGAGCATTAAAACGGTCAATAGTTTCAATTAAAGTTGCCCACTTACCCTCTCGAGTGTTTGTATATAATCTGTTGATAACAAACACTTGGGTGGGTGCATGGGCAACTTTAGAACATAATGACAGTCATTAGTTTTAATTGGAGTTACCCTCCCACCCACCTTAGCGTTTAATATCAAAAAATTAGTTTACAAACACTTGGGCGGGTGGGTGGGTAACTTTAGAACATAATGACAGTCAATAGTTTTAATTGGAGTTGCCCTCCCACCCATCTTAGCGTTTGTTATCAAAAAATTAGTTTACAAACACTCGGGCGAGTAACTGCAGAGCATTATGACGGTCAATAGTTTCAACTAGAGTTGCTCATCTACCCTCTTGAGTGTTTGTATACTTTTTTTTGATAACAAACACTTGGGTGGGTGGGTGGGCAACTCTAGAGCATGATGACGGTCAATAGTTTTAGTTGGAGTTGCCCACCCACCCACCCGAATGTTTGTTATCAAATAATTAGTTTACAAACACTCGGGCGAGTAACTGCAGAGCATTATGACGGTCAATAGTTTCAACTAGAGTTGCCCACCTACCCTACCGAGTGTTTGTATACAATCTTTTGATAACAAACACTTGGGTGGGTGGGTGGGCAACTCTAGAGCATGATGACGGTCAATAATTTTAATTGGAGTTGCCCACCCACCCACCCGAATGTTTGTTATCAAATAATTAGTTTACAAACACTCGGGCAAGTAACTGCAGAGCATTATGACGGTCAATAGTTTCAACTAGAGTTGCCCACCTACCCTACCGAGTGTTTGTATACAATCTTTTGATAACAAACACTTGGGTGGGTGGGTGGGCAACTCTAGAGCATGATGACGGTCAATAATTTTAATTGGAGTTGCCCACCCACCCACCCGAATGTTTGTTATCAAATAATTAGTTTACAAACACTCGGGCGAGTAACTGCAGAGCATTATGACGGTCAATAGTTTCAACTAGAGTTGCCCACCTACCCTACCGAGTGTTTGTATACAATTTAATTGGAGTTGCCCACCCACCCACCCGAATGTTTGTTATCAAATAATTAGTTTACAAACACTCGGGCGAGTAACTGCAGAGCATTATGACGGTCAATAGTTTCAACTAGAGTTGCCCACCTACCCTACCGAGTGTTTGTATACAATCTTTTGATAACAAACACTTGGGTGGGTGGGTGGGCAACTCTAGAGCATGATGACGGTCAATAATTTTAATTGGAGTTGCCCACCCACCCACCCGAATGTTTGTTATCAAATAATTAGTTTACAAACACTCGGGCGAGTAACTGCAGAGCATTATGACGGTCAATAGTTTCAACTAGAGTTGCCCACCTACCCTACCGAGTGTTTGTATACAATCTTTTGATAACAAACACTTGGGTGGGTGGGTGGGCAACTCTAGAGCATGATGACGGTCAATAATTTTAATTGGAGTTGCCCACCCACCCACCCGAATGTTTGTTATCAAATAATTAGTTTACAAACACTCGGGCGAGTAACTGCAGAGCATTATGACGGTCAATAGTTTCAACTAGAGTTGCCCACCTACCCTACCGAGTGTTTGTATACAATCTTTTGATAACAAACACTTGGGTGGGTGGGTGGGCAACTCTAGAGCATGATGACGGTCAATAATTTTAATTGGAGTTGCCCACCCACCCACCCGAATGTTTGTTATCAAATAATAAGTTTACAAACACTCGGGCGAGTAACTGCAGAGCATTATGACGGTCAATAGTTTCAACTAGAGTTGCCCACCTACCCTACCGAGTGTTTGTATACAATCTTTTGATAACAAACACTTGGGTGGGTGGGTGGGCAACTCTAGAGCATGATGACGGTCAATAGTTTTAGTTGGAGTTGCCCACCCACCCACCCGAGTGTTTGTTATCAAATAATTAGTTTACAAAAACTCGGGCGGGTAACTGCAGAGCATTATAACGGGCAATAGTTTTATGTAGAGTTGTCCACCTACTTTCCAGAGTGTTTGTATACAATCTTTTGATATCAAACACTTGGGTGGGTGGGTGGGCTACTCTAGAGCATGATGACGGTCAATAGTTTTATTTGTAGTTGCCCACTCACTCGCCCGAGTGTTTGTTATTAATAGATTAGTTTACAAAGACTCTGCGAGAAACTGCAGATCATTATAACAGTCAATTGTTTCAACTAGAGTTGCTCATCTACCCTCCCGAGTCTTTGTATACAATTTTTTGTTAACAAACACTTGGGTTAGTGGGTGGGCAACACTAGAGCATGATGACGATCAATAGTTTTAGTTAGAGTTGCCCATCTATCCTTCCAAATGTAAGTTCACAATCTTTTGATAACAAGCAATTGGGTGGGTGGTTTGTATACAACTCCAGAGCATGATGACGGTCAATAGTTTCAACTGAAGTTGCTTATCTACTTGCACAAGTGTTATCAAAAGATCAAATGATCCAATTTCAGATAAAATAAAACTCTTATATATACCTCTGTGGATAAAAGTGACTCATTAAATAATTTGTTTATTACACAAAAGTTATGTAAAATGGTACTTGAAACATTAAAAAAGAAACTTAAAATAAATCTTTTTTAGATCAAATTAAAGCATTAAATAATATAATTGCATTTTTCTAAAGTTTATTACTTTAGTGATCAATTCAGGTTTTTTATCAACACCTCTGAATAGGGTAGTAAGACCTCAAATAATTTAATTATTTTTCAAAGTTTGCACTTAGAATAACACACACAAAAGTGTTAATAGCAAATTTAAATTTTTACTATTTTTCAAAAATAACTTTTTGATTAAATCAATTTGTTGCTTTTCAACTTGCAAGGAAGGTAGTTGGATCGCAATTATTTTGTTATTTGCTTAAAAGTTTTAAGTCGTATCATGTGAGAGGTTAGTAAAATTATTTTCACAAATTTTGATTTTTACAATTTTGTGAAAATAAATATTTTTTTTAAATTAATTTAAGCTAAATCATTTACACTTCTGTGGTGCATAGTAAAGCACAAAACAAATTAATTATTTAATAAGAGTTGCAAATAGTATTAAGTAAGTTAATAAATAAATCATTTTTAAAAATTTAGATTTTTACTATTTTTTGTTAAATAATGTTTTTTCATTAAATTAAGTTATTTTATATTTATTTTTATAAACGGTAGTAAAGCACAATTTTTTTTTTTAAGTTGCAAATAGTGTTTTGACTTTGATTGATTTACAATTTTTCAAAAATGAATCACTTTTAGATCAAATCAAGCTTTTTATGTACACTTTTGTAAAGAGTAGTAAATAATTCTTTTTTACTAAAGTGCCAATAGTGTTTAATAAGAACGTAAACAAAACATTTTAAAAGTTTTAATTTTTAATATTTTTTTAGATTTTCAAAAATAATATATTTTTGATTAAATCAAGCTATTTGAATATACATCAGTGCAGAAAGTAGTAAAACCTTAAACAAATTGAAAATTTCACAGAAATTGTATCAAGTAAAAAAATGTTAAAAGTGTTTTTAAAATTTTTAATTTTTACATTTTTTTCAAAAATAAATTATATTTATTTTGATCAAGTCAAGCTAACTCGTATACTGTGGAGGTTAGTAGAGCCATAAACAATTTATTTTTTTTTACTAAAAGTACAATAAGTATTTTGTAAAAAAATGCTAAAAATGGTTTTTACTATTTTTAACAATTTTTCAAAAATTGTTTACTGCAAGAAGTAATTGTAATTCATTTGTTTTTATTTTTATAAAACAAAAATATAATAAAGTGGGCTTCAATCAAACTATATTTTAAACAATTTAAATTACAACGTTGCCATTTTGATTGTAAAATCTTTAAGAACCGATTAAATTCATTAAATGTGCTTAGAATTCTTAAGTTTTTTGTTAATTAGTTAATTCTAATAATAAAATAAATTCAAGCAAACTTTACTAAAATAAGCTGTTATTATAAATTATTGCAATGTAACTGGCAACACTGCATTAATTTATTTTAGCATTTTTCAAGTTGACTTCATATCAAAGCTGATGAGTCCAAATGAATTTAATTAAGCTCAGGCAAAATTTAGTTTTTAGTCTTAAAAATTAACCAATTTGCTACAAAACAAAGTGCAAAATCTTTTGAAAAGACTTTAATTTCTATAATCAAACTCTGTTTTTGGGCATAAAATCGCATTTCATAAAATTCTAGGATTATTTTTGAAAAAAGAGATGCCAAATATTCTAATTAATAAAAAAACTTTGGCATTGCCCGTTTCACAATAGTCCAAGCTATGCAGCAATAATTGGTTCCTTATTCCTTAGCCTCACAAAGTAATTGGTCTGACATATATTTTGTAATTGCATTGTCTTTCTAATTGATTGCAAAACATGTTTCAAGAGTATTATTTAAAGTTTGTTAATAACCTCGGATTAAATTGAGGATAGAATGCTTATTTATTAAGGAATGTGTTGGAAACAATTCAACAGTCAAAAACGATGCCACCACCAAGTAAAACAATATGAAATTAATGAAAAAGACTGTAATAGAAATATATAAATATAATCGATTGGATTTGGGAATAATCAGCTGTCGTCTAATTATTTTTCTGACGTTACACAAGCGCTAGGTGCATCTTTGTCTGTCTGATTGTGAGAAGAATGGAGCGTGTGCGCGGAGAGAGTGAGTGCTATTTTTATACTGCGACAGGAAATATGTTCGCTCCAGTTAACATGCACAGCCACGCTTTTCCGTGACGCGTTTTTATATTTGGAAATATTCAGCCCACGTAGTTTTTGGTTCTTGCCTTTGCGTTGAGTCAATTTTTTTTATTATTATTACAAGACTCACTTCGTATTTTCCCTTTTGTGTTGTTTCTTTGAATTATTCACAAATGTTACGCACACAATCAAACCAAACAAATTTAATTGCGGCTGCGGATTTAATTTAATGACGACTTTCCATCTTTTTCATAGTTGGGGATGAAAAAAGCCCATAAATATTGCAGTTGACTCAGGTTGAAATAAACAAATGAATTATTTATTTTTTCCTGCAAAAAGGGTTTCTCTTTTTGCTTTTTCAGAGTGTAAATAAATATATTTATTCTTCAGTGGCTGCTGAATTTGTAATTATATAATAATATTTTTTTAATGTTTCTCTTACAACTTGTTTATGTTTAATGTCTATATTTACTTTTCTTTAATGTTGTCGCTTGTTTTTAATTTTTTTCAATTTGTTTCAGGTGAGTGAATCGGTTTCATGCTATTACTGTTTACTGTTAAAGGGTGAGTTGAAATTCTAATGATCTGTTATAAAATATTTTAAGAAATTACTTACTTCTATTAAGAGCAATGCGTTTAGGGATAATGTAAATATAGATTGCCCTAATTGGAAATTATAAATCCAATTATTTTGGAATTTAAAGCGTTTTGATTGGTTCATTTAAATTTTTTTTTATTGAATACTGAACATAGGCTTTTTGGAAGTTTTCTACAATATTTGAATGTTTCAAGGCCTGATTTTACAATTTCTGACATTTTACAAATAATATATTAGGTTTTTCAACTGTTTTTGGTAACAAATTTTGTTTTTTGTTTTTTACTTTTTAAAAAAGTTTTAATTTAACGATTAAATAGTTTTTGTAAGGCAAATAAGTGCAAAAACGGTAAATTATTGGCGTAATCGGTTATAAGTCGTAAACTACTTTGATGATTTTAATAAATTTTTCTGGATACTAGCTTTGAATGGTGCTTAACCTGTTGGAAATTTGAAAGTTGTAATATTTTTACGATTAAGTAGTTTTAGTAAGAATATTAAGTGCAAAAACGGTAATTTTTTGTCGTAATCGGTTATAAATTGTAAGCCACTTAGATGATTTTAATAAAAATTGCTGGTTACTAACAGAGAATGTTAAACATTATATTGGAATTATAATAATTTTAATATTGTTACAATTAAACGGTTTCCGTAAGAATATTAAGTGCAAAAACGGTAAAATTTTGGCGTAATCGGTTATAAGTCGTAAACCACTTGAATGAATTTAATGAAATTTGCTGGATACTAGCACAAAATGTTGCTTAATATAATGAAAATATAAAAGTTGTAATGTTTTTACGATTAAATAGTTTTTGTGAGAATATTAAGTGCAAAAACGGTAAAATTTTTGCGTAATTAGTCATAAGTTGTAAACCACTTGAACGATTTTAATAAAATTTGCTGGTTACTAGCACTGAATTTAGTTTAACATGTTGGAAATATAAAAGTCGTAGAAATTTTACGCAAAAATATTTTTAATAACCTCTATAACGATCTTGCTGCTACCATATTTCTGGTGTGTCTAATACTGCAGAATTCACAAAATTTTCCAGCATTTTTTGTCAGTGATAGTTAATGCGTTTTCTGCTTTAAGAACTTTTCCTGCAGTTACACCACACTAAATTGTTACTTTTACAAGACGTAGTCTGCACGTTGATGGACTATTCTTAAATTTTATGTCCCCCAAAAATTGCTTATTTTGTTTGATAACAAATCCGTTTAGGTGAAAGTAGACCTCGTTGCCCATAAAAAGATTGTGAATGAAATTAGCTTCTTGCCTTGCTAATTATTTAAAACACCATACGTTAAATAATTTTGATAATCTGCTAGCTTTATTTCCTGCACTAGTTGTATCTTATACGGATAGACATGCAGCATTTCTTAAATGCTTTGGATCAAGGATCGGAAAATCTTTGACCGCTTTTGAGTTTACATTGAAGGCTTTGGCGTACACGCTGAATGATGTCTTGTGACTCTCTAAACGTTGCTTTGCTAACATATTTCAGAAATTGAAACTGTCGGAGTTAATAAAGTATAGTTTTAAAAGTGGTAACAAGAAAAACGTTGAACTGTTTGTGTGTGAAAGAGACTGAATTACAGTTAAATCCTACACCGAGAGGCTACGGCATTTTTGTTGCGTTTTATTTGATTAATAAATGATCTTGGTCTTTTCACCCATTAAGAGACACATACACTAGTGTTTCAGAGTATGCATCTATTATCAGTGTGCTTAGTATTTAACTGGTCAAAGAAACAAATTACATAAAATCAAAGTAACTATTAAACAATTTACGTTTAGTAATTTTAAAAATATGATTAAATAAACTTCAAATGAAACTATTAAACTGTGCTTTAGTTAATTATGAATTAAGTAACATTTCCACAATGCTGCCAATTTTAAAATAAATAAAGAAACGTCAAATAAAACTGTCAAAATAGTTTATAGTTTACATTAAATTTAGTATCTCTAAAAGTTGTCAAAAAATGCTGCAAATATGTAACATTTTTGTAAACTATCAAGTAATGCTGTGAATAAACGTCAAATGCAACTGATAAACTGCGTTATAGTAAAATGTGTAATATTTCTATAAACTGGCAAATTAATTTGTAAATTGTCATAATAATAATTAAACAAAAAACCATTTATCAAATTGTGTCAATAAATTGTAGAGCATTTTTAAAAGTTGTCGAACATTGATGCAAATGTGTTGAATCAGTAAATAATTGACAAATACAAATGTCAAACTACATTATAGTTGACCATAAATTGTATAACATGTCTAACTGGTTATGTGAACTGTCAAATTATTAGTTAAACATTAAATGTAACTGTCAAATGATCAAATGATAACATTATTCTCAAATTAATAGATAAATAAAAAAAATATCTGTCAAACTACGCTACAATTGTCAATAAATTGTTAAACATTTCTAAAAATTGTCAAACTTTACTGCAAATTGTTAAATCTGTAAATAAACATCAAATGTAAATGTCAAACTGCGCTATAGTTGACAATAAATTGTGTAATATTTTTTAATATTGCAGTAAATTGTCAATATCGTTGACAAACGTGCAAAATTATCAAACTGTGTCATAATTGTCAATAAATTGTGTAATATTTCTATAAACTGTCAAATAATGTTGTAAACTGTCAAATTTGTAAATGTACGTCAAAAACAACTGTCAAACTGTAATATAGTTGACATTAAATTATGTAACATTTCTTAATTGTTAACTAAGTAAATATACGTCAAATGCAGTTATCCAACTGCAATATAATTGTCAATAAATGGTGTAACATTTCTAAAAACTATCAAATAATGTTTTAAATTATCAAAATGAGAGATAAACGTTAAATGTAACTGTCAAATTGCACTAAAATTGACAATAAATGGTATAACATTTCTTAAAATTATTAAACATAGCTGTAAATTAGTAAATAAACGTCAAATATAACTGTCAAACTACACTATAGTTATTAATAAATTGTGCTGTAAATTGTCAAATAATTAAACTGCACTTTTAATAGTTTGTGTAGCATTTTTTATAAACTGTCAAATAATACTTTAAAATATTAAATTAATAAATAAACGTCAAATGCAACTATCAAATTGCGCTATAGTTATCAATAAATTGTGCAACATTACCAAAAGTAGTCAAGCAAATTGCTAAATCAGTAAATAAGCAACAAATGTAAATGTCAAATTGCGCTATAGTTAACCATAAACTATATAATAGATCTAACCAGTTATGTGAACTGTCAAATTATTAGTTAAACGTCAAATGTAACTGTTAGTACTTGATTGAGGTAGAAGTTTATTTCACCATGGTTCCGACCCACCTAACGCCTCACGTTTGCGATGAGCCGTCTTGATCATGCCGGTTTGCTACCACCCCCACTCGACACGCATTTCGCTCAACTTTTTTGCCATTCCACCCACATCCATTCTTCCGCTTCACACTTTGTAAGGCAACCCTCCCAGACTGCCGTCTTCACTTGTACCACAAGATCTAACGGCTTCGTGCCTACCACAACCTAAAAGCCCGCCGTTGGCGTTGTTCTTTATGCTTTGCAGACTCTCTGGAATCACCTCCTCTAAGTCCGCAGAACTAATTCCCTATGCCTTTTGTTGTTGCGCACAGCATCCCCCCATATTATGGCTTTATAGAACACTATGGAAGAGACTACCGAGCACATCTGGCGCCTGAAGGAAGATCTTGCTTCCCTCAAGTGTGGCATTAGTTCTGCTAAAGACTAAGCCGCCTTCTCCGCTCTCTCACACACTTCTCTCACATGCATTCCCCATGCTAGGTTAGTACCTAGCGTCACACAGAAGTACTTTAACCGACGTTGCGATTTGACGGTACTTTCCGAAACGGTCATCTCCACTAGTGGCTCTCTTTTTTCCTTAGAGTGTTTTGTAATTATCACAGCCAAGTTGTTGGCGTAAGCTACAGTTTCAACACCCAGGGGCAATTCCAGACCTACCACGTCGTCGTAAACATAACCTAACCTAACCTAACCTAATTTAACCTAACCCATTTACGTTGAAGAGATAGTAAATTGAATCAATCAGACAAAAAAAAATACTATTAAGTACTTTAAACCAAAACTGTCAAAAATATTTATTTGATAAAAATACGAGCTCGGTTCTAACTCTCCAACTTTATTAAATTTCTGCACAACAATCAACTAAAAATCAAATTCTAATTTTGCATTTGCATTTTTATGTTTATTCTTTATGATCACGTGCAACAAATTGCCTAAAATCTTGTACCTTTACTTCTACAAACTGCAAATGGTGAGTCTGGCACAACCGTATTTATCTAAATCAACAGTCATACACCCAATCTAACTAATATTGTGGTTGTATTTGAATTCTAGTTATTAGATTAATATTGAATTAAAGTACACTGATGAGGCTTTAAAAAACAAAACAGTATTTATAAATTTTAAGCAGTTTTGTTATTATTACAAAAATTAGCTCAACTTAACAAAAATAATATTACGCATGAACACTACCTACCGTATCTGCTTGGTGTTATTTTTACCAGTGGCGTAACAGCTCTGTTTTATTCTGTTATTATTTATTTGTTATTTAACATATTTTATATCTTTTTTTGTTTTTATTTAATAATAATAATAATGTTTATTCTCCTCATAATAAATACACAGATAAAAAAGGAGAAATGGCATAGTACTTGTTCTTCCACAATACCATAACTTATAACTAACTCAGCCTAAATAAATTACAAAATAACTATAATGTTAAACAAATTAAAAATATATAAAAACATTGAAAAACATTGAAAATAAAAAGTAAAATAAAATATAATATAAAATAAAATAAACCACAACAAACAATAAATTATATCACAAATATCACAAATAATATAGAAAAAATAAAAAGAAAGAAAGTAATCGGTAAATATTTGTAAGTAAAAAATTAAAAAATTAATCAGTATTTTGATTTAATGCTGTTGTAGATATTTGCTATCTGATAGGAAAAACTTCTTTTAAAAAACTTTGTCTTATGAATTGGTATGGATAACAATGATTTCCTTCTGATATTTATGTTATGAACACTTGTTCTATGTTCAGCTTTATTAAAGAGATAACTAGGAGTTTTGAAGATTATTAGTTTATGTATAAATATTTTAGTATCATATTCTCGTCTTTGATTCATTATTATCCAACCGGTAAGTTTTCTAAATTTTGATACAGATTGCTTTCTTCGGATATCGTAAATTAGTCTAACGCAGCTATTCTGTATTTTTTGAATCCGATTTTTATCTTCAAAATTACTACAAAGACCGTATAAGACATCACAATAGTTAAAATGACTTAGAACAATACTATCACAGAGCAATTTTTTTGTTTTTGTAATAAGTACGCAACGATTATTATAAAGGTTTTTAAAGTTGCAAAAAACTCGCTTACAACAAATTGATATATGCGTGTGAAATCTTAAAGTATGATCTATTGTAAGCCCAAGACTTTTTGCTTCTTTTACTATTGGTATACGCTGGTTTTCAATATAAATGTTTACGTTCTGTTCTGCAATTGCTATGTTTTTTGATCTCACAAAAATTATAATTTTAGATTTTGATGGATTAATAGTTAGCCCATGTTTATTTGATATATTTACAACATTCAAGTTCATTTTGTTTTCAAATGTCTTTTAAGTTTTAACAGATTCAGACTGATACAACTGCGTGTCGTCTGCATAAAAGTGGACTTTGCAATATTCTACACTATTTTGAAATAAAGTTGTGAAAAGTATGTATAGCAAAGGACCTAAAATTGATCCTTGAGCTACACCTTTTGAAAGACAAGTAAAATCTGATTGCTGGTTCAGTATTTTAACAGATTGAAAACGATCTGTTGAAAAGCTATGAAATAGATGTATGCTGTTTTGTGACAATCCAATATGACTTAATAGAGGTAATAAAATATCGTGGTCCATCATATCAAACGCTTTACTGTAGTTGAGAAGTGCCAGTGCAGTCACTTTTATCTGTAGCCCTAATTATATCATCTACTATTGTTTTCATTGCTGTTGTGCAGCTATAACCAGGCCTGAATCCAGACTGTATTGATGGTAAAATATCATGAAGTTCTAAGTATTTTCTTAATTGAATGTTTAGTACTTTTTCAAAAACCTTAGACAGGCATCGCAAAATACTTATAAGTCTTAAGTCTTTATACTCTTTAGGAGAATTAGTTTTCGGTATAGGAATAACAATAGCCTTTTTCCACAAAGATGGAAAAATGTTATACTCAATGCAGTAATTTATAATGTGTGTAATATAATCTATAATGAATGGACAGCAAAGCTGTATAACATAAATATTTATTCCGTCGCACCCCATAGCATTTGATTTTATTGAAAAATTATTTTCATAAATTTTATTATTTTTGTAATAGTCAATTAAGTCTTTTTTAAATGGATTTGTATTATTGGGTACACTATTTATATAGTAGTTATTAATATCGTTTGGGTAGTTAATTTCAGGTGGAATTGAAATTTTTACTTGTTTGATAATATTATTATTTAAGCATTTTTCAAATAGCTTTTTGTTCCGTACTATTAGATATATATTCAAAATATTTTTTTTTTTCTTAAATTATTGCAGAGTTTGTCTGATTCCTTAATTGTTTATAAAGTTCTCAGTGCTCAGGCAATTTAGTTTTTTTAAATTGTTTTAAAGTGTTATCTTTAAGCTTAGATAATATTATTATAGAGTCCGTATACCATGGTTGCTTTTGTTTGAAGTTTTTTAATAATCTATATGGGGCATGCAGATCTGACAACATATTTACATTATTATTTATAAATTCAACTTTACTGTTGACATCAGTTATATCATAGATATTACGCCAAGGTATTGATTGCAGATCTTTCTGAAATTGTATTAAATTAATTTCTTTAAGGTTTCTAAAACTTATAGATGTTGGTATTACTCTTTTACATGTTACAATAAAAAGTTTGCAAAACACTAAAGAATGATCAGAACAGTCATGAACCTTCTACACCCCAAGAATGTACCAATTTAATATCAGAAACAATAATGTGATCAATTAAAGTTGCAGTCTTTTTAGTGATTCGAGTTGGTTCTTGAATAATCTGTTTAAAACCTAATATTTCTAAAAAATCATTATATTTTTTTGTTGCACTATTATCAACATCCAATAAATTTATATTAAAATCACCTAAGCATACGGTAACATCTACAGAAGGTATTATATTTATAATATTATTTTCTAGTTGGTTCAAAATGTCTACTACTTTTACTAAATGAACTTTATATACAACACCTATTGCTAATTTTGTTTTGCCAACAACTAATGAAATCCACAGTTGTTCTGTGTTACATTCAATATTTAAAACTTTGACATTTAAAAGAACATTTCTTATGTAAATTCTTACGCCAACTCCTCGGTGAGGTCTATAAAAAATGTATCCATTCAAGTTGACAAATGTGGTTGCTATATTATTATTTTGCCAAGTTTCTGTTACTGCTATTATATCAAAATTATATAAAGTTACTTTATCGACAAAATTATCAAAATTGCATAACATAGACCTAGCGTTTATGTGACAAATACTCAGTTTGCGGTTCATTATTCAATTTTAACTCTGTTATTTGGATTAATCAGTATAAGTGTTTAAATTGTCAGAAAAATTTACAAATCCATCATTTTGCAAATTCTACTAAAATAAATAATAAAGATTAGATATGTCCTACTTGCACAAAATCTATGAAATTACATAAAGTAGATAGTCGTAGTTCTACTAACAAAGATGTAATTGATTCAGGTAAAGATTACCTTTTTTTTAGAAGAATGTAATGCTTTTTTTGAGAAAATTTCATTGCAACTTGCCACATGTACCGTACTTGTTAATGATATCGGTGAAAGAGTTAAAAGGAAGAAAACATAAAACTTAAAGCTGATATAGTAATTCCCAAAAAAAAATTAATGGATGAAGCTATACTTGAGATTCATGACCGTCAACAAAGAGCAATAAACGTTATGTTTTATAATTTTTTTAAATCTTGTTTATCAAATTCAAATCAACGTTAATCTAATTCATCTTTAGATTGACGTTGACAAATGTTAGAAAATGAATGAGCAATAAAATTATATTCAATCATATAATTAAAAAAGTAGTGCGTGTTGGCTCTAATAATAGTGAGAAATTAGCTAAAGCTATCATTAAACATTGTAGAGGAAAAAAACTTGGAGAAGTTTGGGTGGGTGTGAATAACACTCCCAAACAACAGGCAGAATTTAAAAAAATTTGCAATGAATTAAATCGTCTCAAACTAGAAGGTCAGCAGAACATCAGCTTGCGGTTTATTTAAGAAGTTTTAAGGATAGTGGAAAATAAAGTCTCAAATAATTAAAAAAACGCTATTATTATTATCAAAATGTCAATGAGTTAAGAACCAAGTTAGTAAGTTTGTTAAATAACGTAAGAAATCATAAAAATTTTAAACTGGAAATTATGTCCTCTTACTAACTTAATTTGAAACAAAATTTGTACCAATTAAAGCACACAAAGTAGGCATTAAGTAGTAAAAATTGAATCAACTTAAGTGCACTTAAAATGTATTTTTGTAGTTACCAAGTAACGGGTTTAAAATTGATTAATTGTTTGTGTAAAAATTGTCCTGTAACTAACTTTATTTTTAACAGAATTTTACAAAAATTTTACCAAGTGAAGTTCAAAAAATAGGCAATAAGTGGACAAAATTAAATCAACTTAAATGCACTTAAAATACATTTTTTGACTTATTAAGTAAGCGGTTTGAAACCAATAAATTGTTTCTGTAAAAACTGTCCTGTAACTAATTTCATTTTTAACAAAATTTTACAAAATTTGTACCAAGTAAAACTCAAAAAATAGGCATTTAATAGAAAAAATTAAATCACTTTAAGTGCACTTAAAGTATAATTTTGGACTTATTA
Source organism: Tachinus rufipes (assembly GCA_963932245.1). Classification (NCBI taxonomy): domain Eukaryota; kingdom Metazoa; phylum Arthropoda; class Insecta; order Coleoptera; family Staphylinidae; genus Tachinus; species Tachinus rufipes. The sequence goes on along the minus strand of OZ010743.1, from coordinate 2,383,319 downwards.
AGTAACAGGTTTGAAACTTATAAATTGTTTCTGTAAAAATTGTTCTGTAACTAACTTCATTTTCTTGAAAACTTCACAAAATTTGTACCAAGTAATGTTTAAAAAATAGGCATTAAGTGGACAAAAATAATTTAATTTAAGTGCACTTAACATATATTTTTTGACTTATTAAGTAACAGGTTTGAAACCAATAAATTGTTTTTGTGAAAATTGTCCTGTAACTAACTTCATTTTTATCAAATTTTACAAAAAATGTACTATGTGAAGCTTAAAAAATAGGCATTAAGTGAAGAAAAATAAATCAATTTAAGTGCACTTAAAATAAAAATTTTAATTTTTCAAGTAACAGGTTTTAAACCAAGAAATTGTTTCTATGAAAATTGTCCTGTAACTAACTTCATTTTTATCAAAATTTGTCTAAAAATGTACCAAGTGATGTTCAAAATATAGGCAATAAATAAACAAACTTAAATCATCTTAAGTGCACTTAAAATATACCTTTTGACTTATTAAGTAACAGGTTTGAAACCAATAAATTGTTTCTGTAAAAATTGTCTTGTAACTAACTTCATTTTCAACAAAATTTTACAAAATTTGTACCAACTGAAATTCAAAAATTAGGCATTCAGTAAACAAAATGAAATCAACTTATCTGCACTTAACATATACTTTTTGACTTATTAAGTAACAGGTTTGAAACCAATAAGTTGTTTCTATGAAAATTGTCCTGTAACTAACTTCATTTTCAACAAAAATTTGTATCAAATAAAGCTCAAAAAATAAACATTAAGTGGACAGAATTAAATTAACTTAAATTCACTTTAAACATACTTTCTGACTTATTAAGTAGCAGTTTTAAAACTAATAATTTGTTTCTGTGAAAATTGTCTTGTAACTAACTTCAATTTCATATTTTTTTTTTTAAATTTCTATCAAGTTAAGTTCAAAATATAGGCAATAAGTGGACAAACTTAAATCAACTAAAATGCACTTAAAACATATTTCTTGACTTATTAAATAACAGGTTTCAAAGCAATAAATTGTTTCTGTAAAAATTGTCCTGTAACTAACTTAATTTTTAACAAAATTTCATAAAATTTCTGCCAAGTGCAGTTCAAAAAATAGGCATATAACTCTATACATACATATTACTTTAAAAAAGCTAATTTAGTGGGAATTCAGAATTACCTACATTTTGTGGATTGGAAATTTCTTTTTGAGGGTTTAAACCTTGAAGACTGCACACAAGTATTTTTTGATACATTGTATACTTGCATCGAGTTATTTGTTCCTAAATTTACTACAAATTTGTCTTCTAGTAATCCCATTTGGTTTTCCAAAAAATCTAAAAAAATTGCACATAAAACCTATAAAGATTCTGGTCGATTTGAAGACTATTTACATTTTTCAAACATTTCAAATAAATGCTAAAAGTTAGAAAATGATTTATATACGGTTCTGCCGTATGGTCTTCATCTTATGGAATTCATATTGATCAAATTGAAAAAATCCAAAAAAAATTTCTTAAATATTTGTCATTTAAAAGAGAAAATATTGTATTTAACTTTTCTTGTACTGAAATGAGAGAACTAATCCAACTTGTAACACTTTGTGATAGAAGAAACAAAATTGATGTTAAATGTATTGTAAAAATAGCAAATGGGATTATCGATTGTCTTAGTCTTTTGTGTCTAATAAATTTGAACGTACCTAGAAGATAATAGAAATGTAAAAACATTTTATTCCGAGTTTTGTAGATAAAATTATTTGAAGGACTCTCCATTGCTGCGTATGTGTAGATTTATAAATAAATCTGATCTTGATATCTTTAATGAGTAATTTTTATTAATATTGTAGTCTTATTTCTTGCTGTAAAACAGAGTAAAACAAATGATAAAAATTATTAGCAATAATCAAAACAAATTAGGAACCATAAATAAATTTTGCAAGTGTCAAAATATGTCAATTCTTGTTAATATTAACTTTTCTGTTATTTTCGAATGGGTGTTGGCAACTAAAAATGTCAGTCATTTAACAATTACATGTCAACATCTGTCAAAAACTATCAGCAACCTTTGAAAGTTGTTAGGATTAGTAAAAAATGTCAGCAAATGATACAATATGTCTGCAAGTATTAAAGTTAGCATCTTTTAAATAAAAATGTCAGCAACTGTCAGTAGATAAGTCAGTAAACATTCAAACTTTTTTATTTTAAAAAAATTGTATAGTTTGGATTCAAATTAAAATTAAAAACATTTGTTATGTCTATGGAGTATAAAACCTTTAATAATTAAAACGTCGTGTGAAGATTTGAAAAAATGTACGCGCGCCAGTACAGCCAGCAGGTGGGCGTAGGAATTATTTTGTCATGGCAGACACCACGACACAGATGCTAAATAGATACCAGTTCTATCTCGAGACGCCGTTCATGTGGACGCGTCCAAAACAAGCGTCCCGACGCTCCGCCGCTCGCGTGACTCGTGTACCATTAACACTGCCCTACATTCTCTCCCCCTCGCGACTGTGATTAGTGCACGAACGCGGCGCCGATTTACAAAAGTGAACCGCTTTAATAATATTCTTTAACATCCCTTCCAAACCGGAAGTAAATAAATAGAACAATTGTGACGGATTAATATATAATTGTGAATTGTGAAGTGGAAAACTAAAAAAATTGTATGCTTTGATGATGGTTGAATAGTTGATCTTAATTTAAAACATAATTTATTCATGTAGAAATAAATAAATTAGGAAATATTCCGTCGTTAACATTTTACGCGACAGTAAAAGCGTTCGGCCATTATCTTAGCATTTAAAATAACTTTTATAGGTCGTCCTCATAACCCTGCTACAACCCTATTTCGTATTAAAACTGAACATGGTGTGAAATGGACTGTAACGTTGTTAAAAAATATATATGATGAGCTAATTGGATAGAGTGCGAAGCGGGAAAATGTATTCCATGGGGGATTTAATTATTTGGTTTGTGAAAAGTGCGTGCGTGCAACATTGCTATTTAGCAGGATACTATGGATATTGTTCGGATTAATGTTGCACTAAATATAAGCAAATATGCTTAGTTGGATTGTAAGTATTTAAGTTTAAATATTTACTTCTAATTTCATCAAGAACAAACCGAGGCTGAAATTTGATAAATATTTTCGGTTTAATTGAATTGAAACGTTTAATATTTTATTAATTTAACAAGTTTATAAATTTAAGAGCAATTGAAGTTAATTTGGCTCATATCTCAAGTACGATACATTCAATATTGTTAATTTTATATACAGATTAATTATCTTTATAAAACTTGGCATACATTAGGTACTGTATAGTACTATTTATTGTACAAATATTATTAGTTTTAATGCGTTCAATTTTTTTGCAGATTAGTTTGTAACAATTTTTCGATTTTTTTATTTGTATATTGCCATAATTTTAAACACAAACATTGATTATTTATAAAATTTGGCATACATTAAGTACTCATAGAGTACTAAAATTTGTACAATTTTAATTGATTTTAATACGCTCATTTTTTTGCAAATTAGTTTGATTGTAAGAATTTTTCTAAAATTTTTAAAAACTAACGCGTATGTATATTGCCATAATTTTAACCACAAACATTGAATGTTTATTAAATTTGGCATACATTATTAACTCATATAGTACTATGAATTGTACAAATTTTATTAAATTTAATACGCTCAATTTTTTTGCAGATTAGTTTGTAACAAGTTTTTAATTTTGTTTATAAACTATTGCGTATGTTTATTGCCATAATTTTAAACACAAACATTGAATATTTATAAAATTTGACATACATTAAGTACCCATATAGTACTAATGTTTGTACAAATATTACTAATTTTTAAACGCTCAAATTTTTTGCAGATTAGTTTGTTGGTAACAATTTTTCTAAAAAAATTATAAATTAACTCATTTGAATATTGCCATAATATTGTACGCAAACATTGAATGTTTATCAAATTTTGAACACATTTAGTACTCATATAGTACTATTATTTGTACAATTATTATTGATTTTGAAACGCTAAATTTTTCTGCATAATAGTTTGATTGTTTCAGTTTTATTTTATGTATAATGCCATAATTTTAAACTCTAACATTGAATGTTTAAAAAAATTGGCATACAAAAAGTACTAATATAGTACGAATATTTGTACAAATATTTTTGACATTAGTGCGCTCAATTTTGCAGATCAGTTAGTTTGTAACATTTTTTTTTAAATTATAATAAATTAACGCGTAAGTATATTGCCATAATTTTATACACAATTATTAAATGTTTATCAAATTTGGCATAAATCAAGAACTCTAATAGAACTATAATTTGTATCAATATTATAGATTTTGATACGCCCAACTTTTCTGCAGATTAGTTTGTTTGTAACAATTTTTCTAAATTTAGTATAAGTTAACAATTATGCATTTTGCCATAATTTTAATCAAAAACATTGAATGTTTAAAAAAATTAGCATATAGTAAGAACTCGTATAGTAATTTTTATTGTACTATTATTAATAATTTTAATACGCTTAAATTTTCTGCAGATTAGTTTCGTTGTAACAATTTTTTTTTAAATATAATTAATTACCGCATTTGTATAAATTTCCATAATTTTAAACACAATCATTAAATGTTTATAAAAATTAGCATACAATAAGTACATATATAGTACTATTATTTGTAGAAATTTTTTTAATTTTAATACGCTAAATTTATCTGCAGATAAATTTGTAAATTTTTTTCAAAAAATGTTTTAAATTAATGCGTATAAAAATTGCTATAACTTTAAACACAAACAATGAATGTTTATAAAAATTGGCATACAATAAGTCCTTATATAGTATTATTATTTGTAGAAATTTTATTAATTTTATTAGGCTCAATTTTTCTGCAGATAAGTTTGTTTGTAACAATTTTTCTAAAAATGTTATAACTTGAAGCGTATATTAATTGCCATAATTTTAAACACAAACATTGAATGTTTATATAATTTGGCATACATTAAGTACATATATAGTACTATTATTTGTACAAATTTGATTGATTTTATTTCGCTTAATTTTTGTGTAGATTCGATTGTTTGTACCAATTTTTCTAAAGTTTTATAAGTTACCACGTTTGTCTATAGCCATAACTTCAAACGCAAACATTGAATGTTTATAAAGTTTAGCACACATTAAGTACCCATATAGTACTATAATCTGTGAAAATTTTATTGATTTTTATACGGTTAATTTTTTTGCAGACCAGTTTGTTTGTAACAAATTTTCTAAAAATTTTATAATTCACCGCAAATGTAGATTGCCATAATTTTATACACAATCATTAAATGTTTATAAAAATTGGCATACTTTAAGTACTCTTATTAAACTATATTTTGTTTTAATATTAAAACATTTAAAACGCTCAACTTTTCTGCAGATTAGTTTATTTGTAACAATTTTTCTAAATTTTGTATAAATTAACGCATATGAATTTTGCCATAATTTTAAACACAAACATTGAATGTTTATTAAAATTGGCATACTATAAGTACTTACCAAGTACGTTTATTTGTAAAAAATTTATTAATTTTACTACGTTCAATTTTTCTGCAGATTAGTTTGTGTGTAACATTTTTTCTAAAATTTTTATAAATCAACTTTTATATATATTGCGATAATTTCAAACACAAATATTAAATGTTTATCAAACTTGACCATAAGTACTCATATAGTACTAACATTTGTAAAAAAATTATTAAAATTAATACGCACAATTTTTTTTCAGAATAATTTTTCGGATTTTTTTTTCTAAAAAATTGATAAATTAACAATTATGTATATTGCCATAATTTTGAACACAAACATTAAATGTTTATAAAATTTAGCATACATTAAGTACTTATGTAGTACTAATATTTGTACAAAATTTATTGATTTTAATACGCTCACTTTTTGTGCAGATTAGATTGTTTGTAACAATTTTTCTAAAGTTTTATAAATTACCACGTTTGTCTATTGCTATAAATTCAAACACAAACATTGAATGTTTATAAAGTTTGGCACACATTCAATATCCATATAGTACTTAAATCTGTACAAATTTATTTGATTTTAATAAGCTTATTTTTTTTGCAGATTAGTTTGTTTCTAACAATTTTTCTTAAAATTTTGTAATTTATTGCTTGTTTATATTGCCATAATTTTAAACACAAACATTATATGATTATAAAATTTGGCACACATTAAGTACCTATATAGTACTATTATTTGTACAAATTTTATTGATTTTAATACGTTCAGTTTTTGTGCAGATTAGATTGTTTGTAACAATTTTTCTAAATTTTGTATAAATTAACGCTTATGCAATTTGCCATAATTTTAAACACAAACATTGAATGTTTATGAAATTTGGCATGCATTAAGTACTCATATAGTACTATTTTTTGTAATAATAATATTGATTTTAATACGCTCAATTTTTTTGCAAAATATTTTGTTTATAACAATTTTTTTTTTAATATTTTATTTATTTATTGCTATAATTTAAAACACAAACATTAAATGTTTATAAAAATTAGCATACAATAAAAACTTATATAGTACTATTATTTGTAGAAATTTTATTAATTTTAATACGCCCAATTTTTCTACAGATTTGTTTGTTTGTAACAATTTTTTCAAAAATGTTATAAATTAACGCGTATATTAATTGCCATAATTTTAAACACTATTATTGAATATAAAATTTGGCATACAATAAGTACTTAGATAGTACTATAATTTGTAGAAATTTTATTATTTTTAATACGCTTAGTTTTACTGCAGATTAGATTGTAACAATTTTTCAAAAAATGTTATAAATTAATGCGTATGTAAATTGCCACATTTTTAAACAAAAACGCTGAATGTTTATAAAATTTGGCATACATTAAGTACTTATGTAGTACTATTATTTGTACAAATTTCAATAATTTTGATATGTTTAATTTTTCTGCAGATTAATTTGTTTTTAACAATTTTTTAAATTTTTTTATGAGTTACCGCAATTGTATATTGCCATAATTTTAAACACAAACATTAAATATTTATAAAATTTGTCATTTATCAAGTACTTATATGGTACTAATATTTGTACAAATTTTATTGATATTAGTACGCTCAATTTTTCTGCAGACTAGTTTGTTTGTAACAAATTTTCTAAAAATTTTATAATTCAGCGCAAATGTAGATTGCCATAATTTTATACACAATCATTAAATGTTTATAAAAATTGGCATACTTTAAGTACTCTTTTAAAACTTTATTTTGTTTTAATATTAATAATTTTAAAACGCTCAACTTTTCTGCAGATTAGTTTATTTGTAACAATTTTTCTAAATTTTGTAAAAATTAACGTATATGAATTTTGCCATAATTTTAAACACAAACATTGAATGTTTATTAAAATTGGCATACAATAAGTACTTAGGTTGTACTATTATTTGTAAAAAATTTATTAATTTTAATACGCTCAATTTTTCTGCAGATTAGTTTGTGTGTAACATTTTTTCTAAAATTTTTATAAATTTATTTTTATGTATATTGCCATAATTTTTAACACAAACATTGAATGTTTATCAAACTTGGCATACTATAAGTACTCATACAGTACTAATATTTGTTAAAATTTTATTAATTTTAATACTCTCAAATTTTGTTCAGCTCAATTTTTCGGAACCTTTCTTTCTAAAAAATTGATAAATTAACGCGTATGTATATTGCCATAATTTTGAACACAAACTTTGAATGTTTATAAAATTTGGCATACATTAAGTACTTTTGTAGTACTAATATTTGTACAAAATTTATTGATTTTATTACGCTCAGTTTTTGTGCAGATTAGATTAGTAGTAACAATTTTTTTAAAGTCTTATAAATTATCACGTTTGTCTATTGCCATAGTTTCAAACACAAATATTGAATGTTTATAAAGTTTGGCACACATTAAATAACCATATAGTACTTAAATCTGTACAAATTTTATTGATTTTAATAAGCTTAATATTTTTGCAGATTAGTTTGTTTCTAAGAATTTTTCTTAAAAATTTATAATTTATCGCGTGTTTATAATGCCATTATTATAAACACAAACATTGAATGTTTATAAAACTTGTCATACATTAAGTACTCTTATAGTACTATTATTTGTACAAATATTATTAATTTTACTACGCCTAATTTTTTTGCAATTTAATTTGTTTGTAACAATTTTTTTTATAAATTAACGCGTACGTATTTTGCTATAAGTTTAAACAGAAACATTGAATGTTTATAAAATTTAACATACATTAAGAACTCATATAGTACTATTGTTTCTACAATTATTATAGCTTTTCTCTCGCTCAATTTTTTTCCAGTTTAGTTTGTTTGTAACATTTTTTTTTTAACTTTTATAAATTAACGCAAATCTATCTTGCCATAATTTTATATACAAACATTGAATAATTTTAAAATTTAGCTAACATTGAGTACTAATATAGTACTATATTTTGTACAATTATTATTGATTTTTATAAGCTCAATTTTTTTGCAGATCAGTTTGTTTGTAACATTTTTTTTTTAACTTTATAAATATCCGCAATTGTATATTACCATAATTTCAAACACAAACATTGAATGTTTATAAAATTTGGCATACGATAAGTACTCATATAGTACTTTTTTTTGTACAAATATTATAGATTTTATTACGCTCAATTTTTTTGCAGATTATTTTGATTGTATCATCTTTTCTAAAATCTTTGTAAATAATCGCATAAATATATTACCATAATTTTAAACACAAACATTGAATGTTTATGAAATTTGGCATACATTAAGTACTCATATGGTACTATCATTTGTACAAATTTTATTAGTTTTATTACGCTCAATTTTTCTGAAGATTAGTTTGTTTGTAACAAATTATCTAAAATATTTAGTTCCATAATTTTAAACACAAACATTAAATGTTTATAAAAATTGGCATACATCAAGTACTAATATAATACTTTGAGGTGTAAACAAATGATTACTTTTAATACGCGCAATTTATAAGCAGATTGGTTTGATTGAAACATTTTTATAAATTATTTTTAAATTTACTCATGTGTATGATGCCATACATTTTAACAGAAACATTGAATGATTATAAAACTTGGCATACATCAAGTACCATTATAATACTTTTATTTGTGCAACTTTTATTATTTTTAATACGCCCAATTTTTTTGCAGGTTAGTTTATTTGTAACAGTTTTTCTAAAATTATTATAAATTTGACATATTTTTATATACAAACATTAAATTTTTATGAAAGTTGGCATACAATAAGTACTTGTACAGTACTATTATTTGTAGTAGTATTTTATTAATTTTAATACGCTCAATTTTTCTGCAGATTAGTTTGTTTGTATCAATTTTTCTAAAATTGTTATAAATTAACGCGTATATTAATTGCCATAATTTTAAACACAAACATTAAATGTTTATATAAATGGCTAACATTAAGTACTCATATAGTACTATAATTTGTACAAAATTCATAATTTTTAATACGCTCAATTTTTCTACAGATTAGTTTATTTGTAACAATTTTTTTTTAACTTTTATAAATTAACGCAAATCTATATTTCCATAATTTTGTATACAAACATTGAATGTTTATAAAATTTGGCACACATCAAGTTCTCTTATAGTACTATTATTTGTGCAATTTTTATTATTTTTAATACGCTCAATTTTTCTGCAGGTTAGTTTATTTGTTACAGTTTATCTAAAATTATTATAGATTAGCGAATATCTATTTTGCCATATTTTTATATACAAACATTAAATGTTTATAAAAATTGGCATACAATAAGTGCTTATATAGTACTATTATTTGTAGAAATATTATTAATTTTAATACGCTCAATTTTTCTGCAGATTAGTTTGTTTGTAACAATTTTTCTAAAAATGTTATAAATTATCGCGTATATTAATTGCCATAATTTTAAACACATACATTGAATATTTATAAAAATTGGCATACATCATGTATTCATATAGTACTATTATTTGTACAAAATTCATAATTTTTAATACGCTCAATTTTTCTACAGATTAGTTTATTTGTAACAATTTTTTTAAAACTTTTATAAATTAATGCAAATCTATATTGCCATAATTTTGTATACAAACATTGAATGTTTTTAAAATTTGGCATATAGTAAGTACTAATACAGTACTATAGTTTGTACAATTATTATTGATTTTAATTCGCTCAATTTTTCTGCAAACTAGTTTGTTTGTAACAATTTTTCTAAAAATGTTATAACTTAACGCGTATATTAATTGCCATAATTTTTAACACAAATATTGAATATTTATAAAATTTGGCACACATTAAGAACATTGTACAAATTTGATTGATTTTAATACGCTTAATTTTTGTGCAGATTAGATTGTTTGTAACAATTTTTCTAAAGTTTTATAAATTACCACGTTTGTCCATTGCCATAATTTCAAATACAAACATTAAATGTTTATAAAGTTTGGCACACATTAAGAACTCATATAGTACTATAATCTGTAGAAATTTTATTGATTTTTAAACGCTTAATTTTTCTGCAGACCAGTTTGTTTGTAACAAATTTTATAAAAATTTTATAAATCAGCGCAAATGTAGATTGATATAATTTTTAACTCAATCATTAAATGTTTATAAAAATTGGCATACTGTAAGTACTCATATAGTACTATTAATTTTACTTTTTTCATAAATTTTAATACGCTCAATTTTTTGCAAATTAATTTGTTTGTAACAAAACAAAGTTTTTTATTAACTAACGCATTTGTATATTGCTATAATTTTATATACAAACATTGAATGTTTATATAAATTGGCATACAATAAGTACTTATAAAGTAATATTATTTGTACAAAATTTATAATTTTTAATGCGCTCACATTTTCTACAGATTAGTTTACTTGAATCAATTTTTTTTAATTTTTTTATAAATTTAAGCATATTGCCATAATTTTGTATACAAACATTGAATGTTTTTAAAATTTGGCATACATTGAGTACTAATATAGTACTATAATTTGTACAATTATGATTGATTTTAATACGCTCAATTTTTTTGCAGATTAGTTTGTTTGTAACAATTTTTTTTTTAATTTTATAAATTACTATATTTGTATATTGCCATAATATTAAAGACAAACATTAAATGTTAATAAAATTTGGCATACATGAAGTACTTATATAGTACTATTTCTTGTTCAAATATTATTGATTTTAATACGCTCAATTTTTTGCAGATTAGTTTGTAACAATTTTTTTAAAAAAAATATAAATTAAACAATGAATGTTAATAAAGTTTGGCATACATCAAGTACTTAGATACCTTTATAGCATATATTAATATTATTAAGTTTGATACGTTTGTTTTTTTTGCAAAATTAGTTGTAAGCCACATTTTTTTGTTAATATTAAACATCAAGTTCTATTAAAACTTACATATTTTTTTATACAAACGTTAAATATAATTAATATTTGGCATACATTAAGTATCAATATAGTAATAAAAGATACGTAAATATTACGGATTTTTATAAGCTCAATTTTTTTCTGCTAAACTAGTTGTATGCAACATTTTTTTGTTATTATTTTAATTCAATAAAATTGTATACTGGCATATTTTTTTATACAAACATTGAATGTAAATTTAACTTGGCATACATTTAGTACTAATATAGTACTATAAGATAACTTAATATCAACTTTGATACGCTCAATTTTGTCTTGCAGAATTATTTGTAAGCCACATTTTTTTGTTAATATTATATATCAAGGCATATTAAAACTGACATATTTTTTTATACATGCATTGAATGCAATTAATATTTGGCACACATTAAGTACTTTTATAGTTTCAAATGACACGTTAATATAATTGACTTTGATAAGCTCATTTTTTTTCTAGATTTAATTTTTTTCAATTTTTTTTTTTAAATTATAAATTATTGCATATGTATATTGAAATATTTTTAAATACAAGCTTTGAATGTTGATAATGTTTGGCATACATTAAGTACTAAGATAGTACTAAAAGAAACATTTTTATAATAACTTTGATACGCTTAATTTTTTTCTGCAGAACATTTAAGCAAAATTAATTTTTTGGTATTATAAATCAACGCATATGCATATTTAGATATTTTTTAATACAAGCATTTAATATTAATAATATTATGCATGCATTAAGTACTAATATAGTACTAAATAAAACGGTAATATCATCAACTTTGATACGCTACATTTTTTTCTATAAAACTAATTGCCAGCAACATTTTTTTGTTAATATTATAAATCAACGCATATGTATATTAAAATATTAAACATTAAATGTTAATAAAATTTAGCACACATTTAGTACTAACATAGTACTAAAAGAAACGTTAATATCATCAACTTTGATACGTTCAATTTTTTTCTACAAAACTAATTGTAAGCTACATTTTTTTTGTTAATATTATAAATTGACGCATTTTTAATACAAGCATTAAATGTCAATAAAATTTGGCATACATTAAGTACTAATATAGTACTTTAAGACATTTTATTATCTTCATTATTGATACGCTCAATTTCTCTTTACATAGTTACACGTAACAACATATTTGAGTACCGCTGTACTTTTATAAACAACTATTATAATTTAATAAAACTTAACATAAATTAGGTACTTGATTAGTACTATAAATTGTGTAAATATCATCAATTTTGTTACGCTCAATATTTTTGTAGAGTAAATCATATGCAATAACTTTTTTGAAAATTAGAGAAATCAACATATTTAAGTACCGCTATACTTTTCTAAACAATTATTGAAATTTAATCAAACTTAGCACAAATTAGGTTTTTGCTTAGTATTATAAATTTGTAAATATTATCAATTTTAATAAGTTTAATTTTTTTGTAAAGTAAGTTATGTGCAACAACATTTTTTGAAAATTAATGAAATTTACATATTTGAGTACCGTTTCACTCCTATAAAAAAATATTGAAATTTGATCAAACTTGGCATAAATTAGGTACTTATTAAGTACTATAAATTGCGTTAATATCATCAATTTTGATACGCTAAATTTTTTTGTAGAGTAAGTTATATGCAACAACTTATTTGAAAACTAAATATGTTTTATTTTTTTTAACTTTTAGTACTTGCATAGTACTTTAAAGTGCGTAAATATTATAAGCAAACTTTTAAAGAAAAATTTAGTGTTTTGCATATGAAAACTATAATTCAATATTGAAATTACTGCCAACAATTTAAACCACCGTTTTAATTACATTTTGAAAATTAGGTCACGCGTTTTTATTAATTAAAAATAAATTCTGGAAGTACTATTCGCGGTACTAATTACATTCCATTCTTTAAATCAGCGCACTTTATATTTAATTACCCATTCGCATTCGCAGTAACAAATGGAAATTTCTAATGGCCGTTCACAGTTAATTGGAATTTAATATGTTGGAACTGTTTGCGACGACCATCCTCGTTCGACCTGGAGGTCTACACGCGCTATCCTTCTTTGGATGAGGGAATCACGTCGCTACGCAACGGTCGTCGGGAATGAGGGGGTGCAGGTGATAATATCCTAGCAAAAACAACACCGCCAAAGTATCTTTGCGAACAGGAGGAGAGATAATTTATTGCGGGATTAGGAAATCAATAAGAGAACATTTAGTTTTCCTTTTGTGTGTGCGTTCGTTTGGGTTGGTTTGTTGCGAAGAAGATTCCGCGATTCCTTATAGAAAAATATTTTGATTGTGATTTATAGTCTTCAGGTTTTATTAATTGATATAACTAGTAATACAAAATAAATCAAGTATTGGTTGCCATAAAATATATCTTAAAAGTTCAAATATATATTTTTCCTATAATCCCAAAGTTTACTTAATATATATCTGGTAACGTTGGACGTATTTAAGTCTTAGCAATGCACTTTATAGCATTTTTATGGCAGAAACATCTGTTGGCAGTAAATTCCTATATAATGTGGTATCGTTTATATAAAGCTTCTGCAGTGCACGTTACATTTATGCGTACTTTCCACAAAAATTATATCACTAAATCCTTAGAGTATATGCCGGCCATTGCGACGACCATCAAAACCATACGTCCGTACTGGATGTTTACTTTAATAACATTTAAATGTTAGAGGAAATGGTTTAAAATAAATATTTCTGTTTAATAGTATAATAAAATAATAAAAGGACGCTCAGATATGCCTTTTTAAATTAATTTTTTTGATTGCATATAAAAATATGGCAGTACTTAATTGTGTTGATGTCGTTTATTAGAAAAAAAAAACAAAAACATAATTAACATAAGTATCAAATTTGATGATATTTACACAATAAATAGTACTAAACAAGTACCTAATTTATGCCAAATTTTATCAAATTTTAATAATTGTTTATAGAAGTGAAATGGTACTCAAAAAAGTAAGTTTTTTTTTTAATTTAAAAAAGTTGTTGCATTTAAAGAACGTTACAAGAAAAATGAGCGAAATATTTGCACAATTTAAAGTACCTAATTTATGCCAAGTTTATTCAAATTTCAATAAATGTTAATAGAAGTAAAGTGATATGTTAATTTTTTTATTTAAAAAAAATTGTTGCATTAACCTAACTTTAAAAAAATTAAGCGTAATAAAATTAATGATATTACCGTTTCTTTTAGTACTATGTTAGTACTTAATGTATGCCAAATATTATTAACATTCAATGCTTGTATTAAAAAATATTCTAATATGCATACGCGTTGATTTATAATATTAACAAACAAATTTTGCTTACAACTAAATTTGCAGAAAAAAATTGAACGTATCAAACTTAATTAAAATAAAGTTTCTTTTAGTACCATGTTAGTACTTAATGTATGCCAAATATTAGTTATATTTTACGCTTGTATAAAAAAATATGTCAGTTTTAATATACCTTGATTTTTAATATAATCAAAAAAATGAGGCTTACAACTAATTCTGCAGAAAAAAACAAAGCATATCAAACTTAATATTATTAACATATACTATAAAGGTATCTAAATACTTGATGTATGCCAAACTTTATTAACATTCATTGTTTAATTTATAAAAAATTAAGAAAAATTGTTACAAACTAATCTGCAAAAAAATTAAGCGTAATAAAATTAATAATTTTTGTACAAATGAAAGTACTGTATAAGTACTTAATGTATGCCAATTTTTATAAACATTCAATGTTTGTGTTTAAAATTATGGCAATATACAAATGCGGTAATTTATAAAAAATTAAGAAAAATTGTTAGAAACAAACTATTCTGCGGAAAAATTGAGCATATTAAAATTAATAAAATTTGTACAATTAATAGTACTATATGAGTACTTAATGTATGCCAAATTTTATAAATATTTAATGTTTGTGTTAAAAATTATGGCAATATACAAATGTGGTAATTTATAAAACATTTAGAAAAATTGTTACAAAGAAACTGATCTGCAGAAAAATTGAGCGTAATAAAACTAACAATATTTGCACAAGTTATAGTACTATATGAGTACTTAATGTATGTTTAATTTTATAAACATTTAATGTTTGTGTTTAAAATTATAGCATTATACTTACGCGTTAGTGTATAAAGTTATTAGAAAAATTGTTACAAACAAATAATCTGCTAAAAAATTGAGCGTATTAAAATAAATATAATTTGTACAATTATAAATACTGTATGAGTACTTATTGTATGCTAGTTTTTATAAACATTCAATGTTTGTGTTTGAATTTATGGCAATATACAAACTCGGTAATTTATAAAATTTAAAAAAAAAGTTACAATTAAACTAATCTACAAAAAAATTGAACGCATTAAAATCATTAATATTTGTACACATAATAGTACTATATAGGTACTTAATGTATGCCAAATTTTGTAAACATTTAATGTTTGCTTTTAAAATTATGGCAATATACATACGCGTTAATTTATAAATTTTTTAGAAAAGTTGTTACAAACAAACTAACCAGCATAAAAATTGAGCGTATAAAAATCAATAATATTTGTACAAAATTTTGTACTATTTAAGTACTTTATGTATGCCAAAATTCATAAACATTCAATGATTGTATTTAAAATTATGGTAATATTCTTACGCGTTAATTTATTAAAAAAAAAATAAAAATTGTTACAAACAAAAATTCAGCAAATTAAAATTAATAAAATTTGTACAAATATTAGTACTATATAAGTACCTAATATAGGCTAAATTTAAAAAACATTTATTTGTTGTGTTTAAAATTATGACAATAAACATACGCGTTAATTTATTAAAATTTAAGAAAAATTGTTACAAACTAATTTTCAGAAAAATTGAGCGTACTAAAATCAACAAAATTTGTACCAACAATGGTCCCTTTTAAGTACTTATTGTAAGCCAAATTTTATAAACATTTAATGTATTTGTTTAAAATTAAGGCAAAATACATATGAGTTAATTTATAAAAAATTAAAAAAAAAAGTTTTAAACAAACATTTTTGCAGAAAAATTGAGCGTATTAAAATCATTTATATTTGCACAAATGTATGTACTTATTAAGTACTTAATGTATGCCAATTTTTATAAACATTCAATGTTTGTGTTTGAATCTATGGCAATGTAAATACGCGTTAATTTATCAATTTTTTTGAAAAAAAATTCCAAATAAATTTATATGAATTTAAAATTGAGCGTATTAAAATCAATAATATTTGTGTTAATAATAGTCCTATATGAGTACCTAAAATATGCCAAATTTTAAAAAACATTTAAAGTTTGTTTTTAGAATTATGGCAATATACATTTGCGTTATATTATAATTTTTTTATAAAAGTTACAAACAAACTAATCTGCATAAAAATTGAGCGCTTTAAATTTTATAAAATTTATACAAATAATAGTACTATATGAGTACTTAATAAATGCCAAATTTAATAAACATTCAATGTTTGTGTTTAAATTTATGGCAATAAACAAAAATTTAAAAAAATTGTTACATACAAACTAAACTGTAGAAAAATTGAGCGTATTAAAATCAATAAAATTTGTACAAATAATAGTACTATATGAGTACTTAATGTATGCCAAATTTTATAAATATTTAATGTTTGTGTTTAAAATTATGACAATATACAAATGCGGTAATTATATAAATTTTAAAAAAATTGTTAGAAACAAACTAATCTGCAGAAAAATTGAGCGTATTATAATTGATAAAATTTGTACAAATAATAGTACTCTATATGTATGCCAAATTTTATAAAAATTCAATGTTTGTGATTAAAATTATGGCAATATACAAATGCGGTAATTTATAAAAGTTTTAGAAAATTTGTTAGAAACATACTAATCTGCAAAAAAATGAACTTATTAAAATCAATAAAATTTGTACAAATAATAGCACTATATAAATACTTAATGTATGCCAATTTTTATAAATATTTAATGTTTGTGTTTAAAATTATGGCAATATACAAATGTGGTAATATATAAAATATTTAAAAAAATTGTTAGAAACATACTAATCTGCGGAAAAATTGAACGTATTAAAATTAATAAAATTTGTACAATTAATAGAACTATATGAGTACTTAATGTATGCTAAATTTTATAAATATTTAATGTTTGTGTTTAAAATTATGGTAATATACAAATGCGGTAATTTATAAAAAAAATTGAAAATTTGTCAGAAACAAACTAATCTGCAGAAAAATTGAGTGTATTAAATCTAATAATATTTGTACAAAAAATAGTACTATATGAGTACTTAATATTTGCTAAATTTTATAATTATTCAATGTTTGCGCTTAGAATTATGGCAATAATTTTACACGGTAATATATAAAAAAAATTATATAAAGATGTTACAAACAAACTAATCTGCAAAAAAATTGAGCGTATTAATATCAATAATATTTTTACGATTAATAGTACTGTTTGAGTACATAATGTATGCCAAATTTTATATACATTCAATGTTTGTATTTAAAATTATGGCAATATTTATTTGCATATTTTATAAATTTTCTAATAAAAATGGTTACAAACAAACAAATCTTCAGAAATATTGAGCGCAGTAAAATCAATAATATTTGTACAAAATATAGTATTATATAAGTATTTCATGTATGCCAAATTTCATAAACATTCAATGTTTGTGTTAAAAATTATAGTAATATTCATACGCGTTAATTTATAAAAAAAATTAAAAAAATTGTTACAAACAAAATAATTTGCAAAAAAATTGAGCGGATTAAAATTAATAATATTTGTACAAATAATAGTACTATATAAGTACCTAATATATGCTAAATTTCATAAAAATTCAATGTTTGTGTTTAAAATTATGGCAATAAACATACGAGTTGATTTATATTTTTTTAGAAAAATTGTTCAAAACAAGCTAGTTTGCAAAAATATTGAGCGTAATAAAATCAATCATATTTTTACAGTCAATAGCACTATATGAGTATTCAATGTATGCCAAATTTTAAAAACTTTTAATGTTTTTGTTTAAAAATTTTACAATATACATATGCGTTAATTTATTAAATTTTTAGAAAAATTGTTACATTTTTTTTAATTATTTTACACTTTATATTAAAGTATCTAAATGTCAAATTGACATAAAATGTCATATGTCACTTTGTAATTAATTTGTAGCAAACTGAGTCAACACCACTTAATGTATTGAGACTATTGTCTGCAACTTTTTTATCTTTGTACGCAGGCAAAAAATTCAATATATTTTTATGATTATTTATTATTTTTTGAAAACAATGATAAAAGCAATAAACATAAGCCCCGTTTTATTCATCCAATAATATGTTTGTTTGTTATATTTTTTACATTATATTCTATTTTGTTCCGATGGAAAAAGCGGAATAATCATAACAATATAATAATACTTTCCATTATAAACGAGATGTGAATACAACAGAGTATATTTTGTGTTCACCGCTTGCCTCCCATTTATATATATATAATTGAGAATTGATTTTGTATTGTCTGTTTGCGTATTTCCCCGTAAGCTCATTTTAGATCGTGCGCCAAGGATTAAGTGCTGTGTCCATGGTAACAAATAATTAGGTGGAGAGACGCGAGAGCTTAAAATATATAAAAGCTTTTATGTTGTTTTTGTTGAGAAATAATGTGGGGTGGAGCTGTGTATAGATTAATTTTTTTTCAAATTTTTTGAATTGTAACAAAATTATTTGAAACTAGCCAACTAGATTTAAATATAATTTGATTTTGAAATGCGAATCGATTGGAATAAATCAACATGACGAATGGACGCAGTGCTGCGCACACAAACATTAAATGGCTCCGTCGTTTTAATTATAAATAAATATGAGCCGGCAATATTATATAACATTAACAAATATACATATTATAGCGTGCAATTTATTGGTAAATACTCATGGGAAAAATATATATTATGCGTACACTGATTAGTGTCGCAATTTGCGTATGCCGGAGGATTAATATTTGTAATGCGCATACAGTTACATAGAGAAATATATTATTATTTGTGTGCGAGAGAGAGGAATCAATTTTGATAAATCAATGCCCAGAGGATTTAATTTTCCCGGTTATTATAATATATAACTCCGCATGGCTATTCATTTTGGTGCGGATTCTAGGCATAAAAATTATAATAAATTCCATGAAGGGATATTAAAATATTTTACGGTTATATGCAAAAATGTCGCGCGAAAATATATATGGGATCGTAAAAAATGTGCGAGCCTGATTCAATATTGATAGGAGGCATCTTAGCCACCGGTTTCTTATTTAAAGCTTGCGAAAAGTTGACTCAGTTAATATATTATGTCAATTTGAGAAACTAAGATTTAACCGCAAAACGATGATATCTTAGCAACTTTTTGCTAAAAGACAAATAATATATTTTATGTCAATTTAGAATTTATATTTTTATTAAAGTGCCTAAAAATTTGTAAAAAGAATTTACAATTTTACAACAAATTTTTTTTACAATTTATGGCCGGATTTTGATATTTTGTGGCCGGATTTTAATAATTCACATATTTTGAAGTCACAGAATTTTGATACCATACAACAAATTTTGAGTTTGCTGAGTTTTTACAATTTAAAGATAGATTTTCATATTTTGTTGACAAATTTCAATATTTTAATTGTATTTTGAAGTCGGAAAGTTGGGTTTGACAAAGGCCGGATTGTAATCTTTAATGTCCACATTTTTAATGTTGAGTTTTGACAATTTAGGCAGGTTTTTAATGTTTATTAGCCAAATTTTGGCATTAAAAACCAATTTTTATTTCTTTTGTAGCTTGATTTTAATATTTTAAAAATATTTTGAGGTTAGAAAATAGGGTTTTGAGACAACTTAACCGAATTTTAACATTAAAGACCGCATTTACATATTATAAAGCCAAATGGGGCAGTTTTTTATATTTAAAGGCCGGATTTTTATAATTTAAAATTGGATTTTAATATTTCCATCATATTTTGAAGTCAAAAGTTTAGGGTTTGATATTATGCAGCCAAATTTAAACACTAAAAGCCGAATTTTTAACTGTTTAAGGCCGGATTTTGATATTTCAAAACAGGATTTTAATATTTTAAAATAACAAAGTTGCGTTTAGTTACCACAAAATTGAATTTTCCAGTTAAAGATTGGATAAAAGCTCAGTCTTTAACTGCATCATTTATTGTCTTCTTTTGAAAGTTGATGATTAATATAGTCACTTAAACTTTATTGATTGCTGTTCTAAATAATTGGTTTGTAGAGCAATTAAACCACTTTTTTAGATTCCAGAATTTTGCTACGTTTTCTTACTATTTTTTCCTTCATAATTACTTGCTATAGTTTGTATTTTTCTCTTCTTGAATGTCCAAAATATTGTAGTTTTACTTTTTTAACTATTTCTATCATTTTTTTAAACGTTGCTGAATTTTTTTGTTAGTAAGTCGGTCTATGAAGGATATTTTAAGTATCTTTTTGTATAACCACACTTTGAAGGTTTTTATTTTTTTTATAAATGTTTGAATTATTGTAGTGGTTGCTATTCCTTGGAGAAAAAATGGAAATAAATAACATCTTTGATTTTTTTTTTGTATAAATGCGTTGCGTGTAGTTTTAATTTTTGCTTTTAGTTTTATTGACTGACGAGTCACTACAATTATTGATTAAAACTTTTAAGTATTTATATTTATATATTTTTTTTATTATTTGGTTATCCACGGTCAGATCTGTTTTGAAAGTTGGTTTTAATTATAATAATTTCAGTCAAATAGACGCTGGATTAATACATTTTTTTATTACACATAACAAATTTATATTTTCAAACTAATTTACATCAAAATACGTCAACTTTGGCGTTTAAAAGAAAATCAAAAAATACTTTTTATTGCGTAGATAGGATATAGACCAAAGAGTTCTATAACTAGAGATTCCAAACTGCCGTTCAATTAACTGTATAAGCAGCGTACACTCTCGGTATCTCCGTCTATAGCTGCTCGATCATTATAACAACAAACAAACTAGCTACTAAACAATCATTTGAAAACACTTTCAGATAAAATTATAGTATGGAAGCCAAAAAATTTTGCTAAAAAAGTTTGTCTATCTTAGACCATTTTGCTATTTCGCTCCACTCTATTCTTTTTTTTTTGCTGCTTTGTGAGCCTGTTTGGACTTGCTCTTTGTTTTTTCCCTGTATTCTCAATTTATGTATTATTTTTTTGATTTGTGTAAATTACCTAGTTTTCCTAACTGTCTCTCCTCTATTAATGTTTTTATAGGTTTAATTTTTAGTTTATTTTTCCGAGCTCTTCACTTAATCTTTTTTTGTTATTTTCTTAATTATCATTAGAAATCTCATCATAATTTTTTTCTGTTTTTTATTGTCTTCGTTAATTCTTTCTTAACCAAGAATTGTCATTTGAGTGCATTGAATATTCTTTTTCCTTTTCCAGTTTTTGCACCTATTTCCATGTCTATATTTCTTGTTTCTTCTGTTATTGTACCAATGTAGTTGTAATATTTTACTTATTCAATTATTTGTCGATCCAATTCTATCTCGTATCTCTTAGGTTTTATCGCTACTACCATTGTCTTTGTTTTATTTACGGCGGATCAAATCACCTAATCAAAATCTTGCTTTGAAGTGCCCTACCCACCCAAGTGTTAGTTATCAAGAGATTTAATATCACAATCACCTCTTCTGGTTTAAAGATTCCTAACACTGACAAAGAAGAAAAACATCAAACTTTTTGATGATTAACGCTTGGGTGGGTGGGCGGAAACCCTAGTTCAAATCACTCAATCAAAGTCTTGCTTTAGAGTGCCCCACCCACCCACCCAAGTGTTTATTATTAAAAGATTTGATATTACAATCACTTCGTTTGACTTAAAGACTTCTAACTTTTAATCTTTTGATGACAATCGTTTGGGCGGGAACCCCAGTTCAAATTACCTAATTAAAATCATGCTCTGGAATGCCCCACCCACCAACTTAAGTGTTAATTATCAAAAGATTTAAAATCACAATTACTTCCTTTGACTTACTTAAAGGCTTCTAACGCTTGCAGAGAGGAACAACTTTTAATCTTTTGATTACAAAAGCTTGGGCCGGTCGGTTGGAAACTTCAGTTCAAATCACCCAATCAAAATCATATTCTGGAGTGCTCCACCCACCCAAGTGTTAGTTATCAAGAGATTTAATATTACAATCACCTCTGACGCTTGCAGAGAGAAGCAATTTTCAATCTTTTGATGACAAACAATTTGGCGGGTTAGCGGAAACTCCAGTTCAAATTACCCAATTGAAATCATGCTCTGGAGTGCCCCCACCTACCCACTCAAGTGTTAGTTATCAAGAGATTTGATATCACAATCAGCTCCTCTGACTTAATGATTTCTAAAGCATGCAGAAAGGAACAACTTTCAATCTTTTGAGCAGAAACTTCTCAAAGGTGATCATGCTTTAGAGTGCCCACCCACCCACCCAAGTGTTAGTTATTAAGAGATTCAATATCACAACTACCTTATCTGACTTAAAGACTCCTAACACTAGCAGAGAAGAAAAACATCCATTTTTTTTTATAACTAACGCTTGGGTGGGTGGGCGGGAACTCCAGTTCAAATCACCTTATGTAAATCATGTTCTGGAAAGCCCCATCCATCTACCCATGTGTTAGTTATCATGAGATTTGATATTACAATCACTTCCTCTGACTTAAATTCTTGAAGAGAAAAGCAACTTTCAATCTTTGGATGACAAACGTTTAGGTGGGTGGGCGGGAACCACTTTGTATATTTTTTTGTTTCTTTGCAGTTTCTCTTTCTTGTCTGCTATTAATACCATGTCATCCGCAAACATTAGGATTTGCATACCAATTTGTTTCATTATTCTGTATTCTATTCTCGTGTCTCTGGCTCTTTTTTAACTTTTCTTTATAGCCTTGTCTATTAATGTTGCAAAGAGTATAAGGCTTAGAGTTTGCAGAACAAATAAATTATATTCTGTTTCAATTTTTCATTTCAAAAAAATCTAATATATGGATATTTTATATGCGGCCCGCGGATTTATATAGCATTTCCAAAGTAGCCCGCAAGATCATTTGGGTTAGCCACCCCTGCTCTATATTATGAAAACAAGTCAGTAGTTTAGTTGGAATGGCCCACCTACCCACTCAAGTGTTAGTCAGCAAGAAGTTGGATCACGACTGCCTCTTGTGATTAAGTGACTTTTGACGCTCGCAGTAAAATTAAACATTAAACCTCTTGATAACAAACACTTGGGTGGGTGGGTGGGTCACTCTATATTATGATAACGGATTAGTAGTTTAGATTGGAGTGACCCACCCACCCAAGTGTTTGTTATCAAATGGTTGAATCACAACTGTCTCTTGTGATCAGGTGACTACTGACGTTTACAGGCAAACATTAAATTTTTTGAAAACAAACACTTGGGTGGGTGGGTGGGTGGGTGGGTTACTCCATATAATGATAACGAATCAGTAGTTTGGGTTGGAGTAGCCCTTCCACCTACCCAAGTGTTAGTTACCAAGAGGTTAGATCACGATTGTCTCTTGTGATTAAGTGACTTTTGACGCTCGCAGTAAAGTCAAACATTAAACCTCTTAATAACGAACACTTGGGTGGGTGGGTGGGTCACTCTATATTATGATAACGGATCAGTAGTTTAGATTGGAGTGACCCACCCACTCAAGTGTTTGTTATCAAATGGTTGAATCACAACCGTCTTTTGTGATCAGGTGACTTCTGACGCTTGCAGAGTGGCCAAACATTAATTTTTTTGATAACAAACACTTGGGTGGGTGGGTAGGTTACTCCAAATTATGATAACATGTCAGTAGTTTAGATTGGAGTAGCCCACCCATCCACTCAAGTGTTTGTTATCAAAAGGTTGGATAACAATTGTCTCTTGTGATTAAGTGACTTTTGACGTTTGCAGAGTAGGCAAACATTAAACTTCTTGATAACAAACATTTGGGTGGATGGCTCCATATTATGATAACTTGTCAGTAGTTTGGATTGGAGTGGCCCATCTACTCACTCAATTGTTCCTTATAAAAAGGTTAGATCACAACCGTCTCTTGTGATTATAAAACCTTGATAACAAACATTTAAGTGGGTGAGTGGGACACGACATATTATGTTACCGAATCAGTAGTTTGGATCAAAGTGACCCACCCACCTACCCATGTGGTAGTTACCAAGAAGTTACATCACGACTGTCTCTTGTGATTAAGTGACTTTTGGCAAACATTAAATTTTTTGATAACAAAGATTTGTGTGAGTGGTGGATTACTTTATATTATAATAATAAGTCAGTAGTTTAGATTAGAGTGGCCCACCCACCCAAATGTTAAATACTAAGAAGTTGGATCACGACCTTCTAATTAAATGTCTTTTGATTTTTGCAGAGAAATTAAACATTAAATTGTTTGATAACAAACATATGGGTGGAACACTCTATTATGATAACAAGTCAGTTGTTTAACCGGAGTGTCCCACTCACCCATCTAAATGTTAGTTACTAAAACTTTAAATTACAATCGACTTGTGTGATTAAGTAACTTCTGACGTTTGCATTAAGGTTAAACATTATATCTTTTGATAGCAAACGTTTGAGTGAATGGGTAGGACACTTAATATTATGATAACAAGTCACTAGTTTGGATTATCACCCAACATGGTTCGACGACAAATTAAAGACTATTTGTAAACTATTATATTTTACTAAAGAAAGAATCGAAAAAAATTACAGTATTGAAAATAATGTTTTTGTAAAACTAGAAACAAATTACAAGAAAAAATATTAAAAAAGTAAACTATTATTATATAGAAAAAGCCTTAAACCTCATAATGGCGATGTGGCATATAATTAATTATCAAAGAAGCCAACGTTATAAGATAGAGGACTCAAACATTATGGCCAATAAGTTTAATCAATATTTTACAACAACAGCTATAAACTTACTAGACAGCATATATAGACCCAATGTTATTTTCTAAATCATATTCCAAATCAATCAGATTTTGAGTTTACAGAAATAAGTTACATTAAAGTTAGAGATGTAATAACAGATATAAAAAAGAAATTGACAAAAGATGTTTATAACTTAAATGTAAATATGATACAAACCTTAAAAAATATAACAATTACTAAATCAAAGTAAACGATCTGGAAAGTTTTCAAAATTTTCAAAATTTTCTTAATTTTTTTTTTTTTTTTTTTTTTTTTTGACACAAACCAAACACCCCAAGTGCCAGCATATGTTCTGAGCTTTGGACGGGTTGAAACCCAACAAAAGAGATTTGCATAGAGAGAATTGTTCCTACACAATAGAGAGTGCTGTAAGCCACATAAATTCGATGTGAGAATCAACCAGTTATCATTAAGATTAATACGTGGAGAGGAATCAAATTCAATTGCCTATTCACAAAAAAGTGATATTGATATGCTTCATAACTATAAACTAATTTCTATAATACCTATAATATATATATATATATATATATATATATACATATATACATATACATTATAAATAGTTTTGAGAATAATGTGTACGTGGGATGTGCTCTTTACGATTTATCAAAAGCGTTTGATTGTGTTTTCTACAATATTCTACTCAAGAATTTGAAATATTACGGTCTATCGAATCTGTTAATATTTATATTTAACTAAAAGAACACAATTTACTTAGTACAAAAGAACTAACTCAATTACTCAAAGTAAATCTAGTGGTGTACCCCAAGGTTCCAAACTGGGCCCACTGTTATTTCTTGTCTATGTAAATGTTTTTATTTACTGTGATTTAAATGCAAAGTTTACTATATTTTCAGATGATATTTAGTTATTAAGAGGTTCGATCACTACCGTTCCGTGTGATTAAGTAACTTCTGACGTTTGCAAAAAAATCAAACTTTAAACTCAATATTATGATAACACGTTAGTAGTTTGGATAGGAGTGGCCTACCCACCTACTCAAGTGTTAGTTACCAAAAAGTTGGATCACGACCGTCTTGTGTGATTAAGTGACTTCTGACGTCTGCAGAGAGATCAAACATTAAACTTTTTGATAACGAACAGTTGGGTGGGTGGTTGGGTGAGCTACTCTAATCCAAACTACTAACTTGTTATCATATTATGATTTGGAGTGTCCCACCTGCTCACCCAAGTGTTTTTTACAAGAGGTTTAATGTTTCACTTCTCTGCAATTGTCAGAAGTCACTTTAACACACAACAGTTGTAAAAAATGCCATAAATACTGCTTAGAGTTGACTCAAAATTACTCTTAATGCAATATATGGTTTATAATAACAATTTATAATTTTTTTATTTGTTTGAAATGCGTGAAAATAATAATAATTTGTAAAAATTGATTACAAAGTTATAAACTTTCTGCAGAGACTCAGTTTGCTATAAACTTATTTTAATTTGACTTTAGTAAATTTTATTATGAGGCTTAAAAACTTTAGAAAGTGTAGAAAATGTAATAAATACTGTATAGAGTTGACTCAATTGGTTTAGATTTAATCGCAAATCTATTTATAGTTTATGACTTTTTTTGACATAAAATATTAAAAAATTGAAAAGTAACCCAATACGTTTGTAGAAATAAGATATTTTTAAATGCTTGCTACAAGAACCTCTTTCCTTATTGCGCAGTTGGCAATTTTTTTAATCTATTAGTAAACATAAAACAAAAAATAGTAAAATCCGGCCAAAAAACCTTTTATTGTTATTATAATCATAAATTATAAGTAATTTAAAGAAAGATCATTTTTGCCAATAAAAATCCGGCACACAAACTCAAAAGTTTTTATTTAATTTAATTTTAACTATTATTTAGTATTATAAAATAGACATATTAAATTGAATCTTATTTTAGAAATTAGAATCGCACCTTATATATACAAGCAAACCACCCCTCGTATGAAAATATGATTTCAATCGATCCCGCAGCACCCTCCAATAGGTAATCCAATTCCAGATACAAAAAGAATATGAAATAATCGAATAAAATGAGAACAGAGAAAAAGATGAAAAAAATAATAATATAAAAATTCCTTAAGCACCACGAACCCCATAAATTTTATTTGTAGAAATCGTGAGGTGTTTTAACAAAACTCGATTTCAATTTAAAAGGGAAATTTTACACCTTCATTTAAATAATTCATCACGTTAATCGGATTCATTTCATTTAAACTTATAATAATAATAATACAATCGATTCTTTTTTAGGTATAAACTGGGTTATTCTCAAGAGGGTAGAAAGGAAAACTTCTTCTGAAGGATGGCTCGAAATGACCTTTTTTTATGCATAAAGTTTCATAATTCAACAATACACGGGATAATTTAATCTTGAGAGGGGAAAATGTTTTTAGGAAAACACCTGAGACGAATTTTTTTTTGTCTCATGTGAGGGTGTTGTTCGTGATGTAATTTACTTTCCATTCAATTAGTAAGCTGCGGGCGTATAACGTTCAATGGTTCATTTAAAAACTCGTGATTACGTTGCACTTTTATTGTCCCCCGTTTATTAGTTTTGAACTGCTGAACTTTTATGCTTGTTCGAGTTCCATCGCGGCAGTTACCATGATTAGTTTTTATATCGGGTCATTCTGTACTGTATATAATTACACTATCCAACTTTTTTATATTACGATTCTATTATATTTTTATAGTTGCTTTGGAGCATATAATGGTCGTCCAACTAACGTATCTGCAACTGCTTCATTAAAACGTTATTAAATTATATTTATATTTCATTAAACTTGTTCAGACTTAACCATTACATTGTCTGCTTATATAAATAGAATTTTACTAAATACAAATTTGGTCAAAAGTTCACTAACCCACTAACTATTTATCAGACACCGGACAGGAAAAGTTTTTTGGCATCAAACGTTTGGCTCAATCAGCCATAACAAATATTGCTTTAAAGCGTGTTATGTATCCAGCTAATAAATTATCGGGCCAATATTTTAAAACTTTGATTTTACCTTGAGACAAGCTTGATGCATTCTAGCTGTATTAATAACTTAAAAATTTATTTTAGTATTTGTGTGTCGGGTTACAATTAATTCATAATGTATTAATCATTTCAATATTGATACTAGATCCGGATATAATTAGTATCAATATTGAAGTAACTAATTCTACATTGCATTGCATTACTATTAATTGTTTTCAAATACGACTGCTGCATTAATTGTTTATGTTTTACAGCAAAATTCTAGGATGGTCATTAGTATGCTTGGCTTGTGTAGTATGTAGTGGCTTTAGATAAACTCATTTTTTTTTTCAAACTAGGTCGCCAACCGAAAACGTTTGTGACCTTCTCCTAAGGTTGTACTGACGTGAATTAACCTCGAAACCTCTTTTTAGGCGAGCTTTAATATCTTGGTAAACCTTTGGCAACAAATCCAACAAAAGGTAATAATCTTTTGCGCTCATTGTAGAGAAACCTTCCTTAGGATCATAGTCTTGATAATAAGTTCCACTAATCGGTATGTTCTTACCATAGACCAAAGCATTTGGTGAGTAGCCAGTGACCTCATGTACTGCCGACCGTATAGCACTTCCAATTTTGAAAACTTTTTTGTCCCAATATGCATGTTTTTTTTTTTCATATAGGATCTTATACCTATTACTCGATTCACCCGTTCGGTGAAATTTACCTGTGGGTGGTATTTGGCATTGTATAACAAGCGCGGCACTTGGTATTTTTGAAGTAAGTCCTTAAAACGCTTGCTAATAAATTGCGGCCCATTATCAACCATCACCGTGTGCGGCACTCCAAAGGTCATGAATAAATGATTTTTTACAAATTTACAAATTTCAGGAGCGGTAGCTTTGCGCATAGGCTGCAACAGTACAAATTTGGTAAACCAGTCGGTAATAACAAACAAAAACCGATTTTGGTTTTTGGATCTTGGAAGAGATCCCATCAAATCCATTGATATGATTTGAAATGGCAGGTGTACCATTTTTGGCTTACCTATTAGTCCGGATCTGGCAACATTTGCTTTTACATATTCCTTGACGTCAGCTCTCATGGATTGCCAAAAATAAGTTTGTTGAACTCTCTTCATAGTTTTGAAAAAACTAAAATGTGCAGAAGTTGGTGGAATATGGTTGGCTTCAATTGCTGCAGTCCTACTCTCTAAAGATAACACAATTTTTCAAACCGGGTTATTTATGAGGTAAAGTCATTTATTTTGTACAAATTTGTACAACTTACCCTCATCAATCCTCCAATTTGGGAACTTGTCTGGCGTCTCCAAAACGTCTTTAAATCTAGCAACATACCATTCGTCTTTCACATCTGTAACCTGAATGCAAGATACTTGTCGAATTCTAGACAACGCATCCGGCACAACTACACAATTGTGTTGGCTCAATTTCATCGCCCAACGGGCTAGACGACCTACCGGGTCTTTAAAATTTTTTAGCCCACGGAGTGAGTAGTGGTCTGTAACAGCGGTAAAGTGCGTCCCATCCACATACGGCCTAAATCGTTCAACTGAAAAAAGCAATGCTAGACACTCTTTTTCCGTTATTGGATAGTTACTTTCCGTTCTGCTTGCATGAGCAATTACACGTTCCCGATTCTCTTCATCTGTCTGTAGTAATACAGCACCCAACCCAACGTCTGAAGCTTCACTTTGAATGACAAACGGTTGGCTAAAATCTGGAGCTGCTAATATTGGGGTACTAACCAAAGCTTCTTTAATTTTCTCAAAAGCTTCTGCTGCTCATGACGTCCACTGAATTTTTTTCTTTTCTTCCGTCTTTTGATCAGATCATGTATAAGGGCCATTATCGTTGAATAATTTGGCACAAATCAGCGGTACCATGAACACCACTCAGTAAAACGCTTCACCTTTGTGGTATTAGTTGGAATCGGGTACGCTAACATACTTGCTATTTTATCGGGATCCATTTGCAGACCTTCTTCGTCCACCACAAAACCTAAATATTTTAATGACAATTTACAAAACTCGCACTTCTGTAAATTTACAGTTAAATTGGCTCGGACTAACCGTGCACAAACTTCATTGTGCTCTTTAAAAGTCTGATTTATAACGATAATATCGTCTAAATAGACGAATACATTAGGTTCCATTTTAAAAAAATATTGTGTCCATTAAGCGCTGCTGGACTTGAGCCGCATTGTTCAACCCAAAAGGCAAAACATTAAATTCATAAAGTCTCCTGCCAAGAATCGAAAAAGCCGTTTTTTCTTCTGTGAGCGGAATCTGCAAAAAAGCGTTCTTTAAATCAACACTGGATATGTATTTAGCGTCTCTCAACCTGTTGAGAATACTATCAAGATGAGGTAAATGATAAGAAAAGGGTTTTTTGTAACCGCATTTAACCATCTTCCGTCAAAACAAAAACGGTAAGACCCGTCGTCCTTCTTTACCAGCACCACTGGCAAACTCCTAGGATTCTTTAATAACACCTAAATCCAATATTTTCATTAGTTCTAAATCCAAATACTTTTGCATAAATTGAGAATATACATAAGGTCTCTACTTAATTGGGTCGCTATCTTCAGTATCAATATTGTAAGTATACAAATATGTACGCCCAAGAGGTTTACTAACTAAATCAAAAAACAATTTCATTTCTTTCGCCAACTGCTCGGAAGTTAAAGTTTTTGTAGATTTAATCTCACATATTTGATGTTGATTTATACTTTTATTGGGACTAGGCGTAACTTTACTTTTTTGGCCACCTATACTCCTAATATTATTTACAAAATCAAAACTCATTTCCTGTTTTTTGATAAAGTCTGTACCTAAAATTACTTCAAGTGGAAATAACGGCACCACATCAATCAATCAAAACTTATCGGCTATCTTAACGTTAACTTTACTGTGTCCTTTTACATCCCTAGACGATCCGTCGGCAACATTTACAGTTTTGGTTGAACAATATTTTTTCTTCATATCCAAAAGCTCTTGTCAAAACTAATTAACCTCCTAAAATAGAGCAATTTGCTCCCGTGTCTATCAATGCCAATAATTCAATTCCCAAAATTTTAACGATTATGTAAGGTCTACTATCGTCCGTGAGTTTGGTAAAAGTTGGAGCAATATGTTTTTGGTTTAAGTCGGGAATAGTACTAGACGACTCAAAAACCTTTGCTTCTATAACGTCTGTTACCGGTCGCAAAAAAATGTGAACATGTTGTACCCATTTACTCCATTCTTCCTGACTGACCTTAGATGGTTGATAGGAGATACGTCGGTCAAAGTGCACTCCCATTGCCCATCTTTGTCACAATTCCAGCATTTTCCTAAAAATTTGGTGAAACTTTTTTTGAGATGGATTTTGTTGAAGTACCTGAACAAAAATATTAGCTCTTGGTCTTAGTGGAGTTTCCAATAGCGTATTTTCTATCTTGCGACACAATGATGTTAATTGGGGAATAGTCGTAATATCAACCAGACTAAGACGTGCAACATAAACAGGAGATAAATTTTTTCTTATATAACGAAATCTAGTTGTTTCGTATAGCCGTAAACTCAACCTTGAAAATAAATTTTTCATCACATCTATAAAAATAGTCATCTTCTCGCCTCTAGTTTGTTTCTTCTTCCTTAATTCGGTCAAAATTTATTGGCAAAGAGTCTTCTCTTAGCGCTCGGACTGATTCATCCCAATCATTTACTTTACTCTTAGCAAACCTGGATCATGCCACTGCCTCACCTGAAAAAAGATCTACCGCTAAAGTAAAAAGGGTTGCTTTTGAGACGCCTCTCGCACACCTCAGTTCCTCGACGTGCTCTAAAATATTAGACATTGAAAACTTTTGATATTTTAATAAAATGTAGTACTGTATTAGTATTAATTACTTATTTTTATTAAATTTTATTTATTGAATTTTTATAAAAAAAATTGTTTAAATTGTTTTAAATCTAAACTTGTAGTTCTGTAATTAGACATTGAAAATTTATGATTTTTTAACAAATACTAGTTCTATATTGATACTAATTACTTACAAAAGTTTATTTTAATTCATAAGCTATATTTTTAAATAAATTGTTTAATATTTTAAATTAAATTTCTAGAATTTAAGAAAAAATTAAATTTTTTGGATTAGATCTAAATTTGTAGATCTGTAATTAGACATTGAAAACTTATAATTTTTTAACAAATAATAGTTCAATAATAATACTAATTATTTACAAAATTTCATTTAAATTCATGCGTTGAATTTTTATAAAAAACTGTTTCAATTGTTAAAATTATTGAAAAGAAAAATGCATTAGATCTAGGTTTGTAGTTCTGTAATTGGACATTGAAAACTATTAGTTTTTTAAGAAAATATAGTACTAATTATTTACAAAATTTCATTAAATTTCATTTGCTAAATTGTTATTAAAAAAATGTTTAAATCTTTAGAATTTTGAAAAACTTGAAAAAATCTGCATTAATTCTAGGTTTGTAGTTCTGTAATTAAACATTGAAAACTATTGATATTTTAATAAAATGTAGTACTATAATAGTATTAATTACTTATAAAAATTCATTTAATTTTATTTGCTGAATTTTTATAATAAAATGTTAAATTTTCAAAATTTTAGAAAAGTTTTTAAAAATCCTGCATTAGATATAGGTTTGTAATTCTGTAATTAGACATTAAAAACTTATGATTTTTTAACAAAAAATAGTTTTATAATAGTACTAATTATTTACTGAATTTTATTTAAATTTATACGCTAATTTTTTATAGCAAGTTGTTCAAGTTTCAATTACAGAACTACAAACATAGATCTAATGCAAATTTTTATTTTTTTTTTTATTTTTTAGAAATTGATACAGTTTTTTATAAAAATTCAGCGAATGAATTTAAATGAAATTTTGTAAATAATTAGTATCTTTATTGAATTACTATTTGTTAAAGTTTTCAATGTCTAATTACAGATCTACAAATTTAGATCTAATACAGAATTTTTAAACAATTTTTTAAAAAATGTAGCAAATAAAAGTTAATAAAATTTTGTTAATAATTAGTACTATTTTAGTACTACATATTTTTAAAATATTAATAGTTTTCAATGTTTAATTACAGATTTACAAACCAAGATCTGATGCAAAAATTTTAAATTTTTTTAAATTTTTAATAATTTAAACTTTTTTTAATTAAAATTTAGCAAATGAAATTTAATAAAACTTTGTAAATAATTAGTACTATAATAGTACTACATATTATTAAAATATTAATAGTTTTCAATGACCAATTACAAAACTACAAACCTAGATTTATTACTAAATTTTTAATTTTTTTTTCAGAATTTTTAAAATTTAAACAACTTTTTATAAAAATACAGCGTATGAATTTAAATAAATTTTTGTAAATAATTTGTACCATTCTAACACTACTGCTTTTTAAATCATAAGTTTTTAATGTCTAATTTCAAAACTACAAATTTAGATCTAATACAGAATGTTTAAAACCTATTCGGAATTGTAAAAATTTAATCAATTTTCTATAAAAATTCAGCGTATAAAATTTAATAAAATTTTATGAGTAACTAGTACTATTCTAGTACTACATTTTATTAAAATATTAATAATTTTTAATGTCCAATTACAAAATTAGAAACTGCAATTTTTTTTTTAAATTTTCAAAATTCTAAAAATTTTAAACAATTTTTTATAAAAAATTAGCGAATAAAATTTAATAAAATTTTGTAAGTAATTAGTACTATTATAGTACTACATTTTATCAAAATATCAATGTTTCAATGTTACAGAATTACAAACCTAGATCTAATGCAGAAGTTTTATAAAATTTAAATACTTAAACATTTTTTTATACAAACTCAGCGAATGAAATTTAATAAAATTTTGTAAGTTAATAGTACTATTATAGAATTACTATTTGTTAAAAAATCATAAGTTTTTAATGTCTAATTTCAGATCAATAATTTTAGATCTAATACAAAGTTTTTAAAAATTTATTAAAGTTTAAAAAATTGAAACTTTTTTTTATAAAACTTTAGCAAATGAAAGTTGATGAAATTTTGTAAATTATTAGTACTATTCTAGTACTACATATTATTAAAATATCAAGAGTTTTCAATGTCCAATTACAGAATTACGAAACTAGATTTAATGCAAAAAATTTAATTTTTGTTCAAACTTTTATAAAATTTTGTAAATAATTAGTACTTTTAATGTCTAATTACAGAACTACAAATTTAAATCTAATACACATTTTTTTTTTTAAATTTGTACATTTTTTTATGCAAAAATTTTAATTGTTTTTACCATTTTAGATTTTAATGTCTAATTACAGAATTACAAGCTTAGATATAACACAAATTTAAAAAAAAAAAAAAAAATTAAAAAAAAAAAAAAAATTTAATATTTTTTTTTTCAAGTAATTAATACTATTATAATACTACATTTTATTAAAATATCACTTAGTTTAATGTCAATGTCAAAAATTACAATTGAAATCGACGATAAACTGCAAAAGCTATAAAACCATTTTTTTTAAATTTTATATTAGTATTTTTTAATTTTTTTTAAGGCTAAAGTTGACGTATTTTGATGTAAATCAGTGGAAAATATAGATTTGTTTTGTGTATCTAAAAAAAATAGTCACTTTTAAAGACAAAACTCATAAAAAAAGTTGAAAGCAAAAATTTAAAACTTTAATACAGTAATCGACGCACAAACTATCACTAACTAACTAACTAACTAACACTTGAATAGCTGGGTGGAACATATTATGGTAACGAGTCTTTAGTTTGGATTGGAGTAGACTTGTTACCATAATATAAAGTGTCTCACCCACCCATTCAACTTCTGACGACCGCACAGAGGTTACACTACTAATTTTTTGATAACAAATACTTGAGTGAGTAAATGGGCACTCTAATAATCCAATCTATTGACACGTTATTATGATCTGGAGTAGCCCACCTAACCACAAAATTGTTAGTTATCAAGAAAATGAATCACAACTTTCTTTTGTGACAAAATAACTTTTGACGTCCGCACTGAGGACAAACATTTGAGTGGGTTAGTGGGTGGACTACTCCAATCTAAACTATTGACACGTTTTTATGTTGCGGAGTGGCCCACCCTCCCACCCAAGTGTTAGTTATCAAAAAATTGAATCACAACCTTCTTTTGTGACAAAATATTTTTTAACGTCCGCACAGAGGTCAAACTACTAATTTCTTAATAGCCTTAATGGGTGGGTGGGTGGGTGAACTATTCAATCCAAACTATTGGCACGTTCTCATGCTTTGGAGTGGACCACCCACTCACCCAAGTATTAATTATTAAGAAATTAGATCACAATTTTCTCACGTTACAAAATATCTTTTAAAGTCCGCACAGAGATCAAACTACTAATCTCTTGATGACCAACACTTGAGTGGGTGGGTGAGCAACTCTAATCCAAATTATTGACACGTTCTCATGTTCTGAAGTGGTCCACTTACCCACCCAAGTGTTAGTTATTAAAAAGTTAAATCACAACCTTCTCTTGTGACAAAATTAATTTTAACGTCCGCACAGAGGTTAAACTACTAATCTTTTGATGACAAACACTTGAGTTAGTAAATGGGCCACTCTAATCCAAACTATTGACACGTTATTATGCTTTGGGGTGACCTATCCACCCACCCAATTGTTAGTTATCAAGTTGGATCACGAACTTTTTTGGTGACAAAATATCTTTCTCCGTCCGCACAGAGGTCAAAAAACTGATATCTTAATGACAAACACATTGATGGGTGAATAGGCAAACCCAAGCCAAACTATTGACACGTTCTCATGCTCTGAAGTGGCCCTCCCGCCCACCCAAGTGTTAGTCATAAAGAAGTTGGGTTACGACCATTTCTTTGAAAAAATATTTTTTTACGTCCGCACAGAGGTCAAACTACTAACCTTTTGATGACAAACAATTGGGTGGGTAGGTGAGCCACTCCAATCTAAACTATTGACACGTTCTCATGCTTTGGAGTGGCTCACCCAAGTGTTAGTTATCAAGAAATTGAATCACTACTTTCTCTTGTGATAAAATAACTTTTGACTACCGCACAGATCTCAAAATACTAATCTCTTGATGACGAACACTTGGGTGGGTTGGTGTGCAACTCCAATCCAAAGTATTGACACGATCTCATGTTTTAGAGTGACCCACCCACCCACTCAAGTGTTAGTTATAAAGAGATAGAATCACGACTTTCTTTTGTAACAAAATAACTTTCAAAAGTTATTCTCCACTCCAATCTAAACTATTGACACGTTTTTATGCTATGGAGTGGCCCACCCACCTACCCAAGTGTTAAATATCAAGAAGTTGGATCACTATCTTTTCTTGTGATAAATTAACTTTTGAAGTTAATAGTGGCCCACCCCCCCATCCAAGTATTCGTTAGATCACGACCGTTTCTTGCGATTAAGTGACTTCTGACGCTTGCAGAGAGATTAAACAGTAAACCTTTTGATAACGAACATTTGGGTGGGTGGGCGGGATACTCCATATTATGATAACTAGTCAGTAATTGGGATCGGAGTGGTTCACCCACCCACCCAAGTGTTCATTGTCAAGAGGTTGGATCACAACCGTTTCTTGTGATTAAGTGGCATTTGACGTTGGCAGAAAGGTTTAATATTAAAATTCTTGATAACGAACACTTGGGTGGGTGGGTGGGATACTCCATAGTATGATAACAAGTCAGTAGTTTAAATTGGAGTGGCCCACCCACCCACCCAAGTGTTAATTACCAAGAGGTTAGAACACAACCGTCTCTTGTGATTAAGTGATTTTTGATGTTCGCAGAAAGGTCAAATATTAAATCTTTTGATAACAATCACTTGGGTGGGTGGGTGGGACACTCTGTATTATGATAACGAGTCAGTAGTTTGGATCGGAAAAATTCAACCACCCACCTAACATCTGCATTTTAATAGTTTTTTTAAAAACAACATTTTGATAATTTTTTTCTTATTTTTTGACGGTTTGCAAATTTTTAAATTGTTTTTCCTAACTGTTTGTGATACTTTGAACAATTTTGCACTATTTGCGTTTGTTGGTTTTTTTTTAAATTAATATTTAATTAAAATCTAACAAAGTTTAAGAAAGTTATGTAACTTTTTTGATTAATACCAAATTTACAAAATTAGCACCATTTTGTTATTTTCCAAAATATTAAAAATCTAATTTATCTATTATTTTTGCACATTTATAGGTTATGTGGATATAAAATTTTATTAAAATCAAGCAAAGATTAAGAAAATTAAACAACTTTTTTGATTATTGCCAAATTTAATAAAAATTAAAAAAGTTGCCGCCATTTTGTTATTTTTTTATAAATTGCAAATCCTGTAATTTTATTATTTTTACAAGTTTGTAGACTGACTGTAAATCAAATTTTATTTAAATCCAACAAAGAATAAAGAAGTTATGCAATATATTTGATTAATGCCGGATTCACAAAATTTAAAAAAATTGCTGCCATTTTTTTGTTTTTTAAAACATTAAAAATCTAAGTAAATTTAAATTTTTACACATTTTTAAGTTATGTGTAAATCAAGTTTCATTAAAATTCAACACAAAATAAGAAAGTTATGCAATATTTTTGATTAAGGCCGGATATAACAAAATTTTAAAAAATTGTTGCTATTTTGTTATTTTTTAAAATATTGCAAATCCAATAAAATTATTAATTTGGTACATATATAGGTTATGTATAAAATAAATTTCATTAAAATCCAACTAAATTTAAGAAATGTATGCAACTTTTTTGATTGAATCCAAATTTAATAAAACTAAAAAAACTACCGCCAATTTGTTAATTTTTGAAATATTGCAAATTTAGTAAAATTATTATTTTTTAATATTTTTAGTTTATGTAAAAATAAAATTTTAATAAAATCCAAAATATATTGAGAAAGTTATACAGCTTTTTTTATTAATGCAGGATTTAATTAAATTTAATAAAGCAGTCGCCATTTTGTTAATTTTTAAAATATTCCAAATTTGGTAAAAGTATTATTTTTACACATTTATAGGTTATGTAAAAATAAAATTTCAATCAAATCCAAAAATTATTAAAAAAGTTATGCAATATTTTTGATTAATGCCGGGTTTAACAAAAATTAAAAAATCAACCGCTATTTTGTTATTATTTAAAATATTTCAAATTTATTGAAAAATTTATTTTTGCACATTTGTATGTTACGTATTAATCAAATTTCATTAAATACTAACTAAGATTAAGAAAGTTAAGCAATATTTTTGATTAATGCCGGATTTACAAGATCAAAAAAAATTGCCGCTATTTTTTTGTTTTTTAAAACATTAAAAATCTAAGTAAATTAAAATTTTTACAAATTTTTAAGTTATGTGTAAATCAAATTTCATTAAAATCCAACAAAAACTAAAAAAGTTATGCAATATTTTTTATTAAGGCCGGATTTAACAAAATTTTTAAAAATTGTGTCCATTTTGTGATTTTTTAAAATATTGCAAATCCATGAAATTTATTAATTTGGTACATTTCAAGGTTATGTATAAATTGAATTTCATTAAAATCCAACTAAATTTAAAAAATTTATGTAACTTTTTTTGATTAAATCCAAATTTAATATAACTAAAAAAATTACCGCCAATTTGTTAATTTTTAAAATATTGCAAATTTAGTAAATTTATTATTTTTTAATATTTTTAGTTTATGTAAAAATAAAGTTTTATCAAAATCCAAAATATATTGAGAAAGTTATGCAGCTTTTTTGATTAATGTAGGATTTAATTAAATTTAATAAAGCAGCCGCCATTTTGTTAATTTTCAAAAAAAAGCAAATTTGGTAAAAGTATTATTTTTACACTTTTATAGGTTATGTAAAAATAAAATTTCAATAAGATCCAAAAAATATTAAGAAAGTTATGCAACTTTTTTGATTAATGCCGGATTTAACAAAATTAAAAGACCAACCACCATTTTGTCATTTTTTAAAATATTGCAAATTTATTAAAAGTATTATTTTTACACATTTATAGGTTATGTAAAAATAAATTTTCAATAAAATCCAAAAAATATTAAGAAAGTTATGCAACTTTTTTGATTAATGCCGGATTTAACAAAATTAAAAAACCAACCACCATTTTGTCAATTTTCAAAATATTGCAAATTTGGTAAAAGTATTATTTTTACACATTTATAGGTTATGTAAAAACAAAATTTCAATAAAATCCAAAAAATATTAAGAAAGTTATGCAACTTTTTTGATTAATGCCAGATTTAACAAAATTGAAAAAAACTAACCGCCATTTTGTTATTATTTAAAATATTTTAAATTTATTGAAATTTTTATTTTTGCACATTTGTAAGTTACGTATTAATCAAATTTCATTAAAAACTAACAAAGATTAAGAAAGTTAAGCAATATTTTTGATTAATGCCGGATTTACAAGATCAGAAAAAAATTGCCGCCATTTTTTTGTTTTTAAAAATATTAAAAATCTAAGTAAATTTAAATTTTTACACATCTTTAAGTTATGTGTAAATCAAATTTTATTAAAATTCAACAAAAAATCAGAATGTTATGCAATATTTTTGATTAAGGCCGGATTTAACAAAATTTTAAAAAATTGTTGCTATTTTGTTGTTTTTTTAAATATTACAAATTCAATAAGTTTATTAATTTAGTAGAATTATAGGTTATGTATAAATTTAATTTCATTAAAATCCAACTAAATTTAAGAAATTTATGCAACTTTTTTGATTAAATCCAAATTTAACAAAACTAAAAAATTACGCCATTTTGTCATTTTTCAAAATATTGCAAATTTATTAAAAGTATTATTTTTACACATTTATAGGTTATGTAAAAACAAAATTTCAATAGAATCCAAAGAATATTAAGAAAGTTATGCAACTTTTTTGATTAATGCCGGATTCAACAATATTAAAAAACCAACCACCATTTTGTCAATTTTCAAAATATTGCAAATTTGGTAAAAGTATTATTTTTACACATTTATAGGTTATGTAAAAACAAAATTTCAATAAAATCCAAAAATTATTAAGAAAGTTATGCAACTTTTTTGATTAATGCCAGATTTAACAAAATTGAAAAAACTAACCGCCATTTTGTTATTATTTAAAATGATTCAAATTTATTGAAAAATTTATTTTTGCACATTTGTAAGTTACGTATTTAATCAAATTTCATTAAATACTAACTAAGATTAAGAAAGTTAAGCAATATTTTTGATTAATGCCGGATTTACAAGATCAAAAAAAATTGCCGCTATTTTTTGTTTTTTAAAACATTAAAAATCTAAGTAAATTTAAATTTTTACAAATTTTTAAGTTATGTGTAAATAAAATTTCATTAAAATCCAATAAAGAATAAGAAAGTTATGCAATATTTTTGATTAAAGCCGGATTTAACAAAATTTAAAAAAATAGTTGCTATTTTGTTATTTTTCAAAATATTTCAAATCCAATAAATTTATTAATTTGGTACATTTATAGGTTAAGTATAAATTAAATTTCATTATAATCCAACTAAATTTAAGAAATTTATGCAACCTTTTTGATTAAATACAAATTTAATAAAACTAAAAAAATTACCGCCATTTTGTTAACTTTTAAAATATTTCAAATTTAGTAAATTTATTATATTTTAATATGTTTAGTTTATGTAAAAATAAAATTTCATTCAAATCCAAAAAATAGTGAGAACATAATGCAACTTTTTTGATCTATGGTACATTTAATTAAATTTAATAAAACAGCCGCAATTTTGTTAATTTTCAAAATATTGCAAATTTAGTTCAATTATTATTTTTACACATTTATAGGTTATGCAAAAATAAAATTTCAATAAAATCCAAAAAATATTAAGAAAGTTATGCAACTTTTTTGATTAATGCCGGATTTAACAAAATTAAAAAACCAGCCACCATTTTCTCATTTTTGAAAATATTGCAAATTTATTAAAAGTATTATTTTTACACAATTATAGGTTATGCAAAAATAAATTTTCAATAAAATCCAAAAAATATTAAGAAAGTTATGCAACTTTTTTTGATTAATGCCGGATTTAACAAAATTAAAAAAACTAACCACCATTTTGTCATTTTTCAAAATATTGCAAATTTATTAAAAGTATTATTTTAACACAATTATAGGTTATGTAAAAATAAATTTTCAATAAAATCCAAAAAATATTAAGAAAGTTATGCAATTTTTTTTGATTAATGCCGGATTTAACAAAATTAAAAAACCAACCACCATTTTGTTATTTTTTAAAATATTGCAAATTTATTAAAAGTATTATTTTTACACATTTATAGGTTATGTAAAAATTAAATTTCAATAAAATCAAAAAAATTTTAAGAAAGTTATGGAACTT
Source organism: Tachinus rufipes (assembly GCA_963932245.1). Taxonomy (NCBI): domain Eukaryota; kingdom Metazoa; phylum Arthropoda; class Insecta; order Coleoptera; family Staphylinidae; genus Tachinus; species Tachinus rufipes. Next base: position 2,341,291 of record OZ010743.1, on the reverse strand, counting down.
TTTTTGATTAATGCCGGATTTAACAAAATTAAAAAACCAACCACCATTTTGTCATTTTTCAAAATATTGCAAATTTATTAAAAGTATTATTTTTACACATTTATAGGTTATGTAAAAATTAAATTTCAATAAAATCAAAAAAATATTAAGAAAGTTATGCAACTTTTTTTGATTAATGCCGGATTTAACAAAATTAAAAAACCAACCACCATTTTGTCATTTTTTAAAATATTGCAAATTTATTAAAAGTATTATTTTTACACATTTATAGGTTATGTAAAAATAAAATTTCAATCAATTCCAAAAAATATTAAGAAAGTTATGTAACTTTTTTTGATTAATGCCGGATTTAACAAAATTAAAAAACCAACCGCCATTTTGTTATTATTTAAAATATTGCAAGTTTAATAAAATTATTAATTTTGCACATTTGTAAGTTACGTATTAATTAAATTTTATTAAAATCTAACTAAAATTAAGAAAGCTATGCAATTTTTTTTAATTTTTGCCAAATAAAAAAAAACTAAAAAATTAACCGCCATTTTGTTATTTTTCAAAACATTGATAATCTATTAAAAAAATTATTTTTTGCACATTTGTATGTAATGTTTAACTAAATTTGATTTGACCTTAAAATGTTCATGTTTCAAAATATTGCAAAAAATCAAAATTTTGAAAATAATTTTGTAATCAACATGGTTTCAACTAAATGTAAAGCAAATTTGATTAAATTATTCTCACAATTAAAACCAGTGAAGCTTAAAATGTTGGATAACTCACAAAACATTGTAAAAAAACAAAAATTTGGAAAATTAATATAATTTTGATTTTTTGCAAATTTTCAATTGATTAAAATAATAAGTTAATTTACTTTTTAAGTATTTTATAAACCAAGTTTTGTCAAAACTTCTAATTTTAAATCAAAATTAAATTTTTAGGTTTTTGTTCCAAAAACTGTTTTTTATTAACTTCTGTTTTGTTTAAATGCTGTTAAAATCTGCTATGATAATAAATCCGGCACATCGTTGGCCAATAAAATTATTTACAAGGTTGATAAAACATCCGCCGTTCGAGGTGATGATATTTAAGTGGAGGTGGGCGAGTAACGTGTAACATTTTATTGTTGGAATTTATTATGTATATTTATTGCTTTCTTATTATTTGTTTTGGCATGGCAGTAACTAACTGAGAACACAAGAATTAAAAAAAGAGATAAAACATTTTATTTTTGTAACTACTTTGATATTATTTTAAAACTAGATTGTGAAAGCGAATTAATGCTTAAGAAATACATGAAAGAACAATTTTTCTGTCTCAATAATTTCCATATATTTTTTTTATATATTCGCACGTCGGTGGCGACCCGCAGATAGAAGAACGCGAGTGGAATATTCGCATGGTTGCTTCAATCGAATGGAAGAGGCGATAGAGAGGTCGATTTATTTCGGATTGTGACAACCGTCGTAAGTACGTTAGGTGCGAGGAATAAGTAGACCGCGAAGGCGTCTCCTTCACCCGTACTTTTGGGAGTGATGGACGCGGCCACAGATTGCACTTAATTGGTTCTTAAGCTCTTCCCCTTAAAAAGCGGAGCCAATGTTTCAATCGTGATAAGATGAGATCTTGTTCAGCAGCAGGATCAAAACTGGCTTTATTTTCTCACGAAAATTGGCTTGGATGGGGTTTAAGAGGGAGATTTATTAAAGAGTAATATACAATGAGGAGCAACAAGTTTATTAATTTTTAATTTTCAAATTTAAATTTAGTTGATTTAAATGAACTAATATGGTACTAAACATGTCAAATATTAAAAAAATATAATTTATTTAAAATGATGATTATGGGAAGGTATTAAGCAACGCCAGCATAAATCAAATTATAACGATTGCAATTAAACTGAGAAGAACAACAAGCGCCGACACTCAATCAATCAATTCAATTTTAGAATCGTCGACTCGGAATATTAATATCATTTTTATCTCTCTTGTTCCAGAATGACAGCTTAGCTGAATCAGAACCTGCACCAAAGGACATGACAGCTGTCAATGCGGTAAGTAAAAGCCCGTCTGCCAAAAATATTGATCCAACCATCATAAATTACACAAGAAACAAAACAAGATCATAAATTTTTCGGTAAAAAGAAAATAGAATATTATGCAGTGTTTCGTCTTCTCCCCATTCTTCCTTCGTCCGAGTTTTAAAAACAACTCTCCCGAATCCATTATCTTTGTATGTGTGTGTGTGCGAGTCAGTGTGTGTGTGTTGGCGCACGGAATTACATGTAAAACTCTTAAAGTGTTTCACGTTTAATGATGAAGTTTGTTCCGTAATCTCTTGAAGAATTTTCTGAGAGGATTTTAGTGAGCGAGTGGCGCTGTAAAAATAAATTCATTACACAACCAGCGCTCTGCCAAATGAGACGAAATTACTCGTTTGTTTTTCTTCTATTTTTTTTTTCTTACAACTACTACTACTTACATCGTTTTTAAAGCGACACTTTGGTCGTTACTGTTAGCAGGAAGTCTTGAAATCACTTTGCTGATTATCCAATTACCTTTAATTTGATATGCGACAAGCTATAATGGCGCGTTTGTTGACGGAACTATCGAGTATTTAGGTGCAATTTAATTTAAAATTTATTATTAGTTGGCACCTGTCAAACTGAATTAATTTATTCATTTACAACAACTGTCAAACTTTAAATTAATTAATTCTCAATTTCTTTATAAAGTTTAACAAATTTAATGTAAATTTTAACTTTTATTTGTCAAACTGTCAATCGAAATTTGAATAAATTTACTAAGCAAGAATACGAAAACACTTTAATATAAATAAAAATGTCAATTGTCAATCGCGAATTGACTTAATGACATAAAAGATTAACAAAAGATCATAACTTAATAATACATGTCAACTGTCAATTGGGAAGCGACTTATTTACTCAAATATACTAAGCAAGAATACTAGAATACTAAATTATAAAAAAATTAATTAATAGTCAATTGCGAAGCGACATATTGACATAATAGATCTATAGATTGATAAATCATAATTCTAAACGTCAACTGTCAATCGCGAAGCGACCTATTAGCTTAAATATACTAAGCAAGAATACTAGAATACTAAATTATAAAAAAATTAATTAATTGTCAATCGCGAAGCAACATATTGACATAATAGATCTATAGATTAATAAATCATAATTCTAAACGTCAACTGTCAATCGCGAAGCGACTTATTAGCTTTAATATACTAAGCAAGAATAATAGAATACTAAATTATAAAAAAATTAATTAATTGTCAATTGCGAAGCGACATATTGACATAATAGAACTATAGATTAATAAATCATAATTCTAAACGTCAACTGTCAATCGCAAAGCGACCTATTAGCTTAAATATACTAAGCTAGAATACTAAAATACTAAATTAAAAAAAAATTAATTAATTGTCAATTGCGAAGCGACATATTGACATAATAGATCTATAGATTGATAAATCATAATTCTAAACGTCAACTGTCAATCGCAAAGCGACTTATTAGCTTAAATATACTAAGCAAGAATACTAGAATACTAAATTATAAAAAAATTAATTAATTGTCAATCGCGAAGCAACATATTGACATAATAGATCTATAGATTAATAAATCATAATTCTAAATGTCAACTGTCAATCGCGAAGCGACCTATTAGCTTAAATATACTAAGCAAGAAAACTAGAATACTAAATTATAAAAAAAATAATTATTTGTCAATCGCGAAGTGACATATTGACATAATAGATCTATAGATTTATAAATCATAATTCTAAACGTCAACTGTCAATCGCGAAGCGACCTATTAGCTTAAATATACTAAGCAAGAATACTAGAATACTAAATTATAAAAAAAATAATTAATTGTCAATCGCGAAGCAACATATTGACATAATAGATCTATAGATTAATAAATCATAATTCTAAACGTCAACTGTCAATCGCGAAGCGACTTATTAGCTTTAATATACTAAGCAAGAATACTAGAATACTAAATTATAAAAAAATTAATTAATTGTCAATTGCGAAGCGACATATTGACATAATAGAACTATAGATTAATAAATCATAATTCTAAACGTCAACTGTCAATCGCAAAGCGACCTATTAGCTTAAATATACTAAGCAAGAATACTAAAATACTAAATTAAAAAAAAATTAATTAATTGTCAATTGCGAAGCGACATATTGACATAATAGAACTATAGATTAATAAATCATAATTCTAAACGTCAACTGTCAATCGCAAAGCGACCTATTAGCTTAAATATACTAAGCTAGAATACTAAAATACTAAATTAAAAAAAAATTAATTAATTGTCAATTGCGAAGCGACATATTGACATAATAGATCTATAGATTGATAAATCATAATTCTAAACGTCAACTGTCAATCGCAAAGCGACTTATTAGCTTAAATATACTAAGCAAGAATACTAGAATACTAAATTATAAAAAAATTAATTAATTGTCAATCGCGAAGCAACATATTGACATAATAGATCTATAGATTAATAAATCATAATTCTAAATGTCAACTGTCAATCGCGAAGCGACCTATTAGCTTAAATATACTAAGCAAGAAAACTAGAATACTAAATTATAAAAAAAATAATTATTTGTCAATCGCGAAGTGACATATTGACATAATAGATCTATAGATTTATAAATCATAATTCTAAACGTCAACTGTCAATCGCGAAGCGACCTATTAGCTTAAATATACTAAGCAAGAATACTAGAATACTAAATTATAAAAAAAATAATTAATTGTCAATCGCGAAGCAACATATTGACATAATAGATCTATAGATTAATAAATCATAATTCTAAACGTCAACTGTCAATCGCGAAGCGACTTATTAGCTTTAATATACTAAGCAAGAATACTAGAATACTAAATTATAAAAAAATTAATTAATTGTCAATTGCGAAGCGACATATTGACATAATAGAACTATAGATTAATAAATCATAATTCTAAACGTCAACTGTCAATCGCAAAGCGACCTATTAGCTTAAATATACTAAGCAAGAATACTAAAATACTAAATTAAAAAAAAATTAATTAATTGTCAATTGCGAAGCGACATATTGACATAATAGAACTATAGATTAATAAATCATAATTCTAAACGTCAACTGTCAATCGCAAAGCGACCTATTAGCTTAAATATACTAAGCTAGAATACTAAAATACTAAATTAAAAAAAAATTAATTAATTGTCAATTGCGAAGCGACATATTGACATAATAGATCTATAGATTGATAAATCATAATTCTAAACGTCAACTGTCAATCGCAAAGCGACTTATTAGCTTAAATATACTAAGCAAGAATACTAGAATACTAAATTATAAAAAAATTAATTAATTGTCAATCGCGAAGCAACATATTGACATAATAGATCTATAGATTAATAAATCATATTTCTAAATGTCAACTGTCAATCGCGAAGCGACCTATTAGCTTAAATATACTAAGCAAGAAAACTAGAATACTAAATTATAAAAAAAATAATTATTTGTCAATCGCGAAGTGACATATTGACATAATAGATCTATAGATTTATAAATCATAATTCTAAACGTCAACTGTCAATCGCGAAGCGACCTATTAGCTTAAATATACTAAGCAAGAATACTAGAATACTAAATTATAAAAAAATTAATTAATTGTCAATCGCGAAGCAACATATTGACATAATAGATCTATAGATTAATAAATCATAATTCTAAACGTCAACTGTCAATCGCGAAGCGACTTATTAGCTTTAATATACTAAGCAAGAATACTAGAATACTAAATTATAAAAAAATTAATTAATTGTCAATTGCGAAGCGACATATTGACATAATAGAACTATAGATTAATAAATCATAATTCTAAACGTCAACTGTCAATCGCAAAGCGACCTATTAGCTTAAATATACTAAGCAAAAATACTAAAATACTAAATTAAAAAAAAATTAATTAATTGTCAATTGCGAAGCGACATATTGACATAATAGATCTATAGATTAATAAATCATAATTCTAAACGTCAACTGTCAATCGCGAAGCGACCTATTAGCTTAAATATACTAAGCAAGAAAACTAGAATACTAAATTATAAAAAAAATAATTATTTGTCAATCGCGAAGTGACATATTGACATAATAGATCTATAGATTTATAAATCATAATTCTAAACGTCAACTGTCAATCGCGAAGCGACCTATTAGCTTAAATATACTAAGCAAGAATACTAGAATACTAAATTATAAAAAAATTAATTAATTGTCAATCGCGAAGCAACATATTGACATAATAGATCTATAGATTAATAAATCATAATTCTAAACGTCAACTGTCAATCGCGAAGCGACTTATTAGCTTTAATATACTAAGCAAGAATACTAGAATACTAAATTATAAAAAAATTAATTAATTGTCAATTGCGAAGCGACATATTGACATAATAGAACTATAGATTAATAAATCATAATTCTAAACGTCAACTGTCAATCGCAAAGCGACCTATTAGCTTAAATATACTAAGCAAGAATACTAAAATACTAAATTAAAAAAAAATTAATTAATTGTCAATTGCGAAGCGACATATTGACATAATAGATCTATAGATTAATAAATCATAATTCTAAACGTCAACTGTCAATCGCGAAGCGACCTATTAGCTTAAATATACTAAGCAAGAAAACTAGAATACTAAATTATAAAAAAAATAATTATTTGTCAATCGCGAAGTGACATATTGACATAATAGATCTATAGATTTATAAATCATAATTCTAAACGTCAACTGTTAATCGCGAAGCGACCTATTAGCTTAAATATACTAAGCAAGAAAACTAGAATACAAAATTATAAAAAAAATAATTAATTGTCAATCGCAAAGCGACATATTGACATAATAGATCTATAGATTAATAAATCATAACTCTAAACGTCAACTGTCAATTGCGAGGCGACTTATTAGCTTAAATATACTAAGCAAGAATACTAAATTACTAAATTATAAAAAAAATAATTAATTGTCAATCGAGAAGCGACATATTGACATAATAGATCTATAGATTAATAAATCATAATTCTAAACGTCAACTGTCAATCGCGAAGCGACTTATTAGCTTAAATTTACTAAGCAAGAATACTAGAATACTAAATTTAAAAAAAAAATAGTAATTGTCAATCGCGAAGCGACATATTGACATAATAGATCTATAGATTAATAAATCATAATTCTAAAAGTCAACTGTCAATCGCGAAGCGACTTATTAGCTAAAATATACTAAGCAAGAATACTAGAATACTAAATTATAAAAAAAATAATTAATTGTCAATTGCGAAGCGACATATTGACATAATAGATCTATAGATTAATAAATCATAATTCTAAATGTCAACTGTCAATCGCGAAGCGACCTATTAGCTTAAATATACTAAGCAAGAATACTAGAATACTAATTTATAAAAAAATTATTAATTGTCAATCGCGAAGCGACATATTGACATAATAGATCTATAGATTAATAAATCATAATTCTAAACGTCAACTGTCAATCGCGAAGCAACCTTTTAGCTTTAATATACTAAACAAGAATACTAAAATACTAAATTATAAAAAAATTAATTACTTGTCAATTGCGAAGCGACATATTGACATAAGAGATCTATAGATTGATAAATCATAATTCTAAACGTCAACTGTCAATCGCGAAGCGACTTATTAGCTTTAATATACTAAGCAAAAATACGAGAATACTAAATTATAAAAAAATAAATCAACTGTCAATTGCGAAACGACATATCAACATAATTAAACTATAGAATAATAAATCTTAATTCTAAACGTCAACTGTCAATTGCGAAGCGACTTATTAGCTTAAATATACTAAGCAAGAATACTAGAATATGAAATTTAAAAAAAAAATAATTATTTGTCAATCGCGAAGCAACATTTTGACATATTAGAATACTAAAAGATTAAATTTTAAATATTTATGACAACTGTCAATCGCGAAGCGACTAATTGACTTCATTTATTAAGCAAAAATACAAAAACACTAAATCATATTTTAATGTGTCAATTGTTAATCGCAAAGCGACATAATGACATATAGGAATACTAAAATAATGAATTTTAAATATTTATGTCAACTGTCAATCGCGAAGCGACTAATTGACTTCAATTTAGTAAACAAAAATACAAGAACAGTAAATCATATTTTAATATGTCAATTGTCAATCGCGAAGCGACATAATGACATATTAGAATACTAAAATATTTAATCTTAAATATTTATGTCAACTGTCATTCGCAAAGTGACTAATTGAATTCAATTTATTAAACAAAAATACAAGAACACTAAATCATTTTTTAATATGTCAATTGTCAATCGCAAAGCAACCTAATGACATATTAGAATACTAAAATAATGTATCTTAAATATTTATGTCAACTGTCAATCGCGAAGCGACTAATTGACTTCAGTTTAGTAAACACAAATACAAGAACAGTAAATCATATTTTAATATGTCAATTGTCAATCGCGAAGCGACATAATGACATATAAAAATACTAAAATATTGAATCTTATTTATTTTTGTCAACTGTCAATCGCAAAGCGACTAATTGACTTCAATTTATTAAACAAAAATACAAGAACACTAAATCATATTTTAATATGTCAATTGTCAATCGCGAAGCGACATAATGACATATTAGAATACTAAAATAATGTATCTTAAATATTTATGTCAACTGTCAATCGCAAAGCGACTAATTGACTTCAATTTAGTAAACAAAAATACAAGAACACTAAATCATTTTTTAATATGTCAATTGTCAATCGCGAAGCGACATAATGACATATAAGAATACTAAAATAAAGAATTTTAAATATTTATGTCAATTGTCAATCGCGAAGCGACTAATTGACTCCAATTTAATAAACAAAAATACAAGAACACTAAATCATTTTTTAATATGTCAATTGTCAATCGCGAAGCGACATAATGACATATAAGAATACTAAAATAATGAATCTTGATTATTTATGTCAACTGTCAATCGCGAAGCGACTAATTGACTTCAGTTTAGTAAACACAAATACAAGAACACTAAATCATATTTTAATATGTCAATTGTCAATCGCGAAGCGACATAATGACATATTAGAATACTAAAATAATGTATCTTAAATATTTATGTCAACTGTCAATCGCAAAGCGACTAATTGACTTCAATTTAGTAAACAAAAATACAAGAACACTAAATCATTTTTTAATATGTCAATTGTCAATCGCGAAGCGACATAATGACATATAAGAATACTAAAATAAAGAATTTTAAATATTTATGTCAATTGTCAATCGCGAAGCGACTAATTGACTCCAATTTAATAAACAAAAATACAAGAACACTAAATCATATTTTATCATGTCAATTGTCGATCGCGAAGCGACATAATGACATATAAGAATACTAAAATAATGAATTTTAAATATTTATGTCAACTGTCAATCGCGAAGCGACTAATTGATTTTAATTTAGTAAACAAAAATACAAGAACACTAAATCATATTTTAATATGTCAATTGTCAATCGCGAAGCGACATAATGACATATTAGAATTCTAAAATATTGAATCTTAATTATTTTTGTCAACTGTCAATCGCGAAGCGACTAATTGACTTCAATTTAGTAAACAAAAATACAAGAACACTAAATCATATTTTAATATGTCAATTGTCAATTGCAAAGCGACCTATTGACATATTAGAATACTAAAATAATGAATCTTAATTATTTATGTCAACTGTCAATTGCAAAGCGACTTATTTACTTAAATTTAATAAACGAGAATAAAGGAATACCAGATTATAAAAATAAATGTTAACTGTCAATCGCAAAGCGACTCAATGGAATACTAGAATAACAGAATACTAAATTCTATTTATATATGTCAACTGTCAATTGCAAAACTTCAAAATTTATTTAACAAAAATAAAAGAATACCAAATTATAAAAATAAAAGTCAACTGTCAATTGCGAAGCGACATAATGACATAAAAGAATTAATAAAAAGTGAATCTCGATTATTTAATTCAACTGTCAATCGAAGCGACATAATGACATAATAGAATTGCTAAATATTGAATTTTAATTATTGAAATCAACTGTCAAATGCAAAGCGACAAATTTGCTTGAAATTTACAAAGAAAAATGATAAAATTGCAAAGCAAGAATGATAAAATGTAGGAACACAAACATATCTGTCAACAGTTAATTGCCAAGGGAGATAAAATGAATGAAGAAGCAAATATACAGACTCTAATAACAATTCCAGTATCATTATGTCTAGTTACCTCATAAAACCACCCCTAACATCGCCAAGACTATAATTATCTTTATCTCAACATCAATGCCGTTATTTATTAAGACCTGTTTGCAAATCAACAAAAATATTTAATTTCCTCCACCCTTTCCCAAAACTTCTCCTTTTCAGTGCCTTACCAGACATTCGCATGTAAATACACGCGAAGTAAATTAACATATAAATAATATATAAGTAAAACTTAAGCGAGTTAGTACTTGAAAGCAGTAAACTCGAGCTCAATATCTCCAATTACGCTCCTCCCGTACACACTCTATAATCACAAACTGCTCTTAAGGTTGCCGCCTACACATTTAAGAGGTTCGAATAATACATGAGCTCGGTTAATACGGAACTTTAAGCGGCTTTAAAGGGAGAGAGTGAGGGCATGGGAGATAACAGCTGGCACCCTCTTCTTAAAACCACTCTTAACATAGCGCTACTACTACTAATTTATGCATAAATTTAATCGATTCAGAAAAAACGGAATGTGTAGGTTTCGCTGTGTGCTGCCAATGTAAATAATTGCGCAATTTATTTATTTTTAACTGCAATTGAATGTGCTGTAGTAAACTAAGCTTGTTTACATTTCAGTTCTTAATGTATTTGCTGATGTGCGTAAATAATCAACAACGCATAATTTATTTCTTGACATGACTTAACAAAATTAATTAAGAATACTGTAAATGGATTAATGCGTTTACTTTTAATATGTTTATTCATAAAGTAAACAACGAATGATGAATTGGATCGATAAATCGAACGCGGCTAATCATCATCAAATAATTGCCAATTAAAAGCAGAACAACCCTCAATAATTGGTGTCTGTTGTAAAGAGGAAAAGGAAGCACAGCATTAACATATTTCGAACCAACGAACGTCTCCCCATATAATATTCGCAGCTATCAAAACTGGCATTTGCAATTTAAATCGGTACGGTCCGAAATGAAATTCTGAAAATTTAACATATAAATTCAATATCGCACATACTACTACTACCAAAATGTGCTGTGCACCCCTTTCCATTCAGCATAGGATTCAATATAATTTCCTAGATGTAAATGTACGTAGAAAATGCGTCGCTGCAATGTGAGATTTTCAATGTTGGATTTGGGTGCCGTGGGGTGTGAAAAGGGTAAAATGTGACTGTCAGTTCAGATATACAAAACTTGCTCATCGAATCGAATATCATTACGCATCACTGGATTGTCTCCAGTTTCTTTCCAAGTTTTGTTTTGTAATAAATTAAATTAAATTTGATAATAAAAAAAGATTCAAATGAAGTTATAAAATATTTTTTACAACATAATCATAAAGTAAGAAACGAAATTGCCTCAATAAAGGGGCTCACTTTTATTTATAAGAACGCTAGAAGGGCGCAATTAAAAGCTCTTTTTACGGGCAATCGTTATGCATACCAAAAAAAACGTAAATTCTTGTCCGAAGGGTGTTTACCCAATTTCCACTAGAACTTCCGATACGAAATCCCCGGGTGCGTTTTACATCATATACGGGGCGTCGATATACAGCGACTTTATTATCTAATTCTAAATTATACGACCCAAGGGATGTACCCTTAATGCTAGTTATAAAGCGACGTGCAATTTAAATCTTTGCGGATTAGATTGTTGCTGTTATCAGCAGGTGATGTTGTCTATTTTCAGAATGGCATGTAATACGAAGGAATTGGGAGACAATCTGTGATTATCCTTGAGAGCGTTTTGTGAAATTGTTGGCTCAAACGCACCTGAGCCTCTCATCAAATAGGGGATTAATAATAAATTCCTAGTCATGTGTGGGAACTTTTATTTAACAATGTAAATAGAATAGTGTATTGAACATTAAAGTTAATTAAATTTAGTACACAATTAGTACTTTAATTTTATTAAATATTAAAGCTATATATAATACTATACACTTAATATTACTTGAACTTAATTACATTTTTTATTTCACAAGATTTCGTTTGGTACCACTGCGCATGCATATTGACTTTACTTTAGTCTCCCGTGCGCTGTCCATACGTTCGGTCGTGCTTTACATCGGTACTCGGTAATTTATACAAAAAGTGCATCAAACTATTGCGGAAAAATGCAAAAAACTTATAAATAGTGCCTTAATAGTGTTCTAAATATTATAAGCAGCCACTGAATTGACGCCGACTTAATAAATGTAAGCAAATATTAATAAAAGTTCATTGACCTTTGAGGTATAATTAATTAAATTATTTTACAATTTATTATTGTCAAGCAAAATAAATTATCAATGTTACTGCACTTTTTTCAATTCTGTTTATCATAAAATCCTGTGCACGATTCATCGAATCACCTCTAAATAATTTCAAGGTAATCTGAGCTATACTACACATTACATTAAGGATGATATTTGCATATTATTGCAATGTCATTCCCTTATCAAAGGTAAAGAAATTCGCTCTCAGTTCTATTAAATGCGTCGTACAATACATACAGTTTGCATGCATTGGCATCTAATTAATTAATTAATTAGTGTTATTGATGCTGGAATTTTGCTAAATTTGATTGATGTGTAATTAGTGTTTGTGTGTGAAATGTGGAGTGAAATAAATTTGATGAAATGCAGCTTAAAGGTGGATTTATTATAAGGTAAAATAATATTTGCAATTTAATATATTAACAGTATTTAATACTTTGTAGATCTATTACGCAAGCAATATATTATGATAGTGTTATATTATTTGTATTTTATGGTCAAGTTATAGTATTTTATAGCGGATTTTATCAATTTTAGGCTAGATTTTAACATCGAACTTAAATTTTAACATTGTAAGTTAATCTTTTTGTAATCTATGGCTGGATTTCATTGATTTGAAACAGGATTTTGTTAATTTAAGCCAGATTTTTTTAATTTTAATTAATTAAGAGAAGGATTTTGCTATTTTTCATAAAAATTCTTACATTTTTTAACACTTTTTACAACCCATAATTTATAAACTGTGTCCCCACCCACCCACCCAAATGTTTGTTATCACAAAATTAGTTGTTTCATCTACCTCTTCTAACTTAATGACATCTATCAGTCATTATGTCATGTTTTTAAACTCCAGGAACATTGGAGGCAGTAGTAACATGTAATTCCTTAATGACAAACACTCGGACTTCTAACTTAATAACATCTGTCAATCATTTTCTCTTATGTACTAGCTGCAGGAACACGAGAGGTGGAAGTATTATGTAATGTTTTTATAACAATCACTTGGGCGGGTGGGCGGGGACTCGTTTTCAAATCACCACCACAGAATTTATTAACACTGTTCTCGCCCACTCTTCCAAGTGTTTATTTTCAAAATTTTAGTTGCGTCAACTTTTTCTTAAAGTTTAATGACATTTGTCAGTCATTCTGTCATGTTTTTTAGCTGCAGGATCACTGGAGGTGGTAGTAATATGCAATTCCTTAATGACAAACACTTGGGCTTTTAACTTAATGACATCTGTCAGTCATTCTCTTATATTTCCTAATTTCAGTAACTTGAGATATGTTAGTAACATGTGATTCCTTAATAACAATCACTCGGGCGGGTGGGCGGGGACACGTTTTCAAATTACCTACGCAGAATTTATTAATTATGTTCCCGCCAACCCACCCAAGTGTTTGTTATCAAGAAATTAGTTGCGTTAACTCTCTTAATGACATCTACCAGTCATTCTGTCATGTTTTTAAGCTGGAGGAACACTGGAGGTGGTAGTAACAGGTAATTCCTTGATTACAAACACTTGGGCGGGTGGGCGGGGACACTTTTTTAAATCACCGATTTAAAACTCAACAACTGTGTCCCCGGTCACCTACCCAAGTGTTTGTTATCAAAAATTAATTGCGTCACCTACTTCTTCTAATTAAATAAAATCTGTCAGTCATTTTGTCATGTTTTTTAGGTGCACGAGAAGTGGTAATAACGTGTGATTCCTTGATGAAATATACTAAGGCGGGTGGGCGGGGACCCGTTATTAATATATTTTTTCTAACTTTATGACATATGTCAATCATTCTCTCTTATGTATTAGATGCAGGAACACGAGAGGTGGTAGCAAAATGTAATTCCTTGATGACAATCACTTGGGCGGGTGGGCGGGAACACGTTTTCAAATTACTGGCGCAAAATTTATGAACTAAGTCCCCGCTCACCTACCCAAGTGTTTGTTATCAAGAAATTAATTGCGTCACTTTCTTCTTCTAACTTAATGACATCTGTCAGTCATTTTCTCTTATGTAGTAGCTGCAGGAACACGAGAGATGGTAGTATTATGTGATTTTTTTATAACAATCACTTGGGCGGGTGGGCGGAGACACGTTTTTAAATTATCGGCGCAGAATTTATCAACTATGTTCCCGCCCACCCACCCAAGTGTTTGTTATCAAAAAATTTGTTGTGTCACCTCCTTCTTCAAGTTTAATGACATCTGTCAGTCATTCTGTCATGTTTTTTAGCAGCAGGAACACTGAAAATAGTATTACAAACACTTGGACAGGTGGGTGAAGACACTTTTTTAAACCACCGACTCAAAATTAATCAACTGTGTTCCCGGCCACTCACCCAAGTGTTTGTTATCAAGAAATTAGTTGCGTCACCTTCTTCTTCTAACTTAATGACATCTGTCAATCATTCTCTCTTATGTACTAGCTGCAGGAGCACCAGAGGTGTTAGTAACATGTGATTTCTTAGTGACAAACACTTGGGCGGATGGGCGAAAACACGTTTTTAAATCACCGACACAAAATTTCACAATTATGTTCCCGCCCACCCACCCAAGTGTTTGTTATCAAGAAATTAGCTGCGGCAACTTTCTCGCATGTTATTCTACCACTGGCCCAAAATTTATCAACTGTGTTTTCGCCCGCATACCCAAGTGTTTGTTACCAAGAAATTAGTTACGTCATTTTCTTCTTCTAACTTTATAATATCTGTCAGTCATTTTGTTATATTTTTTAGCTGCAAGAATACGGTAGGTGGTAGTAACATGTAATTTTTCAAACGGGTAGGTGAGGACACTTCTTTAAACCAATGGTTCAAATTTTGTTAATTGCGTCACCGCTCACCCACCCAAGTGTTTGTTATCACAAAATTAGTTTTGTCAACTTTCTCTTTATGTTTAATGACATCTGTCAATCATTCTGTCATGTTTTTTAACTGCAGGAACACGGAAAACAGTGTAACATTTAATTTCTTGTTAACAAACACTTGGGTGGGTGGGCGGGGACACTTTTTAAACTACTGGTCTATAATTTATAAACTGTTTGCTGATACACCTTACAACATTTTGACAGTTACTACAACATTGTGGCAGTTAGTAGAAGACTATAGATAGTATGAGTTTACTAATACACCTTAGAACATTTTAATAGTTACTAGAAGTTTACTGATACATCTTAAAACCTTTTGACAGTTACTAGATGTCACTGATACATTTTAAAACATTTTTACAGTTACTAGAAGACTTTACAGCTAGTAAGAGTCTACTGATACATCTTAGAACATTTTGACAGTTACTAGAAGTTTTTTGATACATTGTAAAACATTTTGACAGTTATCACAAATTTGTGACAGTTACTAAAAGAAGTTGCAGTTAGTAGGAGTCCACCAATACATTTTAAAACATGTTGACAATTACTAGAAAGTTACTGATACACTGTAGAACATTTTGACATTTATTACATCATTGTGACAGGAAGTAGAAAACTTTGCAGTTAGTAGGAGACCTTCAAAACATTTTAGAATATTTTGACAGTAACTAGAAATTTACTGATACATCTAAGAACATTTCGACTGTTATTAGAACGTTACTAAAATAGTGTAAAACATTTTGACAGTTACTAGAAATTAACTGTTACATTGTAGAACATTTTGACAGTTACTACAATATTGTGACAGTTAATAAAAGACTTTACAATTAGTAGGAATCTACTGATAAATTTTAGAACATTTTGACAGTTACTAGAAGTTTATTGATACATTGTAGAACATTTTGACAGTTACTAAAAAAATTTGACAGTTATTAAAAGACTTTACCGTTATTAGGAGTCCACTGATACATCTTAGAACATTTTGACAGTTACTAGAAATTTAATGATGTATCTTAAAACATTTTGACAGTTACTAAAAGTTTACTGATACATTGTAGAATAGTTTGACAGTTACTAGAACATAGTGATAGTTAGTAAAAAGCTTTACAGTTAGTAGAAGTCCACCAATACATCTTAGAACATTTTAACAGTTACTAAAAATTTACTGATAATTTTTAGAACATTTTGGCAGTTAGTAGTAGGTTTCTAATACATTGTAGAATATTTTGACCGTTACTACAACATTGTGACAGTTACTAAAAAACTTTACAGTTAGTAGGAGTCTGCCAATACATTTTAGAACATTTTGAAAGGTATTAATACATTGTAGATCATTTTGACATTTACTACAACATTGTGACAGTTACAAGTAGACTTTACACTTAGTAGGAGTGTACTATAACATTTTAAAACATTTTGACAGTTACTAGAAGTTTACTGATGCATTGTAAAATATGTTACTATAACATTGTGACAGTTATTAGAAAACTTTACACTTAGTAGGAGTCAACTAACACATCTTAGTATATTTTGACAGTTACTAGAACATTGTGGCAGTTATTAGAATATTTTACACTTAGTAGGTGTCTACTGATACATTTTAAAGTATTTTTACAGTTACTAGAATTTACTGATACAATGTAAATTTTTTTGACAGTTACAACAACATTGTGACAGATACTAAAAAACTTTACAGTTAGTAGGAGTCCACCAACACATCATAGAACATTTTAACAGTTACTAGAACATTGTGGAAATTACTAGAATATTTTACAGTTAGTTGGAGTCCACTGATACGTTTGAAAACATTTTGACAGTTACTATAAGTTCACTGATACATCTTAGAATATTTTGACAGTTACGAGAAGGTTACTTTTATATTGTAGAACAATTTGACAGTTTTTAGAACATTGTGGCAGTTACTAGAAAACTTTACATTTACTAGGAGTCTACTGATACATTTTAAATCATTTTGACAGTTACTAGAAGTTTACTGATACATTGTAAAATATTTTGACAGTTACTACAAAATTGTAACAGTTACTATAACAATGTGACAGTTACTAAAAAACTTTACAGTTAGTAGGAGTCCATCAACACATCTTAGAACATTTTGACAGTTACTAGAACATTGTGGCAGTTACTAGATTTTTTATAATTAGTAGGAGTTCACTGATACATCTTAAAACATTTTGACAATTACTAGAAGTTTACTAAAACATTATAGAACATTTTGCTTGTTACTACAATATTATGCCAGTCACTAAAAGAATTTGCCGTTAGTAGGAGTTTTTTAATACAAATTAAAACATTTTGACAGTTACTATAAGTTTACTGATACATTGAAGAACATTTTGACAGTTACTACAACGTTGTGACAGTAAGTAGAAATTTTAACAGTTAGTAGGAATCTATTGATACATCTTAGAACACTTTGACAGTTAATAGAAGTATACTGATACATCTAAGAACATTTTGATAGTAACTAGAAGGTTACTAATTTATTGTAATTTTTTTTTACAGTTACTAGAATTTTGTCTCAGAATACTAGAAGACTTTGCAGTTAGTAGGAGTCTACTGATACAGTTTAAAACATTTTGACAGTTACTAGAAGTCCACTGACACATATTAGAATATTTTGACAGTTATTAAAAGGTTACTTATACATTGTAAAATATTTTGACAGTTACTACTACATTGTGACAGTTACTAGACGACTTTACAGTTAGTAGGAGTCCACCAATACATCTAAAAACATTTTGACAGTTACTAAAAGTCCACTTATACATTTTAAAATATTTTGACAATTACTAAAAAATTACTAATATTTTGTAGAACATTTTAACAGTTACTACAGCGTTGTGACAGTTAGTAGAGGACTTTACAGTTAGTAGGAATCTTCTGATACATCTTAGAACTTTTTGACAGTTACTAGAGGTTTATTGATACGTCGTAGAACATTTTGACAATTACTAGAACATTGTGGTAGTTACTAGAAAAATTTACATCTAGTAGGAGTCTACTGATACATCTTAAAAATTTTTGACAGTTACCAGATTTTTACTGATACATCTTAGGACATTTTGACAATTACTAGAAAGTTACTGATACAATGTAGAACATTTTGACAGTTACTACATTATTGTTACAGTTAGTAGAAAACTTTACAGTTAGTATGAGTCTTCTGATACATCTTTGAACATTTTGACAGTTACTAGAAGTTTACTGATACATCTTACATTATTTTTACAGTTACTAGAAGGTTATTCATACATCGTAGAACATTTTGACAGTTCCTACAATATTATGACTGTTACTAGAAGATTTAACAATTAGTAGGAGTTTACCAATACATCTTAGAACATTTTGACAGTTACTAGAAGTTTACTCATACATTTTAGATCATTTTAACAGTTGCTAAAAGGTAACTATTATATTGTAAAACATTTTGACAGTTAAGAAAATATTCTGGCAGTTGCTAGAAGACCTAACGTTTAGTAGGAGTCCACTGATACATCTTAGATTATTTTGACAGTTACTTAAAATTTACTGATACTTTGTAGACTACTAAAACATTGTGACAGTTACTAGAAGACTTTTCAGTTAGTAGGAATCCACCAATATATTTTAGAACTTTTTGACAGTTACTACATTATTGTGACAGTTATTAGAAGACTTAACAGTTAGTAAGAGTTCATTGATACATTTTAGAATATTTTGACAGTTACTAGAATGGTTACTATTACTATGTAGAACATTTTGACAGTTACTAGAAGTTTACTGATACATTGCAGAACATTCTGACAGTTTCCACAACATATTTGACATTTTACGAATAAAATATTAGAGTTTTCAACCGTTTTTGGCTTAATTTTTCAGATTTAAACTATTTTGTGAGCAAATTAAAGTTGTTTAAGAAATCTTAGGAAACTTGTAAGCGATTTAGAAGAGAATTGTGACAATCATTAAACACTTTTGGGTTTTTGGAACACTTTAAAGATAGTTCAACTTAAACTGTAGATGACTGCATTCTTTTTTAACCTGTGCATACATTTTTGATTTATAGGTCAATTTTTTAGCTTTTATTAGTGGTTTTGATCACATTTTAGGTTTAAACATGCTTTTGGACTTATGTTCAATTTAAGGAATTTGATAAGATTTTAGGAAACTTTATAAAATTGATCTAAGAAATTTAGATTTTTTTGTAGGCTAAAACCATTCTGTGAGCAAATTTAGGTTAGGTTAGGTTGATTATACTGTGATCAAATTAAGGTTAAAGTTTCAAAAATTAAAAAAAAAAAATATTTTTATTTTTCAAATTAAATTTTTAACAATTTTGGCATTAAGTTTCATCAAAGATTGTGCATAGCAAATTTGATCAAAAATTTTCGAATTATTTAACTTAACCTAATCTAACTATGGTTTCAAAAATTTCAAAAAAATATTTTTAATTTGCTGAAAATTTGCTCAAAGGATTGGAAATTTTTTTAATATTAAAAGTTGTAATACTATTACGATAAAATTGTTTTTGTAAGCTTTATTTGCAAAAAACGGTAAAATTTTCACGTAAATAGCTGTAAAACAAAAACTAGCTGCGCGATTTTAACAAAATTTGCAAGTAAGTTGGTCAACACTTTGGAAAAAAAATTTAAATTATAAAAGTTGTAATAACATTACAATAAATTCGTTTTTGTAAGCTTTGTTTGCAAAAAAACGGTAAATTTTTTGCATAATTAGTTGTAAAACAAAAACCAACCAGGCGATTGTAACAAAATTTGATAATAATTGGAAACAATTTAGAAATTAAAAAAATTGTAATATTATTTAATATAATATAATTTGCAAAAACGGTAAACAATTTTAAAGATATTTTAAAGCAAATATTAATTTTTTTAAACAAAGGTTGATTAAATTTTAAAAATGAATTGCTCGAACCATAAACGAAATCATAAAGTCAGTAAGCCAGACAGTCTCCTTGACAAATATAACATTTAAATGAATTCCTTTTTGCATCTTAGAAGAAGGGAGAAATATAATGATGGGGCTCGTTAATATCAATCGAGACATTTCGCATTACAAATTCATTTTGTAGTTGATGTCTATCTCGCAGTTAGCGACGACATTAAGGAGTTTCACGAATGACGAGAGCCTTTTTCTACAGCGAAAGAAAAAAAATATGAAGGCACAACAAGGACGAAAAGATGTTAGGAAGAAGGAGAAAACCCTCAAAGGATTCGGAATGCTCGGGCTTTTAAATAAAGTATAGAATTGGCTTACGTCTACGAGAGGGAAACATAATGTACTGATAGTTATACTCCAAAGGAATACGTATTTTTAAATAAATATTTAAGTGGATATTTATTTCCCGTCGTCTTATTACGTTGCAAATTCTTTTGTCAGAATGTTAAGGGCTAATTCTAGATTTCCCCTGTGGAGCCTGTTATCTTTATGCGGTCTCTTTTGCAGGAAAGGGTTTTCATAATAATTAACAGATATACTTTTAGTATTATGCTTTGAGCCTCCAACGATAAGGGTAGTTAATATTTCTCTCAAGAGAAGGATATTCGTCACATAAATAATGCAAGGCTTTCATCCACCAAATTTAATTATTCGCAATGGATTCAATCAAAGTTTGTAGCAATCAGATTTTATTTAAATATTTGACGAGTCCGCCCGCATGTATTAAACGCAGCAGGAATATTAAATGAAATCAATACTAAATTGATATGTTTATGAAAAAGCGCAATTCTCCCATTAATCACACACAACAGATTAGACGGTTTTGCAAATTTCATCGTCGCTTCCCGAAACTCTATTATTATTTTTGTTTTTTAATTTATAATTTATATCTGACGTTGGAACCGACACGGCTTGATATATGTTTTTCAATTCAGTGTTGTGTACGTGCTACACTCGCGCGATGTGATTAACTAACTTTTTTTTCGCTGCAGGAATGAATGAATGAATGGAAAAAAAACATAACGAAGCGCGCTATCTATACGCGTCCATAAATTCCGGCTGCAATCATAAATGTGATTTACCATTTTTAATTTGCTCACATGTAGTGGTGCTAGGGTTGTGATTTAACACCCGCTTTTATTCGACCTATATCATTAATGAGGGAATATGTGGAAATGATATTTAGGGTTAAAGGGATTTTGATAATGTTAGTTAATGGCTTTGTAGTTGATGCAATTTATAAAAAATATTTTTATAACTAACGTTTGAATTAATTAACGCAACATTTTATAGTAACAATATTAAAATTTTAATTGCATTTTTGAGGAGTGTAATTACTGAATTTTATCAAAATTGTCCGATTGGTTTTTGTTTTATGACTAATTACTTAAGTTTTTTAAAGTTTTTTTTGTAACTTTTACAAAATTTTATTTATTATTAAAAAAATGCAATTTTAAGATAAGTTTTGCTTTCAACATTATTTAAAGCTTGTATCCAGAAATTTTTATCAAAATCGCCCATGTAGTTTTTGTTTTATGATCAATTATGCAAGAATTTTACCGTTTTTTGCAACTTAACGCTTACAAAAACTTTGTTAACTTGATAGTATAACAATTTTTGTTATAGTTATGCATTAGACAATCTACCAGCCTTCTATTTAGAAATTTTTACAAAATTTGTCCGGCCGGTTTTTGTTTTATGACTAACTACGGGAGATTTTTTTCAATTTTAGCTCTTATTGTCTTACAAAATACTAATAATTAAAACAATTTAGCTATTTTAAGGTTTATTTTGCTTTTAACAATATTTCAAGCTTGTATTTAGAAAGTTTTATCAATATCGCTTGACTGGTTTTTGATTTAGAAACAATTACGCAAGAATTTTACAGTTTTTTGCAACTTAACGCTTACAAAAACTTTGTTGACTTAATAATATAACAATTTTTGTTTTAGTTATGTGTTAGACAATCTACCAGCCTACTATTTAGAATTTTTTACAAAATTTGCTTGACTGGTTTTTGTTTTATGACTAATTACGGGAGATTATTTTCAATTTTAGCTCTTATAGTCTTACAAAATCCAAATATTAAAACAATATAGCAATTTCAAAGTATGTTTTGTTTTTAATAATACTTGAAGCTTGACCCTAAAAAAATTTATCAATATCGCCTGACTAGTTTTTGTTTTATGACCAATTATGCAAGAATTTTACCGTTTTTTTGCAATTTTTTGATTACAACAATTTATTTTTGCAAAAATCTACAATTTTTATTTTCTTATGTATTAAGCAGTGTACTCGTCTACCATTTAGAAAATTTTATAAAATTTGCCCGATTGGTTTTTGTTTTATGACTAATTACGCAAGAATTTTACCGTTTTTTGCAATTTACTGATTACAAAAAATTACGTTTGGAAAAAATTTACGATTTTTATTTAACTTATGCATTAAACAGTAAACCAGTCTACTATTTAGCAAATTTTACTCAATTTGCCCGATTGGTTTTTGTTTTATGACCAATTACGTAAGAATTTTATTGTTTTAGAGCTCTTAAATCTTATAAAATTTATTTAAATATTACAAGATTGCAATTTTAAAATTTGTTTTGTTTTTAACAATATTTGAAGTTTGTAACCAGAAAATTTGATTGAAATCGCCTAACTAGTTTTTGTTTTATGACCAGTTATGCAAGAATTTTACCGTTTTTTGCAACTAAACGCTTACAAAAACTTTTTTAATTTAATAATTTAACAATTTTTGTTTTAGTTATGCACTAGATAGTCTACCAGCCTATTATTTAGAATTTTTTTACAAAATTTGCCCAATTGGTTTTTGTTTTTTGACTAATTACGGGAGATTTTATTCAATTTTTGCTTTACAATTTTTACAAAATATCAATAATTAAAACAATTTAGCAATTTTAAGGTACGTTTTGCTTTTAACAATATTTGAAGCTTGTACCTAAAAAAATTTATCAATATCGCCTGACTAGTTTTTGTTTTATGACCAATTACGCAAGAATTTTACCGTTTTTTTGCAATTTTTTGATTACAACAATTTTTTTTTGCAAAAATCTACAATTTTTATTTTACTTATGTATTAAGCAGTGTACTAGTCTACCATTAAGAAAATTTTATAAAATTTGCCCGATTGGTTTTTGTTTTATGACTAATTCCGCAAGAATTTTACCGTTTTTTTTGCAATTTATTGATTACAACAATTTATTTTTACAAAAATCTACAATTTTTATTTTACTTATGTATTAAGCAGTGTACTAGTCTACCATTTAGAAAATTTTATAAAATTTGCCCGGTTGGTTTTTGTTTTATGACTAATTACGCAAGAATTTTACCGTTTTTTGTGATTTATTGATTACAAAAAAATACTTTTGCAAAATTTTTACGATTTTTATTTAACTTATGTATTAAACAGTGAACCAGTCTACTTTAAAGAAAATTTTACTGAATTTGCCCGATTGGTTTTTGTATTATGACCAATTACGTAAAAATTTTATTGTTTTAGAGCTCTTAAATCTTATAAAATTTACTTAAATATTACAAAATTGCAATTTTAAGATTTGTTTTGTTTTTAACAATATTTGAAGTTTGTAACCAGAAAATTTGATTGAAATCGCCTAACTAGTTTTTGTTTTATGACCAGTTATGCAAGAATTTTACCGTTTTTTTGCAACTAAACGCTTACAAAAACTTTGTTAACTTAATAATTTAACAATTTTTGTTTTTGTTATGCATTAGATAGTTTACCAGCCTATTATTTAGAATTTTTTTACAAAATTTGCCCGATTGGTTTTTGTTTTTTGACTAATTACGGGAGATTTTATTCAATTTTTGCTTTTAAATTTTTACAAAATCTCAATAATTAAAACAATTTAGCAATTTTAAGGTACGTTTCGCTTTTAACAATATTTGAAGCTTGTACCTAAAAAAATTTATCAATATCGCCTGACTAGTTTTTGTTTTATGACCAATTATGCAAGAATTTTACCGTTTTTTTGCAATTTTTTGATTACAACAATTTATTTTTGCAAAAATCTACAATTTTTATTTTACTTATGTATTAAACAGTGTACTAGTCTACTATTTAGAAAATTTTATAAAATTTGCCCGGTTGGTTTTTGTTTTATGACTAATTACGCAAGAATTTTACCGTTTTTTGCGATTTATTGATTACAAAAAATTACTTTTGCAAAAATTTTACAATTTTTATTTAACTTATGTATTAAACAGTGAACCAGTCTACTATCTAGAAAATTTTACTAAATTTGCCCGATTGGTTTTTGTTTGATGTCCAATTACGTAAGAATTTTATTGTTTTAGAGCTCTTAAATCTTATAAAATTTATTTAAATATTACAAAATTGCAATTTTAAGATTTGTTTAATTTTTAACAATATTTGAAGCTTGTAACCAAGAAATTTGATTGAAATCACTTGACTAGTTTTTGTTTTATGACCAGTTATGCAAGAATTTTGCCGTTTTTTGTCACTAAACGCTTACAAAAACTTTTTTAACTTAATAATTTAACAATTTTTGTTTTAGTTATGCATTAGATTGTCTACCGGCCTACTATTCAGAAATTTTTACAAAATTTGCCCGATTGGTTTTTGTTTTTTGACTAATTACGGGAGATTTTATTCAGTTTTTGCTTTTATATTCTTACAAAATCTCAATAATTAAAACAATTTAGCAATTTTAAGGTATGTTTTGTTTTTAACAATACTTGAAGCTTGTACCTAAAAAAATTTATCAATATCGCCTGACTAGTTTTTGTTTTATGACCAATTATGCAAGAATTTTACCGTTTTTTTGCAGTTTTTTGATTACAACAATTTATTTTTGCAAAAATCTACAATTTTTATTTTACTTATGTATTAAGCAGTGTACTAGTCTACCATTTAGAAAATTTTATAAAATTTGCCCGATTGGTTTTTGTTTTATGACTAATTACGCAAGAATTTTACCGTTTTTTGCGATTTATTGATTACAAAAAATTACTTTTGCAAAATTTTTACGATTTTTATTTAACTTATGTATTAAACAGTGAACCCGTCTACTTTAAAGAAAATTTTACTGAATTTGCCCGATTGGGTTTTGTATTATGACCAATTACGTAAAAATTTTATTGTTTTAGAGCTCTTAAATCTTATAAAATTTACTTAAATATTACAAAATTGCAATTTTAAGATTTGTTTAATTTTTAACAATATTTGAAGCTTGTAACCAAGCAATTTGATTGAAATCGCTTGACTAGTTTTTGTTTTATGACCAGTTATGCAAGAATTTTAAAGTTTTTTGCAACTGAACGCTTACAAAAACTTTTTTAACTTAATAATTTAACAATTTTTGTTTTAGTTATGCATTAGATAGTCTACCGGCCTACTATTCAGAAATTTTTACAAAATTTGCCCGATTGGTTTTTGTTTTATGACTAATTACGGAAGATTTTATTCAGTTTTTGCTTTTATATTCTTACAAAATCTCAATAATTAAAATAATTTAGCAATTTTAAGGTTTGTTTTGTTTTTAACAATATTTGAAGCTTGTATTTAGAAATTTTTATCAATATCGCCTGACTAGTTTTTGTTTTATGACCAATTATGCAAGAATTTTACCGTTTTTTTGCAATTTTTTGATTACAACAATTTATTTTTGCAAAAATCTACAATTTTTATCTTACTGATGTATTAAGCAGTGTACTAGTCTATCATTCAGAAAATTTTATAAAATTTGCCCGATTGGTTTTTGTTTTATGACTAATTACGCAAGAATTTTACCGTTTATTGATTACAAAAAATTACTTTTGCAAAAATTTTACGATTTTTATTTAACTTATGTATTAAACAGTAAACCAGTCTACTATTTAGAAAATTTTACTAAATTTGCCCGATTGGTTTTTGTTTTATGACCAATTACGTAAGAATTTTATTGTTTTAGAGCTCTTAAATCTTATAAAATTTATTTAAATATTACAAAATTGCAATTTTAAAATTTGTTTGGTTTTAAGCAATATTTATAGCTTGTAACCAAGAAATTTGATTAAAATCGCCTAACTAGTTTTTGTTTTATGACCAATTATGCAAGAATTTTATCGTTTTTTGCAACTAAACGCTTACAAAAACTTTTTTAATTTAATAATTTAACAATTTTTGTTTTAGTTATGCATTAGATAGTCTACTAGCCTATTATTTAGAATATTTTTACAAAATTTGCCCGATTGGTTTTTGTTTTTTGACTAATTACGGGAGATTTTATTCAATTTTTGCTTTTATATTTTTACAAAATCTCAATAATTAAAACAATTTAGCAATTTTAAGGTACGTTTCGCTTTTAACAATATTTGAAGCTTGTACCTAAAAAAATTTATCAATGTCGCCTGATTAGTTTTTGTTTTATGACCAAGTATGTAAGAATTTTACCGTTTTTCTGCAATATTTGATTACATAAATTTATTTTTGCAAAAATCTACAATTTTTATTTTATTTATGTATTAAGCAGTGTACTAGTCTACCATTTAGAAAATTTTATAAAATTTGCCCGGTTGGTTTTTGTTTTATGACTAATTACGCAAGAATTTTACCGTTTTTTGCGATTTATTGATTACAAAAAATTACTTTTGCAAAATTTTTACGATTTTTATTTAACTTATGTGTTAAACAGTGAACCCGTCTACTATTTAGAAAATTTTACTAACTTTGCCCGATTGGTTTTTGTTTTATGACCAATTACGTAAGAATTTTATTTAATCTTAATTTTTTTTTTTAAATTACAAAATTGCAATTTTAAGATTTGTTTGGTTTCTAGCAATATTTAAAACTTTTAACCAAAAAATTTGATTAAAATCGCCTGCCTAGTTTTTATTTTATGACCACTTTAAACTATTTACTTAAATTCAGTTAAAACCAAAAATAAAGTTTTAATGCTTTGAATTTTACAATTATGCACGCCACTGTAGAAAAGTTGAGCGTATGGAATTGATTCATTTTTCATACACATTAAGGACAAAGTGTAAACATCAATTTCCTTAAACTTCTTCAAATTCCAATGTCTAATTTTGCAGAAATTAGGTTAGAACCAAAAATTAAATTTTATAAGTTTGAATTATACAAATATGGACGCCACTGAAAAAAATTTTAGCAAATGGAATTGATTAATTTTGTTTACACATTAAGGACAAAGCATAACTATTAATTTTTCCAAATTTCTTCAAATTCTAACGTCTTTTTTTTGCAGAAATTTGGTTAGAACTGTAAATAATGTTTTAAGCTTTAAATTTCGCAGTTATGCACGGCCCTGTACAAAAATTGAGCGTATGGAATTGATTCATTTTTCTTACACATTCAGGACAAAGTGTATTCAATAATTTCCTTAGATTTCTTTAAATTCCAAAGTCTAATTTTGTAGAAATTAGGTTAGAACCAAACATATAATTTTATTAGTTTGAATTTTACAAATATGGACGCCACTGTATAAAATTTTAGCGTATGGAATTGATTAGTTTTTTTTACACATTAAGGACAAAGTATAACTATTAATAATTTCAAATTTCTTAAAATTCCAATGTTTAATTTTTGCAGAAATTTGGTTAGGACTGAAACTAATTTTCTGAGGCTTTAAATTTTGCAACTATGCACGCTACTGTACAAAAATTGAGCTTATGGAAATAATTAATTTTTTTTACACATTGAAAACAAAGTGTAAACATCAATTTCCTTAAACTTCTTTAAATTCCAATGTCTAATTTTGCAGAAATTAGGTTAGAACCAAAAATATAATTTTAATAGTTTAAATTTTACAAATATGGACGCCACTGTAGAAAATTTTAGCGTATGGAATTGATTAATTTTTTTTACACAATAAGGACAAAGTAAACTATTAAGTTTTTTAAATTTCTTCAAAATCCAATGTTTAATTTTTGCAGAAAATCGGTTAGAACTGAAAATAATGTTTTGAGGCTTTAAATTTTGCACGCCACTGTACAAAAATTGAGCGTATGGAATTGATTCAATTTTCTTACACATTAAAGACAAAGTGTAAACATTAATTTTCTCAAACTTTTTTAAATTCCAATGTCTAATTTTGCTGAAATTAGGTTTGAACCAAAAATATAATTTTAATAGTTTAATTTTAAAAATATGGACGCCACTGTAGAAAATTTTAGCGTATGGAATTGATTAATTTTTTTTACACATTAAAGACAAAATATAACTATTAAGTTTTTCAAATTTCTTTAAATTCCAATGTCTAATTTTTGCAGAAATTTGGTTAGAACTGAAAATAATGTTCTGAGGCTTTAAATTTTGCAAATATGCACTCTATTGTACAAAAATTGAGCCTATGGAATCGATTCATTTTTCCTACACATTAAAGACAAAATATAAACATTAATTTCCTTAAACTTATTCAAATTCCAATGTCTAATTTTTGCAGAAATTCGGTTAGAACTGAAAATAATGTTCTAAGGCTTTAAATTTTACAGTTATGCACGCTACTGTACAAAAATTGAGCCTATGGAATCGATTCATTTTTCCTACACATTAAAGACAAAATGGAAACATTAATTTCCTTAAACTTATTCAAATTCCAATGTCTATTTTTTGCAGAAATTTGGTTAGAACTGAAAATAATGTTCTAAGGCTTTAAATTTTACAATTATGCACGCCACTAAACAAAAATTGAGCGTATGAAATTGATTTATTTTTTTTACACATTAAAGACAAAGTGTAAACATTAATTTTCTTAAACTTTTTTAAATTCCAATGTCTAATTTTGTAGAAATTAGGTTAGAACCAAAAATATAATTTTATTAGTTAGAATTTTACAAATATAGACGCCACTGTTGAAATTTTTAGCGCATGGAATTGATTAATTTTTTTACACATTAAGGACATAGTAAAACTATTATTTTTTTTAAATTTCTTCAAATTCCAATGTCTAATTTTTGCTAAAATTCGGTTAGAACTGAAAATAATGTTCTGAGGCTTTAAATTTTGCAATTATGCACGCTACTGTACAAAAATTGAGCGTATGGAAATAATTAATTTTTTTACACATTGAAAACAAAGTGTAAACTTCAATTTCCTTAAACTTCTTTGAATTCCAATGTCTAATTTTGCAGAAATTAGATTAGAACCAAAAATATAATTATAATAGTTTAAATTTTACAAATACGGACGCCACTGTAGAAAATTTTAGCGAATGGAATTGATTAATTTTTTTTACACATTAAGGACAAAGTTTAATTATTAAGTTTTCCAATTTTCTTCAAATTCCAATGTCTAATTTTTGCAGAAATTTGGTTAAAACTGAAAATACTGTTCTAAGGCTTCAAATTTTGCAATTATGCACGCTACTCTACCAAAATTGGGCGTATGGAATTCATTCATTTTTTTTACACATTGAAAACAAAGTGTAAACATCAATTTTCTTAAACTTCTTTAAATTCCAATGTCTAATTTTGCAGAAATTAGGTTAGAACCAAAAATATAATTTAATTAGTTTGAGTTTTATAAATATGGACGCTACTGTAGAAAATTTTAGCGTATGGAATTGATAAATTTTTCTTATACATTAAAGACAACGTATAACTATTAAGTTTTCCAAATTTCTTCAAATTCCAATGTCTAATTTTTGCAGAAATTAGGTTAGAACTAAAAATAATGTTTTCAGGCTTTAAATTTTGAAATTATGCACGCTACTGTACAAAAATTGAGCGTATGGAATTGATTCATTTTTCTTACACATTAAAGACAAAGTGTAAACATCAATTTCCTCAAACTTCTTCAAATTCCAATGTCTAATTTTGCAGAAATTAGGTGAGAACCAAATATATAATTTTAATAGTTTAAATTTTACAAATATGGACGCCACTGTAGAAAATTTTAGCGTATGGAATTGATTAATTTTTTTTACACATTAGGGACAAAGTTTAATTTATTAAGTTTTCCAAACTTCTTCAAATTCCAATGTCTAATTTTTGCAGAATTTCGGTTAGAACTGAAAATAATGTTCTGAGGCTTTAAATTTTGCAATTATGCACGCTACTGTACAAAAATTGAGCGTATGGAATTGATTCATCTTTCTTACACATTAAGGACAAAGTGTAAACTTTAATTTCTTTAAATTTCTTCAAATTCCAATGTTTAATTTTGCAGAAATTAGGTTAGAACCAAAAATATAATTTTAATGTTTGAATTTTACAAATATGGACGCTACTGTAGAAAATTTTAACGTATGGAACTGATTAATTTTTTCTACACATTAAGGACAAAGTATAAAGATTAATTTTTTCAAATTTCTTCAAATTCCAATGTCTAATTTTTGCAGAAATTTAGTTAAAACTGAAAATAATATTCTGAGGCTTTTAATTTTGCAATTATGAACGCAACTGTACAAAAATTGAGCGTATGGAATTGATTCATTTTTTTTTACACATTAAAGACAAAGTGTCAACATCAATTTTCTAAAACTTCTTCAAATTCCAATGCCTAATTTTGTAGAAAATAGGTTAGCACCAAAAATATAATTTTAATAGTTTAAATTTTACAAAGACGGACGCCACTGTAGAAAATTTTATCGTATGGAATTGATAAATTTTTTTTACACATTAAGGACAAAGTATAATTAATAATTTTTACAAATTTCTTCAAATTCCAATGTCTAATTTTTGCAGAAATTTGGTTAGAACTGAAAATAATGTTCTGAGGCTTTAAATTTTACAATTATGCACGCTACTGTACAAAAATTGAGCGTATGAAACTAATTCATTTTTCTTACACATTAAGGACAAAGTGTAAACATTAATTTCCTTAAACTTCTTTAAATTACAATGTCTAATTGTGCAGAAATTTGGTTAGAACTGAAAATAATGTTCTGAGGCTTTAAATTTTGCAAATATGCACGCTACACTACAAAAATTGAGCGTATGGAACTAATTCATTTTTCTTACACATTAAAGACAAATTGTAAACAATATTTTCCTTAAACTTTTTTAAATTCCAATGTCTTAATTATGCAGAAGTTAGATTAGAACCAAAAATAAAATTTTAAAAGTTTAAATTTTACAAATATGGACGTCACTGTAGAAAATTTTAGCGTATGGAATTGATTAATTCTTTTTTACA
This sequence comes from Tachinus rufipes, assembly GCA_963932245.1. Lineage (NCBI taxonomy): Eukaryota > Metazoa > Arthropoda > Insecta > Coleoptera > Staphylinidae > Tachinus > Tachinus rufipes. Next base: position 2,309,682 of record OZ010743.1, on the reverse strand, counting down.
CAATAAGGACAAATTTTAACTATTAATTTTTTCAAATTTTTCCAATTTCCAATGTCTTATTTTTGCAGAAATTTGGTTAGAACTGATAATAATGTTCTGAGGCTTTAAATTTTGCAAATATGCAAGCTACTGTACAAAATTTGAGCTTATGGAATTAATTCATTTTTCTTACACATTAAGAACAAAATGTAAACATCAATTTCCTTAAACTTCTTGAAATTCCAATGTCTAATTTTGCAGAAATTAGGTTTGAATCAAAAATATAATTTTAATAGTTTAAATTTTACAAATATGGACGCCACTGTAGAAAATTTTAGCGTAGGGAATTGTTTATTTTTTTTTACACATTAAGGATAAAGTATAACTATTAATTTTTATAAATTTCTTCAAATTCCAATGTCTAATTTTTGCAGAAATTTGGTTAGAACTGAAATAAATGTTCTGAGGCTTTAAATTTTGCAATTATGCACTCAACTGTACAAAAATTGAGCGTATGGAATTTATTCATTTTTCTTACACATTAAGGACAAAGTGTAAACATCAATTTCCTTATACTTTTTTAAATTCCAATGTCTAATTTTGCAGAAATTAGGTTAGAACCATAAATATAATTTTAATTGTTTAAATTTTACAAATATGGACGCCACTGTAGAAAATTTTAGCGTATGGAATTGATTAATTTTTTTTTACACATTAAGGACAAAGTTTAATTTAGTAAGTTTTCCAATATTCTTCAAATTCCATTGTTTAATTTTTGCAGAATTTCGGTTAGAACTGAAAATAATGTTCTGAGGCTTTAAATTTTGCAATTATGCACGCCACTGTAGAAAATTTGAGCGTATGGAATAAATTCATTTTTTTACACATTGAAGAGAAAGTGTAAAAATCAATTTTTCTAAATTTCTTCAAACTCCAATGTTTACTTTTCGCAGAAATTTGGTTAGAACCAAAAATATAGTTTTAATGCTTTAAGTTTACTAGTATGTACGCTACTGTAGACAATTTGAGCGTATGGAGTGGTTCAGATACCCATCTAAGTTTGCCATCTAAGAATTAATTACCACTGTGATGGTGGTAATTAATCCTTGCTACCTGCTCTAGTGACTAAAAGACTTTTAACGCTGCAGAAAACTAAATTTTTTGATAACCAACACTTGGGCGGGTTGGCGGAAACTCCAGTTCTTCAACTGTTTCAAAACTGTGAAAACTAGTTTGTCTAAAATAGAAAACTTTTTCAAAGTTTTAAAAATTGTTTTAAATTAATCCTGCAAGTTGTCAAGGTGTCTAAAAATAGACATTTGCTGCAGGACTTTTATAAGTTTGTTAAAATAAATTAATAAAAATCCAAACATTTTAAAAGGTTTTTCAAAAATTAGACATTAAAAATTAATGAAATTATAGTATTATTTAGTACTAATATAGTACTATTGGTACACAAATTTGTAAAAAATTTTACACGCTTAATTTTGTTGCAAGAATTTTATAAAATAGTTAAAATTTAATTAATAAAAATCTAAACATTATAATATTATTTTCAAAAATAAATTAAGTTACTCTTAATTGTTGTAGATTGATGTGATAAACAAATTGATACAAAATTATATTAATCAATAATACTGATAAACTTAGTTTTTATTTTAATTAATTGAAAACGAATACTCAATTGATAGTTTTCATTCTATTGAATTATGTAAACAAGTTATTCATCGGAACAAGAAGGTGGGTAATAAAATACGGCCGTAGCACAGAAGATTTGTATTTCAAAATCCATTTAAATCAGTACGTAAAACCTTAATCCCGGAACCGGAAGACGAGCGGGCAAATGCATAAGTAAACGTAACAAAAGAAATAAAACAAATCCAAAGAGAGAAGGAGAAAGAAAAAAGAGAAGTGGATACTTAACCCGGGCACATTTTAGAGTGTAAATCAAAGCAAATCCGGCCCTGAAGCTCCCACCGCCGAAAACGCGACGAAGATAAATTACCACCTTGTTTATACCCATTTGTTCCAAACTTGATATTTTTATAAAAATGCAGTTGATTTTATCAATTATCTTACAAAAGGTAAAGCAAACTCACTTCTGTTTATCTTACAAGTTAGACCTTTGAGGATTGAACTTATTGTATTGATTGAAGGTATATTTTTTTAATAAAATCTGCAAACACAATTCAGGTTAATGTTCCACAAATACTCTGCGACGTGTTTAAAATCCGGTCAATCCTGATGCGCTCGCAAATGGACTTTGCGTTGGAATCCCAAACGAAAACCAAACACGAGAAAGTAAATATAGGGCGAATGGCTTTCGGGAATATGTAATTTTCTGTTTGTTTGTGTCCCTCGATTTTATTTTCTAATACAAAAGAATTTACATCAAAATTGATTCATTAGGACATGTTTAATTATAGTTATCTGCATGGATGATCATTATGTAATTATTAGACACAATGTGACGTTGTTGTTCAAACAATATTGCATTGATTAAGTTTGATGTAGTTACATTAATTAGATGCATTCAATGAAAATTTAATTATGTTTATGCAGGTAGCAAAAAATAATCTCTTTTTTCTCTTGACAAACAAATCGTTTCAATAGAATAGTGGATTTGTATAAAAAAAGGTTTGCTTAATTGAAAAGTCTGGAGTTATTTATATAATGAAAGACATTTCAAAGAAAATAAATGAAATTTCTAATATTTCATTAAGAAATCAATGAAATCAGATTTTTTATGGATTGATTTATTAAATTCAATTTTTTATAATGTGTTATATTAATGAATTATTTGACGTAAAATGTACAAAATTGTTACAAAATAATATTTCAAAACTCTCACTCAGATTAGGTAAGTTTGAAAAAAAAAAACTGTTGCAAATGATTCTAAATAAATAACCACTTTAGGTATAATTAAATCAATGTCTGAGTTGAGAAAGAAACTTTATTATAGTTTGAATATGAATAAATTTAGAATTTTTTTAAAATTAAACTATTTAAGTTTTGCACAAATAGTAGTAAAAATCAACAATCAGTTTTATATTATTTTGATTTATATTAATTAAACACTTTTAATAAATTTTTAAAATTCCTTCAGCAAAATTGAGCGTGTAAAAATTTGTTAATTTTTTTGCCCAAAGAGTACTATAATGGTATTAAATAATAACAAAATTTTAATTAATTCCAATGTCTAATTTTTGAAAAATCATTTATAATGTTTTGATTTATACTAATTTACAAATATTGGCAATTTTCTAAAATCTCTGCAACAAAATTGAGAGTGTAAAAATGTCTAAATATTTTTGTGCAATTAGTACTATAAAAATACTACATAACTACAAAGTTTCGTTTTATTCCAATGTCTGATTTTTAAGAAATTATTTGTAATGTTTTGATTTAAATTAATATTCAAAATTGACAAATTTCTAAAATCCCTGCAACAAAATTGAACGTGCAAAAAATTCTTATTATTTTTGTACAATTAGTACTATAATAGTACTACATAAAAATAAAATTTTGTTTAATTCCAATTTTTAATTTTTAAGAAATCATTCAAAATGTTTTGATTTAAACTAATTTACAAAATTGACAAAATTTTAAAATCCTTGCAACAAAATTGAGCGTACAAAAAGTTTTTAATTATTTTTGTACAGTTAGTACTATAATAGTACCACATAAATACAAAATTTTGTTCAACTTTAATGTCTATTTTTTTCAAAATCATTTATAATATTTTGATTTACAAAATTGACAAATTTCTAAAATTTCTGCAAAAAAATTGATCGTGCAAATTTTTTTAATAATCTTTGTAAATTTAGTACTAAAAAAGTATTACTTATATACAAAACTTTGTTTAATTCTAATGTCTAATTTTTGAAAAATCATTTATAATGTTTTGATTTTTATTAATTTACAATATTGATAAATTTTTAAAGTTTCTGCAACAAAATTGAGCGTGCAAAAATGTCAACTATTTTTGTACAATCAATACTGTAATAGTACGACATAAATACAAATTTTGTTTAACTCTAATGTTTAATTTTTGAGAAATTATATATTATATTTTGATTTAAACTAATTTACAAAATTGACAAATTCTTAAAACCCCTGCAACAAATTAAGCGTGCAAAAATTTCTAATTATTTTTGTACATTTAGTACTAAAATAGTACTACTTAATTACAAAATTTTCTTAAATTTTAATGTCTAATTTTTGAGAAATCATTTATAAAGTTTTGATTTATACTAATTTACAAAATTGACAAATTTCTAAAATCCGTACAACAAAATTAATCGTGCAAAATTTTTTAATTAAAATTGTACAATTAGTACTCTCTTAGTACTACATGAATATAAAATTTTGTTTAACTCGAATGTCTAATTTTTGAGAAATCATATGAATTGTTTTGGTTTATACAAATTCTGATAAATTTCTAAAATTTTTGCAACAAAATTGAACGTGCAAGTTTTTTTAATTTTTTTTGTACAGTTAGTACTATAATAGTACTACATAAATACAAAATTTTGATAAGGTTCAATGTCTAGTTTTTGAGAAATCATTTATAAAGTTTGGATTTATATAAACTTACAATACTGACAATCTTCAGAAATTTCTGCAACAAAACTGAACGTGCAAAAAATTCTAATTATTTTTGTACATTTAGTACTATAACATTACTACGTAATTACAAAATTTTGGTTAATCTTAGTGTCTAATTTTTGAAAAATCAACTTTAATGTTCAGATTTATGTTAATGTACCATGTTGACAATTTTCCAAAATTCCTGCAACAAATTTGAGCTTGTTCTAATTAGTTAAGTACATCTAGTACTATCTTAGTACCACATAAATATAAAATTTTGTTTAACTCAAATCATTTATAATGTTTTGATTTATACTAATTTTCAAAACTGACAAATTTCTAAAAATCCTGCAACAAAGTTGAACATGCAAAAATTTCTAATTAGTGTTGTACATTAAGTACTATAATAGTACTACATAAATACAAAATTTTGTTCAACTTTAATGTCTAATTTTTGAGAAATTATTTATAATGTTTTGTTTTATACTAATTTACAAAATTGACAAATTTCAAAAATCCCTGCAACAAAGTTGAGCGTGCAAAAATGTTTTAATATTTTTGTACAATAAGTACTATAATAGTACTACTTAATTACAAAATTTTGTAAAATTCCAATGTCTAATTTTTGAGAAATCATTTATAATGTTTTGATTTATAATAATTTACAAAATTGACAAATTTCTAAAATTTCTGCAACAAAATTAAGCGTGCAATTTTTTTTAACTATTTTTAAACAATTTGTACTATAATAGTCTTACATAAATATAATATTTTGATTAACTCTAATGTCTATTTTTTGAGAAATTGCTGACAATGTTTTGATTTGTATTAATTTAGAATAATTACAATTTTCTAAAATTTCTGAAACAAAATTGAGCTTGCAAAAATTTCTAATTATTGTAGTACAAATAGTACTATAATAGTACTACATAATTACAAAATTTTGTTTAACTTCAATGTTTAATTTTTGAGAAATTATTTATAATTTTGTGATTTAAACTAATTTACAAAATTTACAAGTTTCTAAACTCCTTGCATCTAAAATGAGCGTGCAAATTTTTTTATTTAATTTTGTAAAATTAGTACTTTAATAGTACTACATAATCTCAAAATTTCATTTAACTCCAACGTCTAATTTTTGAGAAATCATTTATAAAGTTTTGATTTATACTAATTTATAAAATTGACAAATTTCTAAAAACCCTGCAACAAAATTGAGCGTACAAAAATTTTTAATTATTTTTGTACCATTAGTACTATAATAGTACTACATCAGTACAAAATTTTGATCAACTTCAATGTCTAATTTTAGAGTAATCATTTAAAATGTTTTGTTGTATACTAATTTACAAATATTGGCATTTTTCTAAAATCCCTGCAACAAAATTGAGCGTGTAAAAATGTCTAAATATTTTTGTGCAATTAGTACTATAAAAGTACTACATAACTACAAAGTTTTGTTTTATTTCAATGTTTAGTTTTTGAGAAATCATTTGTATTGTTTTGATTTAAACTAATTTACAATATTGACACATTTCTAAAATTTTTGCAACAAAATTGAGCGTGCAAAAGTTTTTAATTTCTATTGTTTAAATAGTACTTTATCAGTACTACATAAATACAAAATTTTGTTTAAATCTAATGTTTATTTTTTAAGAAATCATTTATAATGTTTAGCTTTATACTAATTTACAATATTGACAAATTTCTAAAATTACTGCAACAAATCTGAACGTGCAAACACTCCTAATTATTTTTGTATTATTAGTTCTGTAATAGTACTACAAAACTTCAAATTTTTGTTAAACTGTAATGTCTAATTTTTAAGAAATTATTATTATGTTTTGATTTATACTAATTTACAAAATTGACAAAATTCTAAAATTCCTGCAACAAATTTGAGCGTGCAAATTTTTTTAAATATTTTTATGCATTTAGTACTATTGAAGTACTACATTACTACAAAATTTTGTTTTACTCTAATGTCTAATTTTTGAAAAATCATTTATCATGTTTAGTCTTATACTAATTTACAATATTGATAAATTTCTAAGATTCCTGCAACAAACATGAGCATGCAAAAATGTTTAAATATTTTTGCACGTTTAGTACTATAAAAGTACTACATGAATACATATTTTTGGTTAACGTCAGTGTCTAATTTTTAAAAAATTTACTATTTTATTTTGCTTTATAATAGCTAACAATTTATTAAATTCCTAAAATTCCTGCAACAAATTTAAGCTTGTTAAAATGTCTGACCATTTTTGCACAATTAGTACTATAATAGTACTACGTAAATACAAATTTTTATTAAAATCCAATGACTTTTTTTTTAATTAACTATTTGTTTTTCTTTCTATTAGCCAACAATTTATCAATTCTCTAAAATTTTTGTAACAAAATTGAGCTTGCAAAAATGTATGAATATTTTAGCACAATTAGTTCTATAATAGTACTACGTGAATACAATTTTTTGTTCAACTTAAATGTTTAGTTTTTACAAAATAATTTTTTTGTTTTGCTTCATAATAGCTAACAATTTATCAAATGTCTAAAATTTTTGCAACAAAATTGAACTTGCAAAAATGTCCTAATATTTTTGCACAATTAGTACTATATAAATACTACTTAAATGCAAATTTTTGTTAAATTCCAATGTCTAATTTTTGAAGAATTAAATATTTTGTTTTGCTTTATAATAACTAACAATTTAACAAATTTCTAAAATTTCTGCAACAAAATTAAGCGTGCAAAATTGTTTAAATATTTTTACACAATAACTACTATAATAGTACTACATAATTACAAAATTTTGTTAAATTCCAATGTCTAATTTTTGCAAAATTATTTATAATGTTTTGACTTATACTTTTTACAAAATTGACAAATTTCTTAAATCCCTGCAACAAAATTGAACGCGCAAAAAGTTGTGAATATTTTTGTACAATTAATACTAAAATAGTACTACATGAATACACGTATTTATTAAATTTCAATGTCTAATTTTTGAGAAATTATTTATAATGTTTTGATTTATACTAATTCACAAAATTGACAAATTTCTAAAATACCTGCAATAAAATTGAGCGTGTTAAAATTTCTAATTTTTTTTATACAATTAGTATTTTAACAGTACTACATGATTATGAAATTTTGTTAAACTCTAATGTCTAGTTTTTGAGAAATCATTTTTAAAGTTTTGATTTATACAAATTTACAAAATTGACAAATTTCTAAAATCCGTGCAACAAAATTGAGCTTGCAAAAATTCTTAATTATTTTTGTACAATTAGTACTATCTTAGTACTACATAAATATTAAATTTTGTTTAACTCTAATGTCTAATTTTTGAGAAATCATTTAAAATGTTTTGATTTATACTAATTTACAATATTGACAAGTTTCTAAAATCCCTGCAACAAAACTGAGCGTGCAAAAAATTTTAATTTGTTTTGAACAATTAGTACTGTATCAGTACTACAAAAATACAATATTTTGTTCAATTCTAATGTCTAATTTTTGAGAAACCATTTATAATGTTTTGATTTATCTTAATTTACAAAATTGACAATTTTCTAAAATCCCTGCATCAATATTGACCGTGCAAAAAATTCTAATTAATTTTGTACATTAAGTACTATAATAGTCCTACATAAAAACAAAATTTCATTTAAGTACAATGTTTAATTTTTGAGAAATTATTTATAATGTTTTGATTTATACTAATTTACAATATTGACAAAATTCTAAATTTCCTGCATCAAAATTAAGCGTGCAAAAATTTCTATTTATTTTTGTATAATTAGTACTATAATAGTACTACATAAATACAAAATTTTGTTTAACTCCAATGTCTAATTTTTAAGAAATCATTTATAAAATTTAGACTTATACTAACTTACAATATTCACAAATTTCTAAAATTCCTGCAACAAAATTAAGCGAGCAAATTTTTTTAATTATTTTTGTACAATTAGCACTACAATAGTACTACATAAAAAAAAATTGTTCAATTCCAATGTCTAATTTTTAAGAAATCATTTATTAAGTTTAGACTTATACTAATTTACAATATTCACATATTTCTAAAATTCCTGCAACAAAATTAAACGTGCAAATTTTTTTAACTATTTTTGTACAATTAGTACTACAATAGTACTACATAAATAAAAAAATATGTTTAATTCTAATGTCTAATTTTTGAGATATCATTTTTATTGTTCTAATTAATAATTAAACAATTTTAATTAAATAAAAAAACTTAAATTCACATATAGAATTGAAAAAAATCCTATTGCAACCGCCTGTTTATAAATCCTGCTTCTAGTTAATCAACACATTGCAATCCCGCATTGTTTCATAACCGTGTCAACCCCTTTGACGTCATTTCAATGTCAACAACAGTAGCAGCAGTATATATTGCAATCTATTTCCAACTTTTAATTACGAAAATACATATTTAAAGTGGATTTGCAAATATTTTAATTAATTAATTTATAACAAAATAGTAATCACATATAGGGAAAAATACCATACGATTTAATTAACATGTTGGCGAACTTTATATGCGCGCAAGCATCGCTTGTCCAAATTGAAATTTTATTGTGCCATTCATTAAATTATCAATCTATTCGGACGTTTCCATTTAAAAATGCATCAAATACTAGTAAATTTTATTTTAATTATTTTATTTTTGTTTCAGGTGAGTTTATTCTATGGATATTAGTGAGTATTTTAAGTATATAAGTAAACAAAAAACAAGGAATTCTTTGGCTTTTTGTTTTCCCCCCGGCCGCTAATTATAAATTTATTTTTATATTCCCTTTGCTGCGTGTGTATAAATGGCTGACGGCATATAATTTGCAATTTTCTTTCCGAATATATAATGTAATACGCGGGCTCTTTTCTGTACAGTAAAGAGAGGGAGAGTATGTGTAGCTCTTAAAAATAATGAGGTTTTTACTCAAGAAAAAAATGAAAATGGAGATAGTCCTTAACATGGCGAATATAAAATATATATTCAAGATAGTTATGAAATATATGTCAGCTCCATTAATTCCCTCAGAATTAACATTTTGTCGATGAATTATGTGAAGCTCATTGTGTATGTAGGTGGTGCGGAAGGCACATCAAAGATTAAAACCGCTCTCTGTGCATTATTAGCGAAGCAAAGCGCATCAGAATGATTGACGGATAATGAAACAAGTAACTTGTCAACGCTAATAAGTGTTATCAATGGGTCACATCCCCCTCAGCTAGCAGCAGCAACCACCCCCCCTCGTACTATTCAACATTTAACGATCCGCAACTTAAATTGCCGACATTACCGGCTGCTCATTTTCGATGATGATGATGATGGTGAATAGGGCTTAAAACGCATTGAATATAATATGGATGTGTTTAGTATGAATGGGTTGTGTCGTCCTCATTAGTATTCAGTATTTACCTGGTCCGTATTAAGGGCGTAATTCTCTAGGCGTGGATCATCAGGCTGGACATCATGTTTCCCATATCAATCTGCTCTTTATGCAGCAAGTATTGCAAAGCGATATGAATAGCTTGCTTTGTATTGTTAAGTTTCGATTAGATATAATTGGGACTCATTCAATTTGCTTACTGTTAAGGGTTTAGCAACTAAATTTAAACTAAAATATATTTTCGAAAAAAGATTTAACAAAATTTAATGTTTGGGTTTTTACTTGTGTAGACTTTGAAATGTAATAAAAATTTATATTTATTTAGTACTACTATAGTACTACCTGTGCAAGAATATCAAGCAAATTTAATTTTGTTGCAGGAATTTTTGAAACTTATTAAAATTGCTTAAGTTATATAAATCATAACATATACAGGGTGTCCGGAAAATACGTGTACAACGTTTGACGACAGACTCCTGACGTCAAAATAGATCGATCTAAGCCGACTTAGTTATATCCAAAATTGTCTCGTTTAGCCGGTAGAGGGCGTCAAAAAAAACAAAAGTATAACAAAGTTGAAAGTATCTATTGTAAGGAACTAAGTAAAACAAAAACATTACTTAAGCAAATGTGTAAAATGACCGCCATCTTGCTGAATACACTTATTAACACTCTTTAAAAAATGATATTGGACCCTATCTAATGTCTCGGGATTATTAAAATGGTTGCCTGCATTTAAAATCCGCTGCAAATAAATCATCGCGTATGTTTACCGGAGTCTTGTAAACTTCTGTTTTAATAGCGCCCCACAAAAAGAAGTCACACATATTTAACTCAGGAGAACGTGGTGGCCATTTTACTGGTGCATCATTGCCTCTTCCAATCCATCGGTTGGGATATTGATGATGTAAGTATTGCCGAACGGCAACGGAAAAATGGGGCGGGGCACCATCATGCATATACCACATTTCTCTCCGAAGTAAAAGGGGCAAATTCTCCAGAAGAATTGGTAATGTGTCTTGCAAAAAATTTAAATAAATATTTCCATCTAACCTGTCTGGAATAACAATGGGACCAATCAGGTAGTGATCAATAACACCTGCCCAAATATTAATTTTAAATTGATGCTGATGATGTGCAACTTTAATGGCATGTGGATTTTCATCGGAATAAATATGTTCGTTGTGCAGATTGGTTACCCCAGATCTTGTAAAGCATGCCTCGTCAGTAAACATAATTTTTCTACAAAAATTTGGAACAAGGATTCTTTTGTTTCTAATAAATTGACAAAATGTAAGCCGCATGGGGGGATCAGTCGGTAAAAGTTCCTGGACTTTTTGTATGTGGTAAAAATGTAACAACTGTTCTCTTAAAACCTCATTGACAATCGTTTTAGGAACATTTAACTCACGTTCTAAGTGACGGGTACTGGTACTTGGTTCTTCTTCAACTCTTTCCAGAATCATCTCTTCTGTTTCCACAGTTCGAGTTGTTCGCATACGACCCCTGCCTTCAGACTTTTTCTCAAAACTGCCCGTTTCCCGAAGATGACGCTCAATATTGGCAAATGTTTGGTGGTTTGGTATTTGACGGTTAGGAAACTTCTCCATGTAAACCCTAACACTCTGACGCCCATTTCCTTGACAAAACCCGTATACCAGGAGCATGTCAACTTTCTGAGAGTTTGTATAATTTTCCATTTTTAATGGTAAAATGAACTTGTAATTCAAGAATGTTGATCGTATACTTGAGTAAATTTCATAGACTGGTGACAATTTGTCAATAATTGTCAAATTATTAAACGCCATAGCAACAAGGTCACTTAAAAAATTTTTGTTACAGGTAATTTCTTTTTAATATTTACAAATTTTTGACGCCCTCTACCGGCTAAACGAGACAATTTTGGATATAACTAAGTCGGCTTAGATCGACCTATTTTGACGTCAGGAGTCTGTCGTCAAACGTTGTACACGTATTTTCCGGACACCCTGTATATATAAATGAATTTCAAAAAATTAGACATTGGAGTTTAATAAAATTTTGTAATTATGTAGTACTATTATAGTACTATTTGTATAAAAATATTAAGACAATTTCGCACGTTCAATTTAGTTGCAGAGATTTTAGAAGTTTGTAAATATTGTAAATTACAAATTGTAACTATATAAACGATTTCTCAAAAATTAGACATTAGAGTTTAATAAAATTTTGTTTTTTTGTAGTACTAATGTAGCACTATATGTACAAAAATAATTAGGATTTTTTACACGCTCAAATTTCTTGCAGGAATTTAAAAAAATTGTCAATATTGTACATTAATATAAATCTAAACATAAAAAATATTTTTTTAGAAATTAGATGCTAGAGTTTAACAAAAAATTGTAATTATGTAGTACTGTTATAGTACTTATTGTGTAAAAATATTTAAACAATTTTGCACGCTCAGTTTTGTTGCAGGAATTTTTGAAATTTGATAAATTGTTAGCTTTTATAAAGCAAAACAAAATAGTTATTTTCTCTAAAATTTGACATTGGGGTTTGACAAAAATTTGTATTCACGTAGTACTAATAATATTATAGTTGTGCAAAAATTATCAAACATTTTTGTTGGCTTAATTTCGTTGCAGGAATTATAGAAATTTCATAATTTGTTAGATTTTATAAAGCCAAACAAAATAATTAATTTTTTTAAAAATTAGACATTGGGGCTTAACAAAAGTTTGTATTTACGTAGTACTAATATAGTAATGATTGTGCAAAAATTGTCAGACATTTTTGCAAGCTCAAATTTGTTGCAGGAATTTTAGAAGTTTGATAAATTGTTAGTTATTATAAAGCAAAACAAAATAGTTAATTTTTCAATAATAGGACATTGGAGTTTAACAAAATTTTGTACTTACGTACTACTATTATAGTACTCATTGTGCAAAAATATTCAAAAATTTTTGCAAGCTCAATTTTGTTGCAGGAATTGTAGAATATTGATAAATTGTTAGCTATTAAGAAACAAAACAAATTTGTTATTTTTTCAAAAATTAGACATTGGGGTTTAACAAAAATTTGTATTTACGTAGTACCGATATAGTACTAAATGTGCAAAAATATTTAGACATTTTCGCAAGCTCAATTTTGTTGCAGAAATTTTAGAATCTTGATAAATTGTTAGCGATTATGAAACATAACAAAATAATTAATTTTTTTCAAATTCGACATTAGGATTTTAAGAAAATTTGTATTTTTGTTGTACTATTATAGTACTATTTGTGCAAAAACATTCAGATGTTTTTGCAAGCTCAATTTTGTTGAATGGATTTTAGAAATTTGTCAATATTGTACATTAATATAAATCAAAACATTAAAAATAATTTTTCAAAAATTAGACATTAAAGTTTAACAATATATTGTATTTATGTAGTTCTTTTATAGTACTTATTGTACAAAAACAGTTAGACATTTTAGCACACTCAATTTTGTTGCAGGGATTTTAGAAATTTGTGAAATTTGTTAATTAGTATAAATCAAAACATATAAATGATTTCTCAAAAATTAGACTTTGGAGTTTGATAAATAATTGTAATCATGTAGTACTATAATAGTACTAATTCTATAAAAATAGTAAGACTTTTTTGCACGCTCATTTTTGTTGCAGGGATTTAAGAAATTTGTGAACTTTGTAAATTAGTACAAATCAGAACATTATAAATGATTTCTCAAAAGTTAGACATTGGATTTCAACAAAATTTTGTATTTATGTAGTACTATTGTATTACTATATGTACAAAAATAATTAAAAAAATTTGCACGCTCAATTTTCTTGCAGGAGCTTTAGAAATTCAATAAAAACATTAAAAATTATTTAAAAAAAATTAGACATTGGAGTTTAACAAAATTTTGTAACAATGTAGTACTATTGTAGTACTAATTGTGCAAAAATATTCAAAGATTTTTGCAAGCTTAATTTTGTTGCAGGAATTTTAGAAATGTAATAATTTGTTAGCTGTTATAACAAAATTGTTGATTTTTTTAAAATTAGACATTGGGATTTAACAAAAATTTGTATTTACTTAGTACTATTATAGTATTATTTGTGCAAAATCATTCAAACATTTTTGCAAGCTCAATTTTGTTGCAGAGATTTTAGAAATTTGATAAAATGTTTGTTATTGTGAAGCATAACGAAATAATTAAAAATTTTAAAAATTAGTCATTGGAGTTTAACAAAATTAAATGTAGTGTAATTATAGTACTAATTGTACAAAATTAGTTTTATTTTTGCATGCTCAATTTTGTTGAAGAAAATTTAGAAATTTGTCAATATTGTAAATTAGTATAAATCAAAACATTATAATTGATTTCTCAAAATTTAGACATTGGAGTTTAACAAAATTTTGTTTTTGTGTAGTACTATTTTAGTACTAATTGTTCAAGAATAGATAGAATTTTTTGCACGCTAAAATTTGTTGCAGGAATTTTAGAAATTGTCAATTTTGTAAATTGGTATAAACCAAAACGTTATAAATGATTTCTCAAAAATTAGGCATTGGAGTTTAACAAAACTTTGTATTCATGTAGTACCAATATAGTACTTATTGTACAAAAATAGATAAATTTTTTTGCTCGCTTAATTTTGTTGCAGGGATTTTAGAAATTTATTTTTTTTGTAAATTAGTATAAATCAAAACATTATAAATGATTCCACAAAAATTAGACATTGGAGTTTACCAAAATTTTGTATTTATGTAGTATTAGTATATTATTTATTGTACAAAATTTGTTAGATATTTTTGCACGCTCAATTTTGTTGCAGAGATTTTAGAAATTTGTCAAAATTGTAAATTAGTAGAATTCAAATTATATAAATGATTTTTTAAAAAATTTGACATTGGAGTTTAACAAAATCTTAATTTTACGTAGTACTATTATAGTCCTAATTGTGCAGAATTATTTAGAAATTTTTGGAAGCTCAATTTTGTTGCAGGAATTTTAGAAATTTTAGAAATTGTTAGCTATTATAGAGCAAAACAAAATAATATTTTTTTTTTAAGTTAGACATTAAAGTCTACTATTATAGTACTAATTATGCAAAAATATTCTAACATTTTTGCAAATTCAATTTTGTTACAAGAATTTTAAAAATTTGATGTTAGCTATTATGAAGCAAAACCAAATAATTCATTTTTCAAAAATTAGACATTGGGATTTAACAAAAATTTGTACTTACGAACTATTATAGTACGAAATGTGCAAGAATATTCAGACATTTTTGCAAGCTCAATTTTGTTGCAGGAATTTTAGAAATTTGATAATTTTTTTAGCTATTATGAAGCAAAACAAATTAGTTAATTTTTCAAAAAATAGACATTGGGATTTAACGAAAATTTATATTTACGTAGTACTGATATGGTACTAAATGTACAAAAATGTTCAAACATTTTTGCAAGTTCAATTTTGTTACAAAAATTTTAGAAACTTTATAAATTGTTAGTTATTAGGAAGCAAAGCAAAATAATTCATTTTTCAAAAACTTGACATTTAGATTTAACAAAAATTTGTACTTACGTAAAACTAGTATAGTACTAAATGTGCAAAAATATTCAGACATTTTTGCAAATTCAATTTTGTTGCAGGAATTGTAGAAATTTGATAAATTGTTAGCTACTAAGAAACAAAACAAATTTGTTAATTTTTCAAAAATTAGAAATTGGGAATTAAGGGAAATTTGTTTTTACGTAATACTATTATAGTACTAAATGTGCAAAAATATTTAAACACATTTGCAAGCTCAATTTTGTTGCAGAATCTTTAGAAATTTTAGAAATTGTAAGCTATTAAGAAGCAAACCAAAATAGTTATTTAAAAAAAATTAGATATTGAGATTTAACGAAATTTTTTATTTATTTAGTACTATTATAGTACTAATTGTACAAAAATATTCAGACATAATTGAACGTTCAATTTTGTTACAAGAATTTTAGAAATTTGATAAATTTTAAGCTATTATGAAGCAAAACAAATTAGTTAATTTTTCAAAAATTAGACATTAGGATTTAACGAAAGTTTGTAATAACGTAATACTATTATAGAACTATTTGTGCAAAAATATTCAAACATTTTTGCAAGCTCAAATTTGTTGCAAGGATTTAAGAAAGAAATTTGTCAAATTTGTAAATTAGTATAAATCAAATCATTTTTAATGATTTTTCAAAAATTAGACATTGGAATTTAATAAAATTTGGTAATCATGTAGTACTAATATAGTACTAATAGTACAAACATAATTAGAATATTTTGCAGGCTCAATTTTGTTGTAGGGATTGTAGAAATTTGTCAATTTTGTAATTTAGTAAAAATCAAAACATTATTAATAATTTTAAAAAAATGAGATATTGGAGTTTAACAAAAGTTTGTATTCATGTAGTACCAGTTTAGTACTTATAGTAAAAAAATAGTTTGACTTATTTGCACGCTCAATTTTGTTGCAGATACTTTAGAAATTTGTCAATATTTTAAATTAGTATGATTCAAAACATTTTAAATAATTTCTCAAAAATTAGACATTGAGGTTTAACAAAATTTAGTGATCATGTAGTACTTTTGTAGTACTAGTTGTACAAATATGTGTAGACATTTTTGCACGTTCAATTTCGTTGCAGAAATTTTAGAAATTTGTCAAAATTATAAATTAAAATTAATCAAAACATTAAAATTGATTTCTCAAAAATAAGACATTGGAGTTTAGCAAAATTCTGTAATTATGTAGTATCTATATAGTACTAATTCTACAAAAATATTTAGAATTTTCTGTACGCTCAAATTTGTTGCAGAGTGTTCAAAAATTGGTCAGTATTTTAAATTAGTATAAATCAAAACATTATAATTGATTTTTCAATATTTTGACATTGGAGTTTAACAAAATTTTGTTTTTGTATAGTACTATTTTAGTACTAATTGTACAAAAATAGTTAGAACTTTTTGTGCATTCAAATTTGTTGCAGGAATTTTTGAAATTGTCTATTTTGTAAATTGGTATAAACCAAAACGTTATAAATGATTTCTCAAAAATTAGACATTGGAGTTCAACAAAATTTTGTATTCATGTAGTACCAGGTTAGTACTTTTTGTAAAAAAATAGTTAGACATACGCACGCTCAATTTTGTTTTAGGGATTTTAGAAATTTGTCTTTTTTGTAAATTAGTATAAATCAAAACAATATAAATGGTTTCTCAAAAATTTGACATTAGAGTCTAATAAAAATTTGTATTTATGTAGTACTTTTATAGTACTAATTGTGCAAAAATATTTAGATATTTTTGCACGCTCAATTTTGTTGCAGGGATTTTAGAAATTTACATATCGTAAATAAGTGTAAATCAAAACATTATAAATGCTTTCTCAAAAAATAGATATTGGAATTTAATAACATTTTGTTTTTATATAGTACTACTATAGTATCATTTGCACAAAAATATTAAGAAATTTTTGCACGCTCAATATTGTTTTAAGAATTTTAGAAAATTATTAAAATTGTTTTACTTAAAAATTAAGAACATTACTAATAATACTTTTTCAAAAATTAGACATTAAATTTTAACAAGATATTGTACATATGTAGTATTGTAATAGTACTAATTGTGAAAAAAAATTCAATCATTTTTGCACTCTCAATTTTGTTGCAGGGTTTAAAACTGTTTAACTAATATCATTTAAAACTTTATATATAAATTTTCAAAAATTAGACATTGGATTTAAACAAAATTTTGTATCATTGTTGTGTTATTATAGTACCAAATGTACAAAAATTGTTATAAATATTTGCACGCCCAAATTTGTTGCAAGTATTAAGAAACTTGTCAAATTTGTAAATTAGTATAAATCAAAACATTTTTAATGATTTTTCAAAAATTAGACATTGGAATTTAATAAAAATTTGTATTTATGCAGTACTATTATAGTACTAATTGTGCAAAAATAATTAGAGGATTTTGCACGCTAAATTTTGTTGCAGGGATTTCAGAAATTTGTAAAAATTGTAAATTTGAATAATTCAAAATATTATAAATGATTTCTCAAAATAATGGCATCAGAATTAAATAAAAATTTGTTTTTATGTAGTACTATTATAGTACAATACGTGCAAAATTAATTAGAAATTTTTGCACGCTCAATTTTGTTGCAGAAATTTTAGAAATTTGTCAAAATTATAAATTAAATTTAATTAAAACAATAAAAATGATTTCTCAATAATAAGACATTGGAATTTAGCAAAATTTTGTAGTCATGTAGTACTCATACAGTACTATCTGTACAAAAATATTTAGAATTTTTTGCACGCTCAATTTTGTTCCAGGGATTTTAGAAACTTGTCAATATTGTAAATTAGTATAAATCAAAGCATTTAAAATGATTTCTCAAAAATTAGACAATTAAGTTTAACAAAGTTTTGTCATCATGTAGTACTATTATAGTACCAATTGTACAAAAATTTTAAGACATTTTTGCACGTTCTAATTTGTTGCAGCAATTTTATAAATTTAAAATATTTGTAACTTAGTACAAATCAAAAGATTATAAATGATTACTTAAAAATTAGACATTGGAGTTTAACAAAATTTTATATTATTGTAGTACTATTATAGTACTACTTGTATTAAAATAGTTTAAAAAATGTGCACGTTTAATTTTGTTGCAGGGATTTTAGAAATTTATCAGAATTGTAAATTAGTATAAATTAAAACAATCTATATAATTTCTCAAAATTTAGACATTAAAGTTTAACGAAATTTTGTATTTATGTAGTACTATTATAGTATTAATTGTGCAAAAATTATTAAAAGCTTTTGCACGCTCAACTTTGTTGCAGGGATTTTCGAAATTTGTCTTTTTTGTAAATTAGTATAAATCAAAACATTATAAATGATTTCACAAAAATTAGACATTGGAGTTTAACAACATTTTGTATTCATGTAGTACATTTATAGTACTAGTTATACAAATATAGTTAGAAATGTTTACACGCTCAATTTAGCTGCATGGATTTTAGAAATTTCTGAATATTGAAAAATAGTATAAATCAAAACATTAAAAATAATTTCTCAAAAATTAGACATTGAAATTATGAGAAATGTTATAAATAGTATGTCCTGATTCAGTACTATATTTTTTGAAAATTAAAACAATAATTACACGATAAATTTTTATAAAACTTTAACTTTTTTATAGAAAATACACAAAATCTAATCAAATTGTTGGATAAACTAAAAATTAGATATTGGAATTGTTAAAATATTTATAAAAAAATGCATTTTTATTTTATCAATTTACGCCACTGGCATAATAAGAATATAAGTTTACGAGGCAAGAATAAACCGGCAGTTTCCTTCTCCTGCATCATTTTAATAAATATAAACTGCCACTTTTAAGTTAAGTAAGCGAGCGCACGAGCTCCACACTCTTTCGAAACTAACTTCAATGGTACTATTATGCCACGTACAGTCTGCATGTGTATGTGTGAGAAAGTGTTTAGCTTGTATGTGTGCGGTGCTGAAAATAGACATTTGCATTCCGTGGCACTAGAGTGAAGTCCTCTCCTGCTAGAGAAAACTCAACGGATATGTTCGAGCCAGGAGGAAAAATGATCCGATATGCATGCGCCCGACTGGATATTTCACTTATAATAAAGTCTGTATGTGGGTGTATGATGCATGCGACGAACCAGAACGTCGGAATTAATATCATGTTTGCCACGTTCAAGAAATTGAATAGGAATTGTATCGGCTTTTCCAATATAATTTAATAAATTTAAATCAAATGAAAATGTTGCCTTGTTTTACTCAAACAACATTTGAATAAAATTAGCTTCGTGCCCTCTCTAATTTCACATTTAAAGCGGGCGAATGTTAATCACAGACGAGAGAGGGGCTGCAGCACAATAATAGTTGTTCTTGGTGTGTAAGGGATCGCTCCTAATTAGAATAAATTTCAGATCATTATGTAAATTCTCGACGGCGGGATCATATTTTATGCATGCTGTATACCATGTAGGCAGGCACTACAATCTACGTA
Organism: Tachinus rufipes; assembly: GCA_963932245.1. Taxonomy (NCBI): domain Eukaryota; kingdom Metazoa; phylum Arthropoda; class Insecta; order Coleoptera; family Staphylinidae; genus Tachinus; species Tachinus rufipes. The sequence continues at coordinate 2,289,630 of OZ010743.1, read as the reverse complement.
CCAGAATATTACACATTCTACATGCTAGAAACACATACATATACCACTTTAATCTTACGAGTAACAAACACTTAAAAATAGTTTGGGATTTCAACAACTAAACAGAATAATGTCTGATTAGATTATATTATGATGGAATGAAGCTTCCGCTTAGAAGGGAGAAACTTGGGTGATGTATTCATGGGAAGATAGATAAGCGTTGGTCGATTACGCGACTAGTCCATTGGTTTAAAGTGATTTGTGCTTGATCCAAGTTCAGAAGTGGATTAACATTAGTCGCATCAATTGTAGATAAATAAAAACGGATGTAATTTATTTATAATTACATTCCCTTTTCATTTTCGTTTCTCGTTTCCCAGCTATTATGGAAGACCGTTTCTAGCGACACATATATAGAGTTCCGGAAGCGGACGTTACAGTAAAAGGATACAGTGTCATTTTAGCCTTTTGTATAGTCTTTCATTATGTCACCCATTTTGGTTATTACCAACTTTCCTCTAAAGCTACGCTACGCTTGTTACTAAAATGGGAAACTTTTATATTTTTATTATGCACTTTAATGCTGTTAATTTAACCATTTCTTTGAAATTTAATGAAGTGAAAATCGAGATTTTTCTACTGGAATGCAAGCAATTCGATTTTCTCTCTCTTTGGACGTTGGCTTAAAATCGAATCGAATTCCTCTGATCTGAAGGCTCTGTTCGGTAGATTATGTTGTTTTCAATGCTTACATATGTTTCGTGAAAACCTTGCTGGATGCCAGCACAATAAAATAAAATGAAAATTTTACGGACCTCTTATTCTTATAGTGCTATAAAATATAACATTTCAATGCCTTTGTCTGTTCGATGCTATTGTCTAAATCTTTTCTAATCTAATTTATATATTCTATTCCTTTATTTATTATAACATTAGATTTCATTCAGCAGTTTTCTTATAATAAAATAAAATAAATAAAAAGATCCATTTGTAGTATGTACTAGGGTACTACTTACTATTTTTTTATAGGATTCAATCAAATTCTTTTTAAAGCTTGCTTAAAATTTTATGATCTAAATTTTAGACATTGGAACTAATTATTTTTTTACAATTTTGAAGTACTACTATAGTACTAATTACAGCTTAAATTTTATTAATTTTAGTACGTTTAATTTTTTTAAGCAACAATTTTTTTAAGCCTGCTTACCAAATTCCGAAATTAATCTTCATGATTTAAATTTAAGACATTGGAACTAATTGAATTTTTGAAATTTTGGAGTACTACTATAGTACTAATTACAGCTTAAATTTTATTTATTTTGGTACGCTCAATTTTTTTCAGCAGCAATTACTTTATGACTATTTTCTCAAACAAACTAGTTAAATCTCAAAATAACTTTTCATAATTCAATTATTAGACATTGTAACTATACAATTTTTTGGAATTTTGAAGTACTACTATAGTACTAATTACAACTCTATTTTTAAAAACTTTGGTACGCTCAATTTTTTTTAGCAGCAATTAATTTATGACTACCTTTTCAAGCAAACTAATTAAATCCTAAAATAAATTTTCATAATTTAATTTTTAGACAATGGATCTATATAATTTTTTGGAGTTTTAAAGTATTACTATAGTACTAATTACAACTCAAATATTATTAACTTTGGTACGCTCAACTACTACTACTACTTTTTCAAGCAAACTAATTAAATCCCAAAATAGATTTACATAATTCAATTTTTAGACATTGGAACTAATCATTTTTTTTTTATTTTAAAGGATTGCTATAGTACTAATCATTGCTTAAATTTGATTAACTTTGGTACGCTGAATTTCTTTCAGCAGAAATTAAATTATGACTACTTTTTGAAGCAAACTAATTAAATCCCAAAATAATTTTTTATAGTTTAAATTTTAGACATTGGAATTAATTATTTTTTTGGTATTTTAAAGTACTTTTATGGTACTAATAACAGCTTAAATTTTATTAACTTTGGTACGCTCAACTTTTTTCAGCAGCAAATAATTTGTGACTACTTTTTGAAGCAAACTAATTAAATCCCTAACTAAATTTTTATAAGTCAAATTTTAGACATTAGAACTTAATATTTTTTTGGAATTTTGAAGTACTACTATAGTACTAATTACAACTTAATATTTAATTAACATTGGTACGCTCAAGTTTTTTTGGCAGCAATTTTTTGAAGCTTGCTCAGAAATTTTCGAAATTAATCTTTATGATTTATATTTAAGACGTTGGAACTAATTAAATTTTTCAAATGTTGAAGTACTACTATAGTACTAAATACAGCTTAAATTTTATCAATTTTAGTACTCTCATTTTTTTTAGCAGCAGTATTTGAAGCATGCAAATTAAATTTCGAAGTAAATCCTAATAATTCAAATTTTAGACATTGGAACTAATTAAATTTTTTATATTTTAGAGTACTACAATAGTACTATTTACAGCTTAAGTTTTATTTATTTTGGTACGCTCAATTTTCTTTGGCAGTAATTTTTTGAAGCTTGCTCAGAAATTTTCGAAATTAATCTTCATGATTTATATTTAAGACATTGGAACTAATTAAATTTTTGAAATGATTTAGTACTACTATAATACTAAATGCAGCTTAAATTTTATAAATTTTAGTACTCTCAATTTTTTTTAGCAGCAGTTTTTTGAAGCACGCAAATTAAATTCTGAAGTAAATTCAAATTTTAGACATTGGAACTAATTAATTTTTTTGAATTTTAGAGTACTACTATAGTACTAATTACAATTTGAATTTTATTAACTTTGGTACGCTTAATTTGTTTCAGCAGCAAATAATTTATGACTACTTTTTCAAGCAAACTAATTAAATCCCAAATAAAAGTTTTTATAATTCAAATTTTAGACATTGGAACTAATTTTTTTTTTTGGATTTTAAAGTACTCTTTTAGTACTAAATACAGCTTAAATTTTATTAGTTTTGGTACGCTCAATTTTTTTTAGCAGCAATTAACTTATGACTACTTTTTGAAGCAAACTAAACAAATTGCAAAATAAATTTTCATAATTCAAATTTTAGACATTGGAGTAAATTAATTTTTTGGAATTTCAAAGTACTACTATAGTTTTATATACAGCTAAAAATTTATCAACTTTGGTACGTTCAATTTTTTTCAGCAGCAATTAATTTATAACTACTTTTTGAAGCAAACTAATTAAATCCCTAAATAAAAATTTATAATTTAAGCTTTAAACATTAGAACTAATTAAATTTTAGGAAGTTTGAAGTACTACTATAGTACCAATTACAGCTTAAATTTGATTAATTTTATTGCGCTCAATTTTTTTCAGCAGCAATTAATGTGTGACTACTTTTTTAAGCAAACAATTAATTCCCAAAATAAATTTTCTAAATTAAATTTTAGACATTGGAACTACATAAGTTTTTGGGGTTTTGAAGAACTGTTATAGTACTAATCACAGCTTAAATTTTATTAATTTTGTTACGCTCAATTTTTTTCATCAGCAATTAATTTATGACTACTTTTTAAAGCAAACTAATTAAACCCTAAAATAAATTTTTATAATTCAATTTTTAGACATTAAAATTATATAGTTTTCTGAGTTTTTAATGTATTAGTATAGTACTAATTACAACTTGAATTTTATTTATTTTGGTACGCTCAATTTTTTTTAGCAGCAATTAATTTATGACTACTTTTTGAAGCAAACTAATTAAATCCTAAAATAAATTTTTATAATTCAATTTATAGACATTAGAACTAATTAATTTTTGGAATTTTGAAGTACTACTATAGTACTAATCACAGTTTAAATTTTATTAACTTTAGTACGCTCAATTTTTTTCAGCAGCAAATAATTTCTGACTACTTTTTGAAGCAAACTAATAAAATTCTAAAACAAATTAACATAATCTAAATTTTAGACATTGGAACTAATAAATTTTTTGGAATTTTGAAATACTACTATAGTACTAACTACAGCTTAAATTTTATTAACTTTAGTACGCTCATTTTTTTTAGCAGCAATTATTTTATGACTACTTTTTGAAGCAAACTAATTAAATCCCAAAATATTTATTGATAATTAAAATTTTAGACGTTGGAACTATTTATTTTTTTTTAGAATTTGAAGTACTACTATAATACTAATCACAACTTAAATTTTAATAACTTTAATACACTTAATTTTTTTTGGCAGCAATTAATTTATGACTACCTTTTCAAGCAAACTAATTAAATCCCAAAATAAATTTTTATAATTCAACTTTTAGACATTGGAACTACATAATATTTTTTGTATTTTGAAGTATTACTTGAGAACTAATTACAGCCTAATTTTTATTAATTTTGGTACGCTCAATTTTTTTCAGCAGCAATTATATTATGACTACTATTTCAAGCAAACTAATTTAATTCCAAAATAATTTTACTTAATTCAAATTTTAGACATTGGAACTATATAATTTTTTTGGAATTTTGATATACTACTATAGTACTAAATACAACTTAAATTTTATTAACTTTGGTACGCTCAGTTTTCTTTAGCAGCAATTACTTTATGACTCCTTTTTGAAGAAAACTAATTAAAACCCAATATAAATTTAGATAATTCAAATTTTAGACATTGGAGCTAATTATTTTTTTGAAATTTAAAAGTACTACTATAGTACTAATTAAAGCTTATAATTTATTAACTTTGGTACGCAACATTTTATTCAGCAGCATTTAATTTATGACTACTTTTTTAAATTTTTATAATTTAAATTTAAGACATTGGAACTAATTATTTTTTTGGAATTTTGAAGTATAGTTTTAGTACTAATTACAGCTTAAATTTGATTAATTTTGGTGCGCTCAATTTTTTTCAGCAGCAATTAATTCATGACTACTTTTTGAAGCAAACTACTTAAATCCCAAAATAAATTTTCCTAATTCAAATTTTAGACATTAATATTGATTAATTTTTTGGTATTTTGAAGTACTACTATAGTACTATTTACAACCTAAATTTTATTAACTTTGGTAAGCTCAATTTTTTTCAGCAGCAAATAATTTATGACTATTTTTTGAAGCAAACTAATTAAATCTCAAATAAAAAATTCATAATTCAATTTTTAGACATTGAAACTATATAATTTTTTGGATTTTTGAAGAACTACTATAGTATTAATTACTACTTTAATTTTATTCATTTTAGTACGATCAATTTTTTTAGCAGCAATTATTTTGGACTACTTTTTGAAGCAAACTAAGTAAATCTCAAATAAAATTTTCATAATTTAAATTTTAGACATTGAAACTAATAATGTTTTTGAATTTTTAAAGTTCTATTATAGTACTAAACACAGCTTGAATTTTATTAACTTTAGTACGCTCAATTTATTTCAGCAGCAATTATATTATAACTACTTTTTCAAGCAATCTAAATAAATTTTTATATTTTAAATTTTAGACATTGAAACTAATTAATTTTTTAGATGATTAAAGTACAACTATAGTACTAATCACAGCTTAAATAAAAATAACTTTGGTACGCTCAATTTTTTTTAGAAGCAACTAATTTATGACTAGGTTTTCAAGCAAACTTTTTAAATCCCAAAATAATTTTTTTTAATTTACTTTTTAGACATTGGAACTATATAAGTTTTTGGAATTTTAAAGTACTTCTGTAGTACTAAACACAACTTAAATTTTATCAACTCTAGTACGATCAATTTTTTTCAGCAAAAATTAATTTATGTCTACTTTTTTAAGCAAACTAATTAAATCTCAAAATAAATTTTTATAATTCAATTTTTAGACATTGGAACTATACATTTTTCTGGAATTTTAAAGTACAACTTAAGTACTAAACATAACTTAAATATTATTAACTTTGGTACGCTCAATTTTTTTCAGCAGTAATTAATTTATGACTACTTTTTCAAGCAAACTAAGTAAATTTCAAAATAAATTATTATAATTCAACTTTTAGACAGAGGAACTATATAAGTTTTTGGTATATTGAAGTACTAGTGTAGTACTAATCATAACTTAAATTTTATTAATTTTAGTACGCTCATTTTTCTTTTCAGCAGCAACTAATTTATGACTACTTTTTTAAGCAAATTAATAAAATCTCAAAATAAATTTTTATAATTCAGTTTTTAGACATTGGAACTATATAATTTTCTGGAATTTTAAAGTACTACTTAAGTACTAAATACAACTTAAATTTTATTAACTTTGGTACGCTCAATTTTTTTCAACAGGTTTTAATTTATGACTTCCTTTTAAAGCAAACTAATTAAATCCCAAAATAAAGTTTTATAATTTAATTTTTAGACATTGGGACATTATAAATTTTTGGTATTTTAAAGTACTACTATATTATTTATTACAGCCTAAATTTTCTTAACTTTGGTACGATCAATTTTTTGCAGCAGCAATTAATTTATGACTAGGTTTTTAAGCAAATTAATAGAATCCCAAAATAAATTTACATAATTCAATTTTTAGACATTGGAACTAATTATTTTTTTTTAGTTTTGAAGTACTGCTATATTACTAATCACAACTTAAATAATTTAAATTTTGATACGGTCAATTTTTTTCAGCAGAAATTAATTTATGACGTCTTTTTAAAGCAAACTAATTAAATCCCAAAATAAAGTTTTATAATTCAAGCTTTAGACATTGGAACTAATTATGTTTTTGGAATTTTGAAGTACTATTATAGTACTAAATACAAATTAAATTTTATTAACTTTGGTACGCTCAATTTTTTTCAAACAGCAATTATTTTATGACTACTTTCTTAAGCAAACTAATTAAATCTCAAAAAAATATTTCATAATTCAATTTTAAGACATTGGAACAAAATATTTTTTTGGAAATTTAAAGAACTACTTCAGAACTAATCAAAGCTAAAATTTTATTAACTTTGGTACGCTCAATTTTTTTCAGCAGCAATTAATTTATGACTACTTTTTGAAGCAAACTAATTAAATCCCAAAACAAAAATTTATACATCAAGCTTTAGACATTGGAACTAATTAAATTTTTGGAATTTTGAAGTACTACTATAGTACCAATTACAGCTTAAATTTGATTAATTTTAGTGCGCTCAATTTTTTTTATCAGCAATTAATGTGTGACTACTTTTTTAAACAAACTAATTCAATCCCTAAATAAATTTTTATAATTTAATTTTTAGACATTAGAACTTATTATTTTTTTAGACTTTTGTAGTACTATTATGGTACTAACTGCAGCTTAAATTTTATTTACTTTAGTACGCTCAATTTTCTTCAGCAGCAATTAATTTTTGTCTACTTTTTGAAGCAAACAATTAAATCCCAAAATAAATTTTCTAAATTAAATTTTAGACATTGGAACTACATAAGTTTTTGGGGTTTTGAAGTACTGTTATAGTACTAATCACAGCTTAAATTTTATTAATTTTGTTACGCTTAATTTTTCTTAGCAGCAATTAATTTATGACTACTTTTTGAAGCAAACTAATTAAATCCCAAAATAAATTAACATAATTTAAATTTTAAACATTAGAACTTATTATTTTTTGGAATTTTAAAGTATTACTATAGTACTAATTACAGCTTAAATTTGATTGATTTTGGTGCGCTAATTTTTTTTCAGCAGCATATAATTTATGACTACTTTTTGAAGCAAACTAATTAAATTCCAATTTAAATTTTTCTAATTCAAATTTTAGACTTTGAAACTCTTTATTTTTTTGTATTGTTAAAGTACTACTAAAGTACTAATCACAGCTTGAATTTTAATAACTTTGGTACGCTCAATTTGTTTCAGCAGCAATTAATTTATGACTACTTTTTCAAGCAAACTTATTAAATCCCAAAATAAATTTTCCTAATTCAATTTTTAGACATTGGAAAAATATTATTTTTTGGAATTTTGAAGTATTACAATAGTACTAATCACAACTTAAATTTTGTTATTTTTGGTACGCTCAATTTTATTAGAAACAATTAATTTATTACAACTTTTTCAAGCAAACTAATTAAATCTCAAAATAAATTTTCCTAATTCAAATTTTAGACATTAAAACTAATTAATTTTTTAAAATGTTAAAGTACTACTATAGAACTAATCAAAGCTTAAATTTTATTAATTTTGGTACACTCATTTTTTTTAGCAGCAACTATTTTATAACTACTTTTTCAAGCAAACTAATTAAATCACAAAATAAAGCTTTTATAATTCAACTTTTAGAGATTGGATTTATAAAATTTTTTAGAATTTAAAAGTACTACTATAGTACTAATTACAGCCAAAAATTTATTCACTTTAGTACGCTCAATTTTTTTCAGCAGCAACTAATTTTGTGACTACTTTTTCAAGCAAACTAATTAAATCCCAAATTCAATTTTTATAATTCAATTCTTAGACATTGGAAATGTATAATTTTTTAGAATTTTAAAGTACAATTCTAGTACTAATTACAGCTTAAATTTTATTAGTTTTGGTGCGCTCAATTTTTTTTAGCAGCAAATATTTTATGACTACTTTTTGAAGCAAAATAATTAATTCTTAAAATAAATTTTTAAAATTTAATTTTTAAACATTGGAACTATATAATTTTTTGGTAATTTATAGTAATACTATAGTACTCAATACAGCCTAAATTTTATTAACTTTGGTACGTTCAATTTTTTTCAGCAGCAATTAATTTCTGACTACTTTTTGAAGCAAACAATTAAATCCCAAAATAAATTTTCTAAATTAAATTTTAGACATTGGAACTACATAAGTTTTTGGAGTTTTGAAGTACTGTTATAGTACTAATCACAGCTTAAATTTTATTAATTTTGTTACGCTCAATTTTTTTTTGCAGCAATTTATTTATGACTACTTTTTGAAGCAAACTAATTAAATCCCAAAATAAATTAACATAATTTAAATTTTAAACATTAGAACTTATTAATTTTTGGGAATTTTGAAGTACTTTTTTAGTACTAATTGCAGCTTAAATTTTATTATTTTTGGTACGCTCAATTTTTTTCAGCAGCAATTATATTATGACTACTTTTTGAAGCAAACTAGTTAATTCCTATAATAAATGTTTATAATTTAAATGTTAGACATTGGAACTAGTTAAATTTTTGTAATTTTAAAGGACCATTATAGTACTAATCACAGCTTAAATTTTATTATTTTTGGTACGCTAAATTTTTTTCAGCAGCAATTAATTTATGACTACTTTTTGAAGCAAACTAATCAAATCCTAAAATAAATTTTTATATTCCAATTTTTAAACATTGGAACTAATTAATTTTTTGGAATTTTAAAGTATTATTATAGTACTAATTACAACTTAAATTTTTATATCTTTGGTAGGCTGATTTTTTTTTCAGCAGCAATTAAATTATGACTTCTTTTTGAAGAAAACTGATTAAGTTCCGAAATAAAAGTTTAGTATTCAAATTAATTTTAATAATTTTATGATATTGTTCAACATAGTCAGCCCATGCGATAGACTAATAAATCAAAAATCATCTCCCAACTGCTTATTTCATTGTATCCAACCCGAATTTATTCATACATAATATTTTTTACGGCCCGTTCGTTTTTTGTTGGGGGTTGAGACGACATATAATGTACGGGGGTGGAATAAATTCGCCGTAAACACATGAATATGTATAAATAAGGTTATTTCGAGTACCTGTCTGCAAGTTATGGCCGCCATAAACCCACCGACTACTGTAGGATACAGCTGATAAGTTACATTATAACTAGAAGTAGCCTGAGAAACATCCCCTGCGACGTTATGTGTTTACGGCGTCGTTTCAAAATTATTTACGACCTATATTTCCATGATGTGCGTTTGAAAAATTGCATCAATCCTTCCAAAAAATAATTTTATTGTGATCTCTTCTATTCAATAATAGAACGAAAACAAGGATTTATCGCTTGTTTTCTTTCAAGTTTCTTTATTCGTTGATCCTGTCTATTGCGGTCAAACTAACTTTTTCCAACAACTTTATATATTCCCTCAATCAATACTGTTTTGTTAAAAAGCATTAATAGTGCATAAGAAGCACGGTCAACAGTCACTAATCGTTTAATCAATCCACCTCCAGTTAGTCCAAGCTTAATTGGTTTCATGCGGATTAATTCTGAATTAATTATATGTGCCTGTGCTTGAACTGGTGGAGGCGCCGGGCGCAATAGATTTATAACCTACATTACGAGTGGTGTGAGGGATGGGGAGGCTGGAAATTGTAGATTTAGGGTAATTTATGTTGACAATGGTGCACAATGCCATTTAAATGAAAATGTATGTGCGAATGCATGAAACTATGCATAGATTTCAAGACGTTGCGGTGAGCCAGTAGCGCGGCGCGCACACACACACTCACTACATCTGCATATCTCGGCTTAATTACTAAACCGTGTCACCGCTTGATCCTAACCGTGCGCCCTCGAAACGTTTAAAGACTTTACTTGTCTGCATAGGCTGATTTAATATTGATGCCTTCATTAAATCTTGCGTTTATTAATTAAATTATTGATTGCTACTTTAATTAACTTGGAAATGGTATGATCTGAAGTGCAATATCATAATATTTTAATAAATAGCATAACAAGTAATTAATAAATTATTTTTATAATGATGCTTAAGAAGTAAATTTTAAATTGGCGTCTAAAAAAATTGATAATTAACAAAATGGCGACCAATTAATTGATTTAAACAAATTTGAAAATTATCAGCTTTTATTGGCTAAAAACTAAATTAACCGTTCAAAATCATTATAATTTTAGTATCTGATGACAATTATGGTTAAGAATTAAATTCCAAAATGGCGTCTAGCAAAAATGCTAGTTATCAAAATGGCGGCCAGTTAATTGATTTAAGCAAATTTGAAAGTTATCAGTTTTAATTGGCTAAAAATTAAATTAACCGTTTAAATTCATTTTAATTTTGACTGCTGATGACAATATTGCTTAGGAAATAAATTCCAAAACGGCGTCTATCAAAATTAATAATTAACAAAATGGCGGCCAGTTAATTGATTTAACCAAATTTGAAAATTGTCAGTTATTATTGACTAAAAGCTAAATTATCCGTTCAAAATCATTTTAAATTTGGTTTTTGATGTCAATGATGCTTAGAAAATAAATTTCAAAATGGCGTCTATTAAAATTGATAATAAACAAAATGGCGGCAAGTTAATTGATTATAGCAAATTTGAAAATTATCAGTTTTTATTGGCTAAAAGCTACATTAACCGTTCAAAATTATTTTAATTTAGGTTCCTAATGACAATAATGCTTAGGAAATATATTGTAAAATGGCGTTTAGTGTTAAATTGCTAATTAAAAAAATGGCGGCCAGTTTAATGAATTAAGTAAATTTAAAAATTGTCAGTTTATATTAATTAAAAGCTAAATTAACCGTTCAAAATCATTTAAATCTTGCTTGCTGATGACAATGATGCTTTAAAAATAAATTCCAAAATGGCGTATAGTTGAATTTATAAAAAAACAAAATGGCGGCTAATAAACCAATTAATGCAAATTTGAAAATCATCAGTTTTCTTTAGTTTAAAGCTAATTTTGCAATTTTAAAATGTTTCTAATTCTAGATTTTAATGTCAACAACTATTATAAAATCAATTTCATAATGGCGTTTATTAAAATTTATAAATAACAAAATGGCGGCTAATTAACTGATTCAAATTTTTTTTTTTAATTTAATACTTTTTCTTTGCTTTTAGCAAAATTTGTTGTTAAATCTTATGTAAACTTTAAGTTTTAAAATTGACAATAATATATCATGCAAATTCCAAAAAAATATTAACAAAAAACAAAATGGCGGATGAATTTTGAGTTTGGTTAAAATCCGGCTATAATCAAAAAAATTGAATAACTTTTTTATTATTGGTTGAAATTTGATGAAATTTGGTTTTGTTTCAACGTATAATTGTGTAAATCTAATACTTATATTAAATTTTATTTTTTTAAAATATTTTTTAAATGGCGCCAAAATTTTAAGTTCAAGATCAAATCTAACTTTATCGAAAAAGTTGAATAACTTTTTTATTATTGGTTCAAACATAACAAAATTTAGTTTGCACATAACCTAAAGAATTGTAATCTGATTGCTTTTGTTTAATTGAAAATATATTGACAAAAAACAAAATGGCGGACAAATTTTGAGATTAGTTAAAACTTGATCATAATCAGAAAAGTTAAATTACTTCTTTATTATTGGTTAAAGTTTGATGAAATTTTAGTTTTAATATAACCTATAAATAAGCATAATTTTGTTATTACTGAATTTAAATTATTTTGAAAAATATTAAAATGGCGTTTACATTTTGAGTTTAAATCAAAACTAACTTTATCAAAAATGTTGAATAATTTTTTTATTATTGCCTCAAACATAACAAAATTTAGTTTGCACATAACCTAAAAATGTATAATATGATTGGTTTTGTTTAAATTCAAATATATCACCAAAAATCAAAATGGCGGACAAATTTTGAGTTTAGTTAAAAATTGATTATAATCAAAAAAGTTGAATAACTTCCTTGTCATTTGTAAAAATTTGATGAAATTTTGGTTTTAATATAACCTATAAATGTGCATAATATAATTCTTACTGGAATTAAATTATTTTAAAAAATGTTAAAATGGCGCTTACGTTTTGAGTTTGAATCAAAGTTACCTTTATCAAAAAAGTTGCATAACTTTTTTATTATTGGTTCAAACATGACAAAATTTGGTTTGAACATAACCTAAAAATGTATATTATGATTGCTTTTGTTTAATTGAGAATATATTGAAAAACAACAGAATGGCGGACAAATTTTGAGTTTAGTTAAAATTTGGCTATAATCAAAAAAGTTGAACAACTTCTTTATTATTTGTTAACATTTAATGAAATTTTGGTTTTAAAATAAACTATTAATGTGTATATTAATATCCTTACTGAATTTGAAATATTTAAAAGAATGTTAAAATAGCGTTTACATTTTGAGTTTGGATCAAATCTAGCTTTAACAAAAAAGTTGAATAACTTTCTTATTATTGATTCAAACATGACAAAATTTGGTTTGAACATAACCTACAAATGTATAATATGATTGATTTTGTTTAATTGAGAATATATTGACAAACAACAAAATGGCGGACAAATTTTGAGTTTAGTTGAAATTTGGTTGTAATCAAAAAAGTTGAATTGCTTCCTTAATATTGGTTAAAATTTGATGAAATTTGGTTTCAGATTATCCTATAAATGTGCAAACATAAGGTTTTTACTAAATTTGATTTTATTTAAATATTAATAAAATGGCGCTAAAATTTTGAGTTTGAATCAAAACTAGCTTTATCAAAAAAGTTGAATAACTTTCTTATTATTGATTCAAACATGACAAAATTTGGTTTGAACATAACCTAAAAATGTATAATATGATTGCTTTTGTTTCATTGAGAATATATTGACAAAAAACAAAATGGCGGACAAATTTTGAGTTTTGTTAAAAATTGATTATAATCAAAAAAGTTGAATAACTTTCTTGTTATTAGTTAAAGTTTGATGAAATTTTGGTTTTAAAATTAACTATAAATGTGTATAATATTGTCCTTACTGGATTTAAAATATTAAAAAAAAATGTTAAAATGGCGTTTACATTTTGAGTTTGGATCAAATCTAACTTTATTAAAAAAGTTGGATAACTTTTTTAATATTGGCTTAAACATAACAAAATTTAGTTTGCACATAACCTAAACATGTGTTATGCGATTGCTTTCGTTTAAGTCAAAATATATTGACAAACAATAAAATGGCAAAAAAAATTGAGTTTAATTTAAAATTGATCATATTCAAAAAAGTTGAATAACTTCCTTGTTATTGGTTAAAATTTGATAAAATTATAGTTTTATATAACCTGTAAATGTGCATAATATAGTTTTTATTGGGTTTAAATTATTTTAAAAAATGTTAAAATGGCTCTTACGTTTTGAGTTTAAATCAAATCTAGCTTTATTAAAAAAGTTAAATAACTTTTTTATTATTGGTTTAAACATAACAAAATTTAATTTGCACATAACCTAAATATGTATAATAAGATTGTTTTTGTTTAAATTAAAGTATATTGACAAACAACAAAGTGGCGGACAAATTTTAAGTTTTGTTAAAAATTTATCATAATCAAAAAAGTTGAATAACATCTTTGTTATTGGTTAAAATTTGATGAAATTTTAGTTTTATTTTAACCTATAAATAAGCATATTATAGTCCTTACTGAAATTAAATTATTTTAAAAAATGTAAAAATTGCGCTTACGTTTTGAGTTTCAATCAAATCTAACTTTATCAAAAAAGTTGATTAACTTTTTTATTATTGGTTCAAACATAACAAAATTTGGATAGAATATAACGTAAAAATGAATAATAAGATTGCTTTTGTATAATTAAGATTATATTGACAAACAACAAAATGGCGGACAATTTTTTAGTTTAGTTAAAATTTGGTTATAATCAAAAAAGTTGAATTGCTTCCTTAATATTGGTTAAAATGTGATGAAATTTGGTTTCAGAATAACTTATTAGTGTGCAAACACAATTGTTTTACTGAATTTGATTTTTTTTTTAATATTATTAAAATGGCGCCTAAATTTAAAGTTTGGATCAAATCTAACTTTATTAAAAAAGTTAAATAACTTTTTTATTATTGGATGAAACATAACAAAATTTAGTTTGCACATAACCTAAAAATGTATAATAAGATTGCTTTTGTTTAATTGAGAATATATTGACAAACAACAAAATGGCGGACAAATTTTGAGTTTAGTTAAAATTTGGCTTAAATCAGAAAAGTTGAATAACTTCTTTATTATTGGTTAAAATTTGATGAATTTTTCGTTTTAAAATTTACTGTAAATGTGTATATTAATGTCGTTACTGGATTAAAAATATTTAAAAAAATTTTAAAATGGCGTTTACATTTTGAGTTTGGATCAAATCTAACTTTATCAAAAAAGTTAAATAACTTTCTTATTATTAGTGGAAATATGATAAAATTTAGTTTACACTTCACTTAGAAAAGTGCAAATTGATTTCTTTTGTTTAATTGAAAATTTATTACTAAATACCAAAATGGCGGAGCAGTTTTGAGTTTTGTTAAAAATTGACCATATTCAAAAAAATTGAATAACTTCTTTATTATTGGTTGGAATTGAATGAAATTTAGTTTAATAAATGTGTTAATAATTTTTTTTTTATTGAATTTGATTTTTTTTCAAATCAACAAAATGGCATTTAAATTTTGAGTTTGAATAAAATCTAGCTTTATTAAAAAAGTTGCATTAATTTTTGCAGCATATAGAATTTAATTATAATAATTTATATTACTTGATTATGTTTAAATTTTACAAAATTCTAATATCTAATTTTTGAAAAATCTATTAATTTTTCTAATCAGTTTTGTAAGAGAAGTTGCACCACAAACAAGAGACGTATACGATTAATTAAAAATATGTAACTTTTAAACTGTGCATTGGATATGAATGCAATTTGGTGTCAGTATATTTTAGTATCATGAGTATCATCTGTATAAGTTTTATATAAATTGATACGCTCAATTTTGCATAACCTCAATTTTATTGACGTCATACACCACAAGCAAGCGACGTATATGCTTATTTAAAAATATGTTACTTATAAACTGTGTATTGGATTCTGATGCAATTTAGTATAAATATATTTTAGTATCATGAGTACCAATTGAATAAATTTTATATAAATTGATACGCTCAATTTTGCATAACTTTAATTTTATTTATGTTATGCACCACAAGCAACAATCGTACAAGATACCTTAAAACAGTGTAACTTCTAAACTATGCATTGAATATGAGCGTAATTTATTGTTAAAAAACTTCATTAACATGAGTACCAATTCTATGAATTTTATAAAAATTGATGCGCTCAATTTTGCATAACCTCAAATTTATTGACTTTGTAAACCTTAAGCAATAGGCTAGTAGGGTAAACTAAAATTGTGTAACTTTTAAACGGTAAATTGGATATTGATGCAATTTAGTACTAGTATGACTTATTATTATACGTACTATTTGCATAAAATTTGTAAACATTAATACGATCAAATTTGCATAACCTCAATTTAAATGACTTCTTTTAATTGCAAAAAGTGACTTATTGATTAAATTAAAAATTTGTAACTCCTAAACGATTCATTAAATATTGATATAGTTTATATTTAGTATACTCCATAATCATGAGTACCAATTGCATAAAATTTATAAAAAATAATACGTCAAATTTTGCATAACCTCAATTTAAATAACTTCTTGTAACTGCATAAAGAAGTTTATTGGTTGAATTAAATATTTGTAACGCCCAAACGGTTTGTTAAATTTTAGTCAATTTTGGTACTAATGTACTCCATAATCATGAGTACCAATTACAAAAAAATTATAAATATTGATACGTTCAATTTTGCATAACCTCAATTCTAATGACTTAATGACCTAATTACAAAAAGTAGCTTAATGGTTGAATTAAAAATTGGTAACTGCCAAACGGTTCATTGAATATTAGTGAATTTTGGTTCCAATATATTTCATAATTATAGGTATTAATTGCACAAAATTTATAAATATTGATACGTTCAATTTTGCATAACCTCAATTTTAAAGTAGCCATGTACTACAAACTATAGGCGTATGAACTAATCTAAAAATTTGTAACTTTAAAACTATGCATTGGAAGTAGATGCAAATTAAGATTTGTATAATTCAAAATCATAAGGACCAACTGTATAAATATTATTTTAATTGATACACTCAATTTTATATAACCTCAATTTTATTGACGTCATGTAACCCATGCAAGAAGCTTGTAAGATAAATCAAAATTGTGTAACTTCTAAACGGTGCATTGGATATTGATGTAATTTGGTAGCATTATATTTTATTATTATAAGTACCAACTGTATAAAATTGATAAAAATAATACGCTTAATTTAATTTTATTGTTACATAAAACCAAAAAAAAAAACATGAAAAATTAAGTGTATCATTTCAATATATTTTTTGTACTAAAATAGTACTATTACCGGTACCAACTTTATATAAACTTACAATTAAATTTAATGTTTCAGAATAAAAACAATTTATGTCCGCATTTTCTGTTACTCACAATGATTTATATTTACGGAAAATTCATTGCACGTAACAAAATACTGTTAAGTTTTTTATGTAAATTTTGGCAAAACCTAACGTAAAGTTACATCATTCATTTCTCAACACGCTTTTATAATAATGACGACAACAGAGAAAAAAATAACAGTCGTGAATCACAGACCTTTTTTATCATCTTGGCAATGGAAATTACTATGTGTATATGCAATTAAATTGTGTTATTGACTTTTAAAATAAACAACTTAAATAAAAGTAGAATAGGAGGTCATTTCATTAAATTTAAATTTAATTTAATATTTCTGAATTATTATTAAATGTTTTAATTGAATCTAATGGAGCATCGATAAATAAAATTGGCTGCAAACCAGGCAATTACAATTCGGTTTGTTTGTTTATATTTAACATAATTTTACGACTCAATATAAAAACTATATTGAACATTCCTGCCGCTTTTATGGCTAGCAAATTTTGGCAAATGCCCAACATCTGTATCGTGTTGTGATTGATTCGAAATTCTTTTATAATCGTGTAGGTTGGATATTAAATATAATTAAAAAGGTTACGTAGTAGTATTTTTAATCCAATTGTCTGGAGAAAACAACAAAGATTGTCTCCATTTAATCAGTAAAGTAGTCCTTTTCAAGACAGACAAGATGTCGTTTATCCGTGCCCGAGGCAAACTGTAACCTACATTCTTGTTACGACTTTGTTTTGGAGCTTCTCTAAATAAATTTGATACTGGAGAATAAGATATAGGGCATTATATTTACGAGCTCGTTCCGCTTCCAAACTGAATATACGCGGGATTCGATGCGTTCTTCTTATCCGCCCACCCGATCTGACAACCACCACCCTTTATCCCGTATATGGAACTCCACCAAATATCAAGTCAATAATGTCTTGAGCATTGTATTACATGCAATTATGATATATATATATACAATAACAAGTATATTATCCAATAGAAGTTAAAATTTTATAATTTAGTTTATAGGCTTCTGGTAGATGACGTTAATAAAATTAAGCTTATGCAAAATTGAGCGTATCAATTCATATAAAATTTATACAGTTGGTACAGATGGCATTAAAATATATTATAACCAAATTGTGTTTATTTCTAATGCACAGTTTAAAAGTTACACAGTTTTAGGTTATCCTACAAGCGTCTTGCTTGGGTAACATGAAGTCATTAAAATTGAGGTTATGAAAAATTTAACGTATTATTTTTTATCAATTTTATGCAGTTGGTACTTATAATAATGGAATATATTACTACCAAATTACATCAATATCTAATGTTTTGTTTAGAAGTTATACAATTTTGATTTATCATACCAGCTTCTTGCTTGGGTTACATGAATTCAATGAAATTGAGGTTATGCAAAATTGAGCGTATTAATTAATATAAAATTTATACAATTGGTCCTTATGATTTTGAATTATACAAATCTTAATTTGCATCTATTTCCAATGCATAGTTTACAAGTTACAAATTTTTAGATTAGTTCATACGCCTATAGTTTGTGGTACATGGCTACTTTAAAATTGAGGTTATGCAAAATTGAACGTATCAATTTTTATATATATTATGCAGCTGATACCTATAATTATGAAGTATATTGGAACCAAAATTGATTAATATTCAATGAACCGTTTGAGAGTTACACACTTTTAATTCAACCATTAAGCCATTTTTTGTAATTAGGTGAAGTCATTTGAATTGAGGTTATGCAAAATTGGACGTATCAATATTTATAATTTTTTTGTAATTGGTACTCATGATTATGAAGTACATTAGTACCAAAATTGACTAATATTTAACAAACCGTTTGGGCGTTACAAATTTTTAACTCAACCACCAAGCTTATTTTTCCAGTTAGAAAAAGTTATTTAAATTGAAGTTATTCAAAACTGCACGTATTATTTTTTAAAACTTTTATGCAATTTATACTCATGATTGTGGTGTAAATTGGTACCAAAATTTAGCAATTTTCAATCAACCGTTTACGAGTTACACATTCTTTATTCAACCAATAAACCACTTTTTGCAGTTAGGAAAAGTTAATTGAATTGAGGTTATGCAAAATTGAACGTGTGGATTTTTATTAATGTTATACAATAGACATTTAAAATTATGAAGTATAATAATACCAAGTTGCATTTTTTTTTTAATGCATGATAAGAGAGTTATTTTTGTTTAAGTAATAGTGTAAACATCTGTTCATTTCAGTTAATTCAAGGTTAAGTCAGATTGAGCGTATCAATTTTAGTATTTTTTATACAGTTGGTATTAATGATGATTAAATGTATTGGTACCAAATTTTATCTATTTTCAATGTACGGTATGCTAGTTATATTTATTTTAATATTGCGGTAATTAGGTAAATTCAGTAAGCTCACATGAATTAATTTGAGGTTATGTTAAATTGAGCGTAAGAATTTAAATGAATTTTATACAGTTGGTATTTATAATAATAAAATACTTGGTTAATAAATTGCATTAATTTCCAATGTATGGTTAGCAAGTTATGATTGTTTTAGTGGTATAGTAAGCATAGGAACCAAGTTAGCTTACATCAATCAATTTTAGGTTAAGTCAAATTGAGCGTACCGATTTATTTAATTTTTATACAGTTGGTATTTATGATATTTATTTATTTTGTATTCAAATTGCATAAAATTTCAATGTACGGTTAGTAAGTTATGATTGTTTTAGTAGTATAATCTAAGATAGCTTACATCAATTAGTTTAAGGTTATGTCAAATTGAGCGTATCAATTTATTTCAATTTTATGCAATTGGTACTCATGATTTTGGAGTATACTAATCTCAAATTTAATCATTATTTAATGAATTGTTTAGAAGTTACAAATTATTAATGTAACCAGTAAGCTACTTTTTGTAATTATAAGAAGTCATTTAAATTGAGGTTATGCAAAATTAGTCGTATTAATGTTTACAAATTTTATGCAATTAGTACGTATAATAATAAGTCATATTAGTACTAAATTGCATCAATATTCAATTTACCGTTTAAAACTTACGCAATTTTGGTTTATCCTACTAGCCTCTTGCTTAGGTTACACAAAGTCAATAAAATTGAGGTTATGCAAAATTGAGCGCATCAATTTATATAAAATTTATACAGTTGGTACTCATATTGATGAAGTATATTGACAATAAATTACGCTCATATTCAATGCACAGTTTAAAAGTTACACTTTTTCAACTTAGCTTATTGCATCTTGCCTATTGTACATGAAGTCAATAAAACTAAGATTATTCAAAATTGAGCGTATTAATTTTTATCAATTTTGTGCAATTGGTATCTATGATAATGAAATATATTGTTACTTAATTACATCAATATCTAATGCATTGTATAGAAGTTATACAATTTTAATTTATCGTACAAGTTTCTTTCTTAGGTTACATGAAGTCAATAAAATTGAGGTTATGCAAAATTGAGCGTATGAATTTATATCAAGTTTATACAGTTAATACTCATGATATTAAAGTATATTTATACAAAATTGCATCTATTTCCAATGCACAGTTTAATAGTTACTCCATGTAGTTTAGCTTATATGCCTAATTGCTTGTGGTACATGTTTTCAATAAAATTGAGGTTATGCAAAATTGAGCGCATTAATTTTTAACTTCTAGTACTTATGATATTAAAATATATTGCTACTAATTTACATTATTATCTAATAAACCGTTTAGAAGTTCCAATGATTTAATTTATCCTACAGGTCTTTTGCTTGAGTTACATGAGGTCAATACAATTGAGGTTATGCAAAATTGAGCGTATCAATTTAAATAAATTTTATGCAGTTGGTACTTATGATACTAAAATTTGCTTATACTAAATTGCATTAAGATCCAATGCATAGTTTAGAAGTTACACATTTTTAATTTGGCTTGCAAGTCTCTTGCCTCTGGTGCCTGACATTAATAAAATTGAGGTTATGCAAAATTGAGCGTATCAATTTAAATAAAATTTATACAGTTGGTACTCATGATATTAAAGTGTACTAACACTAAAGTATGCCTACATTCAATGCACAATTCAATACTGGTCAAAATGTATCAAATTTTAGCCAAATTTACTGTGTTAAGACAAATTTAATAATTTTTCAAAAATTAGACATTGGAATTTAATTAAATTTAAACGTAATTAAGTACTATTACAGTACTTAATTTTGCAACAAATTCCTTAAATTCTATAGGCTGCAATTTTGTAAAAAAAAAATGCTAAACTAAGCTAAAACAAATATTAAGAGTTCTCAAAAATTAGACATTGGAGTTTAATAAAATTTAAGCATAGTTAAGTACTATTATAGTACTAGTTTTTGCAACAATTCTATTTAATTTTATACGCTGAAATTATGTAAATTTCTTTACATAATTATGCTAAAACAAATTTGATGTTTTCTCAAAAATTAGACATTTAAATTTAATGAAATTTCAACATAAGTTAGTACTAAAATAGTACAATTTTATGTAAAATTTTTATTAATTTTTATGCGCTGCATATTTTTATAGAAATTTTCAAACTATTAATTCAATTTCTTTTACTTTAACTGTACTATTTGAATTTATTATAACTTAAAAATGAGACATTAGAATTTAATAAAGTTTTAATATAAGTTGGTACTTATATAAACCGGTTTTATGCTAAAATTTTATTAAATTTTATACGCCTCAATTTTGTATAGGAATTTATAAACTAATAATGCAACCTTTCTGACATAAATTTGTTGAGACAAATTTGATGATTTCTTAAAAATTAGGTATTAGAATTTAATAAAATTTATGCATAGTGTAGTACTATTATAGTACTAATTCTGGCATCAATTTAAATTAATTTCATACGCTGGTATTTTGTGTAAGATATTATAAACTAATAATGCAACTTTTTTTACATTAATGTGTTGAAATTAATTTAATAATTTCTCAAAAATTAGACATTGGAGTTTAATAAAATTTAAACATAGTACTATTATTGCACTAATTTTTGTAACAATTTCATTTAATTCCATACGCTACAATTTTATATTAAAATTTATAAAAACGCAATTTTTTTTATATAACTTGAGACAGAATTGCTGGTTTCTTAAAAATTAGACATTGAAATTTAACAAATTTTTAACATAAATTAGTACTATTATAGTTCTATTTTGTGTTAAAATTTTATTCAATTCTATACGCTGAATTTTTGTATAGAAATTTGTAAACTACTGATTAAGTTTATATTACTTGCAACTGTACTATTTGAGATTTTTATAACTCAAAAATTAGACATTAGAATTTAATTAAATTTTCACATAAATTAATACTATTATAGTAATATTTTATGTTAAAATTTGATTTAATTTTATACGCCCAATTTTTGTATAAAAATTTGTAAAATATTAACTCAACTTGCTTTACTTGCAACTAGACTATTTATAAATTTTTATAACTCAAAAATTAGACATTAGAATTTATTAACTTTTTAGCGTAGTTAAGTACTATTGTAGTACTAATTTTTGCAACATTTTTATTTAATTCCGTACGCTAAAATTTTCAATAAGAATTTATAACTAATAATGCAACTTTTTTTACTTAACTATGCTGAGACAAATTAATTGATTTCTCAAAAATTAGACATTGGAATTTGATAAAATTTAACGTAATTCCGTATGCTGGAATTTTGTTTAAGAATTTATAAACAAATAATGCAATTTTTTTTACAATAATGAGTTAAAGCTAATTTGATAATTTTGCAAAAATTAGACATTGGATTTTAATCAAATTTATTTATAATTAAATACTATTGTAGTACTAATTATTGTAACAATTTGATTTAATTCCATACGCTTGAATTTTGTATAGAAATTTATAAACTAATACTACAACTTTACGTACATAAATATGCTAAGATAAATTGCTTGGTTTCTCAAAAATTAGACATTAAAATTTAATAAAATTAAAGCATATTAATTCACTATTTCAGTACTAAATTTTGCAAATTTTTTATTTATTTTTATACGCTGCAATTTTGTATAAGAATTTATAAACCTTTTTTATATAACTTTGCTGAGATAAATCTCAAAAATTAGACATAAGTATTTAATAATTTTTTAACATAATTTAGTATTATAGTACTATTTTAAGTTAAAATTTTATTTTATTCTATGATTTATTTATAGAAATTTGAAATTTGTAAACTACTAATTCAATTTAATTTACTTGCAACTTTGAAATTTTTTTAACTCAAAAATTAGACATTATAATTTAAATCAGTTTAAACATAAGTTTGTACTATTATAGTACTATTTTATGTCAAAATTTTATTCAATTTTATATTCCGTATCTTTGTATAAAAATTTGTAAACTGGACTATTTAAAATTATAATAAATCAAATATTAGACATTGAAATCTATTAAAATTTTTAGACAAATTAGTACCATTATAGTACTGATTTAGGTTGATTTTTTGTTCAGATTTATTCGCTACATTTTTGTATAGAAATTTTTAAACTTTATATTAAATTTGTTCTACTTCAACTGTATTATTTGAAATTTATATAACTCAAGAATTAAACATTAGAATTTATTGAAATTTTAATATTAGTTGGTACTAATATAGTACTAATTTATGTTAAAATTTTAATAAATTTTATACACTGAATTTTTGTTTAGAAGTTTGTAAATTATTCAATTAATTTGTTTTATTTTATTTAAAAATTGTATAACTCAAAAATTAGACATTGGAATTAATTAATATTTTAGCATAAATTAGTACTATTATAGTACTATTTTATATCAATTTTTAATTTAATTTAATACGCTGAATTTTTATATAGAAATTTTTAAATCATTAATTCAATTTGTTTATATTTTTATTGGACTAATTGAAATGATCATAACTCAAAACTTAGACATTGGAATTTAATTATATTTTACCATAATTTATTATTATTATAGCACTATTTTATGTCAAAATTTTATTAAATTCTATACGCTGGATTGTATAAAAAAATTAAAAATGTTAATTTAATTTAATTTATTTGCAACTGGACTTACTATATGAAATTATTATAACTCAAAAATTAGACATTAAAATTTATTAACATTAACATAAGTTAGTACTAATACACTACATTTTATGTTAAATGCTGCATATTTGTATAGAAATTTTTAAACTATTAATTTAATTTCTTTTACTTTACTACTATACTATTTTAATTTATTATATCTTAAAAACTAGACATTAGAATTAAATAAAATTTTAATACAAATTGGTAGTAATATAGTACTATTTTATGTCAAAATTTTATTAAATTCTATACGCTGAATTTTTGTACAGAAATTTGTAAACTAATAATTTAATTTGTTTTATTAGCAACTGTACTATTTGAAATTTTTATAACTCAAAAATTATACATTAGAATTTGATAAAATTTTAAGCTAAGTTAGTACTTGTATAGTACTATTTCATCTTAAAATTTTAATAAATTCTATACGTTGGATTTTTGTTTAAAAGTTTGTAAACTACTAATTAAATTTGTTTTATTTGCAACTGTACTGTTTAAAACTTTTATAACTCAATAATGAATCATTAAATCTTTATAAAAATTTTACATAATTTAGTACTATTATAGTACTGTTTTATGTTAAAATTTTATTTAATTTTATGCGCTTTATTTTTATATAGAAATATGTAAATTATTAATTTAATTTGCTTTACTTCAAATAAAGTATTTGAATTTATTAAAACTCAAAAATTAGACATTAAAATTTAATGAAATTTTAATATAAATTGGTACCAATATAGTTCTATTTTATCTTAAATTTGTAATAATTTCAATACGCTGGATTTTTGTTTAGAAGTTTGTAAACTATTAATTTAATTTGTTTTATTTGCAACTGTACTTTTAAAACTTTTATAACTCAAAAATTAATCATTAAAACTTTATAAAATTTTTACATAAATTAGTACTATTATAGTACTGTTTTATGTTAAAATTTTGTTTAATTTTATACGCTCTATTTTTATATAAAAATATGTAAATTATTAATTTAATTTGTTTTACTTTAAATGTACTATTTGAATTTATTAAAAGTCAAAAAGTAGACATTAAAATTTAATAAAATTTTAATATAAAATGGTACTAATATAGTACTAGTTTATGTTAAACTTGTAATGAATTGTATGCGTTGGATTTTTGTTTAGAAGATTGTAAACTATTAATATAATTTGTTTTATTTGCAACTGTACTATTTAAAAATTTTATATTTCAAAAATTAGACATTGAAACTTTATAAAAATTTTACATAAATTAGTACTATTACAGTACTGTTTTATGTTGAAATTTTATTGAATTCTATGCGCTAAATTATATGAAAATTTTTCAAATATTTATTTAATTTGTTTTACTTTTACTGTACAATTTAATTTTTTAATATTTCGAAAGTTAGACAATAGAATTTATTGAAATTTTAATATGAATTGGTATTAATATAGTACTAATTTATGTTAAAATTTTATTCATTTCTATACGCTACATTTTTGTATAAACATTTTCAAACTTTAATTTTTTTTATTACAACTGCACTATTTTCATAACTCAAAAATTAGACATTGGATTTAAAAAAAAAATACTATTAAATAGAACTGTTCTGGTACTCTTTTTTGTTAAATTTTCATTCAATTCTATGCGCTGTATTTTTCTATAAAAAACTATTAATTACATTTGTTTAACTTGCTGTACTATTTGAAATTTTCATAACTGAAAAATTAGACATTAGAATTTAATAAAATTTTACTCTAAATTGCTAGCATTATAGTACTATTTTATTTTAAAATTTTATTAAATTCTATACGCTTAATTTTTGTATAAATTGTAAACTATTGTTTTATTTTAACTGTACTATTTGAAATAATTAAAACTCAAAAGTTAGACATTGAAATTTAATAAAAATTAAACATAATTTAGTACTGTTATAGTACTAATTTATGTTAAAATATTATTAAATTTTATACGCTAAATTTTTGTATAGAAATTAGTAAACTATTAATTTAGTTTGTTCTATTTTTAACAGGACTAATTGTAATTATTGTAACTTAATAATTAGACATTGGAATTTAATAAAAATTAAACATAATTTAGCATTGTTATAGTTTTATTTTATGTGTAAATTTCATTAATTTTGATTTGCTGAATTTTTGTATAAATTTGTTTAAACTATTCAGTTTATTCTACTTCAATAGTACTATTTGAAAAACTCAAAAATTAGTCATTAAATTTTTTTTTTATTTTATATAAATTAGTACTATTATAGTATTGTGTTGTGTGAAATTTTATTAAATTATATGCGCTTAATTGTTGTATAGAAATTTCTAAACTATTTATATAATTTATTTTACTTTTACTGTATTATTTGATTTATTATTAACTCAAAAGTTAGACATTAAATTTTATTAAAATTTTATTATAAGTTGGTACTGTTATAGTACTATATTATGTTAAAATTTTATTCAATTCTATACGCTGCATTTTTGTATACAAATTTTTAAACATTAATTTTTTTTATTACAACTGTACTATTTCTATAACTCAAAAATTAGACATTGGATTTTAATAAAAGTCAACTATAAATTAGTACTGTTCTAGTACTATTTTACGTTAATTTTTTAATCAATTCTATGCACTGTATTTTTTTATAGATAACTATTATCTTAATTTGTTTTACTTGTAACTGTACTATTTGAATTTATTATAACTCGAAAATTAGACACTGGAATTTAATTAAATTTCACCATAAATTGGTACTATAATAGTACTATTTTATGTTACAATTTTATTAAATTCTATACGCTTAACTTTTATATAGTTTGTAAACTATTGTTTTATTTTTACTGTACTATTTGAAATAATTATAACTCAAAAGTTAGACATTGAAATTGAATAAAAATTTAACATAAATTAGTACTGTTATAGTACTATTTTATGCGTAAATTTTATTAAATTTTACACGGTAAATTTTTTTATAAAAATTTGTAAACTTTTAATTTAGTTTGTTTTACTTTTAACTGGACTATTTGTAATTGTTGTAATTCAAAAATTAGACATTGGAATTTAATAAAAATTTAACTTTTTTTAGTATTGTTATAGAACTATTTTATGTGTAAATTTTAATCATTTTGATACGCTGAATTTTTGTATAAAATTGTTTAAACTATTCAGTTTATTCAACATCAATAGTACTATTTAAAATACTCAAAAATTAGTCATTAATTTTTTTTTTAATTTCAACTTAAATTAGTACTATTATAGTACTGTGTTGTGTGAAATTTTTATTTAATTCTATGCGCTGAATTGTTGTATAGAAATTTTTAAACTATTTATTAAATTTATTTTACTTTTACTGTACGATTTAATTTTTTAATAATTCAAAAGGTAGACATTAGAATTTATTGAAATTTAAATTTAAGTTCGTACTTATATAGTACTATTTTATGTTAAAATTTTATTTATTTTTATGAGCTGAATTTTTATATTTAATTATCTAAACTATTTATTTAATTTATTTTACTTTTACTGTACTATTTAATTTTTTAATAATTTAAAAGTTAGACATTAGAATTTATTGAAATTTTAATTTAAGTTGGTACTGTTATAGTACTATATTATGTTAAAATTTTATTCAATTTTATACGCTGCATTTTTGTTTAAATTTTATTAAACTTTAATTTTATTTTTATTACAACTGTATTATTTCCATAACTCAAAAATTAGACATTGGATTTTAATAAAAATTAACTATAATATAGTACTGTTCTGGTACTATTTTTTGTTAAATTTTAATTTAATTTCATGCGCTGTAGTTTTCTATAAAAATCTATTAATTACATTTGTATAACTTGCTGTACTGTTTGAAATTACCATAACTCAAAAATTAGACATTGGAATTTAATAAAATTTTACCATAAATTGGTACTTATAAAGTACTTTTTTATGTTAAAATTTTATTAAATTCTATAAGCATAATTTTTGTATAGTTTGTAAGGTATTGTTTTATTTCAACTGTACTATTTGAAATGATTGTAACTCAAAACTTAGACATTGAAATTTAATAAAAAATTTACGTAAATTAGTACTAATATAGTACTATTTTATATTAAAATTTTATTAAATTCTATACGCTTAATTTTTGTATAGAAATTTGTAAACTATTACTTTTGTTTGGTTTAGTTTTAACTTGATTATTTATAATTATTGTAACTCAAAAATTAGACATTGAAATTTAATAAAAATTTAACATTATTTAGAAATATTATAGTACTATTTTATGTGTAAATTTTATTAATTTTGATACGCTGAATTTTTGTATAAATTTGTTCAAACTATTCAGTTTATTCTAGTTTAATAGTACTATTTGAAAACTCAAAAATTAACATTATATTTCTTCAAATTTTATCATTAATTAGTACTATTGTAGTATTATGCTGTGCAGAGTTTTTTTTTAATTCTATGCGCTGAATTGTTGTATAGAAATTTCTAAACTATTTATTTAATTTATTTTACTTTTTCTGTACTATTTAATTTTTTAATAACTCAAAAATTAGACATTAGAATTGATTGAAATTTTAGTATAAGTTGGTACTATTTGAGTACTATTTTATGTTAAAATTTTATTTATTATTATGCGCTGAATTTTTGTATAGAAATTTCTAAACTATTTATTTAATTTATTTTACTTTTACTGTACTAATTAATTTTTTAATAACTCAAAAGTTAGACATTAGATTTTATTGAAATTTTAATATAAGTTGGTACTGATATAGTACTATATTATTTTAAAATTTTATTAAATTCTATGCGCTACATTTTTGTATAAAAATTTTTAAACTTTAATTTTTTTATTACAACTATTATTTCTATAACTCAAAAAGTAGACATTGGATTTTAATAAAGTTAAACTATAAATTAGAACTGATCTGGTACTATTTTAAGTTAAATTTTTATTCAATTCTATGCGCTGTATTTTTTTTTAGAAAACTATTATCTTCTTAATATGTTTTGTTTGCAACAGTACTATTTGAAATTATCATAACTCAAAAATTCGACATTGGAATTAAATAAAATTTTACCAAAAATTGGAATTTTTATATTACTATTTTATGTTAAAAAAATTTTAAACTCTATACGATTAATTTTTATATAGTTTGTAAACTATTGTTTTATTTCAACTATACTTTTTGAAATAATTATAACTCAAAAATTAGACATTGAAATTTAATAAAAATTTAACATATATTAGTACTGTTATAGTACTATTTTACTAATGAAAATTATTATAACTCAAAAATTAGACACTAGATATTTATAAAAAATTTTACATAAATCAGTACTATTATGGTACTATTTTATGTTAGTCTTTTCTTTATTTTATTGCGCAGCATTTTTGTATAAAAATTTTTAAATTATTTATTTAATTTATTTTACTTTTACTGTACTATTTAATTTTTTAATAACTCAAAAGTTAGACATTAGAATTTATTGAAATTTTAATATAAATTGGTACTAATATAGTACTATTTTATGTTACAATTTTATTAATTTTGATGCGTTGAATTGTTGTATAGAAATTTTTAAACTATTTTATTAATTTATATTACTTTTCTTGTATTATTTAATTTTTTAATAACTCAAAAGGTAGACATTAGAATTTATTGAAATTTTAATATAAGTTGGCACTGTTATTGTACTATATTATGTTAAAATTTTATTTTATTCTATACGCTGCTATTTTGTTTAAAAACTTTTAAACTTTAATTTTTTTTATTACAACTGTATTATTTTCATAACACAAAAATTAGACATTAGATTTTAATAAAATTTTATTATCAATTAGTACTGTTCTGATACTATTTTTTGTTAATTTTTTTTTTAATTTTTAGCGCTGTATTTTTTTATAAAAAACTATTAATTCAATTTGTGTTTTATTTGCAACTGTACTATGTGAACTTATTATTACTCAAAAATTAGACATTAGAATTTAATGAATTTTTGATATAAATTGGTACTAATAGAGTACTATTTTATGTTGAAGTTTTAATAAATTTTGCACGTTGGATTTTTGTTTAGAAATTTGTAAACTATTAATTTAATTTGTTCTATTTTAACTGTACTATTTGAATTCATTATAACTCAATAATTAGACATTAGAATTTAATGAAATTTTAATATAAATTGGTACTAATATAGTACTATATAATGGTAAAGTTTTAATAAATTCTATACGCTGAATTTTTGTTCAGAAGTGTGTAAACTTATAAAATTCAAATTGTTTTATTTGCAACTGTATTATATGAAATTATCATAACTTAAAGATTATACATTGGAATTTAATAAAAATTTAACAAAAATTAGTACTGTTATAGTTTTATTTTATGTTTAAATTTTAATAAATTTTATACTCTAAATTTTTTTACAGAAGTTTTTAAACTGTTCATTCAATTTGTTCTACTTTAACTGTACTTTTTGAATTTAATATAACTCAAAAATTTGACATTAGAATTAACTGAAATTTTAATATAAGTTGGTACTATTATAGTACTATTTAATGATAAAATTTTATTAATTTCAATACACTGAATTTTTGTACTAAAATTTTTTAATTATTAATTCAATTTGTCTTGTTTGAAAATGTACTATTTAAAATTATTATAACTCAAAAATTAGACATTAGATATTGATGTAATTTTTACATAAATTAGTACTATTATAGTACTATTTTATGGAAGACTTTTCTTTATTTTTATGCTCAGCATATTTCTATAAAAGTTTTTAAATTATTAATTCAATTTGTTTTACTTTTACTGCATTTTTTAAATTTTTAATAATTCAAAAGGTAGTCATTAGAATTTATTAAAATTTTAATATAAGTTGGTACTATTGTAGTACTATTTTATGTTAAAATTTTATTTTATTCTATACACTGCTATTTTGAATAAAAAAAGTTTATTACAACTGACTTATTTTTGTAACTCAAAAATTAGACATTGGATTTTGATAAAATTTTATTATAAATTGGTACTGTTTTGGTACTATTTTACGTGACATTTTTATTTTATTCCATACCCTGTATTTTTCTATAGAAAACAATTATCTTAATTTGTTTTAGAAATTATCATAACTTAAAAATTAGATATTGGAATTTAATAAAATTTTAATATAAATTGGTACTATTATAGTATTATTTTATAGTAACATTTTAATAAATTCTATAGGCTGCATTTTTGTATAGACGTTTCTAAACTATTAATTTAATTTGTTTCACTTTTAACAGGACTTTTTGAAATTAACATAACTCAAAAATTAGACATTGGAAATTAATAAAATTTTAATGTAAATTGGTACTAATATAGTACTATTTTATGATAAAATTTTAATAAATTCTATACGCTGGATTTTTGTTAAAAAGTTTGTAAACTATTTATTGATTTTTTTTATTTGCAATCTTACTGTTTAAAACATAAATAACTCAAAAATTAGACATTGAAATTTAATAAAATTAATAAGTACTAATATAGTACTTATTTGACATAAAATTTTATCCAGACGCCCAATATTTACCCAAGCAACTTTTTATGTAGTTTACAAATTAGATATTCAATATTACAAAAATTAGATATTGGAATTTGATTTTAATATAGTTAAGTGCAAATTTTGATTTTTATATAATTCAAATTAAATATTTTATTGTACTAAAACTGTTATCTTTTTGTTTCAGGTGAGTTTTCTTCTACTTAACTTAAATTCCAAACAATTTTAAGCAAGTAAGTTCTATACAAATGAATAATTTAAACTAAGATTTAAATATATAATATTCATCAAATGCAAGTCATTTTGAAATATCATCACCTATTAATTTGTTGAGAAATTGCTCGACAATTACAATTGTTCCCCTCCACATTCAATTGTATCGCGTGCAACATTCAATTATTCGATTGTCTCGACGGCAGCGAAGTCTTGAAAGACAAGGCATAACGTTCGCTACAATTTCTCCTATAAACTAAGTTAATTGCATAATTTAGAGAATTTCACATTAACTAATTCCAACAATAAATATTAAGTAATTGCTTTTTATATATATATTTAGAAAAATTGCTGCTACAATATTTCGTTGAAGAAGAATGTAATTATGTTTGCTTCAGTTGGCATCCATTGGAGGGGACTGTAGATTTTTCTCTTTTGTAAATATAATCGTCGCTGCCGTTTTTTTAAAAGGCGACACAATGGTCGTTCCAATTCCCCGAAAAAGTTACGAAATGAATTATTAAAGTCCAATTATGCATGAAACATTTACTGATTGTTCTCTTTCATTTATTTTTTTATTATTTTCTGTTTCTAATGTAAATTTGTTAATTACTGTTTGAGACAGCTTTTGAAATAAAATTTATGAAATAAAATTTAAAACTATAAGAAGTAATGTCTTCTGTTATTGGCACCAGATAGAGCATAATGATCGGAAAATCCGTAGAATTGCCTACGAAAGCAAACCTCTTATATGTTTTTTCTATCATTATTATTATTATTCCTGCTGCCGTTAGCGTGTTTCGGTGACTCAAAGTGCAGCTGTTACCAGAGATGTTAGATTATGTAGATTGCTTTCTAAATGTGCCATATTTCAGTTAGGAAATCATTAAGCTTCTCCGGATGATAAAATGCAGGCACAAATAGCTACAGCTGTTTCATTTTTATTTTAATTAACAATTTCAGTTTTAGTATAAAATAAAAAATCGATCGAATTCCAATTTATTTCCAGCTTAAATCGTCCGTGTCCAGAATCGCGAAAGTTCTTATTTTATTTTTCTGCCCTTCAAGGGATAAAGATTCATTTAAAACGAACCGATCGGAAAATTTGTGGTCATTTGGGATAATTTGAGGACAGCCAAGGCTTTTTCCCCTTCAAAGGGTCTTTCTCATCTCAATCAATGCAAATCGCTTGATCCACGCCTCATGTACACTTCAATACAAGATATTTTATACGTCTAGAAAGTTTTTTTTATTTTATGTTTCCTCCGTAATTGAATATGTTAACTTTTTTTCTTGATAAGTGCAAAGTTTTGTAGCGTGCGTTATTTTCTATATATGTGAGGAATATAAAAAAGCCGGGGAGAAATAATAATAAAAAAGGGGCTCATAATTTACGCATAGTGAATTTTCCCTCCATTCTTTCTAAGCTGCGATAACATTGAATTGCTTAAAGTGAATCAAAAATAATTATATTTCCAAAACAAAGATATAAAGAGCAGATGGGTCACAGTCCGAATAGCTTCCAGCATCTGTAATGTTTTAATGAGACTACAAGCAGAACCCGTCTGTGTCATTGTTGTAGTAGTTACACCAAAACGTACTTGTTTGTCTGATTCTAATGGAACTAATTGGAGTGGAATGAAGACTATTAAATATAATAACAACCGGGTTTCAATTAATTTTCAACGCAAAAAAATGTTTGATCGCAACGAAGTAATGGAAAAATTGGCAGACAAAGAGTGTGCTCCCCTTTCTACATTAACCGGCAATTTGTATTCGGCGATTGAGTAATTTTTCACCTTTCTGCGAAATGGGTTTAGGCAGGGACGTGTAATGGAAGGTTTATACATACACGCGGTGTCTTTGCAGGAATATATTTTCGTGATTATTTTTTTAATGTTTAAAGTTTGTTCTTTAAATTATCACAATTTTTTGTAAAAGAAAAAATATATAGAGAGGCTTTTGAATACTTTAGATTATCTAGAAAAATTGATAAATTAAATCTAAAGTTGCTTCCACATACTTTAAATTTGCATAATCTTGTATAATGTCATTTTTTCTTGATACCAAACATTTGAGCGGGTGGGTGGGAACACAGTTTAAGATTATTGGGCCGGTAATTTGATATAGTGTACTCGCCCACCCGCCCAAGTGATCGTCATCAAAAATTAGAAGTTACAACCACTTTCTGCAGCCAATAAACATGACAGATTGACTGACAGATGTCATTAAGTTTGAGAAAGTAGTTGACGTAACAGATTCCTTGATAACAAACACTCGGACTGGTAGGCGGAAACACAGTTTGGGCTGGTAATTTGATATAGTGTTTTCGCCCACCCACCCAAGTGTTTGTCATCAAAATTCAGAAGTTACAACCACTTCCCGCGTTTGTACAGCTAACAAACATGACAGATTAACTGACAGATGTCGATAAATTTAAGAAAGTAGTTGACGTAACAATTTCCTTAATAACAAACAATCGAGCGGGTGGGCGGAAACACAGTTTAAGAAGGTTGGGCCGGTAGTTTGATATAGTGTACCCGCTCACTCGCCCAAGTGTTTGTCATAAAAATTCAGAAGTTACAACCACTTACCGCGTTGGTGCAGCTAACAAATATAACAAATTGACTGACAGATGATATTAAGTTTGAGAAAGTAATTGACGTAACAATTTTTTTGCTACTAAACACTCGAGCGGGTGGGCATGAACATAGTTTATAAAAGTTTAGCCAGTTGATTGATATAATGTTCCCGCCCAAGTGTTTGTCATTAAAATTTAGAAGTTGCAACCACTTCCCTCGTTTCTGCAACTAACAAACATGACAAATTGACTGATAGAAACAAACAACAGTTCAAGAATGTTGGGTCGGTAGTTTGATATAGTGTTCCCGCCCACCCACTCAAGTGTTTGTCATCAAAAATTAGAAGTTACAATCATTTTCCGTGTTCCTACAGCTAATAAACATGACAGATTGACTGACAGATGTCATTAAGTTTAAGAAAGTAGTTGACGTAACAAATTCCTTGATAACAAAAACTCGAGCAGGTGGACGGGAACACAGTTCAAGATTGTTGGGCCGGTAGTTTAATATAGTGTTTCCGCCTACTTTCTCAAGTGTTTGTCATCAAAAATTAGATGTTACCGTTCTTACAGCTAACGAACATGTCATATTGACTGACAGATGTCATAAGGTTTGAAAAAGTAGTTGACGCAACAATTTTTTTGATAACAAACTTTTGGGCGGGTGGGCGGGAACAAAGTTTAAGATAGTTGTGCTGGTAATTTGATTTAGTTTTCCCGCCCACTCGTCTAATTGATTGTCATACAAAATTTGAAGTTACAACCACTTCCCGCGTTCTTGCAGCTAACAAAAATGGCATATTGACTAACAAACACTTGGGCGGGTGGGCGGGTGGGCGGGAACACGTTTTAAGAAGGTTGGGTCGCTAATTTGATAAAGTGTGCCTGCCCATTAGCCCAAGTGTTCGTTATAAAAATTTAGTAGATACAATTACTTCCCGCGTTCCTGCAGCTAACATTCATGACAGATTTGCTAACAAGTGTCATTAAGTTTAAAAAAATAGTTGACGTTACATTTTCCTTAATAACAAACACTTGGGCGGGTGGGCGGGAACACAGTTTTAGAATGTTGAGCCGGTAGTTTGATATAGTGTTCCCGCCCACCCGCTCAAGTGTTTGTCATCAAAAATTAGAAGTTACAACCACTTCTTGCCTTTGTGCAGCTAACTAACAAGACAGATTGACTGACAGATGACATTAAGTTTAAGATGAATTAAGTTTGAGAAAGTAGTTGACGCAACAATTTTCTTGATAACAATCATTTGGGTGGGCGGGCGGGAACTTAGTTTAAGAATGTTCTGCCGATAGTTTGATATAGTGTTCCCGCCCACCCGCCCAAGTGTTTGTCATAAAAAAAATTAAAGTACAACCACTTCCTACTTTTGTGCAGCAAACAAATATGACAGATGTGATTAAATTTGAGAACGTAGTTTACGTTACAATTTTCTTGATAACAAACACTTGAGCTGGTGAGCGGGCACTTATTTTAAAAAAGTTGGCCGGTAGTTTGATATAGTGTTCCTGCCCACCCGCCCAAGTGTTCGTTATCAAAAATTAGAAGTTACAACCACTCCTCGCCTTCGTGCAGATAACTATCATGACAGATTGACTGACAAATGACAATAAGTCTGGAAAAGTAGTAAACGTATCAATTTTCTTGCTACTAAACACTCGGGCGAGTGGGCATGAACACAGTTTATAAAAGTTGGGCCAGTAGTTTGATATAGTGTTTCCGCCTACCCGCACAAGTGTTTGTCATTAAAATTCAGAAGTTACAACCATTTCCCGCGTTTCTGCAACTAACAAACATGACAGATTGACTGATAGAAATCACTAAGTTTGAGAAAATAATTGACGTAGCAATTTTCTTGATAACAAACACTTGGGTGGGTGGGCGGGAACACAGTTTAAGATTGTTGGTCCGGTAAATGGATAAAGTGTTCCCGCCCACCCGCCCAAGTGTTTGTCATAAAAAATTAGATGTTACAACCACTTCCCACTTTCGTGCAGCAAACAAACATGACAGATTATCTGACAGATGTTGATAAGTTTGAGAAAAAAGTTGACGTTACCATTTTCTTGATAACAATTATTTGGGCGGGTGGGCGGGAACACAGTATAAAAATGTTGAGCCGGTAGATTGATAAAGTGTTTTTGTTCACCCGCCCAAGTGATTGTCATACAAAATTTGAAGTCACAACCACTTCTTGCGTTCCTGCAGCTAACAAATATGACATATTGACTGACAGATGTCATTAAGTTGGAGAAATAAGTTGACGTTACATAATTCTTGATAATAAACACTTGGGTGGGTGGGCGGGAACACAGTTTTAGAATGTTGGGTCGATAATTTAATATAGTGTTCCCGCCCACCCGCCCAAGTGTTTGTTATCAAAATTTAGTAGTAACAATCACTTCCAGCGTTCCTGCAGTTAACATCTATGACAGATTGGCTGACAGGTGTCATTAAGTTTGAAAAAGTAGTTGACGTTACAATTTCCTTATTAACAAACACTTGGGCGGGTGGGCGGGAACACAGTTTAAGAATGTTGGGTCAGAAGTTTGATATAGTGTTTTCGCCCACCCGCCCAAGTGCTTGTCATAAAAATTTAGAAGTTACAACCACTTCCCGCATTAGTGCAGCTAACAAATATAACAAATTGACTGACAGATGATATTAAATTTGAGAAATTAGTTGACGTAACAATTTTCTTGATAACAAACTTTTGACCAAGTGAGCGGAAACACATTTTTAACATGTTGGGCTGGTAGTTTGATATAATGTTTCCGCTCACCCGCCAAAGTAATTGTCATAAAAAATTAGAAGTTACAACCACTTCCCACTTTCGTGCAGCAAACAAACATGACAGATTAACTGACAAATGTAGATAAGTTTAAGAAAAAAGTTGATGTTACAATTTTCCTGATAACAATTACTTGGGCGGGTGGGCAAGAACACAGTATATAAATGTTAAGCCGGTAGTTTGATAAAGTGTTTTCTTCCACCCGCCCAAGTGAGTGTCATACAAAATTTGAAGTTACAACCACTCCCCGCGTTCTTGCAGCTAATAAACATGACAGAATGACTGATAGAAGTCACTAAGTTTGATAAAGTATTTGAAGCAACAATTTTCTTAATAACAAACATTTGGGCGGGTGGGCAAGAACAAAGTTTAAGATTGTTGTGCCGGTAGTTTGATATAGTGTTTTCGCCCTCCCGCCCAAATGATTGTCATTAAGTTTGAGAAAAAAATTGACGTAACAATTTTCTTGAGAACCAACACTTGGGTGGGTGGGCGGGACACAGTTTAAAAATATTTGGCTGGTAATTTTATATAGTGTTCCCGCCCACCCGCCCAAGTGTTTGTTATCAAAATTTAGTAGTTACAATCACTTCCCGAGTTCCTGCAGCTAACATCCATGACAGATTGGCTGACAGGTGTCATTTAGTTTGAAAAAGTAGTTGACGTTACCATTTTCTTAATAACAAACAAACGGGCGGGTGGGCAGGAAAACAGTTCAAGAATGTTGGGTCGGTAGTTTGATATAGTGTTCCCGCCCACCCGCCCAAGTGTTTGTCATCAAAAATTAGAATTTACAATCATTTCCCGCGTTCATGCATCTAACAAACATGACAAATTGACTTACAAATGTCATTAAGTTTGAGAAAGTAGTTGACGTATCAATTTCCTTGAAAACAAACACTCGGGCAGGTGGGCGGGAACACAGCTTAAGAATGTTGGATCGGTAGTTTGAAATAGT
The DNA here is from genome assembly GCA_963932245.1 of Tachinus rufipes. Classification (NCBI taxonomy): domain Eukaryota; kingdom Metazoa; phylum Arthropoda; class Insecta; order Coleoptera; family Staphylinidae; genus Tachinus; species Tachinus rufipes. Next base: position 2,251,281 of record OZ010743.1, on the reverse strand, counting down.
GTTCCAGCCCACCCGCCTAAGTGTTTGTCATCAAAAATTAGAAGTTACAATAATTTCCCACGTTCCTACAGCTAACAAACATGACAGATTGACTGACAGTTGTCATTAAGTTTGAAAATGTAGTTGACGTAACAAATTCCTTAATAACAAACACTTGGGCGGGTGGGCGGGAACACATTTTTAAAATGTTGGGCTGGTAGTTTGATATAGTGTTCCCGCCCACCCGCCCAAGTATCTGTCATACAAAATTTGAAGTTACAACCACTTCGCGCGTTCTTGCAGCTAACAAACATGACATATTGACTGACGAATGTTTTTAAGTTTGAGAAAGTAGTTGACGCAACATTTTTTTTTGATAACATACACTTTAGCGGATGGGCGGGATAACAGTTTAAGAATGTTGGGCCGGTAGTTTGATATCGTGTTCCCGCCCACCCGCCCAAGTATTTGTCATTAAAATTCAGAAGTTATAACTACTTCCCGCCTTTCTACAGCTAACAAACATGACACATTGACTGACAGTTGTCATTAAGTTTAAGAAAGTAGTTGACGCAACAATTTTCTTGATAATAAACACTTGGGCTGGTGGGCGGAAACAAAGTTTAAGAATGTTGGGCCGGTAGTTTAATATAGTGTTTCCACCCACCCGCTAAAGTGTTTGTCAACAAAATTCAGAAGTTACAACCACTTCCCGCGTTGGTACAGCTAACAAACATGACAGATTGACTGACAGATGTCATTAAGTTTGAGAAATAAGTTGACGTAACATATTTCTTGATAATAAACATTTGGGTGGGTGGGCGGGAACACAGTTTAAGAATGTTGGGCCGGTAATTTAATATAGTGTTTCCGCCCACCCGCCCAAGTGTTCGTTATCAACATTTAGTAGTTACTATCACTTCCCACTTTTGTGCAGCAAACAAACATGACAGATTAACTGACAGATGTTACTAAGTTTAAGAAAGTAGTAAACGTAACAATTTCTTTAATAACAATTACTTGAGCGGATGGGCGGGAACACAGTATATAAATGTTGAGCTTGTAGTTTGATAAAGTATTCCCGCTCACCCGCCCAAGTGATTGTCATACAAAATTTGAAGTACAACCACTTCCCTCGTTCCTACAGCTAACAAATATGACATATTGACTGACAGATGTCACTAAGTTTGAGAAAGCAGTTGACGCAACAATTTTTTTAATAACTAACACTTGGCCAGGTGGGCGGAAACAAAGTTTAGGATTGTTGTGCCGGTAATTTGATATATTGTTCCCACTCACTTGGGCGGGTGGGCGGGAACACAGTTTTTAATTGTTGGGCCGGTAGTTTAATATAGTTTCCCCGCCCACCCGCCCAAGTGTTTGTCATAAAAAATTTGAAGTTTTTACTACTTCTCGCGTTCCTACAGCTAACAAACATGACAGATTGGCTGACAGATGTCAGTAAGTTTGAAAAAGTAGTTAACGTAACAATTTCTTTGATACCAAACACTTGGACGGGTTGCCGGAAGCATAGTTTGTAAATGTTGAGCCGGTAGTTTGATATAGTGTTCCCGCCCAAGTGATTGTCATACAAAATTTGAAGTTACAACCACTTTCCGCGTTCCTACAACTAACAAATATGACATATTGACTGACAGATGTCATTAAATTTGAGAAAGTTGTTGACGTAACAATTTTCTTGTTAATAAACACTCGGGCGAATGAGGTAAGTTGATATAGTGTTCCCGCCCACCCGCTTAAGTGTTTGAAATTAAAATTCAGAAGTTACAATTATTTCCCGCGTTCCTGCAGCTAACAAACATGACAAATTGACTGACACATGTCATTAAGTTTGAGAAAGTAGTTGACGTAACAAATTCTTTAACAACAAACACTTGGGCGGGTGAGCGAGAACACAGTTTAAGATTGTTATGCCGTTAGTTTATTATAGTGTTTTCGCCCACCCGCCTATGTGTTTCTTATAAAACTTAAAAGTTACAACCACTTACCGCGTTTTTGCAGCAAACAGGCATGACAGATTGACTGACAGATGTTATTAAGTTTGAGAAAGTAGTTGACGCAACATTTTTTTGATAACAAACACTGGGGCGGGTAGGCGGAAACAAAGTTAAAGAATATTGGGACAGTAGTTTGATTTACTGTTTCTACCTACCTGCCCAAGTGTTTGTCATCAAAATTTAGAAGTTACAACCATTTCCCGCGTTCCTGCAGCTAACACACATGACAAATTGACTGACAGATGTCATAAAGTTTGAAAAAGTAGTTAACGTAACAATTTCCTTGATACAAAACACTCGGGCGGGTAGGCGGAAACACAGTTCAAGAATGTTGGGTCGGTAGTTTGATATAGTGTTCCCGCCCACCCGCCCAAGTGTTTGTCATCAAAAATTAGAAGTTACAATCATTTTCCGCCTACCCGCCCAATTGTTTGTCATCAAAAATTAGAAGTTACAATAATTTCCCACGTTCCTACAGCTAACAAACATGACAGATTGACTGACAGTTGTCATTAAGTTTGAAAATGTAGTTGACGTAGCAAATTCCTTGATAACAATCACTTGGGCGGGTGGGCGGGAACACATTTTAAAAATGTTGCGCTGGTAGTTTGATATAGTGTTCCCGCCTACCCGCCCAAGTGTTCATCATCAAAAATTAGAAGTTACAACCACTTCTCGCTTTCGTGCAGCTAACTAACATGACAGATTGACTGACAGATGACAGTAAGTTTGAGAAAGTAATTGACGTAACAATTTCTTTGCTACTAAACACTTGGCCGGGTGGGCGGGAAAACAGTTTAAGAATGTTAGGCCGGTAGTTTGATATAGTGTTCCCGCCCACCCGCCCAAGAGTTTGTCTTTAAAAATTAAAAGTGTTAACATTAAATATTAAAAGTTACAATTATTTTCTGCGTTCCTGCAGCCAGCAAACATGACAGATTAACTGACAAATGTCATTTAGTTTGCAAAAGTAGTTGAAATAACAATTTTTTTAATAACAAACACTTGGGCGGGTGGGCGGGAACAAAGTTTAAGATTGTTGTTCCGGTAGTTTAATATAATGTTTTCACCTACCCGCCTAAGTGATTGTCATACAAAATTTGAAGTTACAACCACTCATTAAGTTTCAAAAAGTATTTGACTTTACAATTTCCTTAATAACAAACACTTGGGCGGGTGAGCGGGAACACAGTTAAAGAATGTTGGGCCGGTAGTTTGATATAGTGTTCCCGCCCACCCGTTCAAGTGTTTGTCATTAAAATTCAAAAGTTACAACCACTTCCCGCGTTTTTGCAACTAACAAACATGACAGATTGACTGATAGAAATCACTAAGTTTGAAAAAATAGTTGACGTAACAATTTTTTTGATAACAATTACTTGGGCGGGTAGGCGGGAAAACAGTTTATAATCGTTGTGCCGGTAGTTTGATATAGTGTTCCCGCCTACTCGCCTAAATGATTGTTATACAAAATTTAAAGGTACAACCACTTCCCGCGTTCCTACAGCTATTATCTATGACAGATTGGTTGACAGGTGTCAATAAGTTTGAAAAAGTAGTTGACGTTACAATTTTCTTAATAAAAAACACATGGGCGGGTGGGCGGGAACACAGTATGAGAATTTTAGGCCGGTAGTTTGATATAGTGTTCCCGCCCACCCGCTCAAGTGTTTGTCATAAAAAATTTGAAGTTACAATCACTTTCCACTTTTGTGCAGCAAACAAACATGACAAATTAACTGAGAGTTGTCATTAAGTTTGAGAACGTTGTTTACATTACAATTTTCTTGATAACAAACACTGGGGCGGGTGGGCGGGAACACAGTTTAAGAAGGTTGGGCCGGTAATTTGATTTAGTGTTCTCGCTTACCCGCCCAAGTGTTTGTCATCAAAAATTAGAAGTTACAATTTTTTTCCGAGTTTCTGCAGCTAGCAAACATGACAGATTAACTGACAAATGTCATTTAGTTTGCAAAAGTAGTTGAAATAACATTTTTTTTTAATAACAAACACTTTGGCGGGTGGGCGGGAACAAAGTTTAAGATTGTTGTGCCGGTAGTTTAATATAATGTTTTCACCCACCCGCCTAAGTGATTGTCATACGAAATTTGAAGTTACAACCACTTCCCGCGTTTCTACAGCAATCACTCGGGCGGGTGGGCGGGAACACAGTTTTAGAAGGTTGGGCCGGTAATTTGATTTAGTGTTCCCGCCTACCCGCCCAAGTGTTTGTTATCAAAAATTAGAAGTTACAATTTTTTTCCGAGTTTCTGCAGCTAGCAAACATGACAGATTAACTGACAAATGTCATTTAGTTTGCAAAAGTAGTTGAAGTAGCAATTTTCCTAATAACAAACACTTGGGCGGGTGAGCGGGAACACAGTTTATAAAAGTTGGGTCAGTAGTTTGATATAGTGTTTTTGCCCACCCGTCCAAGTGTTTGTCAATAAAATTCAAAAGTTACAACCACTTCCCGCGTTGGTGCAGCTAACAAATATCACAAATTGACTGACAAATGTCATTAAGTTTGAGAAAGTAACAATTTACTTGCTAACAAACATTTTTAAGTGATTATTAATAGATTTTATTATAAAAATGTTTTAAAAACACGTTTCTAGTCAAAAATGTCTAAAAATTTTATTATTGATTAAAAAAAGTTTTGGAAAAGTTTCTTTTTAGATTTTTTACATTTTCTGAATGTTTTCTCTAAAATTCTCCACACAAAAATAGAGTTTTTAGTCATTTTTTATAAACTTTACATTGAAAACGTTTCAAAAACACATTTTTATATAAAATTGTTTAAAAAAATTTGTTTGTTGACTTAAAAAAACATTGAAAAAGTTTGTTTTTGAAAATTATACATTTTTAAGCGTTTTATGCTAAGATTTTACAGGTTTTTTAGTGATTTTTGATCAATTTTATTTTGAAAACGTTTGAAATATTTATTTTAAATCAAAAATGTTTAAAAAAGTTTGTTTATTAAATATGATTCTTTTTGGAATTGTTTGTTTTTAAATTTTTGATTTTCTGGGCGTTTTTTGTAAGAATTTACATAAAAAATCATTTTTTTGTGTGATTTTTGATTGAAAATGTTTCAAAAATACATTTTACGTTAAAAACACTCAGAAAAGTTAATTTGTTTATTTAAAATCAAACATTTTTTTCCTAGATTTCATACTCTTTTAAGCGTTTTTTTTTTTTTGTAAGATTTTACACCAAAAATAGGTTTTTGAGTAATTTTTTATAAATTTTACATTGTAAACGTTTCAAATTCACATTTTTATTTACTTAAAAAACATTGGAAATGTTTGTTTTTAAAATTTATAAATTTTCTGAGAGTTTTTTGTAAGATTTTACACCAAAAATAGGTTTTTGAGTAATTTTTTATAAATTTTACATTGTAAACGTTTCAAATTCACATTTTTATTTACTTAAAAAACATTGGAAATGTTTGTTTTTAAAATTTATAAATTTTCTGAGAGTTTTTTGTAAGATTTTACACAAAGAAATAGTTTTTATAATTCAAATGTTTAAAAAAAAAATTTAATTAAAAAATTTATATTGAAGTTTAGTTATTAACCAAATTTTTTTTTTTTTTAAGTTTTTTCTTAATTTTTATAAATTTTTTGATCGTTTTTGTAAAGTTTTACAAAGAAATAGTTTCTTTTTAAAATTATAATTTTTTTTAGTGATTTTTGATATATTTTATGATGAAAATGTTTCAAAAACATATTTTAAATCAAAAATGTCTTTACAAGGTTAATTATTAATTAAAAAGTTTGATCTTAGATTTTATAGGTTTACTGAACTTTTTTTTGTAAAGTTTTACGCATAAATAAATTTTATAATAAAAACGTTTTTAAAAATTTGATTAATAGTTTTAAATTTTTTTAAAAAAGTTTGTTTTTAGATTTTATAAATTTTAAAGGGTTTTTTTTGTAAAGTAAATTAATTTAAAAAAAATATTTTTTTTATATTCTTTAACTCTAAAATGTATTTTTTAAACATTTTTAATATAAAATTTGGGTGGCCGGAAACTAAAGTCAAAACTTCTGTCCCGCATTTACTAAATTGAGTGGCCTACCTACCCACCCAAGTGTTAAAAGAGTTGGATAAGTAACATTTTAGTGGGTGGGTGGGTGGGAACTAAAGTCAAAATACTGTTCCGCATTAACTGAATTGAGTAGCCCACCCACCCACCCAATTGTTGGTGATAAAAGAGTTGAATAAGTGACACTTGGATGAATGGGCGCAACTAAAATCAAAACTACTTAAAATTAATCAACTTAGTGCCCGCCCACCGACCTAAGTGTTAGTGATCAAGAATTTGAATAACTTACACTAAAGTCAAAACTACTGTCCTGCATTTATCAAACTTAGTTCCCGTCTACCCACCCAAGTGTTAGTTATCTAACTTTTTGATCACCAACACATGGGTAGGTGGGTGGGGTATTCAATTCAGTGAATGCAGAAAAGTAGTTTTGAATTTAGTTGCCTCTCACTTACCCAAGTGTGAGTTATCCGAATTTTTGATCACTAACACTTGGGTGGGCGGGTGGGCTACTCAATTCAGTGAATGCAGCGTAGTAGTTTTGAATTTAGTTCCCATCTACACACTCAAGTGTTAGTTATGCAACTTCTTGATCATCAATACTTAAGTCGGTGGGCGGGCAATAATTTTATTAATTCCTCGACAGTAGTTTAGACTTTAGTTTCCGCCCACCCACCCAAGTGTGAGTTATCCAACTTTTTGATCATCAACTCTTAGGTGGGTTTGCGGACCACTTAACAAAAAAAATAGTTTGTTAATTTAAAAAAATAATTGGAACAGTTTGTTCTTAGATTTCATACATTTTCTGATTTTTTGTAATATTTTCATAACACATAGTATTTTTGAGTAATTTTTGATAAATTTAATATTTTAAATGTTTAAAAAATACATTTTGAATTTAAGTATGTAAAAAGCTTGTACTTGATTAAAAAAAATATTAAATTTGATACATTTTTTATTTTTTTGTAAGATTTTTGAGTAATTTTTGATGGGTTTTATAATAGAAATGTTTTAAAAACACTTTTTAAGTCAATTTTTTTTTAAGTTAATCAAAATGTTTTATAAAAATTTGTTCTTAGATTCCATAAATTTTCTGAGCATTTTTTTAAGATTTTTTACACAAAATTAGGTTTTTGATCAATTTTACATTAAAAGCGTTTTAAAATCACATTTTTTATTAAATTTGTTTTAAAAAGTATGCTTGCTGATTTAAAAAAACATTGGAATAGTTTGTTTTTAAAATTGACATATTTTTGAGCGTTTTTTGAAGATTTTACTATTTTTTGAGCAATTTTTGATCAATTTTATTTTAAAAATGTTTTAAAAATTTTGTTTTTTCTTAGATTTTATACATTTTACGTTTTTTGTAAGATTTTACACCAAAAAAATGTTTTTTGAGTGATTTTAGAGGAAATTGATATTGAAAATGTTTCAAAAATACATTTTATTTTACGTTTAAAATGTCTGGAAAAGTTATTTTGTTTATTTTATATAAAAATTGTAAAACTTAGATCACAGATTTTATACTTTTTGAGCGTTTTTGTAAGATTTTACACACAGAAATAGTTTTTTTGGTGTGTTTTGATGAATTTTATAATGAAAAAGTTTCAAAAAAACATTTTAAGTTTAGAAATTACGGACAGTTTAATTTACACTTTAGTTTCAAGGGTGGCTTGGTGATGTGTAATTAATTGAAGTTGTGTCAATTTGAGCATATGCATTTTAACCAAATTTATACCATTTTTGATAATAGTCATAAGTCATCATATTGCCAAATTTTATTAATTTTTAATGCGCAGTTTGGAAGTTACGGACAATTTTATTTACACTTTAGTTTCAAAGGTGAGTAGGTGATGTGTAATTAATTGAGGTTATGTCAATTTGAGCGTCTGAATTTAAACCAAATTTATACAGTTTTTATAACAGTTTATGAACTATATTGATGATGATTAATTTTCAACTCATAATTTAGAAGTTATGTTTGATTTTATATATTAGGTTTGTTTTTTGTTGAGTGGGTAGTGTCTTAGTAATTGAGGATGTATCAAATTGAGTGTATGGATTTAAACTAAATTTACACTATTTTTATAAATAATTATGAACTATATTAATACTAAATTGCATCAATTTTTAATGCACAGTTAAAAAATTATGTCTGATTTTATATACTATATAAATTTCTGATAGTAGTTATATTGGTACCAAACTTTTAAATTAGATCTACGTTTGTAATTCCGTAATTAGATATTGTAAATGGTTAATATTTTGGTAATATGCAGTACTATATTGGTACTATATCTTTACAAAAGTTTATAAGCTGAGTTTACACAATTTTAAGAAGGTTTTAAATTAGATCTATTTTTGTAGTTATGTAATTAGATATTGGAAATTACTGATATTGTATAATGTAGTAATATAATGGTACTATACTTTTACAGAATTTTAATAAATTTTTACGCTGATTTTAATTTTATTATATTTTTAATTTAACACAATTAAAAAAAAAATTAGATCTACGTATTTAGTTCTGTAGTTAGACATTAGAATTAATTAATATTTTGGTAAAATGTGGTACTTGAATGGTACAAATTATTTACAAAATTTTATTAAATATCATACGCTGAATTTTCATTGAAAATTGTTTAAATACACACACAATTATAAGAAAGTTTTAAATTAGATCTAAGTTTGTAGTTTTATAATTAGACATTAGAAACTATTGATATTTTGGTAAAATATAGTATTATAATGGTACTAATTATTTACAAAATTTTATTAAATTTCTTACGCTGATTTTTAATTAAAAAAATGTTTAAATTTACACTATTCTGAATAGGTTTAAAATTAGATCTACTTATGTAAATCTGTAATTAGACATTGGCTATTATTAATATTTTAGAAGAATGTAGTACTGTAATGGTACTAATTAATTTTAAAATTTTAAAACATTTCATCAGCTGAAATTTTATCAAAAATGGTTCACTCATTTCTGCAAAATTTTTAAATTAGATCTACGTATGTAATTAGATATTGAAAATTATTAAAATTTTGGTTATATTAAGTACAATAATAGTACTGCATTATTACAAAATTTTATTAAATTTTATACGCTGAATTTTTATAGAAAATTATTTAAATTTTTACAGTTTTGAGAAAGTTTTAAATTAGATCTTTGTATGTAGTTCTGTAAGTAGACATTGAAAATTATTGATCATTTGGTAAAATGTAGTATTTAAATGGTACTAAACTTTGATAAAATTTTATATTCAAAATTTTAATAAACAAATTAACTTTACACAATTCTAAAATAGATCACAAATTAGATCTATGTTTGTAGTTCTGTAATTAGACATTGGAAACTATTGTTATTTTGCTAAAATATTGTACTATAATGGTACTATACTTTTACAAAACTTTATTTAATTTGATACGTTAATTTTTAATTAAAAATATGTGTAATTTACACTATTGTAAAAAAATTTCAAATTAGATCTACGTATGTAGTTCTGAAATTAAACATTGAAAACTATTAATATTTTGGTGAAATGTAGTACTATAATGGTACTAAATATTTACAAAATTTTATTAAAATTTATAAGCTGAATTTTTATTCAAATTTTTTTGAACACAATCAATTATGAGAAAGTTTTAAATTAGATCTAAGTTTGTAATTTTTTAATTAGACATTAGAAACTATTGATATTTTGGTAAAATATAGTACTATATTGGTACTTAATTTTTACAAATTTTTATTAAATTTTATACGTTAAATTTTAATTTAAAAAAATATATAAATTTACACAATTCTAAAAAAATTTCAAAGTTAGATCTCGTATGTAGTTCTGTAATTAGATATTAGAAATTATTGATATTTTTAGTAAAATGTAGTACTATAATGGTACTTATTATTTGCAAATTTTTATTGAATTTTATACGATAAATTTTTAATGAAAAATATTTAAATACTCAGTTATGAGTTTTAATTTTGATCTAAGTTTGTAATTCTATAATTAGACATTGAAAATAATTGATATTTTAGTAAAATGTAGTACTTTAATAGTAACAAATATTTACAAAATTTCATCAAATTTTATTCGCTGAATTTTTATAGAAATTTGTTTAAATTTTACACATTTTTGAAAAAGTATTAAATTAGATCTATTTTTGTAGTTTTTCAGTTAGACATTAGAAATTATTGATATTATGGTAAAAAATAGTACTATAATGGTACCAAACTTTATCAAAATTTTATTAAATTTTATACGCTGAATTTTTAGACAAACATGTTTAAATTTACATTAGTCTAAGAAAGTTTCAAATTAGATCTACGTTTGTAGTTTTGCAAATAGACATTGAAAATAATTTATATTTTTGTTAATTGTAGTACTATAATAGTACTATATTTTAACAAAATTTTATTAAATTTTATTCGATGAATTTTTATTGAATTTACACTTTTTCAAATTAGATCTACGTTTTAAGTTTTGTAATTTAATTCTGCTAACTCTAACCTTTTAAAAATTGTGTTAGATTTTTGGATTAAATGTAGAAATTCAATCATTTGTTAAACTATTAAATTGTGTTACCATGAATGAAAAATATAATTGAGCAAGATTCTAAATAAATAAAGAAAAAATAAAGCAAAATGCACAACCTACACATCATTAAATCGTGTTATATTCTAAATTGAAACTACAACTCAAGAAAACCCGTCCCCTTTGCAACGGATGCTCGTTTATCGGTCTGTAGGATTCACATCAAACACCCAATTATTGAAAATCCAGGTGCAATCGGATCAACAGCTCAGATTTTCTCTCTTGTCAACGGAACTAGTTAGAAAAAAATAACATTAAGCTTCTAAACATAGACTACAAGGAGCAATAATATTTTTTAACAAATTCGGATTAAAACTTCCTTCCGCATAAATAACTAAATAGAAAATTTCCAACGTAAAGTGCGGCATTAAAATTGCAACGACCTAAATGGATGGCATCAGAATATTATTATTATTAATAATAAAAATATAAAACAGGTGCGTTATTTAAGTGGTGGACCGCTAAAGAGCAAACTTTATAATTAGGTTGTTGGGCCGACCTTCGCCACCCTTCACTGTTCAAAGACACAATAATAATAAATTAGTCTTGGGGCCGCGCCAATTTTCTAACTTTGTTGCGTTTAATCGAGCCATTGTAACCGTTATGTATCTTTTTCGAAGTAGATATATAAATTTATTTTTATTTTCAAAGCCTGTTTGTTCTCTTTGGTAACGGATACTATACTTGCATTTTAAGTGACAGTCTATTAATCAGTTTTAGATAATTGTTCTGAATTCCGCGTTACGGAAATAAACGCAGGCTTTAACGTTGCGTTTAACAGGTTTGTTACGAAATTAATTTTACTGAATTATTTATTTTATTTCTTTCCTCATTTACTTGGGTTTTATATAACTACTTTTACTAAGTAATATCATGAAACATATTTATATAGTTGTACATTTTGCAAATTAATATTTATTTGAAACTAATATTTGCTGAAATTAAAATTTTTAATAAACATGCAACAATGTTAAATTTTTGATAAAATAGCAGATGTTCTACAAGGTAGTCATCTGGGGCCGTTTTATTTCTACATTTATTAATGATATTTCTCATTCAATAAAATTGTATGAATTCTTTCGTTTTGTCGATGATTTAAAACTTTTTAGAACAGTAACAACAGCTGAAGATGCATCTCTAATTGATAATGATATCAAAAATATTGTAAAATGGTTTATAATCAATGGCATGGACTTAAATATAAAAAAAATTTAAGTTAATGACATTTAATAGATCAAAATCTAATTTTGCATACAACTATAGTATAAACTCTCAGATATTAGAATGAGTCAATTTTTGTAAAGATCTTGGTGTATCTATAGATACCAAATTGACGTTTGATAAACATTTTAATTATGTAACTAACAAAGTCTTAAGAATATTAGGATTTATCAAGCGGCATTCAAATCATTTTACTGTTTTACTGTTTTATCCTATCTTAGAATACGGTTCTGTGGTATGGTCTCTATCCTATGAAATTCACATTAATCAAATTGAAAAAGTCCAAAATAATGTTTTTAAATATTTGTCATTTTGTACTAATATAGTACAATTTTATGTTAAATTTTAATTATTTCTATGCGCTGCATATTTGTATAGAAATTTTCAAACTATTAATTCAATATTTGAATTTATTATAATTTAAAAATTAGACATTAGAATTTAATGAAATTTTAATATAAGTTGGTACTAACATGGTACTATTTTATGTTAAAATTGTATTAAAATCTATACGCTGGATTTTTGTTTAGAAATTTGTAAACTTAATTCAATTTGTTTCATTTGCAACTGCACTATATGAAATTTTGATAACTCAAAAATTAGACATTGGAATTTAATAAAAGTTTACCATAAATTAGTACTTTTTTATGTAGAAATTTTATTTTATTACATTTTTGTTCAACTATTAATTCAATTTTTTCTACTTCAACTGTATAAATTAAAATTATTATAACACAAAAATTAGACATTAGAATTTAATGAAATTTTAATATAAGTTGGTACTAATATAGTACTATTTTATCTTAAAATTTTATTAAATTCTATACACTGAATTTTTGTATAGATTGTAAAGTATTGTTTTATTTCAACTGTACTATTTGAAATAATTATAACTCAAAAATTAGACTTTAAAATTTAATATAATTTTAACATAAATAAATACTAATTTGACATAAAATTTTAGTCAATTTTATACTCCCAATATTTCTGCAAACTGTTTGAAATTTACCCAAACAACCTGTTTTGTAATAAAAGCACAAATTAGATATTCAATATTTCAAAAATTAGATATTGAAATTTGATCAAATTTTGATATAATTAAGTACTACTTTGGCATAAAAATTTATCTGTTTTGATACGCTGGATTTTGTATAATTTAGCTTTAATCTTTCATTGTACTAAAACTGTTATTTTTTGTTTTAGGTGAGTTTTCTTCTACTTATCTAAACTTGCAAACAATTTAAAGCAAGTAAGTTTAAACACAATGTATTCAAATGAATAATTTAATGCAATACTTAAAATTTAAATGTATATTTTTGATTAGTTAATTGCAACTGAGGACACATTTTTTTACAATTTTTCAAAAATGCTTTATAATTTTTAAATTTTGTGAATTATTTTATTGTTATCCTAAAAAATATTTAATTTTTTTTTAAAACAGCTTAAATTTTGTTTTTTAAATAAAATGCTACTGAGGTTACAATATTAGCAAAAAGGTTTTTAAATTTTAAATTTGTTGTATAAAACATTTAAAAAAAAAATGTTTTTACTATTTTTTAACATTTTTTGATATTGAAATAAACTGCAACTGAGGGCACAATTTTTGCATTTTTTTTTTAAATTTTTGAAATTACGTTTATTAACCTTTTTTGTGTTATTCTAAAAAATATTTAAAAAAGATTAGTTTTTACTATTTTTTAATCATTTTTGAAAATTGTTTTAATTTTGTTATTCAATTAAATTGCAACTGAGGACACAATTGTTGCTAAAACTTTTCAAATTTAAAAAATATGAAAATTAGTCTTTCTTGTGTTATCCAAGAAAATATTAGTTTTTACTATTTTTTTTATTTTTTTAAAAATTGCATAATTTTTTTTTAAATAGAATGCAACTGAGGTCACAATTTTTACAAAAATGCTTTTAAATTTCAAAATTAATTAAATTCACCATTTCTCTGTAATTCTAGAAAATAGTTTAAAAAAATATTAGTTTTTACTATTTTTTAAGTGTTTTTAAAAATTGCTTAATTTTTGTTTTATAAATAAGTTGCAACTGAAGTCACAATTATTGCAAAAATGTTCTTAATTTTTAAAATTATGTAAATGAACCTTTTTTATGTTATATTGATTAAAAAAAATTTAGAAAAAAAATAATTTTTACGATATTTTAACAATTTTTGAAAATTGCTTAAATTTAAAAAAAAAATAGTTTTTACAAATTTTTAACAATTTTTGAAAATTGCTTAAATCTTTTTTTCAATAAATTGCAACTGAGGTCACAATTTTTGCAAAAATGTTTCTAAATTTTGAAGATATGTGAAATGGTTAATTTACATATCTTCAAAAACAACTGAAATAAAAAAAACTATTCTAAATTTTTGTTATATTATATAAAACTTTTTTTTTTTTTAAAATAAAAACATTTAAAAAAAATAGTTTTTATTATTTTTTTACATTTTTTGAAAATTGTTTAAGTTTTGAAATTGAAATAAACTGCAACTGGAGACACAATTTCTGCATTTTTTTCTTCTAAATTTTTTGAGTTTTGTAAATTAAACTTTTTTATGTTATTCTAAAAAATATTTTAAAAAAAAAGTTTTTCTATGTTTAATTTTTTTTGAAAATTGTTTAATTTTTAGTATTTAGGTAAATAAAATGCAACTGAGGTCACAATTTTTGCACAAATGCTTCCAAATTTTGAAATTATGTTAATCAACATTTTTTATATTATATAAAAAAGTATTTTGAAAATTTATAATTTTTTACTATTTTTTAACAATTTTTGAAAATTGCTTAAATTTTGTTGTTTAAATAAATTGCAACTGAGGTTATAATTTTTGCAATTTATTTGAATATCAAAATTTAATCAATTATCAAAATTTGTTAAAAAAAGTAAAAACAAATATTTTTTCAAAAATAGTTTCTAGGATAACATAAGAATAGTTGGTTTACCTAATTTCAAAATATGAAAACATTTTTGCAAAAATTATGATTTCAGTTGCAATTTATTTGAATAACAAAATTTAAGCAATTATCAAAATTTGTTAAAAAAAGTAAAAACTAATATTTAAAAAAAAAAAATTTTAGGATACCATAAGAATAGTTAGTTTACAAAATGACAAATTTTGAAAAGTTTTAGCAACAATTGTGTTCTCAGTTGCAATTTAATTAAATTACAAAATAAAAACAATTTTCAAAAATTGTAAAAAATTGTAAAAATTAATATTTGATTAAATAGTTTTTAGAATAACAAAAGATAAGTTACTTCAAGTAATTTCAAAATTCAGAAAAAAAAATGTAAAAATTGTAAATTTTTTTTTTTTTAATATACTTTAGTATAACATTAGAATGGTTGATTTAAATAATTTTGAAATTAAAAGCTTTTTTGTAAAAAATGTAACCTAAGTTGCAAGTTAATTAAATAACAAAATTTAAACAGTTTTTAAAAATTATTAAAAAATAGTTAAAACTATTTTTTTTTTAATACTTTTTTATATAATATTAAAATTGATTTACATCATTTTAAAATTAGAAAACATTTTTGCCAAATTTGTGACTTCAATTGTATAACAAAATTTGGTCAATTTAAAAAAAAATGTTAAAAAATAGCAAAAATTAATATATTTTTTAAATATTTTTTTAAAATAACATAAAAAAGGTTGATTATGTAATTTTTTTGTAAAAAAAAAAAATATAAAAATAAAAACTACTTTTTTTAATCAAATTTAAAAAAAATTATTTGAACAACAAAATATCAATTAAAATTAAAAAAAAGTAAAAACCAAAAATTTTTCAAAAAATGTTCTAGAATCAAATAAGTATAATAGATTTACATAATTTTAAAATTTGTAAAAATTTTTGCAAAAAAATTTAAACAATTTTCAAAAACAGAAACAACCAATAATTTTTTAAAAATATTTTCTAGGATAGCAGAAGACTGGTTGATTCACATAAATTCAAAATTTAAAACCTTTTTTGCAAAAATTGTGACCTCAGTTGCAGTTTATAACTAAATTTAAGCAATTTAAAAAAAAATATAAAAAACAGAAATAACTATTTTTTTTTAAATTTTTTCTAGGATAACATAAGAATGGTTGATTTAAATAATTTTGAAATTTGAAAACTTTTTTGTAAAAAATTGTAAAAACAAAATTTATGCATTTTTTTAAAATTGTTAAGAATGGTAAAAACTAATATTTTTTAAAAATTATTTTAATATCACTTAAAGAAAGTCAATTTACATAATTTTAAAATTTGATTATTTTTTCCAAAATTGTAACCTCAGTATTTAAACAATTTTTAAAAAATGTTAAAAAATAGCAAAAATAAATATTTTAAATAAAAATTATTAATTTACATAATGTACAAAATTTAAAACGTTTTTGGTAAAATTGTGACCTCAGTAACATAAAACTCTAAAAAAAAATTAGACAATTTTTATAAATTAAAAAAAAATCCAAATTATTTTTTAAAATAACATAAAAATTTTAGCAATTTTATTCAATTTAAAATTATTATTTTTTATTATTTTTTAACAGTTTATGAAAATTGCTTAAATTTTGCTGTTTAAATAAATTGCAACTAAAGTTACAATTTTTGCAAAAATAATTTCAATTTTTAAAATTATGTAAATTAAATTTTTTTGTTATCCTAGAAAAGATTTTAAAAAAAAAGAAATTTTTACTATTTTTTAACAAATTTTTAAATTGTTTAAACTTTGTTGTTCGAATAAGTTGCTTATTGAGGTTACAATTTTTGCAAAAATGTTCCAATTTTTAAAATTATGTAAATTAAACATTTTTTGTTATTCTAGAAAAAAATAAAAAAAAAATAGTTTTTTACTATTTTTTAACAAATTTTGAAAATTGATTAAATTTTGTTGTTCAAATAAATTACAATTGAAGTCACAATTTTTGAAAAATACTTTTAAACTTTAAAGTTATCAATCAACCATTTTTATACCATTTAAAAAAAAATGTTAAAAATATTAGTTTTCACTATTTAATAAACAAATTAAATTTGCTTAAATTATTTTATTCAAATGCTACTGAGAGCACAATTTTTGCTAAATTGTATCTAAATTTTGAATGTAAATCAACCTTGTTTGTATTATTCTAGAAAATAATTGTAAAAAATGTTAGTTTTTACTATTTTTTTAACGTTTTTTGAAAATTGCTTAAATTTTAAAATATTCTTATACATTGCAACTGAAGGCACTATGTTTGCAAAACTATATAAATCAACTTTTTTTTAATGTTATTTTAGCATTTTTTGTTTGACAAATGACAAGTGATGTTTGACAATTTAATATTTTTTTACTATTTTGAAAATTGCTAAAATTTTGTT
The DNA here is from genome assembly GCA_963932245.1 of Tachinus rufipes. Lineage (NCBI taxonomy): Eukaryota > Metazoa > Arthropoda > Insecta > Coleoptera > Staphylinidae > Tachinus > Tachinus rufipes. Next base: position 2,234,072 of record OZ010743.1, on the reverse strand, counting down.
GATTAGTTCATTGCAACTGAGGACACATTTTTTCACAATTTTTCAAAAATGCTTTAAAATTTCGTGAAATAATTTATTGTTATCTTAAAAAATATTTAAAAAAATGATTTTTGAAAACAGCTTAAATTTTATGTTTTAATAAAATGCTTATATTGGCAAATATGCGCTTTTAAATTTTAAATTAAAAATATTTTAAAAAAATTAGTTTTTACTATTTTTTACATTTTTTGATATTTAAATAAACTGCAACTGAGGGCACAATTTTTGCATTTTTTTTTTCTAAATTTTGAAATTACTTAAATTAACCTTTCTTATGTTATTCTAAAAAATATTTAAAAAAAAATATTAGTTTTTACTATTTTTTAATAATTTTTGAAAATTGTTTTTATATTGTTATTCAATTAAATTGCAACTGAGGACACAAATTTTAAAAAATATGGAAATTAGCCTTTCTTATGTTATCTAAGAAAATATTAGTTTTTACTAGTTTTTTACATTTTTTTAAAAATTGCCTAATTATATTTTTTAAATAAAATGCCATAATTTTACCAAAAACGTTTTAAAATTTTTACAAATCAATCTTTTTTATGTTATCTTAAAAAATATTTTAATAAATTGCTTTTTTTAACATTTTTTGAAAATTGCTTAAATTTCGTTGTGCAACCGAGGTCACAATTTTAGCAAAAAAAATTCAAATTTTGAAATTATATAAATTGGCTTTTTTATGTTATACTAAAAATATTTTTAAAAAATTTTAGTGTTTACAAATCCTAACAATTTTTAAAAATTGCATAAATTTTGTTTTTACAATTTTTTACAAAAAAGCTTTCAAATTTCAAAACTTTGTTATCCTAGAAAATATTTATTTCTATTTTTTATAATTTTTTTAAATTGCTTAAATTTAGTTATTTAAATAAACTGCAACTGAGGTCACAATTTTTGCAAAAAAGGTTTTAAATTTTAAATTTATGTGAATCAAACATTCTTTGGCTATCCTAGAAAATATTTTTGAAAATATTAGTTTTTACAACTGTTATTGTTTAAATTTTTTTATTCAAATAAATTGTATTTGAGGTTACATTTTTTAAAAATGTTTCTAACTTTTAAAATGTTGTTATACTAATTTGATTCTAGAAAACTATTTAAAAATTTTAAGTTTTTTTTTTTTTAATTAGTTTATTTTGTTGTTCAAATAAACTGCAACTGAGATTACAATTTTTGCTAAAATGTTTTCAATTTTTAAAATTATGTATATCAGACATTTTTTGTTATCCTAAAATAGATAAAAAAAAAAATTCACAAATTTTGGCAAAAGTGTTTCCAAATTTTTATATTAAATAAATTGCAAATATTGATTAAATTTTGTTATTTATTTTTTTTTCAACTTAGGATACACTTTTTACAAAAAAGCTTTTAATTTCAAAGTTATTTAAATCAACCTTTATTATGTTATACTAGAAAATAATTTAAAAAAAAATAGTTCTTACTATTTTTATAATTTTTTTTATTTGCTAAAATTTAGTTATTTAAATAAAATGCTACAATATTGGCAAACGGGCTTTTAAGTTTTAAATTTGGTGTTTATTAATTAAAAAAAAAATTGTTTTTACTATTTAAAAAAAAAAGATATTTAAATAAACTGCAACTGAGGGCACAATTTTTGCAATTACGTAAATTAACCTTTTTTGTGTTATTCTAAAAATATTTAAAAAAATATTAGTTTATTTTAATATTTTTTAATAATTTTTGAAAATTGTTATTCAACTAAACTGCAACTGAGGACACAATTGTTGCTAAATTTGCCATTCTTATGTAATTCTAGAAAATATTTTTAAAAAAATATTAGTTTTTACTATTTTAACAGTTTTTAAAAATTGCTTAATTTTTGTTTTAGAAATAAGTTGCAACTGAGGTCATAATTATTGCATAAATGTTCTCAATTTTTAAATTTATGTAAATAAAAAAATTTTATGTTGTATTTATAAAAAAATATTTTAGAAAAATATTGATTTTTACTATTTTTTAACAGTTTTTGAAAATTGCTTAAATTTTATTATTCAAATGACTGAGGTCACAATTTTTGCAAAAATATTTCAAAATTTTGACATTATTTAAATCAATATTTTTTATATTATCCAAAAAAAATATTTTTTTTACAATTTTTGAAAATTGATAAATTCTTTATTCAAAAAATTGCAACTGAGGTTACAATTTTTGCAAAAAAAGTTTTCAAATTTTAAAATTATATAAATCAACTATTTTTATGTTATTCTAAAAATTATTTTTAAAAAAATGTTACTTTTTACTATTTTTTAACAATTTTTGAAAATTGCTGAAGTTTTGTTATTTAAATAAATTGTAACTTCAGTTGCAATTTTGACAAAAAAATTCTAAGTTTTGACTTATCAACTTTTTTTTAAAAGAGGTCACAATTTTGACAAAAATGCTTTCAAATTTTGTAATTATGTTAACCATATTTAAAAAATAAAATTTAAACAATTTTTCAAATTAAAAAAAAAACAAAATCTACTTTTTTTTTTTTTTTCTAAAATAACATAAGAATAATTGATTCACATATCTTCAAAATTTAGAAGCTATTTTTCAAAAATTGTGACTTCAGTTGCAATTTATTGAATAAAAAAATTTAAGCAATTTTCAAAAATTGTTAAAAATTTGTAAAAACTATTTTATTTTATTTTTTTGAATAACAAGAGAAAAATTAACCATCTGCTATTCTAAAAAACTTAAAAAAACAGTTTTTACAAATTTTTAACAATTTTTGAAAACTGCTTAATTTTTTTATTCAATATGCAATTTATGAGGTCACATCTTTGCCAATTTAGCTTCTAAATTTTGAAAATATGTGAATTAACCATTCTTAAGAAAATCTTTTAAAAATATGTGTTTTTACTATTTAAAAAAATTTATTTGCTTAAATTAAGTTATTTAAATAATGTAACTGAGATCACAGCATTTTCAAAAAAATTTAAAATTTTGAAAATATGTAAATCAATTATTCTTATAATATTTTAGAAAAAAAAAATTTTAAAAAAAGATTTTGTTTTTTTTTTAATTTGAAAAATTGTTTAAATTTAATTTTTTAAATAAAATGCTACTGAGGTCATAATTTTACCAAAAATGATTTAAAATTTTTACAAATCATTTTTTTTTTGTTAAATAATTTAAAAAAATATTAGTTTTTGCAATTTTTTACTTTTTTTTTTTTAATTGCCTAAAATTTATTATGCAAACTGAAGGTAACAATTTGGCAAAAAGGTTTTTTAATTTTGAAATTATGTAAATCAATCTTTTTTTATGTTATCCTAAAAAATATCTTTAAAAAAATATTAGTTTTCACTAATTTTAAATTTTCTTAAAAAATGTTTTTATTTTGTATTTTAAATAAAATGCTACTGAGGCTAAAATGTTTTCAAATTTTGACATTGTATAAATTGGTTCTTTTTATGATATTTTAAAAAATATTTTTGAAAACATTAATTTTTGCTTTACTTACTACTTTACTAATTTTTCTTTTATTGTTCAAGTTTTGTTGTTCAATAAATTCCAACTGAAATAAAAAAAACTATTCTTAATTTTTGTTATATTATATAAAACTTTTTTTTTAATATTGTTTTTTACTTTTTTTTTTATTTGTTTAACCTTTGTTTTTCAAATAAAAGTTACTGAGGACACAATTTTGTTAAAAAATAAAAACATTTAAAAAAAATAGTTTTTATTATTTTTTACATTTTTTGAAAATTGTTTTAGTTTTGAAATTGAAATAAACTGCAACTGAAGACACAATTTCTGCATTTTTTTTCTCTAAATTTTTTGAGTTTTGTAAATTAAACTTTTTTATGTTATTCTAAAAAATATAAAAAAAAAGTTTTTACTATGATTAACTTTTTTGAAAATTGTTTAATTTTTGGTATTTAGGTATATAAAATGCAACGGAGGTCACATTTTTTGCAAAAATGCTTTCAATTTTTGAAATTATGTAAATCAACATTTTTTATATTATATAAAAAAGTATTTTGAATATTTATAATTTTTTACTATTTTTTAACAATTTTTGAAAATTGCTTAAATTTTGTTGTTCAAATAAATTGCAACTGAAGTTATAAGTTTTGCAATTTATTTGAATATCAAAATTTAATCAATTATCAAAATTTGTTAAAAAATGTAAAAACTAATATTTAAAAAAAAAAATATTTTAGGATACCATAAGAATAGTTGGTTTACAAAATGACAAATTTTAAAAAGTTTTAGCAACAATTGTGTCTTCCGTTGCAATTTAATTGAATTACAAAATAAAAACAATTTTCAAAAATTGTAAAAATTAATATTTGTTTTAAATAATTTTTAGAATAAAATAAGATAAGTTATTTTAGGTAATTTCAAAATTCAGAAAAAAAATTGTAAAAATTGTAAAACTATTTTTTTTAATATACTCTAGTATAACATTAGAATGGTTGATTTAAATAATTTTGAAATTAAAAGCTTTTTTGTAAAAAGTGTAACTTAAGTTGCAAGTTAATTAAATAACAAAATTTAAGCAATTTTTAAAAATTGTTAAAAAATAGTAAAAACTAATTTTTTTTAAATACTTTTTAATATAATATTAAAATTGATTTGCATCATTTCAAAGTTAGAAAACATTTTTGCCAAATTTGTGACTTCAATTGAATAACAATATTTGGTCAATTTAAAAAAAATGTTAAAAAATAGCAAAAATTATATATTTTTTAATTTTTTTTTCAAATAACATAAAAAAGGTTGATTTACATATTGTAATTTTCTTTTTTATTAAAATTGTGACTTCAGTAGCATATTATTTAAAAAACAAAATATAAAAATAAAAAAAAAATAAAAAACTAATTTTTTTAGAATAATTAATTAAAATTAAAAAAAGTGAAAACCAAGAATTTTTTAATTAATTTTCTAGAATCAAATAAGTATAATAGATTTACATAATTTTAAAATTTGTAATCATTTTTGCAAAAAAAACAAAATTTAAACAATTTTCAAAAACAGTAAAAACCAATAGTTTTTAAAAATATTTTCTAGGATAGCAGAAGAATGGTTGATTCACTTAAATTCAAAATTTAAAACCTTTTTTGCAAAAATTGTGACCTCAGTTGCAGTTTATTTAAATAACTAAATTTAAGCAATTTTAAAAAAATTATAAAAAAACTGAAATAACTATTTTTTTTTTAATATTTTCTAGGATATAAGAATGGTTGATTTAAATAATTTTGAAATTTAAAATTTTTTTTGTAAAAAATTGTAAAAACAAAATTTATGCATTTTTTAAAAATTGTTAAGAATGGTAAAAACTAATATTTTTTAAAAATATTTTTAGTATTACTTAAAGAAAGTCAATTTACATAATTTTAAAATTTGATTATTTTTTTCCAAAATTGTAACCTCAGTTGCTCAACAATATTTAAACAATTTTCAAAAAATGTTAAAAATTAGCAAAAATCAATATTTTTTAAGATAACATAAAAAAGATTAATTTACATAATGTAAAAAAATTAAAACGTTTTTGGTAAAATTGTGACCTCAGTAACATAATATTATAAAAAAAAATTAGACAATTTTTATAAATTTAAAAAAAAATCTAAATTATTTTTTAAAATAACATATTAATAAAAAAAGCATTGAATATATTAATAAAATTTAAGCAATTTTATTTAATTTAAAATTATTATTTTTTAACAATTTTAGAAATTTGCTTAAGTTTGTTGTTCAAATAAATTGCAACTGAGGTTACAATTTTTGCAAAAATGTTTTCAATTTTTAAAATTATGTAAATTAAACATTTTTTGTTATTTTAGAAAAAAAAAAATTTAAAAAAATAGTTTTTTACTATTTTTTAACAAATTTTGAAAATTGATTAAATTTTGTTGTTCAAATAAATTACAATTGAAGTCACAATTTTTGAAAAATGCTTCTAAACTTTAAAATTATGTGAACCAACCATTCTTATACTATTTAAGAAAATGTTAAAAATATTAGTTTTCACTATTTAATAAACAAATTAAATTTGCTTAAATTAATTTATTCAAATGCTACTGAGAGCACAATTTTTGCAAAACTGTATCTAAATTTTGAATGTAAATTAACCTTATTTGTATTATTCTAGAAAATAATTGTAAAAAACGTTTTTTGAAAATTGCTTAAATTTTAAAATATTCTAATACATTGCAACTGAAGGCACAATGTTTGCAAAACTATATAAATCAAAATTTCTTTAATGTTATTTTAGCATTTTTTGTTTGACAAATGACAAATGATGTTTGACAATTTAATATTTTACATTTAAAGTACCTTTTGACAGTTAATAAACAGTTGCACATTTTATTGTTATTTGACAATTTGAAACACGGTTTGACAGCTATTAAAAGTTGCACATTTTCATAATATTATTTTCATTTTTGACAAATGGTTGTTTGACAATTTGCAATATTGTTTGACAGTTAAAACTTTTAAATTGAATACTTTGACAATTTCATTATTTTTTGACTATTTTTTTTTTTTAGTTTTAATAGTTAATTATGAGATTTGTCTACTAATTTAACAATAAGTTATTTTGACAGATTATATTTTTGAAATTTATCTGTCAAAAAGGTTCGTTTTAAATGTCAAATATTTGATAAAAGCATAATAATTGTATAGTTGAGTATGTAGCAATCAATTTATAGCAGTACTGAGACTACACTACCATAATAGAATAAACTAAATAGTAAAATGAGATCATCATATTTATTTTAATTCTAAATTAGAGTATATTTTGTTTCATGCATCATCCAAAAATAAATTCGTTGAAAAAATATTCTCGCTTCATTGAGGAGTGAATTTGCGCGATGACGCCAGCATAGTTTTTTTTTTCAGTAGGTTATTCTATCTATCTGTGAATAACATCTTAGTACATTCCAAAAATATTATTTATAGCATATGCACATGTCATTGAAAATACGCCGTCGTGCCCTGTGATGCATTCTCAATGATTTCATACGAAAGCGATTTATATTTAGAACAGACGCTTATATGCGATCATTTTTTATAGTATTTTCGTTCCGTGAGGTAATCAGTTGTACAAATGGACTTATTTACATAATCAATAACATGAGTAATAAATTTTAAAATAAAATAATAAAAAAAAAAGTATAAAACATTTTTATTGCGAATTGATTCCCTTTTTCTCGGACGTGTAAAATATTTCCAGCAGAATTCCTTTTTTATATTTTTTTCAGCACATTTTTCCATGTGCGGTAGAGTGGAGTGAAAAATAAAGGCCATTGTTCATCTAGTGGGGGATGTTAAGAGCCTGCGACTGGCCGGTGCAATTTGTCCGGACAGCGATTATAAGGAGAGTGTGGATTCATAAAAAAAATAATAGAATGCCAACAAATTTTACTGAAAATACCACTTTTGTCTTAAATGCTTATTGTTTCCTGTTATATGTATAAATCCATTTGTTATAATATGAATTTTCTAGCACTTTTCTCATGAATATAAAAGAGATCGCAAAAAATATATTTGTAAGTAAAGCAAAAACCATAAAAACCGGATAGTAAACTTTTAGAATATTGGAAGCAAATAAATTGGCGTGCGAAATGTCAATCTCAGGAATGGGTCGTATTATGTCCTTCTCCGCAACGCAACCCCTTCAACCCATCACGAACCCAAACCTTTATCTAACTTTCCCGCGCTGTAAATCACACACCAACTTTCACACATCATCGCGCAGCAGAATTTTCAATAAATATAAATAAGGCAAACATCAAACGAAATATTATAATTTTGTGTGTTATCTAAAAAATATTTTGAACAATCTAGGACTGATAAAAATAAGTTAGAAGTTTACTTAATCCCAAGTAATGATTATAAATGTAATATTTATGCGGTTAATAGTTTTCAAAGGAGCAAGTGGTCCCTTGAGCTGTCCATAATGTATCTTAATACGCAATGCAGGGACAGCAACCTCCATAAGAAATCCCCCTCGAGAGTTTAAATCTCCTTCATCATTATAGAGGTTGTAAATCTTGACCACCTTCTCATACAACTTATTTTTCTTTTATGATTGAAATGCAAATTGAATCCGCTGACAGGTTAATCGATAGAGCGGTAAAGAATGGAAAAACCTTTAAAAACGTTTTATTTTATATTTTTGTTGGCAATACAAAATATCCTCTGAGCAGATCATCATTTCCTAAATAAAGAAAGTGCAAGTAATAACAATTTACACAATGTTGGTTAAATTGCTTCCCTTCCTCACTACATTCGCAACAAAGCTCATATACGCTCATCATGACAAAGGAGAGCGCTTAAAGTAAATTACTTATAGAATATTGTTAATTTTCCTTTGTGAATACGTTGCGGATATTATGCGTCATATTGAATAGATTAAACTTAAATTCAGCTATAATTTATATTCGGACAATCGATGCGGAATAATTTATTATTATTAGCAAATTTAATTGAACCAAATTAATTTGCATAATACAATTGGAAACAATTACAAATTTATTTTACAATGTTTTAACAACTGATTTGAAATATTCGTTGTATTGTATGAAGAAGAAATCCCATTCCGTTGTGTTTTCGCATGGCCATCTTTCTATTTCCACACCCCTTGTGTAAACAGTGCACCAAGTCCCGGTTCGATCCTTCAGGATTCCATTGTTTCCACTGCATATACATTTTGGTGGTTCGGGGATGTTGCATGACATTACGTGCGACACGTGGATTCCCGTGCATTGTACGTTTCCTTGTAATGCTTGAGGCTTATAACCGATCCAGCAGTTACATATTTTGATTGACGATCCGTTTACTGTGAGGAGGAGGATTGTTGATAATAAATATATTGATAACCTGAAAAAATATCAGAATTAGTTGGGTTTTCAATAAAAATTATAAATTAAAACTAAATGAAAATTGTATATAAAATAGTTTTTGTGATCCAACTTGATAACTAACACTTAGTGGGCTACTCTGATCCAAACTATTGACACGTTCTCATGTTCTGGAGTGGCTCACCCATCCAACCAAGTGTTCGTTATTAAAAGGTTTAATGTTTGATTTCTTTGCGAACGTCAAATGTCACTTAATTACACAAAACGGTTGTGATCTGAAATATTGATAACTAGCAGTTAGGATGGTGGGTGGGCCAGTCTAATCCAAATTATCAACACATTTTCATGATCTGGAGTAGCCCACCAACCCACCCAAGTGTTCGTTATCAAAAAGTTTAAAGTTTGACCTCTCTAAGACAACAAAAGTAACTTAATCACACAAAACGTTTTGTAATTCAATTTCATGGTAACTAACACTTGGGTGGGTGGGTTTCCCACTCCGATCCAAACTACTGAATTGTTATCATAGTATGTTATCAAAAAGTTTAATGTTTTTCCTTTTTGCCAACGTCAGAAATTACTTAATCACACGAGTAGGTCGTGATCCAACCTCTTGATAACTAACCCTTAGGTGGGTGGGTTACTCCAATCTAAACTACTGACTTGTTATTAGAATATGGAATGTCCCACCCACCCACCCAAGTGTTTGTTATCAAGAGGTTTAAAGTTTGACCTCTTTGCAAACGTCAGAAGTCACTTAATCACAGAAGACTGTCGTCATCTAACCTCTTGATAACAAACACTTGGGTGGTTGGGTGGGATACTCCATATTGTAATGAAGAGTCAGTAGTTTAAATTGGAGTAACCCACCCTTCCACCCAAATGTTCGTTATCAAGAGGTTTAAAGTTTGACCTCTGTGCTGACTTCAAATGTCATTTAATCACACGAGACGGTTGTGATCCAACCTCTTGGTAACGAACACTTGGGTGGATGAGTGGGCCACTTTAATCAAAATTATTGACACGTTTTCATGCTCTAGAGTGGCTCACCCACCCAAATATTTGTTATGAAGAGGTTTAATGTTTGACCTCTCTGCAAACGTCAAAAGTTAACATAATTATTACAAAGTACTATTGAGCATATTTTCTAAACCAAACATTGGAACATTTTGCAACTTTAGTCACTTTGAGTACTAATATGGTACTAATTGTTATACCAATTTGATTAGTTTTCATACGATCAATTTAACTATAAAATTTTTCAAAAATTTATTTCTTTTACTGAACTATTTTAATTATTACAAAGCACTATATAGCTTCATCTTCTAAACCTAAAATTGGAACCATTTGCAATTTTGATCAAGTAAAGTACCATAATAGTACTTATAGTACTATTTGTTGTACAAGTTTGAACAATTTTGATACGACCTAATTTTTACAAATTTTTTTTTTTATCTGAACTAACATAATTATTACAAAGTACTATTGAGTATATATTCTAAACCAAACATTGAAACATTTTGCAATTTAAGTTACTGTAAGTACTAATATGGTAATAATAGTTGTACTAATTTGAATAGTTTTGATACGACCAATTTAACTATAAAAATTTTCAAAAATATAAACTTTATAACTGAATAACTTAATTATTACAAAGCATTTTATAGCTCCTTCTTCTAAACCTAACATTGGAACCATTTGCAATTTTAACCAATGTAAGTACTATTATGGTACTATTTGTTGTACAAGTTTGAACAATTTAGATTTGACCAATTTTATTACAAAAAATTTAAAATTGTGAGTTTATTAACTGAACTAACATAATTATTACAAAGTACTATTGAGCATATTTTCTAAACCAAACATTGGAACATTTTGCAACTTAAGTCACTTAAAGTACTAATATGGTACTAACAGATGTACTAATTAGAGTATTTTTGATACGATCAATTTAACTATAAAATTTTAAAAAATATAAACTTTATAATTAAACTAAATTAATTATTACAAAGCACTATATAGTTTCTTCTTCTAAACCTAACATTGGAACTATTTGCAATTTAGACTAATGTAAATACTATTATGGTACCATTTGTTGTTTAAGTTTGAATAATTTTGATACAACCAATTTTACTACAAAATTTTTCAAAATTGTGTGTTTATTATCTGAACTAACATAATTATTACAAAGTACTATAAAGCTCCTTCTTCTAAACCTAACATTGGATCCATTTGCAATTTTAATCAATGTAAGTACTATTATGGTACTATTTGTTGTACAAGTTTAAACAATTTGGATACGACCAATTTTATTACAAAAAAAATTAAAATTGTGAGTTTATAATCCGAACTAATATAGTTATTACAAAGCACTATTTATCATATTTTTTAAACCAAACATTAGAACATTTTGCAAATTTTGTCACTTTAAGTTCTAATATGGTACTAATAGTAGTACTAGTTTGAGTATTTTTGATACGGCTACTTTTAATAAAAGCAATTCAAATTTGTGAATTTCTTAACAGAACTATCTCAATTATTACTAAGTACTATTTAACATATCTTTTAAACTAAACATTGAAACACTTTGCAATTTTTACAATTTTTGGTACTAACACGGTACTTTTCATTGAATTACTTTAGAGTGATTTCATACAATCAATTCTACTAAAAAAAAATCAAAACTGTGAGTTTATTATCTGTACTATGCAGCATATTTTCTAAACCAATTAGAACATTTTACAATTTTGGTTAATTTAAGTACTAATATGGTACTATTAATTGCGTTATTTTAAATAGTTTTTATACAGCCAATTTTCTTTGAATTAAAATTTTATTAAAAAATTCAAAACGAAAATCCAAAAAAACCTAAACAATTACAAGAAACGGTCGGGATCCAACCTCTTTATATCTAATACTTGGGTGGATGGGTTGGCTACTCCAGAGCATGAAAACGTGTCAATAGTTTCGATACTTATGTAGTACTAAATATGTAAACACACAGTTTTTGCACAATCTTCTTGTTTTTTCTTTTATTTTGTTAAAATTTACAAATTTTTTTTACAAAAACTGCTTTAATTAAGGAACCATTTATTGGATTTTAACCAAATTCAGTAAAAATAGAACTACATATGAGTAGTATGAAATATGTAAAATAAATCAAAATCTATACGACCAATTTTGCACAATCTCCAATTTATTCCTTTTATTTTGTTTAGATTTGCACAAAACATGATATCAGAAATTGATATAACTTTAGAACCATTTATTGGATTTTTATCAAATTTAATAATAATAGAACTACAAATAGGTAGTACCAAATTTGCATAAAAAAGACAAAATCTATACGACAATTTTTGTACAATATTCAATTTATTTCTCCAATTTTGTTTAGGCTTGCACAAAACTAGATAACAAAAATTAATATAACTTTAGAATCATTCATTGGATTTTGACTAAATTTAGGAACAATAGAACTTCAAATAAGTAGTACCAAATGTGTAAATTAAAACAAAATTTATACGACAATTTTTGCACAATCTTGAATTTATTTCTCTTATCTTGTTCAGACTTGCATACAATAAGATTACAAAAAAATATTTAACTTTGAAACCATTTATAGGATTTTAATCAAATTTAATAACAATAGAATTACATTTAAGTCGTACCATTTGTGTAAAATAAAACAAAATCTATACGACAATTTTTGCACAATTTTCAATTTATTCCTTCTAATTTGTTTAGATTTGCACAAAACAAGATAACAAAATTTGATATAACTTTAGAATCATTCATTGGATTTTAACCAAATTAATTAAAAATAGAACTTGATTTAAGTAGTACCAAATGTGTAAAATAGAACAAAATCTGTACGACATTTCTTCCACAGTATTTAATTTATTCCTCTCATCTTGTTTAGACTTTCAAAAAACAATTTTTACCAAATTAAATAGTAATAGAACTACAAATAGGTAGTACCAAAAGTGCAAAATAAAACAAAATCGATACGTCAGATTTTGCTCAATTTTCAATTTATTCCTCTTATTTTGTTTAGATTTGCTCAAAACAAAATAACAAAAATTGATATAACTTCAGAACTATTTATTAGATTTTAATCAAATTTACTAGTAATAAAACTACAAATAGGTAGTACCAAATGTGCAAAATAAAACAAAATCCGTACGACAATTTTTGCACAAACTCCAATTTATTCTTCCAAATTAATTTGAACTTGCACTAAGCTAGATGACAGAAATTGATATAACTTTGGAATCACTTATTGGATTTTAACCAAACTTGGTAACAATACAACTACGTATAAGTAGTACTAAATGTGTAAACTAAAACAAAATCTATACATAAATTTTTGCACAACCTCTAATTCAATTCATATATTTTTTTTAGACTTGCACAAAACAAGATAACAAAAATTGATGTAACTTTGAAACCATTTATTGGATTTCAACCAAATTTGGTAACAATAGAACTACATATAAGTAATACCAAGTGTGTAAAATTAATCAAAATCTGTGCGACAATTTTTGCACAATCTCTATATCATTCCTCCTGCTTGGTTTAGATTTGCACAAAACAAGATAACAAAAATTGATATAAATTTGGAACCATTCATTGGATTTCAACCAATTTAATTAAAACTAGAAATACATTTCAATAGTACCAAATGTGTAAAATTGAACAAAATCTGTACGACATTTAATCCACAATATTTAATTTATTCCTCTCATCTTGTTTAGACTTTCAAAAAACAAAATAACAAAAATTGATATAACTTTGGAACCATTTATTGGATTTTAACCAAATTTAGTAGTAATAGAACTGCAAATAGGTAGTACCAAATGTGCCAAATAAAACAAAATCGATACGTCAGATTTTGCACAATTTTCTTCAATTTATTTCTCCTATTTTGTACAGATTTACACACAACAAGTTTACAAAAACCGACATAACTTTGGAACTATCCATTGGATTTTAACCAAATTTACTATCAAAAGCACTACATATAAGTAGAATCAAATGTGTAAAGTAGAACAAAATCGATACGTCAAATTTTGCACAATCTTTAATTTATTTCTGCTATTTTGTTCAGATTTGCACAAAACAAGTTAACAAAAATTGACATAGCTTTGGAACCATCTATTGGATTTTAACCAAATTTAGTAGTAAAAGAAGTACAAATAGGTAGTACCAAATATGCAAATTAAAACAAAATCTATACTACATTTTTGCAAAAACTTCAATTTATTCTTCCTATTCTGTTTAGACTAGCACTAAACAAGATGACAAAAATTGATATAACTTTGGAACAACTTATTGGATTTTAACAAAATTTAATATCAATAGAACTACATTTATGTAGTACCAAATTTGTAAAATAAAACAAAATCTATACGACAATTTTTGCACAATCTTTAATTTATGTTTCCTATTTTGTTTAATTTTGCACAAAACAAGATCACAAAATTTGATACAACTTGGGAACCATTTATTGGATTTTATTCAAATTAAATACGAATAGAACTACTTATAAGTAGTACCAATTGTGTAAAATTAAACAAAATCCATATGATAATTTTTGCACAATCTCCAATTTATTTTTCTTATTATGTTTAGAATTGCACTAAACAAGATGACAAAAATTGATATAACCTTATAACCATTTATTGGATTTTAACCAAATTTAATAACTACAAAATTACATATAAATAGTACCAAATGTGTAAAATATAACAAAATTGACACGTCAAATTTTGCAAAACTTTTAATTTGTTTCTCCTATTTTGTTCAGATTTGCACAAAACAAATTACCAAAAATCAAAATAACTTTAGAACCACTCATTGAATTTTAACCAAATTTAGTAACAATAGAGCTACAAATAGATAGAAACAAATGTGTAAAATAATACAAAATCTATACATCATTTTTTGCACAATCTCAAATTTATTCTTCCTATTTGATTTGGACTTGCTCTAAACAAGATGACAAAAATTAATATAACTTTGGAACCATTTATTAGATTTCAACCAAATTTAGTTGCAAAAAAATGTCATATAAAAAGTACCAAATGTGTAAAATAGATCAAAATCCATACGACAATTTTTGCACAATCTTTAATTTATTTCTTCTATTTTGTTTAGACTTACACTAAGCAAGATGACATAAATTAATATAACTTTAGAACCATTCATTGGATTTAAACCAAATTTAGTAGCAATAGAATTACAAATATGCTGTACCAAAAATAAAAAATAAAACAAAATCTATACGACAATTTTTGCACAATCTTCAATTTATACTTCTTATTTTGTTTAGACTTACACTAAGCAAGATGGCAAAAATTGAAAAAACTTTAAAACCATTTATTGGATTTTAACTAAATTTAGTAGAAATAGAACTACAAATAAGTAGTACCCAATGTGTTAAAAAAATAAAATTTATATGACAATATTTGCAAAATCTTAAATTTATTTTTCCTTTTTTGTTTAGATTTGTTCAAAACAATATAACAAATAATGATATAACTTTGGAACAAGTTATTGAATTTTAACCAAATTTTGTATTCATAGAACTACAAATAGGTAGTACCAAATGTGCAAAATAAAACAAAATCCATACAACAGTTTTTGCACAATCTCTAATTTATTCCTTTTATTTTGTTTAGAATTACACAAAAAAAGATAACAAAAGTAACTTTAGAACTATTTATTTAATTTTAGCCAAAATTAGTAGTAATAGAACTACAAATAGGCAGTACCATTTGTGCAAAATAAAACAAAATCTAATTTATTCTTCCTATTTTGTATAGATTTGCACATAACAAAATAATAAAAAATGATATAACTTTGAAACCCGTTATTGGTTTTTAACCAAATTTGGTTGCAATAGTGTTAATACTAGATAGTACCAAATGTGTAAAATAAAACAAAATCAATACGACAAATTTTGCACAATCTATAATTTATTCCTACAATCTTGATTAGAGTAGCATAAGCACAAAATAAGATAACAAAATTATTAAAACTTTATAACTATTCATTGGATTTTAACCAAATTTAGTATTAACTGAACTACTTTTAAGTAGTACCAAATGTGCAAATTAAAACAAAGTCTATACGACAATTTTCGAACAATCTCCAACAATTCTCTCAATTTTTTAGACTTTCACAGAACAAGATAGTAAAAAATGTTATATCTTTCGAACCATTTATTGGATTTTAACCAAGTTTAGCAACATTAAAACTACATTTAAGTAGTACCAAATGTGCAAAATAAAACAAAATCTATACGACAGTTTTTGCACAATTTTCAATTTATTCATCTCATTTTGTTTAAGTTTTTACAAAGCAAGTTTACAAAAAACGACATAACTTTGGTACTGTTCATTAGATTATAATCAAATTTAGTAACAATAGAACTACTAATATGTAGTACCAAATATGTAAAATAAAACAAAATCTATACGACAATTTTTGCACAATCTTCAATTTAATTCTCTCAAGTTTTTTAGACTTTTACAGAACAAGATTATAAAAAATGTTATAACTTTGGAACCATTCATTGGATTTTAACTAAATTTAGTAACAATAAAACTACATCTAAGTAGTACCAAATGTGTTAAATAAAACAAAATTTTCACGTTAAATTTTGCACAATCTTTAATTTATTTCTTCAATTTGGTCAGATTTGCACACAACAAGTAATCAAAAATTGACATAACTTTGGAACCATTTATTGGATTTTAACTAAATTTAGTAGTAATAGAACTACATACAAGTAGAACCAAATGTGTAAAATAAAACGAAATCGATACGTCAAATTTTGCACAATCTTTAATTTATTTCTGCTATTTTGTTCAGATTTGCACAAAACAAGTTAACAAAAATTGACATAACTTTGGAACCATTTATTGGATTTTAACCAAATTTAGTAGTAAAAGAAGTACAAATAGGTAGTACCAAATGTGCAAATTAAAACAAAATCTATACTACATTTTTTGCAGAAACTTCAATTTATTCTTTCTATTCTGTTTAGACTAGCACTAAACAAGATGACAAAAATTGATATAACTTTGGAACAACTTATTGGATTTTAACAAAATTTAGTAACAATAGAACTACATTTATGTAGTACCAAATTTGTAAAATAAAACAAAATCTATACGACAATTTTTGCACAATATTCAATTTGTTTCTCCAATTCTGTTTAAACTTGCACATTACAAGTTAACAACAATTGACATAACTTTGGAACCATTTACTGGATTTTAACCAAATTTAGTAACAATAGTACTATATTTAAGTAGTACTAAATATGTAAAATAGAACAAAATTTAGACGAAAATTTTTGCACAAACTCCAATTATTTCTGCCATTTTGTTTAGATTTGCCCAAAACATGATAACAAAAATTGATATAACTTTAGAACTATGTATTAACTTTTAACCAAATTAAGTAACAATTAAACGTTACCATATGTGTAAATTAAAACAAAATCTATACGACAATTTTTGCAAAATCTCCAATTTGTTTTTCATGTTTGGTCTAGATTTGCACCAAACAAGATAACAAAATTTGATATAACTTTGGAACCATTCATTAGATTTCAACCAAATTAAGTTACAAGAGAAATACATATAAAAAGTACCAAATGTGTAAAATAGATCAAAATCCATACGACATTTTTTGCAAAATCTTTAATTTATTCTTTCTATTTTGTTTAGACTTACACTAAGCAAGATACAAAAATTGATATAACTTTGAAACCATTCATTGGATTTTAACCAAATTTAGTTGTAATAGAACTACAAATAGCTAGTAAAAAATGTGTAAAGTAAAACAAAATCCATACGACAGTTTTTGCACAATATTCAGTTTATTCCTTCTGATTTGTTTAGACTTGCACTAAGCAAGATGACAAAAATTGATATAACTTTGGAACTGTTTATTGGATTTTGACAAAATTTGGTAACAATAAAACAATTAAAATGTAGTACTAAATGTGTAAAATAAAACTAAATCTATACGATAATTTTTGCACAATCTCTAATTTATTCATCTCATTTTGTTTAGATTTGCACAAAACAAGATAACAAGAATTGATATAACTTTGAAACCACTTATTGGATTTTAACCAAATTTAGTAGTAATTGAACTACTTATCAATAGTACCAATAGTGTAAATAAAAACAAAATCCATACAACAGTTTCTGCACAATCTTTAATTTATTCCTTTTATTTTGTTTAGATTTGCTCAAAAAAGATAACAAAAATTGATTTAACTTTGAAATTATTTATTAGATTCTGACCAAA
Source organism: Tachinus rufipes (assembly GCA_963932245.1). NCBI lineage: Eukaryota > Metazoa > Arthropoda > Insecta > Coleoptera > Staphylinidae > Tachinus > Tachinus rufipes. The sequence continues at coordinate 2,215,884 of OZ010743.1, read as the reverse complement.
TTTAGTACCAATTTAACTTTATATAAGTAGTACCAAATATGTAAAATAATACAAAATCGATACGTCAATTTTTGCACAATCTTTAATTTATTGCTTCAATTTTATTCAAGTTTGCACAAAACAAGATAACAAAAAATATTATTACTTTAAAACCATTTATTAGATTTAAACCAAATTTAGTAACATTAGAACTACATTTATGTAGTACCAATTGTGTAAAATAAAACAAAATCTATACGACATTTTTGCACAATCTCTAATTTATTTGTTCTATTTTGTGTAGATTTGCACAAAACAAAATAACAAAATTTTCTATAACTTTGGAACTATTCATTGGATTTTATCCAAATTTAGTAGTAATAGAACTACATTTAGGTAGCACCAAATATGTAAATTAAAACAAAATCTATACAACAAATTTTGTACAATCTAAAATTTATTTGTTCTATTTTGTTTAGATTTGCACAAAACAAGATAACAAAAATTAATATAACTTAGAAACTATTTATTGGATTTTAACTAAATTTTGTAGTAATAGAACTACAAATAGGTAGTACCAACTATGCAAATTAAAACACAATTTATACGACTATTTTTGCACAATATTTATATTATTCTTCCTACTTTGTTTAGATTTGCACAAAACAAGAAAATCAAAATTTATATAACTTTGGAACCATTTATTGGATTTTAATCAAATTTATTAACAATAGAACCACATTTAAGTAGTACCAAATGTGTAAAACAAAATAAAATGTATACAACAATTTTTGCACATTCTCCAATTTATTTCTTCTATTTTGTTTAGATTTGCACAAAACAAGAAAATCAAAATTGATATAATTTTGGAACCATTTATTGGATTTTAACCAAATTTATTAACAATAGAACCACTTTTAAGTAGTACCAAATGTGTAAAATAGAAGAAAATCTATACAACATTTCTTGCACAATTTTTAATTTATTCCTCTCATCTTGTTTAGACTTCTAAAGAACAAGATAACTAAAATTGATATAACTTTGGAACTATTTATTGGATTTTAACCAAATAAAATAACAATAGAACTACATGCAAATAGTACCAAATGTTTAAAATAAATCAAAATCTATACGATAATTTTTGCACAATTTTCAATTTACTTCTTCAATTTTGTTTAGATTTATGCAAAACAAGATTACAAAAAGTCTTAAAATTTTGGAACTTTATTTTAAATTTAATTTAATTATAGTACCAGTAAACTCACAAAATTTAAATATTTCTATACAATTAATGTTGCACAGTCCATAACTAAATCTTCTTACTTAGAGACAAAACAAGCACAAGTGCAAACTTAATTTGTTATAACTTTTAAACTGTACATTAGAAGTTAACGTCTCTTGGTATTAACTTACATCATAACTGTCAGTAGATGCAATAAAAATTTAGTTACAAATTATACCCTCAATTTGACATAACCTCAAATAAACTGACAGCACTCAACTCAAAACAGAAGCAATAGAGCAAACTAATTTTGTCATAACTTTTAAACTGTACATTCAAAATAGATGCACTTTAGTTATTGTTTACTTTATAATCGTCAATAGATGTAGTATAAATTTAATTAGAATTCATACGCTCAATTTGTTATAACCTCAAATATGTTGACAACATTTAACTCAAAATAGAAATACTAGAGCAAACTAATTTTGTAATAACTTCTAAACTATATATTAGAAATAGATGCAATTTGCTACTAATTTACTTTATAAGTGTCAAAAGATGTAATAAAACTTTTGTTAAATTTTATACGCTCAGTTTGACATAACCTCAAAAAAACCGACAGCATTTAGCTCAAAATAGAAGCACAATGGCAAACTAATTTTGTCATAACTTTTAAATTAAACATTGGAAATAGATGTAATTTGGTACTAATTCACTTCATAACTGTAAGAAAATGTAATCAAAATTTAGTTAGAATTCATACGCTCAATTTGATATAAACTCAAGTAAATTGACACCACTTATCTCAAAACTGAAGCACTAGCGGTAAACTAATTTTGTTATAACTTTTAAACTATACATTGGAAATAGATGCAATTTAATATTACTTTACTCCATAATTGTGATAAAATGTAATAAAAATTTAGTTAATATTCATACGCTCAATTTCATATAAACTCAAATAAATTGACAGAACTCCTCTCAAAGTTGAAGCACTTGGTATAATCTAATTTTGTTATAACTTTTAAACTGTACATTGGAAGTAGATGCAATTTAGTATTAATGTACTTCATAACTGTTAGAAAATGCAATAAAAATTTAGTTAAAATTCATACGCTCAATTTGATATAAACTCAAGTAAATTGATAGCACTCATCTCAAAGTTGAAGCACTAGGGGTAAACTAGTTTTTTAAAAATTCTGTTTTGAGCAATGCGTCATATCAACAATCATAGCATAATACAAAGCAATAGCTAACTAAATCAATAAAAAAAATGTTTCTTTTTATAAACGAAATTGTGAGTAGCTACATTGTTTGTACTGTCTTCTAAACAACAAAAGAATGTCAATATCTTATTGATTATTATCGCTTATCTATCTCCCTTCGTCGATTCATTCAACTGAACATTTCTAAGGTCCTGCATTATTCTTTTGTCTTGTCCTACGATGCGATGCGACACGTCTCATATTTTATCATTGCTGTTTATTTATATGTATACAAAAATAGGATGGAAATGGATGTACGAATTTTTCTTGTCCATTTATCAGAATTAATGGAGTGGAAAGTAAGGCACCGCATGAAATATTATGAATGTGTATGTGGTGTGTATCCGATATACAGAGATGTAACTTAAATTTTTGCAACATAAATTCAAACCAATCTCGAATATCGATCAGTGAATTATGTATGTATACCCAAAAATTGCATCTCAATTTTAACCGCGGAATTGCAATATCAAAAGAACCAATTTAATTCTCCATGACAAAGAGAATATAAGTACAAAGTCCTATTTTTGATCAATACTTACATTGTCAACACTTTAACTTTAATTAATAACTGAGAATTCACATCCTTCCAGTTGAAGAGCCACATGCAAACTGTTAACAATTTATAACCGTCAGCTCAAAGCAGATTATTATTCAACATAAACAATTTATTTCTCTGGGCATAATTGCTTTTGTCGTATTAAATTCTGTACAGTTAGTTTTCGGTTTTCTAGGACGAACGTAGAGAGAAGAGATCTCTTATAAAATATATATTTAATATTCACGGAGCAGTTCGTACGGTGCTGTGCATTCTTCGCGTGCATTAATTCGTATTCTAATTGCTCGTGGTCGCTTTGTGTTTAGTTTTAATGACGGCCTCACGACCAGAAAAGATCCGACGGTAATAATAGCGTAGAAGTTTAATTAAAAAATAACAATTTGTTTTATGATGGAATTGTTTTTAGTTAGTTATTAGTTAGTAAATGAGGGTAGGATACTTATTACTGCTTGAGGTTTGACTAGTGGTGTGAGAAGCATAATTCCTTCCTTCCAGATGAAGATGATGTATTGCCGCCGTAATATGGGGGCTGCGGTCTCGCAATAAATTGAAGGGGTGCCCCCTTCTTATTGTCGGCACGCGAAATTTCCTCTAAATATGCAATCAACTCATTAAGGGTGGCGCTGGAGTGACAGCTTTCCCATTCCATGCAGCCGTCACGCTTCCTTCCTGCCGCCGCACAATCGCACCACTTGTTGGATGGATGGGTCGCGATAATGTATCGGAATTGTGTTTTGTATATCTAAACGTAATTTTCAAGGAAGGGCGGAAAGATCGCTTAAATATTATAGCAGGAATTTATTATGCTCGCTTATTTATTTTATGTCAAAACAACAACTCTTGAGGCCTTTTTGGATGTTTTATGTTGACATTGTTACCAACAATAATTTTATTATTAAATTGTCGCTCTGCGATTAAATTATTAGTTGCAGTTATTTTATTATTAATTAGTTGCTTTGCAATTAGTTAGTAAATATTTCTTACAAATAACAATTCTTAACTTTAGCAAAACAATTTTAATCTAATTTGCCGCAATTTGTAAACTGTTAACACAATTTGTGAATTGTCTAACATATTTGTGAGCATAATAAATATCAAAATCCAGCCTTAAATAGTAAAAATCTGGCTTAACTTGTAAAAATGTAGCTTTTAATTGCAAAAATTTGGTCAATAAACATCAAAATCCGGCCTTTAATGTTAAAGTTTGATTATGCTATGTTAAAACTTATTTTGTGAATTTAAAATATAGAAAATTAACTACAAAATATCAAAATCCGGCTTTAAATTATAAAAATCCGGCCTTAAACTGTAAAAATTTTGCCATTAAACAATAAAATCCGGTCTCTACCGTTTAATATATTACAAATCAACAATAAAATATTAAAATCCGGCCTTAAATAGTAAAAATCTGGCTTAAATTGTAAAAATGTAGCGTATAATTGCAAAATTTTGGTCATTAAACATCAAAATCCGGCCTTTAATGTCAAAAATTTGGTTATGCTATGTTAAAACCTAATTTATGACTTTAAAATATTAAAAGTCAACAACAAAACATCAAAATCCGGTCATAAATGATAAAAATCCGGCCTTAATTTGTCAAAATTTTGCCATTAAACAACAAAATACGGCCTTTAACGTTTTAAATATTAAAAATCAACAATAAAATATCAAAATCCGGCCTTAAATAGTAAAAATCTGGCTTAAATTGTAAAAATGTAGCAAATAATTGCAAAAATTTGGTCATTAAACACCAAAATCCGGCCTTTAATGTTAAAATTTGGTTATGCTATGTCAAAACTTAATTTGTGACTTTAAAATGATAAAATTTAACAACAAAACATCAAAATCCGGCCATAAATTATAAAAATCCGGCCTTAATTTATCAAAATTTTGCCATTAAACAACAAAATACGGCCTTTAATGTTTTAAATATTAAAAATCAACAATAAAATATCAAAATCCGGCCTTAAATAGTAAAAATCTAGCTTAAATTGTGAAAATGTAGCTTTTAATTGCAAAAATTTGGTCATTAAACATCAAAATCCGGCCTTTAATGTTAAAATTTGGTTATGCTATGTCAAAACTTAATTTGTGATTTTAAAATATTAAAAATCAACAACAAAACATTAGTTTTCGGTTTTCTAGGACGAACGTAGAGAGAAGAGATCTCTTATAAAATATATATTTAATATTCACGGAGCAGTTCGTACGGTGCTGTGCATTCTTCGCGTGCATTAATTCGTATTCTAATTGCTCGTGGTCGCTTTGTGTTTAGTTTTAATGACGGCCTCACGACCAGAAAAGATCCGACGGTAATAATAGCGTAGAAGTTTAATTAAAAAATAACAATTTGTTTTATGATGGAATTGTTTTTAGTTAGTTATTAGTTAGTAAATGAGGGTAGGATACTTATTACTGCTTGAGGTTTGACTAGTGGTGTGAGAAGCATAATTCCTTCCTTCCAGATGAAGATGATGTATTGCCGCCGTAATATGGGGGCTGCGGTCTCGCAATAAATTGAAGGGGTGCCCCCTTCTTATTGTCGGCACGCGAAATTTCCTCTAAATATGCAATCAACTCATTAAGGGTGGCGCTGGAGTGACAGCTTTCCCATTCCATGCAGCCGTCACGCTTCCTTCCTGCCGCCGCACAATCGCACCACTTGTTGGATGGATGGGTCGCGATAATGTATCGGAATTGTGTTTTGTATATCTAAACGTAATTTTCAAGGAAGGGCGGAAAGATCGCTTAAATATTATAGCAGGAATTTATTATGCTCGCTTATTTATTTTATGTCAAAACAACAACTCTTGAGGCCTTTTTGGATGTTTTATGTTGACATTGTTACCAACAATAATTTTATTATTAAATTGTCGCTCTGCGATTAAATTATTAGTTGCAGTTATTTTATTATTAATTAGTTGCTTTGCAATTAGTTAGTAAATATTTCTTACAAATAACAATTCTTAACTTTAGCAAAACAATTTTAATCTAATTTGCCGCAATTTGTAAACTGTTAACACAATTTGTGAATTGTCTAACATATTTGTGAGCATAATAAATATCAAAATCCAGCCTTAAATAGTAAAAATCTGGCTTAACTTGTAAAAATGTAGCTTTTAATTGCAAAAATTTGGTCAATAAACATCAAAATCCGGCCTTTAATGTTAAAGTTTGATTATGCTATGTTAAAACTTATTTTGTGAATTTAAAATATAGAAAATTAACTACAAAATATCAAAATCCGGCTTTAAATTATAAAAATCCGGCCTTAAACTGTAAAAATTTTGCCATTAAACAATAAAATCCGGTCTCTACCGTTTAATATATTACAAATCAACAATAAAATATTAAAATCCGGCCTTAAATAGTAAAAATCTGGCTTAAATTGTAAAAATGTAGCGTATAATTGCAAAATTTTGGTCATTAAACATCAAAATCCGGCCTTAAATGTCAAAAATTTGGTTATGCTATGTTAAAACCTAATTTATGACTTTAAAATATTAAAAGTCAACAACAAAACATCAAAATCCGGTCATAAATGATAAAAATCCGGCCTTAATTTGTCAAAATTTTGCCATTAAACAACAAAATACGGCCTTTAACGTTTTAAATATTAAAAATCAACAATAAAATATCAAAATCCGGCCTTAAATAGTAAAAATCTGGCTTAAATTGTAAAAATGTAGCAAATAATTGCAAAAATTTGGTCATTAAACACCAAAATCCGGCCTTTAATGTTAAAATTTGGTTATGCTATGTCAAAACTTAATTTGTGACTTTAAAATGATAAAATTTAACAACAAAACATCAAAATCCGGCCATAAATTATAAAAATCCGGCCTTAATTTATCAAAATTTTGCCATTAAACAACAAAATACGGCCTTTAATGTTTTAAATATTAAAAATCAACAATAAAATATCAAAATCCGGCCTTAAATAGTAAAAATCTAGCTTAAATTGTGAAAATGTAGCTTTTAATTGCAAAAATTTGGTCATTAAACATCAAAATCCGGCCTTTAATGTTAAAATTTGGTTATGCTATGTCAAAACTTAATTTGTGATTTTAAAATATTAAAAATCAACAACAAAACATTAAAATCCGGCCATAAATTATAAAAATCCGACCTTAAACTGTAAAAATTTTGCTATTAAACAATAACATTCGGCCTTTAACGTTTAAAATATTAAAAATTAACAACAAAATATTAAAATCCGGCCATAAATTATAAAAAAAACGGACTTAAACTGTAAAAGTTTGGCCAGTAAACATTAAAATCCGGCCTTTAACGTTTAAAATATTAAAAATTAACAATAAAATATTAGTATCCGGCCTTAAATAGTAAAAATTTGTAAAAATTTAGCTTTTAACTGCATAAATTTGGTCATTAAACATCAAAATCCGGCCTTTAAAGTTAAAATTTGGTTATGCTATGTCAAAACTTAATTTGTGACTTTAAAATGTTAAAAAATAACAACAAAACATCAAAATCCGGCCATAAATTATAAAAATCCGGCCTTAATTTGTCAAAATTTTGCCATTAAACAACAAAATACGGCCTTTAACGTTTTAAATATTAAAAATCAACAATAAAATATCAAAATCCGGCCTTAAATAGTAAAAATCTGGCTTAAATTGTAAAAATGTAGCAAATTATTGCAAAAATTTGGTCATTAAACACCAAAATCCGGCCTTTAATGTTAAAATTTGGTTATGCTATGTCAAAACTTAATTTGTGATTTGTAAAATATTAAAAATCAACATCAAAACATCAAAATCCGGCCATAAATTATAAAAATCCGGCCTTAAACTGTAAAAATTTTGCTATTAAACAATAACATTTGGCCTTTAACGTTTAAAATATTAAAAATTAACAACAAAATATTAAAATCCGGCCATAAATTATTAAAAAAACGGACTTAAACTGTAAAAGTTTGGCCAGTAAACATTAGAATCCGGCCTTTAACGTTTAAAATATTAAAAATTAACAATAAAGTATTAGTATCCGGCCTTAAATAGTAAAAATTTGTAAAAATTTAGCTTTTAACTGCATAAATTTGGTCATTAAACATCAAAATCCGGCCTTTAAAGTTAAAATTTGGTTATGCTATGTCAAAACTTAATTTGTGACTTTAAAATGTTAAAAATTAACAACAAAACATCAAAATCCGGCCATAAATTATAAAAATCCGGCCTTAATTTGTCAAAATTTTGCCATTAAACAACAAAATACGGCCTTTAACGTTTTAAATATTAAAAATCAACAATAAAATATCAAAATCCGGCCTTAAATAGTAAAAATCTGGCTTAAATTGTAAAAATGTAGCAAATAATTGCAAAAATTTGGTCATTTAACACCAAAATCCGGCCTTTAATGTTAAAATTTGGTTATGCTATGTCAAAACTTAATTTGTGATTTGTAAAATATTAAAAATCAACACCAAAACATCAAAATCCGGCCAGAAATTTTAAAAATCCGGCCTTAAACTGTAAAAATTTTGCTATTAAACAATAACATTCGGCCTTTAACGTTTAAAATATTAAAAATTAACAACAAAATATTAAAATCCGGCCATAAATTATTAAAAAAACGGACTTAAACTGTAAAAGTTTGGCCAGTAAACATTAAAATCCGGCCTTTAACGTTTAAAATATTAAAAATTAACAATAAAATATTAGTATCCGGCCTTAAATAGTAAAAATTTGTAAAAATTTAGCTTTTAACTGCATAAATTTGGTCATTAAACATCTAAATCTGGCTTTTAATGTTAAAGTTTAGTTATGCTATTTTTAAACTTAATTTGTGACTTTAAAATATTAAAAATCAGCTACAAAATATTAAAATCCGGCTATAAATTAAAAAATCCGGCTATAATTAAAAAATCCGGCTTTAAATTGTCAAAATTTAATTATTAAAAATTAACAATAAAATATCAAAATCTGACCTTAAATCGTAAAAATCTGGCTAAATTGTGAACATTTTGTCATTAAACATCAAAATCCGGCTTTTAATGTAAAAATTTAGTTATGCTATATCAAAACCTTATTGATCACTTCAAAATATTAAAAATTAACAACAAAATATTAAAGTCCGGCCATAAACTATAAAAATTTAGCCATTAAACAATAAAATTTGGCCTATAAAGTTTAAATTATTAAAATACAACAATAAAATATCAAAATCCGGCCTTAAATGCTTAATATCTGGCTTAACTTGTAAAAATGTAGCTTTCAAATCTAAAAATTTGGTCATTAAACATAAAAATCAGACTTTTAATGTTAAAATTTGGTTATGCTATGTCAAAATTCAAGTTCTGACTTCAAAATATTAAAATCCGGCTTTAAATTATAAACTCATAAATATTTAAACAATTAACAATTTTATAAAATCTTAAGAATAATTTGGTTATGACATATTAAAATATTGTTAGAAATAGCAAAAGTTAGCTATAAACTGTTGAAAAAACAAAATTCTATTCAAAAAAGTGAAAAGTAGCTATAAAAATTTGTCCGAAAGCACACAATCCGGCCATAAACTGTTGAAAAACGTAAAACTTTTATCAGAAAATGTAAAAAATTGTAAAATTTGGCATTGAAACATCAAAATAATATCCGACCAAAAACGGTTTAAATACTATAAAAGATCTAAGAATTCTCTAATAAAAACTGTGCAGCAACTCAAACGTTTAAAAAGTTATCAAAGATTCATAAATGTTTTTGAAAAATTTCATGATACTTCATAAAACTATAAGAGTTTTGCCCAAAAAATCTCTCATAAAATCCAAAAAGAATTAGAAGACAAATAAAAAAAAGCCGAGAAAACTCAAAAAAAAAAAAAAAAACTTTAAAACACCCAATAAACCTCTCAACTTAAAGAAAGTCTCTCAGAAAGGTCAAAAATACCTAAAAAATATAAACAGAAAAATAAGACTCGGAACACTAAAAAACCCAAAACGACTCTCAGATGGCTAAACAAAACAAAAGTCTTAAAACTCTACAAAAACTCAAAAAGATTTGCAGAAACTCAAAAAAAAATAAAAAGACTGCGAAGGAAGAGCAAATAAACTAAAAAAACTCAAAACTTTAAATAACCAAAAAAACTAAGAAATTTCGAATAATTTAGAGAAAAATTATTACAAATTCTAAAAAGACTCGCACAAGATTAAAATAAAAAGGTGCAAAAACGCAAATAGACAAACCCAAAAAGTTTCTCAAGGCCTAATAAAACTTTCAGAGAACCCAACAAACATTAAATTTTTTTAAATAATTTAGAAAAAACTTTTAAAAAACTCAAAAAGTTTTTCAGAAAACCTCTTAAAAAAAACCTTAAAAAAAAAACAAAAACCTCACAAAACTTTTTATTGATTCCTAAAAGGCAAAATTAAGTTTCCAAAAAATCCGAAAAGCTCAAAAAACCCAAAAGTTTTAAAAAATCTAAAAACACTTTTGCAAAACTAAACTAAACACTAAAAAGTCTCAAACATTTTCGACTCTTAAAAAGCCAAAAAACTTTTAAAAAATAAAAAAAAATCGAATTATAAAAAAAAAGTAAAAAAACTTAAATAAAAGATTAAAAAACCCAAATAACCTTATAAAACTTAAAAAGGCTTCCAGAAAGAGCAAGAAAATTTTCAGAAAAATCAAAAAAAGTAAAAAAACTTAAGAAAACATTAGAAAACACCAAAAAACCAAACAAAATAGTAAACAAATTAAACAAACTAGAGGAAGACTCATTAAAGCCCAAGAAAACTTGCAAGATGCAAAAAATGTAAAAAAGAAAATAAAAAGAAAAACAAAAACAAAAACCTCAAAAAGGTTAAAATTGCTTCTAAAAAGCGCATAAAAACTTCCAGAACAATCCAAAACGATTCCAGACACTCAAGAAATGTTCTCAAGCCCAAAAAGACACTTAGAAAACTTTCGGGAATAAAAAAGAAAAAACAGAAAATTTAAGAAAGGTTTAAAATAACCCAAAATTCTCAAAACACCCAAAAAAACTTTTAAGCTAAACAAAACGTAAACAAATTTAAAATAATTTAATAAAAACACTCAGAACGCACAAAAAAGACTTAGGAAACTCAAAAGAAAACTCAATAAATCCAAAAAAACACTAAAAAACCAAAAAAGACTTTCAAAAAGTTAAACAAAACCTTAAGAAACCTTAAATAATTTAAAAAAAAACAGAAAGATTTACAAAAAAATCAAAGAAAGTAAAAAAAACTGTGAATAGAACACAGCAAAACTTTCAGAAAATACAAAAGGAGTCAAAAGACAAAAAATAAATTTTAAATGAGCTAAAAACTCGCAAAAGATTAAACAACTAATTTGAAATAAAAAGAAATTTCAAATAATTTAGAGAAAAACTCTTAAAAATCCTAAAAAGATTTAAAAAAGTAAAAAGACGTAAAAACTTCCAAAAAACTAAACAAAACAATTAATTTTTTTTAATAATTTAGAAAAAGACTCCTAAAAAGCTTAGAAAAATCTCAAAAAATTCTCAAAAAACCTAATGCATAAAAAAAACCTTCAGAAGAGCGCAAATTTCTAGAAACCCAAAAGTTTCAGAAAACCTAGAAGCGTTCTAAAAAAGCTAAACAAAAGTCTTAAACTTTTAGAAAGCCCAAAAAACTCGCAGAAAATGCATAAAAATAAGAATACTTAAAAATACTCAAAAAACTCAAAAAACTCAACAAAAAAAGAAAAACTTTTAGAAATCCAAAAATTTAATTATAAAGAAAAAAGTAAAAACACCTAAAAAAACTCAGAACACCCAAAAACAGCTCAAGCAACTTAAAAAAAACTCAAACAACTTAAAAAGACTTCCAGAAAGCAAAAAAAAATTCAAAAAAGTCAGAAAACTCAAGAAAAGCTTAGAAAACTGTAAAAACCTTAAAAAATAGTAAATAAATTAAAAAAAACTCTCATAAAGTCCAAGAAAACTTGCAAAAGATGCAAAAAAACTAAAAAAAAAAACTCAAAAAGTTGAAATTGCTTCTCAAAATTTAAAAACCCAAAAAAAGTTCTAAAACCCAAAACCTCTAAAAACTTAAACTAAAAAATTTAAAAAAAATTCTAAAAAAAAATTATTATAACAAAAAAATCATTCAAAAAAAGCTTTAAACGACTTAAAAACAAACTTTTTGGGTTTGTTTTTAAGTCGCAAAAAAGCGCAAAAAGACTTTTAAAAAAGTTAGAAACTCAATAAAAGCTCGAAGAAACTAAAACCTCATAAAAACCAAAAAGAATCCCAAAAGGCCAAACATATCACTAAGAGATTTAAATAATCTAATAGAAAACTAAGAGAAAAAAATCCTAAAATATAAAAACACCTACAAAAAGGTTGAAGAAAACCAAAAAACTTCAAAAAACCCAACAAATCATTAAAAAGTCTTAATAATTGAGAGGAAGACTCCTAAAAACATAAAAAAATCGCAAAAAATCTTTCAGAAAACCTAAGAAAAATATTTGAAAAGATTTAGAAAAATTTTAAGAAAATTTAAAAGAAGTGAAAAAATTCAAGAAAACTAAAAAAAGATTGAGAAATTTTGAATAATTTAAAGAAAGCCCAAAATGACTAGCAGAAGACGCAAAAAAACTCAGAACTTCTAAGAAATTCAAAAATCAAATTACCTAGATGTCTTTAGTAATTTTGAAATAATCTTAGAAAACAAATAAAAACTTGTCAAAAACCAAAAAAAAAAGAAACAATAAAAACTCTTAACAACACTTAACAAATGCTCAGAAACCCCGAACAGTCTCAGAAGACTATAAAAATTGAAAAAAGATTCAAGAAATGTTTTAAAAACCCGAAAACCCAAAAAAATTAAAAAAAAAATTACAGAAAATCAACCAAAAACTTTTAAATAAATTAAAGGAAGAGTTTTAAAAAGCCCAATAAAAGTTGCAAAAGATGCCAAACTAAAAGAAAACTTTGAATTATAAAAATGTTGCATTCAATTGCAAAAGTTTAGTCATTAAACATCAAAATCCGGCTTTTATTGTTAAAATTTGGTTATGCTATGTTAAAACTTAATTTGTGACTTGTAAAATATTAAAAATTAACAACAAAACATCAAAATCCGGCCATGAATTATAAAAATCCGGTCTTAAACTGTATAAATTTTGCCATTAAACAATAAAATTCGGCCTTTAATGTTTAAAATATTTAAAATCAACAATAAAATATCAAAATCCGGCCTTAATCGGTAAAAATTTGGTTTAAATTGTAAAAATGTAGCTTTTAATTGCAAATGTTTAGTCATTAATCATCAAAATCCGGCCTTTAATGTTAAAATTTGGTTATGCTATGTCAAAACTTAATTTGTGAATTTAAAATATTAAAAATTAACAACAAAATATTAAAATCCGGCCATAAATTATAAAAATCCGGTTTTAAATTGTCAAAATTTGGCTATTAAACAATAAAATCCGGCCTTTAACGTTTAAAATATTAAGAATCAACAATAAAATATCAAAATCCGGCCTTAAATAGTAAAAATCTAGCTTAAATTGTAAAAATGTAGCTTATAATTGCAAAAATTTGGTCATTAAACATCAAAATCCGGCCTTTATTGTTAAAATTTGGTTATGCTATGTCAAAACTTAATTTGTGATTTGTAAAATATTAAAAATCAACATCAAAATCCGGCCATAAATTATAAAAATCCGACAAAAATTATAAAAATCCGGCCTTAAACTGTAAACATTTTGCCATTAAACAATAAAATCCGGCCTTTAACGTTTAAAATATTAAAAATTAACAACAAAATATCAAAATCCGGTCATAAATTCTAAAAACCCGGACTTAAACTGTAAAAGTTAGGCCAGTAAACATTAAAATCCAGCCTTTAACGTTTAAAATATTAAAAATTAACAATAAAATATTAGTATCCGGCCTTAAATGGTAAAAATCTGTAAAAATTTAGCTTTAAACTGCATAAATTTTGGTCATTAAACATCAAAATCCGGCCTTTAATGTTAAAATTTTGTTATGCTATGTCAAAACTCAAGTTGTGACTTATATTATAAAAATCAAAAAATATTTTTACAAAATATTTAAAGTACATATTTTCAGACAAGGCCCAACAAAACATTAGTTTTTTTTTTAAATAACTTTCTTGAAAAGCTCAAATAAAAGCTTAGAAAGTTTCTCAGAAAACCTAAGCCTCACAAAAAATTTAAAAAAAAACTTTTCTTTTTAAGATTCTTAAAAAGCGAAATATATTTTTCAGAAAATTCAAAAACCACAAGAAACCCAAATGTTTTAGAAAACCTTAAAACACTTTCTGAAGGCTAAACAAAACACTAAGAAATTTTACTTTAGAAAAAGACTCTTAGAAAGCCAAGAAGATTGCAAAAAATGCATATGACAAAAAAAAAATCAGAACTCAGAACACCCAAAAAAAACTCAAAAAACATAAAAAAACTCTTAAAGCTTAAATAGACTTCAAGAAAGCGCAAGTAGACTTCCAGATAATTCAAAAAGAATCAGAAAACTTAAGGAAACTCCAAAAACCTCAGAAAACCAATTAAAATAGTACATTAAGAAGATTCAAACACTTTAGAAGAACTAAAAAAATCCAACAAAAAAAGAAAAACTTTTAGAAAACCCAAATATTTTTTTTGGGTTTTCTAAAAATTATAAAGAAAAAGTAAAAATGCTTAAAAAAACTCAAAAAAAGCTTAAAAAACCCAAAAGACTTCCGGAAAAGGCAAAAAATCTCCCATAGAATTCAAAAAAAGTCTCATGAAAGATTGAAAAACCCCAAAAACTTCAGAAAACCAAACAAAATAGTAAACAAATTAGAGGAAGACTCTTATAAAGCCCAATAAAAACAAAATGAGAAAAAATTAAGACTTTTTAAAAGCCCCAGAAGATTAGCAAAAAAAAACAAAAAATCTCAGAAGATTTTATTAAGATTCCTAAAAAACTATATCTAGTTTCCAATAAATCCAAAAAGCGCAAAAAACAAAACACTACAAAATTTTAAACACTTTAGAAAAAGACTCTTAGAAAGTCCAAAAAGACTTACACAAAAGGCATAAAAATAAAAATCTCAAAAATCTTGAAAAAATGTCCAAATATAAAGAAAAAAAGAATTTTAAAAAAAAACTCGGAACATCTAAAAAAGGTCAAAAAACCTAACAAAATTTCATAAAACTTAAAAAAACTTCCAGAAAGAGCAAGAAAACCTCAAAAACTTTAGAAAACCAATCAAAATAGTAAACAAATTTAACAAATTAGAGGAAAATTTTTATAAAGCCTGAAAAACCTGCAAAAGATGCAAAAAAAGTAAAACAAAAAAAAAACTTAAAAAATTCAAAAAGAGACTCACAAAAACCCCAAAATCCTCAGAAAACCAAACAAAATTGTATATTTTATTAAAAAACTTTTAGAAAATCTAAGAAAACTTGCAAAAAATGCATAAAAATAAGAATACTTAAAAAACCCAAAAAAATTAAAACTTTTAGAACACCAAAAGAAGTCCAATAAAAATACTAAAAAATTTTTTTTTTTTTAAATCTCAAAAAAGATTAAAAAACTCCAAAAACTTTGAAAAACTAAACAAAGACTCTTATAAAACTTTAGAAAACCTGCAAAAAAATCAAAAAAGTAAAAAAAAACAAAAAACTTCAATAATTTTAACAAAGCTTTTCAAAAACGCATAAAAACTTCCAAAAAGTCTAAAAAGAAACTCATAAAAAAGTTTAAAACCCAGAACCTCAATAAACCCAAAAAAACTTTCAAACGACTAAAGATATCACTAAAAAAATTTCAAATAATTTAATAGAACCTTCTTAGAAAGCTCAATACCACACAAAAAACTTAGAAAACCCAACAAATAACTCCAAAAATCCAAAAAACACTAGAAACCCCAAAAAGACTTACAGAAAGCTAAACAAAACCTTAAGAAGTCTTAAATAATTTAAAAAAAAAAAAATTTAAAATTTGCAAAAAACAACAAAAAAAGTGAAAAAACTGCGAAGGGAGCGCAAGAAAACTCTTAGAAAATCCAAAAAGAGTTAAAAGACTCAAGAAAAACTAAAAGCAAACAACATCAAATAATTTAGAAACTTATATTTAATAATTCCAAAAAGGTTTAAAAAGGTAAGAAACAAAACTTCTAGAAAGCTCAACAAAACATTAAAAAATCTTAAATTATTTACAGAAAAACTCTTAAAAAGCTCAAAAAAGCTTAGAAAGTTTTTTTTTTATTTTTATAAACTTAAGAAGCCTGACAAAAAATTAAAAAAAAAAAAACTTTTTTTTAACCTACCTAAAAGGCAAAATACAATTTAAAGAAAATTCAAAAAACGCAAGTAACCCAAAAGTTTTAGAAAACCTAAAACTATTCACAGAAGGCTAAACAAAACACAAAGAAGTCTCACACACTTAAAAAAAAATTAAGAAAGCCCAAGACGACTTGCAAAAAATGCATAAAAATAAGAATATTCAAAAAATTACTCGAAAAACCCAAAAAATTTTGGAGAGCCAAAAAAATCCAATTATAAAGAAAAAAGTAAAAAAACCTTAAAAAACACTCAAAAAATTCTCATAATACTCAAAAAGACTTTCAGAAAGCGCAAGTAGACCCTCAGAAAATTTATAAAGAGTCTGAAAACTTAAGAAATCCCCAAAAACCTCAGAAAACCAAACAAAATAGTAAATAAGTTAGAGAAAGGCACTTTTAAAGTCCAAGAAAACTTGCAAAAGCGATAAAAAAAATTAAAAAAATTAAAAAAATCCTTAAAAACTTAAAATTCCTTTTTAGAAGCACATAAAAATTTTCAAAAAATTTAAAAGGAATCTAGAGATTTATTAATACATTAAAACCTAAAACCGCAAAAAACGCAAAAAGATTCCCAAAATAAATTACTAAAAAAATTCAAATAATTAAAAAAACTTAAAATGCTCAAGAAACATTCAAAAAAACCTACACTCAAGAGAAGATCAAAAAATCAAAAACTTCATAAAAACCAAAAAGAATCCCTGAAAGCCAAACAAATCACTAAAAAACTAAAAATAATTTAAAAGAAAACCTAATAAAATCCAAAAAAAAAAAAAACTTAAAAAACATCAAAAAGATTCCAGGAAAATACAAAAAAGTCAAAAAACTTAATAATAGTTTAGGATATTCAAAAATCTAAAAAAAGATTGAGGAGTTTCAAAGAAAGCTCAAAATGACCAGCAAATGATGCAAAAAAACTCACATCTAAGAAAATCATATTACTTAAAAGTCTTTAGTGATTTTGAAAAAAAATCTTAGAAAACCCAAAAAAAAACTAACCAAAAATTAAAAAAACTGAATAACCCAAAAAAAAAATTAGAAAAAGAAAACCTAAAAAGCCCAAAAAACTTTTAAATTAAACCCAAAATGACAAGCAAAAAATGAAAAAAAACTCGGAACACCTAAATCAAATAATCTAGTAGTCTTTAGTGATTAAAAATAAAAAATAATTTTGAAATATCAAAAAAAAATTGTTAAAAATCAAAAACAACCAAAAAAAAACTTACTCAACAAAAAGCTCAAAAAACCCAAACAGCCGCAAAAAAAATGAAAACACTCAAAGCACAAAAAAACGCAAAAAAGATTTAAAACCTAAAAAAAAAAAACAAAATCACAGAAAGTAAAACAAAACTCTAAAAAATCTTGAATAAATTACAGGAAAACTTTTAGAAAGCCCAATAAAACCAAACCAAAAAAAAAAACTCAGAACGGCTTATAAGAAATGCAAAAAAAAACAAAAAATCTAAAAAAAATTTAAACCTTAAAAAGACTCCCAAAAAGCCAAGCAAATAACTAAGAAATTTTAAATAATTTAATTAATTTTTTTTAGAAACTTAATAAAAAGACTCCAAAAAAGTAATTGGACCCAACAAAATGTTAAAAAAAAAACAAGAAAACCTTAGAAGACCCAACTAAATTCTCAGAAACCCCAACAAAAGATTGATATATTTTAAAGGAATACTTTTAAAAAGCAAAAAAAAATTAAAAAAAATCAAAAGCTCAACTAACCTTTTAATAAACTCAAAAAGTCTAAGAAAACTTTAAAAAAATCCAAAAAAGCTTGAAAACTACCAGAACAGCTAATAAAACGCAAAACGTCTTTAAAAGAATCTATAAAGAGTAAAAGACCCAAAAAAGGTATAAAAAATGCAAAATCTTAAAAAAAAACTTTTAAAAGGCTAAACAAATAACTAAGAAATTTTAAATAATTTGAAGAAATTTTTTTAGAAAACTTAAAAAGACTCGCAAAAGATCCAAAAAAGTAATTAGACCCAAAAAAAAGTTAAAAAAACAAGAAAACTTTAGAAGACCCAACCAAATTCTCAGAAGCTCCAACAAAACATGTAAAAGACTAAAAAAAATTAAAAAAAATTCAAAAGTTTAACTAGTCTCTCAGTAAACCCAAAAAGCCTCAGAAAACTTTAAAAAATTTAGAAGAAGCAAGAAGGCTGCCCAAACAGCTAAAGAAACGCAAAAAAAACTTTCAATAAATCTATAAAGAGTCTTTAACCCAAGAAAGATATAGGAAAACTTATAATCTTTAAAAAATCTGAAAAAGCTATACAAATGACAAAGAAATTATAAATAGTTTAAAAAAAAATTTTTAGAAAACTTAAAAAGATCTAAAAAAGTAATTAGAATTAAAACAAAGTTAAAAAAAAACAAGAAAACCTTAGAAGACCCAATTAAATTCCCAAAAACCTCAATGAAACATAAAAAGTTTTAAAAAAATACTTTTAAAAAATTAAATTCAAAAAAAAAATTCAAAGTTTTCCGGAAAGCCAAACAAAACATTAAGAAGTTTTAAATAATGTTGACCAAATCTTCAAAGTTTCAAATAATTTAGAAAAAAACTCAAAAACTTAAAAAAACTCAAAAAACCTATAAAAACTTCCTGAAAGCCCAAAAAAATCCTAAAAAGGGTCAAAAGACCTAAGAAAACATCAGAAAAAAACCCAAAAAAATTTAAAAAAAATTTTAGAAATCCAACAAAACTTGCAGAAGTCTTAAAAACAGTGAAATTAAAAAAAAAAATAAGACATCTAAAAAACCTGCAAAAAACCTTAAAATTTTTTAAAAAATTCCTAAAAAACCAAAAAAAAAACTATCAGAAAATTTAAAAAACCCAAAAAGATTTGCAAAAATGCAAAAAAATAAAATTGAAGTCTAACAAAACAACTGAAAATCTCAAAAAACTTTCCAAAACGCGCAAGAAGACTCCCAAAAAAGCGTAAAAAAGCCTAAAAATCTCAAAAAGTCAAACAAAACCTTATTACAAAAACTTATAAAAAATAAAAATCATCCTAAAATAATTTAAAATTTGGTTAAATTTGGCCATTGAACGTTAATAATCCTAAAATGCATTCAATTTAAATAGAAAAATTACAGCAAAAAGTCAAATTAAGCCCAAAAAAAGTACTAAATTCTGACCATAAAATAATTGAAAATAAAAAAAAAAATTATTACCAAAATTAATTCAGAAACAACAATTCTGACAATTAATTTGTTACTGCAGCAAACCATTTTTTGAATTCAGTCGCATATTTGATATTAAATTGTTAATCTATTTCTGCAACCCAACAATAATATCAACGCAAACACAAACAGAGCATGCCGTTCAGCTTTGCTCAACATATTTAATTTTAATTAATAATTTCGGGGTCCGAAACATTTTCAGAGCATGGCATCATCCCTCCCGCCTATACCACCCTCCTGCTCTCATTTACGAGTTATATAATTGATCCTTCCTGAATTCCTGAAGTCTGTTGGGGAAACAAAGAGCTATTAAGCAACGCCTGAGGCGGAAACGGAAGTAAGAGGGGGGGAGTAGATCGCGCGCAGGCAACCCGTTTGTTGCGACACGTGCTCCCCGTTGCTCTTCCCGTTCGATACCTCTTTTACATTTAAAATTGTCTGAACCTGAAGAAGATTATAAAATTTAATATTGATTTATTTAATATGGAATTAGGTCGCTATACAATATGTTGATGATGTTTGTGGTGCTGGATTATTCGGGTTGGTTAATTAATTAGAAGCCTGTGGTGCAATTGCATTTTTTATTTAATGTAGGTCTGCACAGCTCGAACATACGTCATCAGCTGGCGTATAGTCATTAAAACGCAATTTACGCTGTTTTTCGGTTCCGCGAGCACACGAAATGTTCCATCGCACTGTTTCATCTTGCCGCCCGATTGCGTTTTCATTGGGGGCTGTGCAAAACTCGATATGTGTTGACATTAACATCCCATACATGATTCTTTGTGAAGTAGAAAATATTTGTTTATTAAAAAAATCAATTGATTATTGATTTATAATGTTCAAAATATGTTTCATTTGTTTTTTATCATTTTGTTAAAGATTTTCCAAAAATTTTGTAAATATTTATCTTACAAATATAAATTGTAATCAATTAATGTTAATTTAATAAAATTACAATGTTTTCCTTCTATTATATTTAACCTACTACGTCTTTGGAAATGTACGTTAACAAACAGATTAGCCAATAAAGTTTCTAGATGAAGTCACCGAAGCAATCACACACTATAAATGAATACTTGAGTAATTTGTTATTCAATGTTAAAATAAATTAAACTTCATACGTTGATTCATCCTCCTTAAAACAAAGATGCACTCGGTTAGAACATCCATATCCATTATAATGCAAAATCGAATCCATTTATAGTCCGAGATTTATTTACCGTGGCGGCCCCCAGAACCAGGATGAATCTGTCGCAGGAGATCGCCTTTCTATTTCTCGGTCGAGTCCCCACGGCTGACTACCTGATTAGGCCCCATGACATTGTCATCATTCTCCATATATATCTCAATACACTGACAAAAGTAGAATTGTTTATATTCGCTGGATGTTATTCCCTCATGTACAATAGCTTACATATTTAATAGCGGAAGAGAGAATTATTATGATCATTCAATATTTATACGAAATTGACATCATAAATATTAAATTGAAGAATAGTTTTCCATAAAATTCAATTAATTTACTTTCAAAACTGTATGAAATTATTAAACAAAGTTGTAAGAGAATGAGGAACCGTGCTAATTTCATTATGACAGACTTGTTCAAACATTTATTCAAGTATTGCAAGAGAAAACTTGCTTGCTTGCTTGCTCTTGCTTCAACCCGTCTCGGCTTTCAAAAAAAAAGAAAAAGATGTATGGCAGTTTTCGTTGTTGTTTCGTTCATGTCTTTGCGCTCCTTCACGCATATTTTATGACGGTTAATTTTCCAACGAGAAATTAATTTCTTGGGATGCGAAACGCACAGCTAATTTCACGAATGGAAAGTAATGCGAGGGGTTTAGTCATAAAACAGTTCGTTTTTCTTTAAGAAATAAAACTTGTGTACCTAAATTTAACAAATATTTTATATTTTATTATTGCTTTTTAATGAATTTGGAATTGGATTTGTTTTTTACATTCATTTGCAATTGCAAAGCAACAAATTAGACTAAAATTGTTTAGCCGCAGTCTTGAATTGTTAATTGTAAGTATTATTCAGTCAATATCAATTGCAAAGCGACAAATTATTATCAAAATGGCTGCAATGTTTGACGAATTAGTTGTCAGACAATAATTTTATTAATTATCTTTTGCAAAGCAACAAATATGGCTAAAAATGTTTTGCTGCAGACATTAATTGTAAGCAATATTTACTCAGTTTTCTTCTACGAGTCTTTCAGATTTGCTGAGGTTTTTTTTAGGTTTCTCGATTTTATTTGGGGTTTTTTGAGTCTTTTAGGATTTGCTAGGAGTCTTCTTGGGTTCTTAAAAATTTCCCTTTAAATAATTAAAGCTTTTTTAGTGTCTTTTGAGGCTTTTTTTAAGCTTCTTAAAAGTTTTTCTTTAAATTATTCAAGACAAGTTTTGAGTAGCCTTCTGAAGTTTAAAAAAAAAAAAATTTATCTTTTGCAAGTTTTTTTGGCTTTTTTAAACTTAAACTATTTGAGACTTTTAAACGTTTTATTTAGCTTCCTGGCAGTCTTATCTGGTTAATTGAGATTTTTGAGGTCTTCTGACTTCATTTGGATTATCAAGAAGTTTTTTGCTCTCTCTGAGAATCTTTTAAGTTTTCTGAAATTTTCTGAGTTTTTTTTTTCAGTTTTTTACTTTTTCTGCTTTTTCTGTAAATTTTTATAAGCATTTTAGGAGCCTTCTTCTAATTTAGCTTAAATTTCTCAGTAATTTGTTTGGTTTTTAAGAAGTATTTTTGAGTTATTTGAGCTTTTATTGAGTTTTTTTATTTTTTTTAGAATTTCTGAAAATTATTTTGCGTTTTCTGGAAAACTTTTTAAGTCTTCCGAGTTTGTTTGCGTTTTTTAAGTCTATTTTTGTGTTTGTTGAGCTATCTTTAGTTTTGTTTAAGATTTTTTAATGGTTTGTTTGATTTTCTGTAATTTTTTTAATCTTTTGGTACTCTTTAAGCTTTTTTGAGCCTTCTGACTTTATTTTAAAATTTTTGGGAGTATTTTAGTGCTTCCTGGAAGTGTTTTGAGTTTTCTAAAAAAATTTGAGTTTTTTTAAGTGTTTTAAGTTTTTTTTTTTTATTATCTGCGAGTTTTCTTAGGTTTTCTAAAACCTTTTTTTCTGAATTATTTAAGATTTCTAAGATTTTTATATTTTATTATCTGAGATTTTTTTAAGACATCTGAGTCTTTCTTTGTGTTTTCTTGTTATTTTTGCATCTTTTGCAGGTTGTCTTAGCGTTACTAAAACGCTTACTCTAAATTATTTGAGACTTTTTAATATTTTGTTTAGTCTGTTGGCAGTTTTTTGAGGTTTTTTTGGGCTTTCTCAACCTTACTCGAGTTTTCTAATTTTTTTTTAGTTTTTTTTCTTTTAAGCCTTTTTTTATTGGGCATTCTAGTTTTTTGAGACGCTTTTTAAAAGTTTTTCTTAAATTAATTTGCAATTTTTCCATGTTTTGTTTGGCTTTTTGGAAGTATTGTTGAGTTTCTTTGGTCTTATTTTTTTTGTTTTTTGCTTTTTTTTAAGAATTTTATTCTAAATTATTTGAAATATTTCAATAATTTGTTTGGTTTTCTGGGAGGGAATCTTTTTCGGTTCTTTGAGGTTTTAGGTTTTTTGTTTCTTTTTTGAATCTTTTCAATCTTTTTGGGTTTTCTGAAAATTTTCTTGCGCTTTTGGGTTGCAGTTTCAAGTTTTTTGAGGCTTTATAGTTTTTTTGAATTATATTAGATTTCTTAATTTTTTTGCATTTTTGCAAATCTAAGGCTCTTTCTGAAACTTTTTTTCTAAATTGTTTAAGATTTGTTTAGTATTTTATTTGGCCTTCTGAGGCTTTTGGTTTTTTTAAGCCTTTTTTAAGTCTTTTAATTCTTTTTAATGTTTTAAGAGGTATTCTGAAAATATTTTTAAGTTTTGTGAGGTTTTTGAGTTTTCTAAATTGTTTTTTGAGTTTTCTAGTTATTTGAGAAGGTTTTTGGACTTTTTAAACGATTTATAAGTTCAAAAAGATATCTTTGAGCTTTAAAAAAAATATTTGCAGGATTTTTTTAGCCGTGTTTATTTTTTGAAAGGCTTTTTAAGAGGTTTATTTGAGCTTTTTAAAAGTTTTTTTTTTACATCATTTGCAACTTTTTTATGTTTTGTTTGGCCCTTTGGAAGTATTGTTGGGTCATCTGAGGTTTGTTTTTTAATATTTTTAATTTTTTTATCCTTTGCACCTTTTTTTTAAGTTTTTTTCTAAATTCTTTGAAATATTTTAGTAATTTGTTTTGCTTTTTGGGAATCTTTTTTTCGGTTTTTTGAGGTTGTAAGTTTTTTGTGCTTTTGTAAGTCTTTTGAAACCTTTTGGGTTTAAAAAAAATGTGTTTTTTGGGTTGCATTTTTAGGTTTTTTAAGTTTTTTTTTGTTTTTTTTTTTAATTTTTTTGCATTTTTGCAAGTCTAAGGCTTTCTAAAAGATTTTTTCTATTTTGTTTAATATTTTTTAGTATTTTGTTTGGCTTTCTAAAGTTTATTAGTTTTTTTTGGGATTTTTTTTTTGAGTTTTCAAAGGTTTTTAGAAAATTTTTGGGCTTTTTAAGAGATTTCTTGAGTTTTTTTAAAGTTTTTTTTTAATCATTTTTAATGTTTTGTTTGGCCTTTTGAGACTTTTTTTTGGGTCTATTTTCTTGATTTTCTAAGAGTCTTCTTTTATATTATTTGAATTTTTGTAAAAATTTTTTGGCCTTCTGGAAGTCTAATTGTTTTTTTTTAAGTTTTTGGTTTTAAAAAAAAAAAAAATTCTTTTCAGATTTTTTAAAGGTTTTTTTTTGTTTTTTTTTTAATTTTTTTGCATTTTTGCAAGTTTCTTAAGTTTTTTCTAAAAGTTTTTCTTTATTTTTTTTTTAGTCTTTTGGATCTTTTTTGATTTTCTAAAAAACTTTTTGTGCTTTTGGGAAACTTTTTCAAGTTTTATGATATTTTTTGAGTTTTTTTTTGTATTATTTTATGTTTGCAAGTCTTTTTAGGCTTTCTAAAAATTATTTTTTTGATTTGTTAATTTTTTTTTAGTATTTTGGTCTTCTAAGGCTTCCTAAGTCTTTTAACTTTTTTTTAGAAGTTTTCTTGCGCTTTCTTTCAAGTCTTATGAGGTTTTTAAGTTTTCTAAACCGTTTTTTTTTAGTCTTCTAGTTTTTGATATAGTTTTTCTAAGAGATTTCTTGAGTTTTTTAAAAGTTTTTTTTAAGTTAATGTTTTGTTTAGAAGTATTTTGTGGGTCTATTTTTTGTTTTGTTTTTTGCAAGTTTTTTTGAGTTTTCTAAGAGTTTGCTTTTAAATTATTTAATTTTTTTTTGTGATTTGTTTGGTTTTTTAGAATCTATTTCGGTTTTTTAAAGTTTTAGTTTTTCTTGAGTTTTTTTTAATTTATTTAAATTTTTTTTTTAGGTTTTCTAAAAATCTTTCTCTAATTTGTTTAAGATTTTTAGTATTTTGTTTGTTTTTCTAAGGCTTTTGGGTTTTTTAAGCTTTTCTTCAGTTTCGATAACTCTTTCTCAACCTTACCTAAGTTTTCTGTTTTTTTTTTTAATTTTATGGGGTCTTTTTGCGCTTTTTGGGAACGTATTTGCGCTTTTTGAGAACTTTTTTAAGTTTTACAAAGTTTTTTGAGTTTTTTGTGCCATTTTTGAGTTTTTTGTTTAGATTTTTTTACTTTTTTCTTAGATTTAGAAATGTTGTTGGGTTTTTTATTGTTTGTTAGGCCCTTTGCAGTTTTATTATATAAGTTTTTTGGATTTATCGAAAAAATTTTATGGTATTTTTATTTTTTTGCATATTCAGCGAATTTTTTTAGCCTTTTTTTAAATGTTTGAAACTTCTTATTGTTTTATTTAGCTTTCTGAATGATATTTTTTGATTTTCTGCTAAGATTTTTAGGTTTTCTGAAAGATTTCTTAAATTTTTTTGAGTTCTTTAAAAGTTTTCCTTACATTATTTGAGATTTTTTTAATATTTTGTTGGGTTTTCTAGGAATTTTGCTAGGTTTTGTAAGAAATCTTTTTAGTAATTTGTTAGGCTTTCTTGGAGTTTTTTTTTAGATCATTTATAGATTTAGGTTTTTTAGTTTTTTTTCTAATAGTTTTTTTTAAATTTGTTTAAGATTTTTCAGTAATTTGTTTACATTTCTCGAGTTTTTTAACTTTTTTTTAATTTTTAAGAAATTTTCTTGCGCTTTCTGGGAATTTTTTGGAGTTTTAATAGTTTTTTTGGGTTTTGGGTCTTCTTACTTTTTTTAGATTTAGAAATTTTGTTGGGCTTTCTAAGAGTTTTCTTTGATTGTTTATCTTTTGCGGTTTTTTAAGTTTTTTAAAGTTTTTTGGGTTTATTGATTATTCTTATTTTTTACATTTTTAGCAAGTTTGTTTGGGCTATTTAATAGCCTTTTTTTTTAAGTGTTTGAGGCTTCTTATTATTTTGTTTAGCCTTTGAGAGTTACTTTGCGCTTTTTTATTTTTTTTTAAGTTATTTGAAAACCTTTTAGTTTTTTTTTAGTTTTTTTGATTTTCTGTGAGGCTTCTTTTTGGACTTTTTGAGATTTCTAATTTTTTTTTATTATTTAAGACTTTTTAATGTTTTGTTGAGCTTATGAGAAATTTATATATTTTTTAGTGATTTGTTTGGTTTTCTTTAGAGCTTTAAGTCATTTGAAGTTTTTGGTTTTTTTAGTTTTTCTCGAGATTCTTTTTGAATTTTTTAAAAGTTCTTGCGCTTCTAGGCAGTTTTTTTTAATTGTTCTGAACCTTTTTACTTTTTTGATTTTTTTGAATATTACTTTGGGATTTCAAAAATTGTTTTTTTAAATTAACTGAAATTTCTCAAAGTTTTGTTTAATTTTCTAAGAGATTTTTTGGGTTTTTTGAGAATTCTTTTGGGTTTTTTAGTGTTTTTAGTATTTTTAACATTTTGGGTTTTTGAATTATTTTTGGGTTTTTTTGTATCTTCTGCAAGTTTTTTTGGGTTTTCTAAAAAGTTTTTTCTAAATTTATTGAGACTTCTTAAAGTTGTGTTTAGTCTGAGAGTCTTTTTGGGAATTTTGAAGATTTATTTATCTTTCTTGAATCTTTTAAATTTTTGAAAGTTTTTCAAGCTATCTGTAAGCCTTCTTTTCAAGTTTTTTAAAGCTGTTTGGGTTTGTTCTTGAAGTCTTTTAACGCGTTCTAAAATTTTTTTGAAGGTTTTTTTAACATTTTAAGTTTTTGAGTTATTTTTTGTTTTTTGTGAGTAGTTTTCTTGGTGTTTTGAGTTTGATTTTTCTTAAATCATTGGAATTTTTTTAAATTTTTTCAAGTCTTTTTGAATTTTCTGTGAGTCCTTTTAAGTCTTTTGAAACCTTTTGGGTTTTCTAAATCATTTATTTGAACTTTCTGATTCTTTTCGGATTTTTTGAGAGATTTATTTGGCTTTTAATGACGTTATAAGCGTTTTATTGGGTTTTATGGTACTTATCAAAAACATTTATAAAACTTTAATAACTTCTAAAACGTTTGAGTTGCTTTTAAGTTTTTATTGAAGTATTCTGAGATCTATAAAACACTTTATGAGATTTTAAGTAGTTATTAATAGTTTAAACAAATCTGTCATTAACCTTACAAAAACTATTTGAAATAATGCAATTATTAGTACCGTATTAGTACTTAAAGTGACAAAAATTACAAAATCTTCTAATGTTTGGAAGATGCTGCATAGTACTTTGTAATAATTATTTTACTTCAGATTACATACTCACTATTTTGACTTGATCGTATGAAAATGATTCAAAGTAATGCAATAAATAGTACCGTATTAGTACCAAAATTGATAAAAATTGCAATGTTTAGTTTAAAAGATACGCTGAATAGTACTTAGTAATAATTGTGATATTCTGTTAAGAAACTCACAAATTTGAAAAATATTTTAGTAAAATTGGCCGCATCAAAATTACTCAAATTTGTACAACTAATAGAACCATATTAGTACTTGAAGTGACTAAAATTGCAAAATGTTCCAATGTTTGGTTTAGAAAATATGCTGAATAGTACTTTGTAATAATTATGTTAGTTCAGATAATAAACTCACTATTTAAAAAAAAAATGTAATAAAATTGGTCGTATCAAAATTGTTCAAACTTGTACAACAAATAGTACCATAATAATACTTACATTGATCAAATTTGCAAATGGTTCCAATGTTAGATTCAGATGAAGGAGCTTTATAGTACTTTGTAATAATTAAGTTAAACCAGTTATAGAGTTTATATTTTTTAAAAATTTTGTTGTTAAATTAATTGAATAAAAATTACTCAAATTAGTACACCTGTTAGTACCATATTAGTACTTTAAGTGAATTAAATTGCAAAATGTTCCAATGTTTGGTTTAGAAAATATGATGAATAGTACTTTGTAATAACTATGTTAGTTCAGATTATAAACTCACAATTTTAATTTTGTTTTGTAATAAAATTGGTTGCATCAAAATTATTTGAACTTGTATAACAAATAGTACTATAATAGTACTTACATTCGTCAAAATTGCAAAAGCTTCCAATGTTAGGATCAGATAAAGGAGCTATATAGTGGTTTGTAATAATTAAGTTAGTTCAATTATGGAGTTTAAATTTTTGAAAAATTTTGTAGTTAAATTGATCGTATCAAAATTACTCAAATCAGTACATCTGTTAGTACTATGTTAGTACTTCAAGTGCTAAAGTTAGAAAACGTTCCAATGTTTGGTTTAGAAAATATATGCTGAATAGTACTTTGTAATAAATATGTTAATTCAGTTAATAAATTTTTTTGTAATAAAATTGGTCGTATCCAATTTGTTCAAACTTGTACAACAAATAGTACCATAATAGTACTTACTTTAATCAAAATTGCAAATGGTTCCAATTTTAGGTTTAAAAGAAGAAGCTATATAGTGCTTTGTAATAATTAAGTTAGTTCAGTAAAAGAAATTAATTTTTGAAAGATTTTTCAGTTAAATTGATCGAATCAAAACTACTTAAATTGGTACAACAATTAGTACTATATTAGTACTTAATGTGACCAAAATTGCAAAATGTTTTAATGTTTGGATTAAAAAATATGCTGAATAGTACTTTGTAATAATTATGTTAATTTAGTAAATAATTTTTTTTGTAATAAAATTGGTCGTATCAAAATTATTCAAATTTGTACAACAAATAGTACCATATAAATACTTACATTATTTAAAATTGCAAAAGTGTCCAATGTTAGGTTCAGATGAAAGAGTTATATAATGCTTTGTAATATTTAAGTTAGTACAATTATGGAGTTTAGGTTTTTGAAAATTTTTGTAGTTAAATTGATCGTATTAAAATTACTCAAATTAGTACATCTGTTAGTAACAAATTAGTACTTTAAGTGACTTAAGTTGCAAAATGTTCCAATGTTTGGTTTAGAAAATATGCTCAGTAGTACCTTGTAATAATTTTGTTAGTTCAGATAATAAACTTACAAAGTTTTTTGTAATAAACTTGCTTGTATCAAAAGTATTCAAACTTGCTCAACAAATAGTACTATAATGGTACTAACATTAGTTAAAATTGCAAATGGTTCCAATGTTAGGTTTAGAAGAAAAAGCTAGTACTTTGTAATAATTAAGTTAATTTAATTATAGAGATTATATTTTTAACAAAATTTATAGTTTAATTGATCGTATCAAAGTTACTCAAATTAGTACAATTTTTATTACCATATTAGTATTTGAAGTGACTAAAGTTGCAAAATGTTTCAATGTTTGGTTTAAAAAATATACTGAATAGTACTTTGTAATAATTATTTTCTTTAGATAATAAAATTACAAATTTAAATTGTTTTGTAATAAAATTGGTTGTATCAAAATTATTCAAACTTGTACAACAAATAGTACCATAATAATACTTACATTGGTCAAAATTGCAAATGGTTCCATTGTTAGGTTTAGAAGAAGAAGCTTTATAGTCCTTTGTAATAATTAAGTTATTCAGTTATGGAGTTTATATTTTTGAAAATTTTTGTAGTTAAATTGATTGTATCAAATCTATTTAAATTAGTACAACTAATAGTACCATATTAGAACTTAAAGTGACATAAGTTGCAAAATGTTTGGTTTAGAAATGATGATGAATAGTACTTTGTAATAATTATGTTAGTTTAGATAATAAATTTTAAATTTTTTTGTATTAAAATTGGTCGTATAAAATTGTTCGTATAAAATTGTTCAAACTTGTACAACAAATAGTACCATAATAGTACTTACTTTAATCAAAATTGCAAATGGTTCTAATTTTAGGTTTAGAAGAAGAAGCTATATAGTGCTTTGTAATAATTAAGTTAGTTCAGTAAAATTAATTAATTTTTGAAAAATTTTTCAGTTAAATTGATCAATTCAAAACTACTCAAATTGGTACAACAATTAGTACTATATTAGTACTTAAAGTGACCAAAATTGCAAAATGTTCCAATGTTTGGTTTAGAAAATATGCTCAATAGTACTTTGTAATAATTATGATAATTCAGTTAATAAATTTTTTTGTAATAAAATTGGTTGTATCAAATTTTTTTAATTTTGTACAACAAATAGTACTATAATAATACTTAATTTGTCAAAATTGCAAACGGTTCCAATGTTAGGTTTAGAAGAAGAAGCTACTAAGTGCTTTGTAATAATTAAGTTAGTTCACTTAAAGAGTTTATAATTTTAAAATTTTTGTAGTTAAATTGATCGTATCAAAATTACTCAAATTAGTACAACTATTAGTACCATATTAGTTTTTAAAGTGACTAAAGTTGCAAAATGTTCCAATGTTTGGTTTAGAATATACGTTCAATAGTACTTGTAATAATTAAGTCAGTTTACTTATGAAGTTTATAGAATTTTTGAAAATTGATCTTATAAAAATTACTCAAATTAGTACAAATAATAGTACTATATTAGGACTTAAAGTGACCAATGTTGCAAAATGTTCCAATGTTTGGTTTGCTTTGTAATAATTATGTTAGTTTAGTTAAGAAATTCAGAAAATTTATAAATTTTGTAATGAAAATGGTCGTATAAAAATTTCCTAAATTAGTACAACTATTAGTACTATATTAGTACTTAATGATATTAAAATTGCAAAACGTTCTAATGTTTGGTTTAAAGAATTTGTTTAATAGTACTTTGTAATAATTAACTTAGAATTTTTAAAAATTTTTGTAGTTAAATTGATCGTACAAAAATTACTCAAATTAGTACAAGTAATAGTACTATTTTAGTACTTAAAGTGACCAAAATTGCAAATTGTTCCAAAGTTTGGTTTAAAATATATGCTGAATAGTACTTTGTAATAATTGTATTAGTTAAGTTTAGAAATTTATAATTTTGAAAAATTTTGTAGTAAAATTGGTCGAATAAAAATTACCTAAACTAGTACAACTACTAGTACCATATTAGTACTTTTATTGACTAATATTGCAAAATGTTCCAATGTTTGGTTTAGAGGATTTGCTCAATAATACTTTATAATAATTAAGTTAATTCACATTTAGAGTTTACAAAATTTTTGAAAACCATTGTAGTTACACTGGTTGTATAAATACTACTCAAATTAGTACAAGTAATAGTACTATATTAGTACTTAAAGTTAACATAATTGCAAATTGTTTCAAAGTTTGGTTTAAAATATATGCTGAATTGTACTTTGTAATAATTGTCATAGTTTAGTTTACAATTTACAATTTTGAAAAATTTTGTAGTAAAATTGGACGTATAAAAATTATTTAAACTAGTACAACTACTAGTACCATGTTAGTACTTTTATTGATTAAAATTGCGAAATGTTCTAATGTTTGGTTTAGAAGATTTGCTTAATAATACTTTGTAATAATTAAGTTAGTTCACTTCTAGAGTTTACAGAATTTTTGAAAACCATTGTAGATAAATTGGTTGTATAAAATTTTTTCAAATTAATACAAGTATTAGTACTATATTAGGACTTAATGTGATCAAAATTGCAAAATGTTTCAATGTTTGGTTTAGAATATATGCTGAATAGTACTTTGTAATAATTGTTTAGAAAATCACAATTTTAAAAATTGTTTATTAAAATTGGTCGTATATTTTTTTTTAATTAGTACAACTATTAGTACTATATTAGTACTTAATGGAACTAAAATTGCAAAACGTTTCAATGTTTGGTTTAGATAATATGCTTAATAGTACTTTGTAATAATTAACTTAGTTCACTTGAAAAGTTTACAAGATTTTTGAAAAATTTTGTAGTTAATTTGGTCGTATAAAAATTACTCAAATTAGTACAAAAAATAGTACTATGTTAGGACTTAAAGTGATCAAAATTACAATATGTTTCAATGTTTGGTTTAGAATATATGTTAAATAGTACTTTGTAATAACTGTATTAGTTCAGTTTAGATATTCACAATTTTGGAAAATTTTAAAGTAAAATTGGTAGTTTAAAAATTACTTAAATTAATTTAACTATTAGTACTATATTAGTACTTAATGATACTAAAATTGCAAAACGTTCCAATGTTTGGTTTAAAGAATATGCTTAATAGTACCTTGTAATAATTAACTTAGAATTTTTGAATTTTTTTTTAGTTAATTTGATCGTACAAAAATTACTTAAATTAGTACAAGTAATAGTACTATATTAGTACTTAAAGTGACCAAAATTGCAAATTGTTCCAATGTTTGGTTTAGAATATATGCTGAATAGTACTTTGTAATAATTGTATTAGTTAAGTTTAGAAATTTATAATTTTGAAAATTTTTGTAGTAAAATTGGTCGTATAAAAATTACTTAAACTAGTACAACTACTAGTACCATATTAGTACTTTTATTGACTAAAATTGCAAAATGTTTCAATGTTTGGTTTAGAGGATTTGCTAAATAATACATTGTAATAATTAAGTTAGTTCACTTTTACAGTTTACAATTTTTGAAAATTATTGTAGATAAATTGGTCGTATAAAAATTACTTAAATTAATACAAGTAATAGTACTATATTAGGACTTAATGTGATCAAAATTGCAAAATGTTTTAATGTTTGGTTTAGAATATATGCTGAATAGTACTTTGTAATAATTTGTTAGTTTAGTTTAAAAATTCACAAATTTTAAAAATTTTGTATTAAAATTGGTCGTATAAAAATTACTTAAATTAGTACAACTATTAGTACTATATTAGTACCTAATTATAATAAAATTGCAAAACGTTCTAATGTTTGGTTTAAAGAATATGCTTAATAGTACCTTGTAATAATTAAATTAAAATTTTTGAAATTTTTTGAAGATAAAATGATCGTACAAAAATTTCTCAAATTAGTATAAGTAATAGTACTATGTTAGGACTTAAAGTGATCAAAATTACAATATGTTCCAATGTTTGGTTTAGAATATATGTTAAATAGTATTTTTTAATAATTGTGTTAGTTTAGTTTAGAAATTCACAATTTTGAAAAAAATTGTAGTAAAATTGGTCGTATAAAAATTATTTAAATTATTACCACTATTAGTACTATATTAGTACTTAATGATACTAAAATTGCAAAACGTTTTAATGTTTGGTTTAGAAAATATGCTCAATAGTACTTTGTAATAATTAAATTGGTTCCCTTGAAGATTTTACAAAATATTTGAAAATTTGTGTAGTTAAATTGGTCGTACAAAAATTACTTAAATTAGTACAAGTAATAGTACTATATTAGGACTTAATGTGATCAAAATTGCAAAATGTTTCAATGTTTGGTTTAGAATATATGCTCAATAGTACTTTGTAATAATTGTGTTAGTTCAGTTTAGAAATTAGCAATTTTAAAAAAATTTGTAGTAAAATTGGTCGTATACAAATTTCCTAAATTAGTACAATTATTAGTACTATTTTAGTACTTATTAAGAATAAAATTGCAAAACGTTCCAATGTTTGGTTCCAATGTTTTTGGTTTAAAAGAATGCTGAATAGTACTCTGTAATAATTATATTAGTGTTTAAGTACCAGATGCAATATCTCAAAAACAAGTCATTGGAAAATTTTGAAAAATATATTATGTTAAGTACTTTTATAGTACTATAAGTGGTACTAATTTAAAAAAAATTTATTTGTTAATTTTTGCTATAGAATTAATTAAAAATATTTTAACAATTAAATTGTGTTTTAGTACCAGATGCAATACCTCAAAAACAAGTCATTAGAAAATTTTGCAAAAATTACCATATTAAGTACTTATATAGTACTACAAGTGGTACCAATTTAATAGAAAATCATACGTTAATTTTAGCTACAAAAATATTTGAAAATATAATAACAAAAAAATTGTTTTTAGTAAAACAGGTTATTGGAACATTTTGAAACAATTAAAAAATTGATTTTAACTAGACTTTTAAATAAAATGTGGCATCATATACATATGATAACACATAATGAATCATTCTTATCGCTTTGTTTACTTTAAATAAAATTATTTTTAATATTTATGATAGATTTTTCAAGGCTCAACAAAATGGATATAAAAACAGCCAACACTTACTAAAGTTTATTAAAAAAATAAAAATGTAAGTAGAAAGACTTAAATTAGGTTAATAACTTAATAAATTGATTTTAGGGAATTGATAGCACATCTCCTAACCGCTTTGGTCATTGTAATTGGAACCAACGGTTGCAATTGTCCGGAGAATTATAATCAGGTAGATTACCATTGTGAAATTGATATTTCTGTATTACCTTGCAACGTAGCACGTTCTCCAAAGTGTAAATGCCCTGATGGTTATATAGGTATGCCTAAACCCTCTGAAGATAATTTGATTGTTGAATGTAATAATCACACGCACACACAAGCATGTGATAATGTAAATGAAGTTCAAGATTATTTAAATCAATATGGAAAACATATTCAAACACAAGTTAAAGATATAAAGGAATGTTTCTGCTATGAGAATCTCAAAATTGTTAACGACCATGGAGAAATATATTGCGCCAATCCGTTAGCACCCATGCTGCACGTACCTTGCAATCATGAAGCACCCCCAGCATGCAAATGTCCTGAAGGAGCTGTATATACTTATCCAAAAGAAGCTCATCATGCTTTTGCTTGCTTATTGAATAATAATGTAACAAATTGTGATAATCAAAATGAAATTGATAGGTATACCATGCGTGAATTTGGAGGAGCTTGATAAAATTTTATGTATTATTTCTTTTTGAAAAAGAGCGGAGTAATAAAAATATAAGGATATTTATGTATGTGTCCGTTGTCTCCATGTAGCCTGGGGTGTATTATATATTACACGAGAGGGTGAACTAAAAATAACAGTTTCATTATTTGCATTACGCGATATGGCAGAAGTTTGACTGCTCAATAAAACTTGAGAGGTCTGTCGCGTAGCTAGCTGCATGCAACTTCTCTCTCCAACTATCGCGCGGGTTTAATATTAAGGCGATATTAAATATTTAATATTATATAAAATATATTAAACGAATATTCAGACGTGAATGAGCAGTGGGTCGTGCATTATTACCCCCACTGTGCATACAGTCAATGCAGGGTTTCAAATGCAAATTAACTTATGATATGAAGATTAAAAAGATTGTTTTTTTTTAAGTTGTTCTTTCAGCATAGATTTGTAATTAATTAATTTAACGATTGACAATAAGAATTGTATTTTTTTTGTTTGTTTTCTTGTTTAAAGTGTAATAGAATTTTTATTGTATTTAAGAGAAACGAGTTGCGCTGAGCTTCAATAAATACAACATCCAAGAGGGTTAAAGAAAAGTTTGTATTTTCAAGAAGGCCGAAGTTTAGTTCGCTGCGGCACAAATCTTCGCGGGCGATAAATTTTCAGTGACCATTAACTCAATCTCGACAGAGTTTCCTCTCCAGTTCTGCAACGAAAAAATATATACTACAATGCTTCTCCGAAGGGTGAATTGCGATAATTATGTAATCTTTAAAATACCCTCCGCCGCTTCCAGATCTAATTAAATCTGTCCACTCTTTCAAACAGACTAATCTTACTGTTTCTTTTTTCCTTCTTTTCATTTAATTGCTGGTTTTGTTGTTGATGAAATAAAGTCTAACGTAATTTTAAAGCATAAATCAAGTTCCTTGGGTTAATTTGCTTTTGGTTGGGGGAGAACAATGTAAAATCTCATATCGTAGCAATAATACCCGTGGCCAGGAACAATATACACGGCCCATAAAGGCATGAATAGAGATTAATGCTGCCATGAAAGGGGAAAACACGCGAGTATCGCTGTAATTGGAGTTCGAATGCCCAAGATATGCATATATACTGGGTCACTATTAGATTACTTCACACCAATATTGTTTCCCAATTTTCGATCGCAAACTTAATTATGTAAGAACATTTCAATACATTATATCTGTTTTTGTTAATTTATGATAACAAAAAATTGTGTTTGCGGA
The DNA here is from genome assembly GCA_963932245.1 of Tachinus rufipes. NCBI lineage: Eukaryota > Metazoa > Arthropoda > Insecta > Coleoptera > Staphylinidae > Tachinus > Tachinus rufipes. The sequence goes on along the minus strand of OZ010743.1, from coordinate 2,179,919 downwards.
GGTAATATTTTGAAACTATCACGTTGCATAATCAAACATTAATTAACCGGGAATTGTGCGGTGTGGGGTTTATGCCTGGATTATAAACAGATATCTGCGCAGGATTATTAACAAAAACGTTTTCCTTGCTGCAATCAATATTCAAACATAACATTTTGTTTCTTTTTTCAGTTCTAATAACAAATATTCAAAATAAATTAGTTGCAACCATATCACAAACAATGAATATTCTATACGATTAACCATTCTTAACTTCAACCAATTATTTTCAATCTAATTTATCGTTTGTCATTGATTGCAATCATTTTGTTAGAAGTTTGCAACGTTTTTAGTCTGAATTGTCACTTAGCGATTAATAATTAAAGAATTATGACAAATTTAGCGTATAGATTTTGATCAAATTTTTTCAGTAAGTACTGGTACTAACGAAGTATAATGGTGCTAATTTGTAACAATTTTCAATGAGTTGTTTAAAAATTATGGCTTCTGTTAGTATCTCATGCTTTCCAGATTAAATCAGTTTAAGTCAAATTAATTCAATTTATAAAAAATTTAGCGTATAGATTTTGATCATTTTTTTTTCAGTAAGTACTGGTACTAACATAGTATATTGGTGCCAATTTGTTACAGTATTTAATGCGCCGTTTAAAAATTATAGTTTATGTTATTATCTCATGCTTTCTAGATTAAACCAGTTTATGCCAAATTAGTTTAATTTATAAAAAATTTAGCGTATGGATTTTGATTAAATATTTTCAGTAAATAGTGGTACTAACGAAGTATATTGGTGGAAATTTGTAACAATTTCCAATGCATAGTTTAAAAGTTATAGCTTATGTTATTGACTTATGCTTTCTAGATTGAATTAAGTTAAGTCAAATTACTTTTATTTACAAAAAAATTAGCGTATAAATTTTACTCAAATTGTTTTTTATTGGTACTAGTAGTAATGAAGTATGTTTATGCTAAATTGTAACAACTTTCAATGTGCCGTTTAAAAGTTATGGTTTCAATTATTGTCTCAAGCTTTCTGGATTAAATCAACATAGAGTCAAATTAATTCAGTTTATAAAAAATTTTGCGTATGGATTTTGATCAAATTTTTTTAGTAAGTACTGGTACTAACAAAGTATGTTTGTGCTAATTTGTAACAATTTTCAATGCGTATGTTATGATCTTATGTTTTCTTGATTAAACCAGTTTAAGCCAAATTAAATTAATTTATGAAAAATTTTGCTCATAGATTTTGATCAAATTTTGTCAGTAAGTATTGGTACTAACGAAGTATATTGATGCCAATTTGTAACAGTTTTTAATGCGCCGTTTAAAAATTATGGCTTATGTTATTATCTCATGCTTTCTAGATTAAACCAGTTTAAGTCAAATTAATTTAATTTATGAAAAATTTAGAGTATGAATTTTGACCAATTTTTTTCAGTAAATAGTGGTACTATTTAAATATATTGGTGCCAAATTATAACAGTTTCCAAGAAGCCGTTTACAATTTATGGCTTATGTTGTTGTCTCATGCTTTCTAATTTAAACCTGGTTAAGCCAAATTAATTTAATTTATGTAAAATTTAGCGTATGAATTTTGACTAAATTTTTTCAGTAAGTACTAGTACTAACGAAGTATATTGGTGCTAATTTGTAACAGTTTTTATTGCGCCGCTTAAAAATTATAGTTTATGTTATTATCTCATGCTTACTAGATTAAACCAGTTTTAGCCAATTTAATTTAATTTATAAAAAATTTAGCGTATGGATTTTGATCAAATTTTTTCAGTAAATAGTAGTACTAACGAAGTATATTGGTGGGAATTTGTAACATTTTCCAATGCTTAGTTTAAATGTTATGGCTTATGTTATTGACTCATGCTTTCTAGATTGAATTAAGTTAAGTCAAATTACTTTAATTTACAAAAAATTTAGCGTATGGATTTTATTCAATTTTTTTTTATTAGTACTAGTAGTAATGAAGTATGTTTATGCTAAATTGTAACAATTTTCAATGCGCCGTTTAGAAATTATGGATCCTATTATTGTCTCATGCTTTCTGGATTAAATCAACTTAAGTCAAATTAATTCAATTTATAAAAAAATTAGCGTATGGATTTTGATCAAATTTTTTCAGTAAGTACTGGTACTAACAAAATATATTGGTGCTAATTTGTAACATTTTTTAATGCGCCGTTTAAAAATCATAGCTTCTGTTATTGTCTCAAGCTTTCTGGATTAAATCAACTTAAGTCAAATTAATTCAGTTTATAAAAAATTTTGCGTATGGATTTTGATCAAATTTTTTTAGTAAGTACTGGTACTAACAAAGTATGTTGGTGCTAATTTGTAACAATATCCAATGTGCCGTTTAAAAATTATGGCTTATGTTATTGTCTCATGCTTTCTGAATTAAAATAGTTTAAGCCAAATTAATTTAATTTATGAAAAATTTAGCGTATGGATTTTGATCAAATTTTTTCAATAAGTACTGATACTAACAAAGTAGGTTAATGCTAATTTGTAACAATTTTCAATGCGCCGTTTAAAAATTATGGCTCCTATTATTGTCTCATGATTTCTGGATTAAATCAACTTAAGTTAAACTAATTCAATTTATAAAAATTATAGCGTATGGATTTTAATCAAATTTTTTCAGTAAGTACTGGTACTAACAAAGTATGTTGGTGTTAATTTATAACAGTTTTTAATGCGCCGTTTAAAAATAATGGCTAATATTATTGTCTCATGCTTTCTGGATTAAATCAACTTAAGTCAAATTAATTTAATTTATAAAAAATTTAGCGTATAATTTTTAATCAAATTTTTTCAGTAAGTACTGGTACTAACAAAGTATATTGGTGCTCGTTTGTAACAATTTCCAATGTGCCGTTTAAAAATTATGAATTATGTTGTTGTCTCATGCTTTCTAATTTAAACCAGTTTAAGTCAAATTAATTTAATTTATGTAAAATTTAGCATATGAATTTTGACTAAATTTTTTCAGTAAGTACTAGTACTAACGAAGTATATTGGTGCTAATTTGTAACAGTTTTTAATGCGCCGTTAAAAAATTATAGTTTATGTTATTATCTCATGCTTACTAGATTAAACCAGTTTGAGCCAATTTAATTTAATTTATAAAAAATTTTGCGTATGGATTTTGATCAAATTTTTTCAGTAAATAGTAGTACTAACGAAGTATATTGGTGGGAATTTGTAACATTTTCCAATGCTTAGTTTAAATGTTATGGCTTATGTTATTGACTCATGCTTTCTAGATTGAATTAAGTTAAGTCAAATTACTTTAATTTACAAAAAATTTAGCGTATGGATTTTATTCAATTTTTTTTTATTGGTACTAGTAGTAATGAAGTATGTTTATGCTAAATTGTATTAATTTTCAATGCGCCGTTTAGAAATTATGGATCCTATTATTGTCTCATGCTTTCTGGATTAAATCAACTTAAGTCAAATTAATTTAATTTATGAAAAATTAAGCGTATGGATTTTGATCAAATTTTTTGCAGTATGTACTGGTACTATCAAAAAATTATGGCTTATTATATTGTCTCATGCTTTCTAAATCAAACTAGTTTAAGCCAAAATAATTCAATTTATGAAAAATATAGCGTATGGATTTTGATAAAAAAATTTCAGTAAGTACTGGTACTAACAAAGTATGTTGGTGCTAATTTGTAAAAATTTTCAATGCGCCGTTTAAAAATTATGGTTTATGTTATTATCTCATGCTTTCTAGATTAAACCAGTTTAAGTCAAATTAATTCAATTTATGAATAATTCAGCGTATGAATTTTATTTAAATTTTTTTAATTGGTACTACTACTAATGAAGTATATTGATAGCAATTTGTAAGAATTCCCAATGCGCCGTTTAAAAATTATGGCTTATGTTATATATTAACTTAACCTACCCCAACAAACCACTGAGAAATTTTAAATACTTTGAAGAAAAACTTTTAATACGACTAAAAAAACTTGCAGAAGATTTAAAAAAGTAAAAAGATTATAAAAAACTTATGAAATCAAGAAATATCTAAAAAACAAAATTTGCAAGGGCTTAACAATACATTACATAAAGTTTTAAATGATTTAGAAAAAAACTCAAAAAAATTCTAAGAAGTCTCTTAGAAAGCCCAGGGAGGCTCTCAGAAAATGCAAATAATATCAGAAGACCCTAAAAAGGCTTAAAAAACACAAAAAACTTCAGAAAACTTTTTTTTTTTCAGAACTTAAGAAAGGTTTATAAAACCCCAAAAAAAGACTTCCGGAAGTTTAAATTAGTTTATAAATAAAATTTTAAAAAGCCCAAGAAGTCTCTTCACAAAAGTTCAAGAAGCTTCTCAGAACATGCAAATAATAACAGAAGACCCAAAAAAAACTCAAAAAGATTTTCAGAAAGCGCACGTAAATTTTTAGAAAATTTAGCAAAAGACAGATTATTTAAGAAAGGTTTATAAAACCACAAAAAAGAGACTCCTAGATGTTTTAATTAGTTTAGACGTTTTTTAGAATGCCCAAGAAAACATGCAAAAGATGCAAAAAAAATAAAAAAGCCCAAAAAAGACTAAGGACACCCAAAAAGCTTCAGAAGACTACACAAAATTTGCAAAAAGCCTAACAATAAACTAAGAATTCTCAATTAAGTTTGAAAAATTTTAAAAGATTAAAAAAAGCTAAAAAGATTATCAGAAAGCTAAACAAACCATTAAGAATATTTAAATAATTTAAAAAACTTTAAAAAACCCAAGAAGACTTGCAAAAGATTTAAAAAAGCAAGAAAACCCAAAAACTGATTTAAAAAACTCAAAAACTAACTAACAGAAGTTTCAACAAAACATTGTAAAGTTTTAGAAATTTAGAGAAAAACTCTAAAAACACTCAAGTAAAGCCCAAAAAGTCTCTCGGACAGTTCAAAAAGCTTCTCAGTAAATGCAAATAATATCAGAAGAAATTGCCTAGAAAACTCAAAAAGATATCTAGAAAGCGCAAGTAGACTCCTAGATAATCCAACAAAAGTCAGAAAAATTAAAAAGGTTTATTAAACCCTAAAAACATCCAAAAAGATATACCCATAATTTTTAGAAAGCCAAAGACAACTCACAAAAGCTACTAAAAAACTAGAAAGTCTAAAAAAGAATTACTAAAAACACCCAAAAAGCCTGAGAAGACTACATAAAACTTGCAAAAGGTATAAACATTAAATTAAAAAGTCTCAAATAAGTTAGAGAAAATTTAAAAAAAGTTATAAGATAACAAAAAGCTAAAAAGACTTCCTGAAAGCTAAACTAATCATTAAGAAATTTTAAATAATTTAAAACGAAACTATTACAAAGCTCAAGAAGATTTGCAGAAAATCCAAAAAAACAAAAAGACCCAAAAACATTAAGAAAACAAAATCTCAACAAAACATTGAAAAGTCTTTAAAGACAAACTCTAAAAAAGGTCAAAAAAGTCTAAAAAGTCTTTCCAAAATGTCCAAGAAACCTCCCATAATATGCAAATAATATCAAAAAACCTAAAAAAAAAACTTAGAAACCCCAAAAAATGGCCAGAAAGCGCAAGTAGATTCTTAGAAAATCTTACAAAACTGAAGAGGACTTAAGAAAAGTTTATACAACCCTAAAAATATTCAGAAAGAAATTCCCAGAAGTTTTAATTAGCTTAGAGGGCGCTTTTTAGAATGTCCAAGAAAGTTTGCAAACAAAAACTCAAAAAACACTAAGAACACCCTAACAGTTTTAGAAGACTCCACAAAATTTGCAAAATCCTAAAAAGTTATTTTATAAAGCCCAAAAAATCTATTAGAAAAGATTTTCAAGAAGTCCAGAAAATATTAAAAAGTGTCAAATAATTTAAACATTTTTTAAGTAAAATGACTTCATTAAAAAGTCTTAAATGATTAATAGAAAAAACAATAGAAAACTTAAAAAACTTGCGAAAGATTAAAAAAAAGTAAGAGTCTTTAAAAAACCAGAAAGCGCAAAAAAACTTCAAAAAACTTGAAAGGAGTCCTGACGATTAAAACAAAACTCAAAAAACCTTAAAAAATCCAAACAAATTTACAGAAAAGCAAACAAAACACTAAAAATTTTAAATAAATTAGAAAAAAAAAGTAAATAAACCCAAAAAATACTCCAAAAACTCAAAAAACGTAAAAAACTAAAATAATCTCATATAAAGCGCAGTAAAATTTCAGAAAATCTCAAAGAAGTCAAAAAATCTCAGAAAAAATTTTAAATAATTTAAAGAAAAGCATTTAGTACGTCTAAAACGACTTGCAGATAATCCAAAAAAGTAAGAAGACTGAAAAAAACTTATGAAAGGAAAATTTAGAAATACCAGCAAAATTTACATTAAAAAGTTTTAAATAATTTAAAGAAAAACTTTTATTAAGCTTAAAAAAAATCACAAAAAAAGTCTTTTAAAAAGCTCAAGAAGACTTTCAGAAAATGCAAATAATATCAGAAGACTTGAAGTTTCAAAAATTTTAAAAACTTTAGAAGTCTTAAAAAGATTTCCAGAAAACGCAAGAAAACTTCTAAAAAATCCAACAAAAGTCAAATTTAATTTAAACGCTTTTTAGAATGTCTAAGAATGCTCTAAAAAAATGCAAAAAATTAAGAAAGCCTAAAAAAGCTTAAAAATACTAAGAACACCAAAAAGGCTTAAAAAACTACACCAAACTTGCAAAAAACCTAACAATATACTAAGAAATTTTAAATAATTTTGAGAAAAATTCTTAGAAACCTCAATAAGACAAAAAATCCAAAAAACAAAAAGACCCAATAACAGATTCAAATAACGTCAAAAAAACTCAAAAAAAGACCCTACAAAACTTCTATTCTTCTATTAAAAAATTTTTGCAATTTGAAGAAGGCTCAAGAAAAGCCCAAGTTTTTCAGAGAGTTCAAGAAGCCGCAAATGAAAATGCAAATAATATTAGAAGACCAAGAAAAAAGGCTTAAATTAAAAAAAAAATCCAACAAAGTCAGAGGACTCAAGAAAGTTTTATAAAACCTCAAAAACTTTTACAAAGAAACTCCCAGAAATTTCAATTAGATTAAAGGACGCTTATTAGAATGTCCAAGAAAGCTTGCAAAAGATGCAAAAAATAAAAAAGCCTAAAAAAAGACTAGAGACACTCAAAAAGCTTCTGAAAACTACACAAAATTTGCAAAAAGCCTAACAATAAACTAAAAACTTTCAAATAAGTTAGAGAAAAAAAAAAACTAGAAACCCCAAAAACTGATTTAAAAACACCAAAAAACTTTGAACACGCAACAATACTAACAGAAGGCTCAACAAAACATTAAACAGTCTTAGCAATTTGAAGAAAAACTTTAAAAACGCTCAAGAAAGGCCCAAGAAGTTTTTTAGACAGTTCAAAAAGGTTCTCAAAAATTGCAAATAATAATCAGAAGAAAAGGTTTAGAAAACCCAAAAAGATTTCCAGAAAGCGCAAGTAGACTTGAAATTTTAAACAATTTAAAAGAAAACTTTTAAAGAGTCCAAGAAGATTTGTAGATGATCTAAAAAAGCGAGAAAACCCAAAAACAGTTTAAAATAAACAGAATGCTCAATAAAACATTAAATTGTCTTACCAATTTAGAGAAAAACTTTAAAAAATTTAAAAAATAATTTAGTAAGTTTAATAAGCTTCTCAGAAAATGGTAAAAATATCAAAAAAAGAAAAAAAAATCTTAAAAATCCTAAAAAGACTTTCAAAGCGCGCAAGTAAATTCCGATCGTAGCACAATGGTCTAGTGCGAAGACTGTTGTGCAGGCAGCCCGGGTTCGATTCCTGGCAGCGGCAATATCTAATTTGTCGAATATATTTCGATGCGGTCGTCTCCTTTGCAAGGCAATGGCAAACCAGCAAAGTATTTGCCTAGTAAACCCCTCTAGTGGTGTGGTTCGGATTCCACTTTAAACTGTAGGTCCCGTATGTTTGTGTGGAACTATTATCGCGCACCACAAACATACGTGAGGGGTGCCGACGCTCGTAGCGAGTATGGCACTATAAGAAGAAGAAGTAAATTCTTAGAAAATCCAACAAAAGTCAGAAAACTCAAGAAAAGTTCATATAATCATAAAAAATTTCAAAACAATACTTTCAGAAGTTTTAATTAGTTTAGAAGACGTTTTTTAAAATGCTCAAGAAAGCTTGCAATAGATGCAAAAAAGTAAGAAAACTAAAAAATAAAAATACTAAATATTTAAAAATATCAAAAGATTAAAAAAAGCTAAAAAGACTCATAAAGCTAAATAAATTATTAATTTTTTTTAAATAATTTAAAAGAAAATTTTTAAAGAGCCAAAAAAAATTTACCAAAAATTAAAAAAAAAAAGTTTCAATTAGTTTAGAGGACGCTTATTAGAAAGACTAAAAACACCTAAAAGGTCATTGAAGACTACACAAAACTTGCAAAAGGTCTAATAATAAACTAAGAAGGCTCAATTAAGTCAGAGAAAATCTAAAAAGAGTCAAAAGATTAAAAAAAGCTAAAAAAACTCCCAGAAAACCAAACAAATCATTAAGAAATTTAAATAATTTAAAAAAAACTCTTAAAAAGCCCAAGAAGATTTGCAAAAGATCCTAAAAAACCAAAAACAGATAAAAATAAGTCAAAAGATAAGACTCGCAAAAACCCAAACAAATCATTAATTTTTTTTTAAATAATTTAAAAGAGCCTAAGATGATTTACAGAAAATTTTAAAAAGACCTAAAAACTGATTTAAAAAATTCCAAAAAACTCAGAACACGCAACAAAACTAAAAGAGGGCTTAACAAAACATTGAAAAGTCTTAGTGATTTAGAAAAAACTCAAGCCCAAGAAGTCTCTCCAAAAAGTCAAACAAGTCTTTCAGAAAATGCAAATATCAAAAAACCCACAAAAAAAGCTTAGAAAACCCAAAAAGACTTTTAGAAAGCGCAAGTAAATTTCTAAAAAATCCAACAAAAGTCAGAGTTTATAAGACCACAAAAAGAGACTCTTAGCAATTTTAATTAGTTTAGACACTTCTTAGAATGCCCAAGAAAGCTTATAGAAGATGCGAAAAAGTAAGAAAGCCCCAAAAAAGACTCAAAAAAGACTAAGAACACCCATAAAGTTTCAGAAGACAACACAAAGTTTGCAGAAGGCCTTACATTAAACTAAAAATTCTCAAATAAGTTAGAGAAAATCTAAAAAGAATCAAAAGAAAAAAAAAATGTTTGGAAAACCAAACAAATCATTATAAAATTTTAAATAATTTAAAAGGAACCTTTAAAAAGCTCATGAAGATTTGTAAAAGATTTTAAAAAAAGCTAAAAAATCCAAAAACTGTATTAAAAACCCCAAAAAACTCAGAAGACGCAACAAAACTAACAGAAGACTTAACAAAACATCGAAAAATCTTAGTGATTTAGAGAAAAACTCTAAAAAACTTTAGAAAGCTCAAAAAGTCTTTCATAAAGTTCAAAAACTTTTTCATAAAAGTTTCAATTAGTTTAAAGAAAACTTAAGAAAGCTTGCGCAGAAAATACAAAAAAGTAAAAAAACTCCAAAATGACTCAAAAATTACTAAGAACCTCAAATAGCTTTAGAAAACTACATATAACTTGCAAAAAACCCAACAAAAAACTAAGAAATCTGTAATAAGTTAAAGAAAATCTAAAAAAAGATAAAAAGACTCTTAGAAAACCGAACAAATCATTAAGAAATTTAAAATAATTAAAAAAAATAATTTAAAAAGCCCACGATGATTTGCAGAAGATCCAAAAAAAGCAAAATAACTTAAAAATAAAATAAAAAAACTCAAAAACACGCAACAAAATTAACAGAGAACAAAACATTGAAGAGTCTTAGCGATTTAGAAAAAAAACTTTAAAAAGGCTCAAGAAAGTCTAAAAAGTCTCTTCAAAAAGTCGAAGAAGCTTTTCAAAAAATGCAAATCATTTTATAAGACTTAAAAAAAGGCTTAGAAAACCCAAAAAGACTTCCAGAAAGTTCAAGTATACTTCTAGAAAATCCAACAAAAGTCAAAGGACTCAAGAAAATTTCATAAAATCCTAAAAACTTCTAAAATAAAAAAGTTTGAATTGGTTAAGACGCTTCTTAGAATGCTCAAGAAAAAATTTAAAAATTAAAAAAGCCTAAAAAAGACTAAGTACACCTAAAAAATTCAGAAGACTACACAAAACTAAAAAGTCTCAAATAAGTTATTAAAAATCTAAAAAGAGTAAAATTGTTATAATTCCTAAACGTTACATTAGATTTTGATGCAATTTGGTACCAAAGTACCTCAACATCATTAGTACTTTTAGTGTAAAATTAAACAAATTCTATACGCTCAATATAACATAACCTCAACTTAATAATTATTAAATTTAAACTATCTAGGAAACATTGTGTTACTCTACATTTGACTCCAACTAACTGCATAAAAATACAATAACTTTTTTGTTATAAACAAATTCAAACATAAAACTTTATGAATATCAATGCGCCGAGAATTGTTTTTTATTATTGTGTCGTTCAGTATGGTAATCATGTTCTGATTGGTTTCTTTATTGTTTCAGGGAGTTCATGAGCTTGCGGGCGTACGGCTCCCTTTACAGCCGTACCCCGGAGGGCATGCGGTCTTCATGTACAGCACAGCCGCGGACGGCAACGTAACATTACAACTGAAAGAGCAAGATGATCTGGATAGGGGTAGCTTAGCAGCAATGCTCGCACGACTGCAGGACGATGCAACATTTTCCATATCATACGATACCGACATACTTTCCGATGGAAGTATTGACGTGCTACTTGGTACAGGGTCTAGTAATAGTCTTCAGGCTACAGGTAAATAGTTTTTTTCATTTAAATTTAATATAAACTGCGAATAATGTCCTGGTAGATATATTACGCAACTTTGATAAAGTTTAGTCGATTACCGAAACCAAACTAAACCCCATCGAGAGAAAGTTTATATTTTCACCACTTAATATTTAATAGATTGACTTTTATAACTTTGCCTGATGTAACATAACGAGAGTTTTGTGTGCTCAATCAAGGGGAGGATGAAATGGTTAGTGAAGGACTTGTACACGTCCACTTAATTAGAAAACCCTCGGAAGATACTTACTAATAATTAATGCTGTACTTGCTTTAATGTTATTTGTTTACAATTTCCAATAGGAGTCATTTAAATTAAGCGCTTTAATTATTTTCAATTGGAAGCTAATTCAATCAAAATTCTAGTTGAGGTTAATTGCAGTAAAGCGACAACTGGACCGGTTGCTAATTAATCCTTGTTTGAGATCAATTGGAGTGTGTTTGGGAACCACTACATATGTTTGTTGCTAGATTGAAACAATAGGAAACGTTTATAAATAGTTTCAATTGTATTAAATTGATAATACAAAGTTAATTAAATTTTTAAATTGATTTGAAGCAGAAAATGGTCCCAAAATGGCCCTAATTGTATGATTTTGTTAATAATTTGAAATTTGCACAGTAAACAACAGGAATTTTAAATTGCTGATAATAAATTTGGTTTTAAAATACATAAATTGATAAGAAAAAAGTTTGAAACTAATTTATTTAAATTGATTTGAAGCAGAAATGGTCCCAAAATGGCTCTAATTATATGATTTTGTTAATAATTTCCAATTTGCGCAGTAACCAGCAGGAATTTTAAATTGTTAATAATAAATTTAGATTCAAAATATATAAATTTCTTAAAAAAAGTTTGAAACAAATTTATAAAAATTGATTTAAAGCAGAAATAGTCCCAAAATGACCCAAATTGTATGATTTTGTTAATTATTTCAAATTAGCGCAGTAACCAGCAGGAATTTTAAACTGTTGATAATAAATTTGGATTTAAAATACATAAATTGATAAGAAAAAAGTTTGAACTAAATTATTTGAATTGATTTGAAGCAGAAATGGTCACAAAATGTCCTAAATTGTATGATTTTGTTATTAATTTCAAATTTGCGCAGTAACCAGCAGGATTTTTAACTAGCTGATAATAAATTTGGATTTGAAATACAGGAATTGGTACAAAAAAAGTTTAAAACTGATTTATATAAAGTGATTTGAAGCAGAAATGGTCCCAAATTGACCCAAATTGTATGATTTTGTTAATAATTTTAAATTTGCGCAGTAATCAGCAGGAATTTTAAATTGCTGATAATAAAATTAGATTTAAAATACATAAATTGATAAGAAAAGAGTTTGAAACTAATTTATTTAAAATGATTTGAAGCAGAAATGGTCCCAAAATGGCCCAAATTGTATGATTTTGTTAATAATTTCAAATTTGCGCAGTAACTAGCAGGAATTTTAAATTGCTGATAATAAATTTGGATTTAAAATACATAAATTGGTACAAAAAAATTTGAAACTAATTTATTTAAATTGATGTGAAGGAGAAATGGTCCCAAAATGACCTAAATTGTATGATTTTGTTATTAATTTCAAATTTTTGCAGTAATCAGCAGGAATTTTGAATTGCTGATGATAAAATTAAATTTAAATTACATAAATTGATAAGAAAAAAGATTAAAACTAATTTATTTAAATTGATTTGAAGCAGAAATGGTCCCAAAATAGCCCAAATTGTATGATTTTGTTGATAATTTTAAATTTGCGCAGGAATCAGCAAGAATTTCAAATTGTTCATAATAAATTTGGATTTAAAATACATAAATTGATAAGAAAAAAGTTTGAAACTAATTTATTTAAATTGATTTGAAGCAGAAATGGTCCCAAAATGGCCCTAATTGTATGATTTTGTTAGTAATTTAAAATTTGCGCAGTAATCAGCAGGGATTTGAAATAATTGAAAATAATTTGAAATTAATTCATGGTGGTGGGTAGGTGGATAGTTTAAACTGAAGTTTACATCCATTTGCTCAAGTGTAAGTGTCCAGAAATTAAAAATTTCTCTTCTCTGCAAGCATTAATGATTACCATTGAGTAACCACAAATTTTAAGGTTAAGTAAAAATGACTGTATAAATTTTGATCTATTTTTTACTATTGGTACTACTGGCGTTGGAGTGTATTATTGCCAAATTTTATAAAAATCCAATGTCTGGAATAAGATTTATTAAACTTTTTTTTAATTTCTTTAACAATAAATTCTGCAAAATCATTAATTTTGAGGTTATGCAAAATTGATCGTAAACATTTACTTCATTTTTTTATAGTTGGTATTACTAGTCATAGGCCGCATTGTTGTCAAAATTTATTAGAATCCAATGTAAACTTTTGGAGTTAATTAACTTTTATTTTCACTAATCATGTGTCATTAATTTTGAGGTTTTGCAAAACGTATCTTATAGAATTCATTCATTTTTTTACAGTTGGTAGTACCAATAATGGGTCGCATTGTTGTCAAAATTTAATAAGAATCTTTTGCCTGATTTTGGAGTTATTTAAATTTTTTTCCACTTCTTTTAATCACGAATGCTGCAATATCATTAATTTTGAGGTTATGCAAAATGGAACGTATAGATTTAATTAATTTGTTTGAAGTTGATAGTTTTAATAATTATTTCTATTATTATCAATTTTTATCAAAATCCAATGGTTGATTTTGAATTTATTCAACTTTTTCTACTTTGGCTTATTTTAACTAAAATTTATTAACTTTGAGGTTATGCTAAATTGACCGTATGAATTTTGATCTTGATTTTGTAGTTGGTATTACTAATATTGGAGTGCACAATTACCAAATATCAATAAAATTCAATGTACAATTTTAGAATTATTTATATTTTTTAGTTAAAACTTTCTTTAACCGCGAATGCTGCAAAGTTTATTATGTTGAGGTTATGCAAAATTAAATTATTTTTCTACAATTGGTAGTACTAATGATAAGTCGCATTGTTGCCAAAATTAATTAAAATCCAATTTTTGGTTTTAAAGTTATTTAACTTTTTCCACTTCTTTTAATTAAAAAAGCTGCAATGTTATTAATTTTGAGGTTATGCAAAACGGGTTGTATAGATTTAGTTAATTTTTTTTTAGTTGGTAGTGCTAATAGTGAATCGTATTATTACCAAGTTTTAATAAAATCCAATGTTTGGTTTTAATGTTATTCAAATTATTCTACTTTGACTTTCTTTAACAAAAAATGCCAACTTTTATTAATTTTGAGGTTATACTAAGCGGATCGTATAGATTTAATTAATTTTATTGCAGTTGGTAGTAGTAGTAATGGGTCGTAATATTACCAAATTTCATTAAAATTCACTGTTTGGTTTTAAAGTTATTTATTTTTTTCTACTTTGACTTTCTTTGGTCAAAAAATGCCACAACTCATTAATTTTGAGTTTATGCAAATATTACTGTTCACATTTTGATTTATTTTTTGTGATTGGTAGTACTAATGTTGGAGTGTATAAGAACCAAATTTCATTAAAATTCAATATTTGATTGTAAAGTTATTAAATTTTTTTAACTTAGATTTTTCAATCCAAAAATGCTACAACTAATGAGTTTTGAGGTTATGCAAAAATGACCGTTTACATTTTGATTTAGATTTTTTAATTGGTACTACTAATGTTAGATTGCATAACTACCAATTATTATCAAAATCCAATCTAGAATTTTGAAATGAATTAACTTTTTCTATTTAAGCTTTTGTTAACCAATAATGCTTCAAAATATATAATTTTGAGGTTATGCATAATTGGTCGTATAAATTTAAATCATTCTTTTGCAGTTGGTAGTGCTTGTGATAGGTCGTATTGATGTCAAAAATTAATTAATCAAATGTATAGTTTTAGAGTTATTTGACTTCTTTTAACCACAAATGCTGCAAAGTTATTATTTTTGAGGTTATGCAAAACGTATTGTATAAATTTAATATAATTGGCTTTAAAATACATAAATTAATAAGAAAAAAGTTTGAAACTAGTTTGTATAAATTGATTTGAAGCATAAAATGACAAAATGACTTCTGACGTTTGCTGAGAGTTCAAACATGCAATTTTTTGATAACGAGCTCTTGGGTGGGTTGATGGAACACTCCACACTATCACAACCAGGCAATAGTTTGGATTAGAGTGACCTACCTACTCACCCAAGTTATCAAAATATTAAATCACGACTTCATCTTTTTACAAAATGACTTCTGAGCTTGCAAAGAGTTCTAATATGCAATCAGTTGATGACAAACACTTGGGTAGGCGGGTGGGACACTTCACATCATGATAACTAGACAATAGTTTAGATTGGAATGCCCCACCTACCCACCCAAGTGATAGTTATCAAAATATTGAATCACAATCTTCTTTTGTGGCAAAATGACTTTTGACGTTTGCAGAGAGTTCAACTATGTAATCTCTTGATAACGAACATTCCTTACCATGATAACCAATCAATAGTTTGGATTGGAGTGCCCCACCTACCCACCCAAATGTTAGTTATCAAAGTATTGAATCACAATCTTCTTTTGTGGCAAAATGACTTTAGACGTTTGCAGAGAGGCCAACTAAGCAATCTTTTGATGACAATCACTTGGGTGGGTGGGTGGAATACTCTATACTATGATCATACAATAGTTTGGATTGGAGTGGCCTACTTATCCACCCAAATGGTAATTATCAAGAAATTAGATTACAACCTTTTCTTGTGACAAAATGACTTCTGACGTTTGCCAAGAGGCCAACCAAGCAATCTTTTGATGACAAACATTTGGGTGGGTGGGTGGGACACTTCATACTATTATAACCAGTCAAAAGTTTGGATTGCAGTGGCCCACCCATCCACCTAAATGTTAGTTATTAAGTAATTGGATTACAACCTTCTTTTCTGACAAAATAACTTTTAGCGCTTGCAGAAAAGTCTAACATGCATCATCTCTTGATGACAAACACTTAGGTGGGTGGGCCACTCTATACCATGATAACCAGTCAATAGATTGGATTAGCGTGAGAAAGTAAAATTTGTATTTATGACATTTCAGATATTTATAAAATTTTTGACGTTTATGACATTTGTCACTTCTGACTTATAACAAGTCATAAGTCATAAGTCAAAAATGACAATTGTCAAAATTACAATAGTATAAACGTCATAAAAGTAATAATAATAAAAAATGAAATAAATGTATTAAAAAATGACATAAGTGTTATTATAGACATCGTAAACGTCATAAATGTCATATGTCAAAAATGTCATCTATCATAAACGTTATAAATGTCAAATATTATGTAAATGTCAAAAAAAAATTAATGTTATATGTAAAAAACCGTCACAAAAATTTTACAACCGGGTCAATTGTCACGTCACGTCAAACGGCATAAACACCACAAATATTAAAAATGTTTACAAATGTCATAAACGTCAAAAGTGTTAGACGTCACAAATGTCAAAAATGTTACAAATGTCATAAAATACACAAATGTGACAAATGACATAAAAGTCGCAAAAGTTAAAAATGTCATTAATGTTACATATGACATAAACGTCATAATTTTTTTTTATAAGCTTCAAACGTCAAAGTTAAAAATCATAAACGTAACAAGTATCACGAAGGTTTGAAACAATACTATCGTAATAAAAGTTATAAACAAACGTCAAAACGTCAAAAACTTTAGAAACGTCATAAAAATTATAAATGTTACAAAACTCCATAGAACTATAAACGCTATATAGGTTTTATAAGTTTTAAATGACCTAAATCTAATTTAAAAAACAGTACAAACACCGTAAACGTCATAAACGGTACAACGGTAAACTTTACAAATTTTTTTAAATGTCAAAGATGCGTTTAATATGAATACTGTCTTAAAAGTTACAAATATTTTGTCATAAATGTCACAATTGTCATAAATGTAATAAACGTCACAAATGTAAGTTATAAATATTACGTCACAAATGTTACAAATGTCAAAAATGTCAAAAATATCAAAAATATCATAATTATCAATATTGTTACAAATGTCACAAGTTCTACAAATGTCAAACTTTAAAGTATTTTAATTATCAAAATTCATAAACATTACAAGTGTAACAAACGTCTTTAACGCTACAAACGTAATCAATATTATAAGTTTTATAAATATCATAAACGTCTAAATTGTTAAAAACCTCTTACTTCAAACTTCAACGTAATTATCGTTATAAATATTACGTCACATATGTCAAAAATGTCAAAAATGTAAAAAACATCAAAAATGTTACAAACGTCACAAATTTTACAAATGTCAAATTTTAAAATATTTTATTTGTCAAAATTCATAAACGTTACAAGTGTCACAAACATCTTAAACGCTACAAACGTAATAAACGTTATAAGTTTTATAACTAACGTCTAAATCGTTAAAAACGTCATACACGCCATAGACGTTATACATATTATGAACTTTAATAAAATTATATACGTTAGAAATTTCAATATTGTTACAAATGTCACAAATTTTACAATTGTCAAAATTTATAAACGTCAAAAATATTACATATTTTATAAATGTCACAAATATCATAAATGTTGAAAATGTACCAAATCTCATACATGTCTCAAATGTCATAAACGTTACAAATCGATTAAATGTCACAAATGTCAAAAACGTTACTAATTATCAAACGTTAAAAATGAAACTTATTTTAATTGTCATTATTTATAAGCGTCACAAATGTCACAAACGTATTAAATGTTATAAGTTTTATTAATATCATAAACGCCATAAATAGCGTAAACGTCATAAGCGTCATAAACAAATTACATGCTATAAACGTCAGAAATGTTTTTAATTTCACCAACGGCAAAAATTGCGTTATATATATTAAACGTCATAATACTTTGTCACAAGAATTATATATTCTAAGAAACTTTAATGGTAAAAATGTCTTTAAGAAAAATCTCATAAATTGTCACAAATGTCATAAAAACTAAAAATGTTACAAATGTCATAAAAGTCTTAAATGTTTTCAAATATTATAAATGTCACAAACGTTATGAATGTCACAATTATGATAAATGGTTTAAATTATAAACGTGACAAACATTATACATATTTTCAATTGTCATAAATGTTGTAAATGTCACAAATGTTGCAAACGTTATTAATGTCAAAGTGTCATAAATGTTAAAAAAGTTACAAATTTCACAAGTACCATAAATGTCACATGTCATTAAAGTCACAATTATTATAAATGCCATAAAATTCAAAAACGTCGTTTTAAATGTCACAAACGTCACAAATGTTAGAAATGTCAATTATGATGTAAACCTCACAAATGTCACAAAAATCACAAATGTTAGAAATGTTAAAACATTTTTGTTTCAAAATGTCAAAATACGTCAAAACAAATATCATAAATGACACAAACGTCTTTAAATTATAAATCTTGCATAAAAGTCAAAAAAATCACAAATTCTATAAATGCTATACAAGTCACACATATCAAAAATGTCTTTGTCATTAATAATACATATGTTATAACTGTCACAAATGTCATAAACTTTTAAAAATGTCACAAATTTCACAAATTTAGTATATACCAAATGTCATAAATGTCACAAACGTCATAAATATTCAAAATGTTACATATATCATAAATGTCACAAATGTTATAAATGCCACAAATGTTACAATCATAAAAGTCACAAATGTCAGAAACGTAAAAATCCGGCCTTAATGGCCAAAAATATTATAAATCAACAATAAAATATCAAAATCCGGAGTTAAATAGAAAAAAATTTGGCTTAAATTGTAAAAATGCAGCTTTCAATTGCAAAAATTTGGTCATGAAAAATTAAAATCCGGCCTTAAATGTTAAATTTTGGTTAAGTTATGTCAAAACTTAATTTGTGACTTCAAAATATTAAGATCAACAACAAAATATTAAAATCCGGCCATACAATATAAAAATCCGGCCTTAAACTTTAAAAATTTGGCCATTAAATATTAAAATCCGGCTTTTTACGTTAAAAATATTTAAAATAAACAATAAAATATCAAAATCCGGCCTAAATTGGTAAAAATCTGGCTTAAATTGTAAAAATATAGCTTTTAATTGCAAAATTTTGGTCATTAAACAACAAAATCCAGCATTTAATGTTAAAATTTGGTTATGCTTTGTCAAAACTTAATTTGTGACTTCAAAATATTAAAAATCAACAACAAAATATCAAAATCTGTCTTTAAATTATAAAAATCCGGCCTTAAACTGTCAAAATTTAGTAATTAAACATTAAAATCTGACTTTTAAAATTTTAAAAATCAACAATAAATTATCGAAATATAGCTTTCAATTGCAAAATTTTAGTCATTAATCATCAATATCCAGCCTTTAATATTAAATTTTGGTTATGCTATGTCAAAACTTAATATGAGACTTTGAAATATAAAAATTTAACATCAAAATATTAAAATCCGGCCATTAATTATAAAAATCCGGCTTTAACCTATACAAATTTGACAATTAAACAATAAAATCCGGCCTTTAACGATTGAAATATTAAAAATTAACAATAAATTATCAAAATCCGGCCTTAAATGGTAAAAATCTACCTCAAATTGTAAAAATGTAACTTTAAATTGCAAAAATTTGATCAATAAACATTAAAATCCGGCCTTTAATGTTAAAACTTGGTTATTTCATGTTAAAACTTAATTTGTGACTTTAAAATAATTAATATTAACTTTAAAATATCAAAATCAGGCCATAAATTATAAAAATCCGGCTTTACACTGACAAAATTTAGCCACTTAACATTAAAATCCGGTCTTTAACGTTTAAAATATTAAAAATTAACAATAAAATATCAAAATCCGGCTTAAAATGGTAAAAATCTAGCTTGAATTGTAAAAATGTAGCTTTAAATTGCAAAAACTTGGTCAATAAACATCAAAATCCGGCCTTTTAAGTTGAAATTTGGTTATGCTATGTCAAAACCTAATTTGTGACTTTAAAATATTAAAAATTAAAAACAAAATATTGAAATCCGGCCTTAAATTATAAAAATCCGGCCCAAAACTGTAAAAGTTTAGCCATTAATGATTAAAACTTGGCCTTTAAAGTTAAAAATATTAAAAATCAACAGAAAATATCAAAATTCAATCTTAAGTAGTGAAAATCTAGATTAAATTATAAAAATGTAGTTTTTAATTGCAAAATTTTAGTCATAAAACATCAAAATCCGGTTTTTATTGTTAAAATTTGGTTATGTTATGTCAAAACTTAGTTTGTGACTTTAAAATATTAAAAATCAATCAATATCAAATTCTGGCTATAAATTATAAAAATCCGGCCTTAAACTGTCAAAATTTAGTCATTAAACAATAAAATCCAGTATTTAACGTTCAGAATATTAAAAATCAACAATAAAATATCAAAATCCGCCCTTAAATTATAAAAATCTGGCTTAAATTGTAAAAATGTAGCTTTCAATTGCAAAAATTTGGCTATTAAACATCAAAATCCGGCCTTTAATGTTAAAATTTGGTTATGTTATGTCAAAACTTAATTTGTGACTTTAAAATATTAAAAATTAAGAACAATATATTGAAATCCGGCCATAAATTATAAAAATCCGGTTTTAAACTGACAAAATTTAGCCGTTAAACATTTAAATCCGGCCTTAAACGTTTAATATAATAAAAGTCAAGAATAAAATAACAAAATCCGGCCTTAAATGATAAACATTGTAAAAATGTAGTTTTCAATTGCAAAAATTTGGCCATTAAACATCAAAATCCGGCCTTTAAAAATAAAATTTGGTTATGCTATGTCAAAACCTAATTTGTGACAAAATCCGGCCATAAATAATAAAAATCTGGTTTAAAATATAATATATCTGGCCTTTAACTTTAAAATTTGGTTATGTTATATGAAAATCCGGTCTTAAATTATAAAAATTAAAACATATATTTACAAAATATTTAAAAATATCAAAATCCGGTTATAAAATACTTAAGTATTTTCAGAATGATTTAAATTTCAACCAAAAACAGTTGAAAAGTGTAAAATTCTATTTATAAAATGTTGAATTTACAAAATTTTGTCTTGAAACATCAAAATATTGTCAGTAAGCAGCAAAGTATCCAATATAATATTTTGAAAAATTAAATTCATTAGATTTGGTTAAGCTGACTGAGCATTTACATTGAGGTTAATTAACGAAATATTGCAAAATTAATCTGAGCAGATTGTATTCGATAAAGCGCTTTTGAATTTCCGAACAAAGCTTAATTAGTAGAAATATCTGTAAGTTAGTTCCTACTACTGAATTACAAGAATGATGTTAGTTAGATGAGATGAGATTGAGAGGCGAGCAATTGTAAATGGGGGACAGAAACAGCGTTGGATGCAAGCAACATTTAATAGAAAACCACCCACGAATGTAAACACACATGTCGAACGTTGAACAAACAGCCGTCTTGTAATCTGCAGCAGACTACAATATTTCGCCATTATCACTATTTGCACACAGCAGCAACTCACACACACACACACACACACATATACAAACATTCACAAACATGATACCCGAGTGGCAGCCAGCATACTATAGCACAGGTACGGCCCCAAACTGCCCGTTATGTACTTATTCATAAACTGAAATATTCATGCCGCCCCCGAACTTATTACAACTTTTATGTTTGCATTAACTATTCCATTATGAAAAAAATAATATAAATATGAACACGCTGGCTGCAGCACTGGCTTAATGCATGCGGAAATTTATTGCGCTGCATAAAACATGGCGTACATCAAATTATATAAAACAGTAAAGCATGACAATATGAATTCATAAAAGTTTGAAAAATCTAATTTTGCTCAAGGAATATATTGAATTAATCCAATATGGAAAAGACAAATTGTCGGAAACAAAACAAAAAATATATAGAAAGCGTCAATAATAAGAAATTTTACGAGGCGGCAGTGTGGCTTTATCAAGTTGAAGCATGCCTTAGTAATGATGCTATGCATCGTTTTGCGTCGGTGCTTTATGATCATTGTTAGCAGATGTCGCTGCATGTGGCTGGTTGATTTGCTTTTGCTTTTCTGATATACATAATCATTTCTGTTCTGCACCATTCTCCTAACAATTCATGTAAATGTAAAAATCATTAATTTAATTGTTTAATGATAGAAACAATGTTATACATATCAACTGGGATGATACCGCATACCCACATCATATAAATCAGCAGATCCATGGATGATAATTAATAATAATGAGGAAAATATTAATTAACATGGAACGCAGTTGCTGTAAAATAAAACCGATAACATAGCGCGTCGTCCGTGTCCCGATTTTATTATGCATTTATAAAATGTAATTAATTCAATGTAATTACCAATAATTCATATCGCAGATGATTGAGTTTAGTTTTGGCCACGTTTCCGGTTTTACATTGAACGCTACAAACGATAACTCATCGCATTACCATTGTTTAAATTTAAAAAGACGGATTTTTTTATGTTTAGATCCAGCGAAGCGTTTAAAGTAAACGCTTCAAGTTTAGTTTAAATTGCAAACTAAGTGAAAACAAGTCGGAACTAAAGTTGTTACCTGCAACTATAAATTATACTTGGAGCTGGAGTGGCCTGAGAGAATATGAGAGTTCGAAATTAGATAACGTCGAAATGACTTATGCCGTTCGCTTGCGCCACACATAAATATTTAAATTGGCACAAACCTCTCCCTACATCTACAGCCAGCCACACTGTATACGGAACCGGATCTAGCGACAACAATAACACGGTGGAAATTGTTGGAAGGGATGACGCACGACGAATATAAATCATGATATTTAGATCAGTTTTCGCACCAAAACCATGTGATCGTAATTGAGGTGTTTATGGTATCATACTGCCTGCTTGTTGACTGTTTATGTCACATTTATATACAAATTTTAGAATAAATTAGTGATTTATATCCAAATTCAATGTTTTAAAAATTATTTTATAATTTTTTAATAATTTTTTAAACCTAAATGTTTAATCCGCAACTCTAAATTCTTATTGGTTCTTCTATAAACTCAATTTAACTGAGCCAAAAACTAAAATAACTTTAAATTAGTGATTTATGTCCAAAAACAATGTTACAAAAATTATTTTTAAATATTTTTTAATAAAATTAAGATTTTTTATTTAAAAATTTTAAACTGCAATTCAAAATTCTTATTGGTTCTACTATAAACTCAGTTTAACTGGTCCAAAACTTAAAATAACTTCAAATTAGTGATTTATGTTCAAAATTCATGTTACAAAAATTGTTTTATTAATTTTATAAACAATTTCAAGTTCTTTAAGCTCAAATTTTTAATCCGCAACTCAAAATTTGTGTTAGTTCTTCTATAAACTTAATTTAAATGAGCCAAAAAATAAAATAACTTTAAATTGGTGATTTATGTCCAAATTTCATGTTACAAAAATAGTTTTATAAAGTTTTTAAACAACTTGAAGCTTTTTAAGCTTAAATTTTTATTTGCATCTCAAAACTTAAAATTAATTTTTCTATAAACTCAGTTTAACTGAGCCAAAACCTAAAATAACTTCAAATCAGTAATTTAGATCCAAATTTCATGTTACAAAAATTATTTTATAAAAATTATAAACAATTTCAAGCTTTTTAAGCTCAAATTTTTGATCCGCAACTCAAAATTTGTATTAGTTTTTCTATAAACTCAATTTAACTGAGCCAAAACTAATAATAACTTTAAATTAGTGGTTTATGTATAAATTCCATGTTACAAACATATTTTTTTAACATTTTAAAATAATTTCAAGCCTTTCAAACTCAAATTTTCAATTCGTAACGCAAATTTCCTTTTGGTTCGTTTATAAACTCAATTTAACTGATCCAAAACTTAAAATAACTCCAAATTAATGATTTATATTTAAATTCCATGTTACAAAAATTATTTTAAATTTTTTTTTAAACAATTTCATGCTTTTTAAGCTCAATTTTTTAATCTGCAACTCAAAATTTGTTTTAGTTTTTCTATAAACTCAGTTTAACTGAGTCAAAACCTAAACTAACTTTAAATTAGTGATTTATATACCAAAATTCATGTTACAAAAATTATTTTTTAAACAATTTCAAACTTTCCAAGCTCAAATTTTTGATTTGCTACTTAAAGTTTGTATTAGTTCATCTATAAACTCAACTTAACTGAGTCAAAACTTAAAATAACTTTAAAATCGTAATTTATATTTAAATTCTATGTTACAAAAGCAATTTAAGAAAGTTTTAATTTTATACTTTTTAATTTTTAATCCGCAACTTAAAATTTTTATTGTTTTTTTTATAAACTCAGTTTAACTGATCCAAAATCTCAAATAACTTAAAATTAGTGATTTATCTTCAAATCTATGTTACAAAAATTATTTAATATAATTTTTAAACAATTTAAAGTTTTCCAAAATGAAATTTTTAATCCTTAACTTAACTTTTCTTATTGGTTCTTTTATAAACTCAATTTAATTGAGCCAAATCTTAAAATTAACAAAAAAATATTAATTAATGTCTAATTTCTATGTTACAAAACTGATTTGATAACATTTTCAAATAGTTTTTAGCTTTTTAGACTAAAATTTTAAAAAACCGCAACTGAAAATGTTTATTGATTCTCTTATAAACTCAGTTTAACTGAGCCAAAACTTAAACTAACTTGAAATTAGTGATTTATGTCAAAAAATTTTATTACAAAAATGTTTTTTAAGCATTTTTAACTAATTGTATGCTTTATAAATTCAAATTTTTAATCCGCAACTCAAAATTCCTTTTTGAGTTTTTGTAAACTTAATTTAACTGAGCCAAAACGTAAAATTAACTTAAAATTTGTGATTTATGTCTAATCTAAAATCCATGTTACTAAAATTATTTTATAACATTTGGGCGGGTGGGTCGGCCATTCTACTCTGATCTATATTACTGACTTATCATAATATAGAGTGCCCACCCAAGTGTTCGTTATCAAGAAGTTTACTATTTGACTTCTCTGCAAGCGTCAGAAGTCATTTAATCACAAGAGACGGTCGTAATCTAACCTCTTGACAACAAACGCTTGGGTGGGTGGGTGGGTCACTCTTATTTAAACTATTGACTTGTTATCATATTATGGAGTGTCCCACCCACCCACCCAAGTATTTGTTATCAAAAGATTTAAAGTTTGACCTCTCTGTGAACGTCAAAAGTCACTTTATCACAAAAGACGGTCGTGATCCAACCTTTTGATAACAAACACTTGAGAGGTTGGTTAGGACACTCTATATTATGATAAAGAATCAGTAGTTTAGATCAGAGTGTCCCACTTACCCACCCAAGTGTAAGTTATCAAAAAATTCAGCAAGCATCAGTAGTTTCTTCATTTTTTACAATTAACAATTCTTAACTGCAGCAAAACACAATAAAACTAATTTGTGGTTTTGCAATTAATAATAATTTTTTTTTCTTACGACTAATTCGTCATTGATTATAATTAATTTGTTGCTTTGATTAATAGTAAGTAATTTTTGTTTTAAACTATCAATTTGTGACTGCAGCTGAACGTTTTTAGCATAAAATTTAGCTTTCCAATTGATAATTAATGTATCATAAAAAAACTGAGCGTATGAATTTTAATCATTTTTTTTTAAATTAGTACTGGTACTAGTAAAATATATTGGTACAAACTTGTAACACTTTCTAATGCGCCGTTTAAAAATTATGGCTTAATTAAGTGTCTTATGCTTTTTACATTAAACCAGTGTAGAACAAATTAAATAAATTTATAGAAAATTTAACCTATGGATTTAAATCAAATTTTTTCAGTTAGTACTGACATTGATGAAGTATCTTGGTACCAATTTGTAACAATTTCCAACGATTGGTTTAAAAATTATAACTTTTTTTTTGTCTCGTGCTTTCTGGCCTAAACCAGTTTAGGTCAAATTAATTCAATTTATGGAAAATTTAGCGTATGGATTTGAATCAAATTTTTTCAGTAAGTATTAACACTAATAAAGTATATTGGTACCAATTTGTAACAATTTTCAATGATTGGTTTAAAACTTATAGCTCATTTCTTTGTCTTGTGCTTTCTGGCCTAAACTAGTTAAGGTCAAATTTATTTAATTTATGGAAAATTGAGCGTATGGATTTGAATCAATTTTTTTAAGTTAGTACTGGTACTAACAAAGTATGTTAATGCTAATTTGTAACAATTTTTGATGAGCCGTTTAAAAATTATGGTTTATGTTATTGTCCAATGCTTTCTAAATCAAACTAGTTTAAACCAAATTAACTCAATTTATAAAAATTTTATCGTATGGATTTTGATCAAATTTTTTCAGTAAGTACTGGTACTAACAAAGTATGTTAGTGCAAATTTGTAATAATTTTCAATGCGCCGTTTAAAAATTATGCGTTATGTTATTATCTCATGCTTTCTAGATTAAACCAGTTTAAGTCAAATTAATTCAATTTATGAAAAATTTAGCAAATGAATTTTGATCAATTTTTTTCAGTAAGTACCAGTACTAACAAAGTATGTTGGTGCTAATTTGTACCAATTTTCAATGCGCCGTTTTAAAATTATGCGTTATGTTATTATCTTATGTTTTCTAGATTAAACCAATTTAAGTCAAATTAATTCAATTTATAAAAAATTTAGCGTATAGATTTTGATCAAATTTTTTCAGTGAGTACTGGTACTAACGAAGTAAATTGGTGCCAGTTTGTAACAATTTCCAATGAGCCGTTTAAAAATTATGGTTTATGTTGTTGCCTCATGCTTTCTAAATTAAACCAGGTTGAGTCAAACTAATTCAATTTATGAAAAATTTAGCGTATGGATTTTAATCATTTTTTTTCAGTAAGTACTAGTACTAACAAAGTATGTTGGTGCTAATTTGTAACAATTTTTAATGCGCCGTTTAAAAATTATGCGTTATGTTGTTATCTCATGCTTTCTAGATTAAACCAGTTTAAGCCTAATTAATTCAATTTATGAAAAATTTTGCGTATGGATTTTGATCAAATTTTTTCAGTAAGTACTGGTACTAACAAAGTATGTTGGTGCTAATTTGTAACAATTTTCAATGTTCTGTTTAAAAATTATGGTTTATGTTGTTGTCTCATGCTTTCTAAATTAAAAAAGGTTAAGTCAAATTAATTCAATTTATATAAAATTTAGTGTATAGATTTTATTTAAATTTTTTTAGTTGGTACTAGTACTAATGAAATATATTGATAGCAAATTGTAACAATTTACAATGTGCCGTTTAAAAATTATAGCGTCTATTATTGTCTCATGCTTTCTGCATTAACCTAGTTAAATTTATTTTATGAAATATTTAGCGTATGGATTTCAATATATTTTTCTTTTAATAATACTGTTATTAATGAAATATCTTAACAACAATTTGTAACATTTTTCAATGTGCCGTTAAAAAAAATATGATTCATGTTATTTATTCATGCTTTCTAGATTAATCCAGTTTAAGTCAAATTAATTCAATTTATGAAAAATTTAGCGTATCGATTTAATTGAAAAAACTGAATTGGTACTACTACTAATGAAGTATATTAATAGCAAATTGTAACAATTTCCAATGCGCCGTTTAAAAATTATGACTTATGTTATATATTAACCTAACCAAACCTAACCTAAAACCTCAGAAAAACTAAAAAAACTTTTTTAAAAAGACCAAATAGGCTCTCAGAAAATGCAAATAATATCAGACCCAGAAAAAAGGCTTTGAAACAAAAATATTTAGAAATCTTAAAAAGATTTCCAGAAAACACAAGCAGACTCCTAGAAAATCCAGCAAAAATCAGAGAATTTAAGAAAGGTTTATAAAACTCGTTTCTTAGAACGCCCAAAAAAGCTGAAAAATGTAAAAAGTAAGAAAACTCAAAAAAATAAATAAAAAATGACTAAGAACAGCCTAAAAGTTACACAAAACTTGCAAAAAGCCCTTAAGTTTCAAATAAGTTAGAGAAAATCTAATAGTCAAAAGATTAAAAAAAGCTAAGAAAATTCTCAGAAAGCCAAACAAATCATTGAGAAGTTTTAAATAATAAAAAAAAAACTCAAGAAGGTTTGCAGAAGATCTAGGAATGCAAGAAGACCCAAAAACAGATTCAAAAAACCTAAAAACAAATTAAAAAAAAAGCAAAAAACAAATGTAATGCAAATAATATCAGAAAACCGAAAAAAAGCTTAAAAAGCCAAAAAAAAAACTTCTAAAAGTTAGGTCTTTGGTTAGAAGAGCCATGAACAATTCAAGACAAACTTAAGTTGAACATTTTGAAACTAAATTTAATGTACATCAAGTTTACTTAGATTGAAACAATTTTGTAAAGAAATAAATTAGTTGGTCTACTTTGGACTTTAGTTGGAAGAGCCAGGAACGACTTAGGGTACCTTTAATTTTTTTTTAATTCCAGATTCACATTAGATGGATTAAGACTTTTTTAGCAAAATTGTACCAATTAAATCTACATTTGAAAGTGCTTCAAACACTTTTCTTAAACCAAAATTTTTTACTAATTTTTTTTGGAAATTTAATTTATATAAATTACAGCAAATTTGCAATCAAGATTTATGTTTTGGACTAATTAAATCTTTTTTTTCTTCTAATTTGAGGTGGAGGCTAAAAATCTTAGATATTTTGATACTAATTTCTTCATATTTAAATTAATTTAAAAAAAATGGAAACTGTCTATTTTTCCCATGTATTAATTACAAAGCTTTCTCTTCATTTGATTGATTGAAATATTTCTAATAAATTCTTCTAAAGAACCTTCTCGAATGTAACGATTTGTAAATAAAATTATCTTCGATTGTTTGTATCAAGAATGATTGCATGCGGCTTTATATGTGAATTTGAGTGTATGTGTGTGGATGGATTGGGGGGTGTAAATTGGGCCCTTTTATCTATCGCATTTTCTCCCGGCGCCTCTATAAACTTTGCGAACGCCCTGCAGGAATTCGTAATGAGGACTACCATTCAATAATTTTGCTTGCTCCCTTAAAAGTTTCGCTTGGGTATGCAAAAACTTTTATACACTCACTCAGAGTTGATATTGATCAACTTCCCTTTACCCCTACCAACGCTAGCAAAAGCATCCCCTTTTTACTCTACATCTGTGGCAAATAATATTTTCAATTTTATAAATATTTTTAAACTAACCACTAACGAGCCGCCTATTAATTGAGATTCAAGCAAGCGGTGCTCGTTAATTGAATACGTGTCCACAGGAAGCGCTTTCAAAAGAGCAACCAATATTATTAAAGTTAATTATTGAAAAGTTTTCTTCTATTCTTGTTTGTTATATGTAGTGACAAATTACCTCCACTTACGGATACTCTATCAAAGTGACGCTTATCT
Source organism: Tachinus rufipes (assembly GCA_963932245.1). NCBI lineage: Eukaryota > Metazoa > Arthropoda > Insecta > Coleoptera > Staphylinidae > Tachinus > Tachinus rufipes. The sequence goes on along the minus strand of OZ010743.1, from coordinate 2,150,579 downwards.
AGTCTAGACGTTTAAATCGGTCGCGATTTACTGCCACTGCTCTTTGACTGAAACCCATTTGTTTCACACTTTAATAGGCCCTTTAAGCCCGAATTATGACCCTCGAGTTAAGATATAATAAATTTCAGTTTAAAAAATATGGATTTATCCTAAAATTGATTGAGATATCAAATATTTTTCTGTGTGCATTTGCAGAGCGTGCCAAGATTAGTGCGCGTCGGCCACCTGCTTCTAATTAGGGTTACCGATGTTTTTGCTAACCCTAACTGGGTCAAACTGTACGTACGTACAGGCAGCGCCGCGACGCCACAACTCAAAAGGGCGTCCCGTTCGTTCGTTCACGGCATACATACAAAGGACGGGATAATGTGTGCTGTAGATGGAGGCGGTAGTCGCATTTTCCGAACGGATTAGGAGATGAAAGGCGTACATTTCAGTGTTAATTAATTAACAACGTGCGAAGAAGTTTGATTGGATTCAATTACAATATTAATATTTTTTAAAAAAATTTAATTAATTTCATTAATTACTAGAATTGTTGAAAAATGTTATAAACTTTTGAAATGTTATGTTAATATCAACTCATATTAAAATTCAATAAGTATCTTAGAAGATATTAATTTTATTTCATTTTCTAAGCTACTTTGATTAGACAAATTTAATTTGTTTGGATTTTTATAGAATTAAGCGTATCAAATTTGATGATTTTTGTACAGTTGATACCAATGACATTGGTATATGTTGGTACTAATTTACAAATAAATCCAATGGATATCTTAAAAGATAATAAATTTAATTTATTTGTTAAAAAAAATTGTTTAGGTTAAATGAGGTCATTTTAATTGCATTTCTACGGAAGTGAGCGTGTCGATTTCATTCAATTTTGCAGAGTTGGTACTAATGTTTATTGAGTTTATTAGTATTAAATTGCATTAAAATCCAATGCATATCTTAAAAGATATAATTTTTAATAACGTACTTAATTAATTTACTAAAGTTGGCTGTGGTTAATTAGATTGAATTTGTGCAGAATTGAGCGTGACAATTTTATTCAATTTTGCAGAGTTGGTACCAATACTTATTGAATCTGTTGGTACCAAACTGCATTAAATTTTAATGCATATCTTAGAATATATTAATTTTTATTGTTATTAGTTTTTTTTAATTTCCAATAAAAACAATTTTTTTTAATTTTGAGGTTATGTATAATCTATTGTATCAAATTTGTTTTATTTTTTACTGTTAGTTATACTAATAATAAAACACATTGTTGCTAAACTTCTTAAAATTCCAATGTATAATTTAGAAGTTATTTTATTTCTTTAATTTTAAAATTTAAAACCTTAACTAGAGTAACTTTCTAAAATTGAAGAATATGTGCAATCTGCCGTATCAATTTTAAAGTTTTTTTTACTGTTGGTGATACTTATACGGACTTACATTGTTGCCAAGTTTTATAAAATTCTAATGTATAATTTCGAAGTAATTTTGTTTTATTTTACTGTAAAATCTAAAACCTCAAACGAAGCAACTTTCTAAACTTTGAGGTTATGTGTAATCTAGCGTATCAAATTTGTTTTCGTTTTTACTGTTGGTTATACCTATAATAGCTAACATTGTTGCCAAATTTTATGAAATTTTAATGTATAACTTAGAAGTTATTTTGTTTTTTAAATTTTGAAATCTAACACTTCAAACAAAGTAAGTTTCTCAACTTTGAGGTTAAGTGTAATTTAGCTTATCAAATTTGTTTTATTTTTTACTGTTGGCTATACTAATATTGACACACATTGTTGCCAAATTTCATAAAATTTTAATGTATAATTTAAAAGTTATTTGATTTTTAGTTAATTTTTTTTTTTAATCTAATTTTTGCTTTTCTTTTTTGGCAATTTGTAGGTTAAATTTAAATACGATTTACCGTATGGATTTTGTTTTATTTTTTACAGTTGGTAATACTGATATTAAAGTACATTTTTGCCCAATTTCATCAAATTTTGATTTCTTTAATTTTTAAATCTCAATTGCAGCAATTTTTGAAATTTTGAGGTTAAGTGCAATTTACCGTATAGATATTATTCTATTTTTTACAGTTGGTAATACTAATATTAAAATACAATGTTGCCAATTTTGGTTAAATTCTAATGCATGGTTTAGAAGTTATTTGGATTCTTCAATTTATTAATCTCAAACGCGGCAGTTTTGGAAATTTTAAAGTTAAGAGCAAATTAGCGTATAGATTTGGTTTTATTTTTTACAGTTGGTAGTACTGATATTAAAGCACATTCTCATTAATTTTTATCAAATTTTAATGTATGGATTTGAAGTTATTCGATAATTTAGATTTTAATGCCTTAACGCGTCAATTTCTAAAATTTTATTATATTTTTAAATAGTTGCTACTGTTGTTACAATCGATATAAATATCATTATAGTAACTGTCATTAATGCTACGGTTGCTGCAATAGGTAAATTTGTGATTTTTATAACATTGTTAATTGTTAGAGTTAATTGAAACGTTTAAAGTACAATTTGTTCAAATTTCTTGCTTGCTACAGTTGCTACAATTGTTACAAATATATTAACTGTCATTATAGTAACTGTACTAGTTGCTACAATTGTTTCATTCGTTAAATTAATTTTGTAAGCGGCATAAATACTTGTTAGAATTATTTGAAGCACTAAAAGTACGATTTGTGCAACTTTTATGTTTGCTACAGTTGCTACAATTGTTACAGTCATAATAACTGTCAATTTAGTAACTGTTATTGTTGCTACAATTTCTACATATGTTGAATTAATTTTGTAAAAATCATTAAAACTTTTTAGAGCGATTTGAAACAATTAAAGTATAATTTGTTTAAATTTCTTGTTTGCTACAGTTGCTACAATTGTTACAAATATAATAACTGTTAATTTAGTAACTGTTATTGTTGTAACAGTTGCTACATATTGTAAATTAGATTTGTGAGGACCATAAATATTTGTAAGAACCTTTTAAAACATTTAAAGTACATTTTGTGCATTTTTCATGTTTGCTACAGTTGCTACAACTGTAACAAACGTAATAACTGTTAATTTAGTAACTGTTATTGTTGTAACAGTTGCTACATATGTTAAACTAATTTTGTAAGGAACATAAATACTTGTAAAAGCCATTTGATACACTTAAAGTACAATTTTTGCATTTTTTATTATTGCTACAGTTGCTACAATTGTTACAATTAAAATAACTGTTAATTTAGTAACTGTAATTGTTGTACCAGTTGCTTAATATGTTAAACTAGTTTTGTAAAAAGCATAAATACTTTTAAGAGCTATTTGAAACACTTAAAGCACAGTTTGTACACTTTTCTATGTTTGCTACAGTTGCTACAATTGTAACAAACCTAATAACTGTCATCATAGTAACTGTTATTGTTGTAACAGTTGCTACATATGTTGAACTAATTTTGTAAGAGGAGAATAAGTACTTGTAAAAGTCATTTGAAACACTTAAAGTACAATTAGTGCATTTTTCATCTTTACTACAGTTGCTACAGTTGTAACAACCTTAATAACTGTTAATTTAGTAACTGTTTATGTTGTAACAGTTGCTACATTTGTTAAACTAATTTTGTAAGGAGCATAAATACTTGTAAAAATCATTTGAAACACTTAAAGTACAATTTGTGCATTTTTTATGTTTGCTACGGTTGCTACAATTGTAACACACCTAATAACTATCAATGTAGTAACTGTTATTGTTGTAACAGTTGCTACATATGTTGAACTAATTTTGTAAGGATCATATATACTTGTAAGAGCCATATGAAACACCTAAAGTATAAATTGAGCATTTTTTATGTTTGCTACAGTTGCTACAATTGTAACAAACCTAATAACTGTCAATTTAGTAACTGTTATTGTTGTAACAGTTGCTACATATGTTGAACTAATTTTGTAAGGAGCAAAAATACTTGTAAGAGCCATATGAAACACCTAAAGTATAAATTGAGCATTTTTTATGTTTGTTACAGTTGCTACAATTGTTACAAATATAATAACTGTTAATTTAGTAACTGTTATTGTTGTAACAGTTGCTACATATGTTGAACTAATTTTGTAAGGAGCAAAAATACTTGTAAGAGCCATATGAAACACCTAAAGTATAAATTGAGCATTTTTTATGTTTGTTACAGTTGCTACAATTGTTACAAATATAATAACTGTTAATTTAGTAACTGTTATTGTTGTAACAGTTGCTACATATGTTGAACTAATTTTGTAAGGAGCATAAATACTTATAAGAGCCATTTGAAACACTTAAAGTATAATTTTTGCATTTTTTATGTTTACTACAGTTGCTACAATTGTAACAACCTTAATAACTGTCAATTTAGTAACTGTTATTGCAGCAACAGTTGCTACATATGTTGAACTAATTTTGTAAGAAAAATAAGTACTTGTAAGAATCATTTGAAACACTTTAAGTACAATTTGTGCATTTTGTTTGTATGCTACAGTTGCTACATTTGTTACAATCATAATAACTGTCAATTTAGTAACTGTTATTCTTGCTTCAGTTGCTACATAGGTTAAATTAGTTTTGTAAAGGGCGTAATTATTTGTTAGAGTCATTTGAAGTATCTAATTTACAATTTGTACGTTTTAAAAAAGTTGCTACAGTTACTACAAGAAATATAAATATTTTGTAGTAACTTATAATGTTATTCTTGCTACAAATGTTATAGTAATTAAGAAAATGATTTATTATAGGTCTTTAATTACAATTTGGATATTTGCTTTAAGTTTGTAGCTCTAATTAAACTTTTTCCTACAACTTCCATAATAATTGATTTCTATTCATTTATACATTTTTTTCTGCAAAATACTATAAAAATAATGCAGCAATTTGAATTCAATTAGAAGTTTTAAGTGCGTCCGTAATTCGCAAACAAATTAAGCCACAACTTTCAACCCTACCAGCAGCAGCAACAACAACCATTGTGGCGAATCGTGTGGAAATTCGTTTGCACGCAGAGTGAAAATTGCAATAATCACGCGCATTCAGACATAATAATTTGTTTTTCAAACTTTTTATTATTTTTCCATTGAATTTTCCGCGACAGATAACTCTCGTATTGATGCAATAAAAAGAAAAAGTTTTATATTTATTTTTAAAATGATTAAAGCCGACATCAAAACTCCATTATCAAAACGATTCAGACAAATCAAATCTGAATATATTAATTTAAAAAATAAAAGTTAAGAGAGAATGCATTAGGGATGAAAAGTCGATTATAATAACCGTTAGTGGAAAGTTGGGTTTTAATTAATTTTAAATTATCTTAATCCGAGTGTGTAGATAGCTTTTCTGCAAAGTAAATGCTTTTAAGATCTCTTAATCTAAAATCAGTAGCGCTTTCATATTTACTCAAAACAGGGTATGTAGAAACTAAAATAAACTTTAGGAAATTAAACTTGGAGATGCTGTCATCTCTCTGGTAAATAAGGAAAGTTGTCATGTGATGGATTACAATTCGATAATATCGCTCGAGATAAATGTTAGCTAAAGTTTGTAACATTTGTTGGTAATTGTATAAGTTTATTTATTTACAATTTTATGTTTGTTTCTGTTTGCAATAAAAAAATAGGAATATTGAAACGATACATTTTCGCATTCGATTTCGGATTATGGAATCGTAAATCTGAAAGTAGCACCCAAACGTCGGAGGTTTTATTAAATTAGAAAAATGGTTTCGGTGCCGGCTTGATTTTACGATTGTGGAAAGTTTCCGTCATATTTGATTCTTTTACTGTTTTAGATTGTTAATGAAATTATAATTTACTGGAATCATAATATTTTCAAAGAAGTTCTATTTATAACTTTAGATTTGTATACATTCAGGCAATAATGTTTTTAGTAATAAAAGTTGTTTTCATATTAAGCACATAGCGGATCATTAATGTGATTAACTTTATACTTATTTAAAGTCATTACTTTATAAATAGATTGATTTATTTATTACTTACTTTCAGCACTTAAATTCTAATGTCTGGGCTTAGTTTAATACAAATTTTGAAACAATATTTATGAAATGAAGTTATTAAAAAGACAATTTTTACAGAAACAATTAATTAATTCTAAACTTGTTACTTAGTAAGTCAAAAAAATAATTTTAAGTGCACTTAAATTGATTTAATTTTTTTTACCAATTAATTCCTATTTTTTAGCTTCACTTGGTACAAATTTTGTAAAATTTTGTTGAAAATGAAGTTAGTTACAGAACAATTTTCACAAAAACAATTTATTGATTTCAAACCTGTTACTTAATAACTCAAAAAGTATATTTAAAGTGCACTTGAGTTGATTTAATTTTGTCCACTTAATGCCTACTTTTTAAGCTTTACTTGTTACAAATTTTGAGAAATTTTGTTGAAAATGAAGTTAGTTACAGGACAATTTTCACAGAAACAATTTATTGGTTTTAAACCTGTTACTCAAAATGTTAAAAAGTATATTTTAAGTGCACTTAAGTTAATTATAATTTGTCCACTTAATGCTTGTTTTTTGTGCTTCACTTGGTACACTTTTTGTAAAATTTTGTTAATTATGAAGTTAGTTACAAGACAAATTTCACAGAAACAATTTATTGGTTTCAAACCTGCGCTTAATAAGTCAAAAAGTATATTTTAAGTGCACTTAAGTTGATTTAATTTGTCCACTTAATGCCTATTTTCTGAGCTTCACTTGGTACAAATTTTGTAAAATTTTGTTATAAATGAAGTTAGGTACAGGACAATTTTCACTAATGGTTTCAAACCTGTTACTTAATAAGTCAAAAAGTGTATTTTAAGTGCACTTAAGTTGATTTAAATTTTACCACTTAATGCTTATTTTTTGAACTTAACTTGGAAGAAATTTTGTATAATTTTGTTATAAATGAAGTTAGTTACAGGACAATTTTCACTAATGGTTTCAAACCTGTTACTTAATAAGTCAAAAAGTATATTTAAAGTGCACTTAAGTTGATTTAATTTTGTCCACTTAATACTTATTTTTTGAACTTCACTTTATACAAATTTTTTGAAATTTTGTTGAAAATGAAGTTAGTTACAGGACAATTTTCACAGAAACAATTTATGGGTTTCAAACCTGTTACTTAATAAGTCAAAAAGTTTATTTTAAGTGCACTTAAGTTGATTTAATTTTGTCCTCTTAATGCTTATTTTTTGAGCTTCATTTGGTACAAATTTTGTGAAATTTTGTTGAAAATGAAGTTAGTTACAGGACAATTTTCACTAATGGTTTCTAACCTGTTATTTAATAAGTCAAAAAATATATTTTAAGTGCACTTAAGTTGATTTATTTTTGTCTACTTAAAGCCCATTTTTTGAGCATCACTTGGTACTAATTTTGTAAAATTTTGATAAAAATGAAGTTAGTTTCACAGAAACATTTAATTGGTTTCAAATCTGTTACTTAATAAGTCAAAAAGTATATTTTAAGTGCACTTAAGTTGATTTAATTTTTACCACTTAATACGAATTTTTTGAACTTCACTTGGTACAAATTTTGTAAAATTTTGTTATAAATGAAGTTAGTTACAGGACAATTTTCAAAGAAACAATTTATTGGTTTTAAACCTGTTACTTAATAAGTCAAAAAGTTTATTTTAAGTGCACTTAAGTTGATTTATTTTTCCCCACTTAATGCCTATTTTCTGAGCTTCACTTAGTACAAATGTTGTGAAATTTTGTTATAAATGAAGTTAGTTACAGGACAATTTTCACTAATGGTTTCAAACCTGTTACTTAATAAGTCAAAAGGTATATTTTAAGTGAACTTAAGTTAATTTTATTTTGTCCACTAAATGCCTATTTTTTGTGCTTCACTTGGTACAAATTTTGTAAAATTTTGTTAGAAATGAAGTTAGTTACAACACAAATTTCACAGAAACAATTTATTGGTTTCACATTTGTTACTTAATAAGTCAAAAAGTATATTTTACGTGCACTTAAGTTAATTTAATTTTGTCCACTTATTGCCTGTTTTTTGAGTTTCATTTGGTACAAATTTTGTGAAATTTTGTTGAAAATGAAGTTAGTTACAGGACAATTTTCACAGAAACAATTTAATGATTTCAAACCTGTTTCTTAATAAGTCAAAAAGTATATTTTAAGTGCACTTAAGTTGATTTAATTTTTACCACTTAATACCAATTTTTTGAACTTCACTTGGTACAAATTTTGTAAAATTTTGTTATAAATGAAGTTAGTTACAGGACAATTTTCAAAAAAACAATTTATTGGTTTTAAACCTGTTATTTAATAAATCAAAAAGTATATTTTAAGTGCACTTAAGTTGATTTAATTTTGTCCACTTAATGCTTATTTTTTGAGATTCACTTGATACCTATTTTGTGAAATTTTGTTGAAAATGGAGTTAGTTACAGGACAATTTTCATAGAAACAATTAATTGGTTTCAAACCTGTTACTTAATAAGTCAAAAAGTATATTTTAAGTGCACTTAAGATGATTTAATTTTGTCTACTTAATGCCTATTTTGTAAGCTTCACTTGATACAAATTTTGTGAAATTTTGTTGAAAATGAAGTTAGTTACAGAACAAATTTCATAGAAACAATTTATTAGTTTTAAACCTGCTAGTTAATAAGTCGAAAATTATATTTTAAGTGCCAATAAGTTGATTTCATTTTGTTCACTTAATGCCTATTTTTTGAGCTTTACTTGGTACAAATTTTGTAAATTTTTTGGTAAAAAATGAAGTTAGTTACAGGACAATTTTTACAGAAACATTTTGTTGGTTTTAAACCTGTTACTTATTAAGTCAAAAAGTATACATAAAGTGCACTTAAGTTGATTTAATTTTGTTGACTTAATGCCTATTTTTTGAGCTTTATTTGGTACAAATTTTGTGTAAATTTGTTAAAAATGAAGTTGGTTACCAAACGATTTTCAGAGAAACAATTTATTAGTTTCAAACCAGTTACTTAATAAGTCAAAAAATATATTTTAAGAGCACTTAAGTTAATTAATGTTGCACCACTTAATGCCTACTTTTTGAGCTTCACTTGGTACAAATTTTGTAAAATTTTGTTGAAAATGAAGTTAGTTTCAGGACAATTTTCATTAATGGTTACAAACCTGTTACTTAATAAGTTAAAAAGTATATTTTAAGTGCACTTAAATTGATTTAATTTTTATCACTTAATGCCTATTTTTTGAGCTTCACTTGGTACAAATTCTGTAAAATTTTGTTGAAAATTAAGTTAATTACCGGACAATTTTTACAGAAACAATTAATTAATTTTAAACCTGTTACTTAACAATTCAGAAAATATATTTCAAGTGCACTTAAGTTAATTTAATTTTCACCACTTAATGCCTCTTTTTTAAGCTTTATTTGGTACAAATTTTGTTGAAATTGAAGTTAGCTACAGGACATTATTGCAAGTTTAAAAATTTTGTGATGTTTTATACTGTATAGATCTCAAAATGTAAAAAAATATAATAATTTTAATAAAATTTAATAAGATGCAGACACACATAATAAACATGCATAAAATTACAGCAACGTAGTGAAATACGGTAGCTTTAAAAATATTATAAGCACCCTCCTCGGGCTCAACACTTTTCTCCCCCCCTTTGCAAACCCCTCGCGCTCGCACTCACTACATAAAACTTTCATAATGTGGACCCTTATAAATATACTAGCGAGAGAGAAATTAATAAACATAGACATAAAATAATTGCGGGGCGAAATAGAACCTTATACTTCATATTTCAAAAACCTTTTCAGCGAAACGCGCGGGGGGTATATTCCGACTGAAATGAGCTTTCGCACCGTCTCCCTCTAATCAATACGTAATCTGTCTGTAGAAGGAGCGAGATGCCGTATAAGATGTAAGGTTTCCTTAAATGGATATTAAATTGGTTTGGAATAGCGGCTTCGGATCTCTCTAAGCGATTTCCTTTCGATTCGCGTGGAGTTATATAGACACGCTAAGAGCTAGGGGAGGATGCAGACTGACTGGGTGGTTTTATTAAAGAGACATGTGGATTTATGAAAAATAATTTAATTATTTTATCTAAATTATTCAGATTAATGATGACGGAGCGATTATTTGGTGGGGCATTTAGTTTTATTTTCAGGTTTTCAGTAGGAAGGAATGGCGAGTGCATTAGACGCCGGTTGATGTATAGTTGGTAATTTGGGCCGGACACGGGACTCGTATGATGGAGCACCCCCAAAGGCAGGTTACCCAGCGCATTCACTGAAATTCGAATAGTTTTTTTTTTCACAGGGGGGTAATTTAAATGCCTTCGCATGGCGTTTTCTTTAAACGATTAAGCGAGGCAGGAATAATAAAAATTGACGTAAATCTATTTATCTTAAATCTAGATGACGCTGTATGTGCATTAGTTAGCATCTACGTTGTTTTATAAGTTGTAGCAACTGTCGCTTATATATCATTAATTAAAATGACAAGACAAGTAGCAACTGTCAAAAATTGAGTTATTTGTTTAGTTAAAAAAATTAATCAAAGTCCATTACTAATTTTAATTAGTTTTATAATTTGTAACACTTATTATTATGACGTTAACGGCACAAGTAAATAATTTAAATATGTTAAGTACTAACTGAAGAAAATTTTTAAAAAATTTCATTACAAAATTTCAAAAGTTCTGGGAGATATTTGAACAATTCCAATTTTTTTATTTTAATTATTTTTTGAAAATCTGTTTAGAACTATTTGGAATTTTTGAAAATAAAAAAATAAAAAATTTAAGTAATGATTAAAGAAAATTTGTAAAAAGTTTCAACAAATTTTCAAAAATTCTGGAAGATATTTGATAATTTCCAAAATTTCTTTATTTGGTTTTTTGAAAAATTGTTTAAAATTATTTAAAATTTTAAAAATAAATTTAATGTTTTTAAGTATGTTAAGTAATGACTAAAGAAAATGTTCACAAAATTTTATAATAAAATTTCAAAAATTCTGTGAGATATTTGAATATTTCGAAAATTGTTTTTTTTTTTTATTTTTTGAAAAAATATTTAGACCTATATGGAATTTTTGTTAAAAATTTAATAATGACTAAAAAAAATTTGTAAAAAGTTTCATAAAAAAAGTTCAAAAATTTTCGGAGATATTTGAATATTTTCAAAATTTGTTTGTTTGTTTTTTTGAAAAAATTATAAAACTGTTTTGATTTTTTTTTTAAATTTATATAATTTTAAACATGTTAAATAATGAAAAAAATGTGCAAAAAGTTTTATTACAAAATTTCAACAATTCTGGGAGATATTTGAAAATTAAAAATTTTATTTTTCTGATTTTTGAAAAAATATTTTAAGTTTGGAATTTAAAATAAAATTTAATTAATTTTAAACATAATAAGTAATGACTAAAAAAAATTTGTAAAAAGTTTCATAACAAAATTTCAACAATTCGGGAGATATTTGAAACTTTAAATAAATTTTCTTTTTATGATTTTTGAAAAAATATTTAAAACTGTTTGGAATTTTTAAAAAAATTTAAATAATTTTAAACAAGTTAAATAATGATTGAAGAAAATGTGCAAAAAGTTTTATAACAAAATTTCAATAATTCTGGGAGATATTTGAAAATTTTAAAAAAATTGTTTTTTTTTTGAAAAAAATATTTAAATCAGTTTGGAATTTTTGAAAAAAATTAAATAATATTAAACATGTTAAGTGATGACTGAAAAAAATTTGTAAAAAGTTTTATAAAAAAATTTGAAAAATTTAAGGAGATATTTTAATTTTTCCAAAAATTATTTGTTTCATTATTAAAAAAATATTTAAAACTGTTTGGAATTTTTGAAAAAATTTAAATAATTTTAAACAAGTTAAATAATGATTGAAGAAAATGTGCAAAAAGTTTCATAACAAAATTTCAACAATTCTGGAAGATATTTGAAAATTTTAAATAAAATCTTTTTCTGATTTTTGAAAAAAATATTTAAAACTGTTTGGAATTTTTTTTTTAAATTTAAATAATTTTAAGCATGTTAAATAATGATTGAAAAAAATTTGCAAAAAGTTTCATAACAAAATTTCAACAATTCTGGGAGATAATTGAAAATTAAATAAAAAAAAATATTCTGATTTTTGAAAAAATATTTAAAACTGTTTGGAATTTTTGAAAAAAATTAAATAATTTTAAACGTATTAGGTAATGACTGAAAAAAATGTGTAAAAAGTTTCATAACAAAATTTCAACAATTCAGGGAGATATTTGAAAATTTATAAAAATTTCTTTTTCTGAATTTTGAAAATTTAAAAAAAATGTTTTTTTGATTTTTGGAAAAATATTAAAAACTAAAAACTATTTGGAATTAAAAAAAAAATTAAATAGTTTTAAACATGTTAAGTAATAACTGAAAAATATTTGTAAAAAATTTCATTATAAAAATTCAAAAATTCTTGGAGATATTTAAATATTTTCAAAATTTATTTGTTTTTTTTTTAATATTTAAAACTGTTTGGAATTTAAAAAAAAAATATACATTTTAAAATGTTAAATAATGACTGAAGAAAATGTGCAAAAAGTTTTATAACAAAATTTCAACAATTCTGGGAGATATTTGAAAATTTTAAAAAATTCTCTTTTTTGATTTTTGAAGAAATATTTAAAATTAAATAATAATAAACATGTTAAGTGATAACTGAAGAAAATTTGTAAAAAGTTTCATAACAAAATTTTAACAATTCAGGGAGATATTTAAAAAATTTAAAAAAATTGTTTTTCTGATTTTTAAAAAAATATTTAAAACTGTTTGGAATTTTTGAAAAATATTAAATAATTTGAAACATATTAAGTAATGACTAAAAAAAGTTTGTAAAACGTTTTATAAAATAATTTCAAAAATTTAAGGAGATATTTTAATTTTTCCAAAATTTATTTGTTTGATTATTAAAAAAATATTGAAAACTGTTTGGAATTTTTGAAAAAATTTAAATAATATTAAACATGTTAAGTGATGACTGAAAAAAATTTGTAAAAAGTTTCATAACAAAATTTCAACAATTTGGGAGATTATTGAAAAATTTGAAAAATTTGTTTTTTTGATTTTTGAAAAAATATGTTTGGAATATTTGAAAAAATTTAAATAATTTTAAATCTGTTAAATAATGACTGCAAAAAATGTGCAAAAAGTTTCATAACAAAATTTCAACAATTCTAGGAGATATTTGAAAATTTAAAAAAATTTGTTTTTTTGATTTTTGAAAAAATATTTAGAACTGTTTGGATTTTTTTTTTAAATTTAAATAATTTTAAACATGATAAATAATTACTGAAAAAAATGTGAAAAAAGTTTCATAACAAAATTTCAACAATTTTGGGAGATATTTAAATATTTACAAAATTTGTTTTTTTTTTGAAAAAATATTTAAAACTGTTTGGATTTAAAAAAAAAAATAATTTTAATCATGTTAAGTAATGACTGAAGAAAATGTGTAACAAGTTTCATAACAAAATTTCAACAATTTTGGGTGATATTTAAAAATTGAAAAAAAAAATCTGATTTTTGAAAAAATATTTAAAACTTAAAATTTTTTTTTAACAATTTAAATAAATTTAAACATGTTAAAAAATTACTGAAGAAAATGTGCAAAAAGTTTCATAACAAAATTTCAACAATTCTGGGAGATATTTGAAAATTTAAAAAAAAAATTACCGATTTTTTGAAAAAAAAATTTAAAACTGTTTGGAATTTACAAAAATAATTAAAAAATTTTAAACATTTTAAGTAATGACTAAAGAAAATTTGTAAAAAGTTTCATAAAAAAAATTCAAAAGTTTTCGGAGATATTTGAATATTTTCAAAATTTGTTTATTTAGTTTTTTGAAAAAGTGTTAAAACTATTGGAATTAAAAAAAAATAATAATTTTAAATATGCTAAGTAATTACAGAAAATGAATTGTAAAAAGTTTTATAAAAAAAATTTAAAAACTAGAAAATATTTGAATATTTTTAAAATTTGTTTTTTTTTTATTTTTTGATAAAAAATTTTAGATAAAATAACTGAAAAAAATTTGTGAAATTTTTATTTATTGTTTATTGTTTAAAACTTTAAATTTATTATACTTTTTTTAAATTTGAATTTATGTTAAGATATGACTTCAAAAATTTCTGAAAGTATTATAATATTTCTAATTATAGACAATTATTTAATTGAAAAAGCTCAAACTAAGAAAATTACATAAAAAAATATTGATTTTTAAATTTCTCAGTTTTAGAGTTTATGTCAAACTAAGAAACTTTAGCTGTCAAAATTTTAAACTGAGAAAATCAACTGTCATATTGAAAGTTAACTTGAGAAATTTAAACTGAACTATCAAACTAAGAAATTGTATCTGTCAAACTAAAATATAATAATTTTAAATAGAAAAGAACTTGAAAAACTAAACTGTCAAACCAAAAAATTGACTGACAAAAAAAAACTATGTCAAACTGAGAAACTACACAATAAACTGAAAAACATTAAATTTAAATTAAAAAAACTGAAAAAGTCTACTTTCAACTTAACCTAAAAATGTCAAACTGAGAAACAAAACTGTCAAACTGACAGATAATTATTTTAAGTTAAAAAAATTGCCAAATATTTAGTTTAAATTTAAAAAAAAAATTAAAAATGTTAAACTAAAAAAATCAACTCTTACATTGGAAAATGTCTACCGCAAACTCAATCTAAAAAATATTAAATTGTCAAACTAAAAAATTTGATTTACCAAACTAAGAAGTTTTAAAAAATGTCAAACTAAGAATAAGCATTTTTCAACATAAAAGTTACTTTTTTTTAAATTTAATAATGTTAAACTAAGAAAACCAACTGTCATATTAAAAAATGGCAGCTGCCAACTCAACTTGAAAAACGTCTAAACGTCTAAACGCTAAAATTTCTTAGTTGTGAAACTAAGAAGTTTTAGCTGACAATCTGCCTTTTTTTAATTTAGATTGAGAAATGTCAACATGGAAAATTGAACTGTCATACTAAAAAATATTATCTGTCAAACTGACAAATAATACTAAACTGTCAAACTAAGAAACTTTAGCTGACAAACTAAGAAAATTTAGGTTTTCTTCTTTTAACAATTCAAATTTAATTTGTTTAATTAAATTGTTAAAGTAAAAAATTTGAACTGTCAAACTAATAAATTGTGAATTGAAGAAAAAATATCATTTGTACTAAAAAATGTCAGTGAAAAATCTTAGTTTGGCAGTTTAAGACAAACTAAGAAACTTTAGCAGTAACTAATTTTTATTTTAAATTTCAAAAAAAAGTGTAAAATTGTGAAAATAAACTGTCTTAATGCGAATTATCAACTGCCAACTTAACTGTCATATTGTAAAACTGTCAACTTAGCATAAAAAAAACTAAACTGTCTAACTAAAAAAAATTAGCTGACAAGCATAAGTTTTAAATTGAGAGAAAATAAACTGTTTTTTGCCAATTTAAATATTGTCAGACTGTCAGCTAACTTAGGCTAAGAGACGCCAAATTTAATAATTTTAAATGTCAAATTGACAAACATTTATTGTAAATTCAAAAAAAATAAAAAATGTCAATTTGAAAAAATCAATTTTTATATTGAAAAATGCAAATTTAACCTAAGAAATGTTAAACTAAAAACTAAACTGTCAAAATATAAATATACAAATGTCAAACTAAACTGTCTTATATTGAAAAAAGTTAACTGTCAAGTTAGCCTGAAAAAGACTTTTACTTCAAACTGACAAATATTTATTTAAAGTTAAAAACAGAAAAATACTGTCATATTAAAAAATGGTGACTGCCAACTTAGTTTGAGAAATGTCAATATCAAAAACTAATCTTCCAAACTAAAAAAATTTAGTTGACAAACTAATTTTAAATTGAAAAATGTCAAAGTTTTAAATTGAGAAACTAAACTGTCAAACTAAAAAGTTTCAGATCTCAAACTGACGAATATATATTTTACGTTAAAAAGTAACATTTTGACTGAAAAACGTCAAAATAAAAAATTAAATAATAAAAAAAAATTTATTAATTATTTCAAATAGAAAAATGTCAATAAAAAATATTGACTAAAAAATGTTAAACTGAAAAACTATATTGTCAAAATAAAAAATGGGCAATTCCATTTCAAACGGAGTCCACACCCTTTTTATACGCGGAAAAACCTAAAAAAAAACAATATTTTGGTCCTAGTGGTTTGGACAAAAAGAAGCATTTTTGTAATTTTTAACTACATAAGTTGACGTATTTTGATGTGAATTAATTGAAAAATATAAATTTGTTTTGTGTATTTGAGTTTTAGAGCTCTAAAACTTAAAAAAAAACTGCAAAAATAAGCCTATTTTTGAAATAAACTTTTACAAATACACATTTAGCAAGTCTTATTACAAATTTGAGTTTTGCTAACAATTCTACATCAAAAATAGTCAGTGTCGTGCTTATTGGGCGTAGAAAAATCAATCAATAAAAAAAAAAAAATCTTGTTTTTTTTTTTTTTTTTTTTTTATTGACTTTGGTTTACCAAATCTTATGTTGCTTGAAACAAATTTTGTTGACTTTACTCTTTGACTAATAGTTTTTGCGTTTGCGGCACAAATTTTGACTTAATAGTCTATCGGCGCTAAAATTTAAAAATATTATTATTTTTTTAATTTAAAAAACAATTTAAACTTACTAAGTTATTATAATTTTTGTAAATATGAAAAAATAATTAATTTTTAACGCATTTTTTGCCAAAAAAAATTAGAAAATGTTAACTTCTACCTAACCTAAAAAAAATTCAAACTAAGAAACCAAATTGTCAAACTAAGAATTTTAGATGTCTAAAAAATATTTTAAAAAATTTAGCTTTAATAAAAAAAATAACATTCAGACCAAAAAATGTCAAACTAATAAATTAAATATTCTTAAACTAAGAAGTCTCAGCTGTCAAACTGACAAATATTTATTTTAAATTTAAACGTTTAAACTGAGAAATGTGAAAGTAAAATTCTAAACTGTCAAATAATTAAATTTTAAATGTCAAACTACATATATCCAGTTTAGATTTAATAATATTAAATTGTGAAAATTATCATATTAAAATATATCGACTGCCAAAAAAAACCTGAGAAAAAACTGTCAAACTAAAATATTTTTTATCAAAAATGTCATACTGACAAATATTTATTTAGAATTAAAAAACTAAAAAATGTCGAACTGAAAAAATTATATAATTAATTGTTAGTTTAAGAAAAGTCAAACTGAGAAATTAAACTTAGAAATCTAAGTTGTCAAACAAATTTATATCAAACTGACAAATTAAAAAATGTTAAACTGAAAAAACTAACTGTCATATTAAAAAATGTCAACTGCCAATTTAGTCTGAAAAATGTAAAACTGTCAAACTAAGATATTTAAGATAACAAACTGACAAATATTAATTTTAACTTGAAATTTTATCATTCAGACTGATATATGTCAAAATAAAAAAACTTAACTGTTGAACAAAGAAATATTATTTGTCAAACTGGCAAATATTTATTTTAAATTAAATAAGGTCAAACTGAGAAAATAAACTGTCGTATTAAAACGTGTCGGCGGTCAACTATTAAATACTCAATTTAGATTGATGAAAAAAAGCATTCAGGCTGTAAAATGTCAAAATATACAAAATCTCAGATTTAAAGTTTATGTCAAACTAACTAGCCGTTAAACTGACAAATATCTCATTCAAATTGAAAAAAAATATTTTTGATTAAAAATTAAACTGTTACTGTAAAAAGTTTCAGCAACTGCCAAATATCTATTTTAAATTGAAAAAAATAACATACAGACTGAGAAATATCAAACTGCAAAAATAGACTGTCAAACTAAGAAATTTTAGCTGTCAAACTAATAAATATCTATTTTAAATTGAAAAAAATAAAGTGCCAAACTAAAAAAAAACAACTGTTGACTGCCAAATTAATTTAAATTTTGTCAAATTTACAAAAAAATTAAAACAATTTTAAATTAAAAAAACTAAAAAAATGTCGATAACATAAAAATATCAAAGCAAGAAACTAAACTGTCAAACTGGCAAAAACCTAACCTAACCTAAAAAATTAGATGTCACACTAATAAACTGTCAATTTAATGAATGTCAGCTGTCAATTTTTTTAGTATTTAAAATTCAAAATTAAGAAATGTCAAACTGAGAAACTAAACTGGCAACTAAGATATAAAAAATTTAACTGATTAAAAGTCCAAGTTAGTTTAAGAAATTGTGTACTGATATTATTCATTTTATAATAAAAAAAAAACAAAAAATTTTGCCGTCAAACTGTTAATTCTTAAATATTTATTTTAAATTGAAAAATATCAAACTGATAAACTGTTTATCAAACTAAAAAAAAAATTACCAGATCAACAGATAAATATTGATTTAAGTTTTTAAAAACATTTAGAATAAAAAATGTCAAAGTAAATAAATCTTAGTTTGTCAATTTATGTCAAACTAAAAAAATTAGCTGTTAAAACTGAGAAATATTCATTTTAAATTAAAAAACATGAAAAATAAAAAACTGAAAAAATTATATTAAGTGTCTCAGAAGCTTTCATATTGAAAAATACCGACAGCTAACATAGTCAGCAAAATGTTAAACAGAGAAACTAAATCATCAAACTAAGAAATTTTATTTGGTAAAATAATGAAACGTAAAAAATTTATTAGTTTTAGTATTTCTTACTTTTTTTAGTTTATTTCAAACTAAGAAATTTTAGTTGTCAAACCAAAAAATGTCAGCTGTCAAACTGCAAAGTAGTTGAAAGAACTGAAAAATTAAGAAATTTTAGCTGTCAAACTGACCAATATCTAATTTAAATTAAAAAAATAACATTCAAACTGAGAAAGTAATCTGTAAAACTCAGAAATTTTAACTGTCAAACTGACAAATTTTAATTTTGATTTGAAAAAATAACATTCAAACTGAAAATTGTTAAAGTAAAAAACTAAATTGTCAAACAAATACATCTTAGCTGCCAAACTAACAATTATCCATTTTAAATTAAATAAATTGAATAATGTTAAACTGAGAACTTACTCACAAAATTGGTATAATAACAAATAATCGTTTTAAACTAAAAAAACTAAAAAATATCAATTACTGCTGCTTCAGCTTGAGAAATTTCAAATTAAACTATGAAACTAAGAAATTTTTGCTTTCAAAACTGACAAATAAACATTCTAAATTAAAAAAAAAAACCTTTAGATTAAGAAATATCAAAGTGAGAAACTAAACTGTCAATCGAAAAAATTTTAACAAATATTTATTTTCAAATAAAAAATTTAGAAATATCAAACTGTCGACTACTAATTCAGTCTAGAAACTGTCAAACTAACAAATATTAATTTTAAATTTAAAAAATTCTACGCACAGTTATCCAATTAGTTTTTTTTACATAACTGACATGTTGCGCTAAACCTTCCAACCACCACACAGTGCTTGAACGTTGTATCTTAAATAATTGACACTAATTCATCAAACAATTTATTGCCGTCAAACCATTCGACCGCATCTACTGCGCCAACGTTACTGATTTTTACTTCGTCCCGCAGACGACTCCCACTCCACTGCATTGCGATCCATTCGTGCCTAACCGGTCCATCTTAAATATTTATTTTAACAAATAAGAAAGAAACACAATTTTCAAATGATTTTATGTTAAAACTACACTTCGTATTAAAAAAATTATTTGTTTCATTTCATATGATAAGAAAAAAAGCACTTTACAATTATTGATGAAACGAAGGAATCAATTGCAAATATCTTAACTATCGATGAGGGAAAGATGGAAAACGAGTGAATACGATGCGGCGACGTAGACGACTCGCTCTCAGTCCGTAGTGACCGGCATACTTACGCGTCGGTTGTATGCTTTTGCATTCAAATAAAACAATTAAATAGAAGTACAAGAAGAAAATAAAAAGAAGTAACTTATTATTATAACAAAGTGAATGACTATTGACGTAGTATAAGCTTGATTTCAAAATTATTAATAAAATTCCATGTAATTGATTAATTAATTTTATAAAAATCAGTAAGCAATTGAATTAGAATATGGTTTTAGCTTAGATTGTGATAAGTTGTTGTATCTAGTAGTTATTAGATTGCATGATAATGATTGGTGGGAATGTAATAAATAGTTATAAAAATAGAAATGATTTCTAGTCAATGGCAAAGCAACTTATGAGTCATTAAGGTGATAATAAATTAACATCAAATTTTTTTAAATGAAAGATCTTGTAGAACTGTAGTAACTGTCAACTGAATGATTAAATGAATAATTTTTAGGCAACTACAATCATAGAAATCTTTATATCACTAAATGTATTTGAAGTAATTTCAAATTATTATTGAAATACGGAGAAACCCTACATTATTTTGCTTCAGATTATTGTAAGTATGTGTAACGATGAGCCGGAGTGATACATTAAAGTCGTTTATCAAGAAGGTTTATGCGGTGGCGGTGAGAAATTTGGGAACAACCCTCACTGTGTTTAATAAAATTTGTCATCTGCTCATTCCTAGACAACAACCTAATATTCATGTTTGCTTTAAATATTTCAAAATACATCAACGTATAACAAAAATCGACATTAAAATCCAAAGCACGGTGCAGTAAGCCACCCCCTAGCAGCCAGCATTCGGCCATTTAAGTTTACGCTCGTCCGCGTGGAATATTCAGTTTGCGTTTTCGGTTTGCGAATTGTCTTTTCTTTTGAGAGTTCCGCCCGACTAATCGATGACGGTGCCCCCGTTGATGCGTGAAGCAATTCGGAAGCCAGCAGGGAATACAATCAGAAAGCTACAAAAGGATTTTGCGTAAAAAAAATTTAATTTGCAATCATGAGACTATAACACCCAGCCCATGCAATATCGTAAAAGTGTATTGTTATTAATTTTGAAATTTTTTATGTATCTTCCCTCGAGAACTTTTAAGTCCCTTAGAGCTTCAGGGGCAATCACTGCTCTGAATATCTCAGGCGCATGCTAATGTCTGTTTATATTAAGGTACAAGAATCTTCAATATGCATGCAAAGTGCCACGTTTCTCTTAATACCTGATATTTATGAATAGGAAATTAAACTGTCACTGGCTTAATATAACTTTAATCAATTCAATCCATTAATTACTCCCGAAGCACTTTAATATTATAAAAAGCGATACTTTAATATATCCCAAGCAGAATGGGCAACGGAAAGGAAGAAAAAAAACACTGTAAGCAAACATATAATAGCAACGGCAAGTTTGCTAAATCGAGTTCCAGTTCTATTATGACCGTTGAAGAAATGCAATTTCGTAATATTACAAAAACACGCCGTTTCCAGGGCTTGAATTATGTCGGGTTACGGGCGGGCTTGCAATTCCGGAGATTTTAAGCGACCCCCAGCTTTCACCACTACTAACCAACCCAGTTCGTCGGTGGATGCTGGAAGAAAAAAAATATTTATAACTGACAGATATAATGTCCCGTATCCTGCGCCGTGTCGCATGATTTACAAGAAATGCCAGAGAAAAAATGTAATTTAGCCTAGTTTTTTTTTTCAGAGGGGGTGGAAATATGGCACCGGGTGTCTTTATTAAGATATAAATGCGCAGGGTGCTGTCTAATTAAATATTTCTTGCTTTATCATCCTTTAAATTGATATTACTTGTTTTTTTTATATTAAATTTAAATTGTATTCATAAAGCTTGTAGTCATGATGTAAAATTAATATATTTTTTAAGCATTTATTAAATAACTTGAAGTATAGCAAATTGAGATTTTTGGTATAATATATATAGCACTATTCTAGTACTTAATGTACCATAAATTTTAATAAAACATTTAAATGAGTACTTCAGGAGTTACATCTAATAGTACCGAGAGTAAGCAATTTTAGATTTATTTAGAAGCCAATTTAAAAATTGCTGAAACAAAATTGGACGTATTAAATTATTTAAAAATTATATCAATTATAATACTAAAATAGTACTTTTAGTTGGGTAAATTTTAAATGATTCCAATGAGTACTTTAAAAGTTACATCTAATAGTACTAAAAGTATGTAATTTTAAATTTATTTAGATGCTTATTTAAAAATTGTTATAACAAAATTGAACCTATAAAATCTAATAAAAAATTTATCAGTTATAGTACTAAAATAGTACTTTAAGTTGTGCAAATTTCAAAATATTTTAATGGGTACTTTAGGAATAATTGTTGATAGTACTAGAGCTTGTAAATTTCAATACAATTTTTAAAAAATATTTTAAAAATATTGAATGATTAAAATTAAAACAAAATTTTTTTGTGTCTAGTACTATAGTAGTGCTTTAATTGTAACAAGTTTTAAAGTAAGTACTTTAGGAATAATAGCAGTTGGTACTAAGAGCTTGCAAATTTCAATTTAATTCAATTCACTTAAAAAATATTAAAAAAAAAAAATAGACAAATGAAATCAGATTAAATTCATTCAGAATTGAGTACTATAGTAGTACTTGAAATGTATTAAATTTCAAATTACTCTAACGATTACTTTAGGATTTATAGTTGTTAGTACTAAGAGCATGCAAATTCTAATTGAATTTAAAGCAAATTCAAAAATGTTTACAAAAAAATTGGACGTATAAAATTAGATCAAATTTATTCAGAATACAGTACTATAGTAGTACTTAAAATGTACTAAGTTTCAAATACTTCAATGGTTAGTTTAGGAATTATAGTTGTTAGTACTAAGAACATGCAAATTCCAATTCAGTTTAATTCAATTCAAAAATGTTTGAAAAGTAATTGGACGTATAAAATTAGTTCAAATTTATACAGAATATAGTACTATAGTAGTACATAAAACGTACTAAGGTTTCAAAATACTTCAATGCTTATTTTAGGAACTATAGTTGTAAGTACTAAGAGCATGCAAACTCCTATTCAATTCAAAGCAAATTCAAAAATGTTTGGAAAAAAATGGACGTATGAAATTAGTTCAAATTTATTAAAAATATAGTAATATAGTATTACTTAAAATGTACTAATTTTACAAATACTTCAATGAGTACTTTAGGAATTATAGCGTTTGGTACTAAGAGCATGCAAATTTCAATTTAATTCAAAGCAAATTCAAAAATGTTTGAAAAAAAATTGGACGTATAAAATTAGATCAAATTTATTCAGTATACAATACTATAGTAGTACTTGAAATGTACTAAGTTTCAAAATACTCCAATAATTACTTTAGTAATTAAGAGCATGCAAATTCCAATTTAATTCAAAGCAAAATTAAGAATGTTTTGAAAAAAAAATTGATCGGATAAAAGTAGATCAAACTTATTCAGAGTACAGTACACTAGTAGTACTTAAAATTTACTAAATTTCAAAATACTTCAATGGTTAGTTTAGGAATTATAGTTGTTAGTACTAAGAACATGGAAATTCCAATTAAGTTTAATTCAATTCAAATATGTTTGAAAAAAAATTGGACGTATGAAATTAGATCAAATTTATTCAGAATATAGTACTATAGTAGTACTTAAAATGTACTAAGTTTCAAAGTACTCCAATGATTATTTTTGGAATTATAGTTGTTAGTACTCAGAGCATGCAAATTCCAATCCAATTCAAAGCAAATTTAAAAATGTTTTGAAAAAATTTGGACGTATGAAAGTAAATCAAATTTATTCAGAATATAGTAGTATAGTAGTACTTAAATTGTACTAAGTTTCAAAATACTTCAATGATTACTTTAAGAATTATAGTTGTAAGTACTAAGAGCATGCAAAATCCATTTGAATTCAAAGCAAATTCAAAAATGTTTAAAAACAAATTGGTAGTATGAACATAGATCAAATTTATTTAAAACGTAATACAATAGTAGTACTTGAAATGTATTTCAATGAGTACTTTAGGATTTATAGCAATTGGTACTAAGAGCATGCAAATTCCAATTCAATTCAAACTAAATTTAAAAATGTTTAAAAAAAAAATTAGACGTATAAAATTAGATCAAATTTATTTGTAATATAGTAATTCTTAAAATGTAGCAAGTTTCAAAATACTGCAATGAGTACTTTAGGAATTATAGTTGTTAGTACTACGAGCATGCAAATTCCAATCGACTTCAAAGCAAATTCAAAAATGTTTGAAAAAAAATTGGACGTATAAAATTAGATCAATTTTATTCAATATATAGTACTATAGTAGTACTTAAAATGTACTAAGTTTCAAAATACTTCAATGAGTACTTTAGAAATTATAGCGATTGGTACTAAGAGCATGCAAGTTTTAATTTAATTCAAAGCAAATTCAAAACGTTTGAAAAAAAAATTGGACGTATGAAATTAGTTCAAATTTATTTAGAATACAGTACTATAGTAGTACTTAAAACGTACTAAGTTTCAAAATACTTCAATGATTAGTTTAGGAATTATAGTTGTTAGTACTAAGAACATGCACATTCCAATTTAGTTTAATTCAATTCAAAAATGTTTGATAAAAAATTGGACGTGTGAAAGTAGATCAAATTTATTCAGAATACAGTACTATAGTAGTACTTGAAATGTACTAAGTTTCAAAATATTCTAATGATTACTTTTGGGATTATAGTTGTTAGTACTAAGAGCATGCAAACTTCAATACAAATCAAAGCAAATTCAAAAATGTTTGGAAAAAGATGGACGTATAAAATTCGTTCAAATTTATTAAAAATATAGTACTATAGTAGTACTTAAAATGTACAAAGTTTAAAAATACTCCAATGAGTACTTTAGGAGTTATAAATGTTAGTACTAAGAGCATGCAAACTCAAATTGAATTCAAAGCAAATTTAAAAATGTTTGGAAAAAATTTGGACGGATGAAAGTAGATCAAATTTATTTAGAATATAGTACTATAGTAGTACCTAAAATGTATTAAGTTTTAAAATACTCTAATGATTACTTTAGGAATTATAGTTATTAGTACTAAGAGCATGCAAACTCCAGTTCACTCCAAATCAAATTAAAAAATTATTTGAAAATAAATTTGGACCTATGAAATTAGATCAAATTTATTTCAAATATAGTACTATAGGTATACTTTAAATGTATTAAGTTTAAAAATACTTTAATGAGTACTTTAGGAATTATAGCGATTGGTACTAACAGCATGGAAATTTCAATTCAATTGAAAGCAAATTCAAAAATGTTTGAAAAAAAAATAGACTTTTGAAATTAGTTCAAATTTATTCAAAATATTGTACTATAGTAGTACTTGAAATGAACCAAGTTTCAAAATACTCTAATGATTACTTTAGGAATTATAGTTGTTAGTACTAAGAACATGTAAACTCCAACTTAGTTGAATGCAAATTAAACAATTGCTGAAGTAAAAAATGAACGTAAAGATTTTAATCATTTTTATGTTAAATATAGTACCAAAGTAGTACTTAAAGTATAGCAAGTTTTAAAACATTTAAATGAGTTTTTTGGGAATTGTAGTTGTTAGTACTAAAAGCATGCAAATTCCAATTTAGTTGAACACAAATTAAATAGTTATTGAAAAAAAAAAAAATGTATAGATTTTGATTAAATTTGTTTAAAGTATAGTACTATAGTAGTGCTTAAAGTATAACAAGTTTTAAGTTATTCCAATGAGTACTTTAAGAATTATAGTTGTTAGTACTAAGAACATGCAAATTCCAATTTAGTTGAAAACAAATTAAACAATTGCTAAAATAAAATTGAACGTATAGATTATAATCAATTTTATTATAAATATACTACTATAGTAGTACTTAAAGTATAGCAATTTTCAAAATATTCCAATAAGTACTTTAGGAATTATAGTTCTTAGTACTAAGAACATACAAATTTTAATTTAGTTGAACGCAAATTAAACAATTGCTAAAAAAAAATTGAACGTATAGATTTTAATCAATTTTAAATTATGTATAGTACTATAGTAGTATTTAAAGTATAGCAATTTTCAAATTAATCCAATGAGTACTTTAGGACCTATAATTATTAGTACTAAGAACATAAAATACAACAAAATAAACAATTTCTAAAATAAAATTGAATGTATAGAGTTTAATCAATTTTATTATAAGTATAGTACTATAATAGTATTTAAAGTACGACAGTTTTCAGAATACTCCTATGAATACTTTAGGATTTATAGTTATTAGTACTAAGAACATGCAAATTTTAATTTAGTTGAACGCAAATTAAACAATTGCTAAAATTAAATTGAACGTATAGATTTTAATCAATTTTATATTTAGTACAGTACTATAGTAGTACTTAAAGTATAGCAATTTTCAGAATACTCCAATAAGTACTTTAAGAATTATAATTGTTAGTTCTAAGAACATAGAAAATCTAATTTAGTTAAACGCAAATTAAACAATTGCTAAAATAAAATTGAACGTATAGTTTTTATTAAATTTTATATTAAGTATAGTACTATAGTAGTACTTAAAATATAGCAATTTTCAAACTATTCTATCGAGTATTTTAGGAGTTATAGTTGTTAGTACTAAGAACATGCAAATTCTAACTTAATTGAACGCAAATTGAACAATTGCTGAAATAAAATTGAACGTATAGATTTTAATCAATTTTATATTTAGTATAGTACTATAGTAGTACTTAAAGTATAGCAATTTTTAGAATACTCCAATGAGTACTTTAGGTATTATAGTTGTTTGTACTAAGAACATGCAAATTCCAATTTAGGGAAACGCAAATTTAACAATTGCTAAAATAAAATTGAACGTTTAGATTTTATACAAATTTATATTAAGTATAGTACTATAGTAGTACTTAAAGTATAGCAATTTTCAAAATACTCTAATGAGTACTTTAAGAATTATAGTTGTTAGTACTAATAACATGCAAATTCCAATTTAGTTGAACTCAAATTAAACAATTGCTAAAATAAAATTTAACGTATAGATTTTAATCAATTTTATATTAAGTATAGTACTATAGTAGTACTTAAAGTATAGCAATTTTCAGAATATTTCAAGGAGTACTTTAGGAATTATAATTGTTAGTACTAAGAACATGCAAAATCTAATTTAGTTGGACGCAATTAAACAGTTGCTAAAATAATATTGATTGTATAGATTTTAATCAATTTTATATTAAGTATAGTACTATAGTAGTACTTAAAGTGTAGCATATTTCAGAATTTTCCAATGAGTACTTTAGGAATTATAATTGTTAGTACTAAGAACATGCAAAATCTAATTTAGTTGGACGCAAATTAAACAATTGCTAAAATAAAATTGAACGTATAGATTTTAATCAATTTTATAATAAGTATAGTACTATAGTAGTACTTAAAGTATAGCAATTTTCAAAATACTCTAATGAGTACTTTAGGAATTATAGTTGTTAGTACTAAGAACATGCAAACTCCAACTTAGTTAAACGCAAATTAAACAATTGCTGAAATAAAAACGAACGTATAGATTTTAATCAATTTTTTGTTAAATATAATACTATAGTAGTACTTAAAGTATAGCAAGTTTTAAAACATTTTAATGAGTTTTTTGGGAATTATAGTTGTTAGTACTAAAAGCATGCAAATTCAAATTTAGTTAAACGCAAATTAAACACTTGCTAAAATAAAATTGAACGTATAGATTTAAATCAATTTTATTACAAGTATAGTACTATAGTAGTACTTAAAGTGTAGCAATTTTCAGAATACTCCAATGAGTACTTTAGGAATTATAGTTGTTTGCACTAAGAACTTGCAAATTCCAACTTAATTGAACGCAAATTATACACTTGCTAAAATAAAATTGAACGTATAGATTTTAAATAATTTTATAATAAATATACTACTATAGTAGTACCTAAAGTATAGCAATTTTTAAAATACTCCAATGAGTACTTTAGGAGTTATAGTTGTTAGTACTAAGAACATGCAAATTTTAATTTAGTTGATTGCAAATTAAACAATTGCTAAAATATAAATGAACGTATAGATTTTAATCAATTTTATATTAAGAAGAGTACTATATTAGTACTTAAAGTATAGCAATTTTCAAAATAATTTAATGAGTACTATAGGACTTATAGTTATTAGTACTAAGAACATACAAATTCCAATTTAGTTGAACGCAAATTAAACAATTACTAAAATTAAATTGAACGTATAGATTTTAATCAAACTGATGTTAAGTATAGTACTATAATAGTACTTCATGTGTTGTAAATTTCAAAATATTACAATAAATACTTTATAAATTATAATTGTTAGTACTAAAAGCACTTAAATTTCAATTTACTTCAAAACAAATTGAAAAGTTTAAAAAAAACAATTGAACGTAAGAAATTAGCCAAAATTTATTTTGAGTATTGTACTATAATAGTACTTTAAATGTAACAAATTTTAAAATATTCCAATGAGTATTTTAGAAACTATAGTTGTTGGTACTAAAAACACGCAAATTCTAATTTAACTCAAAATTTGAAAACTTTAAAAAAACAATTGAACGTATAAATTTAGCTAAAATTAATTTTGAGTATAGTACTATAATAGTACTTAAAACGTAGCAAGTTTTAAAACATTCCAATGTATAAGAGATTTTTTCCAGTCCAAAGCTGTTTTATTCAAAACCATTGAAAGTGTTATCGATTGCATCCTTCCTCCTACATTTTCATTCCGTTTTATTTATTTATTCTATTTTATTTTTCCTTAATTCCAGGGGGAACCGACGCAGTGACGGCGACATTCGACCTGTTCGATTCATCAAGTGGGCCCGACCTGACGCTCTCCCCGCAGACCTTCACGAATTCCGCCGAGGCCTTTATCAACGACAACTCTAACAGTCTAGGAGTCCCTACGGAGAGTGACCCAGGTTAGCTAGCCTATCCTTCTCCGTATATTCCGACTGTTTGTATTCGTTGTACGTGTACCAACCCCTCTCGACCAAACCAAACCAAACCAACGATGAATAAGGGCCAGTTCTAATAATAAAATCACGTACGCGATAGATAGACCATGATTATTACAGCAATGAAATATACTCTCTGGCGGCGCACGTTGCCGTTTCATAGATGGAATGCTGACGGAATTGTAATAGATCTGTATCCATCTGCAGATAGATAAAAAGTGCTTTTATTGCTTCATATAAAGCCGGCTTTTAAAAGTCGTGGTTGGATTACTTAATGTTTAACAAAAAACTGATTGTATAAAACAATTTGATTTTTCCACTATTTCCTTTCTCTACATTTTTATATGTCGAAGCCACAATAAATCCCATCACCTCGGCAACATTTTCAATTGGAGCCGATAAATCCGTCTTTAGAAAACGTTTGTGTGTGTGTGTGGGTTGGGTTGGGGGATGCAATTGAATAACACGCTTCATATTCCCAACCAGTTCTAACACTAATGACACGCCAGGAAATAAAACACCAAGTCATGTCACTTCCTGACCGGAATAATGATATTTTATTTTTATTTCGTATAATGTTATTGAGACAAAAGGATGTTGTGAGACGAGCGCAGGTGTGTATTATCCCAAGGGAGTCGGGAATTATTGTTAGTCGTTGGAACGACAATATTTGATTGGAAACTTAATTAGGATGCGGACCGGTCCTTTCGTTTACTCTCCGAGAGGAATATTAACTGCTTGTTTTATTGATTGGGGTTTGTTTGCTTTAATTTTGCCTCTACATGCATGAGGAAACAAATTTCATCTACAAATATTAATTTAAATTTGAAATTACGTTGAAATGGGGATTTTTTGGGAAATTTGGCAACGCCGCACTGCATTTGGCAACGTTGCATTGCAGTTGGCAACACTGCATCAGAATTAGTGAATAAAAAAGATTTAATTGATTTTTTTGAAACAATACTTTTTTAAGACTAAGCTTTTATTGCTGCTGAGGCTACAATTTTCAAAATAGCAACTCAAAATTTTGACAAAACATGGACTAAACAATACTCAAAAAGTGTAATACCTCAAAATTGAATTTTTAAATTTCAAAATTGTTTTATTAATTTATTTGTAACAATTAATATATTTCTTGCTTAAAACTGAACTTATATTACTGCTGAGGTTACAATTTTCAAAATAGCAACTCAAAATTTTTAGTAAACATGGACTAAACAATATTGAAAAAGTGTAATAACTCAAAATTTAATTTTTGGGTTTGAATTTTTTTTAATTAATTTATTTAAAGCAATTATAATATTTCTTATTTAAGACTGAGCTTATATTGCTGCTGAGGCTACAATTTTTAAAATAGCAACTTAAAATTTTGACAAAACATGGACTAACTAATACTGAAAAAGTGTATTAACTCAAAATTTAATTTTTGAGTTTGAAATTTTTTTAATTAATTTATTTAAAGCAATTATTATAATTTTTACTTAAGACTGAGCTTATATTGCAGCTGAGGCTACAATTTTGAATATAGCAACTAAAAATTGTCACAAAACTTTTACTACACAATACTCAAAAAGTGTAATAACTCAAATTTTAATTTTTGAGTTCAAAAATATTTTTTTATAAAGCAATTATAATATTTTTTACTTAAGACTGAGCTTATATTGCTGTTGAGGCTACATTTTTTAAAACAGCAACTTAAATTTTTGACAAAACATGGACCACACAATACTCAAAAAGTGTATTAACTCAAAAAATAATTTTTGAATTTAAAAACATTTTTTATTAATTTGTTTGTAACAATTATGATATTTCTTATTTAAAACTGAGCTTATATTGCTGCTGAGGCTACAATTTTCAAAATAACAACTGAAAATTTTGACAAAACATGGACTAATAAATACTAAAAAAGTGTAATCACTCAAAATTTAATTTTTGAGGTTAAAAATATTTTTAATAATTTATTTGAAACAATTATGATATTTCTTACTTAATACTGAACTTATATTGCTACTGAGGCTACAATTTTCAAAATAACAATTCAAAATTTTGACAAAACATGGACTACACAATACTAAAAAAGTGTAATAACTCAAAACTTAATTTTTGAATTTTAAATTTTTTTTTAATAATTAATTTGAAACAATTATGATATTTCATACTTAAGACTAAGCTTATATTGCTGCTGAGGCTACATTTTTCAAAATAGCAACTCAAAATTTTGACAAAACATGGACTTCACAATACTCAAAAAGTGTCACAACTCAAAATTTAAATTTTGAAGTTGAAATCATTTTTATTGATTTATTTGTAACAATTATCATTTTTTTTTACTTAAAGCTGAGCTTATATTGCTGCCGAGGCTACAATTTTTGAAATAGCAACCCAAAATTTTGACAAAACATGGATTAAACAATACTCAAAACGTGTAATTAATCAAAATTTAATTACCAAAATTAGAACTGTTTTTGGCTTACATAATACTCAACTAAACATGAAGTAGCCCGGCGCATCCACCATTTATAGTAATATTTATTATCAGCTTTTGTAGCTAATTGCTGCTTAAATATCATATTCAAAAATGACATTTATGTATAAGTAGTAACTGTAAAAATTGATTAAACTTTTAAAATTACAAAAAATGTATTCTGAGCGCTTCAAAATGGTTTATACTGTAAATAGCCTTATTCTTAGCACATTTTGTATTGAAATATTTCATTAGCATCAGAACATATTGAATAATGTTAATCAAAATCAAAACGCCTAATTTGACATAACCTCAAGTAAATTTTTTTTATTCAACTATTCTATTAACTGTCAAATTAGTGACAGTTGCTAATTAAAAAAAAAAACAATTTACAAGCTAGAGAAGCATAAAGAAAGCCATAACTTCTAAACGGTACATTGGAATTTGATGAAAATTTAAATTAGAATACTCTATTAGTATCAGTAAAAACTGTAAATTTTTTTTTTTTAATTCCATAAGCTCATTTTGACATAACCTCATTTAAATCTACTTTAGTTATATTTTTTCACTAACTAGAGAAGCACAAAAAAAGCCATAACTTCTAAACGGTACATTGAAATTCAATGAAAATTTGAATCAAAATACTCCATTAGTATCAGTAAGTATTGTAAAAATTTGTTTAAATTCCATACGCTTATTTTGACATAACCTCATTTAAGTCTATCTCAGTTATATTTTTTCACAAGCTAGAGGAGCACATGGAAAGCTATAACGTCTAAACGGTACATTGGAAATTAATGAAAATTCAATTCAGAATACTCCATTTAGTATCAGTAAATATTGTGAAAATTTATTTTAATTCCATACGCTCAATTGGACATAACCTCATGTCAATCTACATCAGTTATTTTTTTTCACAAGCTAGAGGAGCACAAAAAACGCTATAACTTCTAAACGGT
This sequence comes from Tachinus rufipes, assembly GCA_963932245.1. Taxonomy (NCBI): domain Eukaryota; kingdom Metazoa; phylum Arthropoda; class Insecta; order Coleoptera; family Staphylinidae; genus Tachinus; species Tachinus rufipes. The sequence goes on along the minus strand of OZ010743.1, from coordinate 2,118,232 downwards.
ACATTAGAATTAGATGAAATTTTAATTCAAAATACTCTAGTAGTATCAGTAAATACTGTTAAAATTTGTTTTAAATCTATATGCTCATTTTGACATAACCTCATTTAAAACTACATCAGTTATATTTTTTTACAAGCTACAGGACCACAAAGAAAGTTATAACTTCTAATTGGTACATTGTAATTTGATAAAAATTTAAATCAGAAAACTCCATTAGTATCATTAAATTTTGTAAAAGTTTGTTTTAATTTTATACGCTTATTTTGACATAACCTCATTTTAATCTACATTAGTTATTTTTTTTTACAAGCTACAAGAGCATAAAGAAAGCTATAACTTCTAAACGGTACATTAAAATTTGATAAAAATTTGATTCAGAATACTCTATTAGTATCAGTAAATACTGTAAAATTTTGTTTAAATTCCATACGCTTATTTTAACATAACCTCATTTTAACTATCTTAGTTATATTTTTTCACAAACAAGAGGCAAAAAAAGCCATAACTTCTAAACAGTACATTGAAATTTGATGAAAATTTAAATCGGAATACTTTATTAGTATTAGTAAATATTGTAAAAATTTGTTTTAATTCCATAGGTTAATTTTGACATAACCTTATTTAAGTCTATGTCAGTTATATTTTTTTACAAGCCCGAGGAGCACAAAGAAAGCCATAACTTCTAAACGGTACATTGGAGTTTTATGAAAATTTGATTTAGATGACTCTATTGGTATCAGTAAGTACTGTAAAAATTTGATTCAATTCCATTCGCTCATTTTAACATAACCTTATTTTAATCTACCTCAGTTATATTTTTCCACAAGGTAGAAGAGCTCAAAAGAAGTCATAACTTCTAAACGGTACATTGGAATTTGATGGAAATTTGAATTAAAATACTCTATGAGTATCAGAAAATACTGTAAAAATTTGTTTTAGTTCCATACGCTCATTCTGACATAACCTCATTTAAACCTACCTTAGTTATATTTTTTCACAAGTTAGATGAGCACAAAAAAAGCAATAACTTATAAACGGTACATTGGAAATTGATGAAAATTTTAATCAAAATACTCTATTACTATCAGTAAATACTGTAAAATTTTGTTTCAATTCCATACGCTCATTTTGACATAACCTCATTTCAATCTACACCAGTTATAAAATTTCGCCAGCTAAAGGAGGAAAAAGAAAGCCATAACTTCTAAACGGTACATTGGAAATTCATGAAAATTTGAATCAGAATACTCCATTAATATCAGTAAATATTGTAAAAATTTGTTTTAATTTCATACGCTCATTTTGACATAACCTTATTTAAATCTACCTTAGTTATATTTTTTTACAAGCTAGAGGAGCACGAAGAAAGCTATAACTTCTAAACGGTACATTGGAATTTGATGAAACTTTAAATCAAAATACTCTAGTAGTATCAGTAAATACTGTAAAAATTTGTTCTAATTCTATACGCTCATTTTGACATAACCTTATTTAAATCTACCTCAGTTATACTTTTTCACAAACCAGAGGAGCACAAAAAAAGCTAAAACTTCTAAACGGTACATTGAAATTTGATCAAAATTTGGATCAAAATACTCCAATAATATCAGTAAATATTGTAAAAATTTGTTTTAATTCCATACGCTTATTTTGACATAACCTCATTTTAATCTACATCAGTTATATTTTTTTACAAGGTAGAGGAGCACAAAGAAAGCAATAACTTCTAAACGGTACATTGGAATTTGATAAAAATTTGAATCAGAATACTCTATTAGTATCAGTAAATATTGTAAAAATTTGTTTCAATTCCATACGCTCATTTTGACATAACCTTATTTTAATCTACCTCAGTTATATTTTTCCACAAGCTAGAAGAGAACAAAAAAGCCATAACTCCTAACCGGTACATTGGAATTTAATAAAAATTCAAATAAAAATACTCTATTAGTATCAGTAAATACTGTAAAAATTTGTTCTAATTTTATACGCTCATTTTGACATAACCTCATTTAGATCTACCTCAGTTATATTTTTTCACAAACTAGAAGAGCACAAAAAAAGCTATAACTTCTAAACGATACATTAGAATTTGATGAAAATTTGAGTTAGAATACTCTATTAGTATTAGTAAATACTGTAAAAATTTGTTTTAAATCCATACGCTTATTTTGACATAACCTCATTTAAATCTACTTCAGTTATACTTTTTTACAAACTAGAGGAGCACAAAGAAAGCTATAACTTCTAAACGGTACATTGGAATTTGATGAAAATGTAAATAGTAATACTCCATTAGTATCAGTAAATATTGTAAAAAGTTGTTCCAATTCCATACGCTCATTTTGACATAACCTTATTTTAATCTACCTTAGTTATATTTTTCCATAAGCTAGAGGAGCACAAAAAAATCCATAACTTTTAAACGGTACATTAGAACTAGAAATTTGTAACCAAATACTTTATTAACATTAGTAATTAATGCAAAAATTTGATTAAAATCCATACGCTCAATTTGACATAACCTCAATTATATTTTTCTACAAGCTAAAAGAGCATAAAGAAAACCATAACTCTTAAACAGTACAAGAGTACCAGAAGACAAATTGAAATTTAAGATTTTGTGCCCAAAATTTATATCTATAAAGATTAGATAGATTACAACATTTGTGGCTTAAAATGTTAAAATTATTGATTAATCGTCAATTGGAAGAGCTATGTACTCTGGAGATCAAATCAAAAATAAGAATTGTCAAACAAAATTTTATAACTAGATAGATTAGATGGACTACATTGTTTTTGGTCAAAAATAATTTTGAAATTACTTATTGGTCTTTATTTTGAAGAGCCATGTACTTTAGAAGTCAAATCAAAATTTAAAATTTTATAACCAAATTTTATATCTATAAAGTTTAGATGGATTACAATGTTTTTGATTTAAAATTATTTCAAAATTATTAATTGGACTTTGATTTGAAGAGCTATGTACTTCAGAAGCCAACTCAAAAGAAAAGATTTTGTGCCCAACTTTTATATCCAGAAAGATTAAATAAATTCCAACATTTTTGGACTGAAATAATTTTAAAATTTGTGATTGGTTTTTAATTTAAAGAGTTATGCACATTGTAAGTCAAATCAAAATTTAAGGTTTTGTGTCCAAATTTGTTTTCTATAAAAATTAAATAAATGCCAACATTTTTGGGTTTAAATAATTAAAAAATTATTAATTAGACTTTATTTTGAAGAAATTTGAGCTTCAGAAGCAAAACCAAAATTTGGAATTGTATGCCCAAATTTAATATCTACAAAGATTAGATGGATTCAAACATTTTTGGTTTAAAATAATTTTAAATTCACAAATTGGTCTTAATTTTAAAGAAGCATGTATCTTAGAAGTCAAACCAAAATTTAGAATTTTGTAACCAAATTTGATATCTATTAAGATTAAATGGATTACAAGATTTTTGGCCTAAAATAGTTTAAAATTACTAATTGGTCTTTATTATGAAGAGCCATGTACTTAAAAAGTTGAATCAAAATTTGGAATTTTGTAACCATTTTTTATATCTATAAAGATAAGATTGTTTTTAACAAATTTGTTTTAAAATAATTTCAAAACTATTTATTGGTCATAGTTTTGAAGAGCTATGTACTTTGGAGGTCATACCAAAATTTAGAATTTTGTTTCCAAACTTTATATCCTTTAATATTAGATAGATTACATTATTTTTAGCTTTAAATAGTTTTGAAATTAATAATTGGTCTTTATTTTGACGAGCCATGTATTCTAGAAATTAAATCAAATTTTAAAATTTTGTATTTAAATTTCATATCCATAAAGATTGAATAAATTACAACATTTTTGGCTTAAATTAGTTTTAAATTTGTTGATTGGTTTTTATTTTGAAGAGCCATGTACTTGAAAGGTCAAACCAAAATTTAGAATTTTGTAACCAAGTTTTATATCCTGAATGAAAAAATAAATTCTAACATTTTTGGCTTAAAATATTTTTTAATTACTAATTAATATTTATTTTGAACGGTTTTGTAGTCTACTAGCCAAACCAAAATTAGGAATTCTGTAACTAATTTTAACATCTTTAATGAATAAATAAATTACAACCTTTTCGTATTAAAATTGATTCAAAACCATTATTTGGACTTTATTTTGAAGAGCCATGTGCATGAAAAGTCAAACCAAATTGAATAATTTTAAAACCAATTTGTATTTTACTAAAATTAAAATAGATTGCTTTACAATATTTTGGAAATTACTAATTGGTCTTTATTTTAAACAGACTTGTACTTTGGAAATCCACCAAAACTATAAATTTTAAAACCAATTTTTTTGCCCATAAAAATTGCATCAAATTTTTTTTTTAATAAATTTATTTAAATCATATTGTACCTTAGAGGTCAAAACAAAATTAAATATTTTGAAACCAATTTTGGTGTCCGCAAAAAGTAGCCAAATTACATTAAAATAATTTAAAAATATTATTTTGAAACAAACTTTCAATTTGTTGATCAAGTCAAATTTTGGAATTTTTAATCCTAATTTTGTTTCCTCAAAAAATAGATTAAATGCAACGTTTTGGCCCAAAAGTATCTTTAATAATAAAATTCCATCATAATTTTGAAGAGCCATTACATAAAATTTGAAACCAAATTTAGGAATTTTTAAACCAATTTTCATATCCTTAAAGGTTAGATGGATTACAACAATTTTGCACAATAATAAATTTTCTGAATTTATTTTGAAGAGCTACAAACGATTTAAATTGAATCAAAATTGGAAATTTTAAGATCAGTTTTAGCACAGATGTAATGTAGTTTTTGACAAAATGAAATTGTTGCACTAATTTTGAACAAATTTGGAAACCTATTTTAGTCTAGAATAAGTTTATTTTAAACAAATCAATTTTAGCCTTAAAAATTTTAAAACTACATTTGGTCAAAATGCAATAATTTTTTATAAAATATATTATTTTCTTGTTTTAAAACATTTAAAATTTAACTAAACTACAAAATTTTGGAACCTATTTTGTTTCTAATACAATTTGCTTCAATCAATTCGTTTTGATCAAAAAATTAATTTGTTGGGCAGTTTTGATCCTATTTTGATCAACACCATACGTTTAAAGCTGAACCAAAACAAACAAATTTAGAACCAATTTCAATCTAGTTGCAAATTTTATTATTATAAAACATTTTGGCGGCAAAATAAATAATTTGGGCTATTTAGGTCTTAATTTTGATGGATTCTAAACATTTTAAAAAGAACAAAAATGTAGTATATAGAAAGCAAAAATTAATTGAATATTTTGAACTAATAATAAAATTGTTGGGCAATTTGGTAATTATTTTGTAGAACTTTGAACATTTTAGACTTAACCTATGTTAAAGATTTTGAAACCAATTAAATTTCTTCAGATTTAAAACGTTTTTGCTAAAAAATAAATTTGTTTGGCAGTTTTGATTTCATTTTAATCAACATCCAACATTAAATGCTAGACCAAAGTAGACAATTTTGGAAGCAATTTGATTTCAATTGCAATTTTTGTAATTTTAAAACTTTAAATAAATAATTTGGGCCATTTAAGTCATCATTTAGACCTTTGAATGTTACAAACTAAATCAATATATATTATTTTGAAAGCAAAAATTGATTAAAACATTTTACATTAAAAATAAAATTGTTGGGCAGTTTGGGCTTTATTTTGTAGAGCTTTGAACATTTCAGGGTTAGCCTATGTTGAAAATTTTGATACCAATTTTAATGCACATCAAATTTACTTAAATTGAGATTTTTTTGCAGTTAAATAAATTTGTTGGGATAATTTAGACTTCAATTGGAAGAGCTATGAGCAATTCAAACTAAACCAAATTTCAAATTTTTGTAAATAATTTATTCTAAATTCATGTTAAATATATTTAAAAAACTTTTTTTGAAGTTGGGCCATTTTGGACTTTATTTGGAAGAGCCATGAACACTGAAAATTTGATATTTTGAAACCAAAATTTTTTCAAATTAAATTTAATTAAAATTAGAACATTTTTGATTACAAATAATATTGTTTCCTAAATTAGGTCTTTGTTTGGAAGAGCCTTGAACAATTCAGGACAAACTTAAGTTGAAAATTTTGAAATCAAATTTAATGTACATCAAATTTACTTAGATTGAAACAATTTTGTAAATAAATAAATTAGTTGGTCTGCTTTGGACTTTAGTTGGAAGAGCCATGGACCACTCAGGGTACACCAAAATTAATTTTTTTTAATTCCAGATGCACATTAGATGAATTAAGACCTTTTTAGCAAAGTTGTAGCTAAGTTGGAAGTGCTTTAAACACTTTATCTTAAACCAAAATTTGGGTCAAATTTTTTTTGGAAATTTAATTTACACAAATTACAACAACTTTGCAGCAAAATTTTAATAAACGTTCTTAGTTGATCCAAAACTTAAAATATGAAAACCAAATTTTTGAAAAATGTATGTTATATAAACTAACAAATGTTTGATGTGAAATTAATTTGTTGGACCAATTTGGTCTTCATTTTGAAGAGCCCTGAACATTTGTGGATAAACCAAATATTAATATTTTGGTTTCAAATTTTGTCCAAATTTAATTTACATAAATTAAGATATTTTTGATTTAAAATTAATTTGTTGGACCAATTAGGTCTTTACTTTGAAGAGCCAAAAACACTTCTGGATAAACCAAAATTAAAAATTTCAAGACCAATTTTGTTTCTAAATGTAATTTAGATGGATTAAGACATTTTTAAAGTAAAAATAAAATGTTGGACCAATTAGTCTTTATTTTGAAGAGCTAGAAACATTTTTAGATAGATCAAAATTGAATATGTTAAAACCAGTTTTTTTTTTATATTGAATTTAAATGTAGAAAAACATTTTTTAAATTAAACTAAGTGTTTGGACCAATTGGGTCTTTATTTTGAAGAGCCGAAAACATTTTTTTAAAAACCAAAAATGGATTTTTAAGCCCAATTTTTATCCAAATTAAATTTGAATAAATTAAGACAATTTTGCAGTAAAATTAATTTGTTGGGCCATTTAAATCATTATTTTGAAAAGCTTTAAACATTTTTGGATAATCCAAAAATTGATAATTTAAGACCAATTTATTTTTTATATCAAAATTACACAAATTAGGACATTTCTAAGGTAAAATTAATTTGTTGGACTAATCAGGTCTTCAATTTGAAGAGCTTTAAACATTTTTCTACAAACCAAAAATTGATATTTTAAAACCAATTTTCTCTTGCATTGAATATACATAAATAAGGTTTTTTGTGAAAAGATATAAATTTATTGGGCAAGCTAGGACTTTATTTTGAAGAGCCAGGAACATTTTCCGATAAACCAAAATTAAATATTTTAAAACCAATTTTTTTCTATATCAAATTTACATAAATTTAGACATTTCTAGGGTTAAATCGATTTGTTGGACCAATCAGGTCTTTAATTTGAAGAGCCTTAAACATTTTTTGATAAACCAAAAATTAATATTTTAAAACCAATTTTTTCCTGCATTAAATATACACAAATAGGGACATTTTTTAAGAAAAATAATTTTTTTGGGTAAACTAGGACTTTATTTTGAAGAGCCATGAACATTTTCCGATAAACCACAATTAAATATTTTTAAACCAATTTTTTTCTATATCAAATTTACATAATTTAAAACATTTCTAAGGTAAAATTAATTTGTTGGGCCAATCGGGACTTCAATTTGAAGAGCTTTAAACATTTTTGGATAAACCAAAAATTATTATTTTAAAACCAATTTTGTCCTACATTTAATTTACACAAATTGAGACTTTTTTCAAGAAATAAAAAATTTTTGGTCAAACTAGGACTTTATTTTGAACATTTTTGGATAAACCAAAATTGAATAATTTAAAACCAATTTATTTCCAGATGCAATGTTGTCAGTAATTTAGATTGAAGTGGCCCACCCAACCACCCAAGTGTTTGTTATCAAAAGATTGGAGATCACGACCGTCTCTTGTGATTAAATGACTTCTGACGCTTGCAGAGAAGTCAAATATTAAACTTCTTGATAACGAACACTTGGGTGGGTGGGTGGGACACTCCATATTAAAATAACGAGTCAGTAATTTAGATGGGAATGGCCCACCCACCCACCCAAGTGTTTGTTATCAAAAGATTGGAGATCACGACCGTCTTTTGTGATTAAATGACTTCTGACGCTCGCAGAGAGTTCAAACATTAAATTTCTTGATAACAAACATTTGGGTGGGTGGGTGGGACACTCCATATTAAAATAACAAGTCAGTAATTTAGATGGGAATGGCCCACCCACCCGCCTAAGTGTTTGTTATCAAAAGATTAGAGATCACGACCGACTCTTGTGATTAAATGACTTCTGACGCTCGCAGAGAATTCAAACATTAAATTTCTTGATAACGAACACTTGGGTGGGTGGGTGGGACACTCCTTATTAAAACAACGAGTTAGTAATTTAGATGGGAATGGCCCACCCACCCACTAAAGTGTTTGTTATCAAAAGATTGAAGATCACAACCGTCTTTTGTGATTAAATGACTTCTGACGTTCGCAGAGAGTTCAAACATTAAATTTCTTGATAACGAACACTTGGGTGGGTGGGTGGGACACTCCATATTAAAATAACAAGTCAGTAATTTAGATGGGAATGGCCCACCCACCCGCCCAAGTATTTCTTATCAATAGATTAGAGATCACGACCGACTCTTGTGATTAAATGACTTCTGACGCTTGCAGAAAAGTCAAATATTAAACTTCTTGATAACGAACACTTGGGTGGGTGGGTGGGACACTCCATATTAAAATAACGAGTCAGTAATTTAGATGGGAATGGCCCACTCACCCACCCAAGTGTTTGTTATCAAAAGATTAGAGATCACGATCGTCTCTTGTGATTAAATGACTTCTGACGCTCGCAGAAAGTTCAAACATAAATTTTTTGATAACGAACATTTGGGTGGGTGGGTGGGACACTCCATATTTAAATAACAAATCAATAATTTAGATGGGAATGGCCCACCCACCCACCAAGTGTTTGTTACCAAAAGATTAGAAATCACGACCGTCTCTTGTGATTAAATGACTTCTGACGGTCGCAAAGAGTTCAAACATTAAATTTTTTGATAACGAACACTTAAGTGGGTGGGTGGGACACTCCATCGTAAAATAACGAGTCAGTAATTTAGATGGGAATGGCCCACCCACCCACCCAAGTGTTCGTTATCAAAAAATTGGAGATCACAATCGTCTCTTGTGATTAAATGACTTCTGACGCTTGCAGAGATGTTAAATATTAAACTTCTTGATAACAAACACTTGGGAGGGTGGGAGGGACACTCCATATTAAAATAACGAGTCAGTAATTTAGATGGGAATGGCCCACCCACCCACCCAAGTGTTCGTTATCAAAAGGTTGGAGATCACGGCCGTCTCTTGTGATTAAATGACTTCTGACGCTTGCAGAGAAGTCAAATATTAAACTTCTTGATTAAAAACACTTGGGTGGGTGGGTGGGACACTCCATATTATGATAACGAGTCAGTAATTTGTATGGGAATATATAACAAGCGCAACTAATATAGTTACTAATGCGATTACTTGTAATAGAATCTTATTTCTATTTTCAGTCTTGAAACTGATAACGTAATACGTTACAATCTGGTCCACATACAATATTCATGTCTGTTTTATTATTACCGTGAATCAACACCACAATCGCGGCCCGTTTCAGTATACGTTCCCCGAAGGATACTACAACCGCCGCCGTCATCGCAGCAAAGAAAACTTCCTCCGCACAAACTAATGCGATTTGAAAGTTGCGCGAAATTCTCTCTCTTCAAATTGCAATACCGACCTAATGAATATTTGATTGCCTGATATCTCGACGAACCCCATCCATCCGCGTATTTCTCCTTCAAGCGGCACTTCAAATAAATGTTATTTATATTTCCAAACTAGCGACCGCCGTTCTGCATACTTGATTAGAATGACTCAATTATTTTAATAAAAATCCATCATTTGTATTGTTATTGTTGCATTCAGCAGGTTGTATGTTGTGATAAGATGAGAACGTCGGCGCAAAAATTGAGTTATGAGATGAAGCCTCCTGTTGACAATTCCCAGTGGAAATAAGTTGTTTGCGCTAACTCGGGCACTCCATTACTGGGCTCGTGATAGAACCGACGTATGTCAATATCAATAAATGCTTTACGTTTTAACACGTAGATGTACGTATTCTACGTAAATTAGACAGGCGGATTCTTATTCTGATGTTAAAGACGCACGCAGACGTCTCGAACAATTTAAATGTTAAAAGCAATTTTATTCTAATCACTTGTGAATAAAGTGCTTTCAACCAACCAACCGGTTTTATTGAAATGCGCAACTTTCGAATTCAACTAAGGTTTATATGTTGATTTCTTTTTGAAATGCATTACATGGGATATACAAAAATAGAATACACTAAATAATGTATTAAGCTGTGGTAAAAAAAATTGTTTAAATTGTTTCAGTTTAATTGAATTTTTGCTTGTTTAGCTGTAAGCAATTTAATTAATGTTATGTCAAATTGAGCGTATGGATCTTAATCAAATTTTAACAATAATTACTAATACTAATGGAGTTTTCTGATTTAAATTTTTATCAAATTTCAATGTACCGTTTAGAAGTTATAGCTTTCTTTGTGCTCATCTAGTTTGTGAAAAAATATAACTGAGGTAGTATTAAATGAGGTTATGTCAAAATGAGCGTATAGAATTAAATTAAATTTTTACAATATTTACTGATACTAATGAAGTATTTTGTTTAAAATTTTCATCAGATTCCAATGTACCGTTTAAAAGTTATGGCTTTATTTGTGCTGTACTAACTTGTGAAAAAATATAATTGAGGTAGATTTAAATGAGGTTATGTCAAAATGAGCGTATGGAATTTAAACAAATTTTTACAATATTTACTGATACTAATGGAATATTTTGATTTAAATTTTTATCAAATTCCAATGTACCGTTTAGAAGCTATGGCTTTCTTTGTGCTCCTCTAGCTTGTGGAAAAATATAACTGAGGTAAATTTAAATGAGGTTATGTCAAAATGAGCGTATGGAATTTGAACAATTTTTTACAATATTTACTGATACTAATGGAGTATTTTGATTTAAATTTTCATTAAAGTCCAATGTACCGTTTAGAAGTTATGGCTTTTTTTGTGCTCTTCTAGCTTATAAAAAAAAAAACTGAGGTAGATTTAAATGAGGTTATATTAAAATGAGCGTATAGAATTAAAACAAATTTTTACAGTATTTACTGCTACTAATGGAGTATTTTGTTTCAAATTTTCATCAAATTCCAATGTACCGTTCAGAAGTTATGGTTTTTTTTTGTGCTCCACTAGCTTGAAGAAAAATATGTTATTAGCAATTGTCAATGTTTTTACAATAATTTCTGTGTAATAAAATTGTATTTGTTTGTATATTTTCTTAACCATTTATAACTAGAAAAATATACTCACAGAACCAAGTTCCAAACACCGGAAAATTGCAATAGAAACAAAATTAAAATAAATTTTAATAAAACTAAAAAACTAAACATTCGTAATTCGCATGCAACAACGATTCCCCCTACGGGGGAGTCATACTCGTTCCCGTATGATGCCGGAACAAGTTTACCAACCGGAAATGGACACTTCAATTTCCCCACGAAGTGTGTGCTTTACCCAGACAGGCGTGAAACTCATTTTAAATTGCATGTTTTCATTTAATATGCCAGAGATAGATGGTTGCGCAATATTTGCAACTCTCATTTGGTTTTTTTTTATGATTATTACTTAAAGTTTGTTTATTTTGTTGCAGTTTCTTCTACTGATGATAAGAAAGTTCAAGGGAGTGGGTCGGATGTTGTGAAGCTTTCTGTTAAAAGGACGAGACCTAAAGCTGCGTCGCCTAATCGACAAGGTCCTCAACAGTGCCAGGTAATAATTAAATTAATTTAATTTAAAATATGAAAATTAGATCTAATTTTTTTGTTAAAAATATAAAATCTATTTTTTTTTAATTGAAATTGGTCATTTTACTTAAAATTAATTAATTGAAATTGATATTTCAAAATTACCTAAATTGATTAATTGTGGAAAATTGCTGATAAAATTGAAAATAATTTTGTTAAAGTTTTCCAAATTTTTCTACAATTTCTTAACTAAATCAGGAATTTAATTCTAAAATTAAAACTAATTATCTGCGTTTCTTCCATTGTTTTTGATTAATTGAAATCTATATTTTAAAATTACATAAATTGACTAAATTTGGAAAATGGTTTATAAAATTGAAAATAATTCTGTTTGAGTTTTTCAATTTTTTCCACGATTTCTTAACTAAATCATAAATTCAATTACAAAATTAAATCTAATTTTTTGCATTTTTTCTATTGTTTTTGATTATTCATAATCGATTTTTTAAAATTTCATAAATTGACTAAATTTGGAAAATAGTTCATAAAATTGAAAATAATTTTGTTTGAGTTTTTTTCCACAATTTTTTAACTAACTCTGCTTTTTTTCTATTGTTTTTGATTAATTGAAATTGTTATTTCAAAATTCTATAAATTGACTAAAAGTGGAAAATTCCTGATAATTTTAGAAATAATTTTGTTATAATTTTCTAATTTTTTCCACTTTATTTTAGATAAATTAAACTTTCAAATCCAAAATTAGATCTAATTTGGTACATTTTTTCCGTTATTTTTGATTAATTGAAATCGATATTTCAAAATTACATAAATTGACAAATTTTGGAAAATGGTTCATAAAATTGAAAATAAGTCTGTTAGAGTTTTCCATATTTTTCCACAATTTTTTATCTAAATTAGGAATTCAATTCTAGATTTAGAATAAATTTTCTGCGTTTTTTCTATTGTTTTTGGTTAATTGAAATCGATATTTTAAAATTACCTAAATTGATTAATTGTGGAAATTTGCTGATTAAATTAAAAATAATTTTGTTAAAGTTCTTTAATTTTTTTTACAATTTCTTAACTAAATCAGGAATTCAATTCGAAAATTAGATCTAATTTTATGCATTTTTTCTATTGTTTTTGATTAATTAAAATCGATATTTCAAAATTCTATAAATTGATTAATTGTGGAAAATTGCTGATTAAATTGAAAATAATTTTGTTTGAGTTTTCCAAATTTTTTCACAAATTCATAACTAAATTAGGAATTCAATTCCAAATTAAGAACTAATTTTCTGCTTTTTTTCCATTGCTTTTGATTAATTGAAATCGATATTTCAAAATTAAATAAATTGACTGAATTTGGAAAATGGTTTATAAAATTAAAAATAATTCTGTTTGAGTTTTTTTAAATTTTTCCACAATTTCTTAACTTAATCAAGAATTCAATTCCAAAACTTGATTAATTTTTTTGTGTTTTTTCAATTGTTTTTGATTAATTGAAATCGACTTTTTAAAATTACCTAAATTGATTAAATATGGAAAATTGCTGATAAATTTGGAAATAATTTTGTTAGAGTTTTCCAAATTTTTCCACAATCTTTTAACTAAATCAGAAATTTAATTCCAAAATTAGAACTAGATTTTTGCGTTTTTTCTTTTGTTTTTGATTAATTGAAATCGGTATTTCAAAATTACATAAATTGACTAAATTTGGAAAATAGTTAATAAAATTGAAAAAAATTCTGTTGGAGTTTTCCAATTTTTTCCACAATTTTTTAACTAAATCAGAAATTCAATTCCAAAATTAGATCTTATTTTCTGCGTTTTTTCCATTGTTTCTGATTAATGGAAATCGATTTTTCAAAATTACATAAATTGACTAAATTTGGAAAATGGTTCATAAAATTGAAAATAATTATGTTAGTGTTTTCAAAATTTTTCAACAAATTTTTAAATAAATCAGGATTTCAATTCCAAAATTAAATAAAATTGTTTGCGTTTTTTTCATTGTTTTTGATTAATTGAAATCGATATTTCAAACTTCCATAAACTGACTAAGCTTGGAAAATGGTTCATAAAATTGAAAATAATTCTGTTCGACTTTACCAAATATTCCCACAATTTTTAAACTAAATAAGGAATTTAGTTTCAAAATTTGATCTAACTTTCTGCGTTTATTCTATTGTTTTTGATTAATTGAAATTGATATTTCAAAATTCTATAAATTGACTAAATGTGGAAAATTACTGATAAATTTGGAAATAATTTTGTTAGAATGTTCAAAATTTTTCCACATCATTTTAGATAAATTGAACTTTCAAATCCAAAATTAGATCTAATTTGGTACATTTTTTCTATTGTTTTTCATTAATTGAAATCGATATTTCAAAATTCCATAAATTGACTAAATGTGGAAAATTACTGATAAATTTGGAAATAATTTTGTTAGACTTTTCAAAATTTTTCCACATCATTTTAGATAAATTAGACTTGTAAATCCAAAATTAGATTTAATGTGGTACATTTTCTCTATTGTTTTTGGTTAATTGAAATCATTATTTTAAAATTACTTGAATTTATTAAATGTGGAAAATTACTGATAAAATTGAAAATAATTTTGTTAGAGTTTTTTAAATTATTCTACAATTTTTTAACAAAATCAGGAATTCAATTCCAAAATTTGAACTAATTTTTTGCGTTTTTTTCTATTGTTTTTGATTAATTGAAATCGATATTTCAAAATTAACTAAGCTGACTAAATGTGGAAACCTGCTGGAAAAATTGAAAATAATTTAGTTTGAGTTTTCTTATTTAGTTCACAATTTTTCAACTAAATCAGGAATTCAATTCCAAAATTTAGATCTAATTTTCTGCGTTTTTTCCATTGCTTTTGATTAGTTGAAATCAATATTTTAAAATTACATAAATTGACTAAATGTGGAAAATAGTTGATAAGATTGGATATAATTTTGTTTGAGTTTTCCAAATTTTTCCACAATTTTTTAACTAAATTAGGAATTTATTTCTAAAATTTGATCTAATTTTCTGCGTTTTTCTATTGTTTCTGATTAATTGAAATCAATATTTCAAAATTACATAAATTGACAAAATGTGGAAAATGGTTAATAAAATTGAAAATAATTTTGTTTGAGTTTTCCAAATTTTGTTACAATTTCTTAACTAAATCAGAAATTCAATTCCAAAATTAGATCTAATTTGGTACACTTTTTTTATTGTTTTTGATTAATTGAAATCGGTATTTCAAAATTACATAAATTGACTAAATGTGGAAAATTGCTGCTAAATTTAGAAATAATTTTGTTAGAATTTTTAAAATTTTTCCTCATCATTTTAGATAAATTAGACTTTTAAATCCAAAATTAGATCTAATTTGGTACATTTTTTCTATAGTTTTTGATTATTTGAAATCGATATTTCAAAATTACCTAAATTGATTAATTGTGGAAAATTGCTAATAAAATTGAAAATAATTTTGTTTGAGTTTTCCAAATTTTTCCACAAATTCTTAACTAAATTTGGAATTTAATTCCAAATTAAGAACTAATGTTCTGCGTTTTTTTCCATTGCTTTTGAATCATTGAAATCGATATTTCAAAATTACATAAATTGACTAAACTTGGAAAATGGTTTATAAAATTAAAAATAATTCTGTTTAAGTTTTCTAAATTTTTCCACAATTTTTTAACTAAATCAAGAAATTAATTCCAAAATTTGATTAATTTTTTTGTGTATTTTCTATTGTTTTTCATTAATTGAAATCGATATTTCAAAATTACCTAAATTGACTAAATGTGGAAAATTGCTGATTAGTCTGAAAAAAATTTTGTTAGACTTTTTCAAATTTTTCCACAGATTTTTAACTAAATCAGGAATGAAATTCCAAAATTTAATCTAATTTTTTGCGTTTTTTCCATTGTTTTTGATTAATTGAAATCAATATTTCAAATTTACATAAATTGACTAAAACGTGGAATATTGCTGATAAGTCTAAAAATAATTTTGTTTGAATTTTCTTAATTTTTCCACATCATTTCAGATGAATTAGACTTTTATATCTAAAATTAGATCTAATTTGATACATTTTTTTTATTGTTTTTGATTAATTGAATTCGATATTTCAAAATTACATAAAATGACTAAATGTGGAAAATGGTTGATAAATTTGGAAATAATTTTGTTAGAATTTTCAAAATTTTTCCACATCATTTTAGATAACTTAGACTTTTAAATCCAAAATTAGAACTAATTTGGTAATTTTTTTCTATTGTTTTTGATTAATTGAAATCAATATTTTAAAATTCCATAAATTGACTAAAGGTTGAAAATTGCTGATAAATTTATAAATAATTTTGTTAAAATTTTCAAAATTTTTCCAAATTATTTTAGATAACTTATACTTTTAAATCCAAAATTAGATTTAATTTAGTACATTTTTTCTATAGTTTTTGATTATTTGAAATTGATATTTTAAAATTACCGAAATTGACTAAATGTGGAAAATTGCTGATAAAATTGAAAATAATTTTGAAAAAGTTTTCCAAATTATTCCACAATTTTTTAACTAAATTAGGAATTCAATTCCAAAATTTGATCTAATTTTCTGCTTTTTTTCTATTGTTTTTGATTAATTGAAATCGTTATTACAAAATTCTATAAATTGACTAAAAGTGGAAAATTGCTGATAAATTTGGAAATAATTTTGTTATAATTTTCAAATTTTTTCCACATTATTTTAGATAAATTGTACTTTCAAATCCAAAATTAGGTCTAATTTGGTACTTTTTTTCCATTGTTTTTGATTAATTGAAATCGATATTTCAAAATTACCGAAATTGACTAAATGTGGAAAATTGCTGATAAAATTGAAAATAATTTTGTTAAAGTTTTCTTATTTTTATCACAATTTCTGAACTAAATCAGGAATTCAATTCCAAAATTAGAACTAATTTTCCGCATTTTTCCCATTGTTTTTGATTAATTGAAATCGATATTCTAAAATTCCATAAATTGACTAAATGTGGAAAATTGCTGATAAAATTGAAAATAATTTTGTTAGAGTTTTCCAAATTTTTCCTCAATTTCTTAACGAAATCAAGAATTTAATTCCAAAATTTGATCTATTTTTCTGCGTTTTTTCAATTGTTTTTGATTAATTGAAATCAATATTTCAAAACTACATAAATTGACTAAATGTGGAAAATGGTTGATAATATCAAAAAGTAATTCTGTTTGAGTTTTCAAATTTTTTTCACAATTTTTTAACTAAATCAGGAATTTAATTCCAAAATTAGATCTAATTTTTTTGATTTTTTTTATTGTTTTTGATTAATTGAAATCGATATTTAAAAATTACTTAAATTGACTTAAAATGGAAAATGGTTGATAAGTTTGAAAATAATTCTGTTTGAGTATTCTTATTTTTTCCACATTTTCTTAAATAAATTAGACATTTAAATCCAAAATTAGATCCAATTTTGTAATTTTTTTCTATTTCTTTTGATTAATTGAAATCGATAATTCAAATTAGCATAAATAACTCATTTGTATAATGCATGCAAATTTTTTGCTACCAAATTTAATTCATGAGTAATTTACCAAATTGCTCACCCCCTAAACGATTAATCAATAACATTGTTTTAATATAATAAATTGCACACACACACCAAACCAACCCCATAAAAAAAGCACGCAGAATCCAATCACATTTAATAAAATCCACGGAAGCGTTCCGATTTAATCACATTAATGTATTTCCATTCAAATTATTCTATTGATTATATTTCCTGCGGAAAAATAGGGCTTTACGCCGACGAAAATAATAAAACAACATTTATATAATGTTAACAAAAAGAAAATAATAATACAATATTGATTGGAACCCTAGGGCGAATTATCCAACCACCCCCTTAAATGAAAGAGCTGTAGGCATACTGGGGGGATCTCTATCCTACATAAATTGTACTGAAAAGTGAAAATCTTGTATAACAAGCGTCGGGGAATAGACTATTGTGCAAGCATAAACAGGTCTCATCGGAAACGCCCGGCTTATTTTATTAGGATAACAATCTTCTTCATCCCTATTCTTAACAGAGAACGTAATTAATTCCAAGTATGTTTACCTCTCGATGGGGTCATTCTCCTACAATGTTTAATTTTGAATTAATTAAAATGTTAAAAAGGAAATTTTTAAAAGCAAAACAACATTTTTTATATCCAAACAAGCTTTTTATAATTAATATTAAGGGAAATTTGTTTGATGATGGTTTGGAGACTATTCTATAATAAAAATTGTTTGAAATTTAATAAATTAATTAATAAAACTCTTATAGTATAAAAACTGCAGCTGATTGCATAAAATTTCCAACACTATATAGGATTATAAACAAAGTAATCCTTATTTTCGCCAAATTGCCTTCGTTACAAATGCAAATCCCACATACTATGGCAAAAAAATGTATAAAATCCATCCATGTCACCAAAGTACAACATCCACCCGCCCACTGTCGACTGCTGAAAAATAAAAATATAAAAAACTACAGACCCATTAACATATAGCGCAGCAGGCGCACGAAATGCTCTTTCAGCAGAAAACTCGCGTATTAATTAATTAAATTGAATGCGTACTCTTTCTTTTCTCTCTTTTGCTCCCTCTATTTCATTCTCACCGACGGAAGAGCTTAATAATTTATATATCAAAACCGAAGCGTATTTTAATATTATTGTAAGCGCATTACGGCTCGCTGCATATTATGGAAATTAATAATCCTTTTTACAACATTCAATTCAGGCAAATCTATCGAGTAGTTAATTATTTTCACAAGATAAATCAGAGTCGATTAATTTGTATGCAAATTTAGTAATAGATATGGGATGAATGTAATAAACTAAAGCAAACGGAAATTTGTTAATTAATTATTGATTTGTTATGGTTACAATATAATTACTAATTTGTGGTTTTCACTAAGTTTGATTGAAACAAAATTTTCTAATTAAATTGCAAATTTGTTTGCCTTATTAGTTTAATTAAGCTCAATCTTAGGTTAAATCCACAAACAAACCAAATTCAAAAGTTTGTGAATAAAGTAATTGGTTAATTTTAACCAATTTTTCACCAAATTTTAAACATATATTGGTGCTAACTTGGTAAAATTTTAAGAAATTTTTATTAACCAGTTTTAAAGTTACAACCGGTTAAGCCATTAAGGAATTAATTATTTTTTATTAATTAAAACAGAAAAAATGCAATTAATTAATGAAATACTTTGCTAATCCTAATAATTTTTTTAGAAAACTAAAAACACATTTTGTTGATACCTTGGTATAAATTTTGAAGATTAATACCAACTCATTCCAAATTTACAACCGGTTAAGTCATTAATAATTATCAAATTTTCTAAAATAGAACCAAATTATTGTTAATAACTAATGAAATCTTTGATGAAACTTAACCAAATTTTTACCAAGTTTAAAAAACATTTTAGAGACAATTTGGTATAAATTTTGGAAAATAATACCAACTCATTTCAAAGTTACAGCCGGTTAAGTCATTTTTAATATAAAATTTTGTTTTAATTTAATGCAAATTTTTAACAAAATACTTAACAAATCTTAGCCAAATTTGCACCAAATTAGAGGCATAAATTGGTAAAAAATTTGTGAAAATTTTGAAAATTTAAACCAACTGGTTCCTAAGTTACGTTAGGTTAAGTCACTATTTATTTACAATTTTTACAAAAAGAAGTTGAAATTATTACAAAAAATAAATAAAATACTTGACATACTTAAACCAAATTTTCATAATTTTTAAAAAACATGTTAAGGGCAAATTGGTAAAAATTTTGATGTTTAATATTTTTTGGTTTAAAAGTTACATCCGGTTAAATCATCATTTATTCACAAACTTTGTCAAAAGGAGTTAAAATTATCTCAAAAAAATAATGAAATACTTGACTTACTTTAACCAAATTTTTAGAAAACATATTAAAAACAAATTGGTAAAAATTTTGAGTTTTTTTACCATCCGGTTTCAAAGTTACGTCCGGTTAAATCATCATTTATTCACAAACTTTGTCAAAAGGAGTTAAATTTATCTCGAAAAAGTAATGAAGTACTTGACTTTCATTAACCAAATTTTCAAAACTTTGAGAAAACATATTAAGGACAAATTGGTAAAAATTTTGAGTTTTTTTACCATCCGGTTTCAAAGTTACATCCTGTTAAATCAACATTTATTTACTAATTTTGTGAAAAGGAGTTACAACTTTTGCAAATAACAAATGAAATACTTAGATTATTTAACTCAAATTTTCAAAACTTTGTGGAAACATATTAACGACAAATTGGTATAATTTTTAAAATTTAAAACCATCCGGTTTCAAAGTTACATCCGGTTAAATCAACATTTATTCACTAATTTTGTAAAAAGGAGTTACAACTTTAGCAAATAACAAATGAAATATTAAATTTATTTTACTCAAATTTTCAAAACTTCAAAAACACATATTAAAGACAAATTGGTGAAAATTTTGAATCTTTATACCATCCAATTTTAAAGTTACATACGGTTTCATCATCATTTATTTACAAACGTTGTGAAAAGAAGTTTAAATAATTGCAAATATTAAATGAAATACTAAATTTGCTTTAACCAAATTTTCAAAACTTTGAGAAAACATGTTAAGGACAAATTTGTAAAGATTTTGAGTTTTAATAGCATCCGGTTTTAAAGTTACATCCGGTTATATCATCACTTATTCAAAAATTTTGCAAAAAGTACTTAAAATTATTGCAAATAAAAAATGAAATACTTGATTTACTCAAACCAAATTTTGAAAATTATAAAAAAAGATTATTGAGTACAAATTGGTACAAATTTTGAGTTTTAATACCAACCGGTTTTAAAGTTACACCCGGTTAAATCAACATTTATTCTCAAATCCTGTAATTTGAGTCATGAAGTAAATATAAATAACTATAAACTCAATTAAGTAATTTTAACCAAATTTGTTGTTTATTAAGAACTCATTTTGGTACTAATTTGACCAAAATTTGGTTAACTAATACCATCCGGTTTGAAAGTTAAAATCGATTAGGTTAACTTGAATTAATTTAATTTTTTTAAACAAAGCCAAATAATTTCTAACTCAGTTGAGCAATTTTAACCAAATTTGTTGCTCAATTAAAACATAATTTGGTACTAATTTGAACAAAATTTTGTTATTTAGTACTAATTGGTTTCAAAGTTAAAATTGATTAAGTTGACTTGAAATAATTTTAGTTTTTCAAACAAAGCCAAATAACTTTGAACTCAGTTGAGCAATTTTAACCAAATTTGTTGCTCAAATGAAACATGATTTGGTACTAATTAAGCCAAAATTTTGTTAACCATTACTAATTGGTTTTAAAGTTAAAGTTAATTAAGTAGACATAAATAATTTTAATTTTTTAATCAAAGCTAAATAACTTCTAACTCAGTTGAGTAACTATTACCAAATTTGTTGCTCAATTAAGACATAATTTGGTATTAATTTGACCAAAATTTTGTTAACTAGTACTAATTTATTTTAAAGTTAGAATTGATTAAGTTAATTTGAAATAATTCAACTTTTTTAAACAAAGCCAATCAACTTCTAACTGAGTTGAGCAATTTTTACCAAATTTGTTGCTAAATTAAAACATAATTTGGTACTAATTTGGCCAAAATTTTGTTAACCAATACTAATAGGTTTCAAAGTTAAAAATGATTAAGTTGACTTAACATAATTCTAGATTCTTAAACAAAGTCAAATAACTTCTAACTCAGTTCAGCAATTTTTGCCAAATTTGTTGCTCAATTAAAACTTAATTTAGTACTTATTTGGCCAAAATTTTGTTAACCACAAGTAATTGGTTTCAAAGTTAAAGTTGATTAAGTACACTTAAAATAATTCTAGTTTTTTTAACAAAGTCAAATAACTTCTAACTCAATTGAGCAATTTTAACCAAATTTGTTGGTCAAATAAAACTTAATTTGGTACTAATTTAACAAAAATTTTGTTAACTAATATTAATAAGTTTTAAAGTTAGAGTTGATTAAGTTGACTTAAAATAATTCAAATTTTTTAAACAAAGCCAAATAACTTTTAACTCAGTTAAGCAATTTTAACCAAATTTGTTGCTCAAATAAAACATGATTTGGTACTAATTTGACCAAAACTTTGTTAAACATTACCACTTGGTTTCAAAGTTAGGACCAAATAAGTTAACTTAAACTAATTCCATTTTTTTTTTAAACAAACGCAAATAATTCCTAACTTATTTGAGTAATTTTAATCAAAATTGTTGCTCAAATGTAACTCAATTTAGTACCAATTTTACTAAAATTTGGTTAACTAATACTACTCAGTTTCAAAGTTAGTACTGATTAAGTTAATTAGAAAAAAATCTAATTTAGCAAACAAATGCACATAATTCCTGATTCAGTTGATTAATTTTAACCAAATTTGTTGCTCAATTGTAATTTAATTTGGTACTACGTTGACCAAAATTTGGTTACCCAATATTATTTGGTTTCAAAGTTAGGACCAATTAAGTTAATTTGAAAGAATTCAAATTTTTCTAAAAAATCAAAATAACTTCTAACCAAGTTGAGTAATTTTAACCAAATTTGTTGCTCAGTTGTAACACAATTTGGTACTAATTTTGCCAAAATATTATAACCTAAAGCTATCCAGTTTCAAAGTTATAGCAAGTTAAGTTACTTTTAACTGACTATATTTATTCTTACAAGTCTTAATAACTCCTAACTCAGTTGAGTATAATCAACCAAATTTGTTGCTCAAATTAAACCTATATTGGTACTATATTGACCAAAATTTAGTCAGGCAACACTATTCGGTTTTAAAGTTAGAACCAATTTAGTTAACTTGAAATAAATCTGAAATAAATGCAAATAACTCCTAACTCAGTCG
The DNA here is from genome assembly GCA_963932245.1 of Tachinus rufipes. Lineage (NCBI taxonomy): Eukaryota > Metazoa > Arthropoda > Insecta > Coleoptera > Staphylinidae > Tachinus > Tachinus rufipes. Next base: position 2,095,261 of record OZ010743.1, on the reverse strand, counting down.
AGTAATTTTAAACAAATTTGTTGTTGAATTGGAACTCATGTTGGTACTAATTTAACCAAAATTTGGTAAACCAATACCATCCGGTTTTAAAGTTAGAACCGATTAAGTTAACTTGAAATAAATCTAAATATTCAAAAAAATCTAATTAACTCCTAACTCAATTGAGTAAATTTAACTAAATTTGTTGCTCAAATTAAACTTAAATTGGTTTTAATTTGACCAAAATTTGGTTAAAAAATACTATTTGGCTTTAAAGTTAGTACAGATGAAGTTAACTTTGAACAATTTTAATTTTGCACACAAACACAAATAACTCCTTACTCAATCGAGTAATTTTAACCAAATTTGTTTATTTATTAGAACTCAATTGGGTATTAATTTGATCAAAATTTGGTTAACAAATACTTTTTGGTTTCAAAGTTAGGACTAATTAAGCTAACTTGAATTATTTGAGTTTTACAAAATAATGCAAATAACTTCTAACTCATTTGAATCATTTTTGCTTAATTGGTTGCTCAACATAAATTAAATTTGAACCTATTTTGACCAAAATTTGGTTGTCCAACATCATTTGGTTTTAAGGTTAAGACCAATTAAGCTAACTTAAACTAATTCAATTTTTTTAAACAAACGCAAATAATTCTTAACTCAATTGAGTAATTTTGATCAAAATTGTAGCTCAAATGTAACTCATTTTAGTACCAATTTTACCAAAATTTGGTTAACCAATACTACTTGGTTTCAATGCTAGGACAAACTAAATTAATTTGCAATGATTCTAGTTTTTTAGAAAAATGCAAATTACTCTTAACTCAGTTGAGTAATTTAAACCAAATTTGTTGCTCACTTGAAACTCAATTTGATACTAATTTGACTAAAAAATATTCACCAAATATCAATCAGTTTTAAAGTTATAGTAATAAAGTTATTTTAGCTCAAATTGATTCCAACTAATCATACAAACTCAAATAACTCAATTGAGTAATTTTATCCAAATTTTGTTGATAAGTTAAAACTCAACTTGCTACTAATTTGTATCACCGTCAGATGATGGCCTTGTAAAATGGTATTTTCTAGTTCAGACGTCTCTTACTTGTGGTACAAGACGTCAATAAAAGTAAGGTTATGCAAAATTGTGCGCATTAATTTTTATCAATTTTATGCAGTTGGTACTTATGATAATGAAATATATTATTACCAAATTACATCAATATCTAATGCTTTGTTTAAAAGTTACACAATTTTTATTTATCTTACCAGCTTCTTGCTTGGGTTACATGAAGTCAATAAAATTGAGGTTATATTAAATTGAGCGTATCAATTAATTTAAAATTTATACAGTTGGTCCTTATGATTTTGAGTTATACTAATCTTAAATTGCATCTAATTCCAATGCACAGTTTAAAAGTTACAAATTTTTAATTTAGTTCATACGCTTATTGTTTGTAGTACATGGCTACATTAAAATTGAGGTTATGCAAAATTGAACGTATCAATTTTTATAAATTTTATGCAGCTGATACCTATTATTATAAAGTATATTGGATCCAAAATTGACTAATATTCAATAAACCGTTTGGAAGTTACCAATTTTTAATTCAACCATTAAGCCACTTTTTGTAATTAGGTGAAGTCATTTGAATTGAGGTTATGCAAAATTGGACGTATCAATATTTATAAATTTTATGTAATTGGTACTCATAATTATAAAGTATACTAGTACCAAAATTGACTAATATTCAACAAATCGTTTGGGCGTTACAAATTTTTAATTCAACCAATGAGCTTCTTTTTGCAGTTAGAAGAAGAAATTAAGGTTATGCAAAATTAGATGTATTATTATTTATAAATTTTATGCAATTGGTACTTATGATTATGGAGTAAATTGGTACCAAAATTGAAACCGTTTAGGAGTTACACATTTTTTATTCAACCAATAAAGCACTTTTTGTAGTTAGGGGAAGTCATTTGAATGAGGTTATGCAAAATTGAACGTGTGAATTTTTATTAATTTTATACAATTGGTATTTAAAACAATGGAGCATAATAGTACCAAATTGCTTTATTTTTAATGTATGATTAGAAAATTATTTTTGTTTTAGTAATAGTGTAAACATCTGTTCATTTCAATTAATTCAAGGTTAAGTCAGATTGAGCGTATTAATTTTAGTATTTTTTATACAGTTGGTATTAATGATGATGAAACGTAATGGTACCAAATTTCATCTATTTTCAATGTACGGTTAGCGAATTATATTTATTTTAATATTGCGGTAATTATGTAGATTTAGTAAGCTCACATGAATTAATTTGAGGTTATGTTAAATTGAGCGTAACAATTTAGATGAATTTTATACAGATGGTACTTATAATAATGAACTACTTGGTTACTAAATTGCATTAATTTCCAATGTATGGTTAGTAAGTTATGATTGTTTTAGTGGTATACTAAGCGTAGGAACCAAGTTAGCTTACATTAATCAATTTTAGGTTATGTCAAATTGAGCGTATCAATTTATTTAATTTTTATACATTTGGTATTTATGATATTTTTCTATTTTGTTACCAAATTGCATCAAATTTCAATGTACGGATAGTAAGTTATGATTGTTTTAGTGGTATAAACTAAGATAGCTTACATCAATTAGTTTAAGGTTATGTCAAATTGAGCGTATCGATTTACATCAATTTTATGCAATTGGTACTCATGATTATGGAGTATACTGGTACTAAATTAGATCAATATTCAATAAATCGTTTGGGGAGTTACAAATTTTTAATTTAACCAATAAGCCACTTTTTGTAATTAGAAGAAGTCATTTAAATTGAGGTTATGCAAAATTGGTCGTACCAATTTTTACAAATTTTATGCAGTTGGTACGTATAATAATGAGTCATACTAGTACTAAATTGCATCAAAATCCAATACACCGTTTAGAAGTTACACAATTTTGGTTTATTCTACTAGCCTCTTGCTTAGGTTATACAAAGTCAATAAATTTGAGGTTATGCAAAATTGAGCTTATCAATTTTTATAAAATTTATACAGTTGGTATTCATGTTAATGAAGTATATTGACAATAAATAACGCTCATATTCAATGCACAGTTTAGAAGTTACAAATTTTTAACTTAGCCAGATGCAATAAGCTGCATCTTGCTTACTGTACATGAAGTCAATAAAACTAAGGTTATTCAAAATTAAGCGTGTTAATCTTGATCAATTTTGTGCAATTAGTACTTATTATAATAAAAAATATTGCAAGTAAAATACATTAATATTCAATGCATTGTTTAGAAGTTACACAGTTTTGATTTATTGTACAAGTCTCTTTCTTGGGCTACATCAGCTACTGGAAAAAAATAAAATTTAGGTTCTGCAAAATTAAGCGTAATAATTTATATTAAATTTATACAGTTGGTACTCATGATATTGAAGTATATTAATACAAAATTGAATCTATTTCCAATGCATAGTTTAAATGTTACATTGTGTAATTTAGTTTGTGGTGCATCTTTTCACTAAAATTGAGGTTATGCAAAATTGAGCGTATCAATTTGTTTACAATTTATACAGTTGGTATTACTGATACAAAAGTATACTGGTACTAAATTGCATCCATATCCAATGCACAGTTTAGAAATTACACATTTTTAGTTTAGCTTGTATAATTCTTGTTTATGGTGCATGACGTCAATAAAATTGAGGTTATGCAAAATTGAGCGTATTAATTTATATGAATTTAATACAATTGCTACTTATGATAGTGGAGTATATTTATACCAAATTGCATTAATATCCAATGCACCGCTTAGAAGTTACACAGTTATAATTTATCCTTTAAGAGTCTTACCTGGGTTATATGAAGTTGATGAAATTGAAGTTATGCAAAATTGAGCGTATCAATTTATATAAAATTTATACAGTTGGTACTCATAATATTGAAGTAAATTGACACTAAATTGCGCTCATATCTAATAGATAGTTTAAAAGTTACAAACTTTTAATTTAGTTTATACGCCTCTTACTAGTGGCACGTGACGTCACTAAAATTAAGGTTATGCAAAATTGAGCGTATTGATTTTTATCAATTTTATGTAGTTAGTAGTTATGGTAATGAAATATATTAATACTGAATTACATCAATATCCAATGCTTTGTTTAGAAGTTATACAGTTATGACTTATCTTATAAGTCACTTGCTTGTGGTACATGCCGTCAATAAATTTGAGGTTATGCAAAATTGAGCGTATCAATTTATTTAAAATTTATACAGTTGGTACTCATAGTATTGAAGTATATTGACACTAAATTGCGCTCACATCCAATAGATAGTTTAAAAGTTACAAACTTTTAATTTAATTTATACGCCTCTTAATAGTAGCAGGTGACGTCACTAAAATTAAGGTTATGCAAAATTTACCGTATTAAATTTTATAAAATTTATACAGTAGGTACTCATAATATTGAAGTATATTGACACTAAACTGCGCTCATATCCAATAGATAGTTTAAAAGTTACAAACTTTTAATTTAGTTTATACGCCTCTTACTAGTAGCAGGTGACGTCACTAAAATTAAGGTTCTGCGAAACAGAACGTATTAATTGGTAGTTATGATAATGAAATATTTTAATACCAAATTACATCAATATCCAATGCATCGTTTAGAAGTTATACAGTTTTGACTTATCTTATAAGTTTCTTATTTGTGGTACATGCCGTCAATAAATTTGAGGTTATGTTAAAATAAGCGTATCAATTTTTATAAAATTTATACAGTTGGTATTAATGATATTAAAATATACAAATACCAAAATGCATCCACATCCAATGCACGGTTTAGAAAATATACAATTTTGATTTATCCTACAAGCTTTTTGTTTAAGTTACACAAAGTCAATAAAATTGAGGTTATGCAAAATTGAGCGTAACAATTTATATAAAATTAATACATTTGGTACTTATACTAATAAAGTATAATGACAAAAAATTGCACTCATATTCAATGCACAATTTAGAAGTTATACATTTTGTTAGTAACAATTTATTAAATTTAGCATTTAAATCAACAGTAACTTTGCTAAAAAATAGTTTAAAATAAGTTTACCGTGGCACTGATGTCTCAAACCAAAAATTATATTATATATTAAAAGTGATAATTACCGTGACACATATGTCACAGCAATAAAACCTGTTATTATAATTTACTGAGCAATTTAGGCATTCTAAGTGTGAAAATTGTTAAATACATGCATAAACAGTAGGTAATATTACCGTGACATATATGTCACATTATAATTTTTGCCAACATAAAATTGAACATTTGTTTTTGCTTAAAAAATAATGTTAAAGTGACACTGATGTCTCAGAACATGTGAAATTTAAAAAAAAGTATTACTTGCATGCTTTAACCTAAAAATTATTACCGTGACACATATGTCACAATATTATTTTTGTCAACATTTTATAAAAATTGTAATTAAATTTAATATTAATTTTTGATAAAAATATTAATGAGTGTCACGGTAACCTAACCTAATCTAACCTAACCTAACTTAACCTAACTTAACCTAACTTAACCTAACTTAACCTAACTTAACCTAACTTAACCTAACTTAACCTAACTTAACCTAACTTAACCTAACTTAACCTAACTTAACCTAACTTAACCTAACTTAACCTAACTTAACCTAACTTAACCTAACCTAACCTAACCAAAAAAATATTATTGTGTCACACAAATGTTACATTTGATTAAAAATTAATGTGTCTCGGCAATTTTACCGTAACCTAACCTAACCTAACCTAACCTTACTTAACCTAACCTAACCAAAAAAATATTATTGTGCTACACAATTGTTATATTAATATTTTTAACAAAATTTTATAAAATTTAAAGTAATTTTGATAAAAAAATTATTGTGTCTCGGCAATTTTACCGTGACACTGATGTCTCGAGAGCTATAATTTTATTAAATAACAATTTATCACAACCAAAGCATTCTAATTAAAATTTTAGTTTATTGTATGCATCAACAATGATATATATTACAACAATTTTGTTTTGAAATTTTAATTTCTTAATTAATTTTGCATCTGATTTCAGGTGTGTGCGAAGGTGTTCGGAAACGCATCAGCATTGGCCAAGCACAAACTAACTCATAGTGATGAGAGAAAATACGTCTGTTCGATGTGCGGAAAGGCTTTTAAGCGGCAGGATCACCTGTAAGAAATTAATTTAATTAAAAAAAAAAATGTTTAAATAAATTTTATTTTTATAGAAATGGCCATATGTTAACACATAGAAATAAAAAGCCGTATGAATGTAAGGCTGAAGGATGCGGGAAATCGTATTGCGATGCTAGATCGCTGCGTCGACACACAGAGAACCATCACAGCGGCTCTTCATCGTCATCATCGTCGTCCTCATCATCATCATCGTCGTCTTCTACGGTGAACGCTGCGACTACGACGATGTCACCCGCACAAGGAGCAGCATCAGGAGATGCTGCTTCCCCACACGGTTCCAGTTGTATACAATATGCGCCTCCTCCGACAACCACAACGACTACAACGGGAAAAAGCCAATTGCAACAGCTTCTGGCTACCGAACCTGCTAAAGTAAGAATTAATTTTATTTTAAAAATTTTATTTTCCAACAGCTGGCATTTGGCAATGTGTTACAACACACATAAAAAATTAACAATCGGACGAGAAAATTTATTTTACAATTGTTTTGTTTTAAAATAGATGGCGACGAAAATATTAACCGGGTTCTTTTTTTTAACAATAAAACAACAAACAAGAGATGGTGGATTAACTAACGGTGTGTAATAAATTTAAATAAATGTTTATCTTGGCAGGATACATGAGAGCATCGTTTCAACAAATGCGTTGTATTTGTGTGTGTGTCTGTGTCGGTGTATGTTTTGTTGTCCACGCCTTTTATAACCGACAAACAATCCCGAAGAGATATAAAAATAGGAGACCGATTTTATTTATAGCCGGAAAACAATCGCGACGAATCGCAATATAGTATAAATAATCGTGAAGGCCTTGCGCGTTGTCAGTGGGTTTTATTAAATCAATATAATTTGAAGGTTTTTCTTTTTATGAAAATTAAATTATACTAATTAGTCTTCATTTGGAAAAGCCATGAACAATTTAGGGTAAACCAAATTAAAGAATTGGATAACCAAATTTAGTACTAGTAATCTTTTGATGGATTATAATATTACTGTAACAAAAAAAGTTTGATTAAACTAATTGGATTTTATTTTGAAGAGCCATGTACTTTAGGGTTCAAACCATAATATAGTATTATTTGTTCAAAATTTATTTCCATAAAGATTAGTTGAATTGCAACGTTTTTTGTTTAAATTAGTTTTAAAATTATTAATTGGTTTTTATTTTGAAGAGCTATGTACCTTACAGGTTAAATCAAAATATGGTATTTTTTGTTCAAAATTTATTTCTATAAAGATTAGATAAATTGCAACATTTATAGTTCAAAATAATTTACAAAATATTGATTGGTCTTTATTTTGAAGAGCTATGTACCTTACAGGTCAATTCAAAATATGGTATTTTTTGTTCAAAATTTATTTCTATAAAGATTAGATAAATTGCAACACTTTTAGTTTAAAATAGTTTGCAAAATATTGATTGGTCTTTATTTTGAAGAGCTATGTACCTTACAGGTTAAATCAAAATATGGTATTTTTTGTTCAAAATTTATTTCTATAAAGATTAGATATTTTGCAACATATTTGGTTAAAAATAATTTAAAAAATATTGTTTGGTCTTTATTTTGAAGAGTTATGTACTTTACAGGTTGAATCAAAATTTGGTATTTTTTGTTCAAAATTTGTTTTCATAAAGATTAAACAAATTGTAACATTTTTAGTTTATGATAGTTTGCAAAATATTGATTGGTCTTTATTTTGAACAGCTATGTACTTTGGAGGTCAAATCAAAATTAAATATTTTTTGTTTAAAATTTATTTCCATAAATATTAGATAAATTGCAACATTTTTAGTTCAAAATAGTTTACAAAATATTGATTGGTCTTTATTTTGAAGAGCTATGTACCTTACAGGTTGAATCAAAATATGGTATTTTTTGTTCAAAATTTATTTCCATAAAGATTAGATAAATTGCAACATTTTTAGTTCAAAATAGTTTACAAAATATTGATTGGTCTTTATTTTGAAGAGCTATGTACCTTACAGGTTAAACCAAAATATGGTTTTCTTTGTTCAAAATTTGTTTCCATAAAAATTAAATGGATTACAATATTTTTGATATAAAATTAGTTTGTTTGTTCAATTAGGTCTTTATTTTGAAGAGCTTGAAACATTTTTTGATAAACCAAAAATGGATAATTTACAACCAATTTTTTTCTATATTAACTAAACATGAATTAAGACACTTTTAATGTAAAATTTATTTGTTGGACCAATTGGGACATCATTTTGAAGAGCCATGAACATTTTTTGATAATTCAAAATTAGATATTTTAAAACCAATTTTTTTACTAAATTAAATATACACAAATTAGAACTTTTTTTAAAGAAAATAATTTTATTGCGCAAATTAGAACTTTATTTGGAACTGCAATAAACATTTCCAGATAAACCAAAATTTGATATTGTAAGACCAATTTTTTTTTCTAAATTTAATTTACATATTTTTTGTAAAATTAATTTGTAATTTTGAAAAGCCATTTGTTTATTGGAGTTGGTTTGAGCAAATAAAATGATCTAAATTTGTGGTTAGTTATTGTCTACAACGCAATAACATTTTAATTAAATACAATAATAAGTCTTCAATATGTACATGTTTATGCAGACAAGAAAACAACATGTTTATAGAAACATTGATAAACTCTCATATTGCATCCCATTGCACAACTGCATTGATAAGGACAAGTCAGTCTGGAGATAGAAGCCGGCGTGTTAACATATTTAAGATCAGACTTAATTTGTGTGAATACATTTATACAAAAGATATAATAAATGAACTTATTTTTAATATTATACTGCAGCAACAAGTATGGATAACTATATTTTTGAATTTGTGGATTTTACTTTGCTTTATAATTTGCACATGCAAGATGAGTATGATGAAGTAAGTTTGTGTATTTAATGGTAGTTTATGATTAGACACAACTGAAGGATTAGTTTAATTTATAATCAATACTTTCTGAAATGCGAGGAGAAGATGCGGCCAGCAACATATAATATATTAAGTTGCAATTTATTATTTATACTTTTTAAAGTATTTTTAATTAAGTGCAGCTTTGAGGGATTATATTTTTTTATTAATTAATGTAGAGGATCAATTAATTAATTAATTAATTATAACTATTAAGTTAGCTAATATTATCACTATATTTTGCTATATGGTAGCAACAATTATTAATTTAAAATCTTGAAAATTGCTTGAGGAGATCTTGGAAAATTTTGTTTCCAAATTTATTTTCAAAATTTAGTTTATTTTGCAAATTTATAACTTTTTGCTATATCGTAGCAGCAATTATCAATTTAGAACTTTAAGAATTGCTACAAATGTAGCGGAAATATGTTAGAAATTTTGATTTACGTGTTTTCGTTTCTAAAATTATTTTCAAAATTTAGTTTTTCTTTAAAAAATCTCAAATTTTTTAACTTTTTAATACATTTTGCTATATTATAGCAACAAAATAATCTTTAAAATTTAGAAAATTGCTACATATGATATTTTTGAAATCAAAATTAATTTCAAAATTTAGTTTTTTTTTTAAATTGTCAAAATTTAACTTTTTAATGAATTTTGCTATAATGTAGCAAAATTTTAAAAATTGTTGCATAAGTAGAAAATATGTTTAAAAATATGTTTTTTTTTTTTTTTATTTTATTTAAAAATGATCAAAATTAATAACTATTTAACAAATTTTGCTATATTGTAGCAACAATTATTACTTTAAATTTATTAATTTGCTACATATGTAAAGAGGATGTTAGTAAATATGATTCAATTATTTTAATTTTCAAAATAATTCCAAAAAAGGTGTTTTTCTTTAGAAATTGTTAAAATTTATAATGTTTTAATACATTTTGCTATATTGTAGCTAAGTTTAGTAGTTTAGAACTTACTACATATATAGAGAAGATGTTTAAAAATATTGTTGTATTATTTTTGCTTCCAGAATTTTTGAAAACATATTTTTTTCTTTGAGAATTACCAAATTTCTTTTTAACACATTTTGCTACATTGTAGCAACAACAATTTTTTTTTAGGTTTGAAAATTGCTTTATTTGTAGAGAAAATATGATTTAATTATTTTCATTTATAAAATTATTTTCAAAATTTAGTTTTTTTTAATAAATTTTTAAAACTTAGTATTTTAATACATTTTGCTATGTTGTAGCAACAATTTTCAATTTAGAGTTTTAAAAACTGCTACAAATCTAGAGGAATCATTAGAAATTATAGTTTAAGTTTTTTTTATTTTTCAAATTATTATCAAAATTTAGTTTTTCTTTAGAAATTTTCAAAATTTATAACTTTTTAATACATTTTGCTATATTGTAGCATCAATTGTTTATTTAGAATTTTGAAAATTGCTACATATGTAGAGCAAATGTTGCAAAATCTTTTATATTTTTGTTTTAAAATTATCTTTAAAATTTAATTTTTCTTTAAAAATTATCAAATTAATAACTTTTTAATACAATTTGCTATATTGTAGCAACAATTGTTAATTTGGAATTTTGAAAATTGCTACATAGGTAAAGAAGATGTAAAAAAATATGATTTAATTATTTTTGTTTCTAAAATTATTTTCACAATTTATTTTTTCATAGAAAATTGTTAAAATTTATAGTTTTTTAATACATTTTGTTTTATTGTAGCAACAATTTTTAGTTTAGAGTCTTAAAAATTGCTATAAATCTGGAAGAAGCATTAGAAATTATAGTTTAGGTTTTTCATTCTTCAAATTATTTTCAAAATTTAGTTTTTTTTAGAAATTATCAAAATTTATAACTTTTTAATACATTTTGCTAAATTGTAGCATCAATTATTAATTTAAAATTTTGAAAATTGCTACATATGTAGAGAAAATGTTGGAAAATATTGTTTTTTAATTTTTGTTTCTAAAATTATCTTCAAAATGTAATTTATCTTTAAAAATGATCAAATAAATAACTTTTTAATACATTTTGCTACATTGTTGCAACAAATATTAATTTAGAATTTTGAAAATTGCTACATTTGTAGAGGAGATGTTAGAAAATATGATTTAAATTATTTCGTTTCTACAATTCTGTTCAAAATTTAATTTTTCTTAGGAAATTGTCATAATTTACTTTTTAATACATTTTGCTATATTGTAGCAACAATTGTTAATTTGGAATTATGAAAACTGCTACCTACATAAGTAAAGAAGATGTTAAAAAATATGATTTAATTAATTTGGTTTCTAAAATTATTTTCAAAATTTAGTTTTATTTAAGAAATTGTCAAAAATTTTAATTTTTTTATACATTTTGCTATATTGTAGCAACAATTAATAATTTAAATTTTTATAAGTTGTTACATATGTTGAGAAAATAATAGAAATTATAATTTAAGTATTTTTGTTTTCAAAATTATTTTCAAAATTTAGTTTTTCTTATTAAATTCTCAAAATTTATAACTTTTTAATACATTTTGCTATATTGTAGCAACAGTTATTAATTTAGAATTTTGTCAATTGCTACATTTGTAGAAAAAAGGTTGGAAAATTAAGTTTTTTGTTTTTTTATTCAGAATTATTTTTAAAATTGAGTTTTTTCTTAAAAATTAGCAATTTTTTTAACTTTATTTTACATTTTGCTATATTGTAGCAACAACTGTTATTTTAAAATTTTGAAAATTGCTATACATGTAGAAAAGATGTTAAAAAATATGATTTGAGTAGTTTTGTTTTAAAAATTATTTTTAAAATTTAGTTTTTCTTAGGAAATTGTTGAAGTTTATAATTTTTCAATACATTTTGCTATTTTGTAGCAACAATTGTCATTTTAAATTTTAGAAAATTGCTTCATATTTAGAGAGGATGTTAGAAAATATGATTTAAGTATTTCTGTTCCTAAAATTATTTTCAAAATTTAGTTTTTCTTTGAAAATTATCAAAATTTATAACTTTTTAATACATTTTGCTATATTGTAGCAACAATTGTTAATTTATCATTTTGAAAATTGCTACATATGTAGAGGAGATGTTGGAAAATAATGTTTTAATTTTTTTTTTTCAAAATTATTTTCAAAATTTAGTTTTTTTTTTGCAAATTATGAAAACTTAGAACTTTTTGATCCGTTTTGCTATATTGTAGCAACAAATAAATGTTAAGAATTTTAAAAATTGCTACATATGTAGAGAAAGATATGATTTAACTATTTTAATTTTTAAAATTTAGTTTTTCTTAGAAAATTGTCAAAATTTACATTTTTTTAATAAATGTTGCTATATTGTAGCAACAATTGTTACTTTAAATTTATAAAATTGCTACATATGTAGAAAGGATGTTAGAAAATATGATTCTAGTATTTTTATTTTCAAAATAATTCTCAAACTGCAGTTTTCATTGAAAATTGTTAAAAATTGTGACTTTTTTATGCATTTTGCTATATTGTAGCTACATTTAGTAGTTTGGAACTTAGAAAATTGCTTCATATATTGGGGAGTTATTTGAAAATAAAGTTATACTATTGTTGTTTTCAAACTTAAAAAAAAAATTAGTTTTTTTTTATACTTATCAAAATTTATAACTTTTTGATACATTTTGCTATATTGTAGCAACAAAGTTAACTTTTAGTTTTAAAAATTGTTATATATGTAAAAAACTTTATATGATTTTTTTATTTTTATTTTCAAAACAATTCTTAAAAATATGTTTTTTTGGAATTTACCAAAATTAATTAGTTTTTTAGACATTTTGCTACACTTTAGCAACAGTTGATATTTTTATTTTCTAAAAATTGCTACAAAAGAAGAAAAGGAGTAAGAGAATACAGTTGATTAATTTTTATTTTCAAAATAAAAACATTTTTTTTTAGAATTTACCAAAATTGATTACTTTTTAAGACATTTTGCTACACTATAGCAACAGTTGTTGTTTTATAATTTTGAAAATTGCTACATATGAAAGAAAATTGTCAGAGAATTAAGTTGATTAATTTTTATTTAAAAAAAAAATTTCAAAACGCGGCTTTATTTAAAATTTACTAAAATTTTATACTTTTAAAGACATTTTGCTACACCATAACAACAGTTGTTCTTTTGCATTTCTAAAAATTGTTACATAGAAAAAAAGTTGTATAATATGATTGATTAATTTTTGATTTCATAATAATTCTTAAAATGCAGTTTTTCTTTAGAATTTACTAAAATTGATTACTTTTTAATACATTTTGCTACATTGTAGCAATAATTTTAAATAAATATTTTTAAAAATTGTTACGAATGTGCAAAAATTATTAGAAATTATTGTAATTATAGTTATATATTCAAATATTTTTTAAAATTGTAATTTTTTGTGCAAATTTGTTAAAATTTCTTACTTTTCAACACATTTTGCTACATTGTAGCAACAGTTTTTGATTTATATTTTTTAAAATTGTTACAAATATGCATAAATTATTTGAAAAAATTGTAAACATAGTTTTATATTGAAAATCATTTTCAAACTAAAGTTTTTTGTGCAAATTTGTCAGAATTTTGTACTTTTTATCACATTTTGCTACATTGTAACAACAAATTTAATTATTTTTTTCAATTAGTACAAACGTTTAAAAATGAATCAAAATTTTGATAGACATAGTTTTATACACAAAATATGTTTCAAACTGTACTTTTTTGTGCTAATTTAACAACATTTCTTATTTTTCAACACATTTTGCTACATTGTAGCAACAATTTTTGATAAATAATTTTGAAAATTGTAATATATGTAGAAAAATCATTAGAAAATATAAGAAAGATAGTTTTTTCATAAAAATATTTTTCAAAATGTAGTTTTTTGTGCAAATTTATTAAAATATCTTACTTTTTGACAGATTTTGCTAAATTGTAGCTACAATTTTTAATAAAAAAATTTGAATTTTTTTATAAACGTGCAAAAAATATTATAAAATATAGTAGATATGGTTTAATATAAAAAAAAAAAAAATTGTAGTTTTTTGGGCAAATTTCATACTTTTTAATACATTTTGCTACATTGTAGCAACAATTTTTGATAAATAGTTTTGAAATTTGTTCCAATTGTGCAAAAGTGATTTGAAATTAAGGTAGAGATTGTTTTATAATCAAAATATACTTTTAACTATAATTTTTTGTGCAAATTTGACAATTTTTTTTTACTTTTTAACACATTTTGCTACATTGCAGCTAAAATTTTTGATTTTTTTTGTTACAAATGTGCAAAAATTATTAGAAAATAAGATTGAGATATGTTTATAATCAAAATATTTTTCAAACTTTTTTTGTGCAAATTTATCAAAATTTTTTACTTTTTAACACATTTTGCTACATTGTAGCTACAATTTTTGATAAATATTTTTGAAAATTGTTACAAATGTGCAAAAATTATTGAAGAACATGGGACAAATAGTTTTATAAATAAAAAAAAATTCAAACATTAGTTTTTTGTATGAATTTGTCAAAATTTCATACTTTTCAACACATTTTGCTACATTGTAGCAACAATTTTTGATAAGTAGTTTTGAAAGTTGTTACAAAATGTGCAAAAATTATTAAAAAATATGGTAGACAGTTTTATATTAAAAATATTTCTAAAACTGTAGGTTTTTGGACAATATTGTCAAAAATTCTTAGTTTTTAAAACATTTTGCTACATTGTAGCAACAATTTTTGATAAAAAGTTTTACAAATTATTACAAAAGTGCAAAAATAATTTAAAAAAAAGTAAACATAGTTTTATATTTAAATATTTTTTAAACTATGGTTTTTTGTGCAATAATGTCAAATTTCTTACTTTTCAACACATTTTGCTATATTGTAGCTACAATTTATAATAAATGTTTTTGAAATTTTCTAGAAATGTGCAAAAATGGTTGGACATTATAGTAAAAACAGTTTAATAAATTTAAAAAAAATCAAAATGCACTTTTATGTGCAAATTTGTCAAAGTTTCTTACATTTTAACATATTTTGCTACTTTGTAGCAACAGTTTTTGATAAATATTCTTGAAAATTGTTACAAATGTGCAAAATCTATTTGAAAATATAGTAGACATAGTTTTATAGATATTTGCCTATATTTCTTATTATTCATCACATTTTGCTATATTATAGCTACAATTTGTGATAAAAATTTTGAAAATTATTACAAATGTGCAAAAATTATTGGAGAACATAAATAATTTAATAAATAAAAAAAAATTCAAACTTTAGTTATTTTGTGAATTTGTCAAAATTTTATACTTTTCAGCACATTTTGCTACATTGTAGCAAAAATTTATGATAAATATTTATGACAATTGTTACAAATGTGCAAAAATTATTGTTGAACATGGGGAACATAATTTAATAATTTCATACTTTTCAACACATTTTGCTATATTGTAGCAACAATTTGTGATAAATATTTTTGAAAATTGTTAAAAATGTGCAAAAATTCTTGGAGAAAATAGGAAAAATAATTTAATAAATTTAAAAAAATTCAAACTTTAGTTTGTTGTGTAAATTTGTAAAAATTTCAAACTTTTCAACACATTTTGCTACATTGTTGCTACAATTTTTGAAAAATCATCATGAAAATTGTTACAAATGTGCAAAATTTATTGGAAAATATGGGAAAAATAATTTAATAAATTTAAAAAACTCAAACTTTAGTTTTTTGTGTGAATTTGTCAAAATTTCATACTTTTCAACACATTTTGCTTCATTGTAGCAACAATTTATGATAAATAATTATAAAAATTGTTACAAATGTGCAAAAATTATTGGAGAATTAGGAAAAAATAATTAAATAAATTTAAAAAATTTCAAACTTTAGTTTTTTGTGTAAATTTGTCAAAATTTCATACTTTTTAACACATTTTGCTACATTGCAGCAACAATTTATGATGAATATTCATAATAATCGTTACAAATGTGCAAATATTATTAAAGAATATGGGAAAAATAATTTAATAAATTTTAAAAATTCAAACATTAGTTTTTTATGTGAATTTGTTAAAATTTCATACTTTTCAACACATTTTGCTACATTGTAGCAACAATTTATGATGAATATTTATGAAAATTGTTAAAAATGTGCAAAAATCATTGCAAAATATAGGAAAAATAATTTAATAAATTTAAAAAAATTCAAATTTTAGTTTTTTTTGTAAATTTGTCAAAATTTCATACTTTTCAACACATTTTGCTACATTGTAGCAACAAATTATGATAAATAGTTTTGAAAATTGTTACAAATGTGCAAAATTTATTGGAGAATATGGAAAAAATAATTTATTAAATTTAAAAAACTTAAAACTTAAGTTTTTTGTGCAAAATTGTCAAAATTTCTTACTTTTTAATATATTTTGCTACATTGTAGCAACAAATTATGATAAATATTTATGAAAATTGTTACAAATGTGCAAAAATTATTGGAGAAGATAGGAAAAATAATTTAATAAATTTAAAAAAATTAAAACTTTAGTTTTTTGTGTAAATTTGTCAAAATTTCATACTTTTTATCACTTTTTGCTACATTGTAGCAAAAATTTATGATAAATATTAATGAAAATTGTTACAAATATGCAAAAAAACTATTACAAATTACAGTAGACATAGTTTTATGGTCTAAATAATTTTCAAAGCGCAGTTTTTTGTTGATATTTGCTTAAATTTCTTATTATTCAACAGATTTTGCTACATTTTAGCTACAATTTGTGATAAATATTTTTGAAAATTATTATTATAAATTTCATACTTTTCAACACATTTTGCTACATTGTAGCAGCAATCTATGATAAATATTATTGAAAAGTGGTACAAATGTCCAAAAATTATTATAGAACATGGGAAAAATAAATAAATAACTTTAAAAAAATTCAAATTTAGTTTTTTGTGTAAATTTGTCAAAATTTCATACTTTTCAACAAATTTTGCTACATTGTAGCAACAATTTATGATAAATATTTATGAAAATTGTTACAAATGTGCAAAAGTTTTTAGAAAATATAAGAAAAATAATTTAAAAAATTTAAAAAAATTCAAACTTTAGTTTTTTGTGTAAATTTGTCAAAATTTCATACTTTTGAACACATTTTGCTACATTGTAGCAACAATTTATGGTAAATATTTATGAGAATTGTTACAATTGTGCAAACATTATTGGAGAACATGATAAAAATAATTTCATAAATGAAAAAAAATCAAATTTTAGTTTTGTGCGTAAATTTGTTAAAATTTTGAACTTTTCATTACATTTTGCTACATTGTAGCAACAATCTATGATAAATATTTATGAAAATTGTTACAAATGTGCAAAAATTATTAGAAAACATGTAAAAAATAATTTAATAAATATAAAAAAATTCAAACTTTAGTTTTTTGTGTAAATTTGCCAATTTTTTTTACTTTTTAACACATTTTGCTACATTGTAGCTACAATTTTTGATAAATATTAATGAAAAATGTTACAAACGTGCAAAAATTATTGGAGAACATGAGAAAAATAACTTAATAAATTTAAAAAAAAATAAAACTTTAGTTTTTTGTGTAAATTTGTCAAAATTTCATACTTTTCAACAGATTTTGCTATATTGTAGCTACAATTTGTGATAAATGTTTTTGAAATTTTTCAGAAATGTGCAAAAATTGTTGGAAAATATAGTAAAAACAATTAAATAAATAAATAAAAAATTAAAATGCATTTTTTTGTGCAAATTTGTCAAAGTTTTTTACATTTTAACATATTTTGCTACATTTTAGCAACAATTTTTTATAAATATTTTTGAAAATTGTTACAAATGTTCAAAAACTATTACAAAATATAGTAGTCGTAGTTTTATAGTAAAAAAAAATTTCAAAACGCAGTTTTTTGTTGATATTTGCCTAAATTTCTTATTATTCAACACATTTTGCTACATTATAGCTACAATTTGTGATAAATATTTTTGAAAATCATTACGAATGTGCAATAATTATTGGAAAACACGAGAAAAATAATTTAATAAATAAAAAAAAATAAGCTTAAGTTTTTTGTGTAAATTTGTCAAAATTTTATACTTTTTAACACATTTTGCTACACCGTAGCAACAATTTATGATAAATATTTATGAAAATTGTTACAAATGTGCAAAAATTATTGGAGAATATGAGAAAAATAATTTAATAAGTTTAAAAAAATTCAAACTTTAGTTTTTTGTGTAAGTTTGTCAAAATTTCATTTTTAATAATAATAATAATAATAATAATAATAATAATACTTTATTCACGGTATATACAAAAACCATTTACATCTACATTTTTTTAACACATCTTGCTACATTGTAGCAACAATTTTTGATAAATAGTTTTGAAATTTGTTACAATTGTGCAAAAATGATTAGAAATCAAGTTAGAATTTGTTTTATAATCTTAATATATTTCAAACTATAGTTTTTGTACAATTTTTTTTAAATTTCTTACTTTTTAATCCATTTTGCTACATTGTAGCTACAATTTTTGATAAATATTTTTAAAAATTTGTTACAAATGTGCAAAAATTGTTAGACAATATGTCAGAAGTAGTTTTATCTTTAAAATAATTTTCGAACTGCAGCTTTTGTGCAAATTTGTCAAAAGTTTGTACTTTTCAGCACATTTGGCTACATGGTAGCAACAATTTTTGATCAATATTTTTGAAAGTCGCTACAAATATGCAAAAATTATTAGAGAACATGGTTGACATAGTTTTATGTTTAAATTTTTTTTAAACTATAGTTTTTTGTGCAAATTAGTCAATATTTCTTATTTTTTGACATAGTTTGCTACATAGTAGCAACAATTTTAAAAAATTATTATTGAAAATTGTTACGTAGATGCAAAAATTATTCAAGAATGTGGTAAACATAGTTTTATAATCAAAATATTTTTCAAACTACAGTTTTTGTGCAAAATTATCAATTTTTTTTACTTTTTAACACATTTTGCTACACTGTAGCAACAATTTTTAATAAATATCTTTAAAATTTCTAATAAATGTCAAAAAATATTTAAAGATTTTGCTTAATATAGTTTTATTTTTAAAATCATTTTCAAACTGCAGTTCTTGTTGAAATTTCTTACTTTTTAACACATTTTGCTACACTGTAGCAAGAATTATCAACATAGAATTCTAAAATTTGTTACATACATGTGTAAAAAAGTTGTCAGATTATAATCGATTAATTTTAAAGTTTAAAATATTTTGCAAAATAAGATTTTTTGGTTATTTTGTCTAAAATAATTAAAATTTCTTACACAATTTGCTCCTTATGCAAAACTATTAAATATTTTAAATCAAAATTTGCTTTAATTGCAGCCAAGATAATGGAAAATAACAAAAAAAATTCAAAAAATTAAAAAAAAAATATAGAAAAATGCTTTTTGTTGATTTTGTCAAAATTGATTTAATTTTTCTTACACAAATTGCTCTATAATAGCAAAACTATTGAATATTTTAAATCAAAATTTGCTACAATTGCAGCCAAAATATTGTTAAACAATAAACCAATTTTTAAAAATTTAAAAAAAAAATAAACATTTTTTTTGTCCATTAATGCTTCCAAGGATATAATTTTTAAGTTATGCAAAATTGATTGTATAAATTTAAACTAATTTTTTACATTTAATAATGCTAATATTA
This sequence comes from Tachinus rufipes, assembly GCA_963932245.1. Lineage (NCBI taxonomy): Eukaryota > Metazoa > Arthropoda > Insecta > Coleoptera > Staphylinidae > Tachinus > Tachinus rufipes. The sequence goes on along the minus strand of OZ010743.1, from coordinate 2,075,390 downwards.
AAATGCATTGTTGCCAAATTTCATTAAAATCCAATGTTTAAATTTGGAGTTATTCAATTTTTTCTAGTTTTTTTTTTTCAATATCTAATAAGTCTGAAATTTTGAGTTTATGCAAAATTGATAGTATTAATTCTGATAATTTTTTCACTATTTAAAATGTTGATATTGTAATGCATTGTTGCCAAGTTTCATTGACATTCAATGTTTAAATTTGGAATTATTTACCTTTTTCTACTTCCACTTTTAACTACAAACGCTAAGTATTTTAAGGTTGTGCAAAATTGGTCGTATAAATTTGGATAATATTTTTGTAATAATTAATGCTCATAATAAAATGCATTGTTGCCAAATTTTGATAAAATCCAATGTTTGGTTTCAGAGTTATTTAACTTTTTCTATTTATACTTACATTAACCACAAACGCTGCAATGTTTTTAATTTTAAGGTTATGCAAAATATATTGTATAAATCTTGATAAATTTTTCACATTCAATAATGCTAATATTAAAGTGCGTTGTTGCCAAATTTCATCAAAATCCAATGTTTAGGTTTGGAGTTATTCAACTTTTTCTATTTTTTTCAAAGCAGCAAAGTCTGAAATTTTGAAATTATGCAAAATTGATAGTATAAATTCTGATAATTTTTTACTATTAAAAAGTTGATATTGTTGTGCATTATTGCCAAATTTTATTTAAATTCAATGATTAAATTTAGAGTTATTTACCTTTTTCTACTTTCACTTTTATTAACTACGAACGCTCTAAGTCTTTAATTTAAGGTTATGCTAAATTGATTGTATAAATTTGGCTAATATTTTTACAATAAATAATGCTGATATTAAAATGCATTGTTGCCAAATTTTATCAAAATTCAATGTTTGATTCTAGAGTTATTTATTTTTTTCTATTTTCACTTTATTAACCACAAATGCTGCCAAGGATATAATTTTGAGGTTATGCAAAATTGATCGTATAAAATTAAATAGTTTTTTTACAGTTGATAAAACTAATATTTCCATGCATTGTTGCCAAATTTTAATAAAATCCAATACTTGGTTTTGGAATTATTCAACTTTTTCTACTTCTACTTTCTTAACTACAAATGCTGCAAAGTCTTAAATTTTGAGGTTATGTAAAATTGATCGTATAAAATTAAATAATTAATTTACAGTTGATTAAACTAACATTCTCATGCATTGTTGCCAAATTGTAATAAAATCCAATGTTTGGTTTTACAGTTATTCAACTTTTTCTACTTTTATTTCCTTTAACCACAAATGCTGTTAAAACTCAAATTTTGAGGTTATCCAAAATTGATCGTATAAATTTAGATAATTTTTTTACAATTTAAAATGCTATTATAGTAATGCATTGTTGCCAAATTTCAATAAAAGCCAATGTTTGGTTTGGAAGTTATTAACCTTTTTCTATTTCTACTTTCCTTAACTACAAATGCTGCAACGACACAAATTTTGAGGTTATACAATATTGATCGTATAAATTTTAATCAATTTTCTACAGTTGATAAAACTAATATTTTCTTGCATTGTTGCCAAATTGAAATAAAATCCAATGTTTGGTTTTAGAGTTATTCAACTTTTTTTACTTCTACTTCCTTTAACTACAAATGCTGTAAAGTCTATTAATTTGAAGTTTAGCAAAATTGATCGTATAAAATTAAATAATTTTTTTTCAGTTAATAAATCTAATATCGTCATGCATTGTTGCTAAATTTAAATAAAATCCAATGCTTAGTTTTGCAGTTATTCAACTTTTTTTACTTCTTTTGACTACAATTTCTGTCTTTAATTTTGAGGTTATGCAAAATTGATCGTATAAACTTTCATACAATTTTTGCAATTAATAACTTTTTTTTTTTTAATTATAGTACATTGTTGCCAAATTTTAATAATATCCAATGTTTAGTTTTGGAGTTATTCCACTTTCATTAATCACTTAACTGTTAAGTCAATAATTTTGAGGTTATGCAAAATTGATCTTAAAAATTTTGATAATTTTTTTACAAATTATAATGCTAATATTGTTATGCATTGTTGCCAAATTTTATCAAAATCCAATGTTTGATTACGGAATTATTAAATTTTTTCTAGTTTCTCAAAAAATTTGCTTTATAATAGCAAAACTGTTAACTACAATTGCATCAAATATACTGTAGAATACGTTGATAATAATTTTGAGTTTAATTTTAAACTCATTGAAGCATATCTATTCATTATCAAAATGTTTAGTTAACATTTAATTTACATATTGCAAATTCCACGAATGTTTTTCTTTCATTTGTGCGAATTCCAATGATGAATATTCAATCAATCAATTTAGGAATGTATATTTGAAATCAAAACCGTGTTAATGGCTGTCGTTAGTTGGGCAAGCAGCAAATTTTTGTATGAGCGACGCTAATTGTAAATTGATATTCTCATTTGAAATGCAACGCAAACTGCGGTCAGTTTATTCGTCATGTCATTTATGAAACCAGAAAATACATATCACAACCGATGAATTTATATTTTTATTTAATTTTCAGAGTGGAAATGGTGGTAACAATGATGGGTTGACGAAACAACAACTCGATTTAATTCATCAGATTATGGAGCAAACGCAACGACAGTCGCAAGTACCCGTGCAGAAATCAACGCCGAAACCTGCCGCAAAACCGGCCAGCAAAACTCCTGCCAAAGTTCAAAGAGTAAGTTTTATTTAAATGTTAATTTGTAATCGTCACAATTAGATTGTAACCATATGCTACAGCCTAAGAAGCAACCCTCGACACTCGTCACCCTCCATTAAGCACTGTCCGTTAACCCTTACATTTAAACAATGCAAAACTCAACATCAATTAATCCACTTAATTTAAACTTAAACTATTTCAATCGAATATTAAATATAAAACCAAATTAATGAATCCAATTTGCAAACATTTCTAATTGAATAACTTGTATGAAGTTGAGCTCATATATGGTGATGATGATTGTGTTCCAGTGACTAAATTAACTCCATTAACTCGTCAGCAACATTTAATGTAAAGTAGGCTGAGTAGGGTGGGTTTTAAAAGTTGGAAAGGATTTTGACTCCCTTCAAGTTTTCACTACTTTACTAATTACATTCGCTGGTAATTAATCATTTCATTTTTAACTAATTGGTAAGCGTCGAGGTAACCAATGCTTGTTAGCGGTTCCCACTGCCGCGCAACAATTTCAATGGATTAAAAACGGATTTCTAATTAAAATAGTTCTCTCACTCGGTTTACTTAATTGTCATTAAATTAATTGCTTTAATTAATAATTTTAATTCAAGACAATTTTAGTTTTAGACCAATTAGTATTGATTAGATTTACACAAACTATTTGTCAAACTAAACATTCAATTTGAAAACAATTTCATTAATTTTACGATAAAATGCTGATAAGAAAACCAACAACTTGAATCCTCTCTGTAGATCTTCGCATTGTTGAAGCGATGCTGTGAGAACTTTGTAACCTTTGATCTCAACTATATGTTTACCGGTCAGTCTAGTAGTGGACATTACATTCCGCCCTTAATAAATACTAAGGGGTAAATCCCTCCCTACAACTGACCGGTTTTTATTAAAATAAATGAAGATTTTATTTGTTACAACATTAATGCATTTGTAAATGAATTAATTGCCATTGCGCATATGATGTAATTGCATTAGCTTTGTGCCCTTATTACAATCAATTATAAATACATTTGTGTATGCTCGCATTCTTCAAATGCAATTAACATTTGCCGACGTCCCATACAGAGAATTAATAACGTATTTCCCGCATTAATATTGGTCAATATTACACAAAATGGCCGACAACTTAAGTACATTATCGTCGCTATGGCAACGCATAAATTTGCATTTTGTGATTACAATTTAATAATTAATTGAATATTTAGAATAGAATAGTTTTTTTATTAGAGTGGGGCTTCACCCCTTGTGTTGAGATGTGCAAACCTGTAATCATTTTAATCTGGTTAACTGGACCCATCTAGAGGGGATGCTTCTAGTGTGATCTTAACTTTGATACAATCGCATCTATTCTGGCAGTAGTGCAATTGCAGTTTAAGTGATTGAGTTGTGTGATTTTATTTAATATGTTTGTAGTATATAGAACTACAAGTAAGTGAGTGTGAACTATGAATTACTGGAATTATTACTATAACAATAGCTTCTATAATGGGCTTCTTTTGGTTAGTATGAGAATAAGTTACAATTTTACAATTTGTATTTTTTGATATATTTTTTTTTTTAACTCACTTCTTTTGAATTGATGCTGAGATTACATTTTTTACCCTAAAACCTCAAAATTTGTACCAAGGTGTAAATATACAAAAACAAGCAACAATATTCAAAATAGAAATCAAAAATTATTAAAAATATTTTTTATAATTTTTTGAAATAATTTATAATTTTTCAAAAAACTTACTTTTTGAATTGATGCAGAGATTACATTTTTTACCCTAGAACCTCAAAATTTGTTCCAAGTAAGGTTTAAATTTTTAAAAACAAGTGACTTTATTCAAATTTAAAATTGGATTATTTAAAATATTTTTTAAAAAATTTTAAATTATTTTATAGTTTTTCAAAAAACTTACTTTTTTAAATTGATGCAGAAATAATTGTTTTTACCCTAGAACCTTAAAATTTGTACCAAGTAAAGTGTAAATATTCAAAAATAAGTGACATAATTTAAAATTAAAATTGCATTAATAAAAAAAAAATATAATTTTTTAAAATATTTCAATTTTTTTCAATAAATTTACTTCTTTTGAATTGATGCTGAGGTTATATTTTTCACCCTAGAATCTCAAAAGTTGTACCAAGTAAAATATAAATATTCAAAAACAAGTGATTTTATTCAAAATTGAATATGGATTATTAAAAAAAAAATTTATAATTTTCTGAAATTTTTTTTAGTTATTCAAAAAATTCACTTCTTTAAATTGATGCTGAGATTTCATTTTTTAACCTAGAACTTCAAAATTTGTATCAAATAAGGTTTAAAGATTCACCAACAAGTGACTTAATTCAAAATTAAAATTGGATAAATAAAAACATTTTTTATAATTTCTTGAAATTATTAAATGAATATTTTATAATTTTTTTTTTTTTTTTTTGCATTGATGCTGAGATTACATTTTTGTATCTAAAACCTCAAAATTTGTACCAAGTAAGGTTTAAATATTTGAAAAGAAGTGACTTTATTCAAAAATAAAATTGCTTTATTAAAAATATTTTTATAATTTTTTTAAATGTTTTATAATTCTTCAAAAAACGCACTTCTTTCAAATTGAAGCTGAGGTTACATTGTTTACCCTAGAACCTCAAAATTTGTACCAAATAATGTTTAAATATTCAAAAACATGTGACTTTATTCAAAATTTAAATTGGATTATTAAAAATATTTTTATTATTTTTTTGCAAAATTTCAAATTTTTTTATAATACACACTTTTTTTTAATTGAAACTGAGATTACATTTGTTACCATACAACCTCAAAATTTGTACCAAGTAAGGTTTAAATATTCAAAAACAAGTGACTTAACTCAAAATTAAAACTGGATTATTAAATTTTTTTTTATATATTTCTGAAATATTTTATAATTTTTCAAAAAACTCACTTCTTTTTAATTGATGCCGAGATTACATTTTTTACCCTAGAACCTTAAAATTTGTACCAAATAAGGTTTAAATATTCAATAACAAATAACTTTAATCAAAATTGAAATTGGATTATTAAAAATATTTTTATAATTTTTTGAAATATTTTATATTTTTTCAAAAAAATCATTGTTTTTTAATTGATGGTGATAAAACATTTTTTACCCTAGAACCTCAAAATTTGTACCAACTAAAGTTTAAATCTTCAAAAACAATTGATTTAATTCAAATTTAAAATTAGATTATTAGAAATATTTTTTATAGTTTTTTGAAATATTTTATAATGTTTCAAAAAACTTACTTTTTTTAAATTGATGCTGAGATTACATTGTTTATCCTAGAACCTCAAATTTTGTACCAAACAAGGTTTAAATATTAAAAATCAAGTGACTTTATACAAAACTTATACTGAATTATTAAAAATATTTTTTATAATTTTTTGAAATATTTTATAATTTTTCAAAAAAATTATTTTTTTTTAATTGATGTTGCGATTACATTTTTGGCCCTAGAACCTCAATATTTGTACCAAGTAAGCTTTAAATATTCAAAAACAAGTGACTTAATTCAAAATTAAAACTGAATTTTTAAAAATATTTTTTTCATTTTTCTGAAATATTTTATAATTTTTCAAAAAACTCACTTCTTTTGATTTGATGCTTAAATTACATTTTTTATCTTAAAACCTCAAAATTTGTACAAAGTAAGGTTTATATATTCAAAAACAAGTAACTTTATTCAAAATTAAAATTGGATTATTAAAAGTAATTTTTATAATTTTTTGAAATATTTATTAATTTTTCAAAAAATTCACTTCTTTTGATTTGATGCTGAGATTACATTTTTGACCCCAGAACCTCAAAATTTGTACCAAGTAAGGTTTAAATATTCTTAAACAAGCGACATTGTTCAAAATTCAAATTCCAATATTAAAAGTAAATTTTATAATTTTTTAAGAAACTCACTTTTTTGAATTGATGCTGACATTACATTTTTCACCCTACAACCTCAAAATTTGTACCAAGTAAGATTTAAATATTTAAAAATATGTAAATTTATTCAAAATTTAATTTGCATCATTAAAAATATTTTTTATAGTTTTTCAAACATTTTATATTTTTTTTCTAAACTCACTTCTTTTGAATTGATTCTAAGGTTACATTTTTTTCTTCTAGAACTCTAAAATTTGAAATTGATTTAGAAAAAATTTTTTTTTTAATTTTCTGAAAATTTTCTTAATTATTGAAAAAAATTACTTCTTTTGAATTGATGCTGCGATAAAAAAATTGAACCTAGAACCTCAAAATTTGTACCAAATAACGTTTAAGGATTCACCAACAAGTGACTTAATTCAAAATTAAAATTGGCTTTTTAAAAATATTTTTAAATTTTTTTTTTAATTATTTTATAATTTTTCAAAAAACTCACTTTTTGGAATTGATGCTAAGACTACATTTTGTACCCTAGAACCTCAAAATTTGTACCAAGAAAGGTTTAAATATTCAAAAACAAGTGACTTTATTCAAAATTGAAATTGGATTATTAAAAGTATTTTTTATAATTTTTTGAAATATTTTTTTAATTTTTCAAAAAATTCACTTCTTTTGATTTGATGTTAAGACTACATTTTGTATCTTAGTATCTCAAAATTTGTACCAAGAAAGGTTTAAATATTCAAAAATAAATGACTTTATTCAAAATTTAAATTGGATTATTAGAAATATTTTTTTAATTTTTTTGAAAAATTTCATAATTTTTCAAAAAACTTACTTATTTTGAATTGATGCCTAGATTACATTTTTTAACCTAGAATCTCAAATTTTGTACCAAACAAGGTTTAAATATTAAAAAACAGGTGGTTTTATACAAAACTTATATTGGATTATTAAAAATATGTTTTATGTTTTTTTGAAATAATTTATAGTTTTTTTAAATTTTTCTTTTTTTGATTGATACTGAAATTACATTTTTTACCCAAAAACCACAAAATTTGTACCAAATAAAGTTTAAATTTTCAATAACAAGTAACTTTACTCAAAATTAAAATTCGATTATAAAAATATTTTTTATAATTTTTTGATTTTTTTTTTTAAATTTCAAAAAACTCACTTCTTTTGAATTGATGCTGAGATTACATTTGTTACCATAAAAATTTGTACCAAATAAGGTTTAAATATTCAAAAACAAGTGACTTTAATCAAAATTTAAATTGGATTAGTTAAAAACTATTTTATAATTTTTTGAAATAATTTATAATTTTTAAAAAAACTTACTTCTTTTGAATTGAAGCTGAGGTTACATTTTTGACTCTAGAACCTCAAAATTTGTATCAAGTAAGCTATATACATTTTAAAACAAGTGACTTTATTCAAAATTAAAATTGGATTATTAGACATTTTTTTTATAAATTTTTGAAACATTTTATAAATTTTCAGAAAACTCACTTCTTTTGATTTGATGCTGAGGTTATATTGTTTAATCTAGAACATCAAAATTTGTACCAAGTAAGGTTCAAATATTCAAAAACAAAAGATTTTATTCAAAATTAAAATTGGATTGTTAGAAATATTTTTTTTTTAATTTTTGAATTATTTTATAATTTTCAAAAAACTCTATTCTTTGAATTGAAGCTGAGGTTATATTTTTTAACCTAGAACCTCAAAATTTGTACCAAGTAAGGTTCAAATATTCAGAAACAAGTAATTTTATTGAAAATTGAAATTGGACTATTAAAAATATTTTTTATAGTTTTCTGAAATATTTTATAATTTTTAAAAAACTCACTTTTTTGAATTGATGCTGAGATTACATTTTTTACTTCAGAAGCTCAAAACTTTTACCAAATAAGGTTAAAATATTGAAAATTAAGTTACTTTATTCAAAATTAAAATTAGAATGTTAAAAATATTTTTTATAATTTTTTTAAATATTTTATAATTTTTCAAAAAACTTACTTCTTTTGAATTGATGCTGAGGTTACATTTTTTACCCTAGAAACTCAAAATTTGTACCAAAAAAGTTTAAATATTCAAAAAAATGTGACTTTATTTAAATTAAAATTAGATGATTAATTTTTTTTTTGTAATTTTTTGTAATATTTTATAATTATTCAAAAATTTCACTTGTTTTGAATTGATGCTGAGATTACATTTTTTACCCTAGAACCTCTAATTTTGTACCAAGTAAGGTTTAAATATTCAAAAACAAGTGATTTTATTCAAAAAAAAAATTGGATTAGTAACATTTTTTTAATAAATTTTTGAAATATTTTATAATTTTTTTAAAAAACTCACTTTGAATTGAAGCTGAGGTTATATTTTCTAACCTAGAACTTCAAAATTTGTACCAAGTCAAGCTCAAATATTCAAAAACAAGTGACTTTATTCAATATTACAATTGCATAGTTTAAAACTTTTTTCATAATTTTTTAAAATTTTTTATAAATTTTCAAAAAAGTTATTTCTTTTGAATTGATGCCGAGATTACATTTTTTACCCTAGAACCTCAAAATGTGTACCAAATATGGTTTAAATATTCAAAAACAACTAACTTTAATTAAAATTAAATTTGGGTTATAAAAAGTATTTTTTATATTTTTCTGAAATATTTTATAATTTTTCAAAAAACTCACTTTTTTTGATTTGATGCTGAGATTACATTTTTTACTCTAAAACCTCAAAATTTGTACCAAGTAAGGTTTAAATATTCAAAAATAAATGATTTTATTCAAAATTGCAATTGCGTTATTAAAAATATTTTTTTTTATTTTTTTAAATATTTTATTATTTTTCAAACAACTCACTTTTTTTGAATTGATGCTGACATTACATTTTTTACCCTAAAACCTCAAAATTTGTACCAAGAAAGGTTTTAATATTCAAAAGCAAGCAACTTTATTCAAAATTTAAATTACATTATTAAAAATATTTTTTATAATTTTTTGAATTATTTTATGATTTTTCAAAAAACTCACTTTTTTGAATTGATGCTAAGACTACATTTTGTACCCTAGAACCTCAAAATTTGTACCAAGGAAGGTGTAAATATTCAAAAACAAGCGATTTTATTCAAAATTCAAATTGGATTATTAAAACTTATTTTTATAATTTTTTGAAATAATTCTTAGTTTCAAGGGTGAGTAAGAGATGTGTAATTAATTGAGGTTATGTCAAATTGAGTGTCTGTTTTTTAACCAAATTTATACAATTTTTGATAATAGTCATAAGCCATATTATTGCCAAATTAGATTAATTTTTAATGCGCAGTTTAGAAGTTACGGACAATTTAATTTACACTTTTGTTTTAAGGGTGAGTAATTAATTGAAGTTATGTCATTTTGAGCGTATGGATTTTAACCAAAATTAAACAATTTTAAGTAATTGTCATAAGTCATATTATTGCTAAATTTTATTAATTTTCAATGCGCAGTTTGGAAGTTACGGAAAGTTTAATTTAAACTTTAGTTTCAAGGGTGTGTAGGTGATGTGTAATTAATTGAGGTTATGTCAATTTGAGCGTATGTATTTTAACCAAATTTATATCATTTTTGATAATAGTCACATTTTATATTATTAACAAATTTTATTAATTTTCAAAACACAGTTTAGAAGTTATGATCATTTTTATTAACATAAGTTTTTGATTGAGAGGTAATGTTTAATTAATTGATGTTATGTAAAATTGAGCGTATAAATTTTAATCAAACTATCACAATTTTTAGAAATAGCTATGAACTATATTCCTTAAAAATTGCATAATTTTCAATGCACAATTTAGAAGTTATGGCTGATTATGTATACTATATAAAATCTTGATTGAGCGGGTTGTGTTTAATTAACCAATTAAGCTTACACTTTTTGATACAGAAACCATAATTTTTGGAATATTTTGATAATAATTGGTTTGTTAACAGAAAATTAGATATAGTTTGAGGCATCTACCATTTTTTTTAAATTATTTTTGAATTTTTGAAATATTTTTGACAATTTTTCGAAAATATTAACAAATTTGAAAAACAATTTTGACAAGTTTGAAACATTTTTGATAATTTTTGAACATTTTTTACAAGTTTAAAACATTTCTGACAATTTTAAAACGTTTTTGTCAGTTTTTAAAACATTTTTGAAATAATTTTGACAATTTTGAAAAAAAAATAACTGTCAACAAAATACAAAAATTGTTAAATAAGTTATAAAACATTTTTCAAAATTTTTGATATTTTTTTTTTTACTTTTGAAAGATTTTTGACAATATTTTAACGATTTTGACAATTTTTAAACATTTTTGAAATAATTTTGATAATTATGGAAAATATCAACAGACTTAAATTTTTTTTGACTATTTTGGAACATAGTGTCAAACATGTTCTAAAATAGTCAATAGTTTGAAACATTTTTGATAATTTAATAACATTTTTTACGATTTTAGAACATATTTGACAATTTTAGAACATTTTTGACAATTTTGAAAAATATCAACAAACTTATAGAAACATTTTGAATAATTTTAAAATATTTGTAAGAATTTTTAAATATATCAACAAACCTGAGAAACATTTGAAAATTTTGACACATTTTTGACAATTTTTAAACAATAGAACAAAGTTTATTACATTTTTTGATAATTATAAAAGTTTTTTGTACTTTTTAACAGTTTTTGACATTTGGTAATCAGATTTATATGTTTGACAGTTGTGAAAATGTTTTTACAATTTTGAAGCATTTTTAACAATTGTGGAACAAATAAAACACACTTTAGGAATGTTTTTGACAGTTCTTAGATTTGTGAAACATTTTTGACAGTATTGTAATATTTTTTGACAGTTTTATAATAAAATTTGAAGAATATCATTGACAGTTTTTTATCATTTTTAGCATCAGTTTTGACAAATTCAAAATATACCAACAAACCTGAAAAAAAAATTGACAATTTTGACACATTTTGACACATTTTTGACAATTTCTGAACAATACCACAGACTTGAAGAATATATTTGATCATTATAAAAGGTTTTTGTACTTTTTAACAAATTTTGACATTTAGTAATCATATTCATTTGTTTGTGGAATATGTTTGACAGTTGTGGAAATATTTTTACAATCGTGAAGCAACATTTAAAAAATGTTTTTGACAGATCTTGCATATGTGTAACATTTTTGACTGTATTACAATATTTTTGACACTTTTAGTATGTTTTTATCAGCGGGTTTGAGGAATCTCTTTGACAGTTTTGAAACATTTGTTAATTATATTCACATTTTTGATATCTGCTGATAATTTTAGAATCATTTTGATAATTTTAAAATATATCAACAAACTTGAAAAATATTTTTGACAATTTTAAAAAGTTTTTGAAAATTTTGAAACATTTTTGACAATTTTTGAAAAATACAACAAACTTGAAGAACATTTTTTTATAATTATGAAAGGTTTTTGTACTTTTTAAAATTTTTGGTTTTTATGGTATGGAGTAGCCCACCCACCCACCCAAGTTCTTGTCATCAAGAGATTGCATGTTTGAACTCTCTGCAAATGTCAAACAGCAATTTATCACAAAAGATGGTTGTGATCCTCTAGTTCAAACTATAAGCTGGTCTTTATAGTATGCTGTGACCCACCCGTCCACCCAAGTGTTGGTCATCAAAAGCTTGCATGTTTGAACTCTCTGCGAGCGTCAGAAGTCATTTAATCACAAGAGACGGTCGTAATCCAACCTTTTAAAAACTAACAATTGGGTGGGTGGGTGGGACTCTTCATACCATGCTAACCAATAATTAATTTGGATTGAAGTAGCCCACCCATCCACCCAAGTGTTAGTTATCAAAAAGTTGGATCACGACCGTCTTTTGTGATTAAATGACTTTTGACGCTCGCGGAGAAGTCAAACATTAACCTTCTTGATAAGAAACACTCGAGTGGATGGGTGCCACACTTTATACTGTGATAACTAATCAATAGTTTAGATTGGAGTAGCCCACCCACCCACCCAAGTGTTAGTTATCAATAGGTTGGATCACGATTGTCTCTTGTGATTAAATGACTTCTGACGTTCGCAGAGAAGTCAAACATTAACCTTCTTGATAACAAACATTAGGGTGGGTGGGTGGGACACTTCATACCATGATAATTAATCAATAGTTTGGATTGGAGTGGCCCACCCAAGTGTTAGTTATCAAAAAATTGGATCAAGATCATCTTTTGTAATTAAATGATTTCGGACGCTTGCAGAATAGTCAAACATTAACCTTCTTGATAACAAACATTTGAGTGGATGGGTGGGACACTTCATATCATGATAACTAATCAATAGTTTGAATTGGAGTAGCCCACCCACCCATTAGATCACGACCGTCTCTTGTGATTAAATAACTTCTGACGCTCGCAGAGAAGTCAAACATTTATCTTCTTGATAACAAACAATTGGGTGGGTGGGTGGGACACTTTATACAATGATAACCAATCAATACTTTGGATTAGAATAGTATAAAGGTTATGCAATTCTACACGTTTAATTTGACATAACCTCAATTTGATCTACTTAACTCAATTGAATCAAGAACTAGAACTTAAATTATGATAACTTAAAAACGGTGTATTTTATATTGATGCAATTTAGAACCAAAGTACCTCAACAACATAAGTACCAAATGTGTACAAGTTATTTAATTATATACGCTCAATTTGACATAATCTCAATTTAATTGCATCAAGAACTAGAATTTAAATTATGATAACTTAAAAACGGTACATTGGATATTGATGCAATTTAGTACTAAAGTACGTCAATAATAAGAGTACTAATAGTGTAAAGGTTATGCAATTCTATACGTTCAATTTGACATAACCTCAATTTGATCTACTTAACTCAATTGAATCAAGAACTAGAACTTAAATTATGATAACTCAAAAACGGTACATTGGATATTGATGCAATTTAGTACTAAAGTACGTCAATAATAAGAGTACTAATAGTGTAAAGGTTATGCAGTTCTACACGTTCAATTTGACATAACCTCAATTTGATCTACTTAACTCAATTGAATCAAGAACTAGAACTTAAATTATGATAACTTAAAAACGGTGCATTGGATATTGATGCAATTTAGAATTAAAGTACCTCAACAACATAAGTACCAAATGTGTACAAGTTATTCAATTATATACGCTCAATTTGACATAATCTAAATTTAATCTACTTTACCTAATTGCATCAAGAACTAGAATTTAAATTATGATAATTTAAAAACGTTACATTGGATATTGATGCAATTTAGTACTAAAGTACGTCAATAATAAGAGTACTAATCGTGTAAAGGTAATGTAATTCTATACGTTTAATTTGACATAACCTCAATTTAATCTACTTAACTCAATTGAATCAAGAACTAGAACTTAAATTATGATAACTCAAAAACGGTACATTGGATATTGATGCAATTTAGTACTAAAGTACGTCAATAATAAGAGTACTAATAGTGTAAAGGTTATGCAATTCTATACGTTCAATTTGACATAACCTCAATTTAATCTACTTAACTCAATTGAATCAAGAACTAGAACTTAAATTATGATAACTTAAAAACGGTACATTGGATATTGATGCAATTTAGTAATAAAGTACTTTAATAACATGAGTACCAAATGTGTAAAAGTTATGCAATTTTATACGCTTAATTTTACATAACCTCAATTTAATCTACTTAACTCAATTGAATCAAGAACTAGAACTTAAATTATGATCATTTAAACACGGTACATTGGGTATTGATGCAATTTAGTACCAAAGTACCTTCATAACATGAGTACTAAATGTGTAAAAGTTATGCAATTTTATACGCTCAATTTAACATACCCTCAATTAATCTACTTAACCGAATTGAATCAAGAACTAGAACTTAAATTATGATAACTTGAAATCGGTACATTGAATATTAATGCAATTTAGTACCAAAGTACGTCAATAATAAGAGTACTAATAGTGTAAAGGTTATGCAATTCCATACGTTCAATTTGACATAACCTCAATTTAATCTACTTAGCTCAATTGTATCAAGAACTAAAACTTAAATTATGATAACTTGAAATCGGTACATTGGATATTGATGCAATTTAGTACCAAAGTACGTCAATAATAAGAGTACTAATAGTATAAAGGTTATGCAATTCATTACACTTAATTTTACATAACCTCAATTTAATCTACTTAACCTAATTGCATCAAGAACTAGAACTTAAATTATAATAACTTAAAAACGGTGCATTGGATATTGATGCAACTTAGAACCAATGTACCTCAACAACATAAGTACCAAATGTGTACAAGTTATTGAATTATATACGCTCAATTTGACATAATCTAAATTTAATCTACTCAACCTAATTGCATCAAGAACTAGAATTTAAATTATGATAATTTAAAAACGTTACATTGGATATTGATGCAATTTAGTACTAAAGTACGTCAATAATAAGAGTACTAATAGTGTAAAGGTTATGCAATTCTATACGTCCAATTTGACATAACCTCAATTTAATCTACTTAACTCAATTGAATCAAGAACTAGAACTTAAATTATGATAACTCAATAACGGTACATTGGATATTGATGCAATTTAGTACTAAAGTACGTCAATAATAAGAGTACTAATAGTGTAAAGGTTATGCAATTCTATACGTTCAATTTGACATAACCTCAATTTAATTTACTTAACTCAATTGAATCAAGAACTTGAACTTAAATTATGATAACTTAAAAACGGTACATTGGATATTGATGCAATTTAGTATTAAAGTACTTTAATAACATGAGTACCAAATGTGTGAAGGTTATGCAATTCTATACGCTTAATTTGACATAACCTCAATTTAATCTACTTAACTCAATTGAATCAAGAACTAGAACTTAAATTATGATAACTTAAAAACGGTACATTGGATATTGATGCAATTTAGTATTAAAGTACTTTAATAACATGAGTACCAAATGTGTGAAGGTTATGCAATTCTATACGCCTAATTTTACATAACCTTATTTTATTCTACTTAACTCAATTGAATCAAGAACTAGAACTTAAATTATGATAACTTAAAAACGGTGCATTGGATATTGATGCAATTTAGTACCAAAGTTTGTCAATAACAAGAGTACTATTAGTGTAAAGGTTATGCAATTCTATACACTCATTTTGACATAACCTCAATTTGATCTACTTAACTCAATTGAATCAAGAACTAGAACTTAAATTATGATAACTTAAAAACGGTGCATTGGATATTGATGCAATTTAGATCCAAAGTACCTCAACAACATAAGTACCAAATGTGTACAAGTTATTCAATTATATACGCTCAATTTGACATAATCTAAATTTAATCTACTTAACCTAATTGCATCAAGAACTAGAATTTAAATTATGATAATTTAAAAACGTTACATTGGATATTGATGCAATTTAGTACTAAAGTACGTCAATAATAAGAGTACTAATAGTGTAAAGGTTATGCAATTCTATACGTTCAATTTGACATAACCTCAATTTAATCTACTTATCTCAATTGAATCAAGTACTAGAACTTAAATTATGATAACTCAATAACGGTACATTGGATATTGATGCAATTTAGTATTAAAGTACTTTAATAACATGAGTACCAAATGTGTGAAAGTTATGCAATTCTATACGCTTAATTTTACATAACCTTAATTTAATTTACTTAACTCAATTGAATCAAGAACTAGAACTTAAATTATGATAACTTAAAAACGGTACATTGGATATTGATGCAATTTAGTACCAAAGTACGTCAATAATAAGAGTACTAATAGTGTAAAGGTTATGCAATTCTATACGCTCAATTTGACATAACCTTAATTTAATCTACTTAACTTAATTAAATCAAGAACTAGAACTTACATTATGATAACTTAAAAACGGTTTATTGGATATTGATGCAATTTAGTAACAATGTACCTCAATAATAAGAGTACTAAATATGTAAAGGTTATGCAATTCTATTTGCTCAATTTGACATAACCCCAATTTAGTCTACTTAACCTAATTGAATCAAAAACTAGAACTTAAATTATGATAACTGCCGCTCGCAGAGAAGTCAAACATTTATCTTCTTGATAACAAACATTTAAGTGGGTGGGTGGGACATTTTATACCATGATAACTAATCAATATTTTGGATTGGAGTAGACCACCCACCCACCCAAGTGTTACTTATCAAAAGATTGGATCACGATCGCCTTTTGTGATTTAATGACTTCTGGCGCTCGCAGAAAAGTCAAACAATAACCTTCTTAATAACAAACACTTGGGTGAGTAGGTAGGACACTTTATACCATAATAACTTATTAATTATTTGGATTGGAGTAGCCCACCTACCCACCCACCAAGATAACTAATCAATAGTTTGGAATGGAGTGGCTCACTCACCTACCCAAGTGATAGTTATCAAAAGATTAGATTACGACCTTTTCTAATGATAAAATAACTTCTGATGTTTGCAAAGAGTTTAAACATGCAATCTTTTGATGACGAACACCTGGGTGTGTGCGGAGGAAACTCCATAGTATAAAAGCTAGTCAATAGTTTGGATTGGAGTTGCCCACCCACTCACCCAAGTGTTGGTCATCAAAAGATTGCATATTTGAATTCTCTGCGAGCGTCAGAAGTCCATGCATCACTAGCAAAGGTTGTGATCCAATTTTATTGATAACTATTACTTAGGTGGGTGGGTGGGTTATTCCAATCAAAACTATTGAACGGTTGTCATGGTATGGAGTGTCCCACTCACTCACCCATCAAAAGCCTGCATATTTGAAGTTTCTGCGAGCGTCAGAAGGCATTTTATTACTAGCAAAGGTCGTCATTCAATAATTTGATAACTAATACTTGGTTGGGTGAGTGGGCCACTCCAATTTAAACTATGACTGTCCAAAATATTTGCAGTTGGCGGATGAAAGATGCAAAACTGTCAAATATAAATTATGTTACTAAAAAAGTTCTTGAAACTGTCAAAAATGTTTTTAAACTGTTCAGATGTTGTTTTAGAAAAGATGAAAGTTGACAAAACTGTCAAAATTAAGTTATAACTGTCAAAAATACTTTAAACATTTTAGATAGTCATCATCCATGTCTTCTAAAGCTATCAAAATAATTGTAAAGAGTTTTAACATTTACAAAACCGTTGACATTGTTATTGCAACTGTCAAATACGTAGTTTGTCATAAACATTTTAAAAGTGTCTAAAAACTTCATTCTATTTGTAAGCCTGCTACTGTCAAACAAGTTAAAAAACTGTCAAAACTAAAAAAAACTGTTGACTGTGGTTTTGAGTTCATAAACTGTCAAAATATGTGTCAAAAAGTAGTAGTAAAGAAACTGCAAAATTACTATACTGTCAGAAATTAATGACAGCTGTCAAAAATATTCTAAACAATTTTGAGAAATAATAAATTTAAATTATTTTGATAAAACTGTCAAAATATAGTTTCAAAAAACTGGACAATTGCTAAACTCCAGAAATAAATGACATTACATACAACTGTCAAACTAATGACATATCAATCATCAGAAAACAACATTGCAAAGCGACAAATTAGGCTGAAAATGTTTTGAGCAGTCAGGAATTGTTGAATTAATATTAATTAAGTTGCAGTTAATGACGAATAAATAAAATATTTGACTACATTCCTTATTATGTTAACTATATTTGTAGTAGATTGCATTTATGCAACTTAAACTTAAATTATTTTTAAGAAAGTATTTATTTTGAAAATGTTTTTTTAGACTCAACAAAATGCGTCTTCAAAATCAAATGGATCGACAAACAGCCCATCGAACAAGGTGTCCAGTAGTGGTACTCCATCCACCCCTGCAGATAAAAGCAAAACGACGGAACAAAAACCGGTGGAATGTAATCTCTGCCATCGAAAATTCAAGAACATCCCGGCCCTTAATGGCCACATGCGATTACACGGAGGCTACTTCAAAAAGGTTTGTTTGCATCTCATTACCATAACAATTTATTAACATCTCACATCTAAATAGCAGGACGCGGATAATAAGAAATGCGAGAAAAAAGACACCACCGGACCTCCATTACAAACGGCAAGTGTAAGCGTGAGAGCATTGATTGAAGAAAAAATTATTAACAAGAGGATAACGAATCCAGTAGTGACGACTACAACGACGACGGAGACGACGAGTAACAATAACAGTGCCGCCCCTCCGCTCTTCCCATTAACGGTGCATTCCACTGGAAGCGCGGATTTGGATACCAAAATTACTTCATTTGTGGTACCAGCGCCGCCCCAACACACCACGGAGAAATCTCGCAGACATTCCGATGCGGAGGCGTTCACAATGCCACGACCGCCAAGCACCCAACAAGAAGCCGACGCCTTAGCAGATTTAATCCTAAAACGAGAGAAGGTTTCTGTTAAACGTACTACCTCCGATCCGGGCCAACCCTCGCAGATCATACAATTTCAATCAGGCGAAGGTTTTACCTTAGCATACCAATCCGATGATGGCGGGTATTTATCACCCAGCCTACAAGACGAAGTTTTTACCCGTGTACAAGACAGCATGCTTCTACAAAATGTAGACCATCAACAATTAACCTCGATACAATTTCAAACTGATAACCTCCTTCAAGATCAAACAGATATTGCTTTAGATGATTATGCTAATTCCGTAGTACAATCACCATCATACCAATCTAGTCATTCTGTTAATCAGGAATTGCAGGCCGTATTGGATTCCCCATTACCGGAAAGCCTTGCGGAATTCAGTACCTTCCACTCATCAGCAAATTTGGATTTACCATCCCCCGGTTATCACCAAACGCAATCACCACAATTTACTGGATCACCGCATGCTTCAATAGCAACACAATCACCCCTACAATCACCTTTAATTAGGCATGATTCTCCAGGGTTTGCCTATCCGACTCCACCTGCAAGTCATGAAGGGCGCAGCCCTTGTTTTGGTCAGAATTCCATGTTGCCGATGGTTTCACCAAAACAGAATGATTTCGGTGCTGTGATTACAAGAGATTTAGATGAGCCTCCGCAAGCCTCTTCACCGCTATCAGCTGCATTTTTTACTTCAACAATGTCGAGTTCAGCTGCGGTTGAAGAGGCGCTTGAAGAAGTCCTTCCTGGTGAAAGCATAGCGGCTGATGAGTTGTATCCATCTTTAACCAATTCTCCACCACCTCAATCGCCCCTATCAGTTGGTTTAACACCAGTGGCTTCACCTTTAAGTAATATACCAGCAACTTCATCGGTAACTTCACCTCACAACACAGTAACATTTCCAATGTCTCCTCATTACACTCTACAATCACAAATGTTACCCAATTCGGATGATCCTTTACTATCAAGCAGTCCTAAAGATTTTGCCGCTAGGAAGAAATTTGAATTCAACGGACTTCCACTTAAAGTGATCAGCAGTAACGGCCTACTTGATTTAAACAATACGAATTTAACGGGAATTTTGGTGGAATCTAATGGGGAACTTAAATTTATTCAGACTGCTTTTCAAGGGAAGAATATTTTAATGAGCGGATCACCAATGCTTACGAATTGTATTAATATCAAGCAGGAACCGGATGTTTCTCGTCCGCAAATGGTTTTAAAATCGCTGCAAATGCCGGCGAAACAAATGGGTGGTCAACGGTCTAAAATTAATATTGACAATATTAAGCAGGAGGATTTGAGCGATGTCTTTCTAAGTCCTACAACGTAAGTTTGATTTGTAGTTTTGAGAATTGTTTGTAAATTTGTGTTTGTAGTAATTGTAGGGTACCAGCGAGTCCTGTAAGGGCTTCGAGAAAACGTCCAAGAACTGAAACTTTACAACTGCCCGTTTTGCATCAGTCCAGATTAAGGGCGACGAGGAGTAAACCTCAGGGTTCTGCGCCTTATACACCTCTGCCAATATTGAATCCAAATAGAGCCGGTACTGGTTTGTACGTCTATATGAAAAACAAAACTAGTGGTGAGTAATTTAGATTTAAAAGAATATGTCATTTTTTTATTACTGTTCTTAATTTTTTTTTTTTGGTTTGGGACTTGACTTATTTTAAAGTTTTGTGGTTTAGAACTTAGCTAAATTTGGTTTGAAGCTAGGCTATATATAGTTCAAAATTTTGCTAAAATTGTTTTTAATCTTAACTGAACCACTTAACAGTTAATTAAATAAAATTTAATATTTTTTGTGTTCAAAATTTTGTGGTTTGCTACTCGACTGTTTTTTTTTTTAATTTTAATTAGTACATTAGTAGATATTGTAAAAAGGTTTTGTTACAAGTAAACTTTTTAAAGTTTTGTTTTTTGAAACTTAGCTAAATTTGGTTTAAGACTTTGCTAAATTTGGTTTGGAATTTAGCTAAAAGTTGTTATAAACTGAATTTATTGATTAAACTGTTGATTTATGGTTTTTTGCTTGCATTTTGGAGTTTTGAAACTTTGTGGTTTGCAACTCGACTAAATTTAGATTGCTAATACTTCCATTAATTTTAACTAATGTATTGCAAATTGGTTTATATGCAACTAATCATTTCAAAGTTTTGTGGTTTGAGACTTGCCTAAATTTGGTTTGAAACTAGGCTAAATATAATTTAAAATTTTGTTAAAAATGTTTTTAATCTTAACTGAACCACTTAACGGTTAATTAAATAAAATTTAATAATTTTTGTCTTCAAATCACCATTTTAAAATTTTGTGGTTTGCGACTTGACAATTTTTTTTTTTTAATTTTAATTGGTACATTAGTATTGCAAAAAAGTTGTGTTGCAAATAATCATTTTAAAGTTTTGTGGTTTGAAACTTGGCTAAATTTGATTTGAAACTTGGCTAAAATTGGTTTAAAAATTGGCTAATTTTTATTATTAACTGAATTTTAGTATTAAACGTTTACTTTCTTACTTTTTTGCGCTCAAATCATCGTTTTAATATTTTGTGGTTTGCAACTCGACTAAATTTAGATTGCTAATACTTTCATTAATTTTAACTAATGTATTGCAAATCGGTTTATATGCAACTAATTCTTTTAAAATTTTGTGGTTTGAAACTTGGCTAAATTTGATTTGCACTTGATTAAATTTAGTTTGAAAATTTTTAAAATTGGTTTGGAATTTGATTAATTATTATAATAAATTGAATTTTATTATTAAACGGTTGATTCAATTTAATTTCTTACTTTTTGATACTTTGTGGTTTGCGACTCTACTAAATTAAGATTATTAAGTTTTTTGTGTTCAAATTACTATTTAAAACTTTTTTGGTTTGCGACTCGACTAAATTTTGTTTGTAAGTTTCAATTAACGTGTTTGTGTGCAATAAAACATTATAACTTTTTGTGGTTTGGAATTTGGTTAAATTTGGTTTGCAGTTTGGCTAAATTTGGTTTAAAACTTAGATAAATTTGGTTTTAATCTAAATTGAATTACTTAATATTAATATTTTTTTAATTCGAATAACTATTTAAAAATTTTGTGGTTTGCGAATCGACTAAATTTGCTTTGCAATTGTTTTTAAATTTAATTGATGTATTGCAAATTTGTTTGAGTACAATAAAACTTTGTGGTTTGATAGTTTGCTAAATTTGGTTTGAGACTTTGCTAAATTTGGTTTGAAACTCAGCTAAATTTAGATTTATTCTATAAATAGTTAAGTTGCAAACATTAAAACCGCGCATTAAGCTGCAAAATATTTTATTTTATTGATTTTAATAAAAATTTTGTTATTTGAATCAAATTAGTCTTGTGGCAAACCATGTTTAGCTTAGTTAAAAACCATTAAATTTAAAAATAAGCTACAAACTGATATTTTATTAATTTATTTAATTAGCAATTATGTTATTTACTCACAACTTAGTCTTCTAACAAACCAAATTTAGCCTAGTTGCAAACCGCTAAACTGCAAATTAAGCTCCTACAAAATAAAAACAATTTTTATTGAATTTATTTGCAATTTTAACATTTTCACATAACTTAGTTTTGTTACAAATCTTATTTAGTCAAGTTGCAAACCACAAAACTGCAAATAAAGCTCCAAACAATAAACCAACTTTTATAGCTGAATTTGGTTTGAGATTTGACTAAATTTGGTTTAAATCTTAGCTAAGTTTGGTTTCAATCTGAAAATAACTTGACTAAATTTTTTTTTCATTTTTATTTAATTTATTTTATGAAAGTTTTGTTGCAAATAATCATTTTAAAAATTTGTGATTTAGAACTTAGCTAAATTTGGTTTGAAACTAGGCTAAATTTAGTTTGAAATTTAGCTAAAATTGTTTTTAATTTTAACTGAACCACTTAACGGTTAATTAAATAAAATTTAATAATTTTTGTCTTCAAATCAGCGTATTTAAAATTTTGTGGTTTGCGACTTGACTAATTTTTTTTTTAAATTTTAATGTACTAAACATTAGTATTGCAAAAAAAATATGTTGCAGGTCATTTTAAAGTTTTGTGGTTTGAAACTTGGCTAAATTTGATTTGAAACTTGGCTAAAATTGGTTTAAAAATTAGCTAATTTTTATTATTAACTAAATTTTATTAATAAACGGTTGATTACGTTTACTATCCTCCTTTTTTGCGCGCAAATCATCATTTTAATATTTTGTGGTTTGCAACTCGACTAAATTGAGATTGCTAATACTTCCATTAATTTTAACTAATGTATTGCAAATTGGTTTATATGCAACTGATTATTTCAAAATTTTGTGGTTTGAGACTTTGCTAAATTTGAATTAAAACCTGACTAAATTAATTTCGAAACTTTTTTAAAATTGGTTTGGAACTTGGTTAATTATTATAATAAATTGAACTTTATTACTAAACGGTTGATTCAATTTAATTTTTTACTTTATGATACTTTGTGGTTTGCGACTATACTAAATTAAGATTACTAATAATTTTTTTATTTTAATTAATGTATTGCAAATCGGTTTATATGAAAAAAATCATTTTAAGTTAAAGTTTTTTGTGTTCAAATTACTATTTTAGACGTTTTTGGTTTGCGACTTGACTAAATTTTGTTTGAAAGTTTTAATTAATGTGTTTGAGTGCAATAAAACATTATAAATTTTTGTGGTTTAGAATTTGGCTAAATTTAGTTTGCAGCTTGGCTAAATTTGGTTTGTAGCTTGACTAAATTTGGTTTAAAACTTAGCTAAATTTGGTTTTATTCTAAATTGAATTACTTAATATTAATATTTTTTGTATTCAAAAATAATTATTTAAAATTTTGTGGTTTGCGACTCGACTAAATTTGCTTTTTGTTTTTAACTTTAATTAATGTAATGGAAATTAGTTTGAGTGCAATAAAACATTATAAAACTTTGTGGTTTGAGAGTTTGCTAAATTTGGTTTGAGACTTGGTTAAATTTGGTCTGAAACTCAGCTAAATTTAGATTTATTTTATAAATAGCCTAAGTTGCAAACTTTAAAACTGCAAATTAAGTTCCAAAATAATTAATTTTATTGATTTTAATTAAAATTTTGTTATTTGTATCCAATTAGTCTTGTGGCACACCAAGTTTAGCTTAGTTAAAAACCATTAAATTTAAAAATAAGCTACAAACTGACTTTTTTTCATTATTTAATAAGCAATTATGTCGCTTACTCACAACTTAGTCTTCTAACAAACCAAATTTAGCCGAGTTGCAAACCGCTAAATAGCAAATTAAGCTCTATACCTACAAAAAAACCGATTTTAATTCCAATATTTTCACATAACTTCTGTTACAAATTATATTTAGCCAGGTTGCAAACCTCAAAACTGCAAAATAAGCTCAAAGCTACAAACTTGATTTTTTATTGCAATTTTGATATTTGCACTACTTAGTTCAAAACTGAACCACATTTAGTCAAGTTGCAAACCACAAAGCTGCAAATAAAGCTCCAAACAATAAACAAGCTTTTATAGCTAAATTTGGTTTGAGACTTAGCTAAATTTGGTTTAAAACTTAGCTAACTTTGGTTTTAATCTAAAAATTAAAATAAATTTTGTGTATAAAATTTTAAAATTTTATTGGTGTGGAACTTGACTAAATTTTGTTTGAAACTAGGCTAAATTTAATTTAAAATTTTGCTAAAATTGTTTTTAATCTTAACTGAACCACTTAACGGTTAATTTAATGAAATTTAATATGTTTTTGTGTTCAAATCACCGTTTTAAAATTTTTTTGTGGTTTGCGACTCGGCTAATATTTTATTGCAAAAAGGTTTTGTTGCAAATAATCATTTTAAAGTTTTGTGGTTTGAAACTTAGCTAAATTTAGTTTGAGACTTTGCTAAATTTGGTTTATAAACTGAATTTATTCATTAAACTGTTGATTTTTTTTTTCTTGCACATTAGAATTTTGACATTTTGTGGTTTGCGACTCGACTAAATGTGCTTTGCAATTTTTTTAATAACTTATTTCAAGTGCAAATAATAATTTTAATATTTCAGGTTTAGAACTTGGCTAAATTTGGTTTAAGTCTTTACTAAATTTGGTTTTAAACCAAACGAACAAAAAAACAAACTTTCAATAATTTTAATTGCAATTTTGTCATTTGTACAAATCTTAATCAAGTGATCAAACATATTTAGCCAAGTTGCAAACCTTAAAACTGCAAATTCGGTTCCAAATTAAGCAAAAACAAATTTCTATTAATTTTTATTGCAATTTGCTTACAACTTAGTTTTTTGACAAACCATAATTAGCCAAGTTGCAAACCTCAAAACTGCAAGTTAAGCTCCAAAATGACAAAAAAGCACATTTATATTAATTTTAATTGCAATGTTAACATTGTAACAAAAATTGTCGATTGTAAAATGTATAATTTAATGATTTAGCCAAGTTACAAACCACTTCTAGCCACGTTACTAACTACAAAACTGCAAAACAAATAAAAAGAGTTTTAATTAAATTAAATTGTTCTTGACGTTGATTTCAATCAAAGCAGGTGATGATTTAGCATAGTAACAAACCAAATCTTGATAAATTACGAACCAAAAAGCTCCAAAAGAATCTTTAAACTAATAAAATAACGTTTCAGTTGCAATAAACTATTATCAACGTCGATTTTGACTAATTTTGGTAATAATTTAGCCAAATTGCAGACTGAATTTAGCCAAGTTTGAGTGGGTGGTTGAACTCCAGTCAAAACTATTGACCGTCATCAGGCTCTGGAGTTGCCCACCCACCCACCCGAGTGTTTGTTATCAAAGGACTGTATACAAATATTCGGGAGGGCAGGTGCGCAACTTTAGTTGAAACTATTGATTGTTAAAATGCTTTTAAGTTACATTCTCGAGTGTTTGTATTTAATCTTTTGATAGCAAACGCTTGGGCAATCAAAACGTATATATATATAATTCCAAAATTCTTTGTTGGTAAGTACAAACTGTGTAAATTTAATCAACATTTATACAATCAATTTGGCATAACCTCAAACTATTTGACTTGACGTAACTCGATCAAAGTTTCTAAGAAATTTGAAAAAAATATATAATTCCAAAATTCTTTATTGGATTTTAATGCAAATTGGTACCAATCCTCTTCATAATTAGAAGTACAAACTGTGTAAATTTGATCAACATTCATACGATCAATTTGGCATAACCTCAAACTATTTGACTTGACGTAACTCGATCAAAACTTCTAAAGAATTTGAAAAAAAAATATAATTCCAAAATTCTATATTGGATTTTAATGCAAATTGGTACCAATCCTCTTCGTAATTAGAAGTACAAACTGTGTAAATTTGATCAACATTCATAGGATCAATTTGATATAACCTCAAACTATTTGACTTGACGTAACTCAATCAAAACTTCTAAGAAATTTGAAAAAAAATATAATTCCAAAATTCTTTATTGGATTTTAATGCAAATTGGTACCAATCCTCTTCGTAATTAGAAGTACAAACTGTGTAAATTTAATCAACATTCATACGATCAATTTGGCATAACCTCAAACTATTTGACTTGACGTAACTCGATCAAAACTTCTAAAGAATTTAAAAAAAAAATATATAATTTCAAAATTCTTTATTGGATTTTAATGCAAATTGGTACCAATCCTCTTCGTAATTAGAAGTACAAACTGTGTAAATTTGATCAACATTTATAGGATCAATTTGACATAACCTCAAACTATTTGACTTGACGTAACTCGATCAAAACTTCTAAAGAATTTGAAAAAAAAATATAATTCCAAAATTCTATATTGGATTTTAATGCAAATTGGTACCAATCCTCTTCGTAATTAGAAGTACAAACTGTGTAAATTTGATCAACATTCATAGGATCAATTTGACATAACCTCAAACTATTTGACTTGACGTAACTCAATCAAAACTTCTAAGAAATTTGAAAAAAAATATAATTCCAAAATTCTTTATTGGATTTTAATGCAAATTGGTAGCAATCCTCTTCATAATTAGAAGTATCAATTGTGTAAATTTAATCAACATTCATACGATCAATTTGGCATAACCTCAAACAATTTGACTTGAAGTAACTCGATCAAAGTTTCTAAGAAATTTGAAACAAAAAATATAATTTCAAAATTCTCTATTGGATTTTTATGCAAATTGATACCATTTCTCTTCATGATTAGAAGTACAAACTGTGTAAATTTGATCAACATCCATACGATCAGTTTGGCATAACCTCAAACTATTTGACTTGACGTAACTCGATCAAAGTTTATAAGAAATTTGAAAAAAAAAATATAATTCCAAAATTCTTTATTGGATTTTAATGCAAATTGGTATCAATTTTCTTCATAATTAGAAGTATAAACTGTGTAAATTTGATCAACATTCATACGCCCAGTTTGGCATAACCTCAAACTATTTGACTTGACGTAACTCGATCAAAGCTTCTACAAAATTTGAAAAAATATATAATTTCAAAATTCTTTATTGGATTTTAATGCAAATTGGTACCAATCTTTTTCATAATTAGAAGTATAAACTGTGTAAATTTGATCAATATTCATACGATCAGTTTGGCATAACCTCAAACTATTTGACTTGACGTAACTCAAGCAAAGCTTCTAAGAAATTTGAAAAAAAAAATATAATTCCAAAATTCTTTATTGGATTTTAATGCAAATTGGTACCAATCCTCTTCATAATTAAAAGTATTAACTGTAAATTTTATAATAAACATGAGTTTTCTAGACAATTTTGTTGTCAAGAGTTTAATAATTTCATATTTAATTTGTTTAGATATTCAAGAAGAACATGCATGGAGCAACGAATCATCCATACCAGAATCAGATTCCACGCCGCATATAAACATCGGATCCCAATTTCAGTGCCATATTCCCCCTTTTATACCAGCCTACAATAGAGTAACGCAAGAAAGAACACACGAGGACCTACTCTGGGATCCCGGCATCATGCAATGCTCCGATAGCGAAGGTAATTTATTTCTTATTACATTTTAATAAATTAAAAAAACTTTTCGTATGTTTAGTGGATATGTACTTGGATTTTGCGTGCTGTGCAGCCGTCCCAGGTGGTGGTAGGAATCAGGAATACGCAATGCATCTTCTTCATATGTGTGGGGGAAATATACACGTGAGTTATTATCTAATTATCCCAATTAAATTGTTTAATTGTACGAAATTTTAGGATGCAATGCTGAAACTGATGCAGCCGACTCCATCCCTCCCAACGGAGCATCCGTTATTATGTTACCAATACTCCGAAAGTGATAGATGGACGTCTTCGGAAACTGAAATATTCCATCAGGCGCTGCACAAACATGATAAAGACTTTTTCCTGATTGCTCAAGAGGTTGGTTTGTGATTTTAAGTTTTTAGTAATTAATTTAATTTTTTGTAGATTGGCACGAAAAATGTTAAACAATGTGTCCAGTTTTATTATATGTGGAAAAAAGTGTGCACCGACGAATATAAACGCTTGAAACTGTCGCGAGATAGGCGGAGTACTAACAAGTTTTGTGATTACGATGAAGACAAATCATTTCCAGATGTGAAACACTTAGGGGTGAGTTGTTATAAAATTTGTTAACCATACAAGTATACATTAAATTGCGCTTCTTTTGATACTAAAGTCATCATTGTAGCATAACATTTGATGACATAAAACCGCAATTATTAGCAAAACTTATGATTTTTTTGCAATTTTTTTGTTTTTTGTTGGTTTTTCTAAAATATTTTATTAAATCTAAGTAATCTATGTAAATCTGCATCAAATTGCGCTTCTTTTGATACTAAAGTCATTTTTGTAGCTTAACATTTGATGACATAAAAACGCAATTATTAGCAAAAATTTTGATTTTTTGCAATTTTTTTGTCTTTTCTTAGTTTTTCTAAATTAATTTATAAAATCTAAGTAATCTATGTAAGTCTGCATCAAATTGCGCTTCTTTTGATACTAAAGTCATCTTTGTAGCAGAACGTTTGATGACATAAAAGCGCAATTGGTAGCAAAATTGATGATGTTTTTGCAATTTTTTTGTCTTTTGTTTGTTTTTCTAAAATATTTTATAAAATCTAAGTAATCTATGTAAATCTGCATCAAATTGCGCTTTTTTTGTTACTAAAATCATCTTTGTAGCAGAACGTTTGATGACATAAAACCGCAATTATTAGCAAAACTGATAATTATTTTGCAATTTTTTTGTCTTTTGTTGGTTTTTCTAAATTAATTTATAAAATCCAAGTAATTTATGTAAATCTGCATCAAATTGCGCTTCTTTTGATACTAAAGTCATCTTTTTAGCATAACTTTTGATGACATAAAAGCGCAATTATTAGCAGAAATTATGATATTTTTGCATTTTTTTGTCTTTTCTTAGTTTTTCTATAATAATTTATAAAATTTAAGTAAACTATATAAATCTGCATCAAATTGCGCTTTTTTTTATACTAAAGTCATCATTTGTAGCATAACATTTGATGACATAATAGCGCAATTATTAGCAAAACTGATAATTTTTTTGCAATTTTTTTGTCTTTTGTTAGTTATTCTAAATTAATTTATAAAATCTAAATAATCTATGCAAATCTGCATTAAATTGCGCTTCTTTTGATACTAAAGTCATTTTTGTAGCATAACTTTTGATGACATAAAAGCGCAATTATTAGCAAAAATTATGATTTTACAATTTTTTTGTATTTTGTTTGTTTTCCAAAAATAATTTATAAAATCCAAGTAATCTATGTAAATCTGCATCAAATTGCGCTTCTTTTGGTACTAAAGTCATTTTAGTATCATCACAAATGATGACATGAATGCACAATTATTAATAACCTTTTTGATGTTTAGACGTTTTCTGTCTTTTTTCTGTTATTTTAAAAGAATTATTTAAATACTTAACTAAACTATCTGAAACTACATTAAATTGCGCATCTTTTGATTATTTTAGTCAAATAAATAAAACTTAAACATTGTTTGCTTTTAGATGACAGACGCAGGATCACCAATGGCAATCCATGAACATCGAGGCTTTGTGTGCGAATATCCAGATTGTTCAGCTGTAAGCCGTAACTTTAAACTCCATCCACAATTAAATATTAATTCTTCTTTTGTTTTAGAGTTTTAATTCCAGGGCGGCGTTGAACGGTCACATCAGGATCCACGGCGGTACAGCGCGTAATTCGCCAACGCCGTCGCAACTTCATCTCGATCGAAGGCTAACGCCGCCAACTATAGCCACTACAACCACCACCACCACCAATTGTCATTCAGAAACAACCACCGAAGACTACCCTTGTAAGATATGCGGGAAGTAAGTGTACTCCATTCAACAATAGCATAGATAAGGTAAATTTGATATCGGTGTTTAGCGACTCCTGCTTAAGTGCTAACCTATCGTTACGTTTTTGCTACAAAAATAGTACGAAATGAAAGCAAATCAGTTTAAGAAACATCCAATGAACGGACTGAGGTATTATTTAATTTTTTTTTTGTTAATTATTTGTTCTTTCATGTCGCCTTAGCTCGCCTTTCAAATCGGGCGACTTTTTTTTTATTGTTTACTCTATGTTTCTATTTATGTCGATGTAGTTTTGCTATGAAGTTTTTATATGTATGTTCTGTGGTTGCATGCGACAACAGTTAGTTCAACCTTCATTGCTATCATATGCGTACGCATACTTTTCTGAATTTTATAGAGATTTTTAGGATCCAATAATTACAAATATTAATTTCAAAAAAATATTAATTAATTCAGCAACTATTTAAAGGTTCCTGCAAGAAAATTGGTTGTACCAAATTAGATCTAATTTTTACCATAAATAGTACCAGATTAGTACCTAATTTTCTAAAAGTTGTAACTTGATCTAATTTATAGTTTCAAAATTATTGCAATTGTTTTTAATAATGTATTCATTAATTCAGTGACTATTTAAATGTTTCTGCAATAAAATTGGTCGTACCAAAATTGATCTAATTTTTACTATAAATAGTATCATATTAGTACCTAATTTTTTAAAAATTGTAACTTGATCTAATATATAGTTTCAAAATTATGGCAATTGTTTTTAATAAAAACTAATTCATTTAGCAACTATTTAAATATTGCTGTAAGAAAATTGATCGTACCAAATTAGATCTAATTTTTGCTTGTTTTAGTACTATATTAGTACCTAATTTTGTACAAATTTCAACATGTTCCAATAATTGGTTTAAGAGATATTGTTATTTTAGATGATCAACTAATTATTCATTAATTTGCTACTACTTTAGTCTTTGACTATTGCCGCAAAAAAATTACCGAACAAAATTTGATAAATTTTTTACATCATTTAGTACTATATTAGTATCTGATTTTGTAAAAATTTTAACATGTTCCAATAATTAGTTTCCAAGATATTGTAACTTTTGATGATCAACTACTTATTCATTAATTTGCTACAACTTTGTCTTTGACTATTGCTGCAAGAAAATTTACCGAACAAATTTAGATCTAATTAGTGCATTTTTTAATACTATATTAGTACCTAATTTTGTAAAAATTAGAACATGATCCAAAGATTGGTTTCAAAATTATTGCTATTATTTTATAACTAATTATTAATTAATTCAACGCTTATATAAATATTTCTGCAGAAAAATTGATCGTACAAAATTAGGTCCAATTTTTACTATAGTTAGTACTATAATTGTACCTAATATTCTTAAAATTGGAACTTGATCCAATGATTAGTTTTAAAATTATTGCAATTATTTTAGAACTAATTATTAATTAATTCTGCAGTTCTTTCAAAAATTTTGCAAGAAATTTGGTCGTACAAAATTAGATCTTATTTTTAATATAATTAGTACCATAATAGAACCTAATATTCTAAAAATTAAAACATGATTCAATGATTGGTTTTAAAATTATTGCAATTATTATATAACTAATTATTAATTAATTCAACGCTTATATAAAAATGTCTGCAGGAAAATTGATCGTACAAAATTAGGTCTAATTTTTACTATCGTTAGTACTATAATAGTAACTAATATTTTAAAAACTGGAACAAGATCCAATAATTGGTTTTAAAATTATTACAATTATTTTATAACTAATTATTAATTAATTCAACATTTATTTAAAAATTTCTGCAGGAAAATTGATCGTACAAAATTAGGTCTAATTTTTACTATCGTTAGTACTATAATAGTAACTAATATTTTAAAAACTGGAACAAGATCCAATAATTGGTTTTAAAATTATTACAATTATTTTATAACTAATTATAAATTAATTCAACATTTATTTAAAAATTTCTGCAGGAAAATTGATCGTACAAAATTAGAACTAATTTTTACTATAGTCAGTACTATAATAGTACCTAATATTCTAAAAATTGGAACATGATCTAATGATTGGTTTAAAATTTATTGCTGTAATTTTATAACTAATTATTTATTATTGCAGTACTTATTTAAAAATTCCAGCAGGAAAATTGGTCGTACAAAATTAGATCTAATTTTTACTATAGTTTGTACCATAATAGTACCTAATATTCTTAAAATTGAAACATAATCCAATAATTAATTTTAAAATTATTGCAATTATTTTAGAACTAATTATTAATTAATTCAGTACTTGTTTAGAAATTTCTGCAGGAAAATTGATCGTACAAAATTAGATCTATTTTTTAATATTGTTAGTACCATAATACTACCTAATATTCTAAAAATTAGAACATGATCCAATGATTGGTTTTAAAATTATTGTTTTTATTTTATAATTAATTATTATTTAACTCAGCATTTGTTTAAAAATTGCTACAAGAAAATTAATCGTACAAAATCAGATCTAAATTTTACTGTAATTAGTACCAAAATAGTACCTAATATTCTTAAAATTAGAACATAATCCAACGATTGGTTTTAAATTTATTGCAATTATTTTATAACTAATTAATTATTAATTCAACGCTTATATAAAAATTTCGGCAGGAAAATTGATCGTACAAAATTAGATCTAATTTTTACTATAGTTAGTACCATAATAGTACCTAATATTCTTAAAATTGGAACTTGATCCAATGATTAGTTTTAAAATTATTGCAATTATTTTATAACTAATTATTAATTAATTCTGCACTTCTTTCAAAAATTTTGCAAGAAATTTGGTTGTACAAAATTAGATCTTATAGTACCATATAAGAACTTAATGATAAAAAAAATTGAAACATGATCCAATGATTGGTTTCAAAATTAATGCAATAATTTTATAACTAATTATTAATTAATTCAGCACTTACTTAAAAATTTCTGTAAGAAAATTGGTCGTACAAAAATAGATCTAATTTTTAATATAATTAGTACCATAATATAACCTAATATTCTAAAAATTAGAACATGATTCAATGATTGGTTTTAAAATTATTGCTTTTATTTTAGAAATAATCATTAATTAATTCAGTACTCATTTAAAATTTTCTGCAGAAAAATTGATCGTACAAAATTAGATATAATTTCTATTATAGTTAGTACCATAATACTACCTAATATTCTAAAAATTAGAACATGATCCAAGGATTGGTTTTCAAATTATTGCAATTAATTTATAACTAATTATTAATTAATTCAACGCTTATATAAAAATTTCTGCAGAAAAATTGATCGTACAAAATTAGATCTAATTTTTACTATAGTTAGTACCGTTTTAGTACCTTATATTCTAAAAATTGGATCATGATCCAATGATTAGTTTTAAAATTATTGCTATTATTTTATAACTAATTATTTATTAATTCAGAGCTTATTTAAAACTTCCTGAAGAAAAATTAGTCGTACAAAATTAGATCTAATTTTTACTATAGTTAGTACCATAATAGTACCTAATATTCTTAAAATTGAAACATGATCCAATAGTTGGTTTTGAAATTATTGCAATTATTTTATAACTAATTATTTATTAATTCAGAATTTATTTAAAACTTCCGGAAGAAAAATTAGTCGTACAAAATTAGATCTAATTTTTACTATAGTTAGTACCATAATAGTACCTATTATTCTTAAAATTGGAACATAATCCAATAGTTGGTTTTGAAATTATTGCAATTATTTTATAATTAATTATTATATAATTCAGCACTTATTTTAAAATTTCTGCAGGAAAATTTAACGTACAAAATTAGGTCTAATTTTTATTATAGTTAATACCATAATACTACCTAATATTCTAAAAATTAGAACATAATCCAACGATTGGTTTTAAAATTATTGCAATTATTTTAGAACTAATTATTAATTAATTCAGTACTTATTTAAAATTTTCTGCTGGAAAATTAGTCGTACAAAATTAGATCTAATTTTTTCTAAAGTTAGTACCATAATAGTACCTAACATTCTAAAAATTAGAACATGATCCAATGATTCGTTTTAAATTTATTGCAGTTATTTTATAACTAATTAATTAATAATTCATTGCTTATATAAAAATTTCTGCAGGAAAATTGAATGTACAAATATAGATCTAATTTTTACTATAGTTAGTACCATAATAGTACCTAGTATTCTAAAAATTAAAACATGATCCAACAATTGGTTTCCAAATTATTGCAATTATTTTAAACTAATCATTAATTAATTCAGTACTTATTTAAAAATTTCTGCAGGAAAATTTATCGTACAAAATTAGATCTAATTTTTATTATAGTTAGTACCATAATAGTACCTAATATTCTAAAAATTGGAACATGATCCAATGATTGGTTTTCAAGTTATTGCAATAAATTTATAACTAATTATGAATTAATTCAACGCTTATATAAAAATTTCTGCAGAAAAATTGATCGTACAAAACTAGATCTAATTTTTACTATAGTTAGTACCCTTTTAGTACCTAATATTCTAAAAATTGGATCATGATCCAATGATTGGTTTTAAAATTATTGCTATTATTTTATAACTAATTATTAATTAATTTGGTGCTTATTTAAAAAATCCTGCATGAACATTGGTCGTATAAAATTAGATCTAGTTTTCACTATAATTAGTACCATAAAAGTAACAAATTCTGTAAAAATTGGAACATGATCCAATGATAGGTTCCAAAATTAATGCAATAATTTTATAACTATAATAACTTCTGCAGGAAAATTGGTCGTACAAAATTAGATCTAATTTTTACTATAGTTAGTACCATAATAATACCTACTATTCTAACAATTGGAACATGATCCAATGATTGGTTTCGAAATTATTGCAATTATTTTATAACTAGATATATATTAATTCAGCACTTAATTAATTTTTTTTGAATAAAAATTGGTCGTATCAATTTGAATCTAATTTTTACTATAATCAGTACCATAATAGTACCAAATATTTTAAAAATTGAAACATGATCTAATGATTGATTTTAAAATTATTGCTAATATTTTATAACTATTTCTTAATTAATACAGCGCTTATTTAACAAATCTTGCAGAAAAATTGGTAGTACAAAATTAGATCTAATTTTAACTGTAAATAGTACCATTTTAGTACTAAACTTTCCAAAAATTGTGACTAAATCCACTAGCTAATTTCAAAATTATTACATTTATTTCAATAAATTGATAAATAATTCAGCAACTGTTTAAATAATCTTGCAGGAAAATTGGTCGTACTAATTTAGATCTAATTTTTATTATAAATAGTACCATATTAGTACCAAATTTTCTGAAAGTTGTGACTAGATCCAATAGTTAGTTTTAAAATCATTGCATTGATTTCAATAAATTGATAATTAATTCAGCAACTGTTTAAATAATCTTGTAGTAAAATTGGTTGAACCAATTCAGATCTAATTTTTATTGTAAATAGTACTATATAAGTACCAAATTTTTTGAAAATTGTGATTTAGTCCAACAGTTTATTTTAAAAGCATTCCATTGTTTTCAACATATTGGTAATTAATGTAGCAAAAATTTCTGCACAAAAATTGGTCGTACCAAATTAGATCTAATTTTTACTGTAAATAGTACCATAATAGTACCTAATTTTCTCAAACTTGCAATATGATCTAATATTCAATTTCAGAATTATTGCAATTGTTTCCAATAAACTATTATTTAATTCAGTAATTATTTAAAAATTCTTGCAGGAAAATTGGTCGTACCAATTTAGATCTAATTTTTATTATAAATAGTACCATATTAATACCAAATTTTCTAAAAATTGTGACTAGATCCAATAGTTAGTTTCAAAATGATTGCATTGGTTTCAATAACTTGATAACTAATTCCTCAATTGTTTAAATAATTTTGCAAGAAAATTGGTCGTACCAATTCAGATCTAATTTTTATTGTAATTAGTACTTTATTAGTACTATTTTTTTTGAAAATTGTGACTAGATTCAACAGTTAATTTTAAAATCATTCCATTGTTTTCAACATATTGGTAATTAATTTAGCAAAAATTTTTGTAGAAAAATTAGTCGTACCAAATTAGATCTAATTTTTACTATAAATAGTACCATATTAGTACTTAATATTCTAAAAAATGGAACATGATCTAATGATTGGTTTTAAAATTATTGCTAATATTTTATAACTAATTCTTAATAAATACAGCGCTTATTTAAAAAATCTTGCAGGAAAATTGGTCGTACAAAATTAGATCTATTTTTTACTGTAAATAGTACTATATTAGTACAAAATTTTCTAAAAATTGTGACTAGATCCAATAGTTAGTTTCAAAATTATTGCATTGATTTCAATAAATTGATAATTAATTCAGCAACTGTTTAAATAATCTTGTAGAAAAATTGGTAGTACCAATTCAGATCTAATTTTTATTGTAAATAGAAGCATATTAGTACCAAATTTTCTGAAAATTGTGACTAGATCCAACAGTTAATTTTAAAATAATTCTATTGTTTTCAATATATTTGTAATTAATTTAGCAAAAATTATTGCAGGAAAATTGGTCGTACCAAATTAGAACTAAATTTTACTGTATGGTACCATAATAGTACTTAATTTTCTCAAACTTGCAATATGATCTAATATTCAATTTCAAAATTATTGCAATTGTTTTCAAAAAACTATTATTTAATTGAGCAATTATTTAAAAATTCTTGCAGAAATATTGGTCGTACCAATTTAAATCTAATTTTTATTTTAAATAGTACCATATTAGTACTATTTTTTTTTTAAATTGTGACTAGATCCAATACTTACTTTCAAAATTATTGCATTGATTTCAATAAATTGATAATTAATTTCGCAACTGTTTAAATAATCTTGCAGGAAAATTAGTCTTACGAATTTCGATCTAATTTTTATTACAAATAGTACCATAATAGTACCATTTTTTTTTTAAATTGTGACTCAATCCAATAGTTAGTTTCAAAATTATTTCATTGTTTTCAATATATTGGTAATTAATTTCATGCAGAAAATTGGTCGTACCAAATTAGATCTAATTTTTATTATAAATAGTGCTATATTTGTACTAAGTTTTCTAAAAATTGTGACTAGATTCAACAGTTAATTTTAAAATCATTCCATTGTTTTTAATTTATTTGTAATTAATTTAGCAAAAATTCCTGCAGGAATATTAGTCGTACCAAATTAGATCTCATTTTTACTATAAATAGTACCATATTAGTACCAAATTTTTTGAAAATTGTGATTAGATCCAATAGCTAGTTTCAAAATTATTTCATTGATTTCAATAAATTGTTAATCAATTCCGCAACTGTTTAAATAATCTTGCAGGAAAATTGGTCGTACCAAATTAGCCCTAATTTTTATTTTAAATAGTACTATATTAGTACCTAATTTCCTTAAAATTGCAACATGATCCAATAAATAGTTTCTATAAAATTCAATCAAATGGTATGTGAACAATTCTTAGCTTTATTTCTCCTTTCTATACAATAATAACTTCAATAGCATAACCTAATCTTATTATATTCTTAAAATTACGTTTGGTTTGTTTCTTGTTCTTAGGGTATTCACAAAGATCAAAAGTAGGAGCGCCCACATGAAGTCCCATCGCCCGCCTGATGCAGAACCAATAAAACGAAGAGATCTCTCCTCGACATTATTCGACTCCGTGCCAAGTCCATTCAACGCCATGTAGCGATGGAGATAAGAAATGGTGTTTCACCCTAATATAGTTTCTCATTAAATTAATATAAATAAGGTTCATTTCAACGGATAGCAGGTAACAGGCAATCAAAAAAAAAACAAAAAAAATAAATTCTTATTGAAAATCAAAATAAGAATCTGGAGATGCATTTAACTAATGGTTAATTTTTATACAGAATCAAATTTTAAAATCAAAAAAGCGCAAAAAACAAAGCAGTAGGAAATGTAATATAAATTGAAGAGATTATTAGGAAAAAATATTTAAAAACGTAAATAGGGAAATTTTTTGTAGTTTGTAGTTTTAGTTGTAATGAGAAAAAAATTAAAAAAGTTTTAAAAATAATAACAATCCACATATTAAACAGAGATTTATATTTAATATAAATAAAATTAGGGGTTGTGTTGCGTTACGTAATTGTAACGTTAGTGCCTTTCGATTGTCGAGTGAGACACTAATGCGTCACTAATATTTTAGTGATGTATACGCAGCTGTACCGCTAGTGATCCGGTATTTGTAATAAAAAAATATTTAAATTATTTAAAATAATATTATATATATATTTGCAAGAAGAAAAATTAAATGCTCACACATCTCAACGGATGTCTACCCCCTCAAGAATAAAAAAAATATATTACAACCGTTAAGTGTAGAATATTAATTTATTTCAAAAATATGTATTTTCTACTATTTAATATTTTATACTTAATGGTGGAATGGAAACAAATGAGCAATATAAAACATAACTCAATAAAACAAAAGAAATATCATAATGGCCATAATTATATATGAAGATGAAGAGATGAGAAAATAACTATACGTATTATATAAATAAATATTTTTCGAATGGCAGGGCCGGTTCAGTTTTCGGATTTCGGGATTGGTTTGCTCAAATGGAAATTATTTTAAGTGTAACGGTTTGGGGTAAGTGGGGGTTATAACTGAAGTGTATTATTCGTGCGCAAAAAATTTAAATGAAAAAATTTGTTGGTCAAAATATTTTAAATTGTTACAACAAATTTTAATTTTTTTTTTATATTTGGATTTTATAAAATATTGGCTATAATTGTAGCAATATTTGAGTCAAAATATGTTTGATTTTTGCCACCGCTGCATAAAAATGCAACAATCAACAAAAGAAATTGTTTTTAGAATTTTATTTTTTTTTTTACTTTTTTTAAGAAAAAACATTTTTTGCAAAAAAACTTTAATTTTTTAAGTTTAGTATCAAATTCTACAGCATATGCGTTACATCTGTAGCAAATTTTGAATCAAAATAGTAATAATTTTGCTATAATGAAGCAAATTTTGAAAAAAAATATAAATTTGAGGAAATAATTTAAAAAAAACATTTTGAAAAAAAAAATTTTTTTTTTCAGTTAAGTATTAAACTCTACAACATTTTGGCTACTATTGTAGCAAATTTTGAGTTAGAATATTAAATACTTTTGCTACAATGAAGCAAATTTTGAATAAAAAAATACAATTTAAAAAAAAATGATCAAAAAACTGATTTTTTGAAAAAAAGAAATTTAGTTTTATATTCTACATTTCAGCTACTATTGTAGCAAATTTTGAATCAACATAATAAACAATTTTGCTATAATGAAGCATATTTTAAAAAAGAAAATAAAAATTTGAGAAAATAAACCAAAAAAACATTTTTTGATAAATATTTTGATTTTTCAATTTTAGTATAACATTTTACAACATTTTGGCTACATTTGTAGCAAATTTTAAATCAAAATAATAACCAGTTTTGCTATAATGAAGCAAATTGTCAAAACGAAAAATATATCCAAAAATTCATTTTTTTCAAAAACATTTAAATTTTTCATATTTGGTATGAAAATTTGCAACATTTTGGCTACAATTGTAGCAAATTTTACATCAAAATATAAAATAATTTTGCTATAATAAAGCAAATTTTGAATAAAAAACATAAACTTAAAGAAAATAATCAAAAAATGTAAAACAATTAAGCTACAATTGTAGCAAATTTTGAATCAAAATAATAAACAATTTTGCTATAATAAAGCAAAATTTGAAAAAGAAAAAATAAATTTGAGGAAACAAATTAAAAAATTTTTTTTTTTTTAATATTCTAATTTTTCAATTTT
This sequence comes from Tachinus rufipes, assembly GCA_963932245.1. Classification (NCBI taxonomy): domain Eukaryota; kingdom Metazoa; phylum Arthropoda; class Insecta; order Coleoptera; family Staphylinidae; genus Tachinus; species Tachinus rufipes. Next base: position 2,035,004 of record OZ010743.1, on the reverse strand, counting down.
AGTATAATATTTTACAATACTTTGGCTACAGTTGTAGCAAATTTCAAGTCAAAATATCAAATATTTTTTTTATAATGTAGCAAATTTTGAATAAAAAATATAAATTTAATAAAAATAATGAAAAAAAAACATCTTTTTAATTTTTTTAATTTTTTAAATTTGCTTAATATTTAACAACATTTTGGCTACATTTGTAGCAAATTTAAAATTAACATAATAAACAGTTTTGCTATAACATAGCAAATTTTGAAAATTAAAAAAAAATAATAATTTTAGTATTATTATGCACATCTTGACTACAATTGTAGCAAAATTTGAATTAAAATATTCAATAGTTTTGCTACAATGTAGCAAATTTTAAATAAAAAAATAGAAACTAAAGGAAAATAATAAAATCTATTTTTTGGAAAATTTTTCAATTTTTGTTTATTATTGTACAACATTTTGGCTACAATTATAGCAAATTTTGAGAAAAAATATTAAATAGTTTTGCTATAATGAAGCAAATTGTGCTATAAAATTTATTCATTTTTAGAAAAATTAAAAAAAAAAATAGTAAATTATTCGTCAATATTTTGGCAACAACTGTATCAAATTTGAAATCAAAATAATTTATATATATATATATATAATTTAAAAAAAAATATTTTTAAAAATCCGGTTGCAATTGTGTTTAATGTTAATTGAATTTTTTTCAAAATTTAAGAAATCATTAAAAAAACTTCAAATATTTTTATTTAAATTTCAAACTGACAAACATGCAGTGCATACTTGAAATATTAGGCGCAAATTTTGTTGAATTATTTTCAAAAATCCGGCCTCAGTTGTGTTTAATGTAAATTGAAGTTTTATCAAAATTTAAAAAAATCATAAAAAGTAATTGATTTTTTTTTAATTTTAAATTTCAAGTAGATAAGGATGTAGTGCATACTTTAAAGTATAAATGGTACAAATTTTGTTAAATTATTTCCAAAAATCCGGCCGTAGTTGTGTTTTATGTTAAATAAAGTTTTTTCAAAATTTTTAAAAATTATAAAAAATACTTCAAATTTTTATTTTAAATTTTAAGTAGATAATTATGTAGTGCATACTTTAAAGTATATATGATGCAAATTTTGTTGAATTATTTTCAAAAATCCGGCCGCAGTTGTGTTTAATGTTAATTGAAGTTAATTCAAAATTAAAAAAAACAAAAACAAATACTTTAAGCTGTTTATTTTAAATCCTAAATAGGTAGTATATGTAGTGCATACTTTAAAGTATAAATGGTACAATTTTTGTTGAATTATTTTCAAAAATCCGGCCGCAATTGCGTTTAATGTTAATTGAAGTTTTTCAAAATTAAAAAAAAATCATAAAAAATACTTCATTTTTTTAATTTTAAATTCCAAGTTGATAAAAATGTAGTTCATACTTTAAAGTATATATGGTGCAAATTTTGTTAAATTATTTTCAAAAATATTTTTAAAATTTATAAAAATCATAAAAAATACTTCAATTATTTTATTTTAAATTCCAAGTAGATAGGTATGTAGTGCATTCTTTAAAGTATAAATGGTACAATTTTTGTTAAATTATTTTCAAAATTCCGGCCGCAGTTATGTTTAATGTTAATTGAAGTTTATTCAAAATTTAAAAAAACAAAAATAAATACTTTAAGCTGCTTATTTTAAATCCTAACTAGGTAGATATGTAGTGCATACTTTAAAGTATAAATGGTACAATTTTTGTTGAATTATTTTCAAAAATCCGGCCGCAATTGCGTTTAATGTTAATTGAAGTTTTTTTTAAATTTAAAAAAGTTATAAAAACTTCTCCAAATTTTTTATTTTAAAATTCAAGTATATAGGTATGCAGTGTATACTTAAGTATAATTGGTGCAATTGTTTTTAAATTATTTTCAAAAAACCGGCTGCAATTGTGTTTAATGTTAATTGATGTTTTTTCAAAATTTAAAAAATCATTAAAAACTCTTTAAATTTTTTATTTTAAATTTTAAGTAGATAAGTATGTAGTGCATACTTTAAAGTATATATGGTGCAAATTTTGTTAAATTATTATCAAAAATCCGGCCGCAGTTGTGTTTAATGTTAATTGAAGTATTTTTAAAATTTAAAAAAATCATAAAAAATACTTCAATTTTTTAATTTTTAATTTTAAGTAGATACGTATGTAGTGCATACTTTAAAGTATGAATGGTACAATTTTTGTTAAATTATTATCAAAAATCCGGCCGCAGTTGTATTTAATTGAAGTTTTTTTTATATTTAAAAAAGTTATAAAAACTTCTCCAAATTTTTTAAATTCAAGTATATAGGTATGCAGTGTATACTTAAGTAAAATTGGTGCAATTGTTTTTAAATTATTTTCAAAAATCCGGCCGCAGTTGTGTTTAATGTTAATTGAAGTTTTTTCAAAATTAGAAAAAAAAAATCATAAAAAATACTTTAAATTTTTTATTTTAAATTACAAGTAGTAAATATGTAGTGCATACTTTAAAGTTTAAATGGTGCAAATTTTGTTAAATTATTTTTAAAAATCCGGCCGTTGTTGTGTTTAATGTTAAATAAAGCTTTTTCAAAATTTTAAAAAATTATAAAAAATACTTCAAATTTTTTATTTTAAATTTCAAGTAGATAATTATGTAGTGCATACTTTAGAGTATATACGGTGCAAATTTTGTTGAATTATTTTCAAAAATCCGGCCGCAGTTGTGTTTAATGTAAATTGAACGTAGAATTTTTACATTTTGCAAAAATATAAAATTGAAAAAAAAAATTTTTGGCTTCTTTTCCAGATATGTAGCATTTTTTTTAAATTTAAAATTGCTAAAATATAGCAAAAGGTTTTAAAAAAATATTAATTTTGATAATTCTCAAAAAAAAAAATTTTTAAGAATAATTTGAAATAAAAAATAATAAAACCAGATTTTATCTACAAATGTAGCAATTTTTGTTACTACAACATAGCAAAATGCTATAAATTTTAATAATTTCCAAAAAAAACTTAGATTTTAAAATAAAAATAATCAAATCATGTTTTCTAATATTTTCTATAAAATAGTAGCAAATTTTGAGTCAAAATATTAAATGGTTTTGCTATAATGAAGCAAATTGTGTTAGAAAATTTAATTATTTTAAGAAAAATGAACAAAACTGTTTTTTGAAAAATATTTTAATTTTTTCAATTTAAGTGTAATATTCTACAGCATTTTAGCTACAAATGTAGCAAATTTTTAATCAAAATAGTAAACAGTTTTGCTTAATGAAGCAAATTGCCAAAAAAATTTTTTTTTATTTTTTTTCAATTTTGGTATGAAATTTTGGCTACAATTGTAGCAAATTTTAAATTAAAAAAAAATTGAAATTTTAGAAAATTAAAAAAAAAAACATTTTTTTGAAAATTTTTTTATTTTTTTGCTACAATTGTAGTAAAAAGAATAAATAATAATATTACTATAACGAAACAAATTTTGATTAAAGAAGTATTTGAATTTTTTAATTTAATTTCTACAACATTTGAGTTACAATTGAAAAAAATAATTTTAATTTTTTTTTTAATTCAAAATTTTTGTTCAATTTTTAATTCAAAATAATAATTAGTTTTGCTATAATGAAGCAAAAAAAAAGCTCAATCAACAAAAAACATTTTTATAAATAATATTTTGATTTTGCTACAATTGTAGCAAAGTCAAAATATTAAATAATTTTGCTATAATAAAGCAAATTGTGTAAGTTAATAATCAAAACACATTTTCTTAATAAATATAGAAAATAAATAAATTTGCTATTGAAGAAAATAATCAAAAAATGAAATAAATCTACAACATCTTGGCTACATATGTAGCAAATTTTGCTATAAAAAAGCAAATTTTTTTTTTTTAAATTTTGAAATTTTTTTTGAAAAAAAAAATTTTGAAATTTTTTTAATTTTTTTTCAAATTTAGTTCAATAATTTACATAGCATTATAGCAAAATTCAAGTCAAAATGTTTAATAAAAATTAAAAACAAAACAATTTTGAAAAAAAATATATTATTTTGAATTTAATTTTTTATTAAAATGCATTTTTTTCTATATATTGGCAACAATTTGTACAACTTTTTGGTCAACATATTACGTAATTTTGCTACAGCGAAGCAATTTCTATAGAAAATCAAACTAATTTTAAAAAACCCAAAAGAAAGTTTAAAAATTATTATCAAAATATTTCCACTAAAATAACAATTTTCAATTTTTTTTTATTAATAAAGTTGCTACAGAGTAGCAAAAATGTCTTGAACAATTATGACTTAGAAAAGCTAAATTTTGAAAATAATATTAAAAATAATAATAATTAAACGTTTTTTTTTAATTTGTAGCAATTTTCAAAATTCTAAATTTTTAATTGTTGCTACAATATAGCAAAATGTGTTATAAAAGTTTAAATATTGATATTTTGCTGACAAAAAAGTAAATTCTTAAAATTAAAATACAATTTTTTGACATTTTCTTTACATATGTAGTAATTTATGAGATTATTGCTACATTATAGCAAAAGTTATAAATTTTCATAATTTTAAAAATAAAAATAATTCAATCAAAATGTTAAAAAATCTAATAAAATTGTTCCTTTACATTTGTAAACAATTTTTACAACTGTAAAAATTATTTTTATATATTTGAAAATAAAAATAAATTATTTTTTTTTACATATGTAACAATTTTCAGAGTTTTAAAAATATATTTGTTGCTATTAAATAGCAAAATTTATTAAAAAGTTATAAACTTCGATAATTTGCAAAAAAACTAACTTTTTGAAATAATTTTAAAAACAAAAGTGATTAAACCACATTTTCTCCACATGTAGCAATTTTCAAAAATCTTAAGTTGCTACAATATAGCAAATAAATCATTTTTAAAAATTTACAAAAAAAAAATTAATAATTTTCAAAAAAATTGAATCAAATTTTCTAACACCTTTTTTACATATGTAGCAACTTTTAAGATTCTAACGTAATATTTGTTGCTACTATGTAGCAAAAAATTATAAATTATAATTATTTTCAAATGAAAACAAAATTTTGAAAATAATTTTGAAAATCAAAATAGGTCAACCATAGTTTTTACCATCTTCTCTACATATGTAGCAATTTTAAAGTTGCTATAACGTAGCAAAAGTAACAAAGTTTGACAATTTGCAAAAAAACTGAATTTCAAAAATGAAAATAATTAAATCATTTTTCTCAACGTATCCTCTACACATAAAAACAATTATCAAAATTCTAAAATAATATTTGTTGCTACATTGTAGCAAAAATTATAAAGTTCAGTAAATTTCAAAGAAAACCTGAATTATTGATAATAATTTTGGAAATAAAAATAATCAAATTAAATTTTCTAACACTTTCTTTACATATGTAGCAATTTTAAAAATTCTATAGTTGCTATAACATAGCAAAAGTTACAAAGTTTGACAATTTTCAAAAAACTGAATTTTAAAAATTATTTTAAAAATGAAAATAATTAAATCTTTTTCTCAACATCTCCTCTACGTATGGAATCAATTTTTAAAATTCTAAAGTAGTATTTGTTGCTACATTGTAGCAAAACTTATAAATTTCAGTAAATTTCAAAGAAAACCAAAATTTTTAAAACAGTTTTTGGAAATAAAAATAATTAAAGCGTGTTTTCTCCTCTACATATGTAGCTATTTTCAAAATTCTAAATTAATAATTGTTGCTACAATATAGCAAAATGTAATAAAAAGTTAAAAATTTTGATAATTTGCTACAAAAAGTAAATTTTGAAAATAAATTTAAAAATAGAAATAATTAAATCTTATTTTTTAACACTTTCTCTACAAATGTAGCAATTTGCAAAATTCTAAATTAATAAGTGTTGCTACAGTATAGCAAAATGTAAAAAAAAGTTATAAATTTTGATAATTTTCTAAAAAAAAGTAAATTTTGGAAATAATTTTAAAAATAAAAGAATTAAACCATATTTTCTAACATCTCCTCTACATATGTATGTAGCAGTTTTCAAAATTCTAAATTAATAATTGTTGCTACAATATAGCAAAATGTAATAAAAAGTTAGAAATTTTGATAATTTGCTAAAAAAATTAATTTTAAAAATAATTTTGAAAATAAAATAATTAAATCATATTTTCTAACATCTCCTTTACAAATTTACCAATTTTCAAAACTTTAAATTAATAATTGTTGCTACAACATAGCAAAATGTATTAAAAAGTTATAAATTTTAAAAAATTTCTAAAAAAAAATTTGAAAATAATTTTCTAAACAAAATTAATTAAATATAATTTTCCAACTTTTCCTCTACATTAGAAACAGTTTTCAAGATTATAATTTGAAAATTGTTGCTACAATATAGCAAAATGTAATAAAAAAAATTGAAATTTTGACAATTTGCTAAAAAAAGTAAATTTTGGAAATAATTTTGAAAATAAAAACAACTAAATCATATTTTCTAACATTTCCTCTACATATGTAGCATTTTTCAAAATTCTAAAGTTGCTAAAACATAGCAAAAGTTACAAAGTTTGACAATTTACAAAACAACTGATTTTTGAAAATTATTTTATAAATGAAAACAAATAAATCAATATTCCAAACATTTACTCTACATGTGGAAACAATTTTCAAAATTCTAAAGTAATATTTGTTGCTACAATGTAGCAAAAATTATAAATTTCAGTAAATTCCAAAAAAAACATAAATTTTGAAAATAATTTTGGAAATAAAAATAATTATATCATATTTTCTACAAATGTAGCAATTTTCAAAATTTTAAATTATTAATTGTTGCTATAATATAGCAAAATTTAATAAAAAGTTATAAATTTTAATCATTTGCTAAAAAAAGTAAATTGAAATCAATTTGAAAATAAAAATACTTAAATCTAATTTTTCAACATCTCTACGTATGTAGAAATTTTCAAAATTCTAAATTGATCATTGTTGCTACAATATAGCAAAATGTTTTAAAAAGTTATAAATTTTGATGATTTTCTAAAAAAAAATAAATTTTGGAAATAATTTTGAAAATAAAATTAATAAAATTATATTTTCTAGCATATCCTCTACAAATGTAGCAATTTTCAAAATTCAAAATTGATAATTGTTGCTACAATATAGCAAAATTTAATAAAAAGTTAAAAAATTTAATTTGTTAAGAAAAGTAAATTTTGGAAATAATTTTGAAAATAAAAATAATTAAAATATATTTTCTAACATTTTCTCTACATAAGTAACAATTTTCAAAATTTTAATTTAATAGTTGATGCTACCATATAGCAAAATGTAATAAAAAGTTATAAATTTGGTGTATTTTCAAAGAAAAACTAAATTTTGAAAATAATTTTGAAAATAAAAATAGTTAATTTATATTTTCTTACATTTCCTCTACACATGTAGCAATTTTCAAAACTACAAATCAATGATTGTTGCTACAATATAGCAAAATATTATTAAAAAGTCATAAACTTTGAAAATTTGCAAAAAAAATAAATTAATAAAAAAAAAAATTCTGACGTTTGCTCTGCGTATGTAGCCATTTTTAAGACTCTAAAAATTGCTACGATATAGCAAATAGTATTCAAAAGTTATAAATTTTGATATAATTTCCAAAAAAACTAAATTTTGAAAGTAATTTTACATTTTTTCAAATATACAGCAACTTTCAAAGTTGAAAAAAAAAATTATTGCTACAATATAGCAAAATTAGAACAATTTTAATAATTTGAAAAAAAAAACAAATTTTTGTCAACAATTGTTAAGTAACAAAAATATTTACGCAGCGCGCGCTCAATAAATTTGATCAAATCAAATGCGCATGCGTAAAAACCATTGCGCATGCTCAATACACACAAACCTCCTCAACCCAGCCGTCAGTATTAGTGAAGGCAATTTGTAAATATGAATTTTTACGACTCATCTAGATGTAGATATTAATCAAATTAATGTAAACACATTAAGACGGAATCCAAAATTACATGTCTGCCTTGCCATTCGAAACAAATGAAAAAAAAAACACTTTTTGGTACTAAGCGCGCTGGAAGCGCGCGCCCGTACTGTTTACTCTGTGTTGTGATCTTTTTAAAAGTCTATTACTATGAATCTATCTATATTATTATACTTATAATATAAAATAAATAAAAAAATATTTGTACATGTTATTGTATGTATGATTAGTAAAATAATAATTAAATAATTTAGATGATGAATAAAACAAAAAAAAAAGGGTCGGCGCAGTGCACCCTAACCGGTATTTTCCAGTAAAAAAAGAAATGACAATCCACTTCATTTTATTCGTAAATATATATTTATTGTATCGGTGTATTTTAAGTGTCTGAAAGACATTAAACATAGGTTAAGTCGCTTTTAAATAAAAAAAAATATCAATTCGTTGTTAGATGTTTTTCGATGAGACAAAATATTGCGCAGTGTTGTATGTTTTTTATCTAGGCCCATCTGATGGGAGGGCGTTTACCTTGTTAGGCTAAGTGTGCCGCGACGGTGTTGCGCCGACCCATAATACACACACGACTTGTGCCACGTGGAGTCGATTAGGTGCTCATTATACCTATCAATTAATCGTTGTTACTTCAGTGTTCCTAATCATTCACTGACAGATCCATCATCTCATTTTTATTTTGTATTATCATTTTTTTTTAAACGGTTTTTTGGCAAATTTATTAATTTGCCTCAAAATGTACATAATTACCTGAAACGTTGCCAAAAATACAAAATATAATTATGGTGCAAACTAATATTACCAGTAAAAGCTTTAGTGCAAGTATTCAATTCAGCTCAATCTGAGGTTAATTCTACAAACAAACAAAATTCAGAAGTTTGTAAATAAACCCAAATATTTTATAAAGTAATTGGTTAATTTTAATCAAATTTTCAACAAATTTTAAACATATATTGGTGCCGATTTGGTAAAAATTTTTAGACATTTTTATCAACCAGTTTTAAAGTTACAACCGGTTAAGTCATCAAAGATTTAATAATTTTTATTAATTAAAACAGAACAAATGCAATTAATTAATGAAATACTGCGCCAATCTTAACCAATTTTTTTAGAAAACTAAAAACACATTTTGTTGATATCTTGGTAAAAATTTTAGAGAAAAATACCAACTCATTCCAAAGTTACAACCGGTTAAGTCATTGCTTACTATCAAAAATTGTAAAATAAAACTAAAATAATGTTTACAAACTAATGAATTTTTTGATGAATTTTAACCAATTTTTTTTACCATTTAAAAAACATTTTGTCAATACCTTGGTATTAATTTTTGAAGATTAATACCAACTCATTCCAAAGTTACAACCGGTTAAGTCATTAATTATTATCAAATTTTCTAAAATAAAACCAAATTTTTGTTAATAATTAATGAAATTTTTGATGAAACTTAACCAAATTTTTACCAAGTTCAAAAAACATTTTAAAGACATATTGGTATAAATTTTGGAAAATAATACCAACTCATTTCAAAGTTACAGCCGGTTAAGACATCTGTAATATAAAATTTTGTTTTAATTTAATGCAAATTTTTAACGAAATACTTAACAAATCTTAACCAAATTTGCACCAAATTTGAGGCATAAATTGGTAAAAATTTGGTACAAATTTTGAAAATTTAAGCCAACTGGTTCTAAAGTTACGTCCGGTTAAGTCATCATTTAATCACAAATTTTCTAAAAAAGAATTAAGACAATTGCAAATAAACAATGAAAAACTTAACTTACTTTAACCAAATTTTTAAAACTATAAGAAAACATATTAAGGACAAATTGATAAAAAGTTTGATGTTTAATATTTTTTGGTTTCAAAGTTACAACCGGTTAAATCATCATTTATTCACAAACTTTGTCAAAAGGAGTTAAAATTATTGCAAAATAATGACGAAATACTTGACTTACTTTAACAAAGTTTTAATAAATTTGAGACCAAAAAATTTTGAGTTTTTATACCATCCGGTTTCAAAGTTACATCCGGTTAAATCATCATTAGATTACAAACTTTGCAAAAAGGAATTGAAATTATTGCAAATAATAAATTAAATACTTGACTTACTTAAACCAAATTTTGAAAACTTTAAGAAAACATGTGAAGGACAATTTGGTATAAATTTTAAATTTTGTTACCGTCCGGTTTCAAAGTTAAATCCGGGTAAATCATAATTTATTCACAAATTTTGCAAAAAGGAGTTTAAACAATTGCAAATAAAAAATGAATTACTTGATTTATTTTATTCAAGTTTTCATAATTTTGATAAAACATATTAAGGACAAATTGGCAAAAATTTTGAGTTTTTATACCATCCGGTTTCAAAGTTACATCCGGTTAAATCATCATTACATTATAAAATTTGCAAAAAGGAATTGAAATTATTGCAAATAATAAATTAAATACTTGACTTACTTAAACCAAATTTTGAAAACTTTAAGAAAACATGCAAAGGACAATTTGGTCAAAAATTTAAATTTTATTACTGTCCGGTTTCAAAGTTACATCCGGTTAAATCATAATTTATTCACAAATTTTGCAAAAAGGAGTTTAAACAATTGCAAATAATAAATGAAATACTTGACTTATTTTAGTCAAAATTTCATAATTTTGATAAAACATATTAAGTACAAATTGGTAAAAATTTTGAATTTTAATACCATTTGGTTTCAAAGTTACATCCGGTTTAATCATAATTTATTTACAAACTTTGTGGAAAGGAGTTTAAACAATTGCAAATATTAAATGAAACAGTTAATTTTTTCAAATTAAATTTTCAAAACTTTTAGAAAACATGATAAGAATTAATTGGTAAAAATTTTGAATTTTAATACCATTTGGTTTCAAAGTTACATCCTGTTAAATCATCATTTATTCACAAGTTTTGCAAACAGGAGTTTAATCAATTGTAAATAATTAATGAAACTAACTTAACTAACTCCAACCAAATTTTCAAAATTTGGAAAAAAATTATTGAGAATTAATTGGTAAAAAATTTGAATTTTAATACCATTTAGTTTTAAAGTTGCATCCGGTTAAGTCAGCAATTCTTCACAAACTCTGTGAAAGTAGTTGAAGATATTGCAAATAATAAATGAAATACTTGACTTACTATAACCAAATTTTCAAAATTTTGAAAAAATTTATTAAGGACAATTTGGTACAAATTTTGAGTTTTAACACTATCCGGTTTCAAAGTTACATCCGGTTAAATCAAAATTTATTTACAAATGTTGTAATTTGAGTCATCAAATTATAAATAACTAACAACTCATTTGAATAATTTTAACCAAATTTGTTGCTCAATTAGAACTCATTTTGGTACTAATTTGACCAAAATTTGGTTAACCAATACCATCCGGTTTTAAAGTTAGGACTAATTAAGTTAACTTGAAGTAATTTTAGTTTTTTAAACAAAGCCAAATAACTTCTAACTCAGTTGAGTAATTTTTACCAAATTTGTTGCTTAATTAAAACATAATTTGGTACTAATTTGGCCAAAATTTTGTTAACCGGCACTAATTGGTTTCAAAGTTAAAATTGATTAAGTTGAATTGAAAAAAATCTAGTTTTTTAAACAAAGCCAGATAACTTCTAACTCAGTTGAGTAATTTTTACCAAGACTGTTGCTTAGTTATAAAATAATTTGGTACTAATTTAACCAAAATTTGGTTAACCAATACTACTTGGTTTTAAAGTTAGGATCAATTAAGTTGACTTAAAATTGTTCAATTTTTATAAAAAAAATAAAAATAACTTTAAACTCAAATGAGTAATTTTAACCAATTTTTTTGTTTAATTGTAACTAAACTTGGTAATAAATTTCACAAAAATTTGGTTAACCAATACTACCTGGTTTTCAACTTAGTACTGATTAAGTTAATTAAAAAAAATATAAAAATTTCAAACAAATGCACTTAATTTCTGATTCAGTTGAGTAACTTTAACCAAATTTGTTGCTCAATTGTAACTTAATTTAGTACTACGTTAACCAAAAATTTGGTTAACCAAATCTAACTGGTTTCAAAGTTAGGATCAATTAAATTAACTAGCAATCACTCTAATTTTTCAAAAAAATGCAAATAACTTTTTACCGAGTTGAGTAATTTTAACCAAATTTGTAGCTCAATTGTAACTGAATTTAGTACTAATTTGACCAAAATTTGGTTAACCAATATTACTTAGTTTTAAAGTTAGGACAAATTAAATTAATTTGAAATAATTCTAATTTTTTCAAAAAACGCAATTAACTTCTAACTAAGTTAAGTAATTTTAAGCAAATTTGTTGCTCAGTTGTAACCCAATTTTGTACTAATTTGGCCAAAAAATCATAACTTAAAACTATCTGATTTCAAAGTTATGGCAAGTTGAGTTACTTTTAACTGATTATGTTAATTTCTACAAGTTTTAATAACTCCCAACTCATTTGAGTATACTCAACCAAATTTGTTACTCAAATAAAACTTATATTGATACTATATTAACCAAAATTTGGTTAAGTAACACTATTTAGTTTTAAAGTTAGAACCAAATTAGTTTATTTTAAATAAATCTGAAATTAAGTTTTGAATCAAATGCAAATAACCCTCAACTCAGTTGAGTAATTTTGAGCAAATTTGTTGCTCAAATGGAACTTATGTTAGTACTAAATTGACCAAAATTTGGTTAACCAATACCATTCGATTTTAAAGTTAGAATCGGTTAAGTTAACTTGAAATAGATTTAAATTTTAAAAAAATCTAAATAACTCCTAACTCAGTTGAGTAATTTTTACTAAATTTGTTGCTCAAATTAAACCCAATTTAGTACTAAGTTGACCAAAATTTAGTTACAAAATACTATCCGGTTTTAAAGTTAGTACAGATGAAGTTAACTTTGAACAATTTTAATTTTGCAAACAAACGCAAAAAACTTCTAACTCAATTGAGTAATTTTAACCAAATTTGTTTATTTATTAGAACTAAAGTGAGTACTAATTTTAACAAAATTTGGTTAACCAATATTTTTTGGTTTCAGAGTTAGGACTAATTAAGCTAACTTAAAATTATTTGAGTTTTCCAAAAAAACGCAAATAACTCCTAACTCAGTTGAATAATTTAAGCTTTATTTGTAGCTCAATACAAATATAATTTGATAATATTTTGACCAAAATTTGGTTAACAAATACCACTTGGTTTCAAAGTTAAGACCAATTAAGTTAACTTAAACTAATTCCAATTTTGTAAACTAACCCAAATAACTCTCCACTTAGTTAAGTAATTTTAATCAAAATTGTTGTTCAAATGTAACCCACTTTAGTACCAATTTTACCAAAATTTGGTTAACCAATACTACCTGGTTTTAATGCTAGAACAAACTAAATTAATTTGCAATTATTCAAGTTTTTTAGAAAAATGCAAATTATTCTTAACTCAGTTGAGTAATTTAAACCAAATTTGTTGCTCACATAAAACTTAATATGGTACTAATTTGACCAAAAAATTATTACCAAATATCAACTAATTCCAAAGTTATAACAAGTTAACTTAGCTCAAATTGATTCCAACTAATCAAACAAACTCAAATAACTCCTAGCTCAATTGAGTAATTTTATCCAAATTTTGTTGATTAGTTAAAACTCAATTTGGTACTATATTGACTAAAAAATATTCACCAAACATCAACTAGTTTCAAAGTTATAGCAAGGTAACTTAGCTCAAACTGAGACCAACTAATCAAACAAACACAAATAACTCCTTACTCAGTTGAGTAATTTAAACCAAATTTGTTGTTCAATTAAAACTTAATTTAGTACTAATTTGATCAAAATTTGGTTAACCAATATTAATCGGTTTCAAAGTTAGGAGCAATTAAGTTAACTTTAACTTAAAATAATTTTAATTTTTCAAACAAAAGCAAATAACTCCCAACTCAGTTGAGTAATTAAACCAATTCTTTTTGTTCAAATAAAACTCAATTTGTTACTAATTTGAGCAAAATTTTGTTAATTAATATAATGTGGTTTCAAAATTAAAACCAATTAAGTCAATTGAAAATAAGTTAAGTTTATCAAAAAAATGCAATTAACTCCTAGCTCAGTTGAGTAATTTTATTTAAATTTATTGTTCTATTAGTACTTAATTTGATACTATTTTGACCAAATAATCTAGAACCAAAACTATCCGGTTTTAAAGTTATAGCAAAATAAATTTTCTGAAACTGATTCCAATTATTTAAGAAAATCCTTATAACTCCAAATTCAACTGAGTAATTTTAACCAAATTTGTTACTCAATTAAAGCTTAGTTTGGTACTAATTTAACCAAAGTTTGGTCCGGTTTCAAAGTTAGAACCGATTTAGTTAATTTGAAATAAATCTAATTTTTGAAACAAATGCATATAACTCCTAACTCAATTAAGTAATTTTGAGCAAATTTGTTGCTCAATATAAACTGAATTTGATGTTAATTTGGCCAAAAAATATTTAATCAATGCCAACAGGTTTCATAGTTATGTCAAGTTCTGTTAACTAAAGTTAGTTCTAAATAATCAAACAAATCTAAATAACTCCTAATTTAGTTGAGTAATTTAAGCCAAATTTGTTGCTCAATATAAACTCAATTTGATACTAATTTGACCAAAAATTTTTGAAACAATACCAACCGGCTTCATAATTATGTCAAGTTTGGTTAACTTAAGTTAGTTCTAAATAATTAAACAAATCTAAATAACTCCTAACTCAGTCGAGTAATTCAAACCAAACTTTTTGCTCAATTAAAACTTAATTTAGTACTAATTTGACTAAAATTTTGTTAACCAATTTAATTCAGTTTTAAAATTAGGACCGATTAAGTTAACTTAAAATGATTCAAATTTTTGAAACAAGTGCAAGTAACTCCTAACTCAGTTGAGTAATTTTTACCAAATTTGTTGTTCAATAAAAACTCAGTTTGGTACTAAATTGACCAAAAAAATTAAAAACAATTACAACCGGTTTCAAAGTTATGTCAAGTTATGTTAACTCAAGTTAGTTTAACATAATCAAACAAATTTAAATAACTCCTAACTCAGTTGAGTAATTTAAACCAAATTGAATGACCAAAATTTTTTTATAAAATATCAATTTGTTTTAAAGTTATTGCAATTTTAATGATTTCAGAAACAATTGCTAATAACTCATAGCTCACTTGATAAAATTAAACCAAATTTGTTGCTCAATTTTGGTATTAATTTGTCCAAAAATTTCGATTTCAAACTACTGGTAATATTAGATTGCATCCTTCGCACAAAAGTAAAACTCAAGTACCAAACCTGATAATCAAGAGACAAACAAAAACAAAAAAGAATGTGTTCATAACTCTTCAATCCCTTCTTAAAAGCACAAAACAAATAATCATCATCATGCCCTGTATATACTACGACAAACGCACAATTATAATTTTCATCGAAAGGAACTAATTTCGGCCTAAATCTTAAACAAAAATCGAGACTTAATTTTTTAAGAAACAAAATAAGATCTGCCAGCGGATGCTAGCTAAATAAATTAGGGCACTAAAACAATTATTTATCTGTATGTAACTTGACACTAGAAGACGTCTATTTTAAGTGTGATTTTCGAAACAATCATTCATTACTAAGATGAAAATAATAAAGAATTAAAATAATAACTGTGGTATTTCCAAAAAAAAAATTAATGAATAGAATTAAATAAATAATAAACGTTTTGTTTTATATTATTATTAAGTTGACCAGACAAATGCAACGCTTATTTAGTTGATTATTTAGTTTTTAATGATTTCGATGATGATGAATGTGCCTGTATTTCGTTTGTGCCAACAATTCGCTAGGCAAACAAAATAATAAAAAAGTGTCATGTAACATATTTAGTATTTAGTGCTTGTATATTTGTAAATACGCTTAATATATTGCCCCCCCCCCCCCGAAATCATCCCCCCACAAACATCCCTTACTGAAATTTGAAAGCGTTTTGTTTTTTTTTTAATTGCGCGCGCTTTCAATATTAATTTTAATTTATGTTTGTTCATCATATGTTATAAAATGCCAAATTTTCAATCTTAGCTTCCAAAAACTGACTGAGAATTGATTCAATGAATTGGAAATAAATTTGAAAATTCTTTAATTTGGTTTGTTAAATATGCATCCAGTTTTGGTTGATCCAATTTACTACAAAAAATTTTGAATTTGCGTATATTGCATCTGGGAATAAATTGGTTATAAAATATTTAATTTTGGTTTATCAAAAAATGTTCAAGGCTCTTCAAAATAAAGTCCTAGTTTGCCCAAAAAAAATATTTATTTTGAAATGAGTCTTGATTTGTGTATATTTAATGTAGGAAAAAATTGGTTTTGAAATATCAATTTTTGGTTTGTCGAAAATAGTTTAAGGCTCTTCAAATTGAAGACCCGATTGGTCCAACAAATTAATTTTACCTTAAAAATGTCTTAATTTATGTGAATTTGATATAGAAAAAAATTGGTCTGAAAATATTAAATTTTGGTTTATCGGAAAATGTTCATGGCTCTTCAAAATAAAGTCCTAGTTTGCCCAAAAAAATTATTTATTTTAAAAAGAGTCTTGATTTGTGTATATTTAATGTAGGAAAAAATTGGTTTTAAAATATCAATTTTTGGTTTGTCAAAAAATGTTTAAGGCTCTTCAAATTGAAGACCCGATTGGTCCAACAAGTTAATTTTACCTTAGAAATGTCTTAATTTATGTAAATTTGATACAGAAAAAAAATTGGTCTTAAAATATTTAATTTTGGTTTATCGGACTCTTCAAAATAAAGTCCTAGTTTGCCCAAAAAAAATATTTTTCTTGAAAATAGCCTTAATTTGTGTATATTTAATGTAGGACAAAATTGGTTTTAAAATATCAAGTTTTGGTTTGTCAAAAAATGTTTAAGGCTCTTCAAATTAATGACCAGATTGGTCCAACAAATTAATTTTACTTTGGAAATGTCTTAATTTATGTAAATTTGAAATAGAAAAAAATTGGTCTTAAATTATCAATTTTTGGTTTATCCAAAAATGTTTAAAGCTTTTTAAAATAAAGACTTAAATGGTCCAACAAATTAATTTTACTGCAAAAATGTCTTAATTCATTTAAATTTGAAATAGAAAAAAATTGGGCTTAAAAATCCATTTTTGGTTTATCAAAAAATGTTTACGGCTCTTCAAAATAAAGACCCAATTGGTCCAAAAAATTAGTTTTATTTAAAAAATGTTTTTATACATTTAAATTTAATGTCAAAAAAAATTGGTTTTAATATATTCAATTTTGGTCTATCTAAAAATGTTTATGGCTTTTCCAAATAAAGACCAATTGGTGCAACAATATATTTTTACTTCAAAAATGTTTTAATCTATCTAAATTAATTTTGGAAAAAAAATTTTTATGAAATTTTCAATTTTGGTTAATCCAAAAGTGTTAATAACTCTTCAAAGTAAAGACCCAATTGGTCCAACAAATTAATTTTAAATCAAAAATGTCTTAAGTCATGTAAATTAAATTTGGGCAAAATTTGAGACCAAAATATCAATTTTTGGTTTATCCACAAATGTTCATGGCTCTTCAAAATAAAGACCAAATTGGTCCAACAAATTAATTTGACATCAAGCATATATTAATTTGGGAAACATTAATTTTGCAACAAAAAAATTAAGTTTTGGATCAACTTGAAACGTTTATGGCTTATGAAAATGAAGATGTAATTAGTCCAAAAAATAGATTTTGCTGCAATTTTGCTGTAATTTATGTAAATTAAATTTCCAAAAAAAATTGGTCCAAAATTTTGGTTTGTTGTTTGTTTGAAGCACTTCCAAATGTAGGTTTAATTGGTACAACTTTGCTAAAAAGTCTTAATTTATCTAATGTGCATCTAGAATTTAAAAAATAAATTTTGGTATACCCTGAGTAGTTCAAGGCTTTTTCAACTAAAGTCCAAAGTAGCCCAACTAATTTATTTTTTTACAAAATTGTTTCAATCCAAGTAAATTTATTGCACATTAAATTTGGTTTAAAAATTTTCAATTTAGGTTTGTCTTAAATTGTTCAAGGCTCTTCCAAACAAAGACTTAGCATTATTTGTAATCAAAAATGTTTTAATTTTAATAAAATTTCAAAATATCAAATTTTCTGTGTTCATGGCTCTTCCAAGTAAAGACCAAAATGGCCCAACTTTAAAAAACGTTTTTAAATAAATTTAACATGAGTTTAGAATAAATTATTTACAAAATTTTGGAATTTGGTTTAGTCTAAATTGTTCATAGCTCTTCCAATTAAAGTCCAAATTAGCCCAACAATTTTATTTCTTAACAAAAGTGTCTCAATTCAAGTAAATTTGATGTGCATCAAAATTGGTTTCAAAATTTTCAATATAGGCCAAACTTGAAATGGTTAAAGCTCTACCAAATGAATACCAAACTGCCCAACAATTTTATTTTTAATGTTTTAATCAATTTTTCCTTCAAAATATTATATTTTGATCTAGTTTGTAACATTCAAAGGTCTTCAAAATGATGACCTAAATGGCCCAAATTATTTATTTAATATTTTAAAATTATAAAAATTGCTATTGAAATAAAATTGCTTCCAAAATTGTCTACTTTGGTCTAGCATTGAATGTTGGATGTTGATCAAAATGGGATAAAAACCTCCCAACAAATTTATTTCTTAGCAAAAATGTTTCAAATCTGAGGAAATTTAATCAACATCAACATCCCCTTCAAAATTATTAACATAGGTTAGGTCTTAAATGTCCAAAGTTCTACAAAATAAAGACAAAATTGCCCAACAATTTTCTTATTAGTTCAAAACATTTAAATTAATTTTTGCTTTCTAAACACTACATTTTGGTTCTGTTTAAAATGTTTAAAAACCTTCAAAATTAAGACCTAAATAGCCCAAATTATTTATTTTGAAACCAAAATGTTTTACAATTATAAAATTTGCAATTAGAATTAAATTGGTTCTAAATTTGTTTGTTTTGGTTCAGCTTTAAACGTTTGGTGTTGATCAAAATAGGATCAAAGCTGCCCAACAAATTAATTTTTTGATTAAAACGATTTGATTGAAGTAAATTTGTTTCAAAATTTTGTATTTTGGTTCAATTTTAAATGTTATTTTTATGAAAAATTGTTGCATTTTGACCAAATTTAGTTATAAAATTTTTAAGTCCAAAATTGATTTATTCCAAATAAACTTATTCTAGACCAAAATTGGTTTCAAAATTTGTTCAAAATTAATGCAATAAATGAGTTTTTGACCAAAAATGTTCGAATTTAAGTACATTACATCTGTGCCAAAACTGGTCTTAAAATTTCAAATTTTGATTCAATTTAAATTGTTTACGGTTCTTCAAAATAAATTCAAAAAATTTATATTTATGCAAAAATGCTGTAATCCATCTATCCTTTATGGAAATAAAAATTGGTTTCAAAATTCCTAAATTTGGTTTTAAATTGCAATTTTATTCTTAAAGATATTTTTGGGCCAAAACGTTGCATTTAATCAATTTTTTGATGAAACAAAATTAGGTTTAAAAATTCCAAAATTTGGCTTGATCAACAAATTGGAAATCCTTTTCAAAATAATATTTTTTAAATTTTTTAATGCAAAAAGGTTGTAAATTAGCTACATTTTGCGGATACCAAAATTGGTTCCAAAATATTTTATTTTATTTTGACCTCTAAAGTACAATTTAATTTAAATAAATTAATAAAAAAAAAATTGATGCAAATTTTTATGGGCAGAAAAAATGGTTTTGAAATTTATAGTTTTGGTTCGATTTCCAAAGTACAGGACTGTTTTAAATGAAGACCAATTAGTAATTTTCAAAATATTGTAATGCAAACATTTTGTGATTCATTTTATATTTATTAAAGTACAAATTGGTTTCAAAATTATTTAATTTGGTTTGGCTTTTTATGCACATGGCTCTTCAAAATAAAGTCCAAATAGTGTTTTTGAAATAGTTTTAGTACAAAAAGTTTGTAATTCATATATTCTTTAAAAATGTTTAAATTGGTTTTAGTATTCCTAATTTTGGTTTGGCCAGTAGATTACAAAACAGTTCAAAATAAAGATTAATTAGTAATTTCAAAAATATTCCAAGCCAAAAATGTTAGAATTCATTTATTCTTGGTTTGACCTTTTAAGTACATGGCTCTTCAAAATAAAGACCAATCAACAATTTTAAAACTAATTTAATCCAAAAATGTTGTAATTTATTTAATCTTTGTGAGTACAAAATTTGAAAACAAAATTCTAAAATTTGATTTAACCTCTAGACTACATGGGACTTCAAAATAAAAACTAATTACTAATTTCAAAATTATTTAAAACCAAAAATGTTGCAATCTATTTAATATTATTGGATAAAAAATTTGGGAGCTAAATTCTAAATTTTGGATTGACCTCATAAGTACATGGCTTTTCAAAATAAAGACTAATCAATAGTTTTAAAATTATTATAAGCCAAAATTGTTGCAAACTATTTTATCTTTGTGGATATAAAATTTTGTTACACAATCCCAAAGTTTTATTTGACTTTTTAAGTACATGGCTCTTCATAATAAAAATCAATTAGTAATTTTAAACTATTTTAGGCCAAAAATGTTGTAATCCATTTAATCTTAATAGATATCAAATTTGGATACAAAATTCTAAATTTTGGTTTAACCTCTAAGGTACATGCTTCTTTAAAATTAAGACCAATTTGTAAATTTAAAATTATTTAAAACCAAAAATGTTTGAATCCATCTAAACTTTTCAGATATTAAATTTGGGCATACAATTCCAAATTTTAATTTGACTTTTGAAGCTCAGATTTCTTCAAAATAAAGTCTAATTAATAATTTTAAAATTATTTAAACCCAAAAACGTTGGAATTCATTTAATCTTCATGGATAACAAAATTGGGCACAAAATCTAAAATTTTGATTTGACTTACAAAGTGCATAGCTCTTTAAATTAAAGACCAATCAATAATTTTGAAATTATTTAAACCCAAAAAATGTTGGAATTTGTGTAAATTTTCTAGATATAAAAGTTGGGCACAAAATCTTATATTTTGAATTGACCTCCAAAGTACATAGCTCTTCAAATCAAAGTTCAACTAATAATTTTGAAATAATTTTAAGCCAAAAATATTGTAATCCATCTAAACTTTATAGATATAAAATTTGGTTACAAAATTTTAAATTTCAATTTGACTTCTAAAGTACATGGCTCTTCAAAATAAAGACCAATAAGTAGTTTCAAAATTATTTTAAGCCAAAAACATTGTAATCCATCTAATCTTTCAAAATATAAAATTTTGTTTAAAAATTCTAAATTTTTATTTGACCTCCAAAGTACATAGCTCTTCAAATTGAAAATTAATCAATAATTTTAAAACCATTTTAAGCCAAAAATGTTGAAATTTATCTAATCTTTATGAATATAAAATTTGGCCACAAAATATCAAATTTGGAATCGACCTCCAAAGTACATAACAGTTCAAAATTAAAACCAATCAATAATTTTAAATTTATTTTAAGCCAAAAATGTTGTATTCTATCTAATCTTTATGGATATAAATTTTGGGCACCAAATCTTAAATTTTGAATTGACCTCCAAAGTACACAACTCTTCAAAACTAAGACCAATCAATTATTTTAAACTAAAAATGTTGTAAACCATCTAATCTTTGTGGATATAAAATTTGGGCACTAAATCCTAAATTTTGGTTTGACCTTTAAAGTGCATGGTTCATCAAAATAAAGACCAACTAATTTCATTAAATTATTTTAGATGCAATAGCATTATGAGTCAATAAAAAACAATTATTTCAAAACTTGGCAAACAAATTTTTTCAATTTGTAAATTTTTTTAAACCAAATTAATGAATTAATTTACTTCCATCCAATCAATCAAATTAACTTATTTTCGAATCACTATTATACAAAAAGCACTTTGCCTAATTTCAATCGATTAAAAATGCTCAAGAAACTTGTTCTTCCTAAAAGCAATTGTATACCCCTGACAGAAATAATCATCCTCCGCTGGGCCTAATAATCAAGTAATTCCGGCATATTCCCCACTGTTCCATCACGAAATTAAAAAAACATATTTAATAATTGGTTGTGTCTATAACGTATAATTCAAATTTGTTAATAAATGGATTTATATATATATATACATATATAAGTGGCCATTCGGCACCATTAAATAACAACTTGAATTGTTGTAAAAATTTAACCCAAAGATGGTTTCTTAAACAACGAAAGTATTGTCTAAAATAATCGATGGAATGTGTGAATATGCAGCATAATAAAACCTCGCTATAAACTAATTTACCGCTTATTAAATTACATATAATTTAAAATAAATGAAGAAACATAAAAATGCCACCGTTCCCTATCTGTACCTGAGCGATAGTACTTTCATTACCATTGTTGTTCAGTAACTAAGCGACTAGTTGCTGCTGTTGTTACCATATTTATTATTTATTATTTACATTTTAATTATTTCCCAACACAACTAACTTAATTTATTTTTTAAACAATAAGAATATTTGTGTCCAATATAATAAAATATATTTTACACTAAAATGAAAAAAATATAAATAAATGAATAAAATAATGTCTCAAATTGTTGTGCTCATTTTATATAATATATAAATATATATCAAAATAAATAAATTTAAAAAAACAACTGAATAAATTATACAAATTTAATCTAATGTCAATATTTATAGCTCAAAAAAATCTTTTTTATAATTTCATTTGAAAATAAATAAAAATCAAAAAAATAAAATCGTGTGTATAAAAAAAAGTAAGAATTGAAACAAATTTTTTTGTGCCGATTTTTTAAATTTAAATAAAATAAAGACAATCCGTTTTGGAAAAGATTCAACAAAATTTGTTTCTATTTGATTAGTGTATAAATATTGTATAAAGATAATATTCATCGATTTTATTTTCATTTATTTCATTGTGTTATTGTAATAAAGTAAAATAAATGTTTTGTTTGACTGTTTTTAAAAATATTTGTTGTTACATTCTGTCCAAAGGTTTCCAAAAAAACAAACGTATGTTTAATATAAAAGAAGTGTATATGTATATACTTGTATTATTGTATGCACAATAAAATATGGCGTTGTACTTATAAAAAAATTAAATATGTTTCGTTTTATTGATGGATGAATTGTATTGGTTTTATTATGTTTGTAATGTTATTGAAATGATTTTTAGGAAGGATGGTTCAAGCGGTTTCCAGTCTGTTGAAGTAAGTAAAGCTATATTTGTTGTTAATACCTGTTTTTAAAATTGAGTTAAAAAATCAAGTTAAAAAACTCACTTCTTTTAAAATAATAATAATAATAATATATATATTATTCAAA
The DNA here is from genome assembly GCA_963932245.1 of Tachinus rufipes. NCBI lineage: Eukaryota > Metazoa > Arthropoda > Insecta > Coleoptera > Staphylinidae > Tachinus > Tachinus rufipes. Next base: position 2,011,599 of record OZ010743.1, on the reverse strand, counting down.
AACAAGTGACTTTATTCAAAATTAAAATTGGATTATTAAAAATATTTTTAATAATTTTTTGAAATATTTTATAATTATTCAAAAAACTCACTTTTTTTGGATTGATGCTGAGGTTACATTGTTTACCCCAGAACCTCAAAATTTATACCAAGTAAGGTTTAAATATTCAGAAACAAGTGACTTTATTCAAAGTCAAAAATACTATTTCAAAATATTTTTTATTATTTTTTGAAATATTTTAAAATTTTTCAAAAAACTCACTTTTTTGAATTGATGCTAAAGTTATAATTTTTACCTTAGAACCTCAAAATTTGTACCAAGTAAGGCATAAATATTTAGAAACAAGTAACTTTATTCAAAATTAAAATTGCATTTTTATAAATATTTTTTATAATTTTCTGAAGTATTTCTTAATTATTTAAAAAACTCACTTCTTTTGAATTGATGGTGAGATTATATTTTTTACTCTAGAACCTCAAAATTTGTACCAAGTAAGGTTTGAGTATTCAGAAACAAGTGATTTTATTTAAAATTAAAATTGTTATATTAAAAAGAAAATTATAATTTTTTGAAATATTTTATAATTTTTCAAAAAACTCACTTCTTTTGAATTGATGCTGAGGTTACATTGTTGACCCTAGAACCTCAAAATTTGTACTAAGTAAAGTATAGATATTCAAAAACAAGTTAATTTATTCAAAATCAAAATTGGATTATTAAAAATATTTTTTATAATTTTTTAAAATATTTTATAATTTTTTAAAAAACTTAATTCTTTTGAATTGATGCTAAGGTTATATTTTTAAATCTAGAATCTCAAAATTTGAACCAAGTAAAGATTAAATATTTAAAAACAAGTTACTTTATTCAAATTTAAAATTGGATTATTAATTTTTTTTATATATATATTTCTAAAATATTTCTTAATTATTCAATAAACTCACTTCTTTTGAATTGATGCTGAGGTTACATTGTTTACCCAAGAACCTCAAAATTTGTAGCAAGATAGGTTAAAATATTCAAAAACAATAAACTTTTTTCAAAATTTAAATTGGATTATTAACAATATTTTTTATAATTTTTTGAAATATTTTAGAATTCTTCAAAAAACTCTCTACTTTTAAATTGATGCTGAGGTTACATTGTTTACCCTAGAATCTCAAAATTTGTACCAAGTAAGGTTCATATATTCAAAAACAAGTGACTTTATTCAAAATTGAAATTGGATTATTAAAAATATTTTTTATAATTTTTTAAAATATTTTATATTTTTCAAAAAACTCACTTTTTTTAAATTGATGCTGAGATTACATTTTTGACTCTAAAATCTCAAAATTTGTATCAAGTAAGGTTTAAATATTCAAAAATTAGTGATTTTATTCAAAATTGAAATTACAGTATTATAAATATTTTTTTAAATTTTTTGAAATTTGTTATAATTTTTCAAAAAGCTCACTTTTTTTGAATTGATGTTGAGGTTATATTTTTCACTCTAAAACCTCAAAATATGTACCAAGTAAGGTTTAAATATTCAAAACCAGATAACTTTTATTAAAATTTAAATTGGATTATTAAAAATATTTTTTATAATTTTTTGAAATATTTACAAAAATTTCATCAAACTCACTTCTTTTAAATTGTAGCTGAGGTTACATTGTGCACCCTAGAACCTCAAAATTTGTACCAAGTAAGTTTTAAAGATTTAAAAATAAGTAATTTTAATCAAAATTTAAATTAATTTATTAGAAGTATTTTTTATAATATTCTTAAATATTTCTTAATTATTCAAAAAACTTCCTGTTTTTGTACTGATGCTGAGGTTACATTTTTAACCCTAAAATCTCAAAAATTTGTACCAAGTAAGGTTTAAATATTCAAAAACAAGCGACTTTAATCAAAACTAAAATTATATTATTAAAAATTGTTTTTATAGTTTTTTGAAATTATTTATAATTTTTCAAAAAACTTACTTTTTTTTTAATTTATGCTGAGGTTACATTGTTGACCTTAGAACCTCAAAATTTGTACCAAGTAAGGTTTATATATTCAAAAATAGGAAACTTTATTCAAATTTAAAATTGGATCAATAAAAATATTTTTTATAAATTTTTGAATTTTTTTATAATTTTTCCAAAAACTTACTTCTTTTGAATTGATGCTAAGGTTATATTTTTTACCCTAAAACCTCAAAATTTGTACCAAGTAAGGTTTAAATATTCAAAAACAAGTAAACTTATTCAAAATTAAAATTGGATTTTTAGAAATATTTTTTATAATTTTTTGAAATTTATTTATATTTTTTCAAAAAACTCATTTTATTTGATTTGATGCTAGGGTTACATTGTTCACTCTTGAACTACAAAATTTGTACTAAGTGAGGTTTAAATATTTAAAAATTAATGGCTTTATTCAAAATTAAAACTAGATTATTAAAAATAATTTTTTATAATTTTCTGAATTATTTCTTAATTATTCAAAAAACTCACTTCTTTTGAATCGATGCTGAGGTTATATTTTTTACCCAAGAATCTTAAAATTTGTACCAAGTAAGGTTTAAATATTCAAAAACAAGTGACTTTATTTAAAATTAAAATTGTTATATTAAGATAAAAATTATAATTTTTTGAATTTTTTTATAATTTTTTAAAAAACTCACTTCTTTTGAATTAATGCTGAGGTTACATTGTTTACCCTAGAACCTCAAAATTTGTACCAAGTGAGGTTTAAATATTCAAAAACAAGTGACTTTATTCAAAATCAAAATTGGACAATTGAAAATATTTTTTATAATTTTTTAAAATATTTTATATTTTTCAATAAACTTATATCTTTTGAATTGATGCTGAGGTTACATTGTTAACCCTAGAACCTCAAAATTTGTACTAAGTAAAGTTTAGATATTCAAAAACAAGTGACTTTATTCAAAATTAAAATTGGATAATTAAAAATATTTTTTATAATTTTTTAAAATATTTTATAATTTTCAAAAAACTCACTTCTTTTGAATTGATGCTGAGGTTACATTGTTTTACCCTAAAACCTCAAAATTTGTACCAAGCGAGGTTTAAATATTCAAAAACAAATGACTTTATTCAAAATTAAAATTGGATTATTAAAAATATTTTTTATAATTTTTTGAAATTATTTATAGTTTTTTTTTTAAACTAACTTCTTTTAAATTGATGCTGAGGTTATATCTTTTATTGTAGAATTTCAAAATGTGTACCAAGTAAGGTTTAAATATTTAAAAACAAGTTACTTTATTTAAAATTGAAATTGTTATATTAAAAAATATATATATATAATTTTTTGAAATTTTTTATAATTTTTCAAAAAACTGACTTCTTTTGAATTAATGCTGAGATTATATTTTTTACCCTAGAACCTTAAAATTTGTACCAAGTAAAGTTTAAATATTCAAAAACAAGTGACTTTATTCAAAATTGAAATTGCATTATTATAAATATGTTTTATAATTTTTTGAAAATATTTATAATTTTTCAAAAAACTCATTTCATTTGCTGGTGTTACATTGTTCACTCTAGAATCTCTAAATTTGTACCAAGTGAAGTTCAAATATACAAAAACAAAATACTTTATTCAAAATTAAAATTGGATTATTAAAAATATTTTTATAATTTTCTGAATTATTTCTTAATTATTCAAAAAACTCACTTCTTTTGAATTGATGCTGAGGCTATAATTTTCACCATAGAACCTCAAAATTTGTACCAAGTGAGGTTTAAATATTCAAAAACAAGTGACATTATTCAAAATTAAAATTGCATAACTAAAAATATTTTTTTATAATTTTTTAAAATATTTTATATTTTTCAAAAAACTCACTTTGTTTGAATTGATGCTGAGGTTACATTTCTGATTCTAGATTCTCAAAATTTGTACCAAGGTTAAAAAATTAAAAACAAGTTTATTTAAAATTTAAATTAGATTAGTAAAAAAATTGTTTTTTATTTTTTTAAATATTTTATATTTTTTCAAAAAACTCACTTTTTTTGAATTGATGCTGAGGTTATATTTTTTACCTCAGAAACTCAAAATTTGTACCAAGTGAGGCCTAAATATTCAAAAAGAAGAGACTTTAATCAAAACTAAAATTAGATTATTAAAAATATTTTTTATAATTTTTTGAAGTTATTTGTAATTTTTCAAAAAACTCACTTCTTTTGAATTAATGCTGAGGTTACATTGTTTAACCTAGAACCTCAAAATTTTTACCAAGTAAGTTTTAAATATTCAAAAACAAGTTATTTTAATTAAAGTTAAAATTATCAAAAATAATTTTTATAAATTTTTGAAATATTTTATAATTTTTCAAAAATCTTACTTCTTTTAAATTGATGCTGTGATTACATTTTTAACCCTAGAATCTCAAATATTGTACCAAGTAAGGTTTAAATATGTAAAAACAAGTGATTTTATTCAAAATTAAAATTGCTTTATTAAAAATTATTTTTATAATTTTCTGAAATATTTCCTAATTAATTAAAAAACTCACTTTGTTTGAATTGCTGCTGAGGTTACATTTTTCACCCTTGAACCTCAAAAATTGTACCAAGTAAGGTTAAAATATTCAAAAATAAAAAACTTAATTCAAAATTAAAATAGTTTAATTAAAAATATTTTTTATAATTTTTTGAAATTATTTATAATTTCTTAAAAAACTAACTTTTTTTGAATTGATGCTGAGGTTACATTGTTTACTCTAGAACCTTAAAATTTGTACTAAGTGAGGTTTAAATATTTAAAAATTATTGGCTTTATTCAAAATTAAAAATAGATTATTAAAAATATTTTTTTATAATTTTCTGAATTATTTCTTAATTATTCAAAAAACTCACTTCTTTTGAATTGATGCTGAGGTTATATTTTTTACCAAAGAATCTCAAAATTTGTACCAAGTAAGGTTTGAATAATTAAAAACAAGTGACTTCGTTTAAAATTGAAATTGTTATATTAAAAAAAAAATATAATTTTTTGAAACTTTTTATAATTTTTTACAAAACTGACTTCTTTTGAATTAATGCTGAGGTTTTTTTTTTACCCTAGAATCTCAAACTTTGTACAAAGTAAGGTTAAAAAATTTAAAAACAAGTGACTTTATTCAAAATTTAAAATAAATTATTAAAAATATTTCTATAATTTTTTGAAATATTTTATATTTTTTCAAAAAACTCAATTCTTTTAAATTGATGCTGAGGTTACATTGTTGACCCTAGAACCTCAAAATTTGTACCAAATAAGGTTTAAATACTCAAAAACGGGTGACTTTATTAAAAATTTAATTTGCATTATTAAAAATATTTTTTATAATTTTTTAAATCATTTTAAAAAATTTCAAAAAAACTCACTTTTTTGAATTGATGCTGAGGTTACATTGTTTATCCTAGAACCTCAAAATATGTACCTAGTAAAGTTTAAATATTTAAAAACAAGTGACTTTATTCAAAATTAAAATTGGATAATTAAAAATATTTTTTATAATTTTTTGAAATATTTTATATTTTTTTAAGAAACTCACTACTTTTGATTTGATGCTGAGGTTACATTTTTAACTCTAGAACCTCAAAACTTGTACCAAGTGAGGTTTTAATATTCAAAAACGAGTGATTTTATTCAAAATTAAAATTGGATTATAAACAATTATTTTTATAATTTATTGAAATATTTCTTAAATTTTCAAAAAACTCACTTTTTTTGAATTGATGCTGAGGTTACATTGTTTAACCTAGAACCTCAAAATTTTTACAAAGTAAGTTTGAAATATTCAAAAACAATGTATTTTAATCAAAATTAAAATTGGATTATTAAAAATATTTTTTATAATTTTTTGAAATATTTTATAATTTTTCAAAAAACTCAATTCTTTTAAATTTATGCTGAGAATACATTGTTTACTCTAAAACCTCAAAATTTGTACCAAGTAAAGTTTAAATACTCAAAAACAAGTAACATTAATCAAAATTAAAATTGAATAATTAAAAATATTTTTTATAATTTTTTTAAATTATTTTTAATTTTTCAAAAAACTCACTTTGTTTGAATTGATGCTGAGGTTCATTTTGTACCCTAGAACCTCAAAATTTGTACCAAGTGAGGTTTAAATACTTAGAAATAAGTGACATTATTCAAAATTAAAATTGTTATATTAGAAATATTTTTTTTAGTTTTTTGAAATATTTTATTTTTATTTAAAGAACTCACTTCTTTTGAATTGAGGCTGAGGATACATTGTTTACCCTCGAATCTCAAAATTTGTACCAAGTAAGGTTTAAATATTCAAAAACAACTAACATTTATTAAAATTCAAATTGGATTAATAAAATATTTTTATAACTTTTTGAAATATTTTATAATTTTTTAAAAAACTCACTTCATTTGAATTGATGCTGAGGTTACATTTTTTACTCTAGAACTTCAAAAATTGTACCAAGTAAGGTTTAAATATTTAAAAACAAATGATTTTAATCAAACCTATAATTGGATTATTAAAAATATTGTTTAGTATTTTTTGAAATATTTTATAATTTTTCAAAAAACTCATTTTTTTTAATTGATGCTGAGGTTATATTTTTCACTCTAAAACCTCAAAATTTGTACCAAGTGAGGTTTAAATATTGAAAAACAAGTGACTTTATTCAAAATTAAAATTGAATAATTAAAAATATTTTTTATAATTTTTTTAAAATTATTTATAATTTAAAAAAAACTCACTTCTTTTGATTTGATGCTGAGGTTACATTTTTAATTCTAGTACCACAAAACTTGTACCAAGTAGAGTTAAAATATTCGAAAACAAGTGACTTTATTCAAAATTAAAATTAGATTTTTAAAAATATTTTTTATAGTTTTTTGAAATATTTTATAATTTTTCAAAAAACTCACTTCTTTTGAATTGATGCAGAGGTTATATTTTTTACCTTAAAACTTCAAAATTAGTACCAAGTAAAGTTTGAATATTCAAAAACAAGTGACTTTATTCAAAATTAAAATTAGACCAACAAAAATATTTTTTATAATTTTTTTAAAATTATTTATAATTTAAAAAAAACTCACTTCTTTTGATTTGATGCTGAGGTTACATTTTTAATTCTAGTACCACAAAACTTGTACCAAGTAGAGTTAAAATATTCGAAAACAAGTGACTTTATTCAAAATTAAAATTAGATTTTTAAAAATATTTTTTATAGTTTTTTGAAATATTTTATAAATTTTCAAAAAACTCACTTCTTTTGAATTGATGGTGAGGTTACATTGTTTACTATAAAAACTCAAAATTTGTACCAAGTAAAGTTTAAATATTCAAAAACAAGTGACTTTATTCAAAATTTAAATTGGAAAAATAAATTTTTTTTTTTATTTTTTTTAAATATTTTATAATTTTTTAAAAAACTTACTTCTTTTGAATTGATGCTGAGGTTATATTTTTTACTCTAGAGCCTCAAAATTTGTACCAAGTAAGGTTTAAATATTTAAAATTAAGTGACTTAATTCAAAATTAATATTAGATATTTAAAAATATTTTTTTATAATTTTTTGAATTATTTTATAATTTTTCAAAAAAATTACTTTTTTGAATTGATGCTGAGATTACATTGTTTACCCTAGAATTTCAAAATTTGTACCAAGTAAGGTTTAAATATTCAAAAACAAGTGGTTTTATTCAAAACTTAAAATGGATTACTAAAAATATTTTTTATAATTTTTTGAAATATTTTATAATTTTTCAAAAAACTCACTTCTTTTGAATTGATGCTGAGATAATATTTTTACCTTAGAACCTTAAAATTTGTACCAAGTAAGGTTTAAATATTCAAAAACAATTGACTTTATTTAAAATTGAAATTGTTATAGTAAAAATATTTTTTATAATTTTTAGAAATATTGACATATTATAATTTTTGTCCTATATAAATAGTAAGATTATCAAGATTATACTGAATAATAAACTCAACGGCTTGTTATTATTAAAAAGCATTATTTCTGAAGTGTTTACAAATAAATGTACGTGCCCGTTAGGGTACAAATAATAAAATGAATGGAAACGAAGACGGAGCTGAAAATAAATCAGTTTTATTATCAGACGAAGAGCGAGAGGCAGATTCAATAACAGAAGAGTCACAGACAGATACTGATTATGAAACACCAAAATCAAAAAAACGAGGTAGACCAAAAAAAGGGAAACAAAATATTATTTTTAAAATACCTACAAATTTAAATATGACACCATCAAATATTAATGCAACAACGTTATCTACAACTTCAATGGTCACGCAAAATGTAATATCGGTCCCATTAAAATCTGCAGAACAAACAACAAAAAACCAGCAACAAATTAAAACTACATATATACAAAGAAATAATACATACAAAAATGTATTTTATATAGAAACCAGCAAGAAATACACACGCACACAATTATCTGACGTATGGTGTCATGATAACCAAAATTTAAACGACACAATTCTTGTTACAAAAACAGGCTTTGTAATAAAATCTAACAACAGCAAAGAATTAACCATATCTAAGTTAAAAGAATTAAAACAAAATAACGTTTTAACATGTTTTAAAGAATCACCATCATCTACACCAATAACCAAACGAATGCCAACTGACTCTTACTCCGCCGTAATTACGTCGGTGGATCAAGATCTAACAGACGAAGAAATTTCAAACGTTTTAAAACAAAATAATATTGAGCACCGATATTGCAAAAGAATTATTTCAAGAGCAACAGGTCAAGCTACTTTCAAAATAAGAATAATTACTGGTAATTTAAACTCCTATCAACAACTTTTAATCCAAGGAGTATTTTATAAAAGCAAACACTTCCCAGTCCAGGAAAGTTTTGCTCCTTTACCAATTCCAACACCATGTGGAAAATGCAACTCTTTTGAGCATACTACAGAAAACTGCACGTCAAGTCCTAAATGCGGAAGATGTGCCGGAGACCACCATACATCACGTTGCATCACCACCCGCCCTGTAATATGCTTAGCATGTAAAGAAGAAGGTCATGAAGCATGGTCGTTAAAATGTAAAAAAAGACCAACACAACCAATTGAAGGTATTCCCAACGTTAAAATTAAATCTGCAAATAAACGATCTGAAGACATTGACAAACAAATTACAAAATCATCTAGAATTCACGCTCTCATTACCATACACGATCACATCATTGACACATTTATACACAAAATTAATTCAACTAAAACAATTGACCGACAAGAACTTATTAAAAAATTAAAAACAAAATTCATAGAGACTTATCATATAGACACACTCGTATCATTTTCAGGAAATCGTATGTTTATTGTAATGTTAGACTTAAATAACCTAGACGAATCCCCTCCTACACAACCTATAAATGGTGTCCAAGCATCAGTTTCTTGTAGTCAAAATGTCTAGTTTAAAATTCATTTATTCCAACATAAATAGTTTTCCTCACAAATCACATTTAATTAAAAACTTCCTTATTAACTATCAAATTTCTTGTGCCATGTTTGTTGAAACCAAATCCTCTAACCATATATCATTCAGAAATTGGTCCATTATTGAAAACCCTGCCAAAATTGCTAACATAAACTTTAGAGGAGGTGCTGTAGCAATGGCTGATCCATCTCTTACACTCATTAAAGATAATCCTCCAAGCATCAATAATCCTTTAAACGAATGTTTACATTTTTCTATCCCATTCTTACAAGACAAACTGCATGTATTTTTAGTTTATATTCACCCATATTCCCAGATAGATAATACAATTTTTGTCAAAGCATCTCTTTTTCCTCACTCTCTAATTATTGGTGACTTTAATTTAAATTCTAGAAAATCGCGCCACCTCCAACAATTTCTGGCAAACTCTGATTTTACAAAAATTATTACTCTACCCACATTCATTATGAATGAAACTCAGAGTACCACCCCCGATCTTATCCTTTGTTCGTCAAGTATAAAATCCTTAATTCACTCTGTTAAAGTTATTCCAGATTTATGTTCGGATCACATGGCGCTTTATTTTGAAATTAACGTTCAAAAATTAAATTTTAATAAAGAGTATACTTATAATCTAAATCTATGCAATATTATAGCAGTTAATCAAGACATGGAGTCATTTATTAACTCTAATTCAAATATATCAAAAAATACAATTTCATCATTTACAAAATCACTTTCATCATCTATTCAGCAACATTCACCTAAATTTTTAAAATCATATTACAATTATCCACTCCCACCATTCATTTTAAGACTTATTAAATATAAACGACAACTTTATAGAGAGTTTAAATTGACAGAAGACAGATTATTAAAAAGACAATTCAATGACCTAAACAAAAACATTCATAACTTAATATTACAATTCAGACATGACAAATATGTAATCGCTTGTAATAAGATTAATGAAAAAAAAGGTAAAAATTTTTTTCAAGAAATTAAGAAACTTACTAATTATAGACGATCATCACAAGTCTGCTCTATAACAGACCCTGACACTAATGAACATTTTTCTAAAAGTACAGATGTTGCTAAAATATTCAGTAAACATTTTAATAACTCATTTTCTTTTTCAAACAACAATAATTTTGACAAACATCATTTAGAAGACATAAACAATTGGTATGAGACATTTTGTAAACAGACGTATATCACTCCGGAAGACGATAAAATTGACGAAGACACATATTATAACGTATTATCTAACGGCAAAAACACAGCACCAGGACACGACTTAGTTACACGAAAAATTTTAAGACAATTAAATTATAGCATCCATGACTACATAATACAAATGTTTAACTTTTGCTTTACTACTCAATATTTTCCAGACGAATGGAAAAAGGGAACCATTATTTGTATTCCTAAAAATGACTGTAATGCATCCCATCCAGCTAACTATCGCCCAATTACACTGCTTCCTGTTATAGGGAAAATATTTGAATCCATTCTGCAAAATAAACTCATTTCTCATGTAAATAACAAAATTCCTATCACACAGTTTGGTTTTATGAAAAATAAATCAACCACCCATCCATTAATAATAATGACATCCAATATACAAACATCTCATCTTGAGGGCCGGCATTCGAGCGTCTTGTTTATGGACATAAATAAGGCATTTGATTCGGTCTGGCACAAAGGTCTTATTTTTAAATTGTCTGCTTTAAAGATACCAAATCATCTCATAAATATTATTAAACATTTTCTATCTGACAGATCTCTTAATATACGTATAGGTTCAACATATTCTGATTCTTTTACTCCTCAGCAAGGTGTTCCGCAAGGATCACCGCTATCTCCTCTTCTGTACAATATATTTTGTTACGATATTTATAACCCAAACCCAAAATATTTTAATCCAAATTTATATATTCTTCAATATGCTGACGATACTACGTTAATATCCCACGCTGCTTCATTAAAAAAATCAATTGAACAATTGCAAAATTTATTAAATAATACGCAGAGGTGGTTTAATAAATGGCGTCTTTATGCAAATCCCTCCAAAACTAAATTGCTAATTCCGTATCATAAAATACTAGAAAATTCTCTTACACTTCAAATGAATCAGGAAACTATAAAACCTTCTCAAGTATGTAAATACCTTGGAGTAAGTTTTGACTCTAAACTCAGTTTTAATCCACATACTCGCTTCCTCAAAACCAAAACTGTATCCCGTGCAAAACATTTCCGATCCCTAACATACAAAAACAATGGAATAGATATAAGATGTGCTACTCATATTTACAAAACAATTTGTCGACCTATTCTCGATTATGCATCAATAATTTTTTTAAATTCTAGTAAATCAACATTAAATAATTTATATGTTGCCGAAAGGTCTTCCCTTCGCTCTATTTCCAAAATTCGACATCCAAATAATCCTCTTCATAATCCTTCTAATGACCTCCTGTACGAAAAAACAAACTTACTTCCTTTATCAGAACGACTTCAAAATCTTCATAAAAAATTTACAAATAATCCAACTAATCCGGAACTCATAAATAAACTCTTAGTTCGCAGAAACCCCATAATTTTTGCTAGATACAAAAAACCTAACATCCCGCTATATGAAATTATACTCTCACTTATAAACGACAATGACAATGACAATGACAATGACAATGACAATGACAATGACAATGACAATGACAATGACAATGACAATGTCAATGAAAATGAAAATGAAAATGAAAATGAAAATGAAAATGAAAATGAAAATGAAAACGAAAACGAAAACGAAAACGAAAACGAAAACGAAAACGAAAACGAAAATGAAAATGAAAATGAAAATGAAAATGAAAATGAAAATGACAATGACTGACTAACAAATCATATCATTTTTTTTGCGCTTATTATCATAATTAAATATTAATTTCTCAGGCTGAAAGACTTTGGTCGATGGCCTATTCAATAAAATATAGAATTATATTATCTTTAATTGTAAATTATGCTATTGTATGTACTTTTTCTTTTTTTTTTTGTTTATTGAATAAAAATGATATATGTATATATATAAAAATTTTAAAAAAACTTACTTCTTTTGAATTGGTGCTGAGGTTATATTTTTTACTCTAGAACCTCAACATTTGTACCAAGTAAAGTTTAAATATTTAAAAACAAGTGTCTTTAATCAAAATTGAAATTGCGATATTATAAATATTTTTTATAATTTTTTAAAATACTTTAAAATTTTTAAAAAAACTCATTTCTTTTGAATTGATGCTGAGGTTACATTGTTTACAATAGAACCTTAAATTTTTTACCAAGTAAGGTTTAAATATTCAAAAACAAATTATTTTAATAAAAATCAAAATTGGTTCATTAAAAATATTTTTATAATTTTTTTTAAATATTTAAAAAAATTTCAAAAAACTTACTTCTTTTGATTTGATGCTGAGGTTACATGTTTTACTCTAGCACCTCAAAATTTATACCAAGTAAGGTTTAAGTATTTAAAAACAAATGACTTTAATCTAAATTAAAATTGGATTAATAAAAATATTTTTTATAATTTTTTGAAATAATTTATTTTTTTTTAAACTTATTTTTTTGAATTGATTCTGAGGTTACATTTTTTACCTTAGAACCTCAAAAATTGTACCAAGTAAAGTTTAAATATTCAAAAACAAGTGACTTTATTCAAATTTGAAATTGCATTCTTATAAATATTTTTTATAATTTTTTGAAATTAATTATATTTTTTCAAAAAACTCATTTTATTTGGTTTGGTGCTGAGGTTACATTGTTTACTCTAGAACCTCAAAATTTATACCAAGTGAGGTTCAAATATACAAAAACAAAAGACTTTATACAAAATTAAAATTGGATTATTAAAAATATTTTTTATAATATTCTGAATTATTTCTTAATTATTCAAAAAACTCACTTGTTTTGAATTGATGCTGAGGCTATCATTTTCACCCTAGAACCTCCAAATTTGTACCAAGTAAGGTTTAAATACTCAAAAACGGGTGAATTTATTTAAAATTCAAATTGGATTATTAAAATAACTTTTTATAATTTTTTGAAATATTTTATAATTTTTCAAAAAACTCACTTCTTTTGAATTGATTTTGAGGATATATTTTTTACTCTAGAACTTCAACATTTGTACCAAGTAAAGTTTGAATATTTAAAAACAAGTGACTTTATTCAAAATTAAAATTGCATTATTATAAATATTTTTTATAATTTTTTGAAGTTATTTGTAATTTTTCAAAAAACTCACTTCTTTTGATTTGATGCTGAGATTACATTGTTTACTCTAGAACCTCAAAATTTGTACCAAGTAAGGTTTAAATACTCAAACACAGGTGACTTTAATCAAAATTAAAATTAAATTGTCAAAAATAATTTTTATAATTTTTTTAATATTTCATAATTTTTCAAAAAACCCACTTCTTTTGAATTAATACTGAGGTTACATTGTTTACCCTAAAACCTCAAAATTTGTACTAAGTGAGGATTAAATATTCAAAAATGTTGAATTTACGTGGTTTTTCTGGATTCAATTAAACAAAATACTAAACCAATTTATATTTCTAATTAAACATCAATTACAAATTTAACTTTTTATTATACTCATCATATTTCTTATGATATTCGGCCCATTCTTTATGATTCTCGCATTTCCATCGCTTGACCTCAACACGATTCTTATAAATAACACACCACGTTCCAGTTCCATTATTCAATATTCCCGAAACTCCTTTACCGCATTTGCAATCTGGCGGTTCGGGAAAATTACATACTTCAATCTCTTTGAGAAACTGACCAACACATTGTACCTTACCATCAACTACTTCCGGTTCAAATTCAGACCAACATTTACAAGTTTCTAATGTAACTTTGGCATTAATTGTGGATTGAATAGTGAGTAATAAGATGATACATTTTAGTCTGGAAATTAATTTAGTTAAATTTTGTTTAAATTATATTTGTTACTTACATCATGCTTCGTATTGTATCAATATGATATTCACTACTGATGCGTTTTATGTTAGGCATAATTTCTACATTTTAAATACTGTGAAGCAATTAAAAATGTAAGGAAATGTAAGTTTATTGCTTAATTTATTAATGTGAAGGCGTGTTGGGGTAATAAATTTATTTTTATGCAAAACTACTTTTTGACTTAATTTGTGTTGAAAAAAATTAAAATTTGGATTGTTAATGTTAGAAAATTGCAGGGTTTAGTCGTTGCTAGTAATATTGTTATGGAAAATTATTATTTGCATACTTACTGATATTTTATTTAGACTAATATTGACACATAAATTACACTTGGTTCTTGTGGGACAAAACGCCAACCATGTAGAATGTAGAACTACATACAATATTGTATGCTTTCATTCTTTGGGTTAAAGATTTGCGGTTATATTTAACAAGTAAAAAATTAATAATTAAATTTACTTTTTTTTATTGTTATATTTTTTTTTTTTAAGTTTGAGGACAGATTGGATTTCTTCTACAATATAATTAAAAAAAAATATTTTAAACAATCTTTAATTTTATTCATAAAATACATTTTTAATAAAAAGTATATTAATCATGCTCTTCTTTATACTTCTTCAATTCCACTTCATACTTTTCAAATTCATCCATATTTAAGCAATCCGTTTTATCAATATCTTTTCCTCTACACATTTTTTTGTTTTTAAATTCCGTAACAACTTGACCAGTTTTACATTTACATTGTGGTATACGTGGAATATTACATTCGTGATGGAGATATAGGGTAGACTTACAATAAATAGTTCCGTCCGGTCTCATCAATGGTTTATAATCTTCCCAGCATGAACAATCGTCAATGTATTTATAAGTTTTCTTTGCATGAATCAGTGACAATGTCACAAATAAAAGAAATATTAAAAATCTCATCCTAAAAATTGAGTTTTAGTAAATTTTATGATTGATTTAAAGCTTACCTGGTTGAATCCAAAATAATACAAAGTACTCAATTATTTTGTTTTATATAGACATGATTTGAATGGGTTGATTTTAATTAATTTTGATTACTACATTAAAATAAATTGAATATTTATCGTAATGCTATTAAACGTTAGTTATGTTTATTATTATTTGCAAACGTAAATTATGATAAGTTATAAATTGCATGACTTTTATTAGAATTTGTAGGATAACATTTGATGATATAAAAAAGCAATTATTAGCTAAAATGATAATGTTTTTGCATTTTTTTGTTTGTTTTTCTAAAATAATTTATAAATTAAGTAATCTAAGTAAATTTGCATAAAATTGTGCTTTTTTTTATTCTAAAATCATCATTGTAGCATAAGATTTGATGACATAAAAGCGTAATTTATAGCAAAAATTATGATGTTTTTGTAATTTTTTTGATGTTCTAATAAAATTTATAAAATCTAAGTATTTTATGTGAATCTGCATTAAATTACGCTTCTTTTGATACTAAAGTCATTTTTGTAATGTAGCATTTGATGGCATAAAAGCACAATAATTAGCAAAAATAATGATGTTTTAGTAATTTTTTTGTCTTTTGTTTGTATTTCTTAGATAATTTATAAAAATCAAATAATCTGCATCAAAATGCGCTTATTTTGATATTAAAGTCATCTTGGTATTATACCATTTGATGACATAAAAGCGCAATTATTAGCAAAAATGATGATGTTTTTGCATTTTTTAATCTTTTCTTTGTTTTCCTGTAGTAGTTTATAAAATCTGAATAATCTTTGTAAATCTGCATCAAATTGCGCTTCTTTTGATATTAAAGTCATTTTTGTAGCATAACATTTGATGACATAAAAGCACATTTATTAGCAAAAATGATGATGTTTTTGTAATTTTTTTGTCTTTTGTTTGTTTTTCTGAAATAATTTATAAAAACCAAGTGATCTATGTAAATCTGCATTAAATTGCGCATCTTTTGATACTAAAGTCATTTTTGTAGCATAACATTTGATGACATAAAAGCGCATTTTTAGCAAAAATAATGACGTTTTTGCAATTTTTTTTGTCTTTTGTTGGTTTTTCTAAAATAAATTATAAAATCTAAGTAATGTATGTGAATCTGCATCAAATTGCGCTTCTTTTGATATTAAAGTCATATTTGTAGCATAACATTTGATGACATAAAAGCACATTTATTAGCAAAAATGATAAGGTTTTTGCAATATTTATGTCTTTTGTTTGTTTTTCTAAAATAATTTATAAAAACCAAGTAATCTATGTAAATCTGCATCAAATTTCGCTTCCTTTGATACTAAAATCATCTTTGTAGCATAACATTTGATGACATAAAAGCACATTTATTAGCAAAAATTATGATGTTTTTGTAATTTTTTTGTCTTTTGTTTGTTTTTCTGAAATAATTAATAAAAACCAAGTGATCTATGTAAATCTGAATTTAATTGCGCTTCTTTTGATACTAAAGTCATTTTTGTAGAATTACATTTGATGACATAAAAGCGCAATTATTAGCAAAAATTATTACTTTTTTGTCTTTTTTTTTGTTTTTTGTAGGTTTTTCTAAATATTTTTTTAAAATCCAAGTATTCTATGTAAATCTGCATCAAATTGCGCTTCCTTTGATACTAAAGTCATCTTTGTAGCATAACATTTGATGACATAAAAGCGCAATTATTGGCAAAAATTATGATAATTTTGCATTTTTTTGTCTTTTGTTTGTTTTTCTAAAATATTTTATAAAATCTAAGTAATCTATGCAAATCTGCATCAAATTGCGCTTCCTTTGATACTAAAATCATCTTTGTAGCATAACAATTGATGACATGAAAGCGCATTTTTAACAAAAATAATTACGTTTTTTCAATTTTTTTGTCTTTTGTTGGTTTTTCTTAAATAATTTATAAAATCTAAGTAATTTATGTGAATCTGCATCAAATTGCGCTTCTTTTGATACTAAAGTCAATTTTGTAGCATAACATTTAATGACATAAAAACGCAATTATTAGCAAAAATGATAAGGTTTTTGCAATATTTTTGTCTTTTGTTCGCTTTTCTAAAATAATTTCTAAAAACCAAGTAATCTATGTAAATCTGCATCAAATTGCGCTTCTTTTGATACTAAAGTCATTTTTATAGCATAACATTTGATGACATAAAAGCGCATTTTTAGCAAAAATAATGACGTTTTTGCAATTTTATTGTTTTTTGTTGGTTTTCAAAAAATAATTCATAAAATTTAAGTAATGTATGTGAATCTGCATCAAATTGCGCTTCTTTTGATACTAAAGTCATCTTTGTAGCATAACATTTAATGACATAAAAGCACATTTATTAGCAAAAATGATGATGTTTTTGCAATTTTTATGTCTTTTGTTTGTTTTTCTGAAATAATTTATAAAAACCAAGTGATCTATGTAAATCTGCATCAAATTGCGCTTCCTTTAATACTAAAATCATCTTTGTAGCATAACATTTGATGACATAAAAGCGCATTTTTAACAAAAATAATGACGTTTTTTCAATTTTTTTGTCTTTTCTTAGTTTTTCTAAAATAATTTATAAAATTTAAGTAACTTATGTGAATCTGCATCAAATTGCGCTTCTTTTGATACTAAAGTCAATTTTGTAGCATAACATTTAATGACATAAAAACGCAATTATTAGCAAAAATGATAAGGTTTTTGCAATATTTTTGTCTTTTGTTTGTTTTTCTAAAATAATTTATAAAAACCAAGTAATCTTTGTAAATCTGCATCAAATTGCGCTTTCTTTGATACTAAAGTCATTTTTGTAGCATAACATTTGATGACATGAAAACGCATTTTTAGCAAAAATAATGACGTTTTTGCAATTTTTTTGTCTTTTGTTGGTTTTTCTAAATTAAATTATAAAATCTAAGTAATGTATGTAAATCTGCATCAAATTGCGCTTTTTTTGATATTAAATTCATTTTTGTAGCATAACATTTGATGACATAAAAGCACATTTATTAGCAAAAATGATAAGGATTTTGCAATATTTATGTCTTTTGTTTGTTTTTCTAAAAGAATTTATAAAAACCAAGTAATCTATGTAAATCTGCATCAAGTTGCGCTTCTTTTGATACTAAAGTCATCTTTGTAACATAACATTTGATGACATAAAAGCGCAATTATTGGCTAAAATTATGATAATTTTGCATTTTTTTGTCTTTTGTTTGTTTTTCTAAAATATTTTATAAAATCTAAGTAATCTATGCAAAGCTGCATCAAATTGCGCTTCTTTTGATACTAAAGTCATCTTTGTAACATAACATTTGATGACATAAAAGCGCAATTTATAGCAAAAATTATGATGTTTTTGTAATTTTTCTGTTTTTCTTAAAAAATCATCTTTGTAGCATAACAATTGATGAAATAAAAGCGCTATTATTAGCAAAATTGATGATGTTTTTGTAATTTTTTGTCTTTTTTTAGTTTTTCTAAAATAATTTATAAAATCTAAGTAATCTATGCAAATATGCATTAAATTGCGCATCTTTTGATACTAATGTCATCTTTGTAATGTAGCATTTGATAACATGAAAGCGCAATAATTCGCAAAAATAATGTTATTTTTGCATTTTTTCTCTTTTGTTTGTTTTTTTTTATAATTTATAAAATCTAAGTTTACTATGCAAATTTGCATTAAATTGCGCTTCTATTGATTGTAAAATCATATTTGTAACATAGCATTTGATGACATAAAAACGCAATTATTGGCAAAAATTATGATAATTTTGCATTTTTTTGTCTTTTGTTTGTTTTTCTAAATTATTTTATAAAATCTAAGTAATCTATGCAAATCTGCATCAAATTGCGCTTCTTTTGATACTAAAGTCATCTTTGTAGCATAACGTTTGATGACATAAAATTGCAATTATTAGCAAAAATAATGATAATATTGCAATTTTTTTGTCATTTGTTAATTTTTCTAAAATAATTTCTAAAATTTAAATAATTTATGTAAATTTGCATTAAATTGCGCTTTTTTTGGTACTAAATTCATTTTTTTAACATAACATTTGATGACATAAAAGCGCAATTATTAGCAAAAATGATGATATTTTTGCAATTTTTTTGTCTTTTGTTTGTTTTTCTGGAATAATTTATAAAATCAAAGTAGTCTATGTAAGTCTGCATTAAATTGCGCTTCTTTTGATACTAAAGTCATCTTTGTCGCATAGCAATTGATGACTTAAAAGCGTAATTATTAGCAAAAATGATGATGCTTTTGCAATTTTTATGTCTTTTGTTGGTTTTTTTAAATAATTTATAAAATCTAAGTATTCTAAACTAATCTGCATCAAAATGCGCTTCTTTTGATACTAAAGTCATCTTTGTAACATAGCATTTGATGACATAAAAGCGCAATGATTAGCAAAAATAATGATGTTTTTGCAATTTTAATGTCTTTTGTTTGATTTTCTGTAATAATTTATAAAAACAAAGTGATCTATGTAAATCTGCATCAAATTGCGCTTCTTTTCATACTAAAATCATCTTTGTAGCATAACATTTGATGACATAAAAGCACATTTATTAGCAAAAATGATAAGGTTTTTGCAATATTTATGTCTTTTGTTTGTTTTTCTAAAATAATTTATAAAAACCAAGTAATCTATGTAAATCTGCATCAAATTGCGCTTCTTTTGATACTAAAGTCATCTTTGTACCATAACATTTGATGACATAAAAGCGCAATTATTAGCAAAAATTATTACTTTTTTGTCTTTTTTTTGTTTTTTGTTGGTTTTTCTAAATAAATTTCTAAAATCCAAGTAATCTATGTAAATCTGCATCAAATTGAGCTTCTTTTGATACTAAAGTCATCTTTGTACCATAACATTTGATGACATAAAAGCGCATTTATTAGCAATAATGATGATGTTTTTGCAATTTTTTTGTCTTTTGTTGGTTTTTCTAAAATAATTTTTAAAATCTAAGTAATCTATCTAATTCTACATTAAATTGCGCTTCTTTTGATACTAAAATCATCTTTGTAGCCTAACAATTGATGAAATTAAAGCGCAATTATTAGCAAATTTGATGATGTTTTTGCAATTTTTTTGTCTTTTGTTTGTTTTTCTGAGACAATTTATAAAAATCAAGTAATCTATGTAAATCTGCATCAAATTGCGCTTCTTTTGGTACTTAAGTCATTTTAGTATCATCACAAATGATGACATAAATGCACAATTATTAACAAACTTTTTGATGTTTTGCCGTTTTCTGTCTTTTTTCTGTTATTTAAAAAGAATTATTTAAATACCTAACTAAATTATCTGAATCTTCATTAAATTGCGCATCTTTTGATCATTTTAATCAAATAAATAAAACTTAAAAAGTGTTTGCTTTTAGATGACAGACGCAGGATCGCTAATGGCAATCCATGAACATCGAGGCTTTGTGTGCGAATATCCAGATTGTTCAGCTGTAAGCCGTAACTTTAAACTCCATCCATTATTAAATATTAATTCTTCTTTTGTTTTAGAGTTTTAATTTCAGGGCAGCGTTGAACGGTCACATCCGGATCCACGTCGATACAGCGCGTAATTTGCCAACGCCGTCGCAACTTCATCTCGATTGAAGGCTAACGCCGCCAACATTAGCCACTACAACTACCACCACCACCAATTGTCATTCAGAAACAACCACCGAAGACTACTCTTGTAAGATATGCGGCAAATAAGTGTACTCCATTCAACAATAGCATAGATAAGGTAAATTTTATTTTGGTGTTTAGCGACTTCTGCTTAAGTGCTAACCTATCGTTACGTTTTTGCTACAAAAATAGTATGAAATGAAAGCAATTCAGTTTAAGAAACATCCAATGAACGGATTGAGGTATTATTTAACTATTTTTGTTGATTTTTTGTTCTTTTATGTCGCCTTAGCACGTCTTTCAAATCAAATCAAATGTTTCTATTTATGTCAATGTAGTTTTGATATGAAGTTTTTATATGTATGTTCTGTGGTTGCATGCGACAACAGTTAGTTCAACCTTCATTGCTATCATATGCGTACGCATACTCTTCTGAATTTTATAAATATTTTCTGGATCCAATAATTACAAAAATATTAATTAATTCAGCAACTATTTAAATGTTCCTGCAAAAAAATTGCTCGTACCAAAATAGATTTAATTTTTACTATAAATAGTACCATATTAGTACCTAATTTTCTAAGAATTGTAACTTGATCCAATATTTAGTTTCAAAAATATTGCAATTATAATATTATAACTATTTAAATATTGCTGGAAGAAAATTTACCGTACCAAATTAGATCTAATTTTTGCATGTTTTAGTACTATATAAGCACCTAATTAAGTAAAAATTTCAATGTGTTCCAATAATTGGTTTAAGAGATATTGTTACTTTTGATAATCAACTACTAATTCATTAATTTGGTACTACTTTGTCTTTGACTATTGCTGCAAGTAAATCTACCGAACAAACTTAGATCTAATTTTTGTATTTTTTAGTACCACATTAGTAACTAATTTTGTAAAAATTGCAACATGTTCCAATAATTAGTTTCAGAGAGAAAGTATTTATTCACAATATTATAAATCAAGTGTCAAACATCAAACAATGCCAAAGCTGTCATAATGTTCTTTTCTGAGCTGTCAAAATTTTCCCCAAACTCTATAAACTGTCAATTGTTTTTTTTTTATTTTTGTTTAATCTGTCAATTGAACTATCAAAATATTTATCAATATAGTTTATGTACACAAAACAATTAAAAAAATTACAAAATGCTCTTTTTGGGCAGACAAAAAAAAATTTGCCAGAATTGGATCCACCTGTCTTTGGCCCTGATGGCGTAGCCAGCCCAGCTCCATTTTTTGTAAGCTAATTTTCTTAGCGATATCGTCCACGTTGGTTTTTCCATTGATCTGATAGTGTGTGTCCCGATTGTAGCTTTAGACAGTTCTCTCCTTTTCTTCTCATCCCAAGTATGTCCCATTTTATGGGTTTCAGTTCGTATTCTAGTTCTACTAGCCGCTCTTCGGTAGATACTGATTGTGCATTCTATGTTGCAACGTATAATATAGTTCCTTTCTTTGTTGTTGGTTGGTTTGTTAAGTTTTTTGCCACTCCCAGAATCCTTGTGGCGGCCCTATAAAGGGTGTGAGATTTCGGACTTGTCCTACCCACCTGGGGTATTGTTGTTTTTTGAACCAAAAACATTGCATGTGAGGGAATTTTGGCATTAAATCCCTAAAAGCAGGGGATGCCCCTTCCGCCAGCTTCGCCGTACCAAAGTCCTTCTTCTCCGCTTTCGCTGCCATTGGGATCTTCGCCCGTATCTCTGGACAGGGAACAGCGCTATACCCCGATGGAACTGGGTCAAGGTTGAATTACATTTCCATAATTCACATTTTAATGGTTATACCGCCATGACTCGGTCGCCAGAGCCTCGTTAGTTATCTAGCAGCGGGCACCGCGTGCAGGAGAGGTTGACATTTGGGTCGGACTTACTTGGTGGATCTTGCCGTCACCCCTTACCCACCAAATTACTGACCCGTTATTATAATATGATAACGAACACTTGGGTAGGTGGGTGGGTTACTCCCATTCAAATTACTGACTTGTTATTATAAAATGAAGTGTCCCACCCACCCACCCAAATGTTTGTTATCAAGTGGTTTAATATTTGACTTCTCTGCAAGCGTCAGAAGTCATTTAATCACAAGAGACGGTCGTGATCTCTAATCTTTTGATAACAAACACTTGGGCGGGTGGGTACTCCCATCCAAATTACTGACTTGTTATTATAAAATGGAGTAGCCCACCCACCCACCCAAGTGTTTGTTATTAAAAGGTTTAATATTTGACTTCTCTGCGAGCGTCAGAAGTCATTTAATCACAAGAGACGGTCGTGATCTTCAAACTTTTGATAACAAACACTTGGGTGGGTGGGTGGGCTACTCCAATCTAAATTACTGACTTGATATTATAAAATGGAGTGGCCCACCCACCCACCCAAGTGTTTGTTATCAAAAGGTTTAATATTTGACTTCTCTGCGAGCGTCAGAAGTCATTTAATCACAAGAGACGGTCGTGATCTTCAAACTTTTGATAACAAACACTTGGGTGGGTGGGTGGGCTACTCCAATCTAAATTACTGACTTGATATTATAAAATGGAGTGGCCCACCCACCCACCCAAGTGTTTGTTATCAAAAAGTTTAATGTTTGACTTCTCTGCGAGCGTCAGAAGTCATTTAATCACAAGAGACGGTCGTGATCTTCAAACTTTTGATAACAAACACTTGGGTGGGTGGGTGGGCTACTCCAATCTAAATTACTGACTTGATATTATAAAATGGAGTGGCCCACCCACCCACCCAAGTGTTTGTTATCAAAAGGTTTAATATTTGACTTCTCTGCGAGCGTCAGAAGTCATTTAATCACAAGAGACGGTCGTGATCTTTAAACTTTTGATAACAAACACTTGGGTGGGTGGGTGGGCTACTCCAATCTAAATTACTGACTTGATATTATAAAATGGAGTGGCCCACCCACCCACCCAAGTGTTTGTTATCAAAAAGTTTAATGTTTGACTTCTCTGCGAGCGTCAGAAGTCATTTAATCACAAGAGACGGTCGTGATCTTCAAACTTTTGATAACAAACACTTGGGTGGGTGGGTGGGCTACTCCAATCTAAATTACTGACTTGATATTATGAAATGGAGTGGAACACCCACCCACCCAAGTGTTTGTTATCAAAAAGTTTAATGTTTGACTTCTCTGCGAGCGTCAGAAGTCATTTAATCACAAGAGACGGTCGTGATCTTCAAACTTTTGATAACAAACACTTGGGTGGGTGGGTGGGCTACTCCAATCTAAATTACTGACTTGATATTATAAAATGGAGTGGCCCACCCACCCACCCTAGTGTTTGTTATCAAAAGGTTTAATATTTGACTTCTCTGCGAGCGTCAGAAGTCATTTAATCACAAGAGACGGTCGTGATCTTCAAACTTTTGATAACAAACACTTGGGTGGGTGGGTGGGCTACTCCAATCTAAATTACTGACTTGATATTATAAAATGGAGTGGCCCACCCACCCACCCAAGTGTTTGTTATCAAAAGGTTTAATATTTGACTTCTCTGCGAGCGTCAGAAGTCATTTAATCACAAGAGACGGTCGTGATCTTCAAACTTTTGATAACAAACACTTGGGTGGGTGGGTGGGCTACTCCAATCTAAATTACTGACTTGATATTATAAAATGGAGTGGCCCACCCACCCACCCTAGTGTTTGTTATCAAAAGGTTTAATATTTGACTTCTCTGCGAGCGTCAGAAGTCATTTAATCACAAGAGACGGTCGTGATCTTCAAACTTTTGATAACAAACACTTGGGTGGGTGGGTGGGCTACTCCAATCTAAATTACTGACTTGATATTATAAAATGGAGTGGCCCACCCACCCACCCTAGTGTTTGTTATCAAAAGGTTTAATATTTGACTTCTCTGCGAGCGTCAGAAGTCATTTAATCACAAGAGACAGTTGTGATCTCTAATCTTCTGATAACGAACACTTGGGTGGGTGGGTGGGCTACTCCAATCTAAATTACTGACTTGATATTATAAAATGGAGTGGCCCACCCACCCACCCAAGTGTTTGTTATCAAAAAGTTTAATGTTTGACTTCTCTGCGAGCGTCAGAAGTCATTTAATCACAAGAGACGGTCGTGATCTTCAAACTTTTGATAACAAACACTTGGGTGGGTGGGTGGGCTACTCCAATCTAAATTACTGACTTGATATTATAAAATGGAGTGGCCCACCCACCCACCCTAGTGTTTGTTATCAAAAGGTTTAATATTTGACTTCTCTGCGAGCGTCAGAAGTCATTTAATCACAAGAGACGGTCGTGATCTTCAAACTTTTGATAACAAACACTTGGGTGGGTGGGTGGGCTACTCCAATCTAAATTACTGACTTGATATTATAAAATGGAGTGGCCCACCCACCCACCCAAGTGTTTGTTATCAAAAAGTTTAATGTTTGACTTCTCTGCGAGCGTCAGAAGTCATTTAATCACAAGAGACGGTCGTGATCTTCAAACTTTTGATAACAAACACTTGGGTGGGTGGGTGGGCTACTCCAATCTAAATTACTGACTTGATATTATAAAATGGAGTGGCCCACCCACCCACCCTAGTGTTTGTTATCAAAAGGTTTAATATTTGACTTCTCTGCGAGCGTCAGAAGTCATTTAATCACAAGAGACGGTCGTGATCTTCAAACTTTTGATAACAAACACTTGGGTGGGTGGGTGGGCTACTCCAATCTAAATTACTGACTTGATATTATAAAATGGAGTGGCCCACCCACCCACCCAAGTGTTTGTTATCAAAAAGTTTAATGTTTGACTTCTCTGCGAGCGTCAGAAGTCATTTAATCACAAGAGACGGTCGTGATCTTCAAACTTTTGATAACAAACACTTGGGTGGGTGGGTGGGCTACTCCAATCTAAATTACTGACTTGATATTATGAAATGGAGTGGCCCACCCACCCACCCAAGTGTTTGTTATCAAAAAGTTTAATGTTTGACTTCTCTGCGAGCGTCAGAACTCATTTAATCACAAGAGACGGTCGTGATCTTCAAACTTTTGATAACAAACACTTGGGTGGGTGGGTGGGCTACTCCAATCTAAATTACTGACTTGATATTATAAAATGGAGTGGCCCACCCACCCACCCTAGTGTTTGTTATCAAAAGGTTTAATATTTGACTTCTCTGCGAGCGTCAGAAGTCATTTAATCACAAGAGACGGTCGTGATCTTCAAACTTTTGATAACAAACACTTGGGTGGGTGGGTGGGCTACTCCAATCTAAATTACTGACTTGATATTATAAAATGGAGTGGCCCACCCACCCACCCAAGTGTTTGTTATCAAAAGGTTTAATATTTGACTTCTCTGCGAGCGTCAGAAGTCATTTAATCACAAGAGACGGTCGTGATCTTCAAACTTTTGATAACAAACACTTGGGTGGGTGGGTGGGCTACTCCAATCTAAATTACTGACTTGATATTATAAAATGGAGTGGCCCACCCACCCACCCTAGTGTTTGTTATCAAAAGGTTTAATATTTGACTTCTCTGCGAGCGTCAGAAGTCATTTAATCACAAGAGACGGTCGTGATCTTCAAACTTTTGATAACAAACACTTGGGTGGGTGGGTGGGCTACTCCAATCTAAATTACTGACTTGATATTATAAAATGGAGTGGCCCACCCACCCACCCTAGTGTTTGTTATCAAAAGGTTTAATATTTGACTTCTCTGCGAGCGTCAGAAGTCATTTAATCACAAGAGACGGTCGTGATCTTCAAACTTTTGATAACAAACACTTGGGTGGGTGGGTGGGCTACTCCAATCTAAATTACTGACTTGATATTATAAAATGGAGTGGCCCACCCACCCACCCAAGTGTTTGTTATCAAAAGGTTTAATATTTGACTTCTCTGCGAGCGTCAGAAGTCATTTAATCACAAGAGACGGTCGTGATCTTCAAACTTTTGATAACAAACACTTGGGTGGGTGGGTGGGCTACTCCAATCTAAATTACTGACTTGATATTATAAAATGGAGTGGCCCACCCACCCACCCTAGTGTTTGTTATCAAAAGGTTTAATATTTGACTTCTCTGCGAGCGTCAGAAGTCATTTAATCACAAGAGACGGTCGTGATCTTCAAACTTTTGATAACAAACACTTGGGTGGGTGGGTGGGCTACTCCAATCTAAATTACTGACTTGATATTATAAAATGGAGTGGCCCACCCACCCACCCTAGTGTTTGTTATCAAAGAGGTTTAATGTTTGACCTCTCTGCGAGCGTCGGGAGTCATTTAATCACAAGAGACGATCGTCATCTCTAATTTTTTGATAACAAACACTTGGGTGGGTGGGTGGGTCACTCTTATTCAAATATCTGACTTGTTATCATAATATGGAATGTCTCACTCACCCACCCAAGAGTTCGTTATTAAGAGGTTGTATCACGACCGCCTCTTGTGATTAAATGACTTCAAACGTTAGTAGAAAAGTCAAACATAAAACTTCTTGATAACAAACATTTGGGTGGGTGGGTGGGACACTCTATTTTATGATAACAATTCAGTAATTTAGATTTGAGCTCACAAAACTGATGTTTAGCAAAAAATTTGTCAAAACTGGCGCAAAAAAACAATTTATATCACAAATTTCAGCTTTAAAACCTTAAAATTGCACAAGAAAAGCATTTATGGCAAGAAAATTTCATATAAAAATGATTTACAGTATAAAATATGCTAACAAATAGCAAATTCCGGTCATAAATCATCAAAATATTGTCAGAAAACATTAAAATTCAGCCATATTAATTAAAAAATGTAAAAAGTCATATAAAATTTTAAAAATAAGTTAAAAAAGGCAAAATTCCGCCATTAACTGTTGAAAAGTGCAAAGTTCTATTTATAATGTTTAAAATAATTATAAAATATTGTCAAAAAGCTTTAAAATCCAGCTATAAACTGGTAAAACTTGTAAAATTATTTTTAAAAACTAACAAAATCCGGCCTTAAAACAGAAATATTGTAAGAAAATGACAGAATCTAGTTATAAACTGTTGAAAATGCATTTATTTTTTTAATAAAATGTCAAAATCATCTAAATAT
Organism: Tachinus rufipes; assembly: GCA_963932245.1. Taxonomy (NCBI): domain Eukaryota; kingdom Metazoa; phylum Arthropoda; class Insecta; order Coleoptera; family Staphylinidae; genus Tachinus; species Tachinus rufipes. Next base: position 1,983,434 of record OZ010743.1, on the reverse strand, counting down.
TATTAAATAACATTAAAATCCGGTTATAAAGTATTAAAAATTGAAAAAAAAAATCATTCAAAATTAGCAAAATCCGGTCTTGATGCATAAAAATATTGTTTAAAAATAACAAAATGTGCAAAGATCTACCTTAAAAAATTAAAAATAATAAAATCCGGTCATAAAGTAGTAAAATATTTTTAAATAGAATCAAAATCCGATAAAAAACGGTTAAAATGTCCAAAATTTTGTTTATAAACTGTTGAAAATAGCAAATTTTGGCCATTAAACATCAAAATATTGTTCAAAGCATCAAAATCTGTTTAAATTTTTTTATAAAACCCTAAAAAACAATTAAAAAAAAAATCAGTAAAGTGTTTTTTTAGGCCCAAACTACTAAGTATGCTTATTTTCTGAGGTACTATAGTTTCTTTTCAGTAGTAAGAAGATTTTGTCTCTGCTCTCCTTTTTATAGACCAAAATAGCTGCGTTCTTAACCCCACGTTGCACAAAGAACTTTTCCTTTAAATCTGGTCTGTATAGCAAAATCTTCTGACTTAAGAAAGTTTATAGATATTCAAATGCGTTTTTTTTTTTAACTTTAATTTGGATTTTTTTTCTTAACAACTTTTTCAACAGTTCTGAAATGGTTGCAAAATTGATGGTCAAAATTGCAAAACTCAAAAAAACTTGAAATAAATAAACTATTGACACGTTATCATAATATGGAGTGTCCCAACCACCCACCCAAGTGTTAGTTACCAAGAAGTTGGATCACGACCGTTTTTTGTGATTAAGTGAAAAAAATTAGTTTTAAAATATTCAATTTTGGTCTATTTGAGAATGTTTATGGCTCTTCCAAACAAAGACTAATTGGTCCAACCAATTATTTTTACCTTAAACATGTTTTAATACATCTAAATAAATTTTAGAAAAAAACTGGTTTTGAAGTTTTCAATTTTGGTTTATCTAGAAGTGTTAATAGCTCTTCAAAATAAAGACCCAATTAGTCCAACAAATTAATTTTTAATCAAAAATATCTTAAATCATGTAAATTAAATTTGGGCAAAATTTAAGAGCAAAAAATCAATTTTTGGTTTATCTACAAATGTTCATGGCTCTTCAAAATAAAGACCAAATTGGTCCAACAAATCAATCTCAGATCAAAAGTTTAGTTTTTAAATTTGTAAGTTTTGGATCAACTAAAAACGTTTATGGCTTGTAAAACTGAAGTCCATAAAATAGATTTTGCTGCAAATTTGCTGTAGTTAATGTAATTTAAATTTCCAAAAAAATTTGGGTTAATATTTTAGTTTAAAATAAAGTATTTGAAACACTTCCAACTTGCTACAACTTTGCTAAAAAGATCTTGATCCATCTAATGTGCATCTAGAATTAAAAAAATAAATTTTGTTGTACCCTGATTAGTTCATGGATTTTCAAACTAAAGTCCATAGTAGCCCAACTAATTTATTTCTTTACAAAAATGTTTCAATCTAAGCAAATTTGATCTATATTAAATTTGGTTTTAAAATTTTCAACTTAAGTTTGTTCTGAATTGTTTAAGGCTCTTCCAAACAAAGACCTAACTTGTCAAATGATATTATTTGTAATAAAAATTTTAATTAAAATTTGTTTTCAAAATATGAAATTTTCAGTGTTTTTGGCTCTTCCAAATGAAGACAAAAATGGCCCAACTTTAAAAAAACGTTTTTAAATATATTTAACTTGAATTTAGAATAAATTATTTACAAAATTTTAAGAATTTGATCATAGCTCTTCCAATTAAAGTCTAAATTAGTCCAACAAATTTATTTCTTTGCAAAAGTGCCTCAATTTAAATAAATTTAAAGTGCATCACAATTGGTATCAAAATTTTCAACATAGGCTAACCCTAAAGTGTTCAAAGTTCTACAAAATGAAGACCAAATAGCCCAACAATTTTATTTTTAATGTAAAATGTTTTAATTAATTTTTGCTTTATATATTAAACTTTGATTTAGTTTAAAACGTCTTTAAATAATGACTTAAATAGCCCAAATTATTTATTTTGCTGCAAAAATATTTTAAAATTATAAAAATTGCAATTGAAATTAAATTGCTTTCAAAATTAATTACTTTGGTCTAGCTTTTAATGTTGATGTTGATCAAAATGAAATCAAAGCTGCCCGACAAATTTATTTCTTAAAAAAATGTTTTAAATCTGAGGAAATTCAATTAGATTAAAAAAAAAAAACTAATTTAATATTATTATTAGTGAATGACCATAATAATTACATCCGATTATTAAATATTTTAATAATGGTTTTAATATTAATTAAAAAAAAAATAGTAATTTAAATGCTCAACACATCCCATTTAATAAATTAAGCCGTAAACACTTTGTTGTCTGTACATTATAACCTTGATTATATTATTGCATCACATTAATAATCAGTATTAACCTAGAACCTATATCCAATAACAAAAACATCAGTACTCAATCGCATATCGATCCAACAGCTTCAACCAATATGACGTGAGTATTAAATTTAATTATTATTTACATCAAATTCTATTAAATAATTTTCAGAATTAAATTTGCATTAATGCTCAGTTTAGTGGCTATTATAAAAGCCACTGATTATACATTAGAAGAATGTAAATGTTGGAGTCAATATCAGCCCGAATTGAAACAAGATGGTAAGGCACATTGTGTTGGGATTTTATTGGATCATTTCCAGGATTGTAATATTCCCGAAAGACCAAATTGCAAATGTGCTGAAGGAGTCACAGGGATTTTAAATGATAAGACAGGAACGTGGTGCAGTATTTATGAAAAAGGTGTCGAAAAAAAGCGTTGGGAGTGTGAGAATAAGGATGAATGGACTGAGTATAAGAAGAAGTATGATGAATATGAAAAAACTCTTACTTTGTAATTTGTTGATTTAAGTAAATTGTTTACTTTTAATATAATAAATATTTTTTTTGTTTGATTTATATTCCTTAGTTATCCAATTTATTTAGCCGAGTTTGGTATGTTTATAAAATTTAAAATTTAAAACTTGATTTTAATCCAAAAAATACTTAATTTCAAAAAATAATAAAAAATACTCACAATTATATTTTTTAAAAATTCACTTAATGGCATGTTAGAGCATAGTATAGGTTATGTAAAAACAAAATTTGGTCCCATTGTTTATAAAATTGCGCACTTAACAGTTTAAAAACTAAAACTTAATTTTAATAAAAAAATTACTTATTTTCAAAAAACTATAAAAAATACTCACAATTATATTTTTCAAAAATTCACTTAATGGCATGTTAGAGCATAGTATAGGTTATGTAAAAACAAAATTTGGTCCAATTGTTTATAAAATTGCGCACTTAACAGTTTAAAAACTAAAGCTTAATTTTAATCAAAAAATTACTTATTTTCAAAAAAATATAAAAAATACTCACAAGTAAATTTCTTAAAAACTCACTTAATGGCATGTTAGAGCATAGTATAGGTTAAGTAAAAACAAAATTTGGTCCAATTGTTTTTAAAATTGCGCACTTAACAGTTTAAAAACTAAAACTTAATTTTAATAAAAAAATTACTTATTTTCAAAAAACTATAAAAAATATTCACAATTATATTTTTTTAAAATTCACTTAATGGCATGTTAGAGCATAGTATACGTTATGTAAAAACAAAATTTGGTCCAATTGTTTATAAAATTGCGTACTTAACGGTTTAAAAACTAAAACTTAATTTTAATCCAAAAATTACTTATTTTCAAAAAATTATAAAAAATACTCACAATAATATTTTTTTAAAAAATCACTTAATGGCATGTTAGAGCATAGTATAGGTTATGTAAAAACAAAATTTGGTTCAATAGTTTATAAAATTGCGCACTTAATAGTTGAAAAACTAAAACTTAATTTTAATCAAAAAATTACTTATTTTCAAAAAATTATAAAAAATACTCACAATTATATTTTTTAAAAACTCACTTAATGGCATGTTAGAGCATAGTATAAGTTTAATAAAAACAAAATTTGGTCTAATTGTTTATAAAATTGCGCACTTAACAGTTTAAAAACTAAAACTTAATATTAATCAAAAAATTACTTATTTTCAAAAAACTATAAAAAATACTCACAATTATATTTTTTAAAAACTCACTTAATGGCATATTAGAGCATAGTATAAATTATGTAAAAACAAAATTTGGTCCAATTGTTTATAAAATTGCGCACTTAACAGTTTAAAAACTAAAACTTATTTTAAACAAAAAATTACTTATTTTCAAAAAATTATAAAAAATACTCACAATTATATCTTTTTAAATTATCTTAATGGCATGTTAGAGCATAGTATAAGTTAGGTAAAAACAAATTTTGGTCCAATTGTTTATAAAATTGCGCACTTAACTGTTTAAAAACTAAAACGTAATTTTAATTAAAAAATTACTTATTTTCAAAAAATTATAAAAAATACTCACAAATATATTTTTTTTTAAATTCACTTCATGGCATGTTAAAGTATAGTATAAATTATGTAAAAACAAATTTTGGTCCAATTGTTTATAAAATTGCGCACTTAACAATTTAAAAACTAAAACTTATTTTAAACAAAAAATTACTTATTTTCAAAAAATTATAAAAAATACTCACAATTTAATTTTTTTTAAATTCTCTTAATGGCATGTTAGAGCATAGTATAAGTTATGTAAAAACAAAATTTGGTCCAATTGTTTATAAAATTGCGCACTTAACTGTTTAAAAACTAAAACTTAATTTTAATCCAAAAATTACTTATATTCAAAAAATTATAAAAAATACTCACAATTATATTTTTCAAAAATTCACATAATGGCATGTTAGAGCATAGTATTAGTTAAATAAAAACAAAATTTGGTCTATTTGTTTATAAAATTGCGCAATTAACAGTTTAAAAACTAAAACTTAATTTTAATCCAAAAATTACTTATTTTCAAAAAATTATAAAAAATACTCACAAGTAAATTTTTCAAAAACTCACTTAATGGCATGTTAGAGCATAGTATAGGTTATGTAAAAACAAAATTTGGTCCAATTGTTTATAAAATTGCGCACTTAACAGTTGAATAACTAAAACTTAATTTTAATAAAAAAATTAATTATTTTCAAAAAATTAAAAAAAATAATTACAATTATATTTTTAAAAAACTCACTTAATGGCATATTAGAGCATAGTATAAATTATGTAAAAACAAAATTTGGTCCAATTGTTTATAAAATTGCGCACTTAACTGTTTAAAAACTAAAACTTAATTTTAATCCAAAAATTACTTATTTTAAAAAAATTATAAAAAATACTCACAATTATATTTTTCAAAAATTCACATAATGGCATGTTAGAGCATAGTATTAGTTAAATAAAAACAAAATTTGGTCTATTTGTTTATAAAATTGCGCAATTAACAGTTTAAAAACTAAAACTTAATTTTAATCCAAAAATTACTTATTTTCAAAAAATTATAAAAAATATTAACAAATATATTTTTAAAAATTCTCTTAATGGCATGTTAGAGCATAGTATAAGTTAAGTAAAAACAAAATTTGGTCAAATTGTTTATAAAATTGCGCACTTAACAGTTGAAAAACTAAAACTTAATTTTAATCAAAAAATTACTTATTTTCAAAAAATTATAAAAAATACTCACAATTATATTTTTTAAAAATTCACTTAATGGTATGTTATAGCATAGTATAGGTTATGTTAAGACAAAATTTGGTTCAATTGTTTATAAAATTGCGCACTTAACGGTTTAAAAACTAAAATTTAATTTTGATCCAAAAATTAATTATTTTCAAAAAATTATAAAAAATACTCACAATTATATTTTTTTAAAAATTCACTTAATGGCATGTTAGAGCATAGTATAGGTTATGTAAAAACAAAATTTGGTCCAATTGTTTATAAAATTGCGCACTTAACAGTTGAAAAACTAAAATTTAATTTTAATCAAAAAATTACTTATTTTTAAAAAATTATAAAAAATACTCACAATTATATTTTTTAAAAACTTACTTAATAGCATGTTAGAGCTTAGTATAAGTTTAATAAAAACAAAATTTGGTCTAATTGTTTATAAAATTGCGCACTTAACAATTTAAAAACTAAAACTTAATTTTAATCCAAAAATTACTTATTTTCAAAAAATTATAAAAAATACTCACAATTATATTTTTTAAAAACTTACTTAATGGCATGTTAGAGCATAGTATAGGTTATGTAAAAACAAAATTCGATCCAATTGTTTATAAAATTGCGAACTTAACAGTTGAAAAACTAAAACTTAATTTTAATTAAAAAATTACTTATTTTCAAAAAATTATTAAAATACTCAAAATTATATTTTTTTAAAAATTCACTTAATGGCATGTTAGAACATAGAATAGGTTATCTAAAAACAAAATTTAGTCCAATTGTTTATAAAATTGCGCACTTAACAGTTTAAAAACTAAAACTTATTTTAAACAAAAAATTACTTATTTTCAAAAAATTATAAAAAATACTCACAATTATATTTTTTCAAAACTTACTTAATAGCATGTTAGAGCTTAGTATAAGTTTAATAAAAACAAAATTTGGTCTAATTGTTTATAAAATTGCGCACTTAACAGTTGAAAAACTAAAACTTAATTTTAATCCAAAAATTACTTATTTTTAAAAAATTATAAAAAATACTCACAATTATATTTTTTAAAAATTCACTTAATGGCATGTTAGAGCATAGTATAGGTTATGTAAAAACAAAATTTGGTCTAATTGTTTATAAAATTGCGCACTTAACAGTTTAAAAACTAAAACTTAATTTTAATCCAAAAATTACTTATTTTTAAAAAATTATAAAAAATACTAACAATTATATTTTTTAAAAATTCACTTAATGGCATGTTAGAGCATAGTATAGGTTATGTAAAAACAAAATTTGGTCCAATTGTTTATAAAATTGCGCACTTAACAGTTGAAAAACTAAAACTTAATTTTGATCCAAAAATTACTTATTTTTAAAAAATTATAAAAAATACTAACAATTATATTTTTTAAAAATTCACTTAATGGCATGTTAGAGCATAGTATAGGTTATGTAAAAACAAAATTTGGTCCAATTGTTTATAAAATTGCGCACTTAACAGTTGAAAAACTAAAACTTAATTTTGATCAAAAAATTACTTATTTTCAAAAAATTATAAAAAATACCCACAATTATATTTTTTTAAAATTTACTTAATGGCATGTTAGAGCATAGTATAGGTTATGTAAAAACAAAATTTGGTCCAATTGTTTATAAAATTGCGCACTTAACAGTTTAAAAACTAAAACTTATTTTAAACAAAAATTACTTATTTTCAAAAAGTTATAAAAAATACTCACAATTATATTTTTTAAAAATTCACTTAAAGGCATGTTAGAGCATAGTAAAAGTTAGGTAAAAACAAAATTTGGTCTAATTGTTTATAAAATTGCGCACTTAATTTTTATTAAAAAATTACTTATTTTCAAAAAACTATAAAAAATACTCACAATTACATTTTAAAAAAATCACTTATTGGCATGTTAGAACATAGTATAAATTAGGTAAAAACAAGATTTGGTCTAATTGTTTATAAAATTGCGCACTTAACAGTTTAAAAACTAAAACTTATTTTAAACAAAAAATTACTTATTTTCAAAAATTATAAAAAATACTCACAATTATATTTTTTAAAAATTCACTTAATGGCATGTTAGAGCATAGTATAGGTTAAGTAGAAACAAAATTTGGTCCAATTGTTTATAAAATTGCGCACTTAACAGTTGAAAAACTGAAACTTAATTTTAATTAAAAAATTAATTATTTTCAAAAAATTATAACAAATACTCACAATTATATTTTTCAAAAATTCACATAATGGCATGTTAGAGCATAGTATTAGTTAAATAGAAACAAAATTTGGTCTATTTGTTTATAAAATTGCGCAATTAACAGTTTAAAAACTAAAACTTAATTTTAATCCAAAAATTACTTATTTTCAAAAAATTATAAAAAATATTAACAATTATATTTTTAAAAAATTCTCTTAATGGCATGTTAGAGCATAGTATAAGTTGAGTAAAAACAAAATTTGGTCAAATTGTTTATAAAATTGCGCACTTAACAGTTTAAAAACTAAAACTTATTTTAAACAAAAAATGACTTATTTTCAAAAAATAATAAAAATACTCACAATTATATTTTTTAAAAACTCACTTAATGGCATGTTAGAGCATAGTATAGGTTATGTTAAGACAAAATTTGGTTTAATTGTTTATAAAATTGCTCACTTGACAGTTTAAAAACTAAAAATTGATTTTAATTCAAAAATTAATAATTTTCAAAAAATTATAAAAAATACTCACAATTAAATTTTTTAAAAATTGAGTTATTAGCATGTTAGAACATAGTATAGGTTATGTTTAAACAAATTTTAGTTGACTTGTTTATAAAATTCGCACTTGACAGTTTAAAAACTAACATTTAATTTTAATCCAAAAATTACATATTTTTAAAACATTACAAAAAATACTCACAATTGTATATTTTAAAAATTGAGTCTATCGCAAGTTAAAGCATAACATAGATTATTTAGAAACAAAATTTGGTTCATTTGTTTATAAAATTGCGCATTTAACAGTTTAAAAACTAACATTTAATTTTAATTCAAAAATTACTTAATTTTAAAAATTTATACAAAACATTAAATATTAAAAAAAAACCAATTACATTTTCTTACTTCAACATTATTACCAAAACTTTTACAACAGTTTCTAAATGATTAATTATTGCCACGAATAAATATATTACAATTAACACCAAAAAATTGTCCATAAACTTTTCACATAAATAATTAATTCCAGTCTAGCCATTTAAATACCCCAACACCGAATTGCATCCAATCAGTATTAACCATGCCCAACTCAGATCCTTTCGAAGCTATCAGATTCCAACGCATCATCTTAACAGCATCAGGAGCATGGCCTCAACCCAACCCAACCAAATTTTACATATTCAGACACCTATGCAATTGGTTTGTAAATGTTTGTTTCATTACAGTTTTACTATTGCAACAATATAAGAATATAATTGATTCCGATTATGATCAATTCATAGATTCAATAACATTCCTAGCAATACCCCTATCATACGTAGTTAAACATTTAACTATAATTATTAATGGAAAAAAGTTTTTGAAAGTATTGGAATTATTAGAAGATCCTGTATTGAAACAACATCCGAATCATGTGGATAAACATATGCAGAAAGCTATTAAACAGGTTAAAATATTGATGATTACCTATCAAGTTACTATAAGTATTGGGATTGTTATATTGTATGGTATGAAACCTCTTGTTACTAATGAACCAACTGCGTTTCGATTCACTGTATTTGATTTGGGTGAATGGGCCATTTTAATGCATTTATTTCAAGTGTTAGGATTAGTCGTGCTTGGTTGGAATAACACAACTTTGGATACCTTAGCATTGGGATTGATCGCCATAGGTGTGGGTCAATTTGGAGTAATTAAAGAAAAAATTGTTCATGCAAGACAATGGGCTGAGTTTAATTATGAGGATATTTTTGATGGTAATGATGATGATTTTGTGGAGTTTCAAGAAGATGGTATTGATGATGAGGTTGTTAGTAAGAGGATTAATGAGTGTGCTTATCAGCATGTTATTATTACAGAGTAGGCTTGTATTGGGGGTAATTATTGGGTTTTAATTTACTTTGTTTTAGGTTTGCTGATGGGTTGGAGGATATATTTACTTATTATTTTCTAGCACAGTTTGCAGCGTCTTTGATTTCAATTTTGAATACTTGGTTTCAATTAAAGGTAAGTTATTAGACGATTGGGTAATCAATAGTAAAGTTTTAATAATATTAAGACAAGTTTCAAACCATAGTTAGCTAAGATGCAAACCATAAAATTACAAAATAAGCATTTAACATTAAATAAAGTTTATTGATGCCAAAACAAACAAATCAATTATTACAAATATTTTTAATTAAATTTAGTTAAGTTTCAAACCATACCTAGTTAAGATTTAAACCAAAATTACAAAGCATGCATTTAATATTGCATATTACTATTATAATCATTAGAAATATTTTATAACTAAGTTTCAAACCATATTTAGCGAAGATGCAAACCTCAAATCTACAAAACATGTTTTTAAAATAGTATAAAATTTATTGATTCTAATAAAATAATTTATTTTTATCAATAAAAAAAGTTTTAACTATTTTTATCCAAGTTGTAAACGATACTGAGCTAAGAACCAAACCATAAAGTTACTAATTTCAAAATATTTGGGCAATAGAATTATTTTAATTATATTTAGCCAGGTTGGAAACCATAATTTTACAGAACACACATTTAATATTGTATAAACTTTATTGATACTAATTATTTCAATTAATGGAAATGTTTTAGTCATATTTAGCTAAGTTTCAAATCGTGTTTAGCTAAGCTGCAAACCATAAAACTATAAATCATACTTTTAATGTTGTATAAAGTTTGCTAATGCTAAAATAATATAAATATTTAACTAAGTTGCAAACCATAGAACCACAAAAGATGATTTTAATGTTGTATAAAATTTACTGATACCAAAACAAAAATTATTTCAATCAATAAAAATATTTTAGTTAATTTTAGCCAAGTTTCAAATCATATTTAGCTAAGTTTCAAACCAAAAAAATAGAAAACATGCATTTATTATCCATCAAGTTTATTGTTATAAAAAAATATTTTAGTTGTATTTAACTAAGCTCCAAACCATATTTAGCCAAGTTTCAAACCATCAGATTAAAAAAAATATGCATTTAATATTGTATAAAATTTGTTGTTGTTAACAATTTTTTTTTTAGTTAGATTTAGCCAAGTTTTAAACCATATTTAGCCAAGATGCAAACCATTAAGCAACAAAACATGCTTTTGAAATATATACCGTACTAATGCCAAATAAATGACTTATTTCAATTATTAGAAATATTTTAGTTATATTTAGTCAAGTTACAAGCCATACTTAGCCAAGATGCAAACCATAAATATACAATTACAATATACAATAATGTTTTGAGTTTAAATTATCTTTAACTAAGTTGCAAACCAAATTTGGCCAAATTGCAAACCAAATTTAGCCTAGTTGCAAACCAAGTTAACCAAATTCGCAAACCATAAAACTAAATTGACTAACGTGCTAAAAATAAATTTAATAATTTAATCATTTTTATCAATAGTTAATTATTTAACCAAGTTACAAACCAAATTTAGCCAAGTCGCAAACCTATGCTTACATCATTTTTATTAGTCTGCGCAAAGTCTTAAAATGGTAAATTCTTCAAATAATTTATTTGGATTAAATTGATAATTTTTGGAAATCATTCTAAAAATACCCAAAATTTTGAAAAATTCTTCAAAAGAAAATAATATCTGCCACATTAAAAACAGCATAAACGCAACAAATGTGAGAATAAGCAAATTTCTTGATAACAAACACTTGGGCGGGTGGACGGGAACACTGTATCAAACCACCGACCCAATATTTATAAACTTTGTTCCCGCCCACCCGCCTAAGTGTTAGTTACCAAGAAACTTGTTATTATAGCCACCTCTGATGTGTTAGTGACAACTGTCATTCAATCTGTCACATTAGAATAGCAGAAACGCAAAAAGTGTGGGAATAAGCAAATTTCTTGATAACAAACACTTGGGCGGGTGGGCGGGAACACTGTATCAAACCACCGGCCCAATATTTATAAACTTTGTTCCCACCCACCCGCCCAAGTGGTAGTTATCAAGAAATTTGTTATTATAGCCACCTCTGATGTGTTAGTGACAACTGTCATTCAATCTGACACATTAAAAACAGCAGAAACGCAACAAGTGTGAGAATAAGCAAATTTCTTGATAACAAACACTTGGGCGGGTGGGCGGGAACACTGTATCAAACCACCGGCCCAATATTTATAAACTTTGTTCCCGCCCACCCGCCCAAGTGGTAGTTATCAAGAAATTTGTTATTATAGCCACCTCTGATGTGTTAGTGACAACTGTCATTCAATCTGACACATTAAAAACAGCAGAAACGCAACAAGTGTGAGAATAAGCAAATTTCTTGATAACAAACACTTGGGCGGGTAGGCGGGAACACTGTATCAAACCACCGGCCCAATATTTATAAACTTTGTTCCCGCCCACCCGCCCAAGTGCTAGTTATCAAGAAATTTGTTATTATAGCCACCTCTGATGTGTTAGTGACAACTGTCATTCAATCTGACACATTAAAAACAGCAGAAACGCAACAAGTGTGACAATAAGCAAATTTCTTGATAACAAACACTTGGGCGGGTGGGCGGGAACACTGTATCAAACCACCGGCCCAATATTTATAAACTTTGTTCCCGCCCACCCGCCCAAGTGTTAGTTATCAAGAAATTTGTTATTATAGCCACCTCTGATGTGTTAGTGACAACTGTCATTCAATCTGACACATTAAAAACAGCAGAAACGCAAAAAGTGTGAAAATAAGCAAATTTCTTGATAACCAACACTTGGGCGGGCGGTCAGGAACACTGTATCAAACCACCGGCCCAATATTTATAAACTTTGTTCCCGCCCACCCGCCCAAGTGCTAGTTATCAAGAAATTTGTTATTATAGCCACCTCTGATGTGTTAGTGACAACTGTCATTCAATCTGACACATTAAAAACAGCAGAAACGCAACAAGTGTGAGAATAAGCAAATTTCTTGATAACAAACACTTGGGCGGGTGGGCGGGAACACTGTATCAAACCACTGGCTCAATATTTATAAACTTTGTTCTCGCACACCCGCCCAAGTGTTATCAAGAAGTTTGTTATTGTACCCACTTCTGACGTATTAGTGACAACTGTCATTCAATCTGTCACATTAGAAATAGCAGAAACGCAACAAGTGTCAGAATAAGCAAATTTCATGATAACAAATACTTGGGCGGGTGGGCGGGAACACTGTATCAAACCACCGGCCCAATATTTATAAATTTTGTTCCCGCCCACCCGCCCAAGTGTTAATTATCAAGAAATTTGTTATTATAGCCACCTCTGATGTGTTAGTGACAACTGTCATTCAATCTGTCACATTAGAAATAGCAGAAACGCAACAAGTGTGGGAATATGCAAATTTCTTTATAACAAGCACTTGGGCGGGTGGGCGGGAACACTGTATCAAACCACCGGCCCAATATTTATAAACTTTGTTCCCGCCCACCCGCCCAAGTGTTAGTTATCAAGAAATTTGTTATTATAGCCACCTCTGATGTGTTAGTGACAACTGTCATTCAATCTGACTCATTAAAAACAGCAGAAACGCAACAAGTGTGTGAATAAGCAAATTTCTTGCTAACAAACACTTGGGCGGGTGGGCGGGAACACTGTATCAAACCACCGGCCCAATATTTACAAATTTTGTTCCCGCCCACCCGCCCAAGTGTTAGTTATCAAGAAATTTGTTATTGTACCCACTTCTGACGTATTAGTGACAACTGTCACTCAATCTGTCACATTAAAAACAGCAGAATCGCAACAAGTGTGAGAATAAACAAATTTCTTGATAACAAACACTTGGGCGGGTGGGCGGGAACACAGTATCAAACCACTGGCCTAATATTTATAAACTTTGATCCCGCCCACCCGCCCAAGTGTTAGTTATATAGAAATTTGTTATTATAGCCACCTCTGATGTGTTAGTGACAACTGTCATTTAATCTGTCACATTAAAAACAGCAGAATTGCAATAAGTGTTAGAATAAGCAAATTTCTTAATAACAAACACTTGGGCGGGTGGGCGGGAACACAGTATCAAACCACCGGCCTAATATTTATAAACTTTGATCCCGCCCACCCGCCAAAGTGTTAGTTATCTAGAAATTTGTTATTATAGCCACCTCTGATGTGTTAGTGACAACTGTCATTCAATCTGTCACATTAGAAATAGCAGAAACGCAACAAGTGTTAGAATAAGCAAAATTATTGATAACAAACACTTGGGCGGGTGGGCGGGAACACTGTATCAAACCACCGGCTCAATATTAATAAACTTTGTTCCCGCCCAGCCGCCCAAGTGTTAGTTATCAAGAAATTTGTTATTATTGCCACCTATGATGTGTTAGTGACAATTGTCACTCAGTCTGTCACATTAAAAACAGCAAAAACGCAACAATTGTAAGAATAAGCAAATTTCTTGATACCATACATTTGGGTGGGTCGGCGGGAACACTGTATCAAACCACCGGCTTAATGTTCATAAACTTTGTTCCCGCCCACCCACCCAACTGTTAGTTATTAAGAAGTTTATTTTACCTACCTCTGACGTATTAGTGACATCTGTCACTCAATCTGTCACATTAAAAACAACAGAAACGTGTGAGAATAAGCAAATTTATTGACAAAAAATGAATTATTTTTTTTACATTTTTAGGCAACTGTGACCCCTATGGGTGTAGTATTTCTAATCAACTACGTCACTGGCATCTTAATCGAGTTGGGAATTTATTGCTTCTATGGAGATTCATTAATGTCACAGGTAATAAACCAAACAATTCATTCCAGAAATGTAACAAAAAATCAATTTCTAGAGTGAAGAAATTAGAGACGCTTGTTACATGTCGCAATGGTACAAATGCAATCCTAAAATCCGAAAATCATTAATACTAATTATGGAAAGATCGAAACGTGCAACCGTCTTTACAGCCGGAAAATTTGCAACTTTAAGTTTGCAATCTTATGCAAGCGTAAGTAAAATAAATCAAATATTATCAATAAAATTGATTGAATATTTTTTTTAGATTCTTCAAGCTTCTTATTCATTTTTTACTTTAATGAATCGAATGTATGGAGAATAATAAAAGTGTATTAATAATAAAATACTTAATTCATGTAATAAAATATTCACATTTAAATAATTTAGTAATAAAAAAGTTGTTTAATGCAAATTTATTCTTTATCACTAATTCAATTTGTTTTAAATTCATTTCATGTGTTGCGCATAATTGAAGGACATTTCAAGATAATATGGACATGGGGAATTATTTTTGTTTGATTAAACAGGAAATCAATTAGTACCGATTGTTGAACATATTTACTATCTAAATGGCAATTTTGTATGTCAACAAAACGATCGCAATTTATTTATAATATTGTATTAATAATGACATCATTTGTATTTATTTTAAAAATTGTAACAACTCTCATTTAATTTTATAAATTGTATTGAACAGTTAATTTTTTTGTTGTAATTTGTTTTTTTGGAGCGTGATCTTCTAGAGGTCATTGATAACATTTATATCTTGTTTTATGTGCCATATTATTTCCTGTAATTTTAAATTTAAATATTTTTAAGCAATAAAAAACGAAACAATAAAAATTTACAGTTAATTTGTGATGTTATCATCGCATCTTATTATGCATGAACATTTACTATTGTATATAATTATATTAAATTTGAAGGTCAATTTAAATTGCGTAATAATTAATAAAATTAGCTCAAGAAAATTGTATTAAAAAATATTTTTCCACGTAACGTTAATTTATTATGTAAACAAAATGATAATATTTGTCTTTCTAATGAATCAACGGAAATTCCATTACAAAAAAAAAATAACCTCCGCCACTGATAATCTCATATAAAAACCATCTCAAGTTACGATAAATCATATTCCAAACATCATCGCAAGTAGTAACATCATGAAAGTACTCCTAGTTTGCGTGTTGGCGGCATTAGCTGTTTGCGCTTTAGCCGATGCTGATATTGATAATTGTAAGTGTTGGGATGGATATGAAGCTAAAAAGAATACCGATGGTAAAGTGGAATGTCATGGTACCAGAGTTTTCGCGTTGAAACCATGCAATTTACCAGAACCACCCAAATGTGTCTGCACTGAAAAAGTTACCGGTATTTTGACCGATAAGGAAGGAACGTGGTGCTCTGTCAGGGAGAAAGGAGAGGAAGTTAAGCGTTGGCCATGTGAGAATAAGGATGAATGGGCTGCTCATAAAATCCTTTATGAAGAATTTGAGAAGAATTATAAGCCTTAGATTTATTATTTTGTGTATTTTATGAATAAAGTGAATTGATTTTAATTTGGTTTTATTTTGATTAATTTATTCGGAATGAATTGAGTTCTTACATCATCCAGTTCAGGTAAGGTCACATTTTTTATGTTTTGATTAGATTATTTTGTTATTGAAAACTGTTAATCCATTAAATAAGCTGATCCAATATTTAATTTAAAAATTATTCAATTATTAATTAATTCAAATATTCTTGCAAGAAAATTGATCGTACCAAATTAGATCTAATTTTTACCATAAATAGTACCATATTAGTACCTAATTTTCTGAAGTTTGTAAGATGATTCAATATTCAGTTTTCAAGTTATTGCAATTGATTCAAATTATAATTTTAGCATTTATTTAAGTAATTCTGCACCAAAGTTGGTCGTACCAAATTAGATCTAATTTTTATCGTAAATAGCACCATATTATCTAATATTTAGTTTCAAAATTATTGCAATTGTTTTAAATAAATAATTATTAATTTAGTAACTATTTAAATATTTTTGCAAAAAACCAAATTATATCTAATATTTACTAAAGTTAGTACCATAATAGGACCTA
Source organism: Tachinus rufipes (assembly GCA_963932245.1). Lineage (NCBI taxonomy): Eukaryota > Metazoa > Arthropoda > Insecta > Coleoptera > Staphylinidae > Tachinus > Tachinus rufipes. Next base: position 1,966,754 of record OZ010743.1, on the reverse strand, counting down.
ATTTTGTAAAAATTAGAACATGATCCAATGTTTGGTTTTAAAATTATTGCAATTATTTTTAACTAATTATTAATTAATTCAGCACTTATTTAAAACATTCTGCAGCAAAGTTGGTCGTACCAAATTAGATCTAATTTTTACTATAATTAGTACCATAATAGCACCTAATTTTGTAAAAATTAGAACATGATCCAATGATTGGTTTCAAAATTATTGCAATTATCTTATAACTAAATATTAATTAATTCAGCACTTATTTAAAAATTTCTGCAGAAAAATTGGTTATACAAAATTAGATCTAATTTTTATTATAATTAGTACCATAATAGCACCTAATTTTGTGAAAATTAAAACATGATCCAATGATTGGTTTCAAAATTATTGCAATTATTTTATAACTAAATATTAATTAATTTAACACTAATTTAAAAAATCCTGAAGGAAAATTGGTCGTACCAAATTAGATCAAATTTTTATTATAATTAGTACCATAGTAGTACCTAATATTCTAAAAATTGGAACATAATCCAATGATTGATTTTAATATTATTACTATTATTTTATAACTACATACTAATTAATTCAGCACTTAATTAAAAATTTCTGCAGAAAAATTGATCGTACAAAAATAGATCTAATTTTTACAATAATTAGTACCATAATAGCACCTAATTTTGTAAAAATTAGAACATGATCCAATGATTGGTTTTAGAATTATTGCAATTATTTTATAACAAAATATTAATTAATTCAGCACTTATTCAAAAGTTTCTGCAGGAAAATTGGTAGTACAAAATTAGATCTAATTTTTACTATAATTAGTACCATAATAGTACCTAATATTCTAAAAATTGGAACATGATCCAATGATTGGTTTTAAAATAATTGCTATTATATTATAACTAATTATTAATTAATTTAGCACTTATTTAAAAATTTCTGCAGCAAAATTGACCGTACAAAATTAGATCTAATTTTTACTATTGTTAGTACCATAATAGTACCTAATATTCTAAAAATTGTAACATAATCTAATGATTTATTTTAAAATTATTACTATTATTTTATAACTACATACTAATTAATTCAGCACTTATTTAAATATTTCTGCAGCATAATTGGTCGTATTAAATTAGATTTAATTTTTACTATAATTAGTACCATAATAGCACTTAGTTTTGTAAAAATTAGAACATGATCCAATGATTGGTTTTAAAATTACTGCAATTATTTTATAACTAATTATTAATTAATTCAGCACTTATTTAAAAAATTCTGGAGGAAAATTGGTCGTACCAAATTAGATCTAATTTTTACTATAATTAGTACTATAATAGTACCTAATATTCTAAAAATAAGAACATAATCCAATGATTAGTTTCAAAATTATTGCAATTATTTTATAACTAAATATTAATTAATTTAGCACTTATTTAAAAAATCCTAGAGGAACATTGGTCGTACCAAATTAGGTCTAATTTTTACTATAATTAGTACCATAATAGTACCTGATATTCTAAAAATTAGAACATGATCCAATGATTGATTGCAAAATTATTGCAATTATTTTATAACTAAATATTAATTAATTTGGCACTTATTTAAAAAATCCTGGAGGAAAATTGGTAGTACTAAATTAGATCTAATTTTTACTATAATTATTACTATAACAGCACCTAATTTTGTAAAAATTAGAACATGATCCAATGATTGGTTTCAAAATTATTGTAATTATTTTATAACTAATTATTAATTAATTCAGCACTTATTTAAAAATTTCTGCAGCAAAATTGAGCGTACCAAATTAGATCTACTTTTTACTATAGTTAGTACCATAATTGTACTTAATATTCTAAAAATTTGAACATGATCCAATGATTGGTTTTAAAATTATTGCAATTATTCTATAACTAATTATTAATTAATTCAGCACTTATTTATAAAATCCTGGAGGAAAATTGGTCGTACCAAATTAGATCTAATTTTTACTATAATTAGTAACATAATAGCACCTAATTTTGTAAAAATGAGAACATGATCCAATGATTGGTTTCAAAATTATTGCAATTATTTTATAACTAATTATTAATTAAATCAGCACTTATTTAAAAATCTCTGCAGCAAAATTGGTCGAACCAAATTAGATCTAATTTTTACTATAGATAGTACCATAATAGTACCTAATATTCTAAAAATTGGAACATGATCCAATGATTGGTTTTAAAATTATTGTAATTATTTTATAACTAATTATTTATTAATTCAGCACTTACTTAAAAATTTCTGCAGAAAAATTGGTCGTACAAAATTAAATCTACTTTTTACTATAATTAGTACCATAATAGCACCTAATTTTGTAAATATTAGAACATGATCCAATGATTAGTTTTAAAATTATTGCTATTATTTTATAACTAATTATTTATTAATTCAGCACTTACTTAAAAATTTCTGCAGCAAAATTGGTCGTACAAAATTAGATCTAATTTTTACTATAACTAGTACCATAATAGCACCTAATTTTGTAAAAATTAGAACATGATCCAATGATTGGTTTTAAAATTACTGCAATTAATTTATAACTAATTTTTAATTAATGCAGCACTTATTTAAAAATTTCTACTGGAAAATTGATCGTACAAAATTAGATCTAATTTTTACTATAATTAGTATCATAATAGCACCTAATTTTGGAAAAATTAGAACATGATCCAATGATTGGTTTTAAAATTATTGCTATTATTTTATAACTAATTATTAATTAATTCACCACTTACTTAAAAATTTCTGCAGCAAAATTGGTCGTACAAAATTAGATCTAATTTTTACTATAACTAGTACCATAATAGCACCTAATTTTGTAAATATTAGAACATGATCCAATGATTGGTTTTAAAATTACTGCAATTATTTTATAACTAATTTTTAATTAATGCAGCACTTATTTAAAAATTTCTACTGGAAAATTGATCGTACAAAATTAGATCTAATTTTCACAATAATTAGTATCATAATAGCACCTAATTTTGGAAAAATTAGAACATGATCCAATGATTGGTTTCAAAATTATTGCAATTATTTTATAACTAATTATTAAATAATTTAGCACTTATTTAAAAATTTCTGCAGGAAAATTGGTCGTACAAAATTAGATCCAATTTTTACCATAGTTAGTACCATAATAGTACCTAATAATCTAAAAATTGAAAAATGATCAAATGATTGGTTTTAAAATTATTGCTGATAATTTATAACTAATTATTAATTAATTTTGCACTTATTTAAAAATTTCTGCTGGAAAATTGATCGTACAAAATTAGATCTAATTTTTACTATAATTAGTACCATAATAGAACCTAATTTTGTAAAAATTAGAACATGATCCAATGATTGGTTTCAGAATTATTGCAATTATTATATAACTAATTATTAATTAATTCAGAACTTATTTAAAAATTTCTGCAGCAAAATTGATCGTACAAAATTAGATCTAATTTTTACTATAATTAGTATTATAATAGAACCTAATTTTGGAAAAATTAGAACATGATCCAATGATTGGTTTCAAAATTATTATAACTAATTATTAATTAATTCAGAACTTATTTAAAAAATTCTGCAGCAAAATTGATCGTACAAAATTAGATCTAATTTTTCCTATAATTAGTATTATAATAGAACCTAATTTTGGAAAAATTAGAACATGATCCAATGATTGGTTTCAAAATTATTATAACTAATTATTAATTAATTTCGCACTTATTTAAAAATTTCTGCAGGAAAATTGATCGTACAAAATTAAATCTAATTTTTACTATAATTAGTACCATAATAGAACCTAATTTTGTAAAAATTAGAACATGATCCAATGATTGGTTTCAGAATTATTGCAATTATTATATAACTAATTATTAATTAATTCAGAACTTATTTAAAAATTTCTGCAGCAAAATTGATCGTACAAAATTAGACCTTATTTTTACTATTGTTAGTACCATAATAGTACCTAATATTCTAAAAATTGTAACATAATCCAATGATTGATTTTAAAATTATTACTATTATTTTATAACTACATACCAATTAATTCAGCACTTATTTAAATATTTCTGCAGCAAAATTGGTCGTATCAAATTAGATCTAATTTTTACTATAATTAGTACCATAATAGCACTTAATTTTGTAAAAATTAGAACATGATCCAATGATTGGTTTCAAAATTATTGCAATTATTTTATAACTAATTATTAATTAATTCAGCACTTTTTTATAAATTTTTGCAGAAAAATTGGTTGTACCAAATTAAATATAATTTTTACTATAAATAGTACTATATTAGTACCCAATTTTTTGAAAATTGCAACAAGATCTAAGATTCAGTTTCAAAATTATTGCAATTGTTTTAAATAATTTATTAATTATTTTAGCAACTCTTCAAATAATGCTGTGGAAAAATTGATTATATCAAATTAGATCTAAATTCTACTATAAATAGAACCATTTAAGTAACATATTTTTTGAAGTTTGTGATTTGATTCAATATTCAGTTTTCAAATTATTGAAATTGTTTTAATAAATTGTTAATTAATTCAGCAACTGTTTAAATATTCCTGCAGAAAAATTGGTCGTACCAAATTAGATCTAATTTTTACCACAAATAGTACCATATTAATACCTAATTTTCTGAAAATTGTGAGATGATCGAATATTTAGTTTCAAAATTATTGCAATTGTTTAAAATAATAATTTTAGCATTTATTTAAGTGTTTCTGCAGCAAAATTGGTTGTACCAAATTAGATCTAATTTTCATCAAAAATAGTACCATATTAGTACCTAGTTTTTTAATGTTTGTGAGATGATTCAATATTCAGTTTCAAATTTATTGCAATTAGTTAATAATTACCAGCAACTATTTAAATATTTCTACAAGAAAATTGGTCGTACCAAATTAGATCTAATTTTTATTATAACTAGTACTATATTAATACCTAACTTTTTGAAAATTGTGAGTTGATCCAATATTTAGTTTCTATATTATTGTAAGTATTTTAAATAATTTTAGAAACTGTTTAAATATTTATGCAGGAATATTCATCGTACCAAATTAGATCTAATTTTTACTATTAATAGTACCATATTAGTATCTAACTTTCCATAGTTTGTGAGATGATTCAATGTTTAGGTTCCAAATGATTGCAATTAGTTTTAGAATTTAATTAAATATTTTTGCAGAATAATTGGTCGTACAAAATTAGACCTAATTTTTACTGTAAATAGTACTATATTAGTACTTAATTTTTTTGAATGTTGCAACAATTGTTTACCATATTAGTACAAATTTTTTGAAAGTTGCAACAATTGTTTTGAATAAATTATTAATTAGTCCAGCAACTATTCAAATAGTATTGTGGAAAAATTGTTTGTACCAAATTAGATCTAATTTTTACAATAAATAGTACCATTTTAGTACCTTATTTTTTGAAAGTTGTGAGATGATCCAATTTTTATTTTCAAAATTATTACATTGTTTTAAATAAATTAATAATAATTTTAAAATCTGTTGAAATATTCCTGCAGAAAAATTGATTGTACCAAAATAGATCTAGTGTTTACCATAAATAGTACCACATAAGTACCTAATTTTCTAAAGTTTGTGAGATGATTCAATATTAAGTTTCCAAGTTGTTTCAAATAATAATTTTAGCATTTATTTAAGTATTTCTGCAAAAAAAAATTGGTCGTACTAAATTAGATCTAAGTTTTATCATAAATAATACCATATTAGTGTCTAATTTTGTGAAAATTGTAAGATGTTCCAATATTTATTTTCAAAATTATTACAATTATTTAAATAAATTAATAATAATTTTAGAAATAGTTCAAATATTTCAGCAGGAAAATTGATCGTACCAAACTAGATCTAATTTTTATCAGAAATAGTACTACATTAGTGATTTTATTATATTAGTACTTACTTTTGTCAAAGTAATAACATGATCCAAAGTTATTATTAAAATTTATTATTTCAGCAACTATTTAATAATTAATGCAGAAAAATTGATCGTACCTAATTAGATTTAATTTTTAATATAAGTAGTACTATATTGGTACCTTACTTTTTAAAATTGTAACATGATCCAATATTTAGTTGTAAAATTATTGCAGTTGTTTCAAATAAATTATTAATAATTTTAGAATTTATTTAAATATTTCTGCAGAAAATATGGTCGTATCAAATTTGTACTGTAAATAAGATCACATTAGTACCTCAATTTCTGTAATTTGTATAATAATCATATAGTTTCAAAATTATTACAATTGTTTGTGATAAATTATTTATTAGTTTAGCAATTATTCAATTAATTTTGCAGATAAATTGGTTTTATTAAATTAGATCTAATTTTCATCATAAATAGTACTACATTAGTACCTAATTTTTTTAAAATTGAAACATGATTCAATGTTTAGTTTCAAAATTATTACAATTATTTATAATAAATTAATAATTAATTCAGCATTTACTCAAATTAAAATGTGGAAAAATTGGTCGTACCAAATTAGATCTAATTTTTATAATAAATAGTACCACATTAGTATCTAATTTTGTGAAAATTATGTCATGATCCAATGTTCAGTTTCAAAGTTATTGCAATTGATTTAAATAATTTATTAATTATTTCAGCAACTATTTAAATACTCCTGCAGGAAAATTGGTAGTACCAAATTAAATCTAATTTTTACCATAAATAGTACCATATTAGTACCTAATTTTTTGTGTGATGATTCAATATTTAGTTTCTAAATTATTGCAATTGTTTCAAATAAATTATTAAAAATTTTAGCATTTATTTAAATATTTCTGCAGCAAATTTGGTCGTACCTAATTAGATCTAATTTTTATTATAAATAGTACCATATTAATATCTAATTTTGTGAAAATTATGACAAGATTAAATGTTCAGTTTCAAAGTTATTGCAATTGTTTTAAATAAATTATTAATGATTTTTGCAACTATTTAAACAATTCTGCAGAAAAATTGGTCGCTCCAAATTAGATCTAATTTTTATCATAAAAAGTGCCATAAAAGTACTTCATTTTCTAAAAATTGTGACATGATAAAATATTTAGTTTCAAAATTATTGCATTTATTTTAAATATTTTTGCAAAAAATTTGTCGTACCAAACTAGATCTAAATTTTATTAAAAATAGTACTATATTAGTACTTTATTTTACTATTGATAAATTAGAGTTTTATAAATAAAGGCCAAATTTTAATTTTTTAGACAAAATTTTTTTTTTTTTTTTTTAGTCGCATTTTTAACATTTTTGGCCGGATTTTTGTTTTTAAAGTACGGATTTTAACAATTTATATCGAATTATTGTATCTAAAAGTTGATTTTCTGTCATTTTTGGCTTAATTTTGGTTATTAATTGTCGGATTTTTAATTCTAAAGTACGGAATTTAACTTTTTTGCTTCTAAATGTTAATTTATTGTTTAAATTAAAAGATTTTTGCTTTTATTATAAGAATTTCAACATTTTATATCTAAGATTTTTTTTAATTGTTTGTTGAATGTTGTGCCTATGTAGTCGCATTAAACGCTGATTAAACATTAATCAGTTTTCATAAATTTTAACCAAACCAAAATTAAGAATTAATTCCTAAAATTGGCGTCATTCAGTATATTCTAAAGTAGAAACTATTGCATCATTCATGGCTTGACGAAATCTCCTCCTAACACTATTCACAGCTCTCGTTCCCCAAAAATAAATTTTCTTCCTAATTTTCGCAACAATAACAAATCTTGCCGTGTGATTCTTTCTTCTGAAACTATTATCGTGTCTAAAATACACAATTTCCAATAACACAACCAAACCTTAAATAATGATTAATTAATTTTTTAGTTAAAAATTATTATTAATTATCTTGCCTGCTGCACAATGACCAATTCCTAATAAATAAAAAGCTCCTTGAACCATGCGTATATTAATTGGTTCTAATCTTTGCCCATCTTCTTCGTTTACTTTTGAAGAACCTTTGCGTCCACCTCCTTTATCATTACTAGCTAATTTCAATTCATCAGCATCTTCTTTTTCAGCTGTTGTTTGTTGCTTGCCTAAATTTTCATACTCATCTTCAGTCATTTTAGTTAAAATTCCAGCTTCAAAAATTGCCATCAAACTAAAACAATAATTTTTAATTTTCTTAACTGGAATTGAATCATTTTCTTACATTCGATTAAAATTTTCTTTATATGGACATCCTAATTGTAATGCAATTGCTGAGTAAGCTGTGTTTAATTTTTCACTTAAATAAAAATTACTGGCACCTGTAATTAATATTATAAAATAATTTGTTTGAAATTGTTTAATTATTTTACCAAATCTTTGAATATCGAAAAAAAGTGTTTCTCTTCCAGCCATTACTGCAACGTCTAGTGCATCACGTACCATTTTGACGCCATCTTCTACAGAATCTACAAGATATTCGTTTGGGTTTCTATTGTATAGATTCATTAATTCCCATAATCTTCCATAAATTCCAGTTCCATTCTATAAATTGTAACAATTAATCTTAAAACAAAATGAACCGGAGAGTAGTAAGTAAACTTTAATAGAATTAGGTTATTAAAAACTGGCCGTGTGAAATTAGTTGCAATTTACAGAGTTGGTAGCAATGGTATTAGGGTGCTTTGTTGCTAAATTGTATAAAAATCCAATGATTAATATAAAAGTTATAACATAAATTTAATCAATTATGATTTTAAAATTGATGTTAGTGAATTTGAATAGATTTATATCACTGTATAAAATTAATTGCAATTTATTGAAGTGCATTGTTGCCAAATTGTATAAAAATAAAATATTGCAGTTGCGTAAATGGTAGCTGCAAAATGAATTATGCACAATGTGGATGCTCGGTGGGTGGTTGAATGGTGGAGCATTTTGATGTGTTATTTATTAAAAATTACTTCAAGTAAACTGTAGCTAGAACTATGCCTTTCCACAATCAATTTATATCCACGTAGCGATATGGCTTCCGCTAATTGGCCCATATTGCTGATTGGTTTCTCTATAACAGAAGAATTATTAAAATTGATAAATTTTATACATTTTTAAAGCTTACCTCGACCAGGTCTGGCTAAAAGTGAAGTTAAATTGGCTGCGTACATGTCTCCAATAACGTAGGTAGCAGACACTGCCAGTAATATTATGAACATGCGACTTTTGTGACTTTCACTTGGTGCTTTTGAAGCTTGAAAAATAATTAGTTTATTATTATAAAACCCAGTTTTCTTCAAGCAAAAATAAAATATTGGGTTAAACAATACTAATACTTAACCTTAAATTAACTTAATTTAACCTAACTTTAAAAAATTAAATAATAATTAACTTACCTTGTTTGAAAAATACTCCAGTGGTGTACCAGGAGCAATCCAACAACAATCTCATGTGATCCTTGACAACAAAAGTAGGATGCCATGAGTTGGGCAGCGCTATTATAACATACAATACTGGTCCTGATAGAAGTAATGTTACTATAATTGCTGGCCAAACCTTAAACAAAATAAAATAGTTTAAGTAAATTTAAAACTAATAAAAACTCAATCGTTGTGAGCTCTTAGTAATCAAATGAAACTTTATATTTATGTCAAAACTTTTCTATTAATCATTGGATTTTATACAATTTGGCAACAATGCACTTTAATACTATTACTATTAATTGTGTAAAATTCAATTAATTTGGTACGGTGAATTTTTAGTAATCTAAATCTGTTTAAGTTTACTTACATCAAGCTTAAAGTCATTACTGATTAAATATATGTAACGAAAGTATACTTTCTTTGATTTAAGTTGGCCGTGCTTCTGACTTTTAATTGACAGAAGTCACGACGTAATTATAATAAAAAGATATATTGTAATTAATTTAAGTAGTGCATAGAGAAGCGGTAATAGAAAACTTTAATTGTCGTTTCTTTGTTCACAGGTAAGATTGTAAATAATTGTTAAATAATAAATAAAACTCAAACTTTGTTCACAGAGAAACATATTTTGGTTTATTTTATGCCGTATAATTTATTGTCTTATAAAACGACAATTTTTGTTTATAATGACAAGAAAATTGCAGTTTGCATTCCAATATGTGGTATCGCCGAGGGACAAGAAGACAAGTATTGTTGCCATAACTTCAATTACAACAGAGGAAAAGAAGGAATATGTGTTGCCACAGGAAATGGGATTTATAAGCGAACATGAAGAACTGATGAACACAGACGTTTATAAAAGAGTTAAAAAAAGTCTTACTCAAAGAGGTCAAAACAGAACAGTGTGGATCACACTAACAAAGGAAATGGAACAGAAATATTTTGATGAAGATGGTAATATAATGTTTAATAACTTATATTTAGAACAAATAATAAAAACAGACGTAGTAGAATCAACTCAGAAGAAAGAAAGTCAACTTAATTTAAAACACATAACAGAAAAGTTTATGATTGAAAAATTTACATGTAAAAATTCAAATGCAAAACAATGGCTAGAAACATTTGAAAAAGAATGTAAAAGGTTTGAAATCAATGAAGATAATATAAAGATTGAGATATTAAGGCTAGTCTTGGATAAGTCATGTTCAGATTGGCACTCAGCAACTCTCACAATATTGACAATGGAAGCTCGATGGTCTGAATGGAAAGAGAGATTTCTGGAGTCATTTGCAGACAATGGATGGAGTACAGGAATGTACGCTATATATTATAGGTATAAAGAAGGTTCATTGATTGAATATGCTATAAGAAAAGAGAAGCTACTACTAGATATGGACAATGATATTAGTTCAAAGACTCTAGTGTTGCTTATAGCAGCAGGATTACCTGAGTTGGTTAGAAATAAGATAGATAAAGAAAATTGTAAAAAGTCAACTGAATTATTGCATGACATCAGAAAATGTGAAAATTTAGTAAATAAAAATAGTTTTACGAAAAAGAAAGATGATAAATATGATAACAAGAAAAGATTTGAAGGAAAACAGCCATGTAAAAATTGTGAAAACTTAAATAAAGGTGTTAGATATCATCCTGAAAACTCATGTTGGTTCAAGAATAAAGAAAGAAAAGAAGGTGGAGTAATAGAGAGTAACTCAGTCATAGAAGTAAATCTAAATACAGAATCAAAAAACGAATAATCACACCATTGATTAAACTAAAAATATTATTAGAAGATAAGTTAGAGGTAAACGGAACATATGATTCAGGTTCCCAAGTCTCCCTAATAAATCCAAAATTAGTTAGAATAAAGAGGAAGGCAAAAGATGTAAATAAAATATTTTTAAAAACAGTCAATGGTGTGACACAAACAAAAGGTTTAATAACTATGAAAGTAAAAATCTTTGACATAGAGGAATACATTGATGTATTCATTACAGAGAGAGACGATGTTGAAGATTTCCTCGTAGGATTAGATATGATAAAGAAATTCAGATTAATTCAAAATGAGAATCTACAAATATTACAAAAAAAATTGGATAATAAAATTGAACAATATTCAGTTAATTTTAATGAACACATAGAGAAAGATGACTTTCAGATAAGACTAGAACATCTAGATAATACAAAAAAAAATAAAATAGAAAAAATTATTGAAAAATATAAAAGTGTATTTGCAAAAGACAAATACGATATTGGCACGGTAAAAGATTATGAGGCAAGAATCGAATTAATAGTAGACAAATATTGTAGTAAAAGACCATACAGGTGTACAATAGAAGATAAAAAAGAAATAGAAACACAAGTGGCAATGCTATTAGAAAAGAATTTGATTGAAGAATCCTACAGTCCATTTGCCGCACCTGTAACACTGGCGTATAAAAGAGACGAAGGAAGGAAAAATCGCCTGTGTATTGATTTTAGAGATCTAAACAAGAATATTGTACCACAAGCTCAACCATTTCCACTTATAGATGACCTAATAATTAAAACTAGAAACTGCAAATATTTTACAACACTGGATATAAACTCTGCCTTTTGGTCAATTCCACTCCGAATCGAGGACAAAAAAAAGACTGGTTTCGTAACGCAAGAAGGACAATATCAATGGACGTGTTTACCATTTGGTCTAAAAACGGCACCAGCAATATTCCAAAGGATTTTGAGTAGCATATTAAGAAAAAATAAATTGAGAGAATTTACAGAAAATTATATTGACGATATATTAATTTATTCACAAACTTTTGAAGAACATATCAGACATATAGAACAGGTATTAGCAGCAATTATAAGAGAAGGATTTAGATTAAAATTCAAAAAATGCTCATTTGCAGCAAACTCTGTAAAATACCTGGGCCATATCATAGAAAATAACACAGTAAGACCAATAAAAGACAATCTAATTTCAATTCAAAATTTTCCAACTCCCAAAACTCAAAAAAATATTAGACAATTTTTAGGAAAGATTAATTTTTACCATGAATACATACCAAATAGCTCAATAACGTTGGATCCATTACATAAATTATTAAGAAAAGAAACAAAATTTATATGGTCAGAAGAATGTGAGAAGGCTTTTACAGAAATGAAGAAATTATTATGTTCTCAACCGGTATTAGAAATATTTGATAAGGATTTGCCAATAAAAATTTACACAGATGCATCGCTAGAAGGAATTGGGGCAATACTAAAGCAATTACAAATAGATGGACGAGAAAAACCTGTAGCATATTTCTCAAAAAAATTGAATGAGGTACAAAAAAGAAAGAAAGCAATATATCTGGAGTGCTTGGCAATCAAAGAAGCAGTAAAATATTGGCAACATTGGTTGATTGGAAGATGGTTTGAGGTATACTCAGATCACAAACCGCTTGAAAATTTGAACATAAAAGCAAGAACAGACGAAGAATTAGGTGAGTTAACCTATTATTTGTCACAATATAACTTCCAAATAAAATATGTACCTGGTAAAGATAACGCTGAAGCGGACTGCTTAAGCCGAAATCCAGTACTAGAACCGTCTGAAAACACTGAAGAGGTTCTAACAATAGTAAACCTGACACAAACAGATGAAATAAGAACGGATCAAGAAAAAAACGAAATAATTCGAAAGATGAAATCAAAACTAATAAGAAATAACGGAATATTTTATAAGAAAGTTAGAAATAAGGAGAAAATAATCTTATCAGAAGAATTTAGCATCAAATTAATAAAAGACATACATAGGGAATGGTGCCATACAGGCATTAGACAAACTATATACAGAATATGTCCCTACTATACATCAAAGAATTTAATAGAAAACATTAAGAAAATATGTAAAGATTGTGACATATGCATAAAAAATAAAACAAGAGGCCAAAGCAAATTTGGATTAATGTCTCACTTAGGACCAGCCACTGAACCATATGAAATAATGTCTATAGATACCATTGGGGGATTTGGAGGACAAAGATCAACAAAAAAATACCTTCACTTACTCGTCGACCACTACACGAGATACGCATTTGTTTCAACCTCAAAGACACAAAACGCCACAGATTTTATAAAGTTAGCTCAAAACGTGTTAGAAACGGAAAAAATTGGAATGATACTAACGGATCAATATCCGGGAATAAACTCAAAAGAATTTAAAGAATTCCTAGAAAAAAAGAACGTTAAACTGACATTTACAGCAGTTAATGCACCATTTTCAAATGGCTTAAACGAGAGACTAAACCAGACTCTAGTCAATAAAATAAGATGTAAAATAAATGAAAAAGAAAACAAAAGAGCTTGGACAACGGTTGCTAGAGAATGTGTAGATAGATATAATAAGATAGAACACTCAGTCACTGGTTTTGCACCAGAGTATTTATTAAATGGCACGGACACAAGTGTCATACCAGAAGAATTAAAAAGGAAAAAAAACAAAGATGATTGGTCTAATGATAAAAAATTAGCGTTAGAGAGATCAATAAAATCACATAATTACAATAAAAAACTTTATGATAAAAATAGAAAACATCATGAGTACAGTGCAGGAGACATGGTATATATCGAAAATGGCAACAGACTAAATAGAAAAAAGCTAGACCATCTTAGAATAGGACCATTCGAAATAATAGAAAAAATATCAAACACTCTATACAAAGTCAAGACTAACAAGAAAAAGTCAGAAACAAGTTTATTCCATATATCAAAACTAATACCAACAGAAGAAGATGATATAGATGATTTATAGAGAAAATATGTCCAAGAAATCTTACCATGAGAGGGGGGGGGGGGAGATGTAACGAAAGTATACTTTCTTTGATTTAAGTTGGCCGTGCTTCTGACTTTTAATTGACAGAAGTCACGACGTAATTATAATAAAAAGATATATTGTAATTAATTTAAGTAGTGCATAGAGAAGCGGTAATAGAAAACTTTAATTGTCGTTTCTTTGTTCACAGGTAAGATTGTAAATAATTGTTAAATAATAAATAAAACTCAAACTTTGTTCACAGAGAAACATATTTTGGTTTATTTTATGCCGTATAATTTATTGTCTTATATATATGTTATAACTTTTGTATTAATCATTAGAATTTTATACAATTTGTTAACAATGTACTTTAATACTCTTACTATTAACTGTGTAAAATTCAATTAATTTTATACGGTGAGTTTTAAGTAATTTAAATCTATTTAAGTTCACTCACATCAAGTTTAAAGTCATTATTAATTAAATTTATGTCATAACTTTTGTGTCAATCATCGGAATTTTACACAATTTGGCAACAATGTACTTTAATACTATTACTAATAACTCTGTAAAATTCAATTAATTTGATACGGCAAAATTTTAGTAATCTTAATCGATTCAAGTTTACTTATATCAAGCTTAAAGTCATTACTGATTAAATTTATGTCATAACTTTTGTATCAATCATTGGAATTTAATGCAATTTAGCAACAATGCATTTTTATACTATTACTATTAACTGTGTAAAATTCAATTAATTTGGTACAGTAAATTTTTAGTAATCTAAATCTATTCAAGTTTGCTTAAATCAAGCTTAAAGTCATTACTAATTAAATTTATGTCATAACTTTAGTATCAATCATTGGAATTTTATACAATTTAACAACAATGCACTGTTATACTATTACTATTAATTGTGTGAAATTCAATTAATTTGATACGGTAAATTTTTAGTAATCTAAATCTATTCAAGTTTACTTAAATCAAGCTTCAAGTCATAACTGATTAAATTTAGATCATAACTTTTGTATCAACCATTGGAATTTTACACAACTTGGCAACAATGTTCTTTTATACTATTACTATTAACTGTGTAAAATTCAATTAGTTTGGTACGGTGAATTTTTAGTAATCTAAATCTATTCAAGTTCACTTAAATCAAGGTTTAAGTCATTACTGATTAAATTTATGTCATAACTTTTGTATCAATCATTGGAATTTTGTACAATTTGGCAACAATGTACTTTAATACTATTTCTATTAACTGTGTAAAATTTAATTAATTTAATACGGTGAATTTTTAGTAATCTAAGTCAATTCAAGTTTACTTAAATCAAGCTTAAAGTCTTTACTGATTAAATTTATGTCATAACTTTTGTGTCAATCATTGGAATTTTACACAATTTGACAACAATGTACTTTAATACTATTACTATTAATTGCGTAAAATTCAATTAATTTGATACAGTAAATTTCTAGTAATTTAAGTCTATTCAAGTTCACTTAAATCAAGGTTAAAGTCATTACTGATTAAATTTATGTCATAACTTTAGTATCAACATCGGAATTTTACACAATTTGGCAACAATGTACTTTAATACTATTGCTAATAACTGTGTAAAATTCAATTAATTTTATACTGTGAGTTTTAAGTAATTTAAATCTATTCAAGTTTACTTACATCAAGTTTGAAGTCATTACTGATTAAATTTATGTCATAACTTTTGTTTCAATCATTGGATTTTTACACATATTGGCAACAATGCACTTTAATACTATTACTATTAATTGTGTAAAATTCAATTAATTTGATACGGCAAATTTTTAGTAATTTATTCAAGTTTACTTATATCAAGCTTAAAGTCATTATTGATTAAATTTATGTCATAACTTTAGTATCGATCATTGGAATTTTATACAATTTGGCAACAATGTACTTTTATACTATTATTATTAACTGTGTAAAATTCAATTAATTTGGTACGGTGAATTTTTAGTAATTTAAATCTATTCAAGTTTAATTAAATCAAGCTTAAAGTCATAACTGATTAAATTTATTTCATAACTTTAGTATCAATCATTGGAATTTAATACAATTTGGCAACAATGCACTTTTATACTATTACTATTAAATGTGTTAAATTCAATTAATTTGGTACGGTGAATTTTTAGTAATCTAAATCTATTTAAGTTCACTTACATCAAGCTTAAAGTCATAACTGATTAAATTTATTTTATAACTTTAGTATCAATCTTTGGAATTTGATACAATTTGGCAACAATGCACTTTTATACTTTTACTATTAATTGTGTAATATTCAATAAATTTGGTACGGTAATTTTTTAGTAATCTAAATCTATTCAAGTTTACTTAAATCAAGCTTAACGATATTACTGATTAAATTTATGTCATAACTTTTGTATCAACAATTAGAATTTTACACAATTTGGCAACAATGTACTTTTATACTATTACTATTAACTGTGTAAAATTCAATTAATTTGGTACGGTGAATTTTTAGTCATCTAAATCTATTCAAGTTCACTTAAATCAAGGTTAAAGTCATAACTGATTAAATTTATGTCATAACTTTTGTATCAATCATTGGAATTTTATACAATTTGCCAACAATGCACTTTTATACTATTACTAATAACTGTGTAAAATTCAATTAATTTGCTACAGTGAATTTTTAGTAATTTAAATTTATTCAAGTTTAAAGTTATAACTGATTAAATTTATGTCATAACTTTTATATCAATCATTGAAATTTTATAGAATTTGGCAACAATGTACAATAATACTATTACTATTAACTGTGTAAAATTCAATTAATTTTATACGGTGAGTTTTAAGTAATTTAAATCTATTCAAGTTTACTTACATCAAGTTTGAAGTCATTACTGATTAAATTTATGTCATAACTTTTGTGTCAATCATTGGAATTTTACACAATTTGACAACAATGTACTTTAATACTATTACTATTAATTGCGTAAAATTCAATTAATTTGATACAGTAAATTTCTAGTAATTTAAGTCTATTCAAGTTCACTTAAATCAAGGTTAAAGTCATTACTGATTAAATTTATGTCATAACTTTAGTATCAATCATCGGAATTTTACACAATTTGGCAACAATGTACTTCAATACTATTGCTAATAACTGTGTAAAATTCAATTAATTTTATACTGTGAGTTTTAAGTAATTTAAATCTATTCAAGTTTACTTACATCAAGTTTGAAGTCATTACTGATTAAATTTATGTCATAACTTTTGTTTCAATCATTGGATTTTTACACATATTGGCAACAATGCACTTTAATACTATTACTATTAATTGTGTAAAATTTAATTAATTTGATACGGCAAATTTTTAGTAATTTATTCAAGTTTACTTATATCAAGCTTAAAGTCATTATTGATTAAATTTATGTCATAACTTTAGTATCGATCATTGGAATTTTATACAATTTGGCAACAATGTACTTTTATACTATTATTATTAACTGTGTAAAATTCAATTAATTTGGTACGGTGAATTTTTAGTAATTTAAATCTATTCAAGTTTAATTAAATCAAGCTTAAAGTCATAACTGATTAAATTTATTTCATAACTTTAGTATCAATCATTGGAATTTAATACAATTTGGCAACAATGCACTTTTATACTATTACTATTAAATGTGTAAAATTCAATTAATTTGGTACGGTGAATTTTTAGTAATCTAAATCTATTTAAGTTCACTTACATCAAGCTTAAAGTCATAACTGATTAAATTTATTTTATAACTTTAGTATCAATCTTTGGAATTTGATACAATTTGGCAACAATGCACTTTTATACTTTTACTATTAATTGTGTAATATTCAATAAATTTGGTACGGTAAATTTTTAGTAATCTAAATCTATTCAAGTTTACTTAAATCAAGCTTAACGATATTACTGATTAAATTTATGTCATAACTTTTGTATCAACAATTAGAATTTTACACAATTTGGCAACAATGTACTTTTATACTATTACTATTAACTGTGTAAAATTCAATTAATTTGGTACGGTGAATTTTTAGTCATCTAAATCTATTCAAGTTCACTTAAATCAAGGTTAAAGTCATAACTGATTAAATTTATGTCATAACTTTTGTATCAATCATTGGAATTTTATACAATTTGCCAACAATGCACTTTTATACTATTACTAATAACTGTGTAAAATTCAATTAATTTGCTACAGTGAATTTTTAGTAATTTAAATTTATTCAAGTTTAAAGTTATAACTGATTAAATTTATGTCATAACTTTTATATCAATCATTGAAATTTTATAGAATTTGGCAACAATGTACAATAATACTATTACTATTAACTGTGTAAAATTCAATTAATTTTATACGGTGAGTTTTAAGTAATTTAAATCTATTCAAGTTTACTTACATCAAGTTTGAAGTCATTACTGATTAAATTTATGTCATAACTTTTGTGTCAATCATTGGAATTTTACACAATTTGACAACAATGTACTTTAATACTATTACTATTAATTGTGTAAAATTCAATTAATTTGATACAGTAAGTTTCTAGTAATTTAAATCTATTCAAGTTCACTTACATCAAGCTTAAAGTCATTACTGATTAAATTTAAGTCATAACTTTTGTATCAATCATTGAAATTTTATACAAATTAGCAACAATGTACTTTAATGCTATTACTAATAACTGTGTAAAATTTAACTAATTTGATACGGTGAATTTTTAGTAATCAAAATCTATTCAAGTTTACTTAAACCAAGCTTAAAGTCATAACTGATTAAATTTATGTCATAACTTTAGTATCAATTATTGGATTTTTACACAATTTGGCAACAATGTGCTTTAATACTATTACTATTAACTGTGTAAAATTCAATTAATTTCATACGGTGGATTTTTAGTAATCTAAATCTATTCAAGTTCATTTAAAACAAGCTTAAAGTCATAACTGATTAAATTTATGTCATAACTTTTGTATCAATCATTGGAATTTTACACAATTTGGCAACAATGTACTTTAATACTATTGGTATTAACTGTGTAAAATTCAATTAATTTCATACGGTAGTTTTTTAGTAATCTAAATCTATTCAAGTTCACTTACATCAAGCTTAAAATCATTACTGATTAAATAAATGTCATAACTTTTGAATCAATCATTGGATTTTTACACAATTTGGCAACAATGCACTTTAATACTATTTCTATTAACTGTGTAAAATTTAATTAATTTGATACGGTGAGTTTTCAGTAATCTAAATTTATTCAAATTTACTCTCATCAAGCTTGAAACTGCAATTAATTTGATACAATAAATTTTATTTCCTTCTTTTAGTGCTTACAACAATTACATTTGTAGAACACACCAAACTTGAACAACACTTTTACACTAAAAATACCATTGAGATCTTAATTATATTTATTACCTGCCAATTAAACGGTCTAATTAATGCCAAAGCTTCATTCAATTTACTTGGTGCATGCGTAACAAAAGCTCCACTATCAGCCAATGTTAAAAATGAAAATTCCACTGCTTTTAATCTTTCTTGAGTTAATGCAACATCACCTATAAAGAATTCAGCTTCCTAGAAACATAAAAAATTAATTAATTTGCAATTTTTGTTAATGATTAAAGACTTTTTCCCATAGCAAACCAAGAACTCCTTCAAAAGTTCCATTTATATTAAAAGAAGATCCTTGAATCCTTTCGGGAGGATCAAAATAATCAAATCTGTAAAAAAATAATGTAAGCTTTGTAGTTTGACAGTTTTTATATTTAAATATTATTATATATCACCTAAAATTTAGTTTTGCTGCAATAACTTTTAATAATTTATCATCTCTTCCTCCCAAAACTTCCAAAGTGCTTTCGTTGTCGCTGTTTGAGTATTGTACAAAATGCCATGGTGGTTTCTAAAAATATAAATTAAAATTTTTTTGAAGTTGTAATAATGATGACTTACATGTATGATTGGAATAGATAGGTTGCGACCTTTAAAATCTTTAAAAATATCGCTTTGTTTTGGTAATGTTGGATGACGGAATAGACCTTCACCATCAATCCACCAGTTGTAAAGTTGTAGATTGTGTTGTTTGTAAGATGTTGCTTGATTGTAGTACAATCTATAACTAAAAAATAATTGTTTGGATAATTATTATTTTTATAGTTTTTTAAAAGAATTGAATCGGTGGTTTCAATCTGTGTTCCCGCCCGCCCGTCCAAGTGTTTGTCATTAAGAAATTAAAAGTTACTACTAACTATCGTGTTCCTGCAGCTAAAAAAACATGACAGAATAACTGACAGATGTCATTAAGATAAAAGACAAAGGTGACGTATCCAATTTCTTGATCACAAACACTTGGGCGGGCGGGCAGGAACACAGTTTAAAACCACCAATAAAAACAAGTAATAAAATGTACAGATCCTTGAGAAACACCAGAAATCTATTCTAATTATTTGCATCATACTTACGCATTTGGTCTTGGATTGGTTATCAGAACAATTCTCATAGTTTCATGCATATTTCGAACAAAATATCTGTACCACTTTTTGTCCCCCCAATAGAATAAAAAGATGAGATTACTACGAATCAATTTGTTTTCATATATCTACAACCAAAAATGTATTATTTATCAATTTAATAATTCAAATTTTCTCACCTCAATTAGTATATGTTCAGCCATTTTGTGCGTACAAAAGTAAACAGTATTTAGATCGTAAAAGTTGTTCACTATGCTAGTCATATATGCAAAATACTAGAAAAAATAATAAAAAAATAAAACTAGTTTCAATATGTAATGGGACGGTTGAGCTTGGGAAAATTTTAAAAACCGTTATTTTTTTATAATTAATAAATAAAATAAAAAAGTTTCTACAATTTTTAAAAAATTTCCAGACCTAATCGCCCCATTACCTATTATAATTATTAATACTTACATTATCTTGCTCTTCAATGTTGCTTAAATCAAACACAACTACAGTGAACTCATTCCGGATTAGAAATTCCACTAAACATTTTATGAATAAAATGTCTGAAATTATAATTTTTTTAATTTACAATTTAATTTTTTACTGTTTTACATACTTGTACTGTTATCATAAGCTATAGTTAAATGATTTGATGGTAAACTTTTAATCACTTCAAAAAGAGCTATGTGCAAGTTTCCACCATAATCTTCTTGCAATTGCCTTTTATCATCTGAAATAATTTAAAGTTTACTAAAAATTAAATTTAAAAAAATTATTAAATTACTTACAGCGTTCTACAATTAAACTTTTGTCATAATTTTTATATTGCATTGATGCAACTAATGCTAAATTAAACAAGAATAGTGTTGCTGATTTCGAATTCATTTTTGTTGTAGTAATATTTGTTTGGGAATTCTTACTAGTTTGATTAATAATAATTGATTTTAAATGCCACGTTAACCTTTTACTTGATGGACGGGTTATGATTCGGCACGAAATAATTTTGTTAATATATGATTGTATAATGGACAGTTATGGATTGAATAAATAAATAGAATTTTATATTGCGCAGTTTATTAAATATTAATTTTGACAATTTGAAGTTAGTTAAATGTTATTTTTAATTTATTTATAACAAACATTTGAGCGGGTGAGCGGGAACACAGTTTGAAACCAGCGATCCATTTTATCTAAACTGTGTACGTCACTTCTGTTTTGTAACTTAATGACATTTGTCAGTCAATCTGTCATGTTTTCTAGCTGCAGGAACACGGTAGGTGGTTGTAACTTTAAATTTCTTTATTACAAACACTTGGGCGGGTGGGCGGGAACATAGTTTAAAACCACCGGTTTAAATCTTCAAAATTGTGTTCCCGCCCACCCACCCAAGTGTTTGTGATCAAGAAATTGGATACGTCACTTCTATGTTGTAACTTAATGACATCTGTCAGTCATTCTGTCATGTTTTCTAGCTGCGGAAACACGGTAGGTGGTAGTACCTATTAATTTCTTGACAACAAACACTTGGGCGGGAACACAGTTTAAAATTACCGGTTCAATTTTTTTAAACTGTGTTCCCACCCACCCGCCCAAGTGTTCGTAATCAAGAAACTGGATATGTCACTTCTGTTTTGTAACTTATTGACATCTGTCAGTTATTCTGTCATGTTTTCTTGCTGCAGGAATACGGTAGGTGGTAGTAACTGTTAATTTCTTTACTACAAACACTTGGGCGGGTGGGCGGGAACACAGTTTAAAATTACCGGTTCAATTTTTCTAAACTGTGTTCCCACCCACCCGCCCAAGTGTTCGTAATCAAGAAACTGGATATGTCACTTCTGTTTTGTAACTTAATGACATCTGTCAGTCATTCTGTCATGTTTTCTAGCTGCAGGAACACTGTAGGTGGTAGTAACTTTTAATTTTTTTGTGACAAACACTTGGGCGGGTGGGCGGGAACACAGTTTAAAATTACCGGTTCAATTTTTCTAAACTGTGTTCCCGCCCGCCCGCCCAAGTGTTCGTGATCAAGAAATTGGATACGTCATTTCTGTTTTGTAACTTATTGACATCTGTCAGTCATTCTGTCATGTTTTCTAGCTGCAGGAATACGGTAGGTGGTAGTACCTATTAATTTCTTGACAACAAACACTTGGGCGGGTGGGCGGGTGGGCGGAAACACAGTTTAAAAATACCGGTTCAATTTTTCTAAATTCTGTTCCCGCCCACCCGCCCAAGTGTTCGTTATCAAGAAATTGGATACGTCATTTCTGTTTTGTAACTTATTGACATCTGTCAGTCATTCTGTCACGTTTTTAGCTGCAAGAACACAGTAGGTGGTTGTAATTTAAAATTTCTTTATTACAAGCACTTGGGCGGGTGGGCGGGAACACAGTTTAATATTACCGGTTTAACTTTTTTAAACTGTGTTCCCGCCCACCCGCCCAAGTGTTTGTGATCAAGAAACTAGATATGTCACTCCTGTTTTGTAACTTAATGACATCTGTCAATCATTCTGTCATGTTTTCTAGCTACAGGAACACGGTAGGTGGTAGTAACTATTAGTTTCTTTATAACAAACACTTGGGCGGGTGGACGGGAACACAGTTCAAAATTACCGGTTCAATTTTTTTAAACTGTGTTTCCGCCCGCCCGCCCAAGTTTTTGTGATCAAGAAACTGGATACGTCATTTCTGTTTTGTAGCTTAATGACATCTGTCAATCATTCTGTCATGTTTTTTAGCTGCAGGAACACGGTAGGTAGTAGTAACTATTAATTTCTTTACAACAAGCTTTTGGGCGGGTGGGCGGGAACACAGTTTAAAATTACCGGTTTAACTTTTCTAAACTGTGTTCCCGCCCACCCGCCCAAGTGTTTGTGCTCAAAAAACTGGATACGTTAGTTCTGTTTTGTAACTTAATGACATCTGTCAGTCATTCTGTCACGTTTTTAGCTACAAGAACACAGTAGGTGGTTGTAACTTAAAATTTCTTTATTACAAGCACTTGGGCGGGTGGGCGGGAACACTGTTTGAAACCACCGGTTCAATTCAATCATTCAAACAATTATTTTTAGTTATAGATTTTACTACACTCAGACAACAAAGAATACAATCTACATCTTTGCAACTGGTGGATTGATGGTCAAGGTCTATTCCGTCATCCAATATTACCAAAACAGAGCAACATTTTTAAAGATTTTAAAGATCGCAATCTATATATTCCATTCATACATGTAAGTCATTATTATAACTATTTCAAGAAAATTTTAATTTATATTTTTAGAAACCGCTATGACATTTCGTACAATACTCAAACAGAGACAACGAAAGCACTTTGGAAGTTTTGGGAGGAAGAGATGATAAATTATTAACAGTTATTGCAGCAAAACTAAATTTTAGGTGATATATAATAATATTTAAATATAGAAACTACAAAGCATACGTTATTTTTTAACAGATTTAATTATTTTGATCTTCTCGAAAAAATTCAAAGATCTTCTTTTAATATAAGTAGAACTTTTAAAAGAGTTCTGGGTTTGCTATGGGAAATAGCCTTTAATCATTAACAAAAATTGCAAATTAACTTATTTTTATGTTTCTAGGAAGCTGAATTCTTTATAGGTGATGTTGCATTAACTCAAGAAAGATTAAAAGCAGTGGAATTTTCATTTTTAAAATTATCTGATATTGAAGCTTTTGTTACGCATGCACCGAGTAAATTAAATGGCATTAATTAGACCGTTTAATTGACAGGTAATAAATATAATTAGTATTTTAATGGTATTTTTAGTGTAAAAGTGTTGTTCAAGTTTGGTGAATTAAGCAAATTTAATTATTGTAAGTATTAAAAGAAGAAAATAAAAATTAATTGCAGTTATAAGCTTAATGTGAGTGAACTTAAATAAGTTTAAATTACTAAAAAGTCACTGTATCAAATTGGTTTAATTTTACACAGTTAATAGCAATAGTATTAAAGTACATTGTTGCCAAATTGTATAAAATTCCAATGATTGGTACAAAAGTTATAACACTAATTTAATCAGTAGTGACTTTAAGCTTGATGTAAGTGAACTTGAATAGATTTAGAATACTAAAAAATCACTGTATCAAATTAATTGAATTTTGCACACTTAATAGTAATAGTATTAAAGTGCATTGTTGCCAAATTGTGTAAAATTTCAATGATTGACACAAAAGTTTTAACATAAATTAAATTAGTAATGACTTTAAACTTGGTGTAGGTGAACTTGAATAGATTTAGATTATAAAAAACTCACCGTATCAATGTAATTAAATTTTACACAGTTATTAGCAATAGTATTAACGTACAATGTTGTCAAATTGTATAAAATTCCAATGATTAATACAAAAGTTATAACATAAATTTAACCAGTAATGACTTTAAACTTGATGTAAGTGAATTTGAATAAATTCAAATTACTAAAAACTCACTGTATCAATTTAATTGAATTTTACATAGTTATTAGTAATAGTATTAAAGTACATTGTTGTCAAGTTGTATGAAATTCCAATAATCGATACAGAAGTTATGACATAAATTTAATCAGTTATGACTTTAAGCTTGATTTAAGTAAACTTGAAAAGATTTAGATTACTAAAAATTCACCGTACCAAATTAATTGAATTTTACACAGTTAATAATAATAGTATAAAAGTGCATTGTTGCCAAATTGTATAAAATTCCAATGATTGATACAAAAGTTATGACATAATTTTAATCAGTAATAACGTTAAGCTTGATTTAAGTAAACTTGAATAGATTTAGATTACTAAAAATTCACTGTACCAAACTAATTGAATTTTACACAGTTAATAGTAATAGTATAAAAGTACATTGTTGCCAAATTGTGTAAAATTGCAATGGTTAATACAAAAGTTATGACATAAATTTAATCAGAAATGACTTTAACCTTGATTTAAGTGAACTTAAATAGATTTAGATTACTAAAAATTCACTGTACCAAATTAATTGAATTTTACACAGTTACTAGTAATAGTATAAAAGTGCATTGTTGCCAATTTGCATAAAATTCCAATGATTGATACTAAAGTTATGACATAAATTTAATCAGTAATGCCTTTAAGTTTGATGTAAGTGAACTTGAATAGATTTAAATTACTTAAACCTCATTGTATAAAATTAATTGAATTTTACACAGTTAAAAGTAATAGTATAAAAGTACATTGTTGCCAAATTGTGTAAAATTCCAATGGTTGATACAAAAGTTATGGCATAATTTTAATCAGTAATAACGTTAAGCTTGTTTTAAGTAAACTTGAATAGATTGAGATTACTAAAAATTCACCGTACCAAACTAATTGAATTTTACACAGTTAATAGTAATAGTATAAAAGTGCATTGTTGCCAAATAGTGTAAAATTTCAATGATTGATACAAAAGTTATGCCATAAATTTAATCAGTAATGACTTTAAGCTTGATGTAAGTAAACTTAAACAGATTAAGATTACTAAAAACTCACTATATTAAATTAATTTAATTTTACATAGTTAATAGCAATAGTATCAAAGTGCATTGTTGCCAAATTATATAAAATTCTAATAATTAATACAAATGTTATGACATAAATATAAAGTTTGATTTGATTACTAAGCGCTTACAACAATTGAGTTTTTATTAGTTTTAAATTTACATAAACTGTTTTAAATTGTTTAAGGTTTGGCCAGCAATTATTGTAACATTACTTCTATCAGGACCAGTATTGTATGTCATAATAGCGTTGCCTAATTCATGGCATCCTACTTTTGTTGTCAAGGATCACATGAGATTGTTGTTGGATTGCTCGTGGTACACCACTGGAGTATTTTTCAAACAAGGTAAGTTATCAATATTATTTAATTTTTTTAAAGTTAGGTAAGTTAAGTCAATTTAAGGTTAAGTTTTACTATTGTTTAACGCAATATTTTATTTTTGATTGAAGAAAACTGAGTTTAATAGTAATAAACTAATTATTTTTTAAGCTTCAAAAGCACCAAGTGAAAGTCACAAAAGTCGCATGTTCATAATATTACTGGCAGTGTCTGCTACCTACGTTATTGGAGACATGTACGCAGCCAATTTAACCTCACTTTTAGCCAGACCTGGTCGAGGTAAGCTTTAAAAATGTATAAAATTTATCAATTTTAATAATTGTTTCGTTATAGAGCAACCAATCAGCAATATGGGCTGATTAGCGGAAGCCATATCGCTACGTGGATATAAACTGATTGTGGAAAGGCTATAGTTTAATTGAAGTAATTTTTAATAAATGACACATCAAAATACTCCGCCATTCAACCACCCATCGAGCATCCACATTGTGCATAATTCACTTTGCAGCGGCCATTTACACAACTGCATTATTTTATTTTTATACAATTTGGCAACAATGCACTTCAATAAATTGCAACTAATTTTATACAGTGATCTAAATCTATTCAAATTCACTTACATCAATTTTAATTAAAGTCATAATTAATTAAATTTATGTTATAACTTTTATATTAATCATTGGATTTTTATACAATTTGGCAACAATGCAGCTTAATACCATTGCTACCAACTGTGTAAATTGCAACTAATTTCACACGGTCAGTTTTTAATAACCTAATTCTATTAAAGTATACTTACTACTCTCCGTTCGAGTTGGTCCGGTTCATTTTGTTTTAAGATTAATTGTAACAATTTATAGAATGGAACTGGAATTTATGGAAGATTATGGGAATTAATGAATCTATACAATCGAAACCCAAACGAATATCTTGTAGATTCTGTAGAAGATGGCGTCAAAATGGTACGTGATGCACTAGACGTTGCAGTAATGGCTGGAAGAGAAACACTTTTTTTCGATATTCAAAGATTTGGTAAAATAATTAAACAATCCCAAACAAATTATTTTACAATATTAATTACAGGTGCCAGTAATTTTTATTTAAGTGAAAAATTAAACACAGCTTATTCAGCTATTGTATTACAGTTTAGATGTCCGATTAAGAAATTTTTAATTGAATGTAAGAAAATTCAATTCCAGTTAGCAAAATTGAAAATAATTATTTTAGTTTGATGGCAATTTTTGAAGCTGGAATTTTAATCAAAATGAGTATGAAAATTTAGGCAAGCAACAAACAACAGCAAAAAAAGAAGATGCTGATGAATTGAAATTAGCTAGTAATGTTGATAAAGGTGGTGAACGCAAAGGTTCTTCAAAAGTAAACGAAGAAGATGGGTAAAGATTACAACCAATTAATATACGCATGGTTCAAGGAGCTTTTTATTTGTTATGAATTTGCCATTTTGCAGCAGGCAAGATAATTAATAATAATTTTTAACTAAAAAATTAATTAATCATTATTTAAGGTTTGGTTGTGTTATTGGAAATTGTGTATTTTAGACACGATAATAGTTTCAGAAGAAAGAATCACACGGCAAGATTTGTTATTGTTGCGAAAATTAGGAAGAAAATTTATTTTTGGGGAATGAGAGCTGTGAATAGTGTTAGGAGGAGATTTCGTCAAGCTATGAATGATGCAATAGTTTCTACTTTAGAATGACAGGGCGCCAATTTTAAGAATTTTAGTAACAAATTAAGTAATTTGGATAAAAATAAAATTCTTAAACTGAACAATTTTTACATTTAAGTTTGAAATCTATCAAAATGACTACTGTCAAAAAATTTTGTAATAGCAAAAAAAAACTTGATTAAAATGATGTCAAAATAAATTATGTATTTATGTTTTTATTTCTGGATGCTAAAATTGAAATTGGTTTTTCACTTACAATACAAAAATTTAGTAGTCTGTAAATTATCTCAAGTAATGAGTAGGGGTTTTGTTATTTGAAAATTAATTAATTTCATTTTAATGTTAAAAATAATAATTTCTGCATATTAAAAATTTACTTATTATTCAACTGATAACAACTACTATAAAAGCAAGAATATATTTAAATAAACAACATTACAGCAATATGAAAATGTTCCTGATTTATGTGTTTCCCATATTGGTTGAAATTAATGGTAAAGAATGTAAATGCTCGATAGGTTATTATCCAAAAACAATGTGTCAGTACTTGGACTCAAATGTAGCACCAAAACCGTGTTTTAGAAAACCTCAATGTTTATGCACAGAATATGGAACTCCAAGTAATAATGAATGGTATCATTGTGAATCAAATACCTCAGTTGGAAAAATTGTATGGTATTGCGAGAATGTTGAAGAATGGAAAACATGGAGAGGATAAAGTAAAGAATTTATTTTGTATTTTATAAATAAATAAATCTATTCAGTTTTAACCTCTCTATAAAACAACTGTTAATGTTTAAAATACACTTCAAGCTCTCAAAATAATTTCAATTGATACTTTGTTAAACTTTACAATCAATTCAATAAAAATCGCTTAACAGATTTTTGTTTTATGAGCGATTTTGTAAGAAATTTATCATTTTTACTAAAACAATGCTTACAAAAGTTATTTTTTAGTAACAATATTACAATTGTAATATTTTTATAATATTTTGCAATTTTTTGTGCAACTTAATAATAATTTTATTAAAAATCGCTTAACAAGTTTTTGTTTTATGAGCGATTATGTTAGAATTTTACCGTTTTTACTGAAACAAAGTTTACAAAAATTAATTTTTAGTAACAATATTACAATAGTAATAATTTGATAATATTTTACAACCTTTTGTGCAACTCTGCAATCAATTTAATAAAAATCGCAAAACAGGTTTTTGTTTTATGGGCCATAATGTAAGAAAGTCACTGTTATTACTGAAAAAAGCTTACAAAAACCAATTTGTAGTCACAGTATTACAAATGTAATTTTATAATAATATTTTGTAACTTATTGTGCAGCTGAACAAACATTTTAATAAAAATCGCTCAACAGGTTTTTATTTTATAAGCGATTATGTAATAAAATTGCAGTTTTTACTGAAACAAAGCTTACAAAAATCATTTTTTAGTAACAATATTACATTTATATAATTTTTATAATATTTTGTAACTTTTTGTGCAACTTAGCGATTAATTTAATAAAAATCGCTTGAATTTTGTTTGTTTTATGAGCGATTTTGTAATTAATTTAACGTTTTTACTGTAACAAAGCTTACAAAAATATATTTTTAGTAATAATATTACAATTGTAATATTTTTGTAATACTTTGAAACTTTGTGTGCAACTTAAAAATCAATTTAATAAAAATCGCTCAACAAGTTTTTGTTTTATAATCGATTTTGTAAAAAAAAAATTATTTTTACTGAAACAAAGCTTACAAAATTTATTTTTAGTATTAATATTACACTTTTTATATTTTTATAACATTTTGCAACCTTTTATGCAACTTTAGGAACACTTTGATAAAAATCGCTTAACAGGTTTTTATATTATGATCGATTTTGTAAGAAATTTATCATTTTTTCAGAAACAATACTTACAAAAGTTATTTTTTAGTAACAATATTACAAATGTAATATTTTTATAGTATTTTGCAACCATTTGTGCAACTTAACACTTAATTTAATAAAAATCGCTCAACAAAATTTTGTTTTGTAAGCTATAATGTAAGAAATTAGCATTTTTATTGAAACAAAGCTTACAAAAATCAATTTTTAGTAACAATATTACAAGTGTAATATTTTTATAATATTGTGCAACAATTGTTGCAACTTAGTAACTAGTTTGATAAAAATCGCTCAACAAGTTTTTGTTTTATAAGCTGTACTATAAGAAATTGCCTATTTTCACTGAAACAAAGCTTACAAATATCAATTTTTAGTAACTATATTACAAGTGTAATGTTTTTGAAATATTGTGCAACAATCGTTGCAACTTAGTAACTAGTTTGAAAAAAATCGCTCAACAGGTTTTTGTTTTATAAGTTGTAATGTAAGAAATTTACTAATTTTACTGAAACAAAGCTTACAAAAATTAATTTGTAAAAACTATATTACAAGTGTAATGTTTTTATATTATTGTGTAACACTCGTTGCAACTTAGTAACAAGTTTGATAAAAATCGCTCTACAGGTTTTTGTTTTATAAGCTATAATCTAAGAAATTTACCATTTTTACTAAAACAAAGCTTACAAAAATCAATTTTTAGTAACAATATTACAAGAATAATTTTTTTATAATATTTTGCAACATTTGTTGCAACTTCGTAATCAGTTTAGTGAAAATCGCTCAACAGGTTTATGTTTTATGAGCGGTTTTGTAAAAAAAAATCATTTTTACTGAAACAAAGCTTACAAAAATCATTTTTTAGTAACTATATTACAAGTGTAAAATTTTTAAAATATTTTGCAACAATTGTTGCAAATTAGTAACTAGTTTGATAAAAATCGCTCAACAGGTTTTTGTTTTATGAGCTATAATGTAAGAAATTCACCATTTTTAGTGCAACAAAGCTTACAAAAATCTACTTTTAGTAATAATATTACAAGTGTAATATTTTTATAATATTGTGCATCAATTGTTGCAACTTAGTAAATAGTTTGATAAAAATCGCTTAAAAAGTTTTTGTTTTATAAGCTATAATGTAAGAAATTTACAATTTTTACTGAAACAAAGTTTAAAAAAATCAATTTTTAGTGACAATATTACAAGAATAATATTTTTGTAATAATTTGCAACACTTGTTGCAACTCAAAAATCAATTTAATAAAAATCGCTTAACAATTTTTTGTTTTATGAGCGATTTTGTAAAAAAATTATAATTTTTACTAAATCTAAGCTTACAAAAATTTATTTTTAGTGACAATATTACATATATAATATATTTAAAACATTTTTCATAACTTTGTGCAACTTTACAAAATTTTAATAAAAATCGCTCAACAGGTTTGTATTATATGAGCGATTATGTAAGAAATTTACCGTTTTTATTGAAAGAAAGCTCAGAAATATTACTTTTTAGTAACAGTATTACAAGTGTAATGTATTTATAATATTGTGCAACATTTGTTGACACTTAGCACTTAGTTTTATAAAAATCGCTCAACAGATTTTTGTTTTATAAGTTATAATGTGAGAATTTTACCATTTTTACTGAAACAAAGCTTACAAAAAACCTTTTTTAGTAACTATATTACATGTGTAATATTTTAATAATATTTTGCAACATTTTTTGCAGCTTACTAACAAGTTTGATAAGAATCGCTCAACAAGTTTTTGTTTTATAAGCTATAATGTAAGAAATTTACCATTTCTACTGAAACAAAGCTTACTAAAATCAATTTTTAGTAACAGCATTACAAGTGTAATATTTTTATAATATTGTGCAACAAATGTTGCAACTTAGTAATTAGTTTGATAAAAATCGCTCAACAAGTTTTTGTTTTTTAAGCTATAATGTAAAAAATTTACCATTTTTACTGAAACAAAGCTAAAAAAATCAATTTGTAGTAACAATATTACAATTGTAATATTTTTATAATATTTTGCAACATTTTTTGCAACCTAATAATCAATTTATTAAAAACCGCTTAACAAATATTTGTTTTATGAGCGATTATGTGAGAAATTTACCGTTTTTACTGAAACAAAGCTTACAAAAATCTATTTTTAGTAACAATATTACAATTTAAATCTTTTTATAATATTTTTCAACATTTTGTGCAACTTTAGGAACAATTTAATAAAAATCGCTCAACAGGTTTTTGTTTTATAAGCGATTATATAAGAAATTTACCATTTTTACTAAAACAAAGCTTACAAAAATCAATTTTTAGTAACAAAACTACAAGTGTAATATTTTTAAAATATTGTGCAACATTTTGTGCAACCTAATAATCAATTTAATAAAAACCGATTAACAAATATTTGTTTTATGAGCGATTGTGTGAGAAATTTACCGTTTTTACTGAAACAAAGCTTACAAAAATTTATTTTTAGCAACAATATTACAAGTGTAATATTTTTATAATATTGTGCAACAATTGTTGCAACTTAGTAACTAGTTTTTATGAGCGATTTTGTAAAAAAATTATAATTTTTACTATATCTAAGCTTACAAAAATTAATTTTTAGTAACAATATTACAAGTGTAATATTTTTAAAATATTTTGCAACATTTTGTGCAAACTAATAATCAGTTTATTAAAAATCGCTTAACAAATATTTGTTTTATGAGCGATTATGTGAGAAATTTACCGTTTTTACTGAAACAAAGCTTACAAAAATCTATTTTTAGTAACAATATTACAATTTAAATCTTTTTATAATATTTTGCAACATTTTGTGCAACTTTGGGAACAATTTAATAAAAATCGCTCAACAGGTTTTTGTTTTATAAGCAATTATGTGAGAAATTTGCCGTTTTTACTGAAACAAAGTTTACAAAAACCAATTTTTAGTAACAATATTACAAGTGTAATATTTTTAAAATTTTGTGCAACAATTGTTGCAACTTTATAACTAGTTTCATAAAAATCGCTCAACAGGTTTTTGTTTTATAAGCTATAATGTAAGAAATTTACCATTTTTATTAAAGCAAAGCTTACAAAAATCAATTTTTAGTAACTATATTACAAATGTAATATTTTTATAATATTGTGCAACAATTGTTGCAACTTTATAACTAGTTTCATAAAAATCGCTCAACAAGTTTTTGTTTTATGAGCTATAATGTAAGAAATTCACCATTTTTACTAAAACAAAGCTTACAAAAATCTACTTTTAGTAATAATATTAGAAGTGTAATATTTTTATAATATTGTGCATCAATTGTTGCAATTTAGTAATTAGTTTGATAAAAATCGCTTAACAAGTTTTTGTTTTATAAGCTATAATGTAAGATATTTACAATTTTTACAGAAACAAAGTTTAAAAAAATCAATTTTTAGTAACAATATTACAAGAATAATATTTTTGTAATAATTTGCAACACTTGTTGCAACTCAATAATCAATTTAATAAAAATCGCTTAACAATTTTTTGTTTTATGAGCGATTTGGTAAAAAAATTATAATTTTTACTAAATCTAAGCTTACAAAAATTTATTTTTAGTGACAATATTACATATATAATATATTTAAAACATTTTCCAAAACTTTGTGCAACTTTACAAACAATTTAATAAAAATCGCTCAACAAGTTTGTATTTTATAAGCGATTATGTAAGAAATTTATCGTTTTTATTGAAAGAAAGCTCACAAATATGACTTTTTAGTAACAGTATTACAAGTGTAATGTATTTATAATATTGTGCAACATTTGTTGCAACTTAGTACTTAGTTTTATAAAAATCGCTCAACAGATTTTTGTTTTATAAGTTATAATGTGAGAATTTTACCATTTTTACTGTAACAAAGCTTACAAAAATCAATTTATAATAACAATATTACAAGTGTAATATTTTTATAATATTTTGCAACTTTTGTTGGAACTTAGTAATAAGTTTGATAAAAATCGCTCAACAGGTTTTTGTTTTATAAGCTATAATGTAAGATATTTACAATTTTTACTGAAACAAAGTTTAAAAAAATCAATTTTTAGTAACAATATTACAAAAATAATATTTTTGTAATAATTTGCAACACTTGTTGCAACTCAAAAATCAATTTAATAAAAATCGCTCAACAATTTTTTGTTTTATGAGCGATTTTGTAAAAAAAATATAATTTTTACTAAATCTAAGCTTACAAAAATTTATTTTTAGTGACAATATTACATATATAATATATTTAAAACATTTTCAAAGACTTTGTGCAACTTTACAAACAATTTAATAAAAATCGCTCAACAAGTTTGTATTTTATGAGCGATTATGTAAAAAATTTACCGTTTTTATTGAAAGAAAGCTCACAAATATTACTTTTTAGTAACAGTTTTACAAGTGTAATGTATTTATAATATTGTGCAACATTTGTTGACACTTAGTACTTAGTTTTATAAAAATCGCTCAACAGATTTTTGTTTTATAAGTTATAGTGTGAAAATTTTACCATTTTTACTAAAACAAAGCTTATAAAAAACATTTTTTAGTAACAATATTACAAGTGTAAAATTTTTATAATATTGTGCAACAATTGTTGCAACTTAGTAATTAGTTTGATAAAAATCGCTTAACAAGTTTTTGATTTATAAGCTGTAATGAAGAGAAAAAAATTTTACCATTTTTATTAAAGCAAAGCTTACAAAAATCAATTTTTAGTAACAATATTACAAGTGCAGTATTTTTATAATATTGTGCAAAAATTGTTGCAACTTAGTAACTAATTTTATAAAAATCGCTCAACAGGTTTTTGTTTTGTAAGCGATTATGTAAGAAATTTGCAGTTTTTACTAAAACAAAGCTTACAAAAATCATTTTTTAGTAACAAAATTACAAGTGTAAATTTTTTATAATATTGTGCAACAATTGTTTTAACTTAGTAACTAGTTTGATAAAAATCGCTCAACAGGTTTTTGTTTTATAAGCTAAAATGTAAGAAATTTACCATTTTTATTGAAAGAAAGCTTACAAACATTATTTTTTAGCAACAATATTACAAGTGTAATAATTTTCTAATATTGTGCAACATTTGTTGCAACTAAGTACCTAGTTTAATAAAAATCGCTCAACAGGTTTTTGTTTTATAACCTATAATATAAGAAATTTACCATTTTTACTGAAACAAAGCTTACAAAAATCAATTTTTAGTAACAATATTACAAGTGTAGTAATTTTATAATATTGTGCAAAAATTGTTGCAACTTAGTAACTAATTTTATAAAAATCGCTCAACAGGTTTTTGTTTTGTAAGCGATTATGTAAGAAATTTGCAGTTTTTACTGAAACAAAGCTTACAAAAATCATTTTTTAGTAACAAAAATACAAGTGTAAATTTATTATTATATTGTGCCACAAATGTTCAACTTAGTAACTAGTTTGATAAAAATTGCTTAACAAGTTTTTGTTTTATAAGCTATTATGTAAGAAATTTACCATTTTTATTGAAACAAAGCTTACAAAAATTTATTTTTAGTAACAATATTACAATTGTAATATTTTTATAATACTTTGCAACCTTTTGTGCAACTTAACAATTAATTTAATAAAAATCGCTCAACAGGTTTTTGTTTTCTGAGCGATTTTGTAAAAAAAAATACTTTTACTGAAACATAGCTTACAAAAAATTTTGTTTAGTAATATTATTCTCATTTTTATATTTTTATAACATTTTGCAGCCTTTTGTGTAATTTTAGGAACAATTTGATAAAAATCGCTCAACAGGTTTTTGTTTTATAAGCGATTATGTGCGAAATTTACCGTTTTTACTGAAACAAAGCTTACAAAAATTAATTTTTAGTAACAATATTACAAGTGTAATGTTTTTAAAATATTTTGCAGCATTTTGTGCAACCTAAAAATCAATTTAATAAAAATCGCTTAACAAATATTTGTCTTATGAGCGATTATGTGAGAAATTTACCGTTTTTACTGAAACAAAGCTTACAAAAATTAATTTTTAGTAACAATATTACAAGTGTAATGTTTTTAAAATATTTTGCAACATTTTGTGCAACTTTAGGAACAATTTAATAAAAATTGCTTAATAAATATTTGTTTTATGAGCGATTATGTGAGAATTTTACCGTTTTTACTGAAACAAAGCTTACAAAAATCTATTTTTAGTAACAATATTACAATTTAAATCTATTTATAATATTTTGCAACATTTTGTGCAACTTTAAGAACAATTTAATAAAAATCGCTCAAAAGGTTTTTGTTTTATAAGCGATTATGTGCGAAATTTACCGTTTCTACTGAAACAAAGCTTACAAAAATTAATTTTTAGTAACAATATCACAAATGTAATGTTTTTAAAATATTTTGCAACATTTTGTGCAGCCTAATAATCAGTTCATTAAAAATCGCTTAACAAATATTTGTTTTATGAGCAATTATGTGAGAAATTTACTGTTTTTACTGAAACAAAGCTTACAAAAATCTATTTTTTGTAACAATATTATGCTTATTATAATTATAATTTTGTGCAACTTAAGGAACAATTTAATGAAAATCGCTCAACAGGTTTTTGTTTTATAAGCGATTATGTGAGAAATTTACCGTTTCTACTGAAACAAAGCTTACAAAAATTAATTTTTAGTAACAATATTACAAGTGTAATGTTTTTAAAATATTTTGCAACATTTTGTGCAACTTTAGGAACAATTTAATAAAAATTGCTTAATAAATATTTGTTTTATGAGCGATTATGTGAGAATTTTACCGTTTTTACTGAAACAAAGCTTACAAAAATCTATTTTTAGTAACAATATTACAATTTAAATCTATTTATAATATTTTGCAACATTTTGTGCAACTTTAAGAACAATTTAATAAAAATCGCTCAAAAGGTTTTTGTTTTATAAGCGATTATGTGCGAAATTTACCGTTTCTACTGAAACAAAGCTTACAAAAATTAATTTTTAGTATTAATATTACAAGTGAAATGTTTTTAATATATTTTGCAACATTTTGTGCAACCTAATTATCAATTTAATAAAAATCGCTTAACAAATATTTGTTGTATAAGCGATTATGTGAGAAATTTACCGTTTTTACTGAAACAAAGCTTACAAAAATTAATTTTTAGTAACAATATTACAATTTAAATCTTTTTATAATATTTTGCAACATTTTGTGCAACTTTAATAACAATTTAATAAAAATCGCTCAACAAGTTTTTGTTTTATGAGCGATTATGTGAGAAATTTACCGTTTTTACTGAAACAAAGCTTACAAAAAATAATTTTTAGTAACAATATTACAATTTAAATCTTTTTATAATATTTTGCAACATTTTGTGCAACTTTAAAAACAATTTAATAAAAATCGCTCAACAGGTTTTTGTTTTATGAGCGATTATGTGCGAAATTTACCGTTTTTACTGAAACAAAGCTTACAAAAATTGATTTTTAGTATTAATATTACAAGTGTAATGTTTTTAATATATTTTGCAACATTTTATGCAACCTAATAATCAATTTAATAAAAATCGCTTAACAAATTTTTGTTTTATGAGCGATTATGTGTGAAATTTACAGTTTTTACTGAAACAAAGCTTACAAAAATCTATTTTTAGTAACAATATTACAATTTAAATCTTTTTATAATATTTTGCAACATTTTGTGCAACTTTAGGAACAATTTAATAAAAATCGCTCTACAGGTTTTTGTTTTATGAGCGATTATGTAAGAAATTTACCGTTTTTACTAAAACAATGCTTACAAAAATTAATTTTTAGTATTAATATTACAAGTGTAATATTTTTAAAATATTTTGCAGCATTTTGTGCACCCTAAAAATCAATTTAATAAAAATCGCTCAACAGGTTTTTGTTTTATAAGCGATTATGTGAGAAATTTACCGTTTTTACTGAAACAAAGCTTACAAAAATTAATTTTTAGTAACAATATTACAAGTGTAATATTTTTAAAATATTTTGCAGCATTTTGTGCACCCTAAAAATCAATTTAATAAAAATCGCTCAACAGGTTTTTGTTTTATAAGCAATTATGTGAGAAATTTACCGTTTTTACTGAAACAAAGCTTACAAAAATTAATTTTTAGTAATAATATTACAAGTGTAATGTTTTTATATTATTTTGCAACATTTTGTGCAACTTTAAGAACAATTTAATAAAAATCGCTCAACAGGTTTCTGTTTTATAAGCTTTTATGTAAGAAATTTACCATTTTTATTGAAACAAAGCTTACAAAAATTTATTTTTAGTAACAATATTACAAGTGTAATGTTTTTAAAATATTTTGCAGCATTTTGTGCAACCTAAAAATCAATTTAATAAAAATCGCTTAACAGGTTTTTGTTTTATAAGCGATTATGTGAGAAATTTACCGTTTTTACTGAAACAAAGCTTACATAAATCTATTTTTAATAACATCTTACAATTTAAATTTGTTTATAATATTTTGCAACATTTTGTGCAACTTTAGGAACAATTTAATAAAAATCGCTCAACTGGTTTTTGTTTTATAAGCGATTATGTAAGAAATTTACCATTTTTACTGAAACAAAGCTTACAAAAATTATTTTTTAGTAATAATATTAAAAGTGTAATGTTTTTAAAATATTTTGCAACATTTTGTGCAACCTAATAATCAATTTAATAAAAATCGCTTAACAAATTTTTGTTTTATGAGCAATTATGTAAGAAATTTTTCATTTTTACTAAAACAAAGCTTACAATAATTAAGTTTTAAATTAAATCTACGTTTGTAGTTCTGTAATTAAACATTAAAAACTATTGATATTTTGGTTGAACTATTTAGCACTAATTATTATATTTTATTTCTAAACGATCTACAATCAACATATTTAAAGTGCATCTGTTTGCTCCATATCATCAGCATAGAGTCTCTGCATTAAAGCAAAATAAGAATAAGACGAATGCAAAACCTAAAAATAAAACATTACAACAACTTCAACATAATTCAATTGAATTAAAATTACCGAAGTATACGATTCCAATGAAAGATGAATCAATTTACTGGCTGTTAAATAGAATGGCATCTTAGCACGTTCCATTATTATAAATAGCGATTTGCGCACTGTAGGACCTGTATTAGGCCAATCTGACATGTAACAAGCTTCACGAATTTTTAAACTCTACAAAGAAATATTTAAAATAAATTATTTTAGTTTTTTTAATTACCTTTAACATTAATTCATTGCCAAACCAGCAATATAAAGCAAGCTGGATCATCATTGCTGTAAAATAAGTTAGCATTGTTACGAATTGGATTGATGATGGTGGTGCCTGAAATATATAAATTAAATATTGCGCAAAAAAGCATAAAAAAACTTACATGTGCTATTTGGAAACCAGTATTACATATAACCACAATACTATTCATAAATTGCATCAAATAAATAAAGGAAAAAACTCCTTGAAGCTGCTCCAAAAATCTAAAAATTAAACCAATAAAATCCAACAAATTAAAGCCATTATTAATTATTACTCCAATAAACTGATATGGTATTTAACACATTCAGTAATAGCTTCATTAACTGTTTTATCAATACCATCATCAACAATTTCAGTTTCTGTATAGTTTTCTCTAATATTACGCAACTTATCACATAAAATATCAAAATGAGCACCTGCTACAATCATTAAGCCGCTTGATATTGTATCCAAACAGGAATTATTCCAAGCAGCTAAAAATAATCCAATACTTTCCCACAAATGAAGCAAATATTTAAAATCCCCCAATTCAATCATTGAGATACTAAAAGGTAATTCATAATTTTCAGTAACAAATGGTTTGAAGGAATATAGTATTATCACAGCAGCGCAGCTGCTTTGATAAACGTAACTCAATCTTCCCGATAAGATAATACCAGATTTTATATATTTATCCAAATGATCCGGATACTTTGTAAAAATCGGATCTTTCAATTTATCCAACATTGTTATAAACAATTTTTCTTTAGTTAAAAATGAAATATGTCTCATTACGTAAGCAAATGGTGATATAAACAAACTCAATATATCTGAAAATTTGTTGTAATCATATGTTGAATATAGTAATTCCATAAACAACATCAATAGTACAGTGAGGTTAAAAAACCATGATAATATTTCGCGTATTTTATAAAATTTGCTTTTATCAGTTTTAGGCCACATTCCGGTAATTAGCATTAAAATTTTTTGATTTGCAACTGCATCCAAACTGTTGGATTGTGTCATTTTGATAAGACTGAATTAATTTGTTTAAGTGATGGGTTTAAATAGGTCTTGATTAATAATTTATTTTAATATAATTGTTTCACCTGGCTATTAATTTATTTTAATTATTTAATTTTAAAATTGAATTATTAATCGTGTAATTATATTAATAGCTTGTTTTGTTTTTTTTTTATATTGTAGTCTGCAATCAATTGGATTTATTATTAATGGTGTTGGAGTGTGTTAATTATTTTTAATCATTTTTTTTTGGACGAAATTAAAGCATTAAATATGAATAGTAAATGTATGGTAATAATAATATAATTTGCTTTGAATTTCTTATATTATATAAAATAATTTACATTATTTAACAGTGAATCCTAGCCTTAATTCAGTGCGTTCTGACAAGTGTTTAAAATTTCAAAGACAAATTTTGCTATTTTTGACATTTTACAAATAGGATTTTGCACTTTTCAACTGTTTTTGGCATTTTTTTGCCATTTTTGACTATTGATATGAGTTTTTAACAATTTATGATAAATTTTGCAACATTTTGACAAAGTTTTTATACTTTATGACCAGATTTTGTTATTTTATACTTTTCAACAGTTTATGGTCAAATTTTAGTTTTTTCAAACAATAATTTTGATATTTTTAAAAATTGGTATTTAACTTTGCAAAAAATACAATTTAAAT
This sequence comes from Tachinus rufipes, assembly GCA_963932245.1. NCBI lineage: Eukaryota > Metazoa > Arthropoda > Insecta > Coleoptera > Staphylinidae > Tachinus > Tachinus rufipes. The sequence continues at coordinate 1,925,641 of OZ010743.1, read as the reverse complement.
AAATATTTCTGTTCTTATAAACACAATTGATGATGTAAATAATCAAACGAATGACTGGTGGCGTCAGCTAGTGCAATTTAATACTAAACGTCCGCATTAATCGGTATCATTTATCATTTATGCAATTAGCAATTGTCATTTCGCGATTTAAACAATTTTTAATTGTCAATAAATTATGAAATAAATTAATGCGGACGTTTAGTAGTAAATTGCACTAGCTGGCGCCACCAGTCGTTTGTTTTAAAAATACAATTTACAAAAAAATTATAAAATTTAAAAAAAAATGCGTAAAATGTCAATAATTGTCTAAAACTCTTCAAAACTGGCATAGAAAACAAGTTTATTGCATTAAATTCTTTAAAAATTGTTATTAAAAACTTAGAATAAATAAAATTTACGCAAAAACCACATTTCCCAAATAAAATTGATGAAAAATTAAGTAAAATGAGAATAATTGCCTAAAATTTATCAAAATTTGATCAAAAACGCATATATTTATTAAGTTCCTAAAGATTTTCTCACACAAAAAACCCATTTAGTTAAAAAAATTTACCAACTAATCGGTATCATAAAAATCACGCAAAACTACATTTGCACAACAAAATTTATCAAAAATTGAGCAAAAACCTTAAAATTAACATTAAATTTGCATAAAAATCTTACAGAAAACTCATGTATTATTATTTATTAAATACATTTAATTGTACTCTGAAAATTGCGCAAAAAACTTTTTTTTTTATTAAATTGCACAAAAACTCATCAAAAATCAGTGCAATTTTAATCAAATTTATATAAAAATTCACCGTATAAAAATGAATAAAATTTTGTAAACATTTAGTACCATTTTAGTACAATATTTACCCAAAATATAAAAAAAATTCAATGTCTAACTACAGAACTACAAACGTAGATCTAATTTAAAACCTTCTTAAAATTGGGTAAATTGAAACAATTTTCCATAAAAATTCAGCGTATGAAACTTAATGAATTTTTGTTCCTAATTAGTACCATTATAATACAAAATTTTATCAAAATTTTAATTATATCCAATGTCTAATTACAAAACTACAAAGTAGATCTAATTTAAAATCTTTTCAAAATTGTCTAAATTCAAACTTCTTTCTATCAAAATTCAGAGAATGAAATTTAATAAATTTTTAACTAATTAGTACCTTTATAGAACAACATTTTACTAAAATTTTAATAATTTCCAATGAAACTACAATCGTAGATCTAATTTAAAACTTTTTCAAAAATGCGTAAATTTAAACAAGTTTTTATAAAAATTCAACGTATAAAATTTAATAATTTTTTGTTGCTAATTAGTACCATTATAGTACTAAATTTCACCAAAGTTTAAATTATATTCAATGTCTAATTACGCAACTACAAACGTAGATCTAATTTAAAACTTTTTTTCAGAATTGTCTAAATTCAAACTTCTTTCTATAAGAATTCAACGTATAAAATTTAATACATTTTTGTAATTACGTAGTACCATTATATAGCTACATTTCACTAAAATTTTAAAAAAATTCAATATCTAATTACAGAACTACAATCGTAGATCTAATTTAAAATCTTTTTAAATTGTGTAAGATTAAACAACTTTCAATAAAATCTAGCGTATAAAAATTAATAAAACTTTGTAAATAATAAGTACCATTGTAATCCTACATTTCACCAAAATATTAATTAATTCCAATGTCTAATTACAGAACTACAAACGTAGATCTAATTTAAATCCTTTTTAGAGTTGTGTACATTTAAACATTTTTTTAGAAAATTATAGCGTATAAAATTTTACAAAAAATTGTAAATACTTAGTACCATTTTAGCACTACATTTCACCTAACTAATAAAAATGTCATCAATTACAAAATTACAAATGTAGATTTAATTTGAAATTTTTTTAGAGTTGTGTACATTTTCTATAAAAATTCAACAAATGCAATTTAATAAAATTTTGTTTATAGTTAGTACCATTATAGTTATACAATTCACTAAAATATAAATTATTTCCAATGTATAATTACAAAACTAAAAACGTAGATCTAAATTTTTTTTTTTTTATTTAAACATTTTTTTATAAAAATTCAGCGTATTAATTTAGGTGCAGTTTTGTTAATATTTAGAAGTACTATAGTACTATAACTTACTGAAATAGTAATCACATTCAATGTCTAATTACAAACGTAGATTTAAATATTTTTTTTTTAGAATTATGTAAATTAAAATTTTTTTTTATAAAAGTTTAGCGTATAAAGTTGAATGAAATTTTGTAAATAATTAATACTACTATAGTACTACATTTTTCTAAAATATTACAAATTTCCAATATCTAATTACAGAACTACAAACGTAGATCTAATTTAAAACCTATTCAAAGTTGTGTAAGTTTAAACAATTGTCGATAAAAATTCTGTGTATAAAATTCAATAAAATTTTGTAAATAATTAGTACCAATATAGTACTATATTTCACTAAAATATCAATTAATTCCATTGTCTACTTTCAGAATTACAAACGTAGATCTAATTTTTTTTTTTCTAAACTGTGTAAATTTAAACTTTTTATTTTTTATTCAGTGTATAAAATTTGATAATATTTTGTAAATAATTAATACCATAATAGTGCTATATTTGACCAAAAGTTCAATTATTTCCAATGTCTAATTACAGTACTACAAAGATAGATCTAATTTGAAACTTTCTTAGAATTATGTAAATTTAAACAATTTTTTTTAAGTGTAAACTTTAATAAAAAAATTTGAATAATTAGTACTATTACTGTACTACAGTTTAGCAAAATTTCATTCATTTTCAATGTCTAATTACAGAACTACAAACGTAGATCTAATTTTAAATCTTTTCAAAATTGTTTGAATTCAAACATTTTTTATGAAAATTCAGCTTATAAAGTTTAATTATTTTTTTTTTAATAAATAATACCATTATAGTACCAATTTTTACTAGAATATCAATAACTTTTAATATCTGATTACAAAACCACAAACGTAGATCTAACCTTCATATAATTGTGTAAATTAAAATATTTTTTTAATAAAAATTCAGCGTGTAAAATTTAATAAAATTTTATAAATAATAAGTACCATTATAACAGTACAGTTTAGCACAATATTATTCATTTCCAATTTCTAATTACAGAACTACAAACTTAGGTCTAATTTAAAGCTTTCTCAAAACTTTGTAAATTTAAACAATTTTTCATAAAAAATCAGCGTATGGAAATTAACAAAACAATGTAAATACTTAGTACCTTGTTAGTACTACATTTCACCATAATATTATTTAATTCCAATGTCTAATTACAGAATTACAAACGTAGATCTAATTTAAAACTTTCTCAAAATTGTGAAAATTTAAACAACATTTTATAAAAATTCAACGTATTAATTTAAGTGCAATTTTGTTAATATTTACTATTATAGTACTATAACTTACTAAAATATTAATTACATTCAATGTCTAATTACAAACGTAGATCTAGTTATTTTTTTTTTAAATTGTGTTTATTTAATTTTTTTTATAATATAATATTAAATAAAATTTTGTAAATAATTAGTACTACTATGGTACTACATTTCTATAAAATATTACAAATTTCCAATGTCTAATTACAGAACTACAAACTTAGATCTAATTTAAAACCTTCTCAGAGTTGAGTAAATTTAAACATTTGTCTATAAAATATAAGCGTATAAAACTCAATAAAATTTTGTAAATAATTAGTACCAATATTGTAAAACAATTTACCTAAATATCAATCAATTCCAATGTCTAATTACAAAATTAAAAAACTAGATCTAATTTAATTTCTTTTTTGAATTGTGTAAATGTAAACAATTTTTATAAAAATTCAGTGTATAAAATATAATGAAATTTTGTAAATAGTTAGTACCATTACAGTACTACATTCCACTAAAATGTCAATATTTTTCAATGTCTAATTACAAAACTATAGACGTAGATCTAATTTTAAATCTTTTCAAAATTGTGTAATATTAAACAATTTCTTATAAAAGTTCAGCGTATAAAATTTTATAAAATTATATAATTAATTAGTACTATCATAATACTACATTTCACTAAAATATCAACAAGTTCAATGTCTAATTTCAGAACTATAAACGTAGATCTAATTTAAAATCTTTTAAAAAGTGTTTTTTTTTATTCATTGTATAAAATATGATAAAACTTTGTAAATAATTAGTACCATTAAAGTACTACATCACAATAAAATATCATTAGTTTCCAATGTCTAATTCCAGAATTACGAACGTAGTTTAATAATTTCTCAGAATTGTGTTAATTTAAAAAAAATATATAAAAAGTCACTTACAAAATTTAATCAAATGTTGTAAATAATTAGTATTATTATAGTACTACATTGCACTAAAATATTATTCAATTCCAATACCTAATTAAAGAATTAGAAATGTCTAGATCTAATTTAAAACTTTTACTGAATTGTGTATAAAATTAAACAAACTTTTATGTATGAAATTTGATAAATCTTTGGTAATAATTAGTACCAATAAAATATTACCTTTTACCAAAATATCAATCATTTCCAATGTCTAATTACGGAACTACAAACGTAGGTCTAACTTAAAATCTTTTCAAAATTGTGTAAATTTAAACAATTTTTTATAAAAATGTTGCGTATAAAATTTAATCAATTTTTGTTACTAAGTTGTATCTTTATAGTACTACATGTCACCAAAATATCAATACTTTTTAATGTCTAACTACAGAACTACAAACGTACGTTTAATTTAGTTTTTTTTTTCAAAACTGTAATTTTAAACAATTTTTAATAAAAATTTAGCGTATGAACATTAATAATTATTTGCACAGAATTAGTACTACTTAAGTACTATACTTCACTCAAATATTATTAATTGTCAATATCTAATTACTAAATTATAAACGTAGATCTAATTTAAAATTGTTTCAGAATTGTATAAATTTAAACATGATTTTTTGTACATAATTAGTACTATCATAGTACTATATTTTAATAAAATTTTAATTACTTTCAATATTTAATTACAGAACTACAAAGGTAGATCTAATTTAAAACTTTCTAAGAGTTGTGCACATTTAAACTATTATTTAGAGAACTTTAGCGTGTAAAATTTAATGAAAATTTGTAAATATTTAGTACCATTGTAGTACTATAGTTCACCAAAATATTTAAAGTTTCCAATATCTAATTACAAAATTACAAACGTAGATCTAATTTGAAACTTTTTCAGAGTTGTGTAAAATTTCTATAAAAATTCAGCAAATGGAACTTAATAAAGTTTTGTTTATAGTTAGTACCATTATAGTACTACAATTTACTGAAATATCAATCAATTCCAATGTCTAATTACAAAACTACCAAAACTACAAACGTAGATCTAAATAATTTATTTTTAGAATTGTGTAAACTCAAACATTTTTTTATAAAAATTCAGCAAATTTAACAAAAATTTTTAAATCATTAGTACCATTATAGTACTACATTTCACTAAAATATTAATTAATTCCAATGTCTAATTACAGAACTACAAACTTAAATCTAATTTAAAACGTTCTCAAAATTGTGTAAATTCAAACTACATTTTATAAAAATTCAGCGTATTAATTTAAGTGCAATTTTGTTAATATTTAAAACTATTACAGTACTATAATTTACTAAAATATTAATCACATTCAATGTCTAATTACAGAACTACAAACGTAGATCTAATTTAATTTTTTTTTATAATTGTGTAGGTTTAAAATTTTTTTTATAAAAGTTTACCGTATAATATTAAATAAAAAATTTTAAGTAATTAGTACTATTGTGGTACTACATTTCTCTAAAATATCACAAACTTCCAATGTCTAATTACAGAACGACAAACGTAGATTTAATTTAAAACCTCTGCAAAGTTGTGTAATTTTAAACATTTTTTTGTAAAAGTTCAACGTATGAAATTGAATAAAAATTTCTAAATAATTAGTACTACTATAGTACTACATATCTCTAAAATATCACAAATTTTCAACGTCTAACTACAGAACTACAAACGTAAATCTAATTTAAAACCTTCTCAAAGTTGTGTAAATTTAAACATTTGTCTATAAAAATTCACCGTATAAAATTTAATAAAATTTTGTAAATAATTAGTACCAATATAGTACAACATTTTACTTAAATATCAATCAATTTCAATGTCTAATTACAAAATTACAAACGTTATTTAATTTTTTTTAATGTGTAAAATTAAACATTTTTTAATAAAAATTTAATGTACAAAATTTAATGAAATTTTGTAAGTAGTTAATAACATTATAGTACTACATTTTACCAAAATATCAATCATTTCCAATCTCTAATTAAAGAACTATAAATGTAGATCTAATTTAATTATTTTTTTTAATTGTGTAAATTTAAACAATTTTATTTAACAATTCAGCTTATAAAAATTAATAAAAAATTAGTACCAATATAGTACTACAATCACTAAAATAATAATAATTTCCAATGTCTAATTACAGATCTACAAACGTAGATCTAACTTAAATTTATCTTGTTTAATTTTAACCATTTTTTGCTAAAAACCCAGCGTATAAACTTTGATAAAATTTTATAAATAACTAGTACTATCATAGTACTACAATTTACTGAAATATCAATTATTTCTAATATCTAATTACAGAACTAAAAACGTGAATCTATAGCTCTTTCAAAATTGTGAAAATTTAAATAGTTTTCTAAACAAATTTAGCGTATAAAATAAAATAAAATTTTGTTAATAATTAGTACTATTATGGTACTACATTTCACTAAAAAATTATTCATTTCCAATGTCTAACTACGGAACTACAAAAGTAGATCTAATTTAAAACTTTTTAGAATTGTGTGGATTAAAACAATTTTTTATAAAAATTCAGTATATGAAATTTGATAAAATTTTGTAAATAATTAGTACCAATACAGTACTATATTTTGCAAAGTTATTATTAATTTTCAATGTCTACTTACGGAATTACAAACGTAGATCTAATTTAAAACCTGTGCAAATTTGAACTTTTAAAATTTCTATTAAAAAATTTAATACAATTTTGTAAATATTTAGTATTATTATAGTACTACCATTCGTTAAAATACTAATTATTTCCAATGTCTAATTACAGAACTAGAAACGTAGATCTAGTTTAAAATTTTCTCAGAATTGTGTAAATTTAAACAAATTTTTATAAAAATTTAGCGTATAAAATTTTGTAAATAAATAGTACTATTACAGTACTACATTTTACAAAAATATCAATCATTTCCAATGTCTAATTACAAAACTACAAACAAAGATCTAATTTAAATACTTTTTAAAGTTGTGTAAATTTAAACAATTCTCTATAAAAAAATCAACGTATAAAACTAAATAAAATTTTGTAAATAATTAGTACCATAGTACTAGAATTTACTAAAATAATAATCTATTCCAATGTTTAATTACAAAACTACAAAAGTAGATCTAATTTAAAGCCTTTTCAAATTTGTTAACATTTAAACATTTTTTTATAAATATTCAACGTATAAAATTGAATAAAATTTTGTAAACAGTTAGTACCATTATAGTACTAAATTTCGCAAAAATATTAAAAATTTCTAATGTCTAATTATAAAATTGCAAACGCAGATCTAATTTTTCTTAAAAATTTAGCGTATAAAATTTAATAATTTTTTGTTGCTAATTAATACCATTATAGTACTAAATTTCACCAAAATTTTAATCATTATCAATGTCTAATTACGCAGCTACAAACGTAGATCTAATTTAAAACTTTTTTTCAGAATTGTCTAAATTCAAACTTCTTTCTATAAGAATTCAACGTATAAAATTTAATACATTTTTGTAATTACGTAGTACCATTATATAGCTACATTTCACTAAAATTTTAAAAAAATTCAATATCTAATTACAGAACTACAATCGTAGATCTAATTTAAAATCTTTTTAAATTGTGTAAATTTAAACAACTTTCAATAAAAATCTAGCGTATAAAAATTAATGAAACTAAGTACCATTGTAATCCTACATTTCACCAAAATATTAATTAATTCCAATGTCTAATTACAGAACTACAAACGTAGATCTAATTTACATCCTTTTTAGAGTTGTGTACATTTAAACATTTTTTTAGAAAATTTTAGCGTATAAAATTTAACAAAAATTTGTAAATACTTAGTACCATTTTAGTACTACATTTTAGCTAACTAATAAAAATTTCCAATATCTAATTACAAAACTACAAATGTAGATTTAATTTGAATTTTTTGTAGAGTTGTGTAAATTTTCTATAAAAATTCAACAAATGCAATTTAATAAAATTTTGTTTATAGTTAGTACCATTATAGTTATACAAAAATATAAATTGATTTCAATGTATAATTACAAAACTAAAAATGTAGATCTAATTTTTTTTTTTTTTTAATTTAAACATTTTTTTATAAAAATTCAGCGTATTAATTTAGGTGCAGTTTTGTTAATATTTAGAAGTACTATAGTACTATAACTTATTAAAATAGTAATCACATTCAATGTCTAATTACAAAATTACAAACGTAAATTTAAATATTTTTTTTTTAGAATTATGTAAATTTAAATTTTTTTTTATAAAAGTTTAGCGTATAAAGTTGAATGAAATTTTGTAAGTAATTAATACTACTATAGTACTACATTTTTCTAAAATATCACAAATTTCCAATATCTAATTACAGAACTACAAACGTAGATCTAATTTAAAACCTTTTCAGAGTTGTGTAAATTTAAACATTTGTCTATAAAAATTCATTGTATAAAATTCAATAAAATTTTGTAAATAATTAATACCAATATAGTACTATATTTCACTAAAATATCAATTAATTCCACTGTCTACTTACAGAATTACAAACGTAGATCTAATTTTTTTTTCTAAATTGTGTAAATTTAAACATTTTTTTTTATTTAATGTATAAAATTTGATAATATTTTGTAAATAATTAAAACCATAATAGTGCTATATTTGACCAAAAATCAATTATTTCCAATGTCTAATTACAGGACTACAAAGATAGATCTAATTTGAAAATTTCTTAGAATTATGTAAATTTAAACAATTTTTTTTAAGTGTAAACTTTAATAAAAAAATTTGAATAATTAGTACTATTACTGTACTACAGTTTAGCAAAATTTCATTCATTTTCAATGTCTAATCACAGAACTACAAACGTAGATCTAATTTTAAATCTTTTCAAAATTGTGTGAATTCAAACATTTTTTATGAAAATTCAGCTTATAAAATTTAATTATTTTTTTTTTTATAAATAAAACCATTATAGTACCAATTTTTACTAGAATATCAATAACTTTCAATATCTGATTACAAAACCACAAACGTAGATCTAACCTTCATATAATTGTGTAAATTAAAATATTTTTTTAATAAAAATTCAGCGTGTAAAATTTAATAAAATTTTATAAATAATAAGTACCAATATAACAGTACAGTTTACTACAATATTATTCATTTCCAATTTCTAATTTCAGAACTACAAACTTAGGTCTAATTTAAAGCTTTCTCGAAATTTTGTAAATTTAAACAATTTTCCATAAAAATTCAGCTTATGAAAATTATTAAAATAATGTAAATACTTAGTACCTTGTTAGTACTACATTTCACCATAATATTATTCAATTCCAATGTCTAATTACAGAACTACAAACGTAGATCTAATTTAAAACTTTCTCAAAATTGTGAAAATTTAAACAAGTTTTTATAAAAAATCAACGTATTAATTTAAATGCAATTTTGTTAATATTTAGAACTATTATAGTACTATACCTTACTAAAATATTAATTCCATTCAATGTCCAATTACAAACGTAGATCTAATTTTTTTTTTTTTTAATTGTGTAAATTTAATTTTTTTTATAAAAGTTCAGCGTGAAATATTAAATAAAACTTTGTAAATAATTAGTACTACTATGGTACTACATTTCTATAAAATATCACAAATTTCCAATGTCTAATTACAGAAGTACAAACGTAGATCTAATTTAAAACCTTCTGAGAGTTGAGTAAATTTAAACATTTGTCTATAAAAATTCAGTGTATAAAATTTAAGAAAATTTTGTATATAATTAATACCACTATAGTGCTACATTTCACTAAAATATTAATCAATTCCAATGTCTAATTACAGAATTACAAACTTAGATCTAATTTTATTTTTTTTATTGTATAAATTTAAACTTTTTTTATAAAAGTTTAGCGTATGAAATTGAACAAAATTTTGTGTGTAATTAGTACTACTATGGTACAACATTTTTCTAAAATATCACAAATTTCCAATGTCTAATTACAGAAGTACAAACGTAGATCTAATTTAAAACCTTCTGAGAATTGAGTAAATTTAAACATTTGCCTATAAAAATTCAGTGTATAAAATTTAAGAAAATTTTGTCAATAATTAGTACCATTATAGTGCTACATTTTTATAAAATATCAATCAATTCCAATGTCTAATTACAGAATTACAAACGTAGATCTAATTTTTTTTTTTATTGAGTAAATTTAAACATTTTTTTAATAAAAATTTAATAATATTTTGTGAACAGTTAGTACTGTTATAGTACTATACTTCAATAAAATATGAATAATTTCCATTGTCTAATTACAAAATTATAAACATAGGTCTAATTTTAAATCTTTTTAAAATTGTATAATATTAAACGTACAAAATTTAATAAAATTATGTAATTAATTAGTACTATCATAATACTACCTTTTACTAAAGTATTAATAAATTCCAATGTCTAATTACAGAATTACAAACGTAGATCAAATTTTTTTTTTAAGAAATGTGCAATATTTTAAAAAAACTCAGCGTATAAAATTTGGTAAAACTTTGTAAATAATTAGTACCATTTGAGTACTACATTACAATAAAATAATATTAATTTTCAATATCTAACTCCAGAATTACAAACGTAGATCTAATTTAAAATTTTCATTGATTTGTGTGTAAAATTACCAAATTTTTAAAAAAAATTAGAGTATAAAATTTATTAAATCCTTGTTAATAATTAGTACCAGAACAGTACTACTTATTACCAAAGTATTAAACATTTTCAATGTCAAATTACAGAATTACAAACGTAGGTCTAATTTAAAGTCTTTTCAAAATTGTGTAAATTTAAACAATTCTTTATAAAAATTTAGTGTACAAAACTTAATGAATTTTTGTAACTAGTCTATATCTTTATAGTACTACATGTCACCAAAATATCAATACTTTTTAATGTCTAACTACAGAACTACAAACGTAGATCTAATTTAGTTTTTTTTTTTTTATTTTAAAAAAAATTTTGCGTATGAACATTAATAATTATTTGCACAGAATTAGTACTATTTAAGTACTATACTTCACTCAAATATTATTAATTGTCAATATCTAATTACTAAATTATAAACGTAGATCTAATTTAAAATTGTTTCAGAATTGTATAAATTTAAACATGATTTTTTTTAAATTTAGAGCTTAAAACTTAATAAAATTTTGTACATAATTAGTACTATCATAGTACTATATTTTAATAAAATTTTAATTACTTTCAATATTTAATTACAGAACTACAAATGTAGATCTAATTTAAAACCTTCTAAGAGTTGTGCACATTTACACTTTTATTTAGAAAACTTTAGCGTATGAAATTTAATGAAAATTTGTAAATATTTAGTACCATTGTAGTACTATAGTTCATCAAAATATTAAAAGTTTCCAATGTCTAATTACAAAATTACAAACGTAGATCTAATTTGAAACTTTATCAGAGTTCAGAGTAATTTTTTTATTAAAAATTCAGCAAATGGAATTTAATAAAATTTTGTTTATAGTTAGTACCATTATAGTACTACAATTCACTAAAATATCAATCAATTCCAATGTCTAATTACAAAACTACAAACGTAGATCTAAATAAATTTTTTTTAATTGTGTAAACTCAAACATTTTTTTATAAAAATTCAGCATATAAAATTTAACAAAAATTTTTTAATAATTAGTACCATTATAGTACTACATTTTATATAAAATATTAATCACATTCAATGCCTAACTACAGAATTACAAACGTAGATCTAATTTAGTTTTTTTTTAGAATTGTATAATTTAAGCATTTTTTTATAAAAGTTTAGCGTATGAAATTAAATGAAACTTTGTAATTAATTAGTACTACTTTGGTACTACATTTCTTTAAATAATCACAAATTTCAACGTCTAATTACAGAACTAGAAACGTAGATCTAATTTAAATCTTTCTCAGAGTTGTGTAAGTTTAAACATTTGTATATTAAAATTCAGCGTATAAAATTAAATAAAATTTTGTAAATAATTAGTACCAATATAACAGTACATTTCACTAAAATGTGAATCAATTTTAATGTCTAATTAAATTACAAACGTAAATCTAATTTTTTTTTTTTTTATTGTAGAAATTTAAACTTTTTTTATAAAAGTTTAGCGTATGAAATTAAACAAAATTTTGTGGATAATTAGTACTACTATAGTACAACATTTTTCTAAAATATAACAAATTTCCAATGTCTAATTACAAAACTACAAACGTAGAGCTAATTTTTAACCTTCTCATAGTTGTGTAAGTTTAAACATTTGTTTATAAAAACTCAGCGTATAAAATTCAATAAAATTTTGTAAATAATTAGTATCAATATAGTACTACATTTTACCAAAATATCATTCAATTCCAATGTCTAATTAACAAATTACAAACGTAGATCTAATTTTTTTTAACTGTGTAAAATTAAACATTTTTTAATAAAAATTTTATGTACAAAATTTAATGAAATTTTGTAAGTAGTTAATAACATTATAGTACTACATTTTACCAAAATATCAATCATTTTCAATGTCTAATTACAGAATTATAAATGTAGATCTAATTTAATTGTTTTTTTTTATTGTGTAAATTTAAACAATTTCAGCTTATAAAAATTAATAAAAATTTGTAAATATTTAGTACCATTATAGTACTACAATTCACTAAAATAATAATAATTTCCAATGTCTAATTACAGATCTACAAACGTAGATCTAACTTAAATTTATCTTAAAATCGTTTAACTTTAACCATTTTTTGCTAAAAACCCAGCGTATAAACTTTGATAAAATTTTATAAATAATTAGTACTATCATAGTACTACAATTTACTAAAATATCAATTATTTCTAATGTCTAATTACAGAACTAAAAACGTGGATCTAAAGCTCTTTCAAAATTGTGAAAATTTAAATAGTTTTCTAAACAAATTTAGCTTATAAAATAAAATAAAATTTTGTTAATAATTAGTACTATTATGGTACTACATTTCACTAAAAAATTATTCATTTCCAATGTCTAACTACGGAACTACAAAAATAGATCTAATTTATAACCTTCTCAAAATTGTGTAATTTTTTTACAAAAAGTTAGCGTATAAATTCAATAAAATTTTGTAAGTAATTAGTACCAATATAGTACTACATTTCACTTAAATATCAATCAATTTCAATGTCTAATTACGGAACTACAAACAAAGATCTAATTTAAAACCTTTTTAGAATTGTGTGGATTAAAACATTTTTTTATAAAAATTCAATGCATAAAATTTGATAAAATTTTGTAAATAATTAGTACCAATACAGTACTATATTTTGAAAAGTTATTAATAATTTTCAATGTCTAATTACGGAATTACAAACGTAGATCTAATTTAAAACCTCAAAATTGTGTAAATTTGAACTTAAAATTTCTATATAAAAATTTAATACAATTTTGTAAATATTTAGTATTATTATAGTACTACCATTCACTAAAATACTAATTATTTCTAATGTCTAATTACAGAACTACAAACGTTTAAAATTTTCTCAAAATTGTGTAAATTAAAACAAATTTTTATAAGAGTTTAGTGTATAAAATTTAATAAAATTTTGTAAATAATTAGTACTATTATAGTACTACATTTTACAGAAATATCAATAATTTCCAATGTCTAATTACAAAACTACAAACAAAAATCTAATTTTAATCTTTTTTAAAGTTGTGTAAATTTAAACAGTTTTTTATAAAAATTTAGCATATATGTATTAATAAAATTTTGGAAACAAATAGTTTTAGTATAGTACTATTTTTTACTAAAATATTAAATTTGTCCAATGTCTAATTACAAAACTACAATCATAGATCTAATTTTTTTCAAAATTGTGTAAGTTTAAACAATTTTCTATAAAAAATTAATGAAATTTTGTAAATAATTAGTACTATAATAGTACTACATTTCACAAAAATATTAATCTATTTCAATATTTAATTACAGATCAACAAAAGTAGATTTAATTTAAAGTTTTTTTTAAATTGTGTAAATTTAAACAAATTTTTATAAAAATTCAACGTATGAAATTGAATAAAATTTTGTAAACAGTTAGTACTAATATAGTACTACATTTCACAAAAATATTAAACATTTCCAATGTCTAATTACAAAATTACAAACGTAGATCTAATTTGAAACTTTTTCAAAGTTGTTTAAATTTAACGTATGCAATTTAATCAAATTTAGTTTATAGTTAGTACTATTATAGTACAACAATTTACTAAAATATTAATCATTTTTAATGTTTAATTACAGAACTACAAACGTAGATCTAATTAAAATTAAATTAAAACCTTCTTAGAATTGTGTAAATTCAAACATCATTCTAAAAAAAATCAGCGTGTAAAATTTGATGAATTTTTGTAACTAAGTAGTACCGTTATAGTACTATATTTTACCAAAATATAAATCATTTCCTATGTCTAATTACAGAATTAAATTTAGATCTAAATCAAAATTTTCTTAAAAATTTAAATAATTTTTTTATAAAGACTCATTGTATAAAATTTAATAAACTTTTGTGATAAATTAGTATTATTATAGTACTACATTTTACTAAAATATTAATAGCTTCCAATGTCTAACTACAGAATTACAAGCGTAGATCTAATTTAAAAGATTTTTAGAATTGTTAAAATTTAAACTCTTTTTTTATAAAAATTTAGCGTATGAAATTTAATCAAATTTTATAAATAGATAGTACCATTATAGTAGTACATTTTAAGATAATATTAGAAAAATTTAATGTCTAATTACTGAACTACAAGCTTAGATCTAACTTGAAACTTCCTTAGATTTGTGTAAATTTATACAATTTTCTTAAAAAATTGAGCGTATAAAATTTAATAAAAGTTTGTAAATAATTAGTACCACTATAGTACTACATTTCACTATAATATCAATAATTTCTAATGTCTAATTACAATACTAGAAACGTAGATCTAATATTTAAAGTCTTTTCAAATTTATAAAATTAAACAATTGCGTATGAAATTAAAAAAAAAAATTGTAGGTGATTAGTACTATTATAGCACTACATTTTACAAAAACATTATATAATTTTAAGGTCTAATTACAAAAGTACAAATATAGATCTAATTTAAATCTTGTATAAATTGTATAAATTAAAAAAACTTTTTATAAAAATTTAACGTATGAAATTGAATAAAATTTTATCAATACTTAGTACTATATTAGTACTATATTTCATTATTATATCAATCAATTCCAATGTCTAATTACAAAACTACAAACGTAGATCTAATTTAATACTGTCTTAGAATTGTGTTAATTTAAACATTTGCATGCAATTTGATAAAATTTAGTAAACAGTTAGTACCTACATTTTACTTAAATATCAATAATTTTTAATGTCTAATTGCTAAACTACAAACGTAGATCTAATTTAAAACCTTCTAATAAATACAATCATTTTAAAAAATTCAGCGTGTAAAATTTAATAAATTTTTGTAACTATATAGAACCATTATAGTACTACATTTTACAAAAAAATTAATAAATTCCAATGTCTAATTACGGAACTGCAAACGTAGGTCTAATTTTATAACCTTCTCAAAATTGTAGAAATTTAAATATTTTTCTATAAAATTACTGCGTATGAATTTTAATAAAATTTTGTATATAATTAGTACTATTATTGTATTATATTTCACCAAAAGATTAATTGTTTTCAATGTCTACAATCGTAGATCTAAATTAAAACCTTTTTAGAATTATATAAACTTAAACATATTTTTATCAAAATTCTGCTAATAAAATTTGATAAAATTTTGTAAATGATTAGTCTATGTCTAACTACAGAATTATAAACGAAGATCTAATTTAAATCATTTTTAGATGTGTGTAAATTTAAACAAATTTAAAAAAAAATTCATTGTATAAAATTTAATAAAAATCTGTAAATAAATAGTACTATTATAGTACTACATTTAATTAAAATAATAACAATTTCCAATGTCTAATTACAAAACTCTAAACAAAAGTCTAACTTTAAATCTTCTCAAAATTTAAACAATTTTTTATAAAAACTCAGCTTATAAAATTTGATAAAATTTTGTAAATATTTAGTACCATCATCGTACTAAACTTTTCTAAAAAATCAATTTTTTCTAATGTCTAATTACAAAACTACAAACGTAAATCTAATTTAAAACCTTCTTAGAAATGTGTAAATTCAAAACATCATTTAAAAAATATTCAGCGTATAAAATTTTAATACATTTTTGTAGCCAATTACAGTACTATATTTCACCAAAATGTTAATAATTTTTTATGCCTAATTACGGAATTACAAAAGTAGATCTAATTTAATATCTTCTCAGAATTGTGTAAATTTAAACAATTTTCAATCAAAACTCAGCGTATAAAATTCAATTTTTTTTTTTTAATAATTAGTACCATTATAGTACTAAATTTTACTAAAATATTATTTAATTCCAATGTTTAATTACAGAACTACAAACGTAGATCTAATTTAAAACCTTTTCAAAATTGTGTAGATTTAAACAATTTTTTAAATAAATTTGGCGTATAAAATTTAATAAAACTTAATAAATAATTAGTACCATTATAGTACTACATTTTACAAAAATACTAATCATTTTTAATGTTTAATTATAGAACTACAAACGTAGATCTAATTTGAAACTTATTTAGAGCTGTGTAAATTTAAACAATTCAACAAATAAAAATTGTAATTAATTAGTACCATTATAGTACTTTGTTTCCCTAAAATATCACACATTTCCAATCTCTAATTTAATATCTTCTCAGAATTGTGTAAATTTAAACAATTTTCAATCAAAACTCAGCGTATAAAATTCAATTTTTTTTTTTTAATAATTAGTACCATTATAGTACTAAATTTTACTAAAATATTATTTAATTCCAATGTTTAATTACAGAACTACAAACTTAGATCTAATTTAAAACTTTCTCAAAATTGTATAAATTTAAACAATTATTTATAAAAATTCAGCGTATGAATTTTAATAAATTTTTATAAACAATTAGTACCATTCCAGTACTATATTTCATCAAAATATCAATCATTTCTAATGTCAAATTGTAGAGCTATAAACCTAAAACTTCAATAATTAAATTCTGACATCATCACAATTGATCCAAGCAAACTTCAATCATTTTAATTAATCTAAAATTAATCAAAATGAATACAAACGATGATCCACGTACTATAAACTACGATGTTATATATCCCTACAACAGAAAAGAACATGAAAACATGGCAATATTCTTACTACCAACATTAATAGGAATTGTTCTAGCAGGAGCATTAAACTATATTAAAATCCCAAGCTCTTTAGTAGCAATGGTTGTTGGTGGTTTATTTGGAGCAATTGGAGCATACGTACCAACATTCAATCAAATGGCAAATCACATTTGGGATCCATCAATAATAAGCATATTATTCACCCCAATAGTAATATTAAAATTAATCTATTTCACCGATACTTATTTATTATTAAAATCGTTAAACCAAATCATATTAATATCAACTGTTGGTGTTTTGGTGTTTACATATTGTTTTGGATTTATGATATTGTTGTTAACAAATCAAGAAATTACAATGATTAATGTTGCTGTTGCTGGAATGTTATTTGTGCCGAATGATGTTCCTGATATTATATTAGAATTGGATGGAATTAAAAATTTGGAAATTATAATGGATGGGGAAAGTATTTTTGGAACTGCTTTCTGCTTAATGACGTTTGAGTTATGTACTGGGAGTTATGATGCTGTTGTAACGCATTGGTATCATATGGTTACAGTATTAATACGATTCTGCGTTTTATCCATTGTTGTTGGTTTATTGGTTGGGATGATAGTTGCTTTTATATTCAGACAATTATACGATGATTCCTTCAATGCCACCACTACATTAATTGGAGTATCATTTGCACTATACGCAATTTGTGATCAAATTATTTATTGCAATCCTGTTATTGCTATATTTATTGTAATTTTCTACGTAGCTCAAGAAAGGACAAGATTGGGTTGTGATGTTGATACTGATGTTATAAATTTTCTTAACATATGCTATTTTACAATTGAAGTAATAACAACAGTAGCTTTGTCAAATTTTATAGTATTAAGCGCGTTTGAAGATTTTCATCGCTTTGATGTAATCATATCAATAGGGGCTTATATCATAGGCAACGTGACACGTTTGTTATCGTTCCTTGTTATATCGCCTATATTAAGTAGAGTTGGTTATGGTCTTAATTTTACAAGCATGATTACAATATTTTGGGCTGCAAAGAAAGGACCTATGATTATTCTACAAGCGATTGCAATGTCGCATTTTGCTCATGTTGTTTTTGTTACTGGACAATTGCATTGTTTTATTGTAGTTTATTTGCTATTGACTATAATTATTAATGGAACTACTTTGAAGATTATTTTGAGGACGTTTGGATTGATTAAGTTTTCGCTTACAAGAAAGAATAATATCAATAATGGATTGAAATGGTTGAAGGAGAAACGTAATAGACTTATTGTCATGATGAAAATGAATAGGTGAGTTTATTAATTAAGATTGTCTGTATCAAATTTGATACAATTTTAATAGTTTGTTACAATAATATTGAAGCACATTGTTGCCAATTTTCATCAAAATCCAATGTTTGGTTTAAAAGTTACGACATATTTTAAGTATCAAATTAATTTAAATCAAGTTGGCTAGATTGAATTTATTTAGGATTGACTGTATCAAGCTTGATACAATTTTGACAGTTTATTACAATGATATTGAAACACATTGTTGCCAATTTTTATTAAAATTTAATGGTTGGTTTAAAAGTTACATCATAATTTAATTGCATCTGAGTATCAAACTGATTTAAGTCAAGTTGGCTAGATTGAATTTATTTAAGATTGACTGTTTCAAATTTGATACAATTTTGACAATTTGTCACAATCATATTGGAGCACATTGTTGCCAATTTTCATTAAAATTTAATGTTTGGCTTAAAAATTACAACCTAATTTAATAGCATCTGAGTAACAAATTGATTTAAGTCAAGTTGGCTAGATTGAATTTAATTAAGATTGACTGTAGCAAACTTGATATAATTTTGACAATTTATTATAATAATATTGAAGCACATTATTGCCATTTTTTATTAAAATCCAATGTTTAATTTAAAAGTTACAACATGATTTAATAGCATCCGAGTATCAAATTGATTTAAGTCAAGTTGGCTAAATTGAATTTAAATAGGATTGACCGTATCAAATTTGATACAATTTTTACAAATTGTTACAATAATATTGAAACACATTGTTGTCAATTTACATTTAAATCCAATAGTTACTTCAAAAGTTACGACATAACTTTATAAGATCGGAGTATCAAATTGATTTAAATTAAGTTGGCTAGATTGAATTTAATTAGGATTGACTGTACCAAACTTGATACAATTTTGACAATTTGTTACAATAATATTGAAGCGCATTGTTCCCAATTTTTATTAAAATCCGATAGTTGGTTTAAAAGTTACGACATAATTTAATAGCATCTGAGTACCAAATTGATTTAAGTCAAGTTGGCTAAATTGAAATTAATTAGAATTGATTGTATCAAACTTTATACAACTCTGACAATTTATTACAATGATATTAAAGTACATTGTTGCCAATTTTCAATAAAATCCAATGTTTTGTTTAAAAGTTACGACACAGTTTGAGTATCAAACTGATTTAAGTCAGGTTGGCTAGATTGAATTTAATTAAGATTGACTGTATCAAACTTGATACAATTTTAACAATTTGTCACAGAAATATTGAAGCACATTGTTGTCAATTTTCATTTAAATCCAATGGTTTAAAAATTACGACTTGATTTAGTAGCATCTGATTATCAAATTGATTATAGTCAAGTTGGCTAGATCAAATTTAATTAGGATTGACTGTATCAAACTTGAAATAATTTTGACAGATTATCGTAATAACATTGAAGCACAATGTTGCCAATTTTCATTCAAATCCAATGTTTGGTTTAAAAGTTACGACATAATTTAATGACATCTGAGTTTCAAATTAATTTAAATCAAGTTGGCTAAATTGAATTTAATTCGGATTGACTGTATTAAACTTAACACAAATTTGACAGTTTGTCACAATGATATTAAAGCACATTGTTGCCAATTTTCATTAAAATCCAATGTTTAGTTTTAAAATTACTACATAATTTAATAGCATTTGTACATCAAACTTTTTTAAGCAAAGTTGGCTAAATTGAATTTAATAAAGATTAACCGTATTAAACTTAATATAATTTTTATAGTTTATTACAATAATAATGAAGCACACTGTTGCCAATTTTCTTTAAAATCCAATGTTTAGTTTAAAAGTTACGACATAATTTATTAGTACTCGTTATCAATTTGATTTAAGTCAAGTTTGCTAGATTGAATTTAATTAGAATTGACAGCATCAAACTTAATACAATTTTAACAGTTTGTCAAAATCATATTGAAGTACATTGTTAGCAATTTTCATTAAAATCCAATGGTTAGTTTAAAAGTTACGACATAATTTAATAGCTTCTGAGTTGCAAATTGATTTAAGTCAAGTTGGCTAGATTGAATTTAATTAGGATTGACTGTATTAAAATTGATACAAATTTGACAGTTCGTTACAATAATATTAAAGCACATTGTTGCCAGTTTTCATTAAAATCCAATGTTCAGTTTTAAAGTTACAACATAATTTAATAGCATCTAAGTATCAAACTTTTTTAAGCCAAGTTGGCTAAATTGAATTTAATTAAGATTAACCGTATCAAACTTAATAACAATTTTACAGTTTATTACAATGATATTGAAGCACACTGTAGCCAATTTTCTTTAAAGTCCAAAGTTTAGTTTAAAAGTTACGACATAATTTATTAGTACTCGTTATCAATTTGATTTAAGTCAAGTTTGCTAGATTAAATTTAATTAGGATTGACAGCATCAAACTTAATACAATTTTGACAGTTTGTCACAATCATATTAAAGTACATTGTTAGCAATTTTTATTAAAATCCAATGGTTAATTTAAAAGTTACGACATAATTTAATAGCATCTGAGTATCAAATCGATTTAAGTCAAGTTGGATAAATTGAATTTAATTAAGATTGACTGTATCAAACTCAATACAACTTTGTCATTTTGTCACAATGCTATCAAAGCACAATGTTGCAATTTTTCAGTAAATTCCAATATTTGGTTTAAAAGTTACGACATAATTTAATAACATTTGTATATCAAACTTTTTTAAGTCAAGTTGGCTAAACTGACTTTAATTAAGTTTGACCGTATCAAACTTGATACAATTTTGACAGTTTATCACAATAATATTAAAGCACATTTTTGCCAATTTTCATTAAAATCCAATGTTTAATTTAAAAGTTACGACATAATTTAGTAGCAACTGAGTATCAAATTGATTTAAATCAAGTTGGCTAGATTGAATTTAATTAGAATTGACTGTATCAAACTTGATACAATTTTGACAGCTTTTCACAATAATATTAAAGTACATTGTGGCCAATTTTCATTAAAATTTAACATTTGGTTCAAAAGTTACGACAGAATTTAATACCATCTGAGTATCAAATTGATTTCAGTCAAGTTGACTAGATTGAATTTAGTTAGAATTGACTGTATTAAAGTTAATACAATTTTGACAGTTTGTCACAATTATATTAAAGCACATTGTTAGCAATTTTCATTAAAATCCAATGGTTAATTTAAAAGTTACGACATAATTTAATAGCATCTGAGTATCAAATCGATTTAAGTTAAGTTGGATAAATTGAATTTAATTAAGATTGACTGTATCAAACTCAATACAACTTTGTCATTTTGTCACAATGGTATCAAAGCACAATGTTGTCAATTTTCATTAAAATCCAATATTTGATTCAAAAGTTACGACCTAATTTAATAAGATCTGAGTATCAAATTGATTTAAGTCAAGTTGGCTAGATTGAATTTAATTAGGATTGACTGTATCAAACTTGATACAACTTTGACAATTTGTTACGATAATATTGAAGCACATTGATGCAAAATTTCATCAAAATCCAATAGTTGGTTTAAAAGTTACAACATAATTTAATAGCATCTAAGCATCAAAATGATTTAAGTCAAGTTGGCTAGATTGAATTTAATTAAGATTGACTGTATCAAACTTGGTATAATTTTGACAGTTTATTACAATCATATTGAAACACTTTGTTGCCAATTTTCATTAAAATTTAATGTTTAGTTTAAAAGTTACGACAAAATTTAATAGCGTCTGAGTATCAAATTGATTCAATTCAAGTTGGCTAGACTGAATTTAATTAGGATTGACTGTATTAAACTTGATACAATTTTGACAATTTGTAACAATATTATTAGGGCACATTGTTGCCAAATTTCACTAAAATCTAATATTTGGTTTAAAAGTTACGACATAATTTAATAGCATCCAAGCATCAAAATGATTTAAGTCAATTGAATTTAGATAAGATTGACTGTATCAAACTTGATTCAACTTTGACAGTTCATTACAATAATATTGAAGCACATTGTTACCAATTTTTATTAAAGTCCAATGGTTAATTTAAAAGTTACGACATAATTTAATAGCATCTGAGTATCAAGCAATTTCCAATTTAAATTTCAGGTACTTCTCAGATGCAAATTGGCCATTAATACACAGCATAACAAAGCTTGAAAATCCTTACCACAATGAAGGAGAGGATGAAGATGAAGAAGGTAATGTGGCCGGATGGAGACGTGAAACTTATTGCCCAAACTGTCAGAAACAAATTGCAGTGGAACCAACAAGACGCGACATGATGGAAATGTCAAAGTAAACCAAACAAATCATAATCATCCTAATCATAATTCTTCCATATTTCAGAGATATAAGTATAAGAATATTGAAAGCATTAAGAGTATCTTTTGCAAGACAATACGAGCATGGACTGCTCAGCAAGGATGAATTAAGATCATTAATGCAATCCGTGGATATTGCAATGGATTCACAAGATTTGATTATTAAATTGGATGATTTGTTCAAAACATTTAGAGATAGGGTAATCAATCATATTTATAAACTAAGTTGAAGTAAACAAAATTATTTTTTTTAGAAAGTTGTTGAAACTGTCAAAAAAATCATGCAAAAATTCAAAATGGAAGATATGATTGGAGTCCCGAGACAGCGATTGCGCAAAATGTGTTATATAATCTGCACCAGTATTACATTTGAAATTATTCTGTTCATAAATATACTATCAAATATAATTGCAATGATATTGGAAATGAGTATGGTTAAAGATGTACATTCGATTGGGTTTTTTGTAGAATTCTTCATCAACACATACTTTCTTTCGTTTTATACTTGCGAATGCATTATGAAAATACTGGGAATGTCTTGCAAAAATATTAAAGGCGGATTCAAAACATACTTTTCGTAAGTTGAAAAAATAGAATTAATTTGTCATTTTTGACGTTTGACATTCGTCTAAAAATTTTGACAGATGCTTGTTACTTTTGACAGTTTAATTTTGTTTAAGATTTGTTTTTGACGTTTGTCTAAAATTTTTGACTGTTTAATGTCATTTTTAGAAATATTACTTTGATCAAACTTTCAGGCACTATTGGAACATACTAGATTTCTCCCTTCTAATAATATACTGGTTCTATGTAATCCTGTTCGCATGCTTGATGCTAATATCCGGAGAAGACCGACGCGACATAACAAAACCTTTAATAGCAATCATGCTAGTACGAGGCGTAAGAGGAATCCAAGTCTTAAAATTAGTGGGCAAACTAGCCCCACAAATTATCATGTACACTGAAAACAAAATTGACGTTAAAGTATCATTTGCTTTTACATTAGGAACGGTTGGTTATTGCAATAATTAAATAACAAATTTAATAAATTTACCATTTTAGGCTATGATTATTGCGTATGAAGAAATTATAGAACAGTTAAGTCATATAGCATATAATGATAAAATAAGAGAGCAAGTTAAGATACGTTTGGATAGTGATAAGTTGGCGGTGACACAAGAATTAGGTTTTATTGAGAAGGAGCGGCCTTGGATTACAGTTACTGTTAAGACAAAGCAAGCCATGAGGGCTACTAATATGAATCTGAAGAATGCAATTTTTGAATTGAAATCAGCTGGTAATAATATAATTCTATAGTTAATTCAGTTTTAAGAAAAGGACACTCTCAAATGTTGTGAGTTGTGCAAAACTGAGCGTATCAATTTTTATGAATTTTATGCAGTTGGTACTCCTGATAGTGAAGTATATTTATTACAAATTGCATCAATATCCAATGCACCGCTTAGAAGTTACATAGTTGTATATTATCCTTTAAGACTCTTACTTGGGTTATATGAAGTTGATAAAATTGAGGTTATGCAAAATTTAGCGTATCAATTTATATAAAATTTATACAGTTGGTACTCATGATATTGAAGTATTTTGTCAATAAATTGCGCTCATATTCAATAAATAGTTTAGAAGTTACAAACTTTTTATTTAGTTTATACATTTCTTGTTGGTGACACATAAGCTAATTCAAAATCAAGTAAACCGTAAAAATGTCTATTAAATAATGTTTTCTTGTAGAATCAAGTGTGTTTATTTCGAATTTTTAAACCGCTTTCAAAAATTCCCATTGGTTATTTCAAAAATTGCAAATTATTGAAGAAGTTTGTTTTTTAAGTTTTCGTAAACTTGTTTTTGAGGCTAATTTAAAATTAAATTAACCGTAAAAAGTCTGATAAATAATGTTTTCTTGTAGAATCAAGTGTGTTGATTTCAAATTTTTTAAACCGCGTTTGAAAATTCCTATTGGTTATTTGAAAAATTGCAAATTATTGAAGAAGTTTGTTTTTTAAATTTTCGTAAACTTGTTTTTGAGGCTAAGTCAAAATCAAGTAAGCCGTTAAAAAATCTATTAAATAATGTTTTCTTATAGAATCAAGTGTGCTCATTTCAATTTTTTAAACCGTATTTAAAAATTCCCATTGGTTATTTTAAAAATTGAAAATTACTATAGAGTTTTGTTTTTGAATTTTTTTTAAACTTATTTTTTAGGCTAATTCAAAATTAAGTAAACCGTAAAAAAGTCTATTAAGTATTGTTTTTTTTAAGAATCAGATGTGCTGAATTCAAATTTTTAAACCGCATTTGAAAAATCCCATTGGTTATTTTAAAAACTACAAATTACTGAAGAGTTTTGCAAGCTTTTTACCGTTTTTTTGCACTTCAAAGTGTAAAAAAAATTAATAATTGTAACAAAATTAAAAAAATTAGTATTTTAATTTGTTTTGTAACATTGTCTACTACTAATCAACAAATTTTATAAATATAAGTTAACTAGTTTTTGTTTTATAAGCAATTTGGCAAGATTTTTGCCGTTTTTTGCAATTTAAAGTTTTAAAAAATTAAATTATTGTAACAAAATTAAAAAAATTATAAATTCAATTTGTTTTGTAACATTGTGTGCTACTAATCAACAAATTTCATAAAAATAGGTTGACTAGTTTTTGTTTTACGACCAATTTTGCAAGCTTTTAACCGTTTTTTGCACTTTAAAGTGTAAAAAAACTAAACTATTGTAACAAAATTTAAAAAATTATAAATTCAATTTGTTTTGTAACATTGTGTGCTACTAATCAACAAATTTCATAAAAATAGGTTGACTAGTTTTTGTTTCACAACCAATTTTGTGAGATTTTTACCGTTTTTTGCACTTTAAAGTGTAAAAAAATTAAATTATTGTAACAAAATTAAAAAAAATTATAATTTCACTTTATTTTGTAACACTGTGTGCTACTGCTCAACAAATTTCATAAAAATAGGTTGACTAGCTTTTGTTTTACAACCAATTTTGTGAGATTTTTACCGTTTTTTGCAATTTAAAGTGTAAAAAAATTAAATTATTGTAACAAAACTAAAAAAATTATAGTTTCACTTTGTTTTGTAACACTGTGTGCTACTGCTCAACAAATTTCATAAAAATAGGTTGACTACTTTTTGTTTTACAACCGATTTTGTGAGATTTTTACCGTTTTTTAGCACTTTAAAGTAAAAAAAAATTAAATTATTGTAACAAAATTAAAAAAATTATAATTTTAATTTGTTTTGTAATATTTTTTGCTACTAGTTAACAAATTTCATAAAATTAGAATGATTAGTTTTTGTTTTACAAGCGATTTTGCAAGATTTTTACCGTTTTTTGCACTTTAAAGAGTAAAAAAATTCAATTATTGTAACAAATTAAAAAAAACTATAAATTCAATTTGTTTTGTAACATTGTCTGCTACTAATTAACAATTTATATAAAAATTTGTTGACTAGTTTTTGTTTTACAAGCAATTTTGCAAGCTTTTTACCGTTTTTTGCACTTTAAAGCGTAAAAAACCTAAACTATTGTAACAAAATTTAAAAAAATATAATTTCAATTTGTTTTGTACCCTTGTCTGCTGCTAATCAACAATTTTCATAAAAATAAGTTGACTAGTTTTTGTTTTTAAACCAATTTTGCTAGATTTTTACCGTTTTTGCACTTTAAAGTGTAAAAAAATCAAATTGTATTAAAAATGAAAAAATTATAATTTCAATTGGTTTTGTAACATTGCCTGCTACTAATCAACAAATTTCATAAAAATTGGTCGACTAGTTTTTGTTTTACAACCGATTTTGCAATATTTTTACCGTTTTCTGCATTTTAAAGTGTAAAAAAATTAATTTATAATAACAAAATTTAAAAAATTATAATTTCAATTTATTTTGTAACATTATGTGCTACTAATCAACAAAGTTTATAAAAATAAACCAATTAGTTTTTATTTTATAAACAATTTTGGAAGATTTTTACCGTTTTTTGCACTTTAAAGAGTAAAAAAACTAAATTATTGTAACAAAATTAAAAAATTTCTAATTTCAATTTGTTTTGTAACATTGTCTGCTACTAAATAACAAATTTCATAAAAATCAGTTCACTTGTTTATGTTTTACAACCAATTTTGCAAAAATTTTACGGTTTTTTGCACTTTAAAGTGTATAAAAATTAAATTATTGTAACAAAAATTAAACAATTATAATTTCAATTTGTTTTGTAACATTGTGTGCTACTAATCAACAAATTTCATAAGAATAGGTTAATTAGTTTTTGTTTTACGACCAATTTTGCAAGATTTTTACCGTTTTTGCACTTTAAAGTGTAAAAAAATCAAATTATTGTAACAAAATTAAAAAAATTCTAATTTCAATTTGTTTTGTAACACTGTCTGCTACTAATCAACAAATTTTATAAAAATAAGTTGACTACTTTTTCTTTTACAACCGATTTTGTGAGATTTTTACCGTTTTTTTGCACTTTAAAGTGTAAAAAAATTAAATTATTGTAACAAAATTAAAAAAATTATAATTTCACTTTGTTTTGTAACATTGGTTGCTACTAATCAACAAATTTCATAAAAATAGGTTAACTAGTTTTTGTTTTACAACCAATTTTGTAAGATTTTTAACGTTTTTTGCACTTCAAAGTAAAAAAAATTAAATTATTGTAACAAAATTAAAAAAATTATAATTTCAATTTGTTTTGTAATATTTTTTGCTACTAGTTAACAAATTTCATAAAATTAGGTTAACTAGTTTTTGTTTTACAACCAATTTTGTGAGATTTTTACCATTTTTTGCACTTTAAAGTGTCAAAAAATTAAATTATTGTAACAAAATTAAAAAAATTATTATTTCACTTTGTTTTGTAACACTGTGTGCTACTGCTCAACAAATTTTTTTAAAATAGATTGTCTAATTTTTGTTTTACAACCGATTTTGTGAGATTTTTACCGTTTTTTGCACTTTAAAGTGTCAAAAAATTAAATTATTGTAACAAAATTTAAAAAAATTCAATTTCATTTTGATTTGTAACATTGTGTGCTACTAATCAACAAATTTCATAAGAATAGGTTGACT
Source organism: Tachinus rufipes (assembly GCA_963932245.1). Classification (NCBI taxonomy): domain Eukaryota; kingdom Metazoa; phylum Arthropoda; class Insecta; order Coleoptera; family Staphylinidae; genus Tachinus; species Tachinus rufipes. The sequence goes on along the minus strand of OZ010743.1, from coordinate 1,897,143 downwards.
AGTTTTTGTTATACAACCGATTTTGCAAGATTTGTACCGTTTTTTGCACTTTAAAGTGAAAAAAATTAAATTATTGTAGCAAAATTTAAAAAAATTATATTTTCAATTTGTTTTGTAACATTGTCTGCTACCAATCAACATATTTCATAAAAATAGGTTGACTAGTTTCTGTTTTACAACCGATTTTGCAAGCTTTTCACCGTTTTTTACACTTTAAAGTATAAAAAAATCAAATTATTGTAACAAAATTAAAAAAATTATAGTTTAAGTTTGTTTTGTAACATTGTCAGCTACTAATCATCCAATTTCATAAAAATTGGTTGACTAATTTTTGTTTTATGACCGATTTTGCAAGCTTTTACAGTTTTTTGCACTTTAAAGTAAAAAGAAATCAAATTATTGTAACAAAATTAAAAAAATTATAATTATAATTTTTTTTGTAACATTGTCTGCTACTAATCGACAAATTTCATAAAAATAGTTTGACTAGTTTTTGATTTACAACAGATTTTGTGAGATTTTTACCGTTTTTTACACTTCAAAGTAAAAAAAATTAAATTATTGTAACCAAAATTAAAAAAATTATAATTTCAATTTGTTTTGTAATATTGTTTGCTACTAGTTAACGAATTTCATAAAATTAGGTTGACTAGTTTTTGTTTTACAACCAATTTTGTGAGATTTTTACCGTTTTTTGCACTTTAAAGTGTCAAAAAATTCAATTATTGTAACAAAATTAAAAAAAATTCAATTACATTTTGATTTGTAACCTTGTCAGCTACTAATCAACAAATTTCATAAAAATAACTAAACTAGTTTTTGTTTTACAACCAATTTTGCAATGATATTACCGTTTTCTGCATTTTAAAGTGTAAAAAAATTAATTTATAGGAACAAAATTTAAAAACATTTAATTTTAATATTTTTTTTAACATTATGTGCTACAAATCAACAAAGTTTATAAAAATAAACCAACTAGTTTTTATTTTATAACCAATTTTGAAAGATTTTTACCGTTTTTTGCACTTTAAAGTGTAAATAAATTAAATTATTGTGACAAAATTTAAAAAATTATATTTTCAATTTGTTTTGTAACATTGTCTGCTACCAATCAACAAATTTCATAAAAATAGGTCAACTAGTTTTTGTTTTACAGCCGGTTTTGCAAAATTTTTACCGTTTTTTGCACTTTAAAGTGTAAATAAATTAAATTATTGTAACAAAATTTAAAAAATTATATTTTCAATTTGTTTTGTAACATTGTTTGCTACTAATCAACAAATTTTATTAAAATAGGTTAACTAGTTTTTGTTTTACAATCGATCTTGTGAGATTTTTACCGTTTTCTGCACTTCAAAGTGTAAAATAATTAAATTAATGTAACAAAATTGAAACATTTAAAATTTCAATTTGTGTTGTAGCACTGTGTGATACTATTCAACAAATTTCATAAAAATAGGTTGATTACTTTTTGTTTTGTAACCGATTTTGTGAGATTTTTACCGTTTTTTACACTTTAAAGTGAAAAAAATCAAATTATTGTAACAAAATTAAAAAAATATATAATTTCAATTTGTTTTGTAACATTGTCTGCTATTAATTAACAAATTTCATTAAAATAGGTTGACCAGTTTTTGTTTTACAACCAATTTTGCAAGCTACTTACCGATTTTTGCACTTTAAAGTGTAAAAAAATCAAATTATTGTAACAAAATTACAAAAATTATAATTTGAGTTTGTTTTGTAACATTGTCAGCTACTAATCATCAAATTTCATAAAAATAGGTTGACTAGTTTTTGTTTTACAACCAATTTTGCAAAAAATTTACCGTTTTTTGAACTTTAAAAAGTAAAAAAATTAAATTATTGTAACAAATTTAAAAAAATTATAAATTCAATTTGTTTTGTAACATTGTCTGCTACTAATTAACAATTTATATAAAAATTTGTTGACTAGTTTTTGTTTTACAACCAATTTTGGAAGCTTTTTGCTGTTTTTTGCACTTTAAAGTGTGAAAAATATAAATTTTTGTAAAAAAATTTAAAAAATTATATTTTCTTTTTGTTTTGTAACATGGTCTGCTACTAATCAACAAATTTCATAAAAATATGTTAACTAGATTTTGTTTTACAACCAATTTTGTGAGATTTTTACCGTTTTTGTACTTTAAAATGTAAAATAACTAAATTAATAAAACAAAATTAAAAAATTCAAAATTTCAATTTGTTTTGAAACACTGTGTGCTACTATTCAACAAAATTCATAAAAATAGCTTGACTACTTCTTGTTTTACAACCGATTTTGCGAGATTTTTACCGTTTGTTGCACTTTAAAGTGTAAAAAAATTAAATTATTGTAACTAAATTAAAAAAAATATAATTTCAATTTGTTTTGTAACATTGTCAGCTACTAATCAACAAATTTCATAAAAAAAGGTTGACTAGTTTTTGTTTTACGACCAATTTTGCAAGATTTTTACCGTTTTCTGCACTTCAAAGTGTAAAATAACTAAATTAATGTAACAAAATTAAAAAATTTATAATTTCAATTTGTTTTGTAACATTGTCTGCTACTAATCAACAAACTTCATAAAAATAGGTTGACTAGTTTTTGTTTTACAACCGATTTTGCAAGCTTTTTACCGTTTTTTGCACTTTAAACTGTAAAAAAATTAAATTATTGTAACAAAATTAACAAAATTATAATTTGAAATTGTTTTGTAACATTGTCTGCTACTAATCAACAATTTTCATAAAAATTGATTGATTAGTTTTTGTTTTACAACCGATTTTGCAAGATTTTTACCGTTTTTTACACTTTAAAGTGAAAAAAATCAAATTATTGTAACAAAATTAAAAAAATATATAATTTCAATTTGTTTTGTAACATTGTCTGCTATTAATTAACAAATTTCATTAAAATAGGTTGACCAGTTTTTGTTTTACAACCAATTTTGCAAGCTTTTTACCGTTTTTTGCACTTTAAAGTGTAAAAAAATCAAATTATTGTAACAAAATTTAAAAAATTATAATTTGAGTTTGTTTTGTAACATTGTCAGCTACTAATCATCAAATTTCATAAAAATAGGTTGACTAGCTTTTGTTTTACAACCAATTTTGTGAGATTTTTACCGTTTTTTGCACTTTAAAGTGTAAATTAATGTAACAAAATTAAAAAAATTAAAATTTCAATTTGTTTTTTAACACTGTATGCTACTATTTAACAAATTTCTTAAAAATAGGTTGATTACTTTTTGTTTTACAACCGATTTTGTGAAATTTTTACCGTTTTTTGCACTTTAAAGTGCCAAAAAATTAAATTATTGTAACAAAATTTAAAAAATTATAATTTCATTTTGTTTTGTAACATTGTGTGCTACTAAATAACAAATTTTATAAAAATCGTCCGACTAGTTTTTGTTTTACGACCAACTAAACAAAATTTTTACCGTTTTTTGCACTTCAAAGCGTATAAAAATCATTTTTTTGTAACAGTATTTTATTTATTTATAAGTTTGCAACTATTTTATCATAATTTTGACGTTTACTTTATCTTAGAAATGAACAAAGTATATTTAAATTAACATTTATTAAATTAGGTTTCGTCGACAATTTCGAATTTGAAATACTAAAAGACTCCTTAGACGATTGCTTCAAAGTATTAGCACAATATACATCCATAACACCATCCAGTCCAAAACACATCTTCTATGAAATCCCTTGGATGCATCATGAAACCGCAATTATTGATTTCTTATATGAAAACGTAACAACAAAAATATACAACGCAGGTGATGTCATATGCGAGCATGGAAAAGTAATTGAAGGCGTTTTTATTGTTGTTGCTGGTAATATGGTAAAACAGTATTATTCTTATTATATTTAGGTGTGTTTAAGGTGACTTATGTTCCATCCGACTTTTTTATTGAGAAATTAGTCAATTATGGAGCGCTACCTGTTAAGGATGTTTTAAACAACGCGCGCTTCACTGAAATACAGGAAGATTATATTTTAAAAGGAAATAGTATTGGTGAATTATCGGTTTTAACAAGTCGGCCACAAAGTTGCAGTATAATATCATCCACACCATCACAAGCTTTCATAATACAATCGCAAATGATATCGGAAGCTATGAGTATGAGCGCGGATCCAATCAATGGGTATTTGCTTAAATTTTAACTAATTAATTAATTATAACTAAAGTGATTTAGCTTGAGTTGTCGTATGTGGAAATATTGCAGCTTCCATTTAGCTAAAAGAATTCTACTAGAAACACCAATGTATCAAGCATTGGGTTACGATTACTTGAATGTTGTTTTGGATCGTGCTTTTGTACCCGATTTGACTCATTATAAGGTATTAGTTTTAAGTGATTGGGTTGAAGATGTTGTTTTGATTGAAGGATTAATTGTTGATTATGGTACTAGAGATATTTTTACAGCGCCTTGTTATGTTCCAAGGTAAGGATGGTTTAATTTAATTTGTTTAATTTGTTTAGTTTAATTAGTTTAATTAGTTTCATTAGTTTCTTTAGTTTCTTTAGTTTCTTTAGTTTCTTTAGTTTCTTTAGTTTCTTTAGTTTCTTTAGTTTCTTTAGTTTCTTTAGTTTCTTTAGTTTCTTTAGTTTCTTTAGTTTCTTTAGTTTCTTTAGTTTTTTTAATTTATTTAATTTATTTAATTTATTTAATTTATTTAATTTATTTAATTTATTTAATTTATTTAATTTATTTAATTTATTTAATTTATTTAATTTATTTAATTTATTTAATTTATTTAATTTATTTAATTTATTTAATTTATTTAATTTATTTAATTTATTTAATTTATTTAATTTATTTAATTTATTTAATTTATTTAATTTATTTAATTTATTTAATTTATTTAATTTATTTAATTTATTTAATTTATTTAATTTATTTAATTTATTTAATTTATTTAATTTATTTAATTTATTTAATTTATTTAATTTATTTAATTTATTTAATTTATTTAATTTATTTAATTTATTTAATTTATTTAATTTATTTAATTTATTTAATTTATTTAATTTATTTAATTTATTTTATTCATTTAATTTTAATTTACTTAAATATTTTTTTAGAACCGTACAGAAAATGTTTCTAGCTGAATCGAGCACAATTGTATTAACCGAATCTGTATTAACAAAAATGTTAATCATTCCGATTAAAGATATTGATGGTTATGACCTTATGCAAAGATCGCAAGCATTATCAGAAATTGTAAGTCACTTCTAATTTATTTAATTTACTTTAAATTTATTGTTGTAGGAACCGGAATTCACTGAGGTTTACATGAAATACAAAAAAGCGCAACATAATCGTAGAAAGAGTAATTGGTTCAATACAAAACGCTCGAATGTGCAATCGGTTGGTATTAATCACATGACGAAACTGGTAAGTTCTAGTTCAATGTTGGAAGTAATTTGGATAATTTTATTTTTTGGTTGTTTAGCAAACGAATGAAATGGCGAGGAGTAGCAGTAGTCGATCTGGAAGAGCGTAAGTTTTTAAAATGCAATTAAATATTAATTTTTCAATAATATTCTGAAATTACTTTCAAATAGGCAAATTTACGGTGTAATTTAAAAACTGTTTAATATGTAGTCAGTGGCGTACACTAATAATGGTTTAAACCAGTGGCGTAACTTCAACATTTAATTTGTAGCTTTGCTATTGACAGTTAACACATGACATGTTAACATTTGTCATTTTATAAAAGAAATCCAATATTAAGTTAAGTTATGGTTATGCGGTTAGGTTAGGTTAGGTTAAGTTAGATTAGGTTAGGTTAAGTTAGGTTAAATATATATATATAATCAACCTATTTTTAAAAAATTTGTTGAATAGTAGCACACAAAAATACAAAAAAAATTGAAATTTTAAATTTTTTTAATTTTGTTACAATAATTTACTTTTTATTCACTTTAAAGTGCAAAAAACGGTAAAAAGCTTACAAAATCGGTTGTAAAACAAAAACTAGACAACCTATTTTTATGAAATTTGTTAATTAGTAGCAGATAACGTTACAAAACAAATTGAAAAAAAAATAAAAATGTTACAATAATTTAATTTGTATACACTTTAAAGTGCAAAAAACAGTAAAAAGCTTGCAAAATCGGTTGTAAAACAAAAACTAGTCAACAGATTTTTATGAAATTTGTTGATTAGCAGCAGAAAATATTACAAAACAAATTGAAATTATAATTTTTTTAATTTTGTTACATTAATTTAATTATTTTACACTTTAAAGTGCAGAAAACGGTAAAAATCTTACAAAAACGGTTGTAAAACAAAAACTAGTCAACCTATTTTTATGAAATTTGTTTTATTAGTAGCAAACAATGTTACATAACAAATTAAAATTATATTTTTTTTAATTTTGTTACAATAATTTGATTTTTTTACACTTTGAAGTGCAAAAAACGGTAAAAATCTTGCAAAATTGATTGTAAAACAAAAACTAGTCAACCTATTTTTATGAAATTTGTTGAATAGTAGCAAGCAGTGTTACTAAACAAATTGAAATTTTAAATTTTTTAATTTTGTTAGGTTAATTTAGATATTTTACACTTTAAAGTGCAAAAAACGGTAAAAATCTCACAAAATTAGTTGTAAATCAAAAACTAGTCAACCTATTTTTATGAAATTTGCTGATTAGTAGCAAACAATGTTACAAAACAAATTGAAATTAAAATATTTTTAATTTTGTTACAATAATTTAATTTTTGTATACTTGAAAGTGCAAAAAAACGGTAAAAATCTTACAAAATCGGATTTAAAACAAAAACTAATCAACTTATTTTTATGAAATTTGTTGAATAGTATCACACAATGTTACAACACCAATTGAAATTTTAAATTTTTCAATTTTGTTACATTAATTTAATTATTTTACACTTTGAAATGCAGAAAACGGTAAAAATCTCACAAAATCGGTTGTAAAACAAAAACTAATCAACCTATTTTTATAAAATTTGTTGATTAGTAGCAACCAATGTTACAAAACAAATTAAAATTATCATTTTTTTAATTTTGTTACAATAAATTAATTTTTTTACACTTTGAAATGCAGAAAACGGTAAAAATCTTGCAAAATCGGTTGTAAAACAAAAACTAGTCAACCTATTTTTATAAAAATTGTTGAATAGTAGCACACAGTGTTACAAAACAAATTGAAATTATAATTTTCTTAATTTTGTTACAATAATTTAATTTTTTTACACTTTAAAGTGAAAAAACGGTAAAAATCTACCAAAATTAGTTTAAAAACAAAAACTAGTCAACTTATTTTTATGAAATTGGTTGATTAGTAGCACACAATATTACAAAACAAAATTAAATTTTAAATTTTTCAATTTTGTTACAATAATTTAATTATTTTACACTTTAAAGTGCAAAAAACGGTAAAAATCTTTGCAAAATTGGTTGTAAAACAAAAACTAGTCAACCTATTTTTATGAAATTTGTTAATTAGTAGCAAACAATGTTACAAAACAAATTGAAATTATAATTTTTTTAATTTTGTTACAATAATTTAATTTTTTCACACTTTAAAGTGCAAGAAACGGTAAAAATATCAAAAAATCGGTTGTAAAACTAAAAGTAGTCAACCTATTTTTATAAAATTTGTTGAATAGTAGCACACAGGGTTACAAAACAAATTAAAATTTTAAATTTTTTAATTTTGTTACATTAATTTAGATATTTTACACTTTAAAGTGCAAAAAACATAAAAATCTCACAAAATCGGTTGTAAAACAAAAACTAGTCAACCTATTTTTATGAAATTTGTTGAACAGTAACACAAAATGTTACAAAACAAATTGAAATTATAATTTTTTTATTTTTGTGACAATAATTTAATTTTTTTAAACTTTAAACAAAAAACGGTAAAAATCTTGCAAAATCGGTTGTAAAACAAAAACTAGTCAACTTATTCTTATGAAATTTGTTCCTTAGTAGCAAACAATGTTACAAAACAAATTAATATTATAATTTTTTCAACTTTGTTACAATAATTTATTTCTTTTACACTTTAAAGTGCAAAAAACGATAAAAATTTAACAAAATCGGTTGTAAAACAAAAACTAGTCAACCTATTTTTATGAAATTTGTTGAATAGTAGCACACAGTGTTACAAAACAAACTGATATTTTAAAAATTTTAATTTTGTTACATTAATTTAGTTATTTTACACTTTAAAGTGCAAAAAACGGTAAAAATCTCACAAAATCGGTTGTAAAACTAAAAGTAGTCAACCCATTTTTATGAAATTTGTTGAATAGTAGCACACAGGGTTACAAAACAAATTGAAATTTTAAATTTTTTAATTTTGTTACATTAATTTAGTTATTTTACACTTTAAAGTGCAAAAAACGGTAAAAATCTCACAAAATTGGTTGTAAAACAAAAACTAGTCAACCTATTTTTATGAAATTTGTTGAATAGTAGCAAGCAGTGTTACTAAACAAATTGAAATTTTAAATTTTTTAATTTTGTTACAATAATTTAATTTTTTTAAACTTTAAAGTGCAAAAATCGGTAAAAATCTTGCAAAAACGGTTGTAAAACAAAAACTAGTCAACCTATTTTTATGAAATTTGTTGAACAGTAGCACAAAATGTTACAAAACAAATTGAAATTATAGTTTTTTTATTTTTGTGACAATAATTTAATTTTTTTAAACTTTGTGCAAAAAACGGTAAAAATCTTGCAAAAACGGTTGTAAAACAAAAACTAGTCAACTTATTTTTATGAAATTTGTTTTATCAGTAGCAAACAATGTTACAAAACAAATTAATATTATAATTTTTTTAACTTTGTTACAATAATTTAATTTTTTTACACTTTAAAGTGCAAAAAACGATAAAAATCTAGCAAAATCGGTTGTAAAACAAAAACTAGTCAACCTATTTTTATGAAATTTGTTGATTAGTAGCAACCAATGTTATAAAACAAATTGAAATTAGAATTTTTTTCACTTTGAAGTGCAAAAAACGGTAAAAATCTTGCAAAATCGGTTGTAAAACCTAAACTAGTCAACTTATTCTTATAAAATTTGTTTCTTAGTAGCACACAATGTTACAAAACAAATTAAAATTATAAGTTTCTTAATTTTGTGACAATAATTTAATTATTTTACACTTTAAAGTGCAAAAAACGGTAAAAATCTTACAAAATTGGTTGTAAAACAAAAACAAGTCAACCTATTTTTATGAAATTTGTTGAATAGTAGCAAGAAGTGTTACTTAACAAATTGAAATTTTAAATTTTTTAATTTTGTTACATTAATTTAGATATTTTACACTTTAAAGTGCAAAAAACGGTAAAAATCTCACAAAATTGGTTGTAAAACAAAAACTAGTCAACTTATTTTTACGAAATTTGTTGAACAGTAGCACAATATGTTACAAAACAAATTGAAATTATAATTTTATTAATTTTGTTACAATAATTTAATTATTTTACACTTTAAAGTGCAAAAAACGGTAAAAATCTTTGCAAAATTGGTTGTAAAACAAAAACTAGTCAACCTATTTTTATGAAATTTGTTGATTAGTAGCAACCAATGTTACAAAACAAATTGAAATTATAATTTTATTAATTTTGTTACAATAATTTAATTATTTTACACTTTAAAGTGCAAAAAACGGTAAAAATCTTTGCAAAATTGGTTGTAAAACAAAAACTAGTCAACCTATTTTTATGAAATTTGTTGATTAGTAGCAAACAATGTTACAAAACAAATTGAAATTATAATTTTTTTAATTTTGTTACAATAATTTAATTTTTTTACACTTTGAACTGCAGAAAACGGTAAAAATCTTGCAAAATTGGTTGTAAAACAAAAACTAGTCAACCTATTTTTATGAAATTTGTTGATTAGTAGCAAACAATGTTACAAAACAAATTGAAATTATAATTTTTTTAATTTTGTTACAATAATTTAATTATTTTACACTTTGAAGTGCAGAAAACGGTAAAAATATTGCAAAATCGGTTGTTAAATAAAAACTAGTCAACCTATTTTCATGAAATTTGTTAAGTAGTAGCAAACAATGTTACAAAACAAATTGAAATCATAATTTTTTTAATTTTGTTACAATAATATAATATTTTTACACTTTGAAGTGTAAAAAACTCTAAAAAGCTTGCAAAATCTGTTGTAAAATAAAAACTAGTCAACCTATTTTTATGAAATTTGTTAAGTAGTAGCAAACGATGTTACAAAACAAATTGAAATTATAATTTATTTAATTTTGTTACAAAAATTTAATTTTTTTACACTTTAAAGTGCAAAAAGCGGTAAAAATCTCACAAAATCGGTTGTAAAACAAAAACTGGTCAACATTTTTTTATAAAATTTGTTGATTAGTAGCAACCAATGTTACAAAACAAATTGAATTTATAGTTTTTTTAATTTTGTTACAATAATTTAATTTTTTTACACTTTAAAGTGCAGAAAACGATAAAAAGCTTGCAAAATCTGTTGTAAAACAAAAACTAGTAAACCTATTTTCATGAAACTTGTTGATTAGTAGCACACATTGTCACAAAACAAATTAAAATTATAATTTTTTAGTTTTGTTACATTAATTTAATTTTTTTACACTTTAAATTGCAAAAAACGGTAAAAATCTTGCAAAATTGATTGTAAAACAAAAACTAGGCAACTTAATTTTATAAAATTTTGTAATTAGTAGCAAGCAATGTTAGAAAACAAATTGAAATTAAACATTTTTTAATTTTGTTACAATAATTTAATTTGTATACACTTAAAGTGCAGAAAACGGTAAAAATCTTGCAAAATCGGTTGTAAAACAAAAACTAGTCATTTTATTTTTATAAAATTGGTTGATTAGTAGCACACAATATTACAAATCAAATTGAAATTTTAAATTTTTCAATTTTGTTACAATAATTTAATTATTTTACACTTTAAAGTGCAGAAAACGGTTAAAATCTTACAAAATCTGTTGTAAAACAAAAACTAGTCAACCTATTTTTATTAAATTTGTTGATTAGCAGCAGACAATGTTACAAAACAAATTGAACTTTTAAATTTTTCAATTTTGTTACAATACTTTAATTATTTTACACTTTAAAGTGCAGAAAACGGTAAAAATCTTGCAAAATCGGTTGTAAAACAAAAACTAGTCATTTTATTTTTATAAAATTGGTTGATTAGTAGCACACAATATTACAAAACAAATTGAAATTTTAAATTTTTTAATTTAGTTACAATCATTTAATTTTTTTACACTTTAAAGTGCAAAAAACGGTAAAAATCTCACAAAATCGGTTGTAAAACAAAAACTAGTCAACCTATTTTTATGAAATTTGTTGAATAGTAGCAAGCAGTGTTACAAAACAGATTGAAATTTTAAATTTTTTAATTTTGTTACATTAATTTAGATATTTTACACTTTAAAGTGCAAAAAACGGTAAAAATCTCACAAAATCGGTTGTAAAACAAAAACTAGTTAACCTATTTTTATAAAATTTGTTGAATAGTAGCACACAATGTTACAAAACAAACTAAAATTTTAAATTTTCCTATTTTGTTACAATAATTTAATTTTTTTACAGTTTAAAGTGCAAAATACGGTAAAAATCTTACAAAATTCGGTTTTAAAACAAAAACTAATCAACCTATTTTTATAAAATTTGTTGATTAGTAGCAACCAATGTTACTAAACAAATTGAAATTATAATTTTTTTAATTTTGTTACAATATTATAATTTTTTTACACTTTAAAGTGCAAAATACGGTAAAAATCTTACAAAATTGGTTGTAAAACAAAAACTAGTCATTTTATTTTTATAAAATTTGTTGATTAATAGCACAAAACATTGCCAAACAAATTTGATCCATAAAAATTAAATCATTGTTACCTAAGTTTTTTTTTATACCTTTTGAAGTGCAGGAAACTGTACATATCTTATGTAATCGGTTACATTTTTTGAATTTAAAAATAAATTAATAAGAATTTTGGAATACTGTTTAAAAGTTTGAATTAACCATACCTTATTCTATAAAATGCCTTGTTTGAAGTATTGAAATGTTGTCTACTTGACTTTAAATTAACCTCAAAAATAAATTTGAAAAAAATTGAAAAACAAAACTCTTCAGTTATTTGTAATTTTTAAAATAACCAATTGGAATTTGTAAATGCGGTTTAATAATTTGAAATCAACACACTTGATTCTGCAAGAAAACATTAATTAATGCATTTGATTACTGTTAACTTCACATTTAGTTAGCCTCAAAAATAAGTTTAAAAAATTTTTAGAAATTAAACTCATCAGTTATTTATTATTTTTAAAATAACTAATGGGAATTTCTAAATGCGGTTTAAAAATTTGCAATCAGCATACTTAACTCTACAAGAAAAAAATATTTAAAAGATTTTTTTACGGCTTTCTTGGTTTTAATTTAGCCTCAAAAACAAGTTTAAGAAAGTTTCAAAAACAAAACTCTTCATTAATTTGTAATTTATGAAAGAACCAATGGGAATTTTTGAAAGCAGTTTAAAAATTTGCAATCAGCACACTTGATTCTACAAGAATACATTATTTAATAGATTTTTTTACAGCTTACTTGATTTTAAATTAGCCTCAAAAACAAGTTTAAGAAAGTTTCAAAAACAAAACTCTTCATTAATTTGTAATTTATGAAATAACCAATGGGAATTTTCAAATGCGGTTTAAAAACTTGAAATCAGCACACTTTATTCTACAAAAAAACAATTTTTAATAATTTTTTTACGGCTTAATTAATTTTGAATTAGCCTCAAAAACAAATTTAATTATTTTTTAAATCAAAACTTTTCAGTAATTTGTGGATTTATGCTTGATCACAAACAATTTTGTGGGTGGGGGGAAACTAAGTTTACAAATAGTAGGCGTGTGGTTTGGATTCGTTGAAAACGTCAAAAAATCATCTTAAACTATGAAACAATATTGGAAAACGTCAAAAGAATAACTGAAACTGTCAAATAATATCTAGAAACCGTTAAAAAAAACTTTGAAATGTCATAAGTATGTATAATAATACTAAAGCATTGTCTGAAACTGCCAAAAAATGTGCAAAAATAGAGATTTGATCAAAAACTGTCACAAATATATTTGAAAAATGTCAGAAGATATCTAATATACTGTTAACACATGAATGACATGCTGTCAAAGCAAATAAAAATATAAATAGACAAATTATACAAAAATGTAAAATTGATTTTTCAATATTTGACTTTATAAAAAAAAATGTAGTACGCCACTGCTCATTATGCCTATATCCTAAACAAAACTGATCTAATTCATTAACAAAGTTATACTAATTTTATTAAATCATTTAAAATTTATGTTTCAGAGAATCCACAAACTCAAAAGAATCTGCAGCCAAACTAAGCGAAGCTGTACATTGATATGAAATACGATTAAAAATATTGGTAACTTCAATTTAATAAATATAATTACAATAAATACAATTCAAATAAATAACATCAATTAATCTAATCAGAAATCTCTTGCACCACAGCTATGGCTTTCTTCAATATACGCGCTTTCCACACATCATAATCTTCTTCTTCTTCTACATCCTGAGTTAAATTCTTCTTGGGCGATTTATATTTACTATCTACAAACAAAATCAGTTAGGCAACCATTAACCGCTAACATTATCAAAACTTACCGGTATCTTTAACAAATTCTTCTAAATAAGCATGCAATTCACTTTTTCCACTTTTACTCTTCCCTTTATTAACATCAGCAGAAAATCCAGTATTATTAACAAACTTCTCGAACTCATTTTCGAGTTCTTTCCATTGAGACGGCTTCAATCGACTTATAGTAACAAATTGTGATTTTTGCACTTTAAATTTCTTTAATCTAAACAATAAAACATTAACAAAGCAAACTAATTTAAATTCATTACATACTTGCAAGCTGTATAAACGCTAACAGCAATATATTGTGGATGATTAAAATCGGTTATAATATCCTGTTCCTTATAACATTCTAATATCTTCTCAGCTAATTCTTTAACTAAAGTACAACTATATTGAACACATATTTCACCAATCGATGGAGATTTATCCAATTCGAGCATTTTTTCAACAATATTTAAATTGTTTTGATAAGTCGGTTTCTTTAAACCGGATAATTTGATTGCAGTTTCCTATAAAATAATTTTTATTATTTAATTAAAATAAAGTAGATTATATTACTACCTTATCGAAACCGATTCCCATGATAGAAGAAGCTAAATCGAAACATAATATCGCTTTAGCTGTATCGTTTAATGTTATTAAAGCTCCTTTCATTTGGAATATTCGAAGAAATTGTTCACCTTTCCTGAAATAATTATCAATTTAGTTTCATAAAACAATTATTGACAATTGTTGAATAAAATATTTTACTTACTTGAATACAATAGGTTCATCTTTAAGCCCGAGACGTTCGGCCACATTAATTAATATTTTATTTTCACTAACTAATTGGGACATTATTTCGCAATCTATTTGAGGTTAATAACCATATGTGAATGTTTTTATTGCAAAAAATAAAGTTTAAGCGCCAAAATTATATCAAGTCATACAAGTTGCATAAGTTAATAAGTAGCACCATCTAGTGGTGAATGAACAAAACGTACCAGGAATCTGTAAAAAAAATTAATAAAATTTGCAGGAATCTGTAATTAGATAAAATAAATACCACAGACTCTAACAAATATTTTAAACTAAAATTCATACTTACTTTAATTATTTTTATTTATTAAACACTAACAATATACTCCAGTTTATTTTTAATAATATTTTATAAAAATAACTCACTACTTTTGTCTTGGCGTCATCTCTTGCAGAACGTACCTTTAAGAAGTCGAAAACCTGCATTCCTGTGGCTGCAATATTACTGCTCCATTCCATATTCAGTTATATTAGCACAAATTGTTCAAAATTTGACATTTCAATCAAACTACGTACGTCGTAATTTGTTGCTTATATTCACGGCTCAATTTGGTAAAAACTCAGTCGTAGTAAACTTTTTATTCCGATTGCCCCCCGATGAGATAACATTTACACACCTTCTCTGGTATCATGTTAATGGGGTTTCAATTAGTATCACATCCGCACTACTTTATTTATTTAGTTATATGCAAAAACACAGACTGAAATTTTGATCATCGCGTAAATTCAAAATGGCTGCCACTTCAATGAAGTTGTCTACTTTACCAAATACCAACTATTGCCAACCGTTTTATTAATAGTATTAATGAAATTTTGTTTATAAATTACAAAATTAAATTACGCTTCCCACTGAAGTCTTCTGGGAATGCCGGTCATTATTCTATAAAACATAAGAAAAAAAATTACGTTGAAATATAATTTTCACATTCTTACTAAATCGAATAAAAACTGCAAATTTCTATAAATCGTGGTTATTCATGGCGGTAAATTTAAAATGCAAATAAAAGTGAACAAAAACTTCACATGTTATTCGTCTAGTGTTTTGTGTGTCTAGTAGTTGGGACGTTGTGTTGAATTATAAGATAAATAAACTTTTCATAAGCTAAAGCGACTTCATGTTTGATGCCGAGAAGTGTTAATAAAATAAAATAAACTAAATTTAATTTAATTAAATTAAAAATTAGGTTATTGTGCCAAAATCCAGCGTTATTCAGAAACTTTTTGATTTCTTAAAAAAATTAGCAATATTGGCTAACAATCCGGCCTTTCTATATAAAAATTTAGCTTGCTAGACAATATTTGTTATTGTTAAACAAAAATCCGGTTTATTAACTAAAAATTCGGCCTTATTGATAATTTTTTTTACTTATTAGACAAAAACTCAATTATATTAAGCCAAAATCAGGCCTCATTCAGAAACTTTTTGATTTCTTAGAGAAAAATCTAGCAATATTGGCTAACAATCCGGCCTTTTTATATAAAAATTTAGCTTGCTAGACAATATCTGTTATTGTTTAATAAAATTCCGGTTTATTTATTAAAAATCCGGCTTTATTGATGAATTTTCTTACTTATTATACCAACATACAGCCATAATGATCATAAAAACTTAGTTTGCTAAATAAAATATATGTTATTGTTAAGCAAAAATCCGGCTTATTAATCAAAAATCCGGTTTATTAAGCAAAAGTCCGGCCTTATTAATAAACATTTTTGCTTATTAGACAAACATTTAAAAATAATAGCCAAAAATCCGGCTTAGTTATATAAAAATCCGGCTTATTAAACAAAATCTGTTTTGTTTAGACAAAATTTGTTTTTATTAGACAAAATCCGGCTTTGTTAATACAAAAATTGACTTATTATACTAAAATTTAGCCACATTGGCCAAAAATTTGTCTTATTTATATAAAAATTAGGCTTTGCAACACAAATCTAGATATATTAAGCTAAAATATGGCATTTTTAATGAAAATATTGACTTATTAGATAAACATTTAGCCTTTTTATATAAAAATCCGGCAGTTAGACAAAATTTGTTTTTGCCAGACAAAAATCTAGCTTTTTTAAGCAAAAATCCGGTTATTTTAATCAAAATTTGGCTTACTTAATAAAATCTAATTTGGTTAGACAAAAATCCGGTTTTATTAAGCAAAAATCTGCCCTTATTGATAATTTTTTTGATTTATTAGACAAAAGCCGGTTTTGTTAAGCAATAATCCGGCCTTATTGACAAAAATTTGGCTTTTTTTGTAAATTTTAACTTGTTAGACAAAATATGCTTTTATTAAGCAAAAATCCGGTTTTATTAATAACAATTTTGACTTATTAGACTAAAATCTAGTCATATTAGAATAAAATCTTACCATATTGGCAAAAAATCTGGCATTTTTATATAAAAATCCGGCTTACTAAACAAAATTTGTTTTGTTTAAATAAAAATCCGGTTTTATTATACTTAAGTGTCAAAATGTCAACAAAATCTGAAAGATAATTAAGTCTTAAGGGCAGAGTCTACCCGCGAAACCAAGAAAATTGAAATTTGTCCGACATGTGCTGGCTCCTGTTGCTAAATAGTTGAATTAAGCCTAATGCGCAGAATAACAACTTACTCGAGCTAGCGCGCATCATAGCCGATTATATATTTATTTATAAACTACATCCCCGCACCCCTTCATAGTACGAAAACAATTCGTATTTTTACAAAATTATGTTATGTATTTACGTATTTATATAGATTTGCACCAGGGGCGCGCATAAAATATTTAATTTTATTGAATCTTTATTATTGTTTCTATAATTATTAGATATATTTACAAATACATACTTCATAATATTTTAACTAAATTATGTGTGCAGTTTGTATTTAAACAGTAGTGTATAACAATTCCATTTTAACAATTAAGTTATTTTTGACTAATAGGTATTGAACAAAAAAACTCTAGAAATTGCAATTTTTTTTAACATTTGTGTGCATCTATTGTGCTTTGTAACAAAGATAAAATTATACTAAACCTTATTGTAACATAATAATATAATATTTTATGATACGAATGTTTAAAAAATATATTGAGAATATTGAAACGTTTTCACCTATGTTTATTTATAGACCTACTACCCCTTACCCCGCGATGTACACCTGTGCAACTTCAAATACAATTTAGATTCGCATGTTTACAAATTTGATTTGTATACTGCTTATTAATTATTGTAGCGAGATTAGTTTCTTTATTTTCTTTTTATGCTTATACTGTTTTTTTCAAAACGGTATAAGTGTGCGTGTGTGTATTTAGTCTTTTTGCAGAATTGTGCAGAGTTGTCTTTGAAGTGATAAGTAATAACTTTTATAAGATTATTAGAATCGAAACGAAAACGGCGAACTTATTTTGTAAAAAATAAACTTTGGTAATGGCTCAATCATTATGGAAAAAATATAAAACGGTAATGGCTCACTTATTATGGAAAAAATATAAAACGGTAATGGCTCACTTATTATGGAAAAAATATAAAACGGTAATGGCTTACTTATTATGGAACAGAGGTAGTATGTTTTATAATATATTTTAGGCTTAAGAAAAACTGTGATTTAAAACATAAAATTCCGGTCAAAAAGTCATTTTTATACAGGGTGTTAGGTAGACATGTTATTCCTTAGTTTATTCTAAGAATGTTTTGTCCTATGATGATTTCTAAAAAACCCCTATGTTTCGAAAATACAGAGTGAACAAAATATGCGACAACCATATACGATATTTGTTGAAATCATTAATGTAATGAAAAGTACGCCAATAAGTATATCAAGTACAAAAAAATAATGAGTTTATTAAGTATAAAAAATTGTTAACGATAACTTGGAACGACTGTTTTATCTACTGTACAAGTGGATTTTATTTGAATGCGTCTCGTTATTGATAATCACATGTATCGGTCGCAGTTGTTTAGATTGAGTGACATTTGGCTGTTTGACGTGTCTTTTAGTGAATTCCTCTACCATGAATCACTATACAAATGCCGAGATGATTGACATGCATGTCATGTATGGACTTGCTGATGGCAATTTGTTACAAGTTAGACGATTGTACATTGAACGATTTCTTGGCCGCAATATCCTCGACCAAAAAGATTGAATGTTTGTATCCAGGCTCCAGCCTGGATACAAACTATTCAATTACGATCATTTTAAATAAAAAACAAATATTATGTTTTTTAAATTTATCAAAAAATTTTGTTATAAAAGTATATTTTTATTTTACATGGTTGTATTAAAAATACCATAGAGATTCAAAAAATTTAAAAAAAAATGTTGCTGTTTAAAAAAATAAAGTTGGTTGCCATAGCAACTATACTAAAAATAAAAACAAATATGTGTGTACCTGCCTTTATAATACTCAAAAAACCGTTTAAAATGGTTTTTGAATCATATAAATTTACGTTTTTTGTTTAACACCCTGTATATATATTTTAAAATTATATATATAAAAAATATACTTTTATATGCATTAATTGTCTTTATTTCAAGTAGACTAGTTTCGGTGGTTAGACCATTAAAGCATATAAAAGTATATAATTTTAAAATATATATATATTATAAATTACATTACAAATATTTTTACGTACATTTTAGACACATACAGCGATAACAATATTAAAAACAAATAAAAGTATAAAATAATAAGAATGACAAACAAAATATAATCTGTGATTTATTTTCACAGTGCAAAATGATTACAAAACTTAAACTTCAATTTAGTTGTCGGTTATTCGAAAAGTGCTGCAATAAATTAAATTAATTTCATTTTTTTTTACATTGCTAAGAAAGAACTTAACTTGACAAAAAAAATTCAACTGATTGTTACCACTTTTCTCTATTTTCCACTATAAGCTAAACAACACCATTTACAATTTTGTCATACATTGATTAGTAATTTAATTACATGCTTCTTTTATTTATTAATTTAGAGCGGCTCATATTTACCTCACTTGACTCTAATAATTATGTATACTAATAACAGTAATAACTAACATTGCTGTATATTTATTATAACACAATAATATACTTTATATATTTTTTAATTCAGTAGAACTTATATCAATTATTCATTTTACAATATAATAGTTTCATACTTTTAGTAAATTCAATTCATTTTATACAACAAATAAATAATTAAATAATATTTATCAAAATAAAACTGTATTTATTGGTTTAGTATTTTAAACAAATGGTTAGTATTTATTTTAATAATATATCTATTATAACAACCAATTGCAAAACCCATTTATAATAAAATTTAAAATTAAACCCTTTTTGTTTCTACGTCTCTGTTTATTGTTATCAATTGCCATCAAATATGTGGCCCGAATGTGCCCAAACCGTGTCTTTGCCTAGCGCGACTAGAAAGAAGGGTCCGGGGAGGGATTGTCATAAAAGTAAATATCAATCTCACAAACACATGAGACCACTTGCCCTCTATGACCAAGAGTCCAAACTGCCGGCAGTCGTTTGTACAAGAAGTTGTCTAAAAATACAATTATTTTATAACAAAAATTATTGAAAAGTTGTTTTCAGGTTTATTTAAAAAATACAGGCTTTATTTTTGTGAAA
Source organism: Tachinus rufipes (assembly GCA_963932245.1). NCBI lineage: Eukaryota > Metazoa > Arthropoda > Insecta > Coleoptera > Staphylinidae > Tachinus > Tachinus rufipes. The sequence goes on along the minus strand of OZ010743.1, from coordinate 1,877,056 downwards.
ATGATTTTAATTGAAAGATATGTCACTAAGGTCGGGTTTAATATTAGTTTAGTTATCATAAATCAACCAAGAAATTTATTTACGGCGTTAGTTTGTCAAAAATAAGTACAATAGTTTATAATAATTAATATAAAAAAATGTAGTAAACATAAAAAATTGAAAACTTAATTAAAACTTGGCAGAATGTTCAACCTTTCAAAGCACGTATAGCACGATATGATTGGTTTTGTAGTTTGGTTGTGAACGTGAAAAAGGTTACTATGTTCTTTTCCATTTACGGCGCATCGACCGACTGTCACCTTAAAACTGTCAAATACATAAAGAATATCCAAGATTGTCTTAAAAATGCAAAAAAATTGTCTAAATCTGTAAAACGCATATATCTGTCAAATAAGTGGCTATAATGTTTTAGAATTATTATCAAAATGTCAAAGAATCTCTAAAACTGTCTGAAAATTGTTTAAAATTGTCCTATGACTGTCAAAATGTCAGAAGAATTATTTAAACTGTCAAATGATTGCTTTGAACTATCTAAAACAGTTTGATTATCGAAATACGACTAATAAGTGCTGAGGCACAACAAGAATTTGTATCAAATTGTCAACAAATGTAGTCTAAGTTGTTTAAAAGCTAAAACATGTCTAAAAGTGAGTGAAATGCAGAAATATCTCTAAAATTGTCAACAATTGCTTAATATTTCTAAAGAATTTGTCAGAAGATTGTCTAAATATCTGTAAGTGTCAAATGATTGTCTGTGCAAAAATTTTTATAATATAAAAGGTCTTAATAAATAGGTCTGTTCCAACATACAATTTGGACAGTTTGCAAACCTCCAAACTGTGCACACAAACAAATACTTGTCATCCTTATACAATCTTTTATACACAGTAATTTATTTGTGTGCAGTTTGAATGGTTTGCAAACTGTCCAAATCATATGTTGGAACAGACCTAATGTCAACTGGCCAACTGTCAAAATGACAAACTAAAATTGTCTTATTATTAACCATTAACTCATATCTGTCAAGGCTTAGGGATTCTGGCACAAATTATATAATCATATTTTCTTACCACCCAAGTTGAATCCATATTCTGAAAAAGTTGTTAAATAATAATAAAAACAAAATAATTTATTTTCAATGTGAATATTTATTAATATATTTGAAGTCTTGCTTATGTTTAAAATAGGTAAAAAAAATCAATTACAGCCTTGTCTAAAGGTACAAAAAATCATATAGCAATAGAATATAAGTTTTCATATAAATTTATTGCCCACCACGCAGACGCAAAACCAAATGCAAAGTGGATTCCTTCTGAATATTGTAATCAGATAACGTACGCCCATCTTCCAACTGCTTACCAGCAAAAATCAAACGCTGCTGATCTGGAGGAATACCTTCCTTGTCTTGGATCTTAGCCTTAACATTTTCAATGGTATCAGAAGGTTCAACTTCTAGAGTGATGGTTTTGCCGGTGAGAGTTTTTACAAAGATTTGCATACCACCACGGAGGCGAAGTACGAGATGAAGAGTGGATTCTTTTTGAATGTTGTAGTCTGATAGTGTGCGTCCATCTTCTAATTGTTTGCCGGCAAAAATTAATCGTTGCTGATCTGGTGGGATTCCTTCCTTGTCTTGGATTTTAGCTTTGACATTTTCGATTGTATCGGATGGTTCAACTTCTAAGGTGATGGTTTTGCCGGTGAGGGTTTTTACGAAGATTTGCATACCACCACGGAGGCGGAGTACGAGATGGAGGGTGGATTCCTTCTGGATGTTGTAGTCAGATAATGTGCGTCCATCTTCTAATTGTTTGCCGGCAAAAATTAATCGTTGCTGATCTGGTGGGATTCCTTCCTTATCTTGGATTTTAGCTTTGACGTTTTCAATTGTATCAGATGGTTCGACCTCTAGAGTGATGGTTTTGCCGGTGAGGGTTTTGACAAAGATTTGCATACCACCACGAAGACGAAGTACGAGATGGAGAGTGGATTCTTTTTGAATGTTATAATCAGATAATGTGCGGCCATCTTCTAGTTGTTTACCGGCAAAAATTAGACGTTGCTGATCTGGTGGGATTCCTTCTTTGTCTTGGATTTTAGCTTTTACGTTTTCAATTGTATCAGATGGTTCAACTTCTAGAGTAATGGTCTTGCCGGTGAGAGTTTTTACAAAGATTTGCATACCACCACGAAGACGGAGTACGAGATGGAGAGTGGATTCTTTTTGAATGTTATAATCAGATAATGTGCGGCCATCTTCTAGTTGTTTACCGGCAAAAATTAGACGTTGCTGATCTGGTGGGATTCCTTCTTTGTCTTGGATTTTAGCTTTGACATTTTCGATTGTATCTGATGGTTCTACTTCTAAGGTAATGGTTTTGCCGGTTAAGGTTTTGACAAAGATTTGCATACCACCACGAAGGCGGAGTACGAGATGGAGGGTGGATTCTTTTTGGATGTTGTAGTCTGATAGTGTACGTCCATCTTCCAATTGTTTGCCAGCAAAGATCAAACGTTGCTGATCTGGTGGGATACCTTCTTTGTCCTGGATCTTGGCCTTAACGTTTTCGATTGTGTCAGATGGTTCTACTTCCAATGTGATGGTTTTGCCGGTCAAGGTTTTGACAAAAATTTGCATACCTCCTCTCAAACGCAAGACCAAATGGAGTGTTGATTCCTTTTGGATATTGTAATCTGATAGCGTGCGTCCATCTTCCAATTGTTTACCGGCAAAGATCAAACGTTGTTGATCTGGTGGGATACCTTCCTTATCTTGAATCTTGGCCTTAACATTTTCAATAGTGTCTGATGGTTCAACTTCCAAGGTGATGGTTTTGCCGGTCAAAGTTTTAACAAAGATTTGCATACCACCTCGAAGACGTAAGACCAAATGAAGTGTAGACTCCTTTTGTATATTGTAGTCGGATAATGTGCGTCCATCTTCCAATTGCTTACCAGCAAAGATTAAACGTTGCTGATCTGGTGGGATTCCTTCTTTGTCCTGGATCTTAGCCTTAACGTTTTCAATTGTGTCTGATGGTTCGACTTCCAATGTAATGGTCTTGCCGGTCAAGGTTTTGACAAAAATTTGCATACCTCCTCTCAAACGCAAGACCAAATGAAGTGTTGACTCCTTTTGGATGTTGTAGTCTGATAATGTCCGTCCATCTTCTAATTGTTTACCGGCAAAGATCAAACGTTGCTGGTCTGGTGGGATACCTTCTTTGTCCTGGATCTTGGCCTTAACGTTTTCGATTGTGTCTGATGGTTCAACCTCCAAAGTGATGGTCTTGCCAGTCAAGGTTTTGACAAAGATTTGCATACCACCTCTCAAACGTAAGACCAAATGAAGTGTTGATTCTTTCTGGATATTGTAGTCAGATAATGTACGTCCATCTTCCAATTGTTTACCGGCAAAGATCAAACGTTGCTGGTCTGGTGGGATACCTTCCTTATCTTGAATCTTGGCCTTAACGTTTTCAATTGTGTCTGATGGTTCAACTTCCAAAGTGATGGTTTTGCCGGTCAAAGTTTTGACAAAGATCTGCATACCACCACGAAGACGCAATACCAAATGGAGTGTTGATTCCTTTTGGATGTTGTAGTCTGATAATGTGCGTCCATCTTCCAATTGTTTACCAGCAAAGATCAAACGTTGTTGATCTGGTGGGATTCCTTCCTTGTCCTGGATCTTGGCCTTAACATTTTCAATTGTGTCTGATGGTTCAACTTCCAATGTGATTGTTTTGCCGGTCAAAGTTTTCACAAAGATTTGCATACCACCACGAAGACGCAATACCAAATGGAGTGTCGATTCCTTTTGGATGTTGTAGTCGGATAACGTGCGTCCATCTTCCAATTGTTTACCGGCAAAGATCAAACGTTGCTGATCTGGAGGAATACCTTCCTTATCCTGAATCTTAGCCTTAACATTCTCAATCGTATCGGAAGGTTCAACTTCCAAAGTGATCGTCTTTCCAGTCAAAGTCTTAACGAAGATCTGCATACCACCTCTCAAACGCAACACTAAATGAAGTGTCGATTCCTTCTGAATATTGTAATCGGACAACGTACGTCCATCCTCAAGCTGCTTTCCGGCAAAGATCAAACGTTGCTGATCTGGAGGAATTCCTTCCTTATCTTGAATCTTCGCTTTAACATTTTCAATCGTATCGGAAGGTTCGACCTCCAATGTAATGGTCTTACCAGTTAAGGTTTTCACAAAGATCTGCATCCTGAAACAATAAAATAATAAAATTAATTTATCAAATGTCAACAATTTAATTAAAAAATAATTATGACTCAATTTGGTGAAATCAATATGGCGGCCATCTTGTTCATACAAAGCACCACAAACAAAGAACTTTGTTAATGCGTAATTGATATTAAAATTGATAAAAAACGACCTCACCTTATATACTATAATCAAAATATGACAAGACTATAAGAATTTTGTTAAATTTAGATGAAACAAATGAGAGATGTGTTTTAAACCAACACGATCTTAAAATAATTAATTACAATTAAATTACTACAAATAACCTCAAAGCACAATTAATAATAATAATACAATAATTACCTTTTAGTTTAATTAGAATCGGTAAATAATAAATCACTCCAAACACTTTTTATAATAATGCTTTTTACTACACTCTTTTTCACTGTGTTCGCTGTATTGAAGATTTCCGGGCGTCGTCTCAGTTTATATAGATTTCCATTATCCCCACCCAATTAGCCTCGAACCCCTAACATACCAACCTCACTTTAATTAAAATTTACTTAAATCAAACACTTTATAATAATTTTATTAATTGAATCGATTCATTTTTTAAATTAATTAATTTTAAAATAAGTCTCAATCAAATTTGCTTAGGATTTTTTTAGCAATTTAGGTTTCTAAATTAATTATTTTAGAGTTTCAGTTGGCTGCACTGGTACCAACCTAAATCAATTCCAGCCAATTCTAGTACTTTCTATGGGGGATTTTACAAATACGAGTCATCCGATGGATCAATAAACAGCTGACGTTGCATCAGCTGTTTTTTGATACAAAGGAAATGATTAAAATACGTAATTTTGGCTATATTTGTGCCAAATTTAATGTTATTTCTCTTTGTTACTAATATAAACACCCAAAAATCAAACGCAAATCGTTTCAATCAACATATTTGGATGTCTGGCTTTAAAATGATAGTAAATTGTTGCTAAAATCTAGAAGGATTCATCAAATTAACCATAGAAATCTTTTAATATTATTTTGATTGTTTCGACTTAATTTAATGTATAAATTGACTTTGACATGATTTGTTGCGAAGGATTCATTTACTAATTTCACTATTGCAATCATTTGGGTTGATAAATAGACCCAAATCTATTGATATAATCAAACCATAGCTATGTCCACCTAATTTAATTAAGTAGAGGCTGCAATCGAACATAATTTAATAGAAAATATTGAATTAGGTTATGTTGTAGCTTTTTATTGAGGTTGAGAAAAATACAATTTCTACTAATTTGCACAAAGAAATTGATCATAAAACTGTAAAAATGTATTTATTAATGTTAATTCAGCTTTGTTTGGGTTTGATTTATTGTTTTCTCCAACCTAACCTAACCCCTGTCAATAAAAATTGAAATTTTTCAATTATTACCAATTTGCTTAAAGAAATTAAACATGAAACTGTAAAAATCTATTCTTATAACAATCAGAAATATTAAACTGTGTAGTGTAGCTTTTTATTAGAAATGGGTTAGGTTAGGTTAGTTAAAAAACACAATTTTATGTTTGTATTTTAATACTACTAATTTGCATAAAGAAATAAAACTGTTAAAATCTATTTATAATTATTAGTTCAGCTTTGTTTGTATTGAATTCTGTTGTTGTGGGATTATTATTAATCAAAAATATTAAATTAGGTTAGATTATGTTGTCGCTTTTTACTGAAAGGTTTGTATTTTAATTCCTATTAAATACATAAAGAAATTTAGCATGAAACTATAAAAATCTATTTTCAGTTTAAGGTTATTAATTGTATTTTGTTTATTATCTTATCATTCTTATCTATTTTATTATTTTATTTATTAAACTAGCATACTTCAATCGTGCCTCGTGCCTTGTTCAATGTAAAAACATGTATAATTGTAATAACATTGAACTTGTGGCTATTTATATCTGACTCATTGTGATTGTTTTGTTTTTGTTAACCAATTAACCCATACGTTCTAAATTTCTGCGTTATTTTTAACACGAATTTATATTATTATGACCTCATTTCTTCTAGGAATAGTTAATTTATTTATAAAAGTAATATTTCGTTATTATTGTTTTGACATAAATCGATAGTCATTGTTTGACACATAATTAGAATATGTGACAAACAATTTTTTTTATTTTGATATGCGTCATTGCATTAATTTGTGATATCGATTGACGTTGTTAGTGTAAAATTTCAAGTACAGTCGTTCCAAAATTATTGAGATGACATATTACTAACTTGTCAAATATCGATCGCTGTTTTCATAATTTAATCAGTGGCGGTGTAAACCAGTGGCGTAACTTCAAATAAAGCTTCGGCCTGTTTATATTCTTTATAAAAAAATACATTTCAAGTACTTAAACTGTCAAAATATTTCTAGAAATGCAAAAAACTGTAAAAAAAAAGTCTAAATATGTCTAAAAACTGACAATCTAAAAGTAAAAAACTGTCAAAACTTGTTTAAAACTGTAAAACAATATTTAAAAATGTCAAACAAAGTCTAAATCTGTAAAAAAATCTGAATAAATCTAATAACGTCAAAAGAATATCAATAGTTCTAAAAAACTTTATAAATCTGTCACATAATAACACATTTTCAACTGTCAGCATAATCTTAATGTATCTAAAAATTGTCGAAAAACGTCAAACACATCAAAAACTGTCAAACAATATTTGGAACAGTCAAAAAAATAACTGAAACTGTCAAAAAATAGTTAAATGTTTAAAATGTCAAACAAATATATAAAACTGTCAGAAGATTGTCTAAAATATTGTGTAAAAATGTCTGAAAGTGCCTGATCAATATCAAAATCTCCAAAAAATGTCTAAAGCTGCAAAATATGTAAAGGATGTCTAAAACTGTTAAAAAAATGAGCCTATAAGCCAAAAAAAGTTTTAAATTTGTGGAGAAAACCTTTAAAAGTGTCATATAAATATAATAATTATGTCTTAAAACTGTCAACAAGTTTTTTGAATGTGTCAAAACTGTCAATTAAGTATTAGACAATTAAATAGCAATTTTTAGACAATGTTTAGACACTTAAATAGTGTTTTTATGCTTCCAGATATTGTTTGACAGTTTTAGACATTTGTCTGGCTACAATTTTTTGATATTTTGAATATTTTTAAACTGATTTTGACATTTATAGAATTTTTTAGACTGTTTTAGACATTTTTTTAAATTAACAAATTATCATTAATTTTTTTGACAGTCCAGTTGTTTTTTTCCTAGAAAAAAAATTCTTGTTTGAAAGTTCATTACAATTATTGATTTTTTTTTGACATATTCAGATTTTTTTGACAGATTTAGATATTTTTTGACATTTCTAAATATTATTTGACAGTGTTGAGCAGATTTTTGACAGTTTTTTAACCATTACGACTCTTTTTTGATTGTTTTACACAATTTTTAAACAAATTTAATTTGTTTGACATTTTGTGACAGTTTTAGATATTTTTTGACAGTTTTCAATATTTTTCTCCCAATAATTTAGATTGAAATTCCTGAATTTGCGGCGAAACTCCCAGATGTGGTAGTCTTAATCTCTGGCGTCGGTGGTTAACCTTGCAGCAGAAATAGATCGACGTTAAATAAACGAACTAAAAACAAAAGTATTTTTTTGACAAACCTACCTTTTCACATCCATACAAGTCCATTTGACAAAACTCTTGCTTTATTATAGTTTGACATATGTCAAATTAATGTCAATTTGACATATTTCTCTAAAATAAAGTACACATAAACAATCAGATATATTCAATATATATTTATTACATATTCAACAACATTTAATATTTAAGGCACCATGTTTATAATTATTATAATAATTATATCACATTTCAGGTTTCATACAAACGAAAAAGTATATAAATGGCAAGTTACACATGTATATAAAATAAATAGCAAAAAATATAATAAGTCTAATAAAAAAAAAGCACAAAAAAACATAAAATCACAAAATCGGAATAATAATAATAACTATAAATATATAATTTCATCATCACCATTTCACAACATAGTGAAACCAGCATCAAGGACAAGCACCAATATAATTATTGCCAATTAAATATGCTTTCTAAATAATAGAGACCATTTATTTATTGAGATAAACCAAATAATTTCAACGCATTAAAAGCGGTAGCTAAGGCAACTTCTTCGGGCTTTTTATTCATAAAAGCAGCAATCATTTCGACTATAGCTGGTAAGGAACATGGTTCGTTGCGTTGGAACGTGCAGTAGCGGTGTAGAAATGTCATGGACCTATAATATAAAAATAATAATAAATTGGAAACGATCCAGTTTTGATTTTCATGAATGAAAAGTTTATTTAGGGAATGTTCTAGAATGTTTTTATAAATAGCTTTTATTTTTGATTATGAAACAATGTGCGTGTTCTGATTCAGTGAATTTTATTTATAATTCTGATATCATGATTGATTAAATTCATTTTTAATTGTATTTTAGTCAAGGCTGTTATGATTAATAAGTGTAATCAACTCAGCTTTGTTCCTTGGCAACAAATGTTTTCGTTTAACAAATGCAATTGTAGTTATATTAATAGATTGTCAACGAGATGAAGGTCGCATTATTTAAGTGTTTTAATTCTCAAATCATTAAACTAATTAATCTATCAAGAATGTGTACATCACAACGTCATTATTTGGCAATTGTATTATTTTACAGTTTAAGCATTTGACAGGTGTCACTTTGACAGTTTTATTATTATTTGATAGATTTGACAGCTGTCATTGTTTCACACTTATGAAAACTTATCATTTAATATTTTGACAACTCTATCTTTCTTGTATCGTTATTTAAGAGCTATATCATTTCTTGGTATCAGGATTATTGTTTGATAGTTGTATAACTATTTCACAGTTTGACAGTTGAGTAATTATTAAACAGTAATGTCATTTTTGACAACTATGTTTTTAATTGACTGTCATCTTTTGATAGTTCAGTGATGTTTAAGTTGACAATTAAGCTAGTGATTTTTTTGACAGCTGCTATTCTTTGATATTTCTTCACTTGACAGTTATGGCTAGGTTTGACAGCTTTATGATTTCATCAATTGATAATGTCATTATTATTTATTGCTTTGACTGAAGTGTAGTAGTATTATCAGCGTCCTCTAGATAAACATATTAATTTGTTTAATTTGTTATATCCTATTTCGACAGATGTGTCAAAGTTTCAAATGGCAATATTTCCTAGTTTTTGGTTCCTTTGACAGTTGAGTTCATTTTGAGTTGACAACAATGTTATTCTTTAACATCGTATCTAAGTTAGATAGTTTTGTGATTGTTTGACAGCTATGTTATCAATTGATGTCATTATTTCAGAAATTTATTACTTACTGCTTTGACAGATGTCTTCGAGATAAATTGGTTTAGTTTGTTACATACTACTTTGACAGATGTGTAAAGTTTCATCATTTCACAGTTTTTTGTGTTGTTTTGGATTGATTGGCTAAGCTATTAGTTCAACTTTTTTTAATTTGAAAGCTGCCTTTGTGTTGCAATTCATCAGCTGACAGTTATGTTTAAGTTTGACAGCTTTATCACTGTTTGACAGTTGCATAATTATTTAAAAGTTGTATCATAAGTGTCCTCTAGATAATTCAATTAGTATGTTTAGTACTGCTTTGACAAATATGTCAAAGTTTTATAGTTTTGAATTCTTTTGATAGTTCAGTTTGTTTTGGATCGACAGAAATCTAAACTATTGATTCTACCATGTTTGTGTTAGACAGCTTTGTCATTGTTTGACATTTCATCACTTGACGTTATGTCTAAGTTTGAAATTTTTAGCAGATCTTATAACGAGGGCGTGTCCACAACCAAATCGCCGCCATCTTAAAAATGGGCGTGGCCTAAGCACCACCTACGTCATCTTATTTTTTTGTTCGTGTTAACAATCAAATCGCCGCCATCTTGATAATGGGCGTAGCCTAAGTACATTTATTTTTTTCAAAGTTTCGCTACTGTAAAATACTTCATCAACAAACTGTCAATTTATGACATAATAAAATTAACTATTTTGGCAGTTTTTTGACATTTGTTATTATTTACAATGCATTTCATTATTTATATCCCATAACATACCTCTCGGTTAGGCCATCCTTGACGTGCACCGGCAATTTGGACGCCCTCGTATTCGGATACATAAAGGGAGCATCGGTTTCCACCAACAATTTGTCTAACGGTATTAAATTATCTACTAAGAGTTTACGAACACCTGTGTCAGATTTGTCTTTACATAGGTAACCTAAAAACAAAACAAAAAGTACAGTCGACAAATAAAAAATGTCAATAAATATTTAATGTATTTTGACAGCAATATAACTGCCGTTTCGTTAATTTGACAGATATGTCATCTGTCAAATTAATTTCTAAAGGCGTCTAAAACTCATAAAAATGTTTCCATTCCAAAATGTCTAAAAATTGTCTAAAAAATTCTGTAAATGTCAAAAACAATTATAAAATATTTAAAATCTTAAAAAATTGTAGCCGGACAAATGTCAAAAACTGTCAAACAATATCTGGAATCATAAAAAGGCTATTTGTGTGTCTAAACATTGTCTAAAATTGTCAAAAGATTTTTGAAATGTCTTAAGAATGTTGAAACTGCCATTTAATTGTCTAATATTTAATTGACAGTATTAGAAGCTTTTAGACAATCTTTTGACACATTCAGAAAACTTGTTGACAGTTTTAGTCATTATTATTATACTTATATGATACTTTTAAAGGTTTTCTCACCATGTGTAAAACATTTGTCAGTTTAAGACATCTTTTACGTATTTCACAGCTTTAGATATTCTTTGAAGATTTTGATATTGAAAAGGCACTTTTAGACACAGTATTTTAGACAATCTTATGACGGTTTTATACTTTTTTTTTACATTTAACTATTATTTGACAGCTTCAGTTATTCTATTGACTATTTCAAATATTGTTTGACAGTTTTAGATAGTTTTTTTGACGTTTTTAGACAATTTTTAAATACATTAAGATTATGTTGACAGTTTAACACATTTTTTTGAAGTATAAGGTAAGTTTTTTAACTTTGTTTAACAATTTAGTTTTTTTTTGGCATTTTTAGATACTATTTGACAGTTCTATATAGTTTTTTTAGAATTATTGATATTCTTTTGACGTTATTAGATATATTCAGATTTTTTTGACAGATTTAGATATTTTCAAATACTGTTTGACAGCTTTAAACAGTTTTGGACAAATTTTTGACAGTTTTTCAGTTTTTAAAAACTGCTTAGTTTGTTTTATTAAACCACTTTTTTTGATAGTTGACAAATAAAAAATGTCAATAAATATTAAATGTATTTTGACAGCAATATAACTGCAGTTTCCTTAATTTGATAGATCTGTCATCTGTCAAATTAACAAAACTGCAATATACAAAAATTTATTATTCTGACAGCTGTCCAGTGGCGTAGCTATCTTTAAGCAAGAGTCTCTCAAATTTTGTTGATTTTGAACAATATTTTTGAAATTTCGTAAAGATTTTTACACAGATTATGGTCGGATTTTGGTGTTTTCTGACAATTGTTTAAAACTTCAAAGATTGATTTTGTTATTTTTGAAATTATATGAACAAAATTTTGCAGTTTATAAATATTTTTGGCCAGATTTTTGTTCATTTTATAAATATTTTAATATTTTATGACTGAATTTTACATTTCTTAACAGTTTAAGACCAAACTTCGGTGTTTTTTTACAACATTTTCATACTTCAAGACCAGATTTTGATAATTCTGACATTTTATGAGTAGAACTTACACTTTCACAGTTTTATGACCAGATTTTGGTGCTATATTTATAAACCATCGTTGGCCGGATTTTGATTTACTAGTTTATAACAGAATTTTGTTGTTTATAAAATTTCATTACTTTTTATATATTTTTCAAGAGATTTTGATGCGTTCTTACAATAATTTAAAGATCAGAATGTGCTATTTTTAACTTTCTTCATAATTTTGCTATTTTTGACATTTTATAAAACAAAATTTTGTATCTTTGAACAGTTTATGACCCAATTTTGGTGCTTTCTGATAATATTTAAACATTATGACTGGATTTTACTATTCTTGACATTTCATAAATAAAATTTTACTCTTTTCAACAATTTATAATCAAATTTTGATTTTTTCTATCAATATTTTGATACTTTTTGCCCAAGTTTTGTTTTATACACAGTTTTATAGCCGGATTTTGGTGTTTTTAACGATAGTTTGATATTTCATAGCCGGATTTTGCAGTTTTGGAACAGATTATGCCAAATTTTGGTGATCTCTAACAATATTTTAATGTTTAAAGACCAGATTTTGCTATTTTTGACATTTTATGAATAAAATTTTGCAATTTTCAACCGTTTTTGGCAAGATTTTGATTCTATCTGAGCATATTTTATTCATTTATGACCGTATTTAGTTATTGTTGACTAGTTACAAAGGATTTTGCACTTATTAATAGTTTAACATCAAAATCTTGTTAGAAAGCACCAAAATCTGGCCCCAAAACGGTTAACAAAAAATAAAAAAAATATTAAAATTCAAAAACAGCAAAATCCGGCTTTAAAATATCAAAATATTGTTAGGAAATAACAAAAATCTGCCCATAAACTATTGAAAATTGCAAAATTCTATTAAAAAAATGTCAAAAATAGTAAAATCCAACCCCAAAACATAAAAATTCGATCTTAACTATTATAAAGTGCAAATTTCTATTAACAAAAACTCAAAAATGACTAAATCCAATCATAAAACTTTTAGATAAAATCAAAATCGGTTTAAAAGTGCAAAAATTTTATTCATAAAATGTCAAAAATAGCAAAATCCGGTCTTGAAACCTTAAAGTATTGTTAGAAAACACCAAAATTCGGCCACAAACTTTATGCAATTCCAAAATTAACAAACCCGGCCATGAAAAGTCAATAAAATTATTGGAAATAGCAAAATTTGGTCTTACGCTGTAAAAAAATTGAAAATTCTATTTATAAAAAGTCAAAAATAACAAAATCTGGTTATAAAATGTTACAATTGTCAAAAAGAACCAAAATCCAGCATAAACTATTGAAAAGTATCAAATTCTTTTAATGAAAAGTCAAAAATAGCAAAATATAAACCAAAAACTGCAAAACTCTATTCATAGAATGTCAAAAATAGCACAAATATCAAAATATTGTCCAAAAGCACCAAAATCAAGCCATAAATTGTTGATAAATGCAATTTTTTCCATAAAATATCAAAATCGGACTATAAAATAGCAAAATTTGAGTAATAACTGTTCAAAAGTCCAAAAAAAATTTAGAAAAAATTAAAAAAGCTAAATCATATCAAAATATTGTTAGAAATAACCAAAATTCATCAATAAATTGTCAAAAATTTCAAAATCTGAACATAAAATACCAAAAATATTGTCAGAAAACACCCAAATTTAGTCATACAGATTCTGACTGAATTTTTGTGGTAAAAAACGCAAAATTCTAATTATGAAAAGTCAAAAATAGTAAAAAAAGTATTAAAATATTTCTAAAAAAAACAAAAACGGTTCAAAACTGCATCATTCTGTTCATAAAATGTAAAAAAACAACAAAATCTGGCCTTGAAATTGTAAACAATCATCTAAATCCGGTCAGATATTTTTAAAAAGTGTAAAAATCTAGCATTAAAATATCAAAAATATTAGAAAGAATCAAAATCCGACATTAAGTGCTAATATGTATGTAAAATTTTAAATAATTGTCAAAAAGCACCAAAATCTGTTTAAAAAAGTGTAAACATCTTAAAAAAAAAACAAAATCCGGCCACAAAAGTTTTGAAATAGACGTCAAGACAGCCCTGTATGTTTGTGGGCTCTTTGCTTACAAACAGAAACGCCACTGAAACCTTTATTATTGTGTAATAAAAGAAATTGAAAGTATTTTTTTTGCAAAATATTTGAAAAACGTAGTTTCACAGCTGTCATTGAATTAAAAAAATGTAATTATTTTGAAAGCTGAGAATTCAATATCTGAACAAATTCATTCATTATTTTGACAGTTGAAAATTTAATATTTTAACAAATTACCAGTTAATCCAATGTAAAATCCTCTATCTAAATAAGTCATAGCCTGTTCGGTCGTTCCTGTAAAACAGTGAATCAGTACTGGCGGTAAACGCTCTGTATATTTGGCAAGTATTTCCAGGAGATCATCGTGTGCTTCCCGTTCATGCACAAACAAGGGTTTCTTTAATTCGCAAGCTAATTCAATCTAAAATCAAACACAATAAAAAAAAAAATTAAAACTCAACCAATCAAATCACTTGTTTCTGAAAAACTTTTCGCTGCTCTTCGGGTTCTGAGAAGTTTCGATTGTAATCGAGGCCGCATTCCCCAATGGCTACACATTCGGGATTCTTTGCAACCTCCACTACTTCTTCCCATGATTCGTCGGTATATGATTTCGCATCGTGTGGATGTATTCCTAAAAATAGAAAAATTTATTTTAATGCAAACTTGACCTACAATTTTTTGATAATTACCAGCTGTTGAATACAGTGTGCCAGGATATATTCGGGTCAAACGTAACGCCTCTTTACTACACTTGACAGATGTTCCGGTCACCATTATTTTTTGAACACCTACAAAGAATATTGACAAATAGATAGCAATATTTTCTTATTTGATTTTATGAAACTCTTTTTTCATCATTCTTTAATTATTATAATAATAAAATATTTTTATTAATAATATTGTTATTGAGTTGCTAAGCAATTTTGCATTTTTATTAAATTGCATAGCAACCTTGCTCAATAATAATATTGTTATCTAGCAAGCATTGAGCAAATTGTGTGATTCATTCTTGACAATTTAAATAAAATGTAATTAGAACAAATCCAATTAGAATAAGTGAAGTCACATTTCTTATCAATTAATTATAATGTGCATTGCATGTTAATATTTCTCATTCCATTTCCAACAATAACAAATAGAGCGTGCAATCGGCCAAATTTATTCCGATTGTATAATTAATTTTCTGCTTTCAATAAAATTTCGCTCGAATAATTAAGCTCTTTGTATCACAATATTAAACGTACCTGAATCTTTCGCTCTTTGGATAACAGAATCCAAGTCTCTGCTGTATTTTTTGTTAGTCAAGTTGGCTCCCACATCGATTACAATTAAGTTTTCGAAGCACTGTTCCATGTTATTTTTATTTTCTTCCATGATTAATACTTATATTCTTATTACTATTGAACGTGAACAATCGATATGAAAAGGATTTTTAATTGCATGCGACTTAGTTCGTAAATATAACCTTATTAGTCATCTGTCAAGTGTAAATAATAAAATAAAAACAGCTGGAAGGAATTTTAATTTGGGAATATTTTATTAGAAATGGAGAGGTTAGGTAACGGTTGGTAATTGGAATAAAAAGTACGACATCTAGTGCTATAATCCTGTGATTATATTTGATTTATAGAAATCTGTTTCATAATATAGGTGTCTACAAAAAAGATTGTAATGTAGCAGTATAATCTGTAGTCCTATGTAGTGTTCTTAGGTTTTTTATAGATTAAAATAATACTTAAATGTTAAAATGACTCCAAAACGCAAGAATCTGTAATGAAAATTAACAAAATTTGCAGTAGTCTGTAATACAAATTCTAACAAATAATTTAAACTATACTTACATTATTTATTTTCACTTACTAAACACTTACAATACAGCCCACGGTTTATTTTTAATAATATATTATAAAAATTACTCACTACTTTTGTCTTGGCGTCATCTCTTGCAGAACGTACCTTTGTGTAGTCGAAAACTTGCATTTCTGTGACTGCTCTATTTCATATCCACTGTTAGCACAAATTGTTTAAAATTTAATTTCAATCAAATTGTGACGTACGTGCGTCGTAACTTAAGCCACTCATATTGACAAGAATTCAATCTTTAAAAACTTTTTATTCCGATCTCCTCATGATGAGATAACATTTACACAATTTCTCTGGCATCCTGTTGATGAGTTTTCAACTAGTAATACATCTGCAGTAATTTATTTATTTAGTTTTATGCAAAAACATAAATTGAAATTTTGATCAAAATCAAAATGGCTGCCACTTTATTGAAGTTGTCTACTTTACCGACTACTGTCAACAAGTTTTATTTTAACAAATTTATTATTTTATTTTGATTTATAATTAATTGTTTTTAAGCCAATTAGGTAAAACATGTTTAAATCAACATTTGGTTAGATGTAGTTGCGCAATATGATTTTTATTCACTTTTGAATGTTGCATAATTGTATCCTCGAGATATAGATGGCACTGACACAAAAATTTATAAACGTATGTAAATTCTGTTTACAATCGCAATGATATTATAGTGAATAATGGAAATGTGTTTAAATAAAATGTTTATAATAATTGCAAAATAAATGCTATTACCGTTTTATAAACAGTTTGATTAATATTTTGACATATATACGCCATCTACATGTCATGAATATAATATTATCTCAGGCTGCTTATCTCAAGGCTGATAATTCAATCTTAGTTATTTGTAATCTTAGATTAATATAATAAATGTATTTTAAGTTGGTAGTAAAATCTCTGAAATATCTTTTATTTCTAACTTCATTTTATTTATGACATTTTTATCTGCCTTCGCAGCAAAATAATAAAATAAACATATTTAAACTGCATTACTACTACGTTTTTAAAAATATTATAAATTAAAATCATGTAATGTACAACATTTTTAAACGACAATCTTATTATCACAATTTTATCAAAATTTATTTTAAATTTAAACGTCTCGCTTTTTGACAAAGAAAAATACACTAAACTAATTTGAAAAGAGCTTAGACTCCTAAGATTGGAGTTTAAGCTCTTAAGCAAACAAATGAAAAGAATACTAACTTTATTTTGTATCATAATTTATAATAATTTCCCTTAAATTAACTGCAAGCTTCATTTTGTAGCACAACTCATGACAATTCCCCTTATATTAACTGCAAACTTCATTATGTAGCACATTTCATCTTCTTAAATTAAGTGCAAACTTATTGTGTTTTTCCTAAAATAATTACTTTATGCCCGTATTACACTGTCAATAATTATATCTTGAATTATATATATAAAAATATTTAAACCTTAAAAAGTTTGTAAAATGCACAAAATATCATCAATCTTATTGTAGATTGAAATTTTAAGAATATTTTTAGGTTTTCTTTATAATTAACACATAACATGTGAGTAATAGCATTTATAATATAACCTAACTATTTTTTAAAAACTGTTAATTCGTACATTTTTTGTGTTAATTCTAAAGAAAAACTAAAAATATTCTTAAAATTTCAATCTACAATAAGATTGATGATTATTTGTGCATTTTACAGACTTTTTAAAATTTAAATATTTTTATATATATAATTCAATAAAGAATTATAGATCAGTGTCATACGGGCATAACTTTATTTTGTATCATAATTCATATTAATTCCTCTTAAATTAACTGCAAGCTTCATTTTGTAGCACAATTCCCCTTAAATTAACTGCTAACTTCAGTTTGTAGCACAATTCATAACAAACCCTTAAATTAACTGCAAGCTTCATTTTGTAGCACAATTCCCATTAAATTAACTGCAAACTTCATTTTGTACCACAAGTCATTGTGTTTTTTCTTAATTATTAACTTTTAATTTTGTAGCATAAAAACCTGTCAACTATTGCCCATCCAACAAAACAAGGATTTTTCTGATTTGATAAACATTCTTGTAATATTGAAGCCAACATCTATATTTTTGGTTTTGATATAGAACTCATTTTCTCAATTAAACTGATTTGAAAAGAGCTTAAACTCCAATCTTAGCTTAAGTGCGAAACGAACCATTAGTATATTTGCCAATAAACGAGAGTAATGTCAAAAATTTACAAAAAAAACATTACTAAAGATATAAATATTTATTTTGTATTATCTATGACATTACACAATTATGCAACATACAAAATTGAATAAAATAATGTACATACAAAAAAATATTTTGTCAATTAATTATAAATCTGAATCATTTGTAAAAAAAAAGCATGTTGGCAGTAGTCGGTAAAGTAGACAACTTCATTAAAGTGGCAGCCATTTTAAATTTTGGCGATGATCAAAATTTCAGTCTGCGTTTTTACATATAACTAAATAAATAAATTACTAAAAGTGTGTTACTAGTTGAAAACCCATTAACAAGATACCAGAGAAGATGTGTAAATGTTATCTCATCTGGGGGCGATCGGAATAAAAAGTTTTCAAAGATTGCATTTTCATCAATTTGAGCCGTGTATAAGAGTGGCCGCAACAAGTTACGACGTACGTAATTTGTTTGAAATGTCAAATTTTGAACAATTTGTGCAGTGGATATGAAATGAAGCAGTATTATTGCAGTCACAGCAATGTAGGTTTTTGATTCTATAAAGGTACGTTCTGCAAGAGATGACGCCAAGACGAAAGTAGTAAGTTATTTTTATAATATATTATTAAAAATGATCAGGGGTGCATTGTGAGTTTAATAAGTAAAAATAAATAATGTAAGTATGAATTAAATTATGTATATTAATTCTTGTTACAGATTCCTGCAAATTCTATTAATTTTCATTACAGATTCGATAAACAATTAAAAAAAACCTACCTATTTTGTCTTTGTATTAATGTCATCTGCAAATTAGTCCATGGTGGTTAAAGCTACAACAGATTATAAAATAAATGAATTAAAATGTAAAAACGAACGAAAACATTTAAAAAATTGTATAATTTATTACATAAAACTTATTCTAAATAACAAAAATAAGTTTATCATTTTTTTAAAAACTATGCACAACTTAAATATTCTTTTTTTTAAATTTATTATTAATATTATATTTCTATATAACTTAAACTAATATAATTTTTACAATTTTTTGTAAATTTTTAAATGTTTAGGTACATACATACTGACTGTAAATATATTTGATTTGAATCTTGTCTCGACGAAACTATAAAGCATCATAATAATCAAAACATATAATATATATAGAGAGAGAGAAAGATTACAAAGTAATCTAATTACATTAATAACATTCAGGGGAGCAGGGGCAAAAATTCATCTAAGTATAATCTATTTTTTATACATTGTACTGAATTAAATTAAATACGTCGTTATGACTTATTTATATTTAGAAAAATGGATTCAATCCTCCCGACATAGTTATTCATGAATGATTGCTAAATGAATTATAAACAAAATGATAAAATACTCTTTTTGTCTCTAGTGGTACGGACCGATTTTCATTTTTTTCACCCTCCTTTGATTCACGGTGCCTTCCATATCGGATGTATCTGATTCCGTCTCATTATAATTCGTATCTTTACCGTCAGCACCTTCCACACCAAAACTACCCGTCGTTTTGGCCTTTTCCAACGTTCTTACTGTAATGAAAATACTTATGTACATTGTCAATCTGTCAAAAACAAGCTTAGTCAACAAAATTCTAACCTAACAAAATATTCTGGTTTTGTTGACATAAGTTGTCACCTAACTTAACCTAAAACTAAAGGGGTAACCACTCAAGAAATGTTTGGACTGTGAAATTGAAATTTATGAATGAAATTATGTGAAATATTGCATTTTTGACAGTTTCAATGTCAAAATATCCAAAAACAATCAATAACTTTTTACCCAACTTTGATAACTTTAGAGATATTTGAAGATTTCTTCCCCTAAAGTAACGTTTTCTGCATTTCAACAGCTCTAATGTCAAAATATTATAAAACATTTTTAATAAAATTTGTAGAAATTTTAATTCCTTACTACTTTTATATAACAACTTTTTCTTTAACTTTTGTAACTTTCAAGTTATTTGAAGAAAGCAAGGTTTTCTGCATTTTGACAGTTCAAACGTCAAAATATTGCAAAACATTTTTAATAATTTTGGTAGGAAATTTAGTTCCATTCAACTTTTGTTCAATAACTTTTACCCAACTTTTCCAACTTTCGAGATAATTGAAGAAATATCCTCCAAAATAACGTTTTCTGCATTTTGACAGATAGGACGTCAAAATATTCCAAAACACTTTTAATAAACTTTGTAGAAAATTTAGTTCCTTACTACTTTTATGTAACAACTTTTTCTCCAACTTTAATAACTTTTAAGATACTCGAAGAACTTAGTTCTAAAAACATGTTTCTGCATTTTCAACAGTTTCAGAATCAAAATATCCAAAAACACCTTCCATAAATTTTGTAAGAAATTTGATTCCTTACAACTTTTGTTTAGTAACTTTTTCTCCAACTTTCATAACTTCCGTGTTATTTGAAGAAATTAACTCTAAAAACAGATTTCTGCATTTTTGACACTTTCAATGTCAAAATATACAAAAACACTCTTGATAAATTTTGTAAGAAATTTTACTCCTTACAATTTTGATTCAATAACTTTTTATACAACTTTTATAACTTTCAAGATATTTGAAGATATAACCCTTCAAAACAAGATTTACTGTTTTTTGACAGGTCAAACGTCAAAATATTGCAAAACTTTTATTAAATTTGATGAAAAATTTAGTTCCTTGCAACTTTTATGTAACAACTTTTTCTCTAACTTTTATAACTTCCGAGATAATCGATGAAAATTGTCTTGAAACGAAGTTTTTGCATTTTGACAAATTAATTGTCAAAATATTAAAAAACTTTATTGGAACTTTATTGAGATAATCAAATTCTCCACAATTTCTGTTTCTCAACTTTTTCTCCAATTTTTATAACTTTCGAGATATTTTAAGAAAAAAGATTTAAAACCATATTTTCTGCATTTTGACAGCTTAACTGTCGAAATATTAAAAAAAGTTACTTAAACTTTATCAAGATAATTAATTTTTGGGTATTTTTTATATCTCAACTTTTGTTCTAACTTCCATAACTTTCGAGATATTTGAAGAAATTAGTTTTAAAACCAAGTTTTCTGCATTTTGACAGATTAATTGTAAAAATATTAAAAAACTTTATTGGAACTTAATTAAGATAAATAACTTTTGCTTTAACTTTCATAAATTTCGAGATATTCGAAGAAATTAGATCTAAAACCACATTTTCTGCATTTTGACAGCCCAACTGATATAACATTAAAAAAAGTTACTTGAACTTTATCAAGATAATTAAATTCTTCTCATTTTTTATAATTCAACTTTTGTTCTAACTTTCATAACTTTCGAGATATTTGAAAAGATTAGATCTAAATCCAAGTTTTCTGCATTTTGACAGATTAATTGTCAAAATATTAAAAAACTTTATTGAAGCTTTATTGAAATAACCAAATTCTGCACAATTTCTGTTTCTCAAATTTTTCTTTAACTTTTATAAACTTCGAGATATTTGAAGAAATTAGATCTAAAACCATATTTCTGCATTTTGACAGCTCAACGGTCAAAATATTAAAATAAGTTACTTGAACTTTATCAAGATAAATAAATTCTTAATTCTTCTTATTTTTTATAAATCAACTTTTGTTCTAACTTTCGAGATATTTGAAGAAAATTAGTAAAACCATATTTATTGCACTTTTGACAGCTCCAAACGTCAAAATATGACAAAACATTTTCTTTTAGTGGTTACCCATTGCCTAAAACTGTCAAAATAGGTTAAATTCTGAAGATTTCTCATGTTGGCACCACCTATATGGCATCATTCTTCATTTAAAATATCTTTTTGTCAAATTTGATGTCATTGGTGCAGAAATTACGTGCGTGTGTGCGGGGATAGGGTTAGGCAGGACAACAAACGTACTTTGAGCTTCGAGCAGGTTGTTCTGACGCTTGAGGTCCTCGATGTCCTGTTGATGGGAGTTGTTCTTTCTTCGCATGAACTGTATGTATTCGGCGGCCTTTTTTAGTATTTGCGCCCGGCTCGCCTGAAAAAGCACAATCGATAAATTTGCTCCACCGCTCACCGTCGAGTCTAACCCAAAAAAAACTCACTCACAACGAACCTGTCACAATATTGTCAAAACTATATACAATCAGTCAAATTACCATTAATAAAATTCGTGTCAAATGAAAATTGTCAAAAAAACCGTCCACCGTTTTGAATACTAATAATATTAATGAAATTTTGTTTATATTTATAAAATTAAATTACGCTTCCGGCTGAAGTCTTCTGGGAATGCCGGACGTTATTCTATGAAAGATAAGAAAAAGAAAAATTTTACATCGGGATATAATTTCTTCACATTCTTACTAAATCGAATGAAAACTGACATACCACTTTTTCTCCGTTCAATGCTGGTACTGAATCTCGGAGACTGCTGAAACTGTCCTTTATGTGATCGCGGCGCTTCCTTTCAAGTGCGTTGTGATGTGCTCGTTTCTCCGCCTAAATTGCATAAAGAATTTGTCAGAATATTGTTCGTTTTTTTTTTAAATTTGTTTGATTGAATACAAACCTGTGAAAAATATTGATTGCCCGAGTTCTGTCTGGGCATCTGCTGCCTCGAATCAGAATCATCCCCTTCCTGAAAACAATAATAAAATCAAAAATTGTCAAAAAAAATCTAAAAATGTGTCTAAAAACGTCAAAAGAATATCGAAAATTAACAAAAACTGTTTAATCTTAAAAAAAAAATGTCAAAACTATATAAAACTATCAAACGATATCAAAAATAACAAAAAAAAAATCTAAAACGGTCAAAAAATTGTCTGAAACAGTGAATAAGTATAAAAACAATATTTAAAAACGTCAAAAGAATATAGGAAACTTCTTTTAAACTGTCAAAAGATTGTCTTAAAATTGTTAAATACATAAAGAATGTCTAAAACAGTCAAAAAATTGTCTAAAACTGTTAAATGTGCAAGATATGTCTAAAACTGTCAAATAAGTGGCTACAGTACTACAAAATCGTCCTATAACTGTCAAAAAAAAATTTTAAACTGTCAAAAGATTGTTTTAAAACTGTCTAATACATAAAAAATGTCTAAAACAGTCAAAGAATTGTCTAAAACTGTTAAATGTGTAAGATATGTCTAAAACTGTCAAATAAGTGGCTACAGTACTACAGAATCGTCCTATAACTGTCAAAAAAATCTTTTAAACTGTCAAAAGATTGTCATAAAACTGTCTAATACATAAAAAATGTCTAAAACAGTCAAAGAATTGTCTAAAACTGTTAAATGTGTAAAATATATCTAAAACTGTCAAATAACTAGCTACAGTACTACAATCGTCCTATAACTGTCGAAAGAATCTTTTAAACTGTCAAAAGATTGTCTTAAAACTGTCAAATACATAAAGAAGGTCTAAAACAGTCAAGAATAGTCTAAAACAGTCAAGAATTGTCTAAAACTGTCAAATAAGTGGCTAAAGTACAACAAAATCGTCCTATAACTGTCAAAAAAATCTTTAAACTGTCTAAAGATTGTCTTAAAACTGTCAAAACATTGTCTTAAAACCGTCAAACACATATAGAATGTCAAAAGTTATCAAAAAAATGTTTAAAACTGTCAAATAGTATGCTACAGAATTTCCGCTAGTGTCAAACAAATCTCTGAAACTGTATAAATGTCAAACTATGTATGAAAAATGTTTAAAAGTGTCCCAGGATATTAAAATGTCAAAAGTTTTTTTTTTTAATCGTCAATCATATAAAGAATATCCAAAACTGTCATAAAAGTGTCTAAAACTGTCAAATAGTATGCTATAGATTTTCAATCAGTGTCCAACAAATCTCTAAAACTATATAAATGTCAAACTATGTCTGAAGAATGTTTAAAAGTGTCCCATGATGTTAAAATGTCAAAAGTTTGTCTTAAAACTGTCAAAAGAATGTCTTAAAATCGTCAAACACATAAAGAATGTCCAAAACTGTCAAAAATTGTCTAAAACTGTCAAATAGTATGCTACAAAATTTCTGTCAGTGTCAAACAAATCTCTAAAACTGTATAAATGTCAAACTATGTCTGAAGAATGTTTAAAAGTGTCCCATGATGTTAAAATGTCAAAGTTTGTCTTAAAACTGTCAAAAGATTGTCTTAAAATCGTCCAAAACTGTCAAATAGAATGCTACAGTATTTCTGCCAATGTCGAATAAACCTCTAAAACTGTATAAATGTCAAACTAAGTCTAAAGAATGATTAAAACTGTCAAAATGTTGAAAGTTTGTCTCAAAACTGTCAAAAGATTGTCTTAAAATCGTCTAAACACGTAAAGAATGTCCAAAGCTGTTCAAAAATTGTCTAAAACTGTCAAATAGAATGATACAGAATTTCTGCCAATGTCAAATAAACCTCTAAAACTGTATAAATGTCAAACTATGTCTAAAGAATGTTTAAAATTGTCCTATAACTGTCAAAATGTTGAAAGTTTGTCTTAAAACTGTCAAAAGATTGTCTTAAAATTGTAAAAAGTTTGTCTTAAAACTGTCAAAAGTTTGTCTTAAAACTGTCAAAAGTTTGTCTTAAAACTGTCAAAAGATTGTCTTAAAAATGTCAAAAGATTATCTTAAAAATGTCAAAATAATGTCTACAACTGCAAAAAATGTCTAATTATGAGTGAGGAGTGTCTAAGGCTATGCTATGAATGTAGAAATGTCAAAAAATGTCTTAAATACACAAAAGATTGTCCACATACTAAAAGATTGTTTTAAAACTGTCAAAACGCTGTCTAAATTGCCTCCAACTTACAAAAAAATGTTTTAAATGGAAGAAAAACATTTAAAAATTGTCTAAAAATGTTATCTAAATGTCAAAATAATGTTTACAATTGCAAAAAAATGTCTAATTATATACAAGGAGTGTCTAAAAGTATGTGAAAATGTCTTAAATACACAAAAAATTATCCACAAACTAAAAGATTGTTTAAAACTGTCAAAACGTTCTAAATCTCAAACAATGTCTAAAACTTATAAAAAGTGTAAATGTCAAAAATTGTTTAGATCTGCCAAAATGTCAAATAATGTCTAAAACTTACAAAAGAATGTCTAAAAGTGCCCTATGAATGTCAAAATGTCAACTGTCAAATGCATAAATGTCTAAAAAAGTCAAAGAATTGTCTAAAATCTATAAAAAAAACGTCTAAAACTATTAAATGTGTAAAGTATGTCTAAAACTGTCAAATAAATGTCTACAGTGATTCAGAATTGTAATGAACGCATCAAAAAAATCAGAACTGCCAAACTATGTCTGAAGAATGTTTAAAAGAATCTTTTAAACTGTCAAAAGAGTCTTATAACTGTCAAAAAATTGTCTAATACTGTAGAATGTGTAAAAGATGTCTAAAACTATTTAATTATCTAAAATTGCACTACAAGTACCAAAATTTCAACAAAATTTGTCAAAAAATTGTCTTTAAACTGTCAAACAAATAAAGAATATTTAAAACTGTCATTAGATTAACTTAAAACTGTAAAAAATGTCTAAAACTGTAAAATGCAAAAAGTATTTCTAAAACTGTCAAAATAAGTAGTTACAGTGCTATAGAATTTCGATCAAAGTGTCAAAAAATCTCTAAAACTGCTAAATTGTGTCTAAAGAATGTTTAAATTAAACTGTCAACATTTTTTTTTTTAAACTGTCAAAAAATAAACCAACTAATAAGTATCTAGGTACCACAAGAGTCAACAAATTTAGTTCAAGTAGTTTTAAACTGTCAACAATTATCTAATATTTCTGAAGAATGTGCCAAAATATTTGAAAAAAATATCCAAGTGCAAAACAGTTGTTTAAATGACAAAAGAATATGTGAAAATGTCTATAAATGATCATCAAAAATATCAAAATATGTCAAACAAATCTAAACACTATCGATTGCCAAGTGTCAATATATGACAAATAATATAAACGTCTCAAATAAACAAAAATGTTATATATTAATGTCAAAAAGACTGAAATCATAAAAATATAAAGCGGCAATATGTTAAGTGTCAAACAATTGATTCAAAACATCAATCGAATAGTATTTATTACAATAATATTACGATTAGTTATCGTATTATTAATATTTCAAAACATAATGTAACATATTTCAATGAATTACTTTCGATTTAATCGCCTACTTTGATATCCTAATGAATATTGTTGTATAATGATCAATTGTTTTATTAAATTGTAATTGTTTAAGTGCATAGAATAAAAGCAATAAACAAAATAGTTGTTTAGTAAATATTGATTTTGTATAAAGTGGACGGGAGGAAATTTGTGTAACTGGGAACAAGACAACTTACATCGCTATCGACGTCGATATCCCGATCGTCGTCACTCATTGTAGTTTGGAGACCCGTCTTGCACTAATTTAATCCAACCCCTTGCCAAAAACACATTTACTTATTACACGAATGGCGAAATTGCAGCAACACTTCACTATAGCGCCCTGAAAAAATCAACTCAACTGTAACTGGTTGGTCATAACGAGTGCAGTGCGTGACCTGTCACGACAGGAGACCGTATAGTACATTCACAGCGCGAAGTTCATTTAATCCTTTGTTCACAATAAAATGCAACAATCAACAAAACAACAAACTTATCATACATTAAGAAAAATTAATAATGAATCAATTCAATTAAACAATGTTGGCAATTTAATATTGCTTTAAATTGATTTTAATATGGAAATTCAATGAATGCCTTTTGTGAATTGGGTGTAGTTGGCTGGGATTGTTACCGACTGAGTCGCCCATTACTGTATACTACTTGTTGTGATTACACGTGTTTGCGCTGCTCGCACGTGACGATCTGTGACGAATTGGCAGCTTAGGCGCGAACCAAAACTGTTGGAGGGAACTTAATTCCATTCACATTACATAAGCTGATTAATATGCATTATTATAAGTCGCAATTGAATAATTGATAGATTTTAAATGAAAATTGTTTTAAATTATCACAAAATTATTGTTATGTCAATGTGACAGTTGATATTTGTTTATTTAGAATAAACGTTATTTATTATTGATATAAAAAAGTCAAAAATTGCAGTCAAAACGTTGTCTAAATGTCAAAATAATATCTAAACCTCATTAGATTAGTTTTTGAGTAACAAATCTTTAAGTGTGCTATAACTGTAAAGATGTCAAAAAAATGTCTTAAATACACAAGAAATTACTACAGTACACAGGAAATTACTACTGAAAGGTTGAGAATATTGAAACGTCTACTCCGGAATCGTAATCAGAAGTCCAGGTAATTTGCTTAACCTCATCATCGCTTATGTAATATTAAAAAACAAAAACATTAATAAAACAATGTTTAAACGTTAGCATGATTACAGTTATCTATAATGCCTCCGATTGAAATATAATGTGGCAGTAACCACAAATATTATGCTGCCATCTATGAATTATTTATAAAAACTCTCTGCACATTTGGTTGCCTATGTTACAAAAAGCTATTTTTAAATCTATGCAACCGTCGTTGCTAACAACAAACCTGTGCATTCTGATTGGTTATTATTAGTTCATAGGTGTGTTCCCAAACGATTGAACGATGTAAACATTGAGCAACATTTGTCGGTGATGACTTAATCTTTATAAATAAATGTTTAAATAGCAACAATTTGTCCTACTTTTATTTAACATGACTGAAGACGCCTAAAAACTGTAATAAATTTAATCAAAAACATGCTTGTACTGGATAAATATTACCAAATCATTGAAAAGGAATCATATTTGGTTTCCTATTCATGGAAAGGTGAGGAAATAGTATTTCCTGCATGATTTAATAAAAACAATTTAATGACATTTATAAAAGTCATATTAATTGATTATTTTAGTTTATCATATACTCTCATTATTGGGAGCAACAATAACATCCTTCATAGTTGTATTCTACTTCCAAGATGTTCTCGAAGCATTCGATAAGAACTGCATAATCGATGCCACTCTTTTATTTAAAAATGATAGCCATTACAATTACGTTGGTAACTTTTCGCTCAACAATTCCTTCCACAATCCAATGACATTATGGGGTGACAAAATAGGATGTGATTCGTGTTTGTTTACATTTATATTCTTCGCAGTCATCGGTCTCATTTTGATTGCATTTTTCTTCATTGTACCTAAAGGAGGCGCTGTACCAGATAATGAACTGTAAGTGAAGCAATAATAATTATTTTTATTTACTTTATTTGACATCTGTCATTTGATTTTTAGGTTATGTTTATAAATTTATTTATTAAAACAACTTTTTAGCAGTTTTCAACAATCTTTTAGTTTGTAGACAATATTTTGTGTATTTACAACATTCTTTTGAGATTTTCACATTCGTAGCATACTCTTAGACACTCCTCACACATAAGTAGACATCTTTTTTGCAGTTGTAAACAATATTTTGACATTTTTAAACATTTTTTGACATTTAGACAGCATTTTGACAGTTTAAAACAATCTTTAGTGTATTTTAGACATTCTATTGACATTTTCACATTCATAACATACTCTTGGGCACTCTTCACACATAATTAAACAGTGTTTACAAACTATTTTGAAAAATGATCTAAATAATAACATTTTGACTTGTCCAGACAATCTTCTAATTGTGGACATTCTTTTGTGTTTTAAAAATGACATTCTTACATACATAGTTTACTTTTAGACACTCCTCACAATCCTCCTCATAATTAGACATAGTTTCTGCAATTGTAAACGTTATTTTGACTATTAAATAACATTTTGACATTTTTAGACAATTTTTAAACATTTTTTTGACATTTAGACAACATTTTAAGACATTCTTTTGACATTTTCACATTCATAGCATACTTTTAAACACTTCTTACACATAATTAGACATTTTTTTTGCAATTGTAAACATTATTTTGACAATTAGATAACATTTTGACATTTTTAGATAATTTTTAAACATTTGACATTCAGAAAATCTTTTGTAAATTTTAGACAATATTTTGACATTTAAACATGTATGTATTGACAGTTTCAAGCAATCTTTTAGTATAAATTTATAAACATAACCTAAAAATCAAATGACAGATGTCAATTTTTTTGACAGATTTGATCACAATTGATTAAAACTTGTCTAAATGGTTTTCTATGTAAATATTAATTATTTTTTTCAAATGAATTGAAATTGTTATAAAAATTTACAAAATTATTTTTCTAGATACATTAAGCCTTGGAGGATTGTATTTCCGTCCATCCTAATAGCCTTTTTAGCTGCCCTCTCTACATTTATTTACTACCTCAAATTGACAAGAGGTATTAAAGCATTCTGCATACAATTTGACGAGTTATCTGAAGAAAAAAGGTGAAATAATTCTTAAAATTGCTTCAATAAATTTTTAATTTGTATAAATTTAAGTTGCGGCGAGGAAATCAACATTTATACGTTGATTTACCATGAGACGGAAATCAATGTATATCGTTACATACAGATCGTTAATCAGGCATCGTATTTCGTTGTCATTTTCTGGGTGCTTTTTTTGGTATCATTGGTTTTGAGGATTTTAAGAGGTGCTGATTTCAATATAATCGTTTACAATCTGGGAAAGGTATTACAATGACGCATGCGCTAATACGATTTGGTTAATTTATTATTTTTTCAGACTAAGAAAACTGAAGTTCATTTAGATACCAGCACTGAAAGCTTGAGTGAAATGATAAATGAGCCGTCCAGACATACGCCAACTATTATAATCCATGCAACACCCGAGCAAATGGATAATGGTGCTCAAAAACCATCACCGGTTGAAGTTTAAAATTTAATATTTTTAATAAATATATATTCTAGTCAACAAAGCTTCAACGCTAAAAGCTTTGTAAAGTACAATCGTTTATTGCAAAACGAGCTTATATTTTTATAATAAAATTTGCACAAATAACATAACTAATTGCTCACAACATTCAATTTTATTACTTAATTAATATTACAATTAAATTTCAGCACGGAATCTGTATGTCCAGACACCGTGTGCAGTTAACGTGTTAAAGACAATAATTATAAGTTAATTCATAAACAATGCGTACATTAACGCATGCGCGTTTAATACACGCATGCGCAAAGCTAAATTAATATTTACATTTAATGCTTTAATTAGTGCTATGTTTATGAATTGAATAAAATTAATAACTAATTAATATATAGAATAGAAAAAACTTATTTCAACTCTGTGTTAAAATTAATGTGCATTTAAATGTATTTTTTATATTAACTTAATGAAATAAAATGCCTTTTTTGGGTGAATTACATTAATTATTTACACATGGTATTCCGGATGCTGTGTACGGACATGTTTATTCCTATCTCCTTTCTGTCTAAAATGGCGTCCACATACGTCGCATGGATATGGTCGCTCGTCGGTATGGATCCTTCTGTGATTGTTTAGTGCATCCGCTCGGAAAAATCTCTTGTTGCAGATCTAAAAAATAATGGGTTTGTATCATGATATTTTAACTATAAATTTATTCAAACTTTGCGAACATCATGCAATGTCGTACACTGACTAGGTTTGTAAAACCGAAACAATTGTTTGAGCTTGATCGCTGTGATCACTGGATTGAGTTTGAATAAATTATTTATTTATTTTAAATAAATTTGCGATCACTTGCTAACTTCGTACTGCGCGGTCACATGTGTAAGACTGAAGAGCTGCGAGTGATCATAGGTTTGTATGGCATTAAGAAACTTACATCGCATGCATATCTGCGGTCGTTTGTATGTATTAACCGGTGCTGGTAGTAAACTGAGCCGGTTAGGAAGCATTTGTCGCATACCGAACATTTGAAAGGTCTTTCGCGTGTATGGACTTTACGGATGTGATCTTTAAGATCGGGACGGATGGTATAGCGGGCTTCGCATCCTTCATGTGGACAGGCAAACGGCTTGATTCCTAAAATGTTAATAAATGTAAGGCTGTAGTTACAGTAGACGGGTATACATCAAAAACAATCATATTTATAAATACATCAACAAAACTTCAAAATAGACCCAAAGTTTGTTCAGTGATTAAGTAATCAAGATTGTAGTTGTTTTAGAAACTTCAGGTTTTTGGTGGCATTGTTGAGTATTTTATGAAAATTGTCTTTCCACCCAGACACTAGTGTTGCAGGGTATGCACCCTTCATCAGTATGCCTAGCATATCACCGTCAGAATGACAATTTACATAAAATCACAGTAACTATTATACCTTTTATGTATAAGTATATGTGAGAGGTAGTAATGCAAAGCAAGCATTACACTGTAATGCAGATTCCTTCAGTTCAACTTACTCGTATTAGAAGGCGTTGCGTTACCACTTCTTACATTGTTGGAAATTTGAACATGTAATAACAAAACTTACCTTGATGAAATCGCATGTGTTGCCAGAGATGTGATGTTTGCGAGTAGCATCGTTTGCAAATCTCGCAAACGTATGGCTTCAAACTCTGGTGAGCTCTGCTGTGAATCAATAGCGCTTTGGAACTGTGAACTACCTGAAAATTAAATAAATTTGAAGCTAATTCTCTACTAAACCTAATGAGTTATTAGTCATGGATTGATTGGAAGTAACGCGCTATTTTTTCCTGGTCTGTGCTAATGTTTTACTAAACTATTGTAAAACATTCTTGAAAAGGGTGTGGCCTTAACGTTATCGTGAAAATTTGATAGATATTTTACTAAAATTACGTTTGTTGAACAATTCTTTGACAATTTCAATCATTAAATGCGTTTCGTGAGCGATTTTTGATGGCTATTATATTGAAAACGCAATTCTTTGGCCATTTTGTGCAATAAATGCGTTTCATAGGCGA
Organism: Tachinus rufipes; assembly: GCA_963932245.1. NCBI lineage: Eukaryota > Metazoa > Arthropoda > Insecta > Coleoptera > Staphylinidae > Tachinus > Tachinus rufipes. The sequence goes on along the minus strand of OZ010743.1, from coordinate 1,845,049 downwards.
TTCTTGGTAGATTTAATACAATAAAAGCAATTTGTGAGCAACTTTTGATAGATTCTTAGCAGTTTTAATCATTCCATAAGCGATTTTTCATAGTTTTGCAAAAATAAAAGCATTTGATGATGCAATCATTAAACGATAATTACTTTTTCTAAGCGATTTTTGATAAAATTATACTGCAAACGTGTTTACTGAATGGTTCTTTGATAGTTTTACTTATTAAATGAGTTTTATAGCAATTGTTGGTAGTTTTAAAAGAATAATAGCATTTTGTAAGCAATTTTTAATAAATTTGTTTTGGTTTATACAAAAAAAAAGTGTTTCCAGAACAATAATTGCGTTTTCTAAACGATTTTTGATTAATGTTATCTACAAATGCATTTATTGAAATTTTTTTGACTATTTTACTTGTTAAATGAGTTTTATAAGCAATTTTTGATAGTTTTAAAGGAATAAAATCATTTGTGAGCAATTTTTGATGAAATTATTGCAAATTTATACAAAAAACCATAATTGCTTTTTCTAAGCGATTTTTGATTGATATTGTCTACAAATGCGTTTATTGAACAATTCTTTGACAGTTTTATAAGCAATTTTTGATGAATTAAAAAAAAAAAAAGCATTTTATGAGCGAATTTCTGAATTTAAGTAGTTTTTGTATTGATTTCATCATTTCGAAGCCGGATTTTGACATTTGAGCCAGATTGATTGAAGCATTATCAATTTACTTTCTGTGTTTTATGGCTAGATTTACTTATAAAATAATAAAAGATAATAAAAGGTTTTGAAAAATCAAATTATTGTCAGAAAACAACAAATTCCGGCCATAAAATGTTACAAAATGTAAAATTTATTATAAAATTACAAAATTAGCAAAATCCGGCTATGAAATATCAAAATATTGTTAAAAGTAGCAAAACTCGGCCGTAAACTGTTCAAAAATCCTAAATTTTATTCATAAAATGTCAAAAATAGCAAAATCCTGTTATAAAGAACCAAAAACAAACCAAACTGTTGAAAAGTGCAAAAGTCTATTAATAAAATGTTAATCCGGCCAAGAAATGTCAACATAATGTTGAAAAGAACCAAAATCCGGCCTTGAAACATAAAATATTGTCAGAAAGCATTAAAATCCTGCCATAAAATATTGTTGAAAAGCACCAATTAATTCGGCATAAATTGCTAAAAAATCAAAATTAGCTAAAAAAGTCATAAAATACTTTCAAAATGAATCAAAATCCGGCCAGTTTTGTACATAAAATGTCAAAAATTGCAAAATCCTGTCTTGAAATTTTAAATAGTACCAAAATCCGGATATATACTAATAAAAAGTGTAAAATTCTTTTCATGGAATGTCAAAAACACCAAAATTTAGTCGTTAACTGTTAAAAAGTGTAACATTTTGTCAAAAATAACAAATTCTGGCATTGAAATATTTAAATATAGTTCAAAAATACCTAAATCCGGCTATAAAATATCAAAATACTGTCTGAAAAATTCAAAATGTGGGCATAAACAGTCAAAAATAATCAAATTCGGTCAAATAATATAAAAATATTGTCGGAAAGTACAAAAATTCACTATAACTATTAAACACTATTTATAAACAATCAAAACTGCCAAAATTTGGTCATAAAATATTATAATATTTACAAAAAGAACCCAAATCTGGTTAAAAAATGCAAAATTTTGTTCATAAAACGTCAAAAATTTCAAATGATTGTCAGAAAACACCAAAATCCGTCAATTTTCATGAAATCTCAAAAATAACAAAACTCAGCTAAAAATATTGTTAAAATTAACCAAAATCAGGCATTGTTATTAGTAAACTGTTAAAAAGTGCAAAATTCTTTTCATGGAATGTCAAAAATAGCAAAATCCAGCAATAATATATAAAAATAAAGTCAGAAGCACCAAAATTTTATAAAAAATTCCAAAAATAAAAATGTTAAATCCGGTGTTAAAAAATAAAAATATTTTCAGAAAAAATAAAAAAAATTTCAGAAAAAATAAAAATTCGCCCAAAAACGATTGAAAAGTCTAAAACTTTGAAAAATATTGTTCAAAAATATCAAAATTAGGCTATAAACTGTTAAAAACCACCAAAATGTAGTCGTTAACTGCTATAAAAGGTATAAAATTCGGTTTATAGAAAGTCAAAAATAGCTAAATCCGGTCATAAAACATTAAAATATTTTTGATATAATCAAAATCCGGCAAAAACGGCTAAAAAAATATATTCATAAAATGTCAAAAATTGCAAACTCCGGCTAAAACATAACATATTGAAAAGCATCAAAATTTGACATAAAATGTTGAAAAATGTAATTCTTTTCATTGAACCCCAAAAAATAGTCAGGAAGATTCAAATAACTATCAGAAAACACCAAAATCCAGTCATAAAATGTTAAAAAAATTTACATACTTTTAAAAATAGCTATAAAATATCAAAATTATGTCAAAAAACACCAAAATCTGGCCATACATTGTTGAAAAGTTCAAAACTCTTTTCATAAAATGTAAAAAACAGCAAAATCCAGCCATAAAGTATAAAAATATTGTCAAAAACATCAAAATTTAGTCTTTAACTGTTAGAAAAATGACAAATTTCGACCATAAAAGATTAAAATATGATCAGAAAGCACCAAAATCTGACCCCAAATAGTTGATAAGTGCAAAATTCTTTTCATAAACATTGTCAAAATAGTAAAATTCAGCCATGACATTAAAATAGTGTCATAAGAAAACCAAATTTTAAAATAAACTAAAAATTCTATTTATAACAAAAAATGGCAAAACCCGGCCTAAAAATGTATAAAATATGATAATATTGTCAAAAAAATTCAAAATCCGGTTCATAAAGTATAAAAGTATTGTCAAAAAGTAATAAATTTACTATAAACTGTTAAAAACTGCAATATTCTATTTATAAAAAATTAAAAATATCAAAATATTTTCAAAAAGAGCAAAAAACGGTTAAAAAATGCAAAATTTTTGTTCATAAAATGTAAAAATAACAAAAATCTGCCTTAAACTTTTAAAAAATTGTCAGAAAACACCAAAATCCGGCCATAAACAGTTGAAAAGTGCAAAATTTTGTTCATAAAATGTAAAAATAACAAAATTCTGCCTTTAAGTTTCAAACTATTGTCAGAAAACACCAAAAAGGCGGCCATAAAATGTTAAAAAAAGTATACAAACTTTCATGAAATCTCAAAAATAGCAAAGTCCAGGTATTAAATATCAAAATTATGTCAATAAACACCAAAATCCGGCCATAAATTGTTGAAAAGTGCAAAATTCTTTTTATAAAATGTAAAAAACAGCAAAATCCGGCCATAAAGTATGAAAATATTATCAAAAAACGCCAAAATTTAGTCATTAACTGTTAAAAAGTGTAAAATTCTATTCACAAAAAGTCAAGAACATCAAAATATTATAGATAGAATCAAAATACGACCAAAAACGATTGAAAAACCTAAAATTTTATACATAAAATGTCAAAAATTACAAATTTCGACCATAAAACATTAAAATATGGTCGTCAGAAAACACGAAAATCGGCCAAAAACAGTTGTAAAGTGCAAAATTCGTTAAACAGAATGTAAAAAATAACAAAATCCAGCACTAAAGCATAAAAACATTGCCAGAAAGCACCAAAATTTAGTCATTAATAGTTAAAATGTGCTAAACTTTAATCATAAAATGTCAAAAATAGCAAATTGCGGAGTTAAAACATTAAATATTGTAGGAAAACATCAAAATTTGGACATAAACTGTTAAAGAGTGTATAATTTTATTCATAGAATGTCAAACGTAGCCAAAACCGGTCATAAAGCATACAAATATTGTCAGAAAATAACAAAATTTACCATAAATTATTTAAAAAATCAACATTCCATTTTGTAAAAAGTCAAAAATAACAAAATTTTCTCATAAAATATAAAACAAAACAAAATCCGTCCAAAAACAATTGAAAAGTGTAAAATTGTGTTCATAAAATTCAACAAACTATTACAATCTGTACAATTTTTCATGAAAAACTGTTAAAAACTGCAACATTCTATTTATAAACAATCAAAACTGCTATTATTTGGTCATAAAGTATTATAATATTTTCAAAAATAACTAAAATTTGACTAAAAATGTTTGAAAAGTGCAAAATTTTGTTCACAAAACTCTTAAAATAGGAAAATCCTGCATTAAAATTTCATTCAAATATCAAAAAGCACCAAAATCCGGTAAAAAAATCATATATTTTGAAAAACAGCAAAACTCAGCTAAAAATATCAAAAACATTAATTAAAAAAACCAAAATCCGGCATAAACTGCTGAAAAGTACAACATTTTTTAAATGAAATGTAAAAAATAGTAAAATCTGGCCATAAAGTATGAAAATATTGTCAAAAAACACCAAAATTTAGTCATGTAACTGTTAAAAAGTGTAAAATACTATTCATAAAAAGTGAAAAATAGCTAAATCCGGTCATAAAACATTAAAATATTTTTAGATAAAATCAAAATACGACCAAAAACGCCTGAAAACATCTTATTCATAAAATGTCAAAAAAAACATTAAAATATAGTCAGAACAGTTAAAAAGTGCAAAATTCTTTTCATAGAATATAAAAGATATCAAAATCCAGTCATAAAACATGAAAAAATTGTCAGAAAGCAACAAAATTTAGTCATTAACTGTTAAAAAGTGGTAAACTTTATTCATAAAATGTCAAAAATAGTAAAATTTTTCCATAAACTGTTAAAAAAAGATTCAAAATATGGTCATAAACTGTAGAAGTATAAAAATATTGTCAGAAAGTAACAAAACTCACACAAAAACTATTGAAAAAATCAACATTCTATTTGTAAAAAGTCAAAAATGGTTTAAAATTTAAAAATATTATAAAAAAATACTAAAAATCACCATAAACTGTTAAAAACTGCAACATTCAATTTATAAACAATTAAAAATGCCAAAATTTGGTCACAAAATATTATATTTTCAAAAAAAAACAAAATTCGGTTAAAAACGTTTGAAAAGTGCAATATTTTGTCAAAAAACACCAAAATCCGGTTAAAAAAATTCATAAAATTTAAAAAATACCAAAAACCCAGCTATAAACATCAAAAATATTGTTTAAAAAACCCCCAATCTGGTATAAACTTTTGAAAAGTCTAATTTTTTTAAATAAAATGTCAAAAATAGCAAAAAATGTCAACATTTTGTTGAAAAAAACCAAAATCCGGCCGTTAAACATGATTATATTGTCAGAAAGCACCAAAATCCGGCCATAAACTGATGAAAAATTCAAAATTATTTTTATGGAAGTCGAAAATAGCAAAACTCAGCCAGAAAGTATGAAAATATTGTCAAAAACTATTAAAAAATGTAAAATTCTGTTCATAAAATATCAAAAACAATCGATTTGGGTACAAATTTTCATAAAAATATTGTTAAAAAGAACCAAAATATTGTATAAACTGTTGCAAAATGCAAAATTTGCTTTATGAAATGTAAAAAACAGCAAAAGCCCATAAAAATATACGTTAGGAGGCCCTGTATGCTTGTGTGCTTTTCCGCATTGATTAAAAGACCCCTCAATGCCTATAAAAGACGGAAACAATGTCCCGGCATGCACTACTGCAATATTTCAGTTATCAATTACAACAAAATTCCTCCAACTAATGCACTTATAAAATTTATTGACAAAAGCAGAATTAATTTTGAAGTATAATAATTCAAATATGGCGCGTTAAATTTTAGGGAATTTGTTGGTATCAAGTTTGTTGCCCTCAAAAATAAAAAACTAAAAATAAGAAACGTCATTTTTGTTATAAATTGCAAGCATCTTTCACTATTTTTGAAGCGTTTGGGAACGATTTAGATGTTACCAAATCATCCCACTACTTCTCAATCCTCCAAACTAATTACAAAACACAAAATTATTTTTTAATAAAATAAAAATATTTACCTGGTCACATTCCTCACATTTGTAATTAGCCGGATGCTCCTTATCCCTATGCGTCTCCAAATCCAATACAGTATCAAAAACGTTAACACAACGTTCGCACTGATATTTATAACCGGGATCAACATTCGCTGATAAACGTTTGGCTTTGTTAGTTTGCGAAACATGTTTCCTTTTCCGTCCACGCTTCTTCTTTCCGGTTATAACAACATCGCCATCCTGATTATCCTCCGAAATAATTAAACTGCTAGTTTCACTCATGACTTCCGTTTTAATAGAAACATCCTTCTCAGTTTCCTTGTCGCTATTGAATTGATCATTATTAACATTCAATTTGATTGAGCAAAGTACATCTTCGATTAATTTGATTATGGTTTCTTTATTTTCCTCCTTTTGCTGCTTTTCGGGTTGATTGTGTAATGGGATGTATTTTTTAGGACTGTAATGCTTCTTTTTAATTTTGTGAGAATATAAAACTTCGTGCGATTTAAATGTGCGATCACAATAGCGACAGTAAGTTAATTTGGGTAAGTAGAATAAATTGGCTTCGTTTGAACATTTTGTTAACCAATGTTTCGCTGCTAATGAGTAAGATTCAAATATTTCATCGCATATTACGCAATTATAATTGGTTAAAGTTGTGTGAGTTTTTTGATGGATTAAAAGCGATTTTTTATCGGAATAAGTTTTATTACAATATTCGCATTGTAACAATAATTCTGTTAAAACCTTCTCAACATATTTGCTTGTGTTTATGTTAACTGTGGTGATTTCAGCCTCTGCTAATTCAGGGGCTTCGCTTAAAAGCGTTTTAATTTCTTCCTTTAAATTATTACTTTCATCGCTTGGATCTAGACGCGTGTGTCGACGAAATTCTTCTAAATCAAGTATGTCATTACAATTGTCGGCATGCATGTTAGCGTAGGAATCGGATGAAAATACTTGGTAGCATTTTATACATTTCCAAACGGTTACGTCGCTACGATAAAATTTACTAATATCACCCGCCTTTTTGCAATGATTTTCTTTATGAATCCGTAACCGATTTTCACTAACAAAATGTTTGTTGCAATACTCACATATGTTTACGTTATCCTCATCATGGCTTGTTAGATGTCGTTCTAAATTGTTTTTACTAACAAATTGTTTTCCACATGTTGGACAATCAAATTTCATCCTAACACCCTTTTCAACATCCTTAACATCAACGTTGGGTTTCAATACAACTTTCTCGGCATTAAATTCGCATTGATGTCGTTGAAATTGGTACTTAGTTGGGAAATTAGTGTCGCAATTCTGGCATCTAATCATTGTAGGTATATTAGGAACTTTAGACTCACGTTTATTGGCGGCATTTCTAATAATTTTCTCGCTAGGTTCGGTCAAGACAGTACTGATTTCCGTAGCATAATTTAATGGATTCAAATCTTCAACACCGCCCAATTTGATGACTCTTATGGAACTATCTTTAAAATTCATTGTGTAATTGAATTTAAACTTACTCGGATCCATGTCGGCGTAATGCGGTGGTAAATCTGTATTTATCGGTACTCTACCTATAATTTTCTGCGTTCTACAATCGATTCTCAATTGGACGGATTGTGATGTCCCATCTGTGTACATCCTATGTAGTTTTAAATATGCAATATGTTCACTTCTATTCATGTTCACTAATAAACCACTTGATAATTAATCAATTAATCCTTCATCAAAGCAGCTTTGCTTGCACAAGATCACTTGAGTTGAAAATTATTTCGCGTTTTGATTAATAACAAATTTTGTTTTTTTTATTAAACGTTACTAAGCAACAATTGTTTCCGCTCAAATCAAAGGTGCCAACTGTTTATTATAAAAACATAACATAAAAACGCGCCAAATTCAAATATTTATTTTATTTTAATACAATTTATGATAGCTTAATTAATTTTTGCTGCAAATTCCGCAAACTTTCTGGTAGTGTTCCGGTTGTCCCAAACTATCAATTAGAAATCGACCCAAATCATGTTTGGAAACTACTCTGCCGGGTGATTTGTTATATTCGATTTGATATTCACCGGCCGCTTTATCTGAAGCCAAATAAACACAATTGATTGCAAGAATAATCCATATCTTCAATAAAAATAGAAGCGCCACTGATAGAAATAATAAATTTCCAGTGTTGCCAATTGTAATTTAATAAATTCTATTAAATTTCATTAAATTTTCAATCATATTGGATCAAATTTAATTATAAACAATGTACATTAAGCAATACAATATTATTGAATCAATTTAGTGCTTCTGTTGAAGATTGTTTTGTATTTTAAGTGCTTATAGCGCTGGCAACATTGTATATTTACGTTTTCACGCTACTGGCGGCCATTTTGTGCATTATTATTTCCATAGGCGTCGACTATGCAAAGCAAAAAAGGGTCAAAATTTAAATATGTTTTTATCGTAAGAGAAATGCTATTGCAAATGTTATCATTTAATTGCTTAAACACAACAAAAAATATTTTAATCAAATTAATTGTCTTTTAATGTCAAATAACTAAATCTAAAAATTTTAAATTAATTAATGTCAATTGCCAACTGTCAAATAATTGTTGCTAACCTTTTAAAATGTTGCTGATCTGTCAAATTGTTGCTAAATTGTCAACTGTCAATTATTATCAATCAATTTAAACTGTCAATTTATAAGAAATGTCAAAAACAATTGTCACAAAACAAACAAATAATCAATACCTGCTGCAATGTGCGGTGGTAAAACAGCAATATACTTCAATCCGGATGCCTTGACAGCATCAAACTCCCTCTGATGATCGGCATTCAAATCCTTAAACATAGCCGGAACCTTATCGACCTCATAAAACAAAAAAGCAGACAAACAAACAGAACCCACTTCAACGTTCTCTTCTTTCATTGCTTTAATTATATTCTTCATACCCTCACTCAAATCAGTAGTCGGTTTCAAATCGTTATTAGTACCCAGTACAACACAAACAGCCGAGACTCCTTTAATAGCATCAGAAACATCGGGGTAATTTAATACGTTTCCTTGTTTGATTTCTACTTTATTGCGTAGTGATTCGGGTAGCTTATTCGGATCTCTGACAAAAGCCCTTACGGATAAACCTGAAATTTATTATTATTTAATTGTTTTATATTAATTTAATACTATTATACCTTTATCGACTGCTGCTTGGACTGCACAGAGACCGGTCATCCCGGTTGATCCAAAAATTACAACTTTACCCATGTTAGTTGTCAACTCACTCTTGTTGTGTGTGATTCAAGCTAACAAATAAGTTGGAGGTTACAAAGGTTATATTAATTGAATGATAATATTTCAGTAGAGGAGCTAAGAGAGAACGAAGCCAATTTCTTATGGGCATTTACATGGGGTCCAAAATCGGCCGTTTGACACCATCTTGGATTTCTGACATCCGGTTGGGCACGGCCATCTGGGCGTGTCAAAGGAAGTGGGCGCTGGGTTGACCTTGGGATTTGGGGATCCGGTCGGAGACGGCCATCTGGGCATGTGAAAGTGGGCGCCGCCTGTGGCGCCCTTCTGAGCGCAAAGTGTGCAGTACCGCCATAAGAGTGTGTGAGTGCGAGGGGTGTGCGAAAACTCGGAAAGAGTGGGATGGAGAATGAGTGCACGTCAGCGCCGCGGTGGTAGAAAAAGTAAGTTGGGATGGATGACGTAATAGAAATTTTGCTTGTCGAGACATGTCAAATTTTTTTAATTATGGTGAGTCATCGATGAAAGATAAGAGTTGTGTACCGGAAGTAGCAAGTGCGATAAGGATTAATGTACCGGAAGTGCATCCTGTTGAAAAGTGTTGTGTATCGGAAGTGGATTTTGTAAGAGTCGAGCGTGTTGAGACTTGTTTAAAATGCTAATTGGGGTGACGTAATATAAAAGTGTGGGAAAATGGTCAATTAAAAATATTATTGGGATGACGTCATGCAGACAAGGGCGTAAGTAGTTTATTGAAATTGAGCATGTTGAGACTTGTCGAAAAATTTTATTATGCTGACGTAATTTAAAATTATTAGCGAAAATTTTAATCGTGAAATAATTAGAAGAAAAGGATTTAGGAGCATTTTGATTGGAGGAAACAAGTCACGTGACGTTTTGCAATTTATAATTTAGTATAAAAACAAGGATCAGAGGGTTCAAAATCAGTCTAGTACAACCCTCGAGAGTACATTACTACTTTATCATCATGGCTACAATTTCAAACGTTGCTGACGATATGGTCCGAATAATGGAGCAATTTATGGCGCGAAAGGAGACTGATATGGGTGTGATAGAAGAATGGATCAAGCACTGCTCTAAACAAATTCGTATTTTAAATACGGCGTTAAAGGCGGAGACGTCTATGGGAGTACAGCAAAAGATATTGTCGACAATCAGTAAAATGAAGACATACCGGACTTTATTGAGAGTACCTGCAAGAGCTGGAGGCAGCATTTCAATTCGCAGTAGGACTCACGCTAATCGAGCAAGTGAGGCGGTAAAGTGGGAAGATTCAAAATCTGCGTTTGACGGAAGAATTAGAACGGGAGTTTTAACCAACATAAAACACAGGGAGCCAACATCATATTTTAAAGATTGTGAAATTTTGTTTGTAAGAAGGATAAGACTAGCGTTGAAGAAGGAGCCGTTTTATAAAATAAATACGGTATTTTGTGGTAAATTTGTGAAAACCAGTCAAGACGGAATCGTGGAAGATTTCAAGCACATAAACACAAAAAATGCTGTGGTTGATCGAGACTGTGAATTAAATGGATGGTTTGAAGAGAATATATCTGCCGTGCTGTTGCGTAAGTTGGAAGAATTTCAAGAGCGAGACAGCGGGTGGGCATTGTCGGCGATTATTAATTTATGCATCAATATTAATAAATATAATCCGTTGCGAGGTTCATCATACTTGGATTTACCCCCGCAAATTAAATTGAAACACGCGTGCGTTAATGTAAAAAATAACGATGATGCATGTTTTGCGTGGGCGGTGGTATCGGCTTTGCACCTAGTAAACTACCAGAACCATCCAGATCGAACGTCTTCTTACCCGCATTATTCGCAAGTTTTAAAGTTGGACGGCATTAGTTTTCCAATAAGGCGTGAGGGTATATCAAAATTCGAGCAATTAAATAACATTTCTGTGAATGTGTATATTATTAATAAAAAAGGCAAAAAGTATGTAGTCAGTCCGAGCAGAATAGCAAAACAAAAGAGAGACAGACACGTGAACTTATTGCTTGTGCAAGATAAATATTGTACGGAGGAGGAGGATGACGATACGGATTTATCCAAACCGAAATACCATTACGTATGGATAAAAAATTTGTCGAGGCTGGTTAGCGCACAATTGTCTAAGCACAATAGAAAAACATTTATTTGCGATCGGTGCTTGCATTGCTTCCAAACCGAGAGTAAACTGAAAACGCATATTGAGGACTGCGAGCAGAACAATGAATATAAGGTGAGTTTTGTAAAAGATGGCAAAATTAAATTTAACAACTATAAAAACAAGGAGCGATGTCCGTTTATTGTGTATGCGGACTTTGAATGTATATTAAATCGGGTGAATATCCGCATGGGCGACAAAAGCGTCAAGTATCAGCAGCACGAGGCTTATAGCGGAGGATATTATTTTAAGTGTGCTTATGACGATACCCTATCCTTCTACCGCAGTTACCGAGGTCCTAATTGCGCCGAATGGTTTGCGGAGCAGTTAAAGCAGCTTGCCGAAGACGTCGAAACAGTATATTTATGCGAAATGCCAATGGAAATTAGTCCGAATGAAGAACGCCAGTTTAGACGAGCATCATTGTGCCATATATGCGAAAAACCTCTGGAGTCTGATCGCGTGAGAGACCACTGTCATTTGACGGGGAAATATCGAGGAGCCGCACATACAAGTTGTAATATTGAATACCAAGACAGCCGCACCATCCCGGTGGTTTTCCATAATTGGAGCGGATACGATTCGCATATTATGTTGAAAGATGTGGCATTAAAAATAAACGGGAACGTAAATCTGATCCCAAGCAACACCGAAAATTTTATCGCCATGATAAAAAATATTTCAGAAAGCGAAGTGAAATTTAAATTCATAGATTCGTTCCGATTCATGGCATCTTCCCTGGATAAATTAAGCTCAAACTTGGACGATAAACCAATTTTAAAATCTCAGTTTGGTCATATTGACGATGGGCTGTTTAAACTGCTGACGCGCAAGGGGGTTTTCCCATACGATCATATAAAATCTTGGAAAAATCTGAACGAAAAAGTGCTGCCAACGTATAATCAATTTTATTCAAAGCTGACAGAGTCCAATATAAGTTTTGAAGACTACGAACACGCGCAAAAAGTATGGAATGAATTCCGAATACAAACGTTGGGAGAGTACAGCGATCTGTACTTAAAAACGGACGTGTTGTTGCTGGCAGACGTTTTTGAGAGTTTTAGAGATGTATGTCTGAAACACTATCGGTTGGATCCCGCTCATTATTTCACCGCTCCGGGTCTTAGTTGGGACGCCATGTTAAAATGCACCAAACAGGAGCTCGATTACATTAACGACATCGATATTTTAATGTTCATTGAGAAAGGGATACGTGGAGGTCTCACCCAATGCTCAAAAAGACATTCGAAGGCGAATAATAAATACATGCCCAACTACAACCCGGGCATACCTCAAAAATATCTAATGTATTATGATATTAACGAGATGTATGCCTGGGCAATGTCGCAATATTTGCCGCAAGGCAATCTCAAGTGGGTGGAAGGAGACGTGTCCGCATTTAATTATCAGGTATCCGATGAAGCATCTATAGGGTATATACTGGAGGTAAACTTGGAGTATCCCGAGAGCATCCACGACAGACAAAAAGATTTACCAATGGCCCCAGAGAAAGGATGCCCTCCAGACTCGAAGCAACCGAAAATGTTGGCGACTGTTTGCGATAAGAAAAAATATGTCGTTCATTATCGTAATTTAAAGCAGTATGTGTCGGAGGGTCTGGTTGTGAGGAAAATCCATAGAGTGCTTCAGTTTCGCCAGTCCCCATGGCTAAAAAAATATATAGATCTAAATGCCGACCTGCGCAGAAAATCGTCAAATGACTTTGAGAAAGATTTTTTCAAACTGATGAGTAACGCTGTGTTTGGAAAAACCATGGAGAATGTGAGGAACAGACGAGCGATTAAATTAATAACTAGATGGGATGGAAGATACGGCGCAGAAGCTCGAATTGCGAGTCCGTGTTTCCACAGCTGTAAAATAATGGAAGAAAATATGGTGTTGATAGAATTACTGAAAAACGACGTATTGTTTACTAAACCGATTTACGTGGGTATGGCTATCTTGGACATTTCAAAGACTTTGTTGTACGAGTTCCACTACAAGTACATAAAAAACAAGTACGGAGACAATGCTCGACTCTGTTACACCGACACCGACTCTCTTATTTACGAGCTTGAAACGGATGATGTATACAGCGACATCAAGCAGGATATCCATCGCTTTGATACTTCTGAATACGCACCGAAGAACGCTTATGGGATTCCTTTATTGAACAAGAAGATTCCGGGGCTAATGAAGGATGAAAACCACGGTCATATCATGACGGAGTTTGTAGGTCTTAGAGCTAAAATGTACGCATGTATGGTTCCATCGGCCGACAACCCCGTCACAAAGAAGGCTAAAGGTATAAAATCATACGTGGTGAAATCTCACATTACGTTTGACAATTACCTGAGGTGTTTGAACGGAGGTATAGAAATGGCTCATCAACAGCATTCCATCAGGTCGATGAACCATACCATATATACTATAAATCAGAAAAAAATATCTCTAAGTCCTCACGATAACAAAAGATATTTGATTTCGGGAAGCCCCGAGACTTTGCCTTGGGGACATTACGCAATAATGGAGAGTTAAAGTAAGAGAAAAATATGGCGGGGATAAGAAAAAATGTATATAAAAAACTATATTAATTTTAATAAATATGTTATTAGTATAATCTTGTGTTTGTTTTCTCCACCACTTTAGCAGTATTTAGTTGGGACATATAAAAGATTAGAGCGATGACGCTACACAAAAATTTTAATTGTGCTTAAGTAAGTAGAAAATAAGGATTTAGGAGCATTTGATTGGATGAAACTACTGACGTTTTGCAATTTATAACCTAGTATGAAAACAAGGATCAGAGGGTTGAAAATCAGTCTAGTACCGCTATACCGCTATACCGCTATAGCGCTATACCGCTACAGCGCTAAACCGCTACAGCGCTATACCGCTATACCGCTATACCGCTATACCGCTATACCGCTATACCGCTATACCGCTACAGCGCTATACCGCTATACCGCTATACCGCTATAGCGCTGGATGTAAGTGGATGCAAGTAGATGTAAGTGGATGGAAAGTGAATAGAGCACCCGATTAGCCACCGTTAGCCACCGTTTAGCCACCGATTAGCCACCGTTAGCCACCGATTAGCCGCCGTTAGCCACCGATTAGCCACCGTTAGACACCGATTAGCCACCGTTAGACGACGTTGATAGGACAATTGACTATCTTAAAAAATATAAATAGAAATAATAGCATCAACGTCAGCCAGCCAGCCTGCCTGCCTGCCAGCCTACCAGCCAGCCAGCCTACCAGCCAGCCAGCCTGCCAGCCAGCCAGCCTGCCTGCCAGCCAGCCAGCCTGCCAGCCAGTGCGCTATAGCGCTATACCGCTATACCGCTATAGCGCTATACCGCTATACCGCTACAGCGCTATACCGCTATACCGCTATACCGCTACAGCGCTATACCGCTATACCGCTATACCGCTATACCGCTACAGCGCTATAGCGCTATACCGCTATACCGCTATACCGCTATACCGCTATACCGCTATACCGCTACAGCGTTATAGCGCTATACCGCTATACCGCTATACCGCTATACCGCTACAGCGCTATACCGCTATACCGCTACAGCGCTATAGCGCTATACCGCTATACCGCTATAGCGCTATACCGCTATACCGCTACAGCGCTATAGCGGTATAGCGCTATAGCGCTATAGCGCTGTAGCGGTATAGCGGTATAGCGGTATAGCGCTATAGCGCTATAGCGGTATAGCGCTGTAGCGGCAGGCTGGCTGGCTAACGGCGGCTAATCGGTGGCTAACGGTGGCTAATCGGTGGCTAAACGGTGGCTAACGGTGGCTAATCGGGTGCTCTATTCACTTTCCATCCACTTACATCCACTTGCATCCACTTACATCCAGCGCTATAGCGGTATAGCGGTATAGCGGTATAGCGCTGTAGCGGTATAGCGGTATAGCGGTATAGCGGTATAGCGGTATAGCGGTATAGCGGTATAGCGCTGTAGCGGTTTAGCGCTGTAGCGGTATAGCGCTATAGCGGTATAGCGGTATAGCGGTACTAGACTGATTTTCAACCCTCTGATCCTTGTTTTCATACTAGGTTATAAATTGCAAAACGTCAGTAGTTTCATCCAATCAAATGCTCCTAAATCCTTATTTTCTACTTACTTAAGCACAATTAAAATTTTTGTGTAGCGTCATCGCTCTAATCTTTTATATGTCCCAACTAAATACTGCTAAAGTGGTGGAGAAAACAAACACAAGATTATACTAATAACATATTTATTAAAATTAATATAGTTTTTTATATACATTTTTTCTTATCCCCGCCATATTTTTCTCTTACTTTAACTCTCCATTATTGCGTAATGTCCCCAAGGCAAAGTCTCGGGGCTTCCCAAAATCAAATATCTTTTGTTATCGTGAGGACTTAGAGATATTTTTTTCTGATTTATAGTATATATGGTATGGTTCATCGACCTGATGGAATGCTGTTGATGAGCCATTTCTATACCTCCGTTCAAACACCTCAGGTAATTGTCAAACGTAATGTGAGATTTCACCACGTATGATTTTATACCTTTAGCCTTCTTTGTGACGGGGTTGTCGGCCGATGGAACCATACATGCGTACATTTTAGCTCTAAGACCTACAAACTCCGTCAAGATATGACCGTGGTTTTCATCCTTCATTAGCCCCGGAATCTTCTTGTTCAATAAAGGAATCCCATAAGCGTTCTTCCGTGCGTATTCAGAAGTATCAAAGCGATGGATATCCTGCTTGATGTCGCTGTATACATCATCCGTTTCAAGCTCGTAAATAAGAGAGTCGGTGTCGGTGTAACAGAGTCGAGCATTGTCTCCGTACTTGTTTTTTATGTACTTGTAGTGGAACTCGTACAACAAAGTCTTTGAAATGTCCAAGATAGCCATACCCACGTAAATCGGTTTAGTAAACAATACGTCGTTTTTCAGTAATTCTATCAACACCATATTTTCTTCCATTATTTTACAGCTGTGGAAACACGGACTCGCAATTCGAGCTTCTGCGCCGTATCTTCCATCCCATCTAGTTATTAATTTAATCGCTCGTCTGTTCCTCACATTCTCCATGGTTTTTCCAAACACAGCGTTACTCATCAGTTTGAAAAAATCTTTCTCAAAGTCATTTGACGATTTTCTGCGCAGGTCGGCATTTAGATCTATATATTTTTTTAGCCATGGGGACTGGCGAAACTGAAGCACTCTATGGATTTTCCTCACAACCAGACCCTCCGACACATACTGCTTTAAATTACGATAATGAACGACATATTTTTTCTTATCGCAAACAGTCGCCAACATTTTCGGTTGCTTCGAGTCTGGAGGGCATCCTTTCTCTGGGGCCATTGGTAAATCTTTTTGTCTGTCGTGGATGCTCTCGGGATACTCCAAGTTTACCTCCAGTATATACCCTATAGATGCTTCATCGGATACCTGATAATTAAATGCGGACACGTCTCCTTCCACCCACTTGAGATTGCCTTGCGGCAAATATTGCGACATTGCCCAGGCATACATCTCGTTAATATCATAATACATTAGATATTTTTGAGGTATGCCCGGGTTGTAGTTGGGCATGTATTTATTATTCGCCTTCGAATGTCTTTTTGAGCATTGGGTGAGACCTCCACGTATCCCTTTCTCAATGAACATTAAAATATCGATGTCGTTAATGTAATCGAGCTCCTGTTTGGTGCATTTTAACATGGCGTCCCAACTAAGACCCGGAGCGGTGAAATAATGAGCGGGATCCAACCGATAGTGTTTCAGACATACATCTCTAAAACTCTCAAAAACGTCTGCCAGCAACAACACGTCCGTTTTTAAGTACAGATCGCTGTACTCTCCCAACGTTTGTATTCGGAATTCATTCCATACTTTTTGCGCGTGTTCGTAGTCTTCAAAACTTATATTGGACTCTGTCAGCTTTGAATAAAATTGATTATACGTTGGCAGCACTTTTTCGTTCAGATTTTCCCAAGATTTTATATGATCGTATGGGAAAACCCCCTTGCGCGTCAGCAGTTTAAACAGCCCATCGTCAATATGACCAAACTGAGATTTTAAAATTGGTTTATCGTCCAAGTTTGAGCTTAATTTATCCAGGGAAGATGCCATGAATCGGAACGAATCTATGAATTTAAATTTCACTTCGCTTTCTGAAATATTTTTTATCATGGCGATAAAATTTTCGGTGTTGCTTGGGATCAGATTTACGTTCCCGTTTATTTTTAATGCCACATCTTTCAACATAATATGCGAATCGTATCCGCTCCAATTATGGAAAACCACCGGGATGGTGCGGCTGTCTTGGTATTCAATATTACAACTTGTATGTGCGGCTCCTCGATATTTCCCCGTCAAATGACAGTGGTCTCTCACGCGATCAGACTCCAGAGGTTTTTCGCATATATGGCACAATGATGCTCGTCTAAACTGGCGTTCTTCATTCGGACTAATTTCCATTGGCATTTCGCATAAATATACTGTTTCGACGTCTTCGGCAAGCTGCTTTAACTGCTCCGCAAACCATTCGGCGCAATTAGGACCTCGGTAACTGCGGTAGAAGGATAGGGTATCGTCATAAGCACACTTAAAATAATATCCTCCGCTATAAGCCTCGTGCTGCTGATACTTGACGCTTTTGTCGCCCATGCGGATATTCACCCGATTTAATATACATTCAAAGTCCGCATACACAATAAACGGACATCGCTCCTTGTTTTTATAGTTGTTAAATTTAATTTTGCCATCTTTTACAAAACTCACCTTATATTCATTGTTCTGCTCGCAGTCCTCAATATGCGTTTTCAGTTTACTCTCGGTTTGGAAGCAATGCAAGCACCGATCGCAAATAAATGTTTTTCTATTGTGCTTAGACAATTGTGCGCTAACCAGCCTCGACAAATTTTTTATCCATACGTAATGGTATTTCGGTTTGGATAAATCCGTATCGTCATCCTCCTCCTCCGTACAATATTTATCTTGCACAAGCAATAAGTTCACGTGTCTGTCTCTCTTTTGTTTTGCTATTCTGCTCGGACTGACTACATACTTTTTGCCTTTTTTATTAATAATATACACATTCACAGAAATGTTATTTAATTGCTCGAATTTTGATATACCCTCACGCCTTATTGGAAAACTAATGCCGTCCAACTTTAAAACTTGCGAATAATGCGGGTAAGAAGACGTTCGATCTGGATGGTTCTGGTAGTTTACTAGGTGCAAAGCCGATACCACCGCCCACGCAAAACATGCATCATCGTTATTTTTTACATTAACGCACGCGTGTTTCAATTTAATTTGCGGGGGTAAATCCAAGTATGATGAACCTCGCAACGGATTATATTTATTAATATTGATGCATAAATTAATAATCGCCGACAATGCCCACCCGCTGTCTCGCTCTTGAAATTCTTCCAACTTACGCAACAGCACGGCAGATATATTCTCTTCAAACCATCCATTTAATTCACAGTCTCGATCAACCACAGCATTTTTTGTGTTTATGTGCTTGAAATCTTCCACGATTCCGTCTTGACTGGTTTTCATAAATTTACCACAAAATACCGTATTTATTTTATAAAACGGCTCCTTCTTCAACGCTAGTCTTATCCTTCTTACAAACAAAATTTCACAATCTTTAAAATATGATGTTGGCTCCCTGTGTTTTATGTTGGTTAAAACTCCCGTTCTAATTCTTCCGTCAAACGCAGATTTTGAATCTTCCCACTTTACCGCCTCACTTGCTCGATTAGCGTGAGTCCTACTGCGAATTGAAATGCTGCCTCCAGCTCTTGCAGGTACTCTCAATAAAGTCCGGTATGTCTTCATTTTACTGATTGTCGACAATATCTTTTGCTGTACTCCCATAGACGTCTCCGCCTTTAACGCCGTATTTAAAATACGAATTTGTTTAGAGCAGTGCTTGATCCATTCTTCTATCACACCCATATCAGTCTCCTTTCGCGCCATAAATTGCTCCATTATTCGGACCATATCGTCAGCAACGTTTGAAATTGTAGCCATGATGATAAAGTAGTAATGTACTCTCGAGGGTTGTACTAGACTGATTTTGAACCCTCTGATCCTTGTTTTTATACTAAATTATAAATTGCAAAACGTCACGTGACTTGTTTCCTCCAATCAAAATGCTCCTAAATCCTTTTCTTCTAATTATTTCACGATTAAAATTTTCGCTAATAATTTTAAATTACGTCAGCATAATTAAATTTTTCGACAAGTCTCAACATGCTCAATTTCAATAAACTACTTACGCCCTTGTCTGCATGACGTCATCCCAATAATATTTTTAATTGACCATTTTCCCACACTTTTATATTACGTCACCCCAATTAGCATTTTAAACAAGTCTCAACACGCTCGACTCTTACAAAATCCACTTCCGATACACAACACTTTTCAACAGGATGCACTTCCGGTACATTAATCCTTATCGCACTTGCTACTTCCGGTACACAACTCTTATCTTTCATCGATGACTCACCATAATTAAAAAAATTTGACATGTCTCGACAAGCAAAATTTCTATTACGTCATCCATCCCAACTTACTTTTTCTACCACCGCGGCGCTGACGTGCACTCATTCTCCATCCCACTCTTTCCGAGTTTTCGCACACCCCTCGCACTCACACACTCTTATGGCGGTACTGCACACTTTGCGCTCAGAAGGGCGCCACAGGCGGCGCCCACTTTCACATGCCCAGATGGCCGTCTCCGACCGGATCCCCAAATCCCAAGGTCAACCCAGCGCCCACTTCCTTTGACACGCCCAGATGGCCGTGCCCAACCGGATGTCAGAAATCCAAGATGGTGTCAAACGGCCGATTTTGGACCCCATGTAAATGCCCATAAGAAATTGGCTTCGTTCTCTCTTAGCTCCTCTACTTATTTCCTGTCATCATTTTTAATGCATTCATGTGATATGAGTTTTAATTAGTTATAATTAGCAAATCAAAGTTTAAAAATAATTAAGTCAAATTATAAATTTGTTAAATGTCAAAAAATAATTTTATTTTATCAAAAGTGACATTTAATCATGCAATTTAAGGGTTGGCTGTCAAAAATGATATTTAATTTGACTTTTAAATTTATTTTAGAAGTCAAAAGTGAGGTTTAATGAGGGAAGTTGTTCGAGAAACCGTCAAATAAAAATTTCATTAAAAAAATTACATTTCTCGAAATAACTCAAAAAATTGCAACTTTTTCAAAAAACTCTTTAAATAAATTTTGGAGAGCATCAAATTTTACACACAATTTGTTTAACAACTTTTTTAAATTTTGAGAAACTCTCAAGTTGTATACAAATTAATAGAAAATTTCATGAAAAAAATGATATTTCTTTAAATAACTCAAAAATTGTAACATTTTTGGAAAAACTCTTTAAATAAGTTTTGGAGAGCATTAAGTTCTACACATAATTTATTCTACAACTTTATAAAAAAATTAAGAAACCGTTGAATTATATAATTATTTCATAAAAAACTTGACATTTCTCAAAATATCTCAAAAAATTTAAACTTTTTCAAAAAACTTTTTAAATAAATTTTGGAGAGCTACAAATTCTACACACAATTTACTTAACAACTTTTTTTAAATTTTGAGAAACTTTCAAGTTATATACAAATTAATAGAAAAGTTCATGAAAAAAGTGACATTTCTCAAAATAACTCAAAAAATTGTAACATTTTCGAAATACTCTTTAAATAAATTTTAAAGAGCTACAAATTTTACACATCATTTATTCTGCAACTTTATTAAAATTTTGAGGAACCGTTAAATTATATAAAAATTTCATAAAAAACTTGACATTTCTCAAAATATCTCAAAAAATTTAAACTTTTTCAAAAAAATATTTAAATAAATTTTGGAGAGCATCAAATTCTACACACAGTTTGCTTAACAACTTTCTTAAATTTTGAAAAACTCAAGTTATATACAAATTAATAGAAAATTTCATGAAAAAAGTGACATTTCTCTAAATAACTCAAAAAATTGAAACATTTTCAAAATACTCTTTAAATAAATTTTGAAGAGCTACAAATTTTACACATCATTTATTCTGCAACTTTATTAAAATTTTGAGAAACCGTTAAATTATATAAAAATTTCATAAAAAACTTGACATTTCTCAAAATAACTCAAAAAATTTAAACTTTTACAAAAAAATATTTAAATAAATTTTGGAGAGCATCAAATTCTACACACAATTTGCTTAACATCTTTTTTAAATTTTGAGAAACTTCAAAGTTATATACAAATTAATAGAAAATTTTATGAAAAAAGTGACATTTCTCTAAATAACTCAAAAAATTGCAATATTTTTAAAAAATTCTTTAAATAAATTTTGAAGAACATCAAATTTTACACATAATTTATTCTACAACTTTATAAAAATTTTGAGAAACTGTCAAATTATATAAAAATTTCATTAAAAACTTGACATTTCTCAAAATAACTAAAAAAACTGCAAATTTTTCAAAAAACTTTTTAAATGAATTTTAGAGAGTATCAAATTCTACACAAAATTTATTTTAAAACTTTATTAAAATTTTGAGAAATCTCTAAGTTATATACAAATTAATTGAAAACTTCATGAAAAAACTGGCATTTCTCAAAATAACTCAAAAAATTGCAACATTTTCAAAAAACTCTTGAAATAAATTTTAAAGAGCATTAAAATCTACACAAAATTTATTCTACAACTTTGTTAAAATTTTGAAAAACCTTCAAACTATACACAAAGTTATTGAAAATTTCATAAAAAACTCGACATTTCTCAAAATAACTCAAAAAATGCAATTTTTTCAGAAAACTTTTTAAACAAATTTTAGAGAGCATTCAAATCTGCACACAATTTACTTGACAACTTTTTTTAAATTTTGAGAAACTTCCAAGTTATGTACAAATTAATAGAAAATTTCATGAAAAAGTGACATTTCTCAAAATAACTCAAAAAATTGCAATTTTTTCAAAAAACTCTTGAAATAAATTTTAAAGAGCTTTAAAATCTACACAAAATTTATACTTAAACTTTTGAAAAACGCTCAAATTTGACATTTCTCTAAATGATTATCTACAATTTGTCAAAATTTGACAGTTCAGCAGTAATTGGTAACAATTGATAATTTAACATCTGACAGTTCATCAAGTATTTGACAGTTTTAACACAATTGTGTTTACAATTTGACAGCTTTATCACCAATATGACAGTTCATCAATAATTTGACAGTTTTAAGATAATTTATTGTTGTCGATAATTGAGCATCTGACTGCTCAGAAAGTATTTGACAGTTTTAACACATATTTGTCAACAGTTTTATCTACAGATTGACAATTTTATCAACGATTTGACAGTTTATCACCAAATTGATTGCTAATTTCGATAATTCTGACAGTTTTGCGTTGGCTATATTAACAAAATGTTATTGAATTTGTCAAAATTTGTTATGAATGTTGATAACACGTTTGAAATCTGTCAAAATTTAATAAAAATTAAGTAACATACAATTTTTGCTGATTATTTAACGCTAAAAATGTGTAACAAAGATTAAAACTGTCAAACAATATTGATAAATGCTACCAACTTACTACAAACTGTCAAAAAGATAGATTTACATAGTGGCTATACATTATAAACTGTTAAAATGCGTTATTTGCAAATTAGTATAATTAAAGTGGTCAAAATATGTTTGCTAACTGTCAAAATATTTATTAAATCATTGATAATACATCATAAACTGTCAAACTTTTTAAATAATAGTTGCAACTATCAAAATATTTATTAAGTTATTGTTTAAAAGTAATAAACTGTCAAAATGTGACAAAAAATATTGATTATGCAATGCAAACTGTCAAAATATTTATTAAATTGTTGTTCATATGTCATTCTTTTTAAATAATAGTCGAGACTGTCAAATGTGACATTTTATTTAACAAAGTCTTTTAGATCTCAAAAGTGACGTTCAAAAATGCAATGTAAGAGTGACGTTTTGTCAAGCAACTTTTTAAATTATACAGTTTCTACTTTTAAATAATGACGCAACAATCATTGACACCCTTCTCAATCAGTCACACAATTCTCAAACATTCAACCAAAGTTACCAAATTGTCAATTATTTCACTGTTAAACAATAGCAACTGTCAAAAGATTTTATAAAAATTGACACCTGTCAAACAATGATTGTTGTTGTCAAAATGTGTAGGATACAATGCTTAATTATTAAAACATTTGTCAAAATACTTAACTCAAAAAGTGACATGTCAATACTACTGTCAAAATATGGAATAAAATGATTAATTACATATTTTTTATGGAGAATTAATAAAACACTTTTTACGTATTTTAGGTTATGTCAAATTTAAATTGACATAAACTAAAAATTGAGTACAAACATTTTAATATTTATAATCGTACAAAAAGATAAAATTGTAAACTTAACCTAATTTAACCTAAAATTTTTACAACATAATCAAAATTTTTATTCAGTCTCAAATTATACTAATTAAGCCTAGGTTTCTTTTCAGGTGGAGGTTTAATCTTTTCCTGCTTAATTTCCGTTTTAATCTCCTTATTATTTTCACTGCTACCATTTTCCGGTTCAGTTTTAACAGGTGCTGCAGGAGGAGCTTTAGCCGGCATCGGTGTAGGCAACGGATACTTCTTAATCAATTCACCTAACAACATATCAACTCGTTGCCTTTGAAATAAAGAACTCGGTTCTTCTCGAGGCTTCTCTTCTTTTGGTTTCGGTTTATCAGCAACAGTACGCTGAGATTTAAAATCCCAGGAATAACCCTTACTCGGATGATAACGTGAAAAACTAGAAGCCTCCTCAAAGGATGATTGTACATGATGTACGCATGATAATAATCGTGAATTTAATACGCTTGCTAAATCAGGAGCTTGATATATAACTCCGGCTATTATATAATAATCGGCTAATGGAGTCGCTTGTTGTGGGGTGTGTCGATGTTGCTTTCTTATAACGTATAGTATAGGTTCTTGCACGTGTAATAAAACATATTCCAGCCCAGTCATGTTTTGTAACTGATCTGGATTTAAACGTTGCATTTTTACAATTTCATTATTACAAGTTCGATCGAAAAAGGGGTTAGATCGTTCCGAAAAGTAATCCATTACATTGGCTGTATTTAAAATGGGTATCCAGGCGGAATCATGCCAGGATAAGCTTAAAGGGTTATCGGGGATGCCTGGGGCTAGCCCCATTCTAGTCGGCATCATGCTGAAATTAAAAAATCTATTTAGAGCAGAAATGTCATTTTAAGGTTATTTTTAGGTGTGTTTAGTGTGCTGGATATAATGGTCCTGCAGCAAAGGTAATTGAATTATTATTAAGGTTTATAAATATTGAAGTAATGCATTTGAAACATTCACTTACGTTTGTTATAATTCAATTGAATGCACACGAAAATATCATTTGAAATTGCAATGTTGATCAAAACAAATTTTGTTTGTGTTTTGAGGTTATGTTAACAAAGGTGCGTTCACATAATTGTAATTGTGAAGCAAATCTTAAAAATACTTTAATTTCTGTCAAAAAAATAACAATTAAATGTCAAGTAATTGACAGTTGTTGCAAGTCATTATAATAGTTATGTTGTGTTAATTACATTAATCAGCTGTTTAGACTATTTGACATCAATATTTACTGTCAATTATTTATGAAATGTTTTTAGGATAGTGAAAGTTTCATGATTTTTTTTTTATATTATATGAAATTATCTTGATTTTGTTAAAAGTATGATTAGTTGCAACTTTTGTTACAACTTTTTCTTCAATTTTTGAGTTATAGGTACAAATTAGCTTAAATAATCAGGTTTTCTGCATTTTGGCAGCTCTAATGTGACAATATTCAAAAACGATTTTTATAAATATTGTAGGAAATTTAACTTCTTACAACTATCATGTAACAACTTTTTCTTCAATGTTTATAACTTTTAACATATTAGCAGAAATTGGTTTGAAAACAAGGTTTTCTGCGTTTTTGACAGTTCCAACATCAAAATATTGCAAAACATTTCTAATAAATTTTGTAGAAAATTTAATTTCTTACAATTTATACACTTTTCCACAACTTTTATAGCTTTTGAGATATTTGCAAAAGTTGTCTTCAAAACAAGGTTTTTTGCATTTTGAAAGCTTAACTGTGACAGTATTAAAAAAAGTTACATGAACTTCATCAAGATAATTAAATTATTGGTATTTTTTAAAATTCAACTTTTGTTCTAACTTTTATAACTTTTGAGATATACGAACAAATTAGCTCAAAAATCATGTTTTCTGCTTTTTTGTAGCTCTAATGAAACAATATCTAAAAACGATTTTTATGAATTTTATAGAAAATTTAATTCTTTACAATTATTCTAGGACAACTTTTTCTCCATTTTTTATAACTTTTAAAGATATGTGAAGAAATTAGTTCAATAATAAGTTTTTTTGCATTTTTTACAGTTTTAACGTCAAAATATTGCAAAACACTTTTTATAAATTTTATAGAAAACTTAATTTTTTACAATTTATATTCTATAACTTTTTTTCCAACTTTTATAACTTTTGATATATTTGCAAAAAATGGCTTTAAAATAAGGTTTTTTGAATTTTTGACGGTTCTAACGTTAAAATATTACAAAACACCTTTAATAAATGTAGTAAATTGTACAAAATTTAATTTTCAAAACTAACATTTTTCAAATTTTTCTCAAACTTTTATAACTTTTGAGTTATTTGCAAAAATTGGCGCCAAAACAAGGTTTTTAGCATTTTTGACACTTCTAACGTCAAAATATTGCAAAACATTTTTAATAAATTTTGTAGGAAATTAAATTTCTTACAACTTATATTCATCAACTTTTATAACTTTTTAGATATTTGCAGAAATTGGCTTCAAAACAACGTTTTTTGCATTTTGATGGCTTAAACTGTCACAATATTAAAAAGGTACTTAAATCATTCAGTAAGATATTTAAATTTTGGATATTTTTTATAATTCAACTTTTGATCTAACTTTCATAACTTTTGAAATATATAAAGAAATTAGCTCTAAATCTAAGTTTTCTGCAAATTTGACAGACTAATTGTCAAAATATTTAAAAAACATATTAGAATTTTTTAGAGATAATTAAATTTTGCACAATTTATTTTTTCAACTTTTTTTCCTAACATCAATAACTTTTGAGATATTTGCCTAAATTACCTCTAAAACTATGTTTTCTGCATTTTTATAGCTTAACTCTTAAAATATTAAAGAAAGTTACATAAACTTTATCTAGATAATTCAATTTTGCACAACTTTTGTATATCAACTTTTGTGCCAACTTTTATAACTTTTCTAATATTTGAAGAAGTTGGCTTGAAAACCACGTTTTCTCCATTTTGACAACTTAATTGTTTAAATATTAAAAAATGTTACTTGAACTTTATCAAGATATTTAAGTTTTGCACAATTTTTGTTTTTAACTAATTCTTTAACTTTTATAACTTTTGAAATATTAGCAGAAATTGGCTTTAAAACCAGGTTTTTAGCATTTTTGACAGTTTTAACGTCAAAATATTGCAAAACGTTTTCTTTTAAATTTGTAAAAATTTTTATTCTTTACAACTTTTATAGCACACATTTTTTTCTAACTTTTTCAACTTTCAAGATCTTTGAAGAAATTACCTCTAAAACCACGTTTTTTGCATTTTGACAGGTTAAATGTCAAAATATTAAAAAAGCAAATAAACCTTTTATTAAGATAATTAAATTTTGAGTATTTTTTAATAATCAACTTTTGTTCTAACTTTTATAACTTTTGAGATATTTGTAAAAATTAGCTTATAAATCAAGTTTTCTGCATTTTGACAAATCAATTGTCAAAATATTAAAAAACTTTATCTAAACTTTATTGAGATAATTAAATTTTGCACAATTATTGTTTTTTATTTTTTTTTCTAACTTTTGTAACTTTTGAGATATTTGAAGAAATTAGCTTCAAAACCAGATTTCTGCATTTTTGACACTTTTAATAGCAAAATAATAAAATACGTTTTTTACATTTTTTTTAGAAAATACAATTTTTCACAACTTTTGTTTTATAACTTATTATTCAACTTTCATAACTTTTGAGATAATTGAAGAAATTGGCTCCAATACGAGGTTTTCTTTATTTTTGATAGTTCAAACGTCAAAATGTTGCAAAGTACCTCTAATAAAATTTGTAGAAAATTTAATTATTTACAACTTTTATGGTTTAATTTTTTTACCAACTTGTTCAACTTTTGAGATTTTTGAACAAATTACCTCCAAAATCACGTTTTTTGAATTTTGATAGCTTAATTGTCAAAATATTAAAAAAAATTGTTTAAACTTTATAAAGATGATTAAATTTTGCAAAACTTTTATATTTCAACTTTTGTTCTAACTTTTATAACTTTTGAGATGTTTGAAGAAATTAGCTTAAAAACCATGTTTTTTGCATTTTAACATCTCAATTATTAAAATATTAAAAAACTTTGTTAGAACTTTATTGAGATAATTAAATTTTGTACAATTTTTGTTACACAATTTTTTTTCTAACATTTATAACTTTTGAGTTATTTGAAAAAATTTGCTCTAAAACAATGTTTATTACACTTTTGACAGTTTCAATGTCATAATATTTAAAAATTTTATTTAAACTTTTTGGAAATTGAAAAATTGTCTACAACTTTTTCTTTTAAACTTTTTTGCTAACTTTTATTACTTCTGAAATATTTAAAGAAAACCACTCTAAACAGGTTTTTTGTTATTTTGACAGTTCTAACTATAAAATATGCAAATACACCATTTATAATGTTTGAAGAAAACTTTTTTGCAATTTACACATTCAATTTTTCCTCAAACTTTTCTAACTTTTGATGTATTTGAAGAAATTAGATATAAATCCATGTTTTCTGCATTTTGGCAACTTCATTGTCAAAATATTAAACAAAGTTACTTGAACTTTATCAAGATAATTAAATTGTGAGTATTTTTTATATTTCAACTTTTGTTCTAACCTTTATAACTTTCGAGATATTTGAAGAAATTAGCTTAAAAATTAAGTTTTTTTTAATTTGACAGATTAGATGTCAAAATATTAAAAAACGTATTTAAACTTTATTGAGATAATTAGATTCTGCATAATTTTTTTCCTTAAATTTTTTTCTAACTTTTCTAACTTTTGAGTTATTTAAAGAAATGTGCTTTAAAACTATATTTATTGTATTTTTGACAGCTTCAATGTCAAAATATTTAAAAACTCTATTTCAAATTTTTGGAAAATGCTAAATTGTCCACAACTTTTCTGTTTTTACTTTTTTGCTAACCCTTACTGCTTCCAAAATATTCAAATTAAACCAGTTATTTGACAGCTCAAATATGAAAAGTAACGTCAACAACATTTTGTTTTGCAAAACAGTTATAAAGTATTTTGGTTAACATATAAACATTAATTTTGACAGTTATTTTTATTTTGACAGTTTAAATGTCAAAAAAACAGTTACAGAATATTTTGGTTGACATAATATATGTATATTTTGACAAAACATATCTCAAACAGTGTTTTATATTAATCAACTTAAGCTAATTTTACTATTTGACAGTTATTTTAAACTTTGACAGATTAGAAATTCATATATTTGACGTAACTTTATACATTTGACAGTTGGGTCAGAGTTACAAAATAATGACATATTTTTCCTAACCCCACCTCACTATTTGACAGTTAATTTAAACTTTGGCAAATTAGACATTAATTTACATCAATACATTTGACAGTTGGCTCAGAGTTTAGAATGAAATATTTTGAAATCAAGTAAACAAACATCAGTTTTGACATTATTATATTTTTTGTAATTAATCTAAAATTGAAATAAATTATATGATGGCTTGTTTGTTTCTAGAAATGTCTTTGAAAGTTCTGCCGTTGCACAGACACCCAGAATATCTGCAGGAATGTTGCAAACTGATAAATGACGAGTGGAAACGCAGCGAAACGGCTCGTATGAGAAGTCTTGAAACATCTTGCGACACATTACCGACAAGTCTTATATTACTTGATGGCGATAAAGTGGTCGGACATTGTAAATTATCGGTGATACCATCAATGAGGGAAGCATGTTTTGTGGAATCTGTTGTTATAGATAAATCGTTACGCGGCAACGGTTACGGTAAACATTTGATGATCGAGGTTGAAAAATATTGCAAAATGTGTTTGAATTTAACGGAAATTTATTTATCGACGCATGGACAGGAAGGGTTTTATCAAAAGTTGGGGTATAAGGAGTGTAAGCCAATTTCTATTTATGGGGGATATTGTCCGGTTCCTGATAGGCCTTCTTTGAGTGAGAGGATTAGCGGGAATGATAATGGAACTGCACCAGCACCACCACCAATGCCTAAACATATTACAGTATCTAATGTTAAAACATTTATGAATAAAGAAATTTAATGTAATTGCTGAATATTTATTTAATGTCACATAAAATAGTTAACTTTATTGTAAACAGATGGCGCTTCTATTTTTATTTAATATTACAGATTGCTTTATGTATATTTTTTAATGTAAATTTGAATTGCCATAAAATGTTTGTTTCAATTATCTAAAAACGCAGCTAAGCAATACGCTACCTGGCGGCAGATTTATTAACGAGCCGTTGTTAACACTTTGCTATGTTCACATCTGTTTACATACATATCAATTCGAATGTCATGTTTTGTTTATTTAATTTAACCTGAAAATTGTTTTTAAATACATCGGGAGCGGCTTGTTTTGGTTCGATTAAGCGGCTTGTTTTGGTTTGATTAAGCGGCTGGTCCGATTATGCAAAAGTAACACAAAAAAACTTAATTCAGAACCTCAATTTTATTTGAAAGTGTTAACTCGGAATTTTAAATTCTACAGCATATAAATACAAACATATTAATCATATGATATAAGCACGTGTAGTAACATGCATTAATTCACATTTCAACCACCAAAGTAATCTCACATATGAATGGCAACACCGGCACATGCAATAGTTATCATTCCAGCCACAGTGGCGCTAAGAACTTAAAAAGTGATTCCACACATGAATGGCAACACCGGCACATGCATTAGTTATCATTCCAGCCACAGTGGCGCTAAGATCTTAAAAAGCAATCCCGATTGTATATTAAAAATTAAATGTTTGAATAAATTGGCACTGCGCTCGGGGTGAGCAGTAATGCGGAAACGCTTGAGAGTTTGTGAGTGCAAGTAAAGAAATAAAATAAAAAATTTAATTGTCTATAGCGTCATCTACAATCTAATAGAGTAATTATTCTAGTTTTATAATAAATGATAAAGATGGCGCTAGGGGTAGGTTTAACTTGCTATTTTCTTAGCGACATATTTTGCAGAATGTATCTTTATGCAGTCGGAAATCTGCTTTCTTGATACTGCTATTGCTTCTCTATTTTATATTCATTGTTAATAGACACAAATTGTTTAAAATTATTACAATTGACGTACGTCTTAACTTGTTGCGGCTGCTCAAATTAATAAAAATTCAATCTTTAACTTTTTATTCTAATTTAGATAACATTTACACACTTTTTAATTGATTTTCAAACAGCAATAAAGCCGCACTAATTTATTTATTTAATTACATGCGAAAACATTGGCTGTGTTTAGTACAACTCATCAGTTGCCAGCGCTGACCTATAAATCAATCGATAAGCGCTGAGTCCGTCTGAACGGTATATTTTTCCGCTGTTGCCAAAAGTGTAAACTTTTATCAACTACATAAACATAAAGCTCAGAATTTTGAATTTAAATAAATGATTTAATTAGTTTATGAAGTCGCTACTTAACGAGATATAATATATTCTCAATTAATAATGCCATCTAAGGTGAAGGTGTAGGATAAGATTGCCCTGAAGTTGGCAACGAAGTACAGCAATTGATTATCTTTATGATTTTTTACTTTTCTCACTCAAGTTATTACAGCGTTAATATTACGTTGTAATCTCATTTACCTATGTTGCTCCTTTTCCCGTTTAAAAACATATATAACTGCTCTGTAGTTTGGTTTTGAAATAATGAATTTATTTTTCAAATAAAAGCGCGAATCAAGCGAACCTAGATGTATGATGAGTAAAATGACAAGCGCTGCCAGCAAACGATAGTCATCAAGCGCGTTCAGTACGCATGATGAGTCGTCCTGAACGCGGCCATTGACTGAAATTTTGATTACCCCTTGAATCCAAAATGGCTGCCACTTCAATAAAGTTGCCTACTTTACCGACTACTGTCAAGTTAGTTTTTCTTAAAACCAATTTACTAAAGAAATATTTATAATGATTTTAGGACAATTGGCAAATTATTTAATTATAGTTATATAGAAACCTAATATTAATAACAATTTAAAAAAATAAAATAACATATTTCAGTTGTGCATAGTTAGACAGTTTTGGACATACTTCATCCATTTAACTGTTCAGAATCGTTACTAATATTTAAATAATCTTGACAAGCAATAATTGAAATGATTAGAAAGTTACTAATTAATGTAAAATTGTTGTTGGATTAAGGTCAGGATAAATTTGAATGGAATTGGGATTAAATTAGATTTCGTTAAATTTAAACCTGCCCACCATATCAAGGTACTAATTCCTGAGCAGGAGAAGGATTGGAAACAAAGGATTTGAAAGGTTATAGAAAACACAAAGGATTTGTTGCCCAACCCTATCGCGACGCATTTGGGGATGGAGCATGATATCGGATCATGGTCACTTTACTAAATAAAAGGAACCGGCCAACCCACTTGTGCGCTTAAATAAACCGAACAAAAGTCGGACCAACCTTTAATCTTGCTTAAAGATGAGATGCAACAAGGCACCCGTCTTCTGGGCGCCCTTCAATGCCGGACCTACCTTAAACTTGTTTAAAGCTGAGGATAGAAGTTCACTGCTTCCCTGCATACCCCTCAATTGGAACACTTAATTTAATAACCACGGAATTTAAATATTTGCTTGCATCTGCATACAATTATTCCTATTATTATTAACCTGTGCCATCAAGGTCGAACCACCTATAGCAATAGAGGAAGATGTCCCTAAGCATGAGGGGTTTACCCTTTTTTAGATCAAACGCTTATAGATTAACATTTTAAGAAGATTGACCAATCTTCAAAATGCTAATCGTCGTTCGAAATGATGGGGACTTAGTATGCCGGCCTCAACTCTTACATTAGATCCAATCTGAATAAACCTGGTCAGGTTACAGATCTTCACTAATGTGATGAGGTTGGGTCATACTTCAAACCTAAAAGATAATCCTGTTCCTAAATTACAAATTTGTAATTTAGGGTAACTCACGCTTTGTATATTACAATACTTTCCCAATAATTTTGATTGATTAAAGAGATTGCAAGCAATATACAAAACGTTTTAATGAATGCAGATGTGAACAAATTTGAATTGAATTGAAGCAATATTTTTCTTTACCATTAAGCTGTATTTAATTAAAAAAAAATAATTTGTATGCTGCTTAAATTATACCCCATACCACTAAAATTGTTAATACTAACATGCAAACATTTTGTTAGCTCAAAATTTAAACTAAAACTACAACTAATTTAGTAACCAAATTTAAGTAAGCAGCATACAATTTTATAACAATTATGAAATTTTGAATCAAATGGTAAAGAAAATTCATAATAATTGATTGAATATACAATATACCGTTGATGGTCAGACACTTTTTTTAATAAAATTTTAATCCTATCCTCTTCTTACACTTTTAGTTTAGATTTAAATTATTAAAATCAATGTACGCACGTACCGCACTACGTACAATTACGGAATGAATCGCGTCTGATGCATATTTTCGCACGATATGCATCAGTTGGGAGGGATTTACAGATTGTTCGTATTGTAAATTGGTGGTAACAAAAGTTGAATAAACGGTTTTGTGCTTTTGTAGATCGTGCTGGTGTGATGTTGTTGAAAGCCTGAAACAAATAAATCATCATGAGTTAAAGCTACAATTTTCATTAAAATAATTCAAAGATTAGCAAATAAGTTTGACAGTTACAAAACAAATAATGACACAAAAATAAAATAAAAAGTTTATTGATTTCTGATCAGTATGACAGTTACAAGATTGTGGCAATAAGTTAGATCTGTAAAAGAAATAATTAACATTAATAGTTTGTCATTGACATATATGTTTGACAGATTGTTGCTGAACTGTTGGATGTCAAATTAATGCTGAAAAGCCAGATTATTAATTTGTTACTAAACTATTAAATTGCTATAACCGCCAAACTATAGATGAAATATCAAATTGTTTTTAAAATTTTCCAATTGTTGACAAAACTGTCAAATTATTTCAAAAATGTCAACTAAAAAAAGTTGAAACTATCAAATTATTGATAAATTTGTTGCCGAACTGTCCAAGGTCAAATTAATCTTATAACTGTCAAGTAGATAATAAAAACTGCAAAATTGTTGTTATACTGTCAAATTTTTGATGAAATTGCAAATGTTTCTAAATTGTCAAATTGTTGATAAACTATCAAATTAATGCTAAAACTGTAAAGATATTAAAAAAAAAACTGTAAAATAGTCACTAAACTATGAACTGAGAAAATGTTGAAACCATTAAATGATAGATAAATCAACTAAACTGTTGATAAACTGTAAAATGATTGTTATAACTATCAAATAGTTTATAAAATTATTGGTTGTCAAAGTGTTCACCAAACCTTAATTGTTGCTAAATGATTAGTTATAAAATTAAATTAAAAAACTGTAATATTTTGACAAATTTGCAATGTTGATTGTCAAACTGTTAAATTGTCAAATTGATTATAAGCTGTCAAAATATACTAAACTGTCAAATTGCGTTAAACTGTCAAATTGCACTGAAATGTTAAATTATGCTGAACTATCAAATTATTTTGACAATTAACGGATTATTCTTGTCATTCCTCCTAATATTTTAACTGCTAGTAGCATTCAAATTAAATATCACTTTATTTTTGAAACAATATAAAATGTACGCTTTTTTAAAGTTTCACATAATAGATCATATTTGACAAATAAAATAAAAATAAAAGTCAGCAATGTAAAAATCCGGCCAAAATATGGCAAAAAGTATTAACATCCGGATATTACAAAATAAAAAGTATCAAAAATTGCTTAAAACAATTAAAACCAGTCCAGTAAATAACAAAACTATCAAAATTTTGCTTTAAAGTAGTAAATCCGTTCATTAAAAGTTAGCAATGTAAAAATCCGGCCATAAAATGTTATTCAGTACTAAAATCCGGTAATTAAATATTAAAAATATTACAATCCGGCCACAAAGCTTAAAATTTATGTTAAAAAATATCAGAATGCGGCCATAAAAAGTCAAAAATATCAAATACTAATTAAAAAATAGGAAAAAATTAAAAAATCCGGCTAGTAAATAACAAAAATATTAACATGTACTCAAATCCGCTCATTAAATGTCAACAATACAAAAATCCGGCCATAAAATGGCAAACAGTACTAAAATTCGGCCATTAAATGTTGAAAATATTAAAATTCGGCCACAAAACTTTAGATTTAAGTAAAAAATAGTAAAATCTTAATTATGAAATTTAAAAAAATTGCCAGGTAAATAACAAAACTATCAAAATTTTAATTTAAAGTATCAAAATTCATTTATTTGTATCAACAACGCAAAAATCCGGCCATAAAATAGCAAACAATACTAAAATCCAAAATTCGGCTATAATGGTAAAAATAACAAAATTAAATTTTATAAAAAACCAAAATTCAATAATAAAATGTCAATAATTTGACCAGAAAATTCAAAATTGTAAAAAAAGTATAAAACAAATGTTATAAACACTAAAATTTGGCCACAAAATTTAAGAATCACATAAAAAATACCAAAATTTGGTTGAAAAACGTCTTTAGTTATAAAATAGCAAAATAAAATAATAAAATCATTAAAAAACAATAAATCCAGTTATAAAATGTTAAAAATATTAAAAACTTAAAAAATATGTATTGCAAAGTATTAAAATTCAGCCATTGACTGCTAAAAATATTAAAATTAGTTTAAATTGAACTCTAATTCATGATTACCATTGAGTAGTTTGAACTGAAGTTCCCAAGTATTTATCATCAAGAGATTAAAAGTTATTTCTATCTACAAGCTTTAAAAGTCTCTATTATAAAATGTTAAAAATAACAAAATGGAATCTTTCAACATCAAAATATTGTTGGAAAGCACCAAAAAATAAACTTTTGAAAAATGTATTTTTTTTAATAAAATCTTGAAAATCTGGCTAAAAACTGTAGAAAAGTGCAAAGTTCTATTCATAATATCTAAAATAGCTATAAAATATTTTCAAAAAGCACTAAAATCCAGCCATAAACTGTTGTAAAGTGTAAACTTCTATTCATTAAATTTTAAAATTACTAAATCCGGTCTTGAAACATAAAAACATTATTAGAAAGCACCGAAATCCGGCTATAAACTGTTAAAAAATAGAAAATATTAACTTAAAAAAAAAAAGAAACCGGCTTTAAAACATCAAAATATAGTTAGGAAATAACAAAATTCGGCTATAAACTATTAAAAAGTGCAAAATTCATTTTATAAAATGTCAAAGTTATTAACTGTTAAAAAGTGCAAAATTCTATCATAAAAGTAAAAATAGCTAAATTAAAATGATTTTAGATCAAAAAAAGTTAAAAAAATCCAAAAATATATTTATAAAATAGCGAACTCCGGCTATAAAATATCAAAATATTAGCAAAAAAATAAAAATCTAGTCATAAACTGTCGATAAGTACAAAATTCTATCCATAGAATGTCAAAAATTAAACCATAAAGTATAAAAATATTGTAAAAAAGTTTGAAAATTTATCATATACTATTAAAAACTGAAATATTTTAGTTATATAAAGTCAAAAATAGCATAAAATATTAAAATAATTCACAAAAAAATGTCATAAGTAGCTAAATTTGGTTTTCAAATTGTCCAAAATACACTAAAATCTGGCCATAAACTGTTAAAAAATTGCAAAATATGAAAATATTAATTAGCAATTATGATCATACAAAAAAATAGAAATTATTTATTTAGTAAACTGTTACTTTTGATTACAATTAAAATTTGATTTTACTTAATTCCAATTCAAACTATTCGCTGAAAAATTATACTCAGGGCATTTGAGTTGCTTCAACAACAGTTTGAAATATTTGTTGATCAAAACAGCTAAAATTATGACTTGTGCTAGCCTATGCTGATTAGAAGAGGAAAGAGTTTGTTGGTTAAGTAAATTTGTTTTTTAAAACCTCAATAGTGTATCAAAGGTACTACTATGTAATTTAAGATTATGCAAGTGTAATTGTATGATTTTGTAAAAGTGTAATTGTGTAAAAGTAAAAAAAAATTAAATAAGAGAGTTGATATGTGATGTGTATTATTGGAATCTAAATTTGTAAAAAAATCTGAAAAAAAATCCATCAACTTTGAAAGTTAATAAAAAGGGTTGAGAGTACAAATTCAAAAATTTGATACATTAAATAATGAACGCTCTCCTGCTCTATCGAATGAGACTAATCTTCATCTCAAATTTTGTAAGAGGAATAGGCTTTTGCGTATCACTACTTTTTGCCATTTTTTTTTTTTAACTTTCACTGATTTATTTCTTATGTTAAAAATATAAAAATAAAAATGTCCAGTACAAAAATGTTAACAAAATTTTCTCAAATTCAAATAGTTCTAATGTCCTAAAGTCCAAAAAAATTTGTAAGAATAACAAAATTTGTTTCTTAAAACCTCATCAAAGTTGCTTTTGCTTGATAACAAATTTGTAAAGTTACTATAAGTTTTGTAATAAGTTCAGAAAAATCTGTCAACAAAATTGTAAAATTTATTAAATGCGTTGTTTTGACTCTTAAAGCCTCAACAATGTACTTTAATTTATTTTCCAATCTAATAACTAAGATTCAAATATAACAATTTTTGTGAATATGTTGGCCCAAATTTTGGAAATTGAAATTTCCAAAAAGTTCAAGATAACATTAATAGTCTCAAGCAGTAAATCATAATCGGTGTCCACCACCAAATCATTAAAAATTAAAAAAAAACGTTACTCAAATATGAAACAGAATTTGTTCACAAAGTTGGTCTTAAAATGTTGCTAACACTTATATTAACAAATATTTGGGCGAATGAGTGTGCATTTTAGTTCAAATTATTGAATGGTAATTATGATCTATAGTGACTAAAGTGTTGCTCATCAAGAGATTAAATATTACCTAATAATTCTAATTCCTTAATAACAGATTTTTGGTCGGGTTAGATAGAAACTCTATTTCAAACTACTCGCTAGTAATTATAATTTAGAGTAACCCACCCACCCGCCCATATGTTGGATATCAAAAAAATAAATATCACCGGATTAAAGACATTCTTATACTTGCAGAGAAAAAG
Organism: Tachinus rufipes; assembly: GCA_963932245.1. Lineage (NCBI taxonomy): Eukaryota > Metazoa > Arthropoda > Insecta > Coleoptera > Staphylinidae > Tachinus > Tachinus rufipes. The sequence goes on along the minus strand of OZ010743.1, from coordinate 1,807,149 downwards.
AAATTTCAATATCTTGATAACACACTTTTGGGTGGATGGGTACTCCAGTTCATACTACTTAATGATAATTATGATCTGGTGTGAACCATTGGTTATCAAAAGATTAAATATCACCTTTTTCTTTTTAGACTAAAAGACTTCCAAACTTGAAGATAGGAGAAACTTTCAATTCTTTGATAACAAAAACTTGGGCGAGTGGGTGGTTACTCCAGTTCAGATTACTTACTGCTAATCATAATTGGGAGTAACCTCACGTATTGGTAATTAAAAAATTGAATATTTTTCTCCCCAAAATAAGAGATTTCTAACATTTGCAAAGATTTCAATTTCTTTAATAACAAACTTGAATGGGTGGGACTGCATTCTAATTCAAACTACTCAATAATTATTTTAATTTAAAGGAAGCCACCCACACGCCCAAGTATTGATCATCAAGTGATTAGATATAAACTCTTTTATCTTGGACAAAAAAGCTTATATTGTTTGCAAAAAAGAAAAATTTTAATTTATTTGATAACAAACATTTAAGTGAGTAAATAGGCATTTCAGTTTAAGGTAATTAAATTCTGGAGTGACCCACCCAAGTGTTCGTTATTAGGAAATTAAATATCACTTTCTCCTTTTCTGACTAAGGAACTTCTAACACATGCAGAGAAGAAAAATTCCAATTTATTAATAACAAACACTTGGTCTGTGGGTGGGTATTCTTAATTTAAATAACTTGCTGGTAATCATAATTTGAAGTGACCCACCCATCCACCCAAATATTTGTTCATCTCCTCCTTCTTGGACAAAGAAACTTATGCATACAAAAAAAATTGAATTTCTTGATAACAAACTTTTGAGTAAATAGGTAAGCATTTCAGTTTAAACTTGTTAATAATTATAATCTTAAATAACCCACCTACGTGCCAAAGTGTTTATTAAGAGATTGGATACCACTTCTTCATTTTGTGGCGTTTGCAAATATAAAAATTATTTCATTCTCTAATTTCAAGATTGAATTGATTATTTAGACAATATCAATGATTGAGTTTATATGTAGAATTGTTTTTTAAAAACGTTTTAAATAAAAGTAAAAATTGGTTTATTTGAAAAAAAAAAAGAAAAAATTGAATTTGAAACAGCTTTAGTTTAATCCAAAAAATTTACCTTTTGGAGATTATATTGATCAACTTAAAATACCAACAATCAACATTGCAATGTTCAAAATAATAAAATTATTTAGATAATTTAATAGTTTTATCTATAATTGTTAAAGTACCAATTTAATTGCACAAATTCCATGTTTAAAAATAATGAAATTATTCAGATAATTGGACAATTATCTAGAACTGTTAAAATGCCAACTTAATTCTATAAATTCAATGTCTACAAACTTAAAATATCAATAATCAACATTGCAAAGTTCAAAAATAATAAAATTATTTAGATAATTTGACAGTTTAATCTGTAACTGTCAAATTAGCAATATAATTTTATAAACTTAATATCTACTAACTCAAAATATTAACAATTGCAATGTTCAATTTGACAGTTTCATCTACAACTGTCAATGTGTCAACTTAATTCAACTACTCAAAATATCAAGAACAAACTTTGCAAAGTTTAAAATAATAAAATTATTTAAATAATTTGACAGCATCATCTACAAGTGTCAAAATGCTAACTTAATTCCTGAAATTCCATGTCTTAAAGCATCAACAATCAACATAACAGTATTAAAAATATTGAAATTGTTTAGTTAATTTGACAGTTTCATTTACAACTGTCAAAGTGTCAATTTAATAAAATTTATTCAAAAATAATTTCAAATTTTTTTAATTTTTGTTTTAAGAATGGGCCAAGAAATTTAAAATATAAAAATTTTGATTCTAATTGAATAAATATATAAAGCTTAAATGGTTGAAGTCTATAGAGTATAAAGATAACATTTAAAAAATGATTTTAAAAAAATATATTTTATATATAAAAAATTAATCAAAGTCTATGGAGTATAAATTGAATGAGGTCGATAGAGTATAAACATAACATTCAAAAGATTACTAAAAAAAAACAATTTCATATAAAATTAGAATTTAAAAAAATTTAATCAAGGTTTATGCAGTATAAATTGGATGAGGTCGATAGAGTATAAACAAAACATTCAAAAAATTATTAAAAGAAAAATAATTTTTTTATAAAAAAATTAATAAAGGTCTATAGAGTATAAATTGAATGAGGTCGATAGAGTATAGACAAAACATTTAAACGATTAATAAAATAAAAATAAATTTTATATAAAATTGTAATTTAAATTTTTTTAATCAAGATCTATGGAGTATAAATTTAATTAATAAGCTTAACAAAATAATTAAAGCAACAATTTCAAGCAAATTTAATTAATTACACAAATGCAATTCAATTACCTTAATATAATATCCAACGATGGTAGAAATATCAATTTAATCCTTTAGTATGACGCACCAAACACAAAAAGCACTTAATTTACTGCACAACACATCACGCCAGCTCGACCGAAAAACACGTACTGAGCTCCTGCTGCGCGGACACCGCTTATATAGCCTCGGTTTCTCCCACTCGTAGCCGTTGATATTTTAAATAATTACAATTTCTACAAATTGCATTTTTGTTAGGAAAAAGACATTTTTGAGACATGCAAATAAAAGAATCCATACAGAAAAATCCCAGCTTTCGTATGGTTTAAACCAGAATTGGCTACGATGTTGCATTCATCCCCTAAACTACCCTTAAACTTTAAAAGCAATAAAAAAATAGTAAATGATTTTTTAAAATTATGAAATTAATACAGGGCAATTGTATAATTACCCTTAATAAGCTGTCAGTTGTATAATTGCAATTAATTTAGTATTAATTGAATTATTAATTGAATTAATAAATATATTCATAGCAACCCCATCAAAACTTCAAATGATCCTAAAATATATCAAATCAACATTATTTAATCTCCTCATTACGATTCTGCAGGTTGCAAAGCTCTAAATTGTGTAGTTTGGCCAATTCGGCTATATCAACATTAACTAACCTCAATAATTTCATTAACAAAATATTCAATGAAAACGTACAAATCATGTAAAAGCAATATGATATTCGTGTTGGCTGACTTGAATATGTTATGTTAGCATATATTTGAAGCCTCAAAGTGATTACATAATTATCCGATTTTGTTAATGTACATGTCTTGAATTGAGCACTTCGGAGGCTCCTGGAAAGCTGAATTTTGTTTTGTGTATGTTGTAATATGTCCTAATCAGTTTGGTATTAGTAGCAGGTGAATTAAAAGTTTGCATAATGGATTTTCAGAAATGTGTATTTTTAGGTTGCATTTTTTGTGTATCATAATTTGACAACTTTGAAATTGTTGGCTGCTTCTACTTAATTGATTGCGGTATTTTGAAACCTACACAGAACAAAATTCAGCTCTCCATGAGGCCCCAAAGTGCTCAATTCGGGACATGCACTTTAACAAAATCAAATCATTATATAATCATTTTGAAGCTTCAAATATATGCTTACATAACATATTCAAGTCAGCCAACACGAATATAGTATTGGTTTTAGATTACAATTTGTACTTTTCTCACTTCAGCCCCCATCAACATTAACTAACCTCAATTGTTGATTAATAAAATATTCAATAAAAACGTACAAATTATAAAAAAGCAATATTATATTCGTGTTGGTGCTATTGAATATGTTATGTTAGCATACAATTGAGCCCCCAAAATGGTTACGTAATGATTCAATTTTGTTAATGTGCATGTCCCAAATTGAGCAGTTGGGGGGCTCCTTGAAAGCTGAATTTTATTCTGTGTAGGTTTCAAAATACCACAATCAATTCAGTAGAAGCAGCCAATAATTTAAAAATTGTCATACTATAATACACAAAAAATGCAACCTAAAAATACACATTTCTGAAAATGCAATTTGCAAACTTTTAATTTACTAGCCACTAATACTAAACTGATTAGGATATTTTACAACATACACAAAACAAAATTCAGCTTTCCAGGAGCCCCCGAAGTGCTCAATTCGAGACATGTACTTTAACAAAATCGAATCATTATGTAATCATTTTGAGGCTTCAAATATATGCTAACATAACATATTCAAGTCAGCCAACACGAATATGATATTGCTTTGACATGATTTGTACGTTTTTATTGAATATTTTGTTAATGAAATTATTGAGGTTAGTTAATGTTGATATAGCCGAATTGGCCAAACTACACAATTTAGAGCTTTGCAACCTGCAGAATCGTAATGAGGGGATTAAATAATGTTGATTTGATATGTTTTAAGATCATTTAATGATTTGATGGGGTTGCTATAAATATATTAATTAACTTAATTAATAATTCAACTAATACTAAATCAATTGCAATTATACAACTGACAGCTTATTAAGGGTAATTATACAATTGCCCTGTATCAATTTCATAATTTTAAAAAATCATTTACTATTTTTTTATTGCTTTTAAAGTTTAAGGGTAGTTTAGGGGATGAATGCAACATCGCAGCAAATTCTGGTTTAAACCATACGAAAGCTGGGATTTTTCTGTATGGATTTCTTTAATTGCATGTTTCAAAAATGTCTTTTTCTTAACGAAAATTCAATTTGTAAATATTGTAATTATTTAAAATATCAACGGCTATGAGTGGGAGAAACCGAGGCTATATAAGCGATGACGGCGCAGCAGGAGCTCAGTACGTGTTTTTCGGTCGAGCTGGCGTGATGTGTTGTGCAGTAAATTAAGTGCTTTTTGTGTTTGGTGCGTCATACTAAAGGATTAAATTGATATTTCTACCATCGTTGGATATTGTGTTAAGGTAATTGAATTGCATTTGTGTAATTAATTAAATTTGCTTGAAATTGTTGCTTTCATTATTTTGTTAACCTTATTAATTAAATTTATACTCTATAGATCTTGATTAAAAAAATTTAAATTACAATTTTATATAAAATTTATTTTATTTTAGTAATCTTTTAAATGTTACGTTTATACTCTATCGAACTCATTCAATTTATACTCTATAGACCTTTATTAATTTTTTTTATAAAAAAAATAATTTTTTGAATGTTTTGTTTATACTCTATCGACCTCATCCAATTTATACTGCATAGACCTTGATTAAATTTTTTTAAATTTTAATTTTATATTAAATTGTTTTTTTTTTAATAATCTTTTGAATGTTATGTTTATACTCTACCGACCTCATTCAATTTATACTCCATAGACTTTGATTAATTTTTTATATATAAAATTTATTTATTTTAAATAATTTTTTAAATGTTATGTTTATACTCTATCGACCTCAACCATTTAGGCTCTATATATTTATTCAATTAGAATCAAAATTTGTGTTTTATTTTTTAAATTTTTTGACCCATTCTTAAAACAAAAATTTAAACTATTTTTGAATAAATTTTATTAAATTGGCACTTTGACAGTTTTAAATGAAACTGTCAATTTAACTAAACAATTTCAATATTTTTAATACTGCATTGTTGATTGTTGATGCTTTAAGACATGAAATTTCAGGAATTAAGTTAGCATTTTGACACTTTTAGATGATGCTGTCAAATTATTGAAATAATTTTATTATTTTAAACATTGCAAAGTTTGTTCTTGATATTTTGAGTTGTTGAATTAAATTGACACATTGACAGTTGTAGATGAAACTGTCAAATTGAACATTGCAATTGTTAATATTTTGAGTTAGTAGATATTAAGTTTATAAAATTAAATTGCTAACTTGATATTTACAGATTAAACTGTCAAATTATCTAAATAATTTTATTATTTTTAAACTTATTAATATTTTAAGTTTGTAGACATTAAATTTGTGGAATTAAGTTGGCATTTTAACAGTTCTAGATAATTGTCCAATTATCTGAATAATTTCATTATTTTTAAACATGGAATTTGTGCAATTAAGTTGGTACTTTAACAATTATAGATGAAACTATCAAATTATCTAAATAATTTTATTATTTTGGACATTGCAATGTTGATTGTTGGTATTTTAAGTTGATCAATATAATCTCCAAATAAGTAAATTTTTTGGATTAAACTAAAGCTGTTTCAAATACAATTTTTTCTTTTTTTTTTTCAATTAAACCAATTTTTACTTTTATATAAAACGTTTTTAAAAGACAATTCTATATATAAACCCAATCATCGATATTGTCTAAATAATCAATTCAATCTTGAAACTAGAGAATGAATTATTTTTTATATTTGCTAACGCCACAAAATGAAGAAGTGGTATCCAATCTCTTGATAAACACTTTGGCACGTAGGTGGGTTATTTTAAATCATAATTACCAACAAGTTTAAACTGAAATGCTTACCCATTTACTTAAAAGTTTGTTATCAAGAAATTCAATTTTTTTTTGTAAGCATAAGTTTCTGTGTCCAAGAAGGAAGAGATGATATCTTATCTTTTGATAACAAATATTTGGGTCATTCCAAATTATGATTACCAGCAAGTTGTTTAAATTAAGAATACCCACCCACAGACCAAGTGTTTGTTATTAATAAATTGGAATTTTTCTTCTCTGCATGTGTTAGAAGTTCCTTAGTCAGAAAATGAGGAAGTGATGTTTAATTTCCTGATAACCAACACTTTGGTGGGTCACTCCAGAATTTAATTAGTTTAAACTGAAATGCTTATTTACTCACTTAAGTATTTGTTATTAAATAAATTAATATTTTTCTTTTTTGCTAACAATATAAGCTTTTTTGTCCAAGATAAAAGAGGTTATATCTTATCACTTGATGATCAATACTTGGGCGTGTGGGTGGCTTCCTTTAAATTAAAATAATTATTGAGTAGTTTGAACTAGAATGCAGTCCCACCCATTCAAGTTTGTTATTAAAGAAATTGAAATCTCTGCAAGTGTTAGAAGTCTCTTATTTTGGAGAGAAAGAAGTGATATTCAATTTCTTAATGTTACTCTCAATTATGATTACCAGTAAGTAGTTTGTACTGGAGTAAACACCCATCCGCTCAAGTTTTTGTTATCAAAGAATTGAAAGTTTCTCCTATTTTAAGTTTGGAAGTCTTTTAGTCTAAAAAGAGAGAAGTGATATTTAATCTTTTGATAACCAATGGGTCACATCAAATCATAATTATCTTTAAGTAGTTTGACTGGAGTACCCATCCACCTAAAAGTGTGTTATCAAGAAATTGAAATTTTTTTTTCTCTGCAAGTATAAGAAATCTTTTAATTCGGTGAGAAAGAGGTGATATTTAATTTCTTAATATCTAACATATGGGCAAGTGGGTGGGTTACTTTAAATTATAATTACTAGCGAGTAGTTTGAAATAGAATTTCTATTCAACCCGACCAAAAATCTGTTATTAAGGAATTAAAATTTTTAGGTAATATTTAATCTCTTGATGAGCAACACTTTAGTCACTATAGATTATAATTACCATTCAGTAATTTGAACTAAAATGCACACTCATCCGCCAAAATATTTGTTATTAAAGAATTGAAAATTTTCTGAAAACATTTTTAGACCAACTTTGTGAACAAATTCTGTTTCATATTGGAGTAACGTTTTTTTATATTTTTAATGATTTGATGGTGGTCACCGATCATGATTTACTGCTTGAAACGATTAAAGTTATCTTGAAACATTTTGGAGATTTCAATTTCCAAAATTTGGGCCAACATATTCACAAAAATTGTTTAATCTTAGTTATTAGATTGGAAAATAAATTAAAGTACATTGTTGAGGCTTTAAGAGTCAAAATAACGTTTTTAATAAATTTTACAATTTTGTTGACAGAATTTTCTGAACTTAACAAAACTTATAGTAACTTTACAAATTTGTTATCAAGCAAAAGCAACTTTGATGAGGTTTTAAGAAACAAATTTTGTTATTCTTACAAATTTTTTTGGACTTTAGGACATTAGAACTATTTGAATTTGGGAGAATTTTGTTAACATCTTTGTATTAGACATTTTTATTTTTATATTTTTAACATAAGAAATAAATCAGTAAAAGTTGAAAAAAAATTGGCAAAAAGTAGTGATACGAAAAAGCCTATTCCTCTTACAAATTTTGAGATAAAGATTAGTCTCATTCGATAGAGCAGGAGAGCGTTTATTATTTAATGTATCAAATTTTTGAATTTGTACTCTCAACCCTTTTTATTAACTTTTAAAGTTGATAGAATTTTTTTCAGATTTTTTTACAATTTTAGATTCCCAATAATACACATCAAATATCAACTCTCTTATTTAATTTTTTTTTCACTTTTACACAATTACACTTTTACAAAATTATACAATTACATTTGCATAACCTTAAATTACATACTAGTAGTATCTTTGATACACTAATGAGGTTTTAAAAAACAAATTTATTTAATCAACAAACTCTTTCCTCTTCTAATCAACATAGGCTAGCACAAGTCATAATTTTAGCCGTTTTGATCAACAAATATTTCAAACTGTTGTTGAAGCAACTCAAATGCCCTGAATATAATTTTTTAGTGAATAGTTTGAATTGGAATTAAGTAAAATCAAATTTTAATTTTAATCAAAAGTAACAGTTTACTAAATAAATAATTTCTATTTTTTTGTATTATCATAATTGCTAATTAATATTTTCATATTTTGCAACTTTTTAACAGTTTATGGCCAGATTTTAGTGTATTTTGTACAATTTCAAAACCAAATTTAGCTACTTATGACATTTTTATGTAAATTAATTTATTATTTTATGCTATTTTGACTTTTTATAACTAAAATATTTTAGTTTTTAACAGTATATTATAATTTTACTTTATGGTTTAATTTTTGACATTCTATGGATAGAATTTTGTACTTATCAACAGTTTATGACTAGATTTTTATTTTTTTGCCAATATTTTGATATTTTATAGCCGGAATTTGCTATTTTATAAATATATTTTTGGATTTTTTTAACTTTTTTTTATCTAAAAATATTTTAATTTAGCTATTTTTACTTTTATGATAGAATTTTGCACTTTTTAGCAGTTAATAACTAAATTTTTGACATTTTATAAAATGAATTTTGCACTTTTTAATAGTTTATAGCCGAATTTTGTTATTTTCTAACTATATTTTGATGTTTTAAAGCCGGATTTTTGATTTTTTTTAAATTAAAATGTTCTATTTTTTAACAGTTTATAGTCGGATTTCGGTGCTTTCTAATAATGTTTTTATGTTTCAAGACCGGATTTAGTAATTTTAAAACTTAATGAATAGAAGTTTACACTTTACAACAGTTTATGGCTGGATTTTAGTGCTTTTTGAAAATATTTGATAGCTATTTTAGATATTATGAATAGAACTTTGCATTTTTCTACAGTTTTTAGCCAGATTTTCAAGATTTTATTAAAAAAAATACATTTTTCAAAAGTTTATTTTTTTGGTGCTTTCCAACAATATTTTAATGTTGAAAGATTCCATTTTCTTATTTTTAACATTTTATAATAGAGACTTTTAAAGTTTGTAGATAGAAATAACTTTCAATCTCTTTGAATATAAATACTTGGGCACTTCAGTTCAAACTACTCAATAGTAATCATGAATTAGAGTTCAATTTATACTAATTTTAATATTTTTAACAGTCAATGGCTGAATTTTAGTACTTTGCTATACATATTTTTAAGTTTTGTGACCGGATTTTAATATTTTTAACATTTTATAACTGGATTTATTGTTTTTATTCCTTTTATTATTTTATGTTGCTATTTTATAACTAAAGATATTTTTCAGCCAAATTTTGGTATTTTTTATGTGATTCTTAAGTTTTGTGGCTGGGCTTTAGTGTTTTTAACAAACATTTTATACTTTTATTACAATTTTGAATTTTCTGGTCAAATTATTGACATTTTATTATTGAATTTTGGTTTTTTATAAAATTTAATTTTGTTATTTTTACCATTATAGCCAAATTTTGGATTTTAGTATTGTTTGCTATTTTATGGCCGAATTTTTGCGTTGTTGATACAAATAAATGAATTTTGGTACTTTCAATCAAAATTTTGATAGTTTTGTTATTTACCTGACAATTTTTTTAAATTTTATAATTATTATTTTACTATTTTTTACTTAAATCTAAAGTTTTGTGGCCGAATTTTAATATTTTCAAGATTTAATGGCCGGATTTTAGTAGTGTTTGCCACTTTATGGCCGGGTTTTTGTACTTGTTAATATTTTTGTTATTTACTGGACGGATTTTTTTAAATTTTTTATGATTTTTAATTAGATTTCAATATTTTTGATTTTTATGGCCGCATTCTGGTATTTTTTAACATAAATTTTAAGCTTTGTGACCGGATTGTAATATTTTTAATATTTAATTACAGGATTTTAGTACTGAATAACATTTTATGGCCGGATTTTTACATTGCTAACTTTTATTGAACGGATTTACTACTTTTAAGCAAAATTTTGATAGTTTTGTTACTTACTGGACTGGTTTTAATTGTTTTGAGCAATTTTTGATATTTTTATTTTGTTTATCCGGATTTTAATATTTTTTGTCATATTTTGGCCGGATTTTTTTATTGCTGACATTTATTTTTGTTTTATTTGTCAAATATGATCTATTATGTGAAACTTTGAAAAAACGTACATTTTATATTGTTTCAAAAATTAAGTGATATTTAATTTGAATGCGTCTACTAGCAGTTAAAATATCAGGAGGAATGACAAGAATAATCTATTAATTGCCAAAATAGTTTGATAGTTCAACATAATTTGACATTTCAGTACAATTTGACAGTTTAACGCAATTTGACAGTTTAGTATATTTTGACAGCTTATAATCGATTTAACAGTTTGACAATTAACATTGCAAATTTGTCAAAATATTACAGTTTCTTAATTTAATTTTATAACTAATCATTTAGCAACATTTAAGGTTTGGTCAACAGTTTAACAACCAATAATTTTATAAACTATTTGACAGTTATATCAATCATTTTACAGTTCATCAACAGTTTAGTTGATTTATCTATAATTTGATGATTTCAACACTTGCTCAGTTCATTGTTTAGTAACTATTTTACAGTTTTTTTTAATAGCTTGACAGTTTTAGCATTAATTTGATAGTTTATCAACAATTTGACAATTGGCAGTTTAGAAACAATTGCAATTTTATCAAAAATTTGACAGTATAACAACAATTTTGCAGTTTTTATTATCTACTTGACAGTTATAAGATTAATTTGACCGTGGACAGTTCAGCAACAGATTTATCAATAATTTGATAGTTTCAACATTTTTTAGTTGACATTTTTGAAATAATTTGACAGTTTTGTCAACAATTGGAAAATTTTAAAAACAATTTGATGTTTCATCTATAGTTTGGCGGTTATAGCAATTTAATAGTTTAGTAACAAATTAATAATCTGGCTTTTCAGCATTAATCTGACATCTAACAGTTTAGCAACAACTGTCAAACATATATGTCAATGACAAACTGTTAATGTTAATTATTTCTTTTACGGATCTAACTTATTGCCACAATCTTGTAACTGTCATACTGATTAGAGATCATTAAACTTTTTATTTTATTTTTGTGTCATTATTTGTTTTGTAAATGTCAAACTTATTTGCTAATCTTTGAATTATTTTAATGAAAATTGTAGCTTTAACTCATGATGATTTATTTGTTTCAGGATTTCAACAACATCACACCAGCACGATCTACAAAAGCACAAAACCGTTGATTCAACTTTTGTTACCACCAATTTACAATACGAACAATCTGTAAATCCCTCCCAGCTGATGCATATCGTGCGAAAATATGCATCAGACGCGATTCATTCCGTAATTGTACGTAGTGCGGTACGTGCGTACATTGATTTTAATAATTTAAATCTAAATTAAAAGTGTAAGAAGAGGATAGGATTAAAATTTTATTAAAAAAAGTGTTTGACCATCAACGGAATATTGTGTATTCAATCAGTTATTATGAATTTTCTTTACCATTTGATTCAAAATTTCATAATTGTTTGTTATAAAATTGTATGCTGCTTACTTAAATTTGGTTACTAAATTAGTTGTAGTTTTAGTCTAGATTTTGAGCTAACAAAATGTTTGCATGTTGGTATTAACAATTTTAGTGGTATGGGGTATAATTTAAGCAGCATACAAATTATTTTTTTTTTAATAAAATACAGCTTAATGGTAAAGAAAAATATTGCTTCAATTCAATTCAAATTTGTTCACATCTGCATTCATTAAAACGTTTTGTATATTGCTTGCAATCCTTTTAATCAATCAAAATTATTGGGAAAGTATTGTAATATACAAAGCGTGAGTTACCCTAAATTACAAATTTGTAATTTAGGAACAGGATTATCTTTTAGGTTGGAAGTATGACCCAACCTCATCACATTAGTGAAGATCTGTAACCTGACCAGGTTTATTCAGATTGGATCTAGTGTAAGAGTTGAGGCCGGCATACTAAGTCCCCATCATTTCGAACGACGATTAGCATTTTGAAGATTGGTCAATCTTCTTAAAATGTTAATCTATAAGCGTTTGATCTAAAAAAGGGTAAACCCCTCATGCTTAGGGACATCTTCCTCTATTGCTATAGGTGGTTCGACCTTGATGGCACAGGTTAATAATAATAGGAATAATTGTATGTAGATGCAAACAAATAATTAAATTCCGTGGTTATTAAATTAAGTGTCCTAATTGAGGGATATGCAGGGAAGCAGTGAACTTCTATCCTCAGCTTTAAGCAAGTTTAAGGTAGGTCCGGCATTGAAGGGCGCCCAGAAGACGGGTGCCTTGTTGCATTTCAACTTTAAGCAAGATTAAAGGTTGGTCCGACTTTTGTTCGGTTTATTTAAGCGCACAAGTGGGTTGGCCGGTTCCTTTTATTTAGTAAAGTGACCATGATCCGATATCATGCTCCATCCCCAAATGCGTCGCGATAGGGTTGGGCAACGCATCCTTTGTGTTTCCTATAACCTTTCAAATCCTTTGTTTCCAATCCTTCTCCTGCTCAGGAATTAGTACCTTGATATGGTGGGCAGGCTTAATTTTAACAAAATCTAATTTATTCCTGATTCCATTCAAATTTATCCTGTTCTTAAATCAACAACAACTAGTTATAATTAGTTATATTATTTCAATTATTGCTTGTCAAAATTTTTCAAATATTAGTATATTAAATTGCGCAACATAAATTAATTTTTCAATTCAACCGCAATAATAGTTGATTTAGAATATGTTTAGGAAATTTAATTTAGTTATCTTTATTGTTATTACAATAATAATTTAGTTATTTAATTACAATTTATAAAGTCAATATTACAATTATCAACCTATTTCATTTTTTTTTTTAGTAAAGAATATTAAGTAAACGTAGCAACAACCACGGAGTTTTTCATACAACTAGTTCATGTATGTTTGGTTGCCTACGCTAACTTAACATTCCGTTAATATTAGCTTACTGAGTTATTGGATTACAGTTTGACATATTTTCCATAAAATATTTCATTATTTTACCATATTTTGACAATATCTGATATATTTTTTATTATACTTTGACAGTTTAATATATTTTTTATGTCAAATTTGGACAGTTTTTATGATACTACTTTTTATAACTTTTTCGTATCAGTTTGAAATTTTTTTAAATATTTTGTCAGTTGCAATTAGTCTTTTCATATTTCTTAATCAAATATACAATTTTAAATATATTTAAAATATATTTGATTTATACTAACACTTTGACGGGTGGGCGGGAACAAAGTTTATAAATATTGGGTCGGTGGTTTGATACAGTGTTCCCGCCCACCCGCTCAAGTATATGTTATCAAAAAATTAGCTTATTTTCACACTTGTTGCGTTTCTGCTGTTTTTAATGTGACAGATTGAATGACAGTTGTTACTAACACATCAGAGGTGGGTATAATAACATATTTTTTGATAACTAACATTTGGGCGGGTGGGTGGGAACAAAGTTTATAAATATTGGGTTGGTGGTTTGATATGGTGTTCCCACCCACCCGCCCAAGTATTTATTATCAAGAAATTTGTTTATTTTCACACTTGTTGCGTTTCTGCTATTTTAAATGTGACAGATTGAATGACAGTTGTCACTACTACGTCAAAGGTGAGCTGATTAACAAATTTCTTGATAACTAACACTTTTGCGGGTGGGCGGGAACAGAGTTTATAATTAATGGGCCGGTGGTTTGATACAGTGTTTCCGCCCACCCGCCCAAGTGTTTGCTATTAAGAAATTTGCTTATTCTCACATTGACAGATTGAATGACAGATGTCGTCTACACATCAGAGGTGGGTATAATAACAAATATTTTGATAACTAACACTTGGGTGGGTGGTTGGGCGGGAACAAAGTTTATAATTATTTGGTCGGTGGTTTGATATAGTGTTCCCGCCCACCCGCCCAACTGTTTGTTATCAAGAAATTTGTTTATTTTTACATTTGATGCGTTTCTGCTGTTTTTAATATGACAGATTGAATGACAGTTATCACTAACACATCAAAGGTGTGTATATTAACAATTTTCATGATAACTTACACTTGGGCGGGTGGGCGGGAACAAAGTTTATAAATATTGGACCGGTGGTTTAATCTAGTGTTCCCGCCCACCCGCCCAAGTGTTGTGCTATCAAGAAGTTTGCTTATTCTCACACTTGTTGCGTTTCTGCTGTTTTTAATGTGACAGATTGAATGACAGTTGTCACTAACACATCAGAGGTGGGTATAATAACAAATATTTTGATAAATAACACTTGGGCGGGTGGGCGGGAACACAGTTTTAAAGTATTGGGCCGGTGGATTAATACAGTGTTTCCGCCTACCCGCCCAAGTATTTGTTATCAAAAACTTTGTCTGTTCTTGACAGATAATTGATTTGATCAAAATTGGGCAAAATTCAGAGTACCGGTTTTGATCAAATTTACACATTTGGTGCTAATGGTATTGAAGTATATTTAAAAATATTTTCAAAAGTTTGTAATGTTTGGTTTTAGAATGATAAATCGATTAGATCAGAATTGAGCAAAATTCAGCGTACCGATTTTGATCAAATTTACACATTAGATGCTTATTGTATTAAAGTATATTTAAAAATAATTTCAAAATTTTTCAATGTTTGGTTTGAGAATAATGAATTTTGAATTCATCTTCTGTAGCACAGCAATAATTTACTTCAAATTAATTGAATCAAAATTGAGCAAAATTCAGCGTACCAATTTTGATCAAATTCTTACATTAAGTGCTATTGGTATTGAAGTATATCTGAAAATATTTTCAAAAGTTTTTAATGTTTGGTTTTGGAATGATATATTTTGACGTTACTTCTGTAGTACAATATTAATTTATTTCAAATCATTTAGATCAAAATTGAGCAAAATTTAGCGTACTGATTTTGATCAAATTCACACAATAGGAGCTAATGGTATTGAAGTATATTCTGAAAATAATTTCAAAATTTTTCAATGTTTGGTTTAGGAATAATAAGTTTTAAAATTATCTTCTGTAGTATACCATTAAGTTACTTTAAATCGGTTGGAACAAAATTGACTAAAATTCAGCGTACCGATTTTGACCAAATTTACACATTAGATGCTTATTGTATTGAAGTATATTTGAAAATAATTTCAAAACTTTTCAATGTTTGGTTTAAAAATGATACATTTTGACGTTACCTTCTGTAGTACAACATTAATTTATTTCAATTCAATTAGATCAAAATTGATCAAAAATCAGCGTACCAATTTTGACCAAATTTACACATTAGGTGCTAATTGTATTGAAATATACCTAAAAATAATTTTAAAAATTTCCAATGTTTGGTTTAGAAATGATGAATTTTGAAGTTACTTTTGTAGAACAACATTAATTTATTTCAGATCAATTAGATCAAAATTGAACAAAATTCAGCGTACCAATTTTGATCAAATTTACACATTAGGTGCTAATTGTATTGAAGTATACCTGAAAATAATTTCTAAATTTTTCATTGTTTGGTTTAGGAATGATACATTTTGAAGTTACCTTTGTAGAACAACATTGATTTATTTTAGATCAATTAAATCAAAATTGAGCAAAATTCAGGGTACCGATTTTAATCAAATTTACACATTAAGTGCTAATGGTATTGAAGTATATCTGAAAATAATTTCAAAATTTTTTAATGTTTGGTTTAGGAATGATGAATTTTGAAGTTACCTTTGTAGTACAACATTAATTTATTTCCGACCAATTAGATCAAAATTGAGCAAATTCAGCGTACCAATTTTGATTAAATTTACGCATTAGGTGCTAATGGTATTGAAGTATATCTGAAAATAATTTCAAAATTTTCCAATGTTTGGTTTAAGAATGATGAAGTTTGAAGTTATTTTCTGATGTATAGCATACATTTTTTTCAACTCAATTTGTTCAAAATTGAGCAAAATTAAACGTACCGATTTTGATCAAATTTTCACATTAGGTGCTAATGGTATTGAAGTATACCTAAAAATAATTTTAAAACTTTTCAATGTTTGGTTTTGGAATAACAAATTTTGACGTTACTTTTTTTAATACAACATTAAGATTTCAAATCAATTAGACCAAAATTGAGCAAAATTCAGCGTACCAATTTTGATCAAATTCACACATTAGGTGCTAATTGTATTGAAGTATACCTGAAATTAATTTCTAAATTTTTCAATGTTTGGTTTTGCAATGATAAATTTTGACGTTACCTTCTGTAGTACAACATTAATTTATTTCAAATCGATTAAACCAAAATTGAGCAAAATTCAGCGTATCGATTTTGATTAAATTTACACATTAGTTGCTAATAGTATTGAAGTATATCTGAAAATAATTTCAAAATTTTCCAATGTTTGTTTTAGGAATGATCAATTTTAACGTTACCTTCTGTAGTACAACATTAATTTATTTTAAATCAATTGAATCAAAATTGAGCAAAATTTAGCGTACCAACTTCGATAAAATTTACACATTAGTTGCTAATGGTATTAAAGTATATCTGAAAATGATTTCAAAATTTTCCAATGTTTGGTTTAGAAATGATGAATATTGAAGTTACCTTTGTAGAATAACATTAATTTATTTTAGATCAATTAGATCAAAATTGAGCAAAATTCCGCGTACCAATTTTGATCAAATTTACACATTATGTGCTAACGATATTAAATTATAGTTTGAATAAATTTTAAAAATTTCCAATGTTTGGTTTTGAAATGATAATTTTTGACGTTACCTTCTGTAGTACAACATTAATTTATTTCAAATCGATTAGATCAAAATTGCGCAAAATTCAGCGTACCGATTTAGCTCAAATTTACACATTATGTGCTAATTGTATTGAAGTATATCTGAAAATAATTTCAAAATTTTTTAATGTTTGGTTTTAGAATTATAAATTTTGACGTTACAATCTGTAGTACAACATTAATTTATTTCAAACTGATTGGATCAAAATTGAACAAAAGTTAGCGTACCGATTTTGATCAAATTTGCACATTAATTGCTAATGATAATTAAGTATGTTTTAAAATAATTTCAAAATTTTTCAATGTTTGGTTTAGGAATTATAAATTTTGAAGTTATCTTCTAAAGTAAAGCATTAAGTTATATCAAATCAATTGGATCAAAATTGAGCAAAATTAAGCGTACCGATTTTGATCAAATTTACACATTATCTGCTAATGGTATTGAAATATATCTGAAAATAATTTTAAAATTTTCGAATGTTTGGTTTACGAATAATCAATTTTGACGTTACCTTCTGTAGTATAACAATAATTTATTTTAAATCAATTTAATCAAAATTGACCAAAATTTAGCGTACCGATTATGATCAAATTTGCACATTAGTTGCTAATGATAATTAAGTATGTTTTAAAATAATTTCAAAATTTTTCAATGTTTGGTTTTGGAATGATAAATTTTGACGATACCTTTTGTAGTACAACATTAATTTATTTCAAATCGATTAGATCAAAATTGACCAAAATTCAGCGTACCGATTTTGATCAAATTTACACATTAGGTGCTAATGGTATTGAAGTATATCTGAAAATAATTTCAAAATTTTCCAATGTTTGTTTTAGGAATGATCAATTTTAACGTTACTTTCTGTAGTACAACATTAATTTATTTCAAATCAATTAGATCAAAATTGAACAAAATTTGGAGTACCGTTTTTGATCAAATTTACACATTAGGTACTAATGGTATTAAAATATATTTGAAAATAATTTCAAAATGTTTCAATGTTTGGTTTAGGAATGATGATTTTTGAAGTTATTTTCTACAGTACAGCATTAAAATTTATCAAATTAATTGGATCAAAATTGTGCAAAATTCAGCGTACCGATTTTGATCAAATTTACACATTAAGTGCTAATGATATTAAAGTATAGTTTGAATAAATTTTAAAATTTTTCAATGTTTGGTTTGGGAATGATGAGTTTCGAAGTTATCTTCTGTAGTATAGCAATAAGTTACTTCAAATTGATTGAATCAAAATTGAGCAAAATTAAGGTTACCGATTTTGATCAAATTTACACATTAGTTGCTAATGGTATTGAAGTATATCTGAAAATAATTTCAACATTTTTTAATGTTTGGTTTAGGAATGACAAATTTTGACATTACCTTCTGTAGTACAAAACTAATTTATTTCAAATCAATTAGATCAAAATTGAACAAAATTTGGAGTACCGTTTTTGATCAATTTTACACATTAGGTGCTAATGGTATTAAAGTATATTTTGAATTAATTAAAAAAATGTTCAATGTTTGGTTTAGGAACGATGAATTTTGAAGTTACCTTTGTAGAACAACATTAATTTATTTCAGATCATTTAGATCAAAATTGAGCAAATTTTAGCGTACCGATTTTTCTCAAATTTACACAATAGGTGCTAATGGTATTGAAGTATATTTGAAAATAATTTCAAAATTTTCCAATGTTTGGTTTAGGACTGATGAATTTTGACGTTACCTTCTAAAGTACAACATTAATTTATTTCAAATCAATTGAATCCAAATTGAGCAAAATTCAGCGTACTGATTTTGATCAAATTTACACATTAGTTGTTTTTGATAATTAAGTAAATTTTGAATTAATTTAAAAATTTTCCAATGTTTGGTTTTGGAGTAATCAATTTTGACGTTATCTTTTGTAGTACAACATTAATTTATTTCAAATCGATTAAATCAAAATTGAGCAAAGTTCAGCGTACTGATTTTGATCATATTTACACATTAGTTGCTTTTGATAATTAAGTAAATTTTGAAATAATTTAAAAAATTTCCAATGTTTGGTTTTGGAGTAATCAATTTTGACGTTATCTTTTGTAGTACAACATTAATTTATTTCAAATCGATTAAATCAAAATTGAGCAAAGTTCATCGTACCAATTTTGATCAAATTTACACATTAGTTGCTAATGGTATTAAACTATATTTTGAAATAATTTTAAAATTTTTCAATGTTTGGTTCAAGAATAATAAATTTTAACGTTACTCTTTGTAGTTTAACATTAATTTATTTTAAATCAATTAGATTAAAATTGAGCAAAATTCAGTGTACCGATTTTGATCAAATTTACACATTAGTTGCAAATGGTAAATAACTATATTTTGAAATAATTTCAAAATTTTCCAATGTTTGGTTTTAAAATAATAAATTTTAACGTTACCTTCTGTAGTGCAGTATTAATTTATTTCAAATCAATTAGATCAAAATTGAGCAAAATTAAACGTACCGATTTTGATCAAATTTGCACATTAGGTGCTATTGGCATTGAAGTATATCTAAAATTAATTTCAACATTTTTGAATGTGTAGTTTAAGTTTGATAATTTATGGCGTTATCTTCTGAAGTATAACATCAATTTATTTCAAATCAATTAAATCAAAATTGAGCAAAATTAAGCGTATCGATTTTGATTAAATTTACACATTAAGTGCTTATGATATTAAAGTAAGGTTTGAATAAATTTCAAAATTTTCCAATGTTTGGTTTAGGAATGATTAGTTTTGAAGTTATCTACTATAGTACAACATTAATTTATTTCAAATCATTTAGATCAAAATTGAGCAAAATTCAGCGTATCAATTTTGATCAATTTTACACATTAGTTGCTAATGGTATTGGAGTATACCTGAAAATAATTTCAACATTTTTCAATGTTTGGTTTAAGAATAATAAATTTTGAAGTTATCTTCTAAAGTACAGCATTAAGTTAAATCAAATCAGTTGGATCAAAATTGAGCAAAATTAAGCGTACCAATTTTGATCAAATTTACACATTAGGTGCTAATGATATTGAAGTATACCTAAAAATAATTTCAGAATTTTTCAATGTTTGGTTTAGGAATGATCAATTTTAACGTTACCTTCTGTAGTACAACATTAATTTATTTTAAATCAATTAGATTAAAATTTGGGCAAAATTCAACGAACCGATTTTGATCAAATTTACACATTAGTTGCTAATGGTATTAAAGTATATATTGAAATAATTTCAAAATTTTCCAATGTTTGGTTTAAGAATAATTAATTTTGAAGTTAGCTTGAATTAAATTTAGGCAAAATTTATACATTTATTATACATTCCAATACAATTTATTATTTAAATTTGTTTGCTTAACACATTAATTTTAAAGCGAACACCTGTGTACACTAACCCGCCACTGATTATCGCAAACAACAATGACTAACAATTCATTCCTTAGTATAGGTCATAAAAATGAATATTCAATTTCATTATTTTTTTTTAAATAGCTTTGCACAAGGCCACACTCAATTTATAAATAATGATTCAAAGCGATGTACGTTTGAAGCAACAATTTTTTAATCTAATTTCAATAAAACATGAAGGTTATCAACTATTAGCAGTAATATTGAGGACAGTTGTATTGAGACAGTATATATTATGTAATTAATTATTAAACAAAATATAAATAACTTCTTATTTATTTATTAATTAGCATAAAGTTCACAGTCACTGTCAGGGTTATGCAATTTAATAACAGATGATTAAATTAGAACTCACTGCGCAAGTGTGGATGACTTAACACAAATAATAATCGCCCATCTCGGCTATGAATCTATCTAACTAACGTTAGTAAGCAACGGTACAGCATGGGAAAAGTAATACTCCTCATAGTTGCCGCCGTATTGGCACTAATCGGTGTTAAAATACATCAAAGTTTACAACTAACACCACCTCCTTTATTAGATGAACCTTATTGGGGCCCTGGTAAAGCTGGTAAAGATGATACTGCAATTAAACCATTCAAAATCAACATTCCGGACGAGGTTAGTCGATTATATTTATTATCTAATCTATAGGTCAATATAATTTTAGATTTTGCTCGATTTGAAGCAACGTTTAAATAATAAACGGAGCCTACAAAAGGCTTTAGAAAATTCGGTTCATCATTACGGGATTAATAGTCATTTAATGGATGAAATTATAACATTCTGGAAAGATAAATATGATTGGAGGCAACGTGAAAAGTATTTAAATAAATATCCACAATTTAAAACAAAAATACAAGGTTTGGATATACATTATATTCATGTTAAGCCTCAGAATGTTAAAGGGAAACAAATTGTACCAATTATGTTATTACATGGTTGGCCCGGATCAATTAGGGAATTCTATGAATTGATTCCTTTGTTAACTACACCTCGCGAAGGAAACGATTTTGTTTTCGAATTAATAATTCCATCGTTGCCAGGCTATGGATTCTCACAAGCTGCTTCTAAGGAAGGTTTAGGTGCTCCGCAAGTTGCGGTTATTTTAAAAAATTTAATGATACGTCTTGGTTTTAATCAGTATTACCTACAAGGGGGCGATTGGGGTTCCGCAATTGCTACAATTATGGGTTCATTGTTTGAAAATAAAGTGTTAGGAATGCATTTAAATTTCTGTCTAAGCAGTACCCCTTTAACCAACCTTAAATTATTAATTGGAAGCCTTTACCCATCAGCTGTAATAGAAAAAGAATTCCAGCACAAATTGTACCCATTAAGTGATTATATTAGTAATTCCCTATTGGAATTTGGTTACATGCATTTACAAGCAACCAAACCTGATACTGTAGGTGTTAGCTTGAATGATTCACCCGTTGGTTTGGCTGCTTATATTTTAGAAAAATTCATAACCTGGACCAATCCTCAATTTAAATCCCGTTTGGATGGTGGATTGAAATCTAAATTTAAATATGAAGATTTGTTAGATAATGTTATGATTTATTGGGTTTCAAATTCAATTACAACTTCAATGAGGTTGTATTCGGAAACTTTAAGGAAGAATCAAGTTAATTTGGATAGGTTGGTATTTGTTGTTTTTTTATTAATTGGTTTTGATTGGGTTTCTGCTTTTAGTGTGGCTGTTAATGTACCTACAGCCTGTGCCAAATTTATGCACGAATTGTTGTATCAGCCTGATCATATGTTGGCTGATAAGTATACAAATATGGTGCAATCGAATGTGTTCCCTGATGGTGGACATTTTGCTGCGTTTGAGATGCCCGGTGTTATGGCTGATGATATTTGGTCAGCTGTTAATGTTATTCGAAGTATTAAGAAATGATTTATATTTTTTTTGTTTGAATAAATTTTTTTATTACGTATTGGTTTAATATTGCATGATCCTATTTTGATAACATTTATGCAACCTAAGTGGTGGGGGGAGCCCAAAATGCACATTTTTTGCTTCTACTTTTTTGTTATTTTTTTTATTCATTTACTTGCATGCAATGTTTAGCATCTTCTTCTTTCATTTTTTTTTTGGTAGCAACAATGGAAAAACTTTGTAGAGATCAAATAAACACAAATAACTTGTAATTGAATGGAGCAATTTGAACCAAATTTGTTGCTCAGTTAGAACCCAATTTGGTACTATTTTGTCCAAAATTTTATTAACCAATACTGCCCGATTTCAAAGTTACGACTGTTTAAGTTAACTTGAATTAATTCAAATTTTCTAAACAAACTCAAATAACTCTTAATTTAGTTGAATAATTGTAGCCAAAATTGTTGCTCAATTAGAACCTAATTTGGTACAAATTTTACCAAAATTTTATTAACGAATACTATTGGGTTTCAAAGTTAGGACCGATTTAGTTAATATGAAATAATTCTAATTTTTCAAACAATTGCAAATAACTTCTAACTCAGTTGAGTAATTTTAGCCAAATTTGTTGCTCAATTAGAACTCAATTTGGTACTAATTTGACAAAAATTTTGTTAACCAATACTATTTGGTTTTAAAGTTAAAGTTGATCAAGTTAACTTGAAATAATTCAAAAATTTCAAAAAAACTGCAATTAACTCCTAACTCAGTTGACTAATTTAAGCCAAATTTGTTGCACAATTTAAACTTAGTTTTAGTACTAATTTCATCAAAAAATTTACATCTAATTTAATCGGTTTCAAAGTTATATTAATTTAAGTCCACTCAAATTAATTTCAATCAATCAAACAAGTGCAAATAACTCCTAACTCAGTTGAGTAATTTCAGCCAAATTTGTTGCTCAATTAGAACTTAATTTGGTACTAATTTGACCAAAATTTTGTTAACCAATACTATTTGGTTTTAAAGTTATAATTGATCAAATTAACTTGAAATAATTCAAATATTTCAAAAAAACTGCAAATAACTCCTAACTCAGTTGAGTAATTTAAGCCAAATTTGTTGCACAATTTAAACTTAGTTTTAGTACTAATTTGATCAAAAAACGTTTATCTAATACTAACCGGTTTCAAAGTTTTATTAATTTAAGTCAACTCAAATTAATTTCAATTAATCAAACAAGTGCAAATAACTCCTAACTCAGTTGAGTAATTTCAGCCAAATTTGTTGCTCAATTAGAACTTAATTTGGTACTAATTTTTCCAAAATTTTGCTAACCAATATCATTTGGTTTCAAAGTTAGAACCGAATACGTTAATTAGAAATAATTCTAATTTTTTAAACAATCGCAAATAACTCTTAACTCAGTTGAGTAATTTTAGCCAAATTTGAGGTTCAATTAGAACCCAATTTGGTACTAATTTGACCAAAATTTTGTTACCCATTACTAACCAGTTTCAAAGTTATGACAAGTTAAGTCAATTCAAATGGATTTAAATTAATCAATAAATAGCTAATAACTTTTAATTTAATTGATCAATCTTACTTCAAATTTATTGATTAATTTTAGCTTAATTTGGAACTAAATTGATCAAAATTTGGTTAACTAATACTGTTTGGTTTTAAAGTTAGGATTAGATTAATTGGAAAAACAAAAATTTTAACATTTTGAGAAAAAATTGCATTTGGTCCTCACTTTTAGAGATTGTTAAGTATTTTTATGATTAATTTATTGCTTTTTATCAATATTGCAACTGATTTCAATTATTTGGAACACAATTAGTTCAAGATTTTTCAATATTTTGATAGAAAATTGCTACTGGTCATGATTTATAAATTTTACAAAAAGTTTTTATTGATAAAATATTGCGTTCCATGAGGTTTCCAATTGATTAAAGTAATTTGGAAATTAAAAAATGATATTTTGAAAGTAAATTGCTTTTGGTCTTTATTTTTAGACATTAGAGAATATTGTAATTGATAAACTAATGCTTTTTATCAAAATTGCAATTGATTTAAGTCATTTGGAACACCATTATTTGAAGAATTTTTTAAAATTTGAAAGAAAATTTTTATTGGCTGTAGTTTATAAATTTTGGAAAAAGGTTTTATTGTTAAAATATTGCTTTCCATGAAGTTTTCAATCAATTAAAGTAATTTGGAAACCAAAAAAATGATATTTTGAAAGTAAATTGCTTTTGGTCTTTACTTTTAGACATTAGAGAATATTTTTATTGCCAAATTAATGCTTTTTATCAATGCTACAATTGATTTAGGTCATTTGGAACACCAATATTTGAAGAATTTTTCAAAACTTGAATGAAAATTGCTTTTGGTCTTGATTTATATATTTTGTAAAAAGTTTTTATTGTCAAAATATTGCTTTCCGTGAAGTTTTCAATTGATTTAAGTAATTTGGAAACTAAACAATTGAATGAAATTAATATTTTGAAAGTAAATTGCATTTGGTCTTTACTTTTAGACATTAGAGAATATTTTTATTGCCAAATTAATGCTTTTTATCAATGCTACAATTGATTTAGCTCATTTGGAACACCAATATTTGAAGAATTTTTCAAAAATTTAATGAAAATTGCTATTGGTCTTGATTTATAAATTTTGGAAAAAGTTTTTATTGTCAAAATATTGCTTTCAATGAAGTTTTCAATTGATTTAAGTAATTTGGAAACCAAAAAATTAAAATAAATTAATATTTTGAAAGTAAATTGCATTTGGTCTTTATTTTTAGACATTAGAAAGTATTGTTATTGCTAAATTAATGCTTTTTATCAATGTTACAATTGATTTAGGTCATTTGGAACACCAATATTTGAAGAATTTTTCAAAAATTGAATGAAAATTTCTATTGGTCTTGATTTATATATTTTGGAAAGAGTTTTTATTGTCAAAATATTATTTTCTATAAAGTTTTCAATTGATTTAAGTAATGTGGAAACCAAAAAATTGAAAGAAATTAATATTTTGAAAGTTAATTGCGTTTGGTCTTCACTTTTAGACATTAAAAAATATTGTTATTTTTAAATTAATGCTTTTTATCTAAATTGCAATTGATTTAGGTCATTTGGAACACAAATATTTGAAGAATTTTCTAAAATTTGATCGAAAATTGCTATTGGTCTTTATTTATAATTTTGGAAAAAGTTTTTATTGTCAACATATTGGTTTTTATGAACTTTTCATAGCATAACTAATGCCAAAATTGAGTAATTTGAAAAAAAAAATTTTGCTTAATTTTCAAATATTTTAAAAATTTAACAAAATATTCAAAAACTTTATTTAGACTAATTTTAGCAAACATTATGGCCTAACTAATCCTAAAATTGCGCAATGATAGCTTTATAGTTGAGCAAGTTATTGCTATTTTAGTAACTTTGCAAAAACTTCAATTTTTGTTTAGTTTTCAAATAATTTTAAAGTTTAACAAAATATCGAAAATTTTTATTTGGATTAATTTTAGCAAACATTATGGCCTAACTAATCCCAAAATTGCGCAATGATAGCTTTATAGTTGAGCAAGTTATTGCTATTTGAGTAACTTTGCAAAAACTTTAATTTTTGTTTAGTTTTCAAATAATTCCAAAGTTTAACAAAATATCCAAAAACTTTATTTGGACTAATTTTAGCAAACTTTATGGCCTAACTAATCTCAAAATTGCGCAATAATAGCTTTATAGTTGAGCAAGTTATTGCTATTTGAGTAACTTTGCAAAAACTTTAATTTTTGTTTAGTTTTTAAATAATTTTAAAATTAACAAAATATTTACAAATTTTATTTGGATTAACTTTAGCAAACATTGTGCCCTAACTAATCCCAAAATTGCGCAAAAATAGCTTTATATTTGAGCAAGTTATTGCTATTTGTGTAACTTTGCAAAAACTTCAATTTTTGGTTAGTTTTCAAATAATTTTAAAATTCAACATAATATCCAAAAACTTTATTTGGATTAATTTTAGCGAACATCATGGCCCAACTAATCCCAAAATTGCGCAATGATAGCTTTACAGTTGAGCAAGTTAATGCTGTTTGAGTCACTTTGCAAAAACTTTAATTTTTGTTTAGCTTTTAAATAATTTTAAAATTTAACAAAATATCCGAAAACTTTATTTGGATTAAATTTAGCAAACACTAAGGCCTAACTAATCCTAAAATTGCGCAATGATAGCTTTATAGTTGAGCAAGTTATTGTTATTTGAGTAACTTTGCAAAAACTTCAATTTTTGTTTAGTTTTCAAATAATTTCAAAATTTAACAAAATATTTAAAAACTTAGTTTGGACTAGTTTTAGCTAACATTATGTTTTAACTAATCCCAAAATTGCGCAATGATAACTTTCTAGTTGAGCAAGTTACTGCTATTTGAGTAACTTTGCTAAAACTTCAATTTTTGTTTAATTTTTAAATATTTTCAAAATTTTACAAAATATCCAAAAACTTTATTTGGACTAATTTTAGCAAACATTATGCCATAATTAATCCCAAAATTGCGCAATTATAACTTTATATTTGATCAAGTTATTGCTATTAGAGTAACTTTGCAAAAACTTCATTTTTTGTTTAATTTTTAAATAGTTTTAAAATTTAACAAAATATCCAAAAACTTTATTTGAATTAATATTATCAAACATCATACCCTAACTAATCCCAAAATTGCGCAATGATAACTTTAAAGTTGAGCAAGTTATTGCTATTTGAGTAACGTTACAAAAATTTCAATTTTTGTTTAATTTTTAAATATTTTCAAAATTTAACAAAATATCCAAAAATTTTATTTAGTTTAATTTTAGCAAACATTATGGCCTAACTAATCCCAAAATTGCGCAATGATAGTTTCATAGTTGAGCAAGTTATTGCTATTTGAGTAACTTTGCAAAAACTTTAATTTTTGTTTAGTTTTTAAATAATTTCAAAATTTAACAAAATATTTAAAAACTTTATTTGGACTAATTTTAGCAAACATTATGTCCTAACTATATACAAAAATGGGCAATGATAACTTTATATTTGAGCAAGTTATTGTTGTTTGAGTAACTTTGCAAAAACTTCATTTTTTGTTTAGTTTTTAAATAATTTCAAAATTTAATAAAATATTCTAAAACTTTATTTGGATTAATTTTAGCAAACATTATGGCCCAACTAATCCCAAAATTGCGCAATGATAGCTTTACAGTTGAGCAAGTTAATGCTGTTTGAGTCACTTTGCAAAAACTTCAATTTTTGTTTAGTTTTTAAATAATTTTAAAACTTAACAAAATATTCAAAAACTTTATTTGGACCAATTTTAGCAAACATTATGTCCTAATTAATCCCAAAATTGCGCAATGATAGCTTTATAGTTTAGCAAGTCATTGCTGTTTGAGTAACTTTGCAAAAACTTCAATTTTTGTTTAGTTTTCAAATAATTTCAAAATTTTAACAAAATATTCAAAAACTTTATTTTGACCAATTTTATCAAACATCATGCCTTAATTGAGCAAGTTATTGTTATTTGAATAACTTTGCAAAAACTTCAATTTTTGGTTAATTTGCAAATTTTGAAAAACAAACCCATAATAATGACATTTTTGAACCAATTTTTATTTATTTAAAAAACATTTTGATGATTCCTTGGTATAATTTTTGAAGACTAATACCAACTTATTTGAAACTTATAACCGGTTAAGTCATCATTCATTCACAAATTTTGTAAGAAAGAGTTGAAACAATTGCAAATAATAAATGAAATACTTAACGAATCTTACCAAAATTTGCACCAAATTTGAGTCATAAGTTGGTGAAAATTTGGTGCAAATTATGAAACTTTTAATTCATTGATTTTAAAGTTACGTCCGATTAAGTCATCAATAATTCACAAATTTTGTTAAAAAGAGTTGAAGCAATTGCAAATAATAAATAAAATACTTAACGAATCTTACCCAAATTTGCACCAAATTTGACGCATAAGTTGATGAAAATTTGGTGCAAATTTTGAAACTTTTAATTAATTGATTTTAAAGTTACGTCCGATTAAGTCATCATTTATTCACAAATTTTGTTAAAAAGAGTTGAAATAATTGCAAATAATAAATTAAATACTTAACAAATCTTACCAAAATTTGCACCATATTTGAGGCATAAGTTGGTGAAAATTTGGTGCAAATTTTGAAACTTTTAACTAATTGATTTTAAAGTTACGTCCGATTAAGTTATTATTTATTCACAAACTTTATGAAATAGAGTTTAAACAATTGCAAATAATAAATGAAATACTTAACGAATCTTACCCAAATTTGCACCAAATTTGACGCATAAGTTGGTAAACATTTAGTGAAAGTTTTGAAAATTTAAACCAATTAGTTTTAAAGTTACATCCGATTAAGTAATCATTAGTTTACAAATTTTGTTAAAATGAGTTGAAACAATTGCAAATAATAAATGAAATACTTAACTTATTTAATTTTCAAAACTTTGAGACTAATTTTAACTTGCTACAACGATGTTTAATTATATAACAAAATAAGCAAACACAAAATTTGCTTTAAAAAGGCGGCTGCACTATTTCATTTTACTTAAGAGTGACATTATGTCAATTTGTAATTAGTATTTATAGCAAACGATATCCTTTTTAGGCGTTTCTTTTGTTACTATTAGTACATATTTATTTAAGTGTTTTAGTAGATTATACATACATTACATAATAAAAAAAATATGTAATTTATGTTTACATGAATGGACACAAATTGCTATAAATTGATTCTTTACATTTATATAAAAGTGTGCTAGAAACATGTTTTTTTGAATTGTGTTGAGTTGTTTTTATTGAATAACATTGTATAAAGCACGAATACAATGACATATTAACACATTTTTTATTCATGATACTTATTTTAGTTCCGCTGTAGCAGTAACCACTAAACAATTTGGATATAGGCAACTAGTATGGCAATTGTCAGTATAATGAGTTGCGTACAGAGTTGGCTATTCATAATATGAAGTAAATAATATAAATAAAAAATCAGATTTGTTTGTAAACGTTCCCACATCTTTATTGCATACAGCTCTATAATCCATAATCTCTGGTTGCGTAACAAATTTATTTTATTAAAATAATTTTCAATCATTGAGATTATTTAATAAATAAGTCACTTAAACTATTGTAAATATTGCATTTATTGTTTACTTTATATGATAAGGAATTGATTTTTAAATAGAAGGTTATGAGAATGATTTGAACATTTCTGCTAAGCCTATAATATTTATTTAAAAATTAAGGATATTTGTATTGAATGGACAGCCTATATTCTAACCGTCTTACAAATTAAAAAAAATATTGAAAAATTAAGTCCGTAAGATCAATTTTTTTAAAACAAATTTTTTCATACTTTGATCTTTTTGAAAAACCTATTAGGATTTTTTGAAAAATCCAAAATTTTGGAAAATCATCAAACAACTTATATTCTAACCCTGTTACAAATTTGAAAAGAAAATTTATAAAATTAAGTCCGGAAAATCAATTTTTTTGAATTAAAATTTGTTTCATTTTTTGATAATTTTGAAAACCTATTTAGGAATTTTTGAAAAATCCTAAATTTTGGAAAATTATTAAACAACCTATATTCTAAACGTCTTGCAAGTTTTAAAGAAAATTTAAAAAACTAAGTCCGGAAAATCAATTTTTTTGAATTAAAATTTGTTTCATTTTTTTGATAATTTTGAAAACCTATTTAGGAATTTTTTAAAAATCCTAAATTTTGGAAAATCATCAAACAACTTATATTTTAACCGTCTTGCAAATTTTAAAAGAAAATTTAAAAAATGAACTCCTGAAAATCATTTTTTTTGAATTAAAATTTGTTTCATACTTTGATAGTTTTGAAAATTTATTTAGGATTTTTTGAAAAATTTAAAATTTTGGAAAATTATTAAACAACCTATATTCTAATCGTCTTGCAAATTAAAAAAAAAATATATAAAATTAAGTCCGGAAAATCAATTTTTTTGAATTAAAATTTGTTTCATTTTTTGATAATTTTGAAAACCTATTTAGGATTTTTTGAGAAATTTAAAATTTTGGAAAATCATCAAACAACTTATATTCTAACCGTCTTGCAAATTTTAAAAGAAAATTTAAAAAATTAAGTCCGGAAAATCAATTTTTTGAATCAAAATTTGTTTCATTTTTTGATAATTTTGAAAAACTATTTAGGATTTTTTGAAAAATTTCAAATTTTGGAAAATTATTAAACAACCTTTATTTTAACCGTCTTAGAAAATTTAAAAGAAAATTTAAAAAATTAAGTCCGGAAAATCAGTTTTATTGAATCAAAATTTGTTTCATTTTTTTGATAATTTTGAAAACCAATTTAGGATTTTTTGAGAAACTTCAAATTTTGTAAAATCATCAAACAACCTATATTCTAACCGCCTTACAAATTTTAAAAGAAAATTTAAAAGATCAAGTCCGGAAAATCATTTTTTTTAATCAAAATTTGTTTCATTTTTTTATAATTTTGAAAAACTATTTAAGATTTTTTGAAAAATACAAAATTTTGGAAAATCTTCAAACAACTTATATTCTAACCCTGTTACAAATTTTAAATGAAAATCTTAAAAATTAAGCCCGGAAAATCATTTTTTTTTAATCAAAATTTGTTTTGTTTTTTGATAATTTTGAAAACCTAATTAGAATTTTTTGAGAAACTTCAAATTTTGGAAAATCATCAAGCAACCTATATTCTAACCGTCTTAGAAGTTTTAAAAGAAAATTTTAAAAATTAAGTCCGGAAAATCAATTTTTTTGAATCAAAATTTGTTTCATTTTTTGATAATTTTGAAAAACTATTTAAGATTTTTTGATAAACTCCAAATTTTGGAAAATCATTGAACAAGCTATATTCTAACCTTGCTACAATCTTTAAAAGAAATTTTTGAAAATTAAGGGCGGAAAATCAATTTTTTTGAATCAAAATTTGTTTCATACTTTGATAATTTTGAAAAACTAGTTAAGTTTTTTTGAAAAATACAAAATTTTGGAAAATCATCAAACAATTTATATTCTAACCCTGTTACAAATTTTAAAAGAAAATTTTATAAATTACGTCCGGAAATGTTGACTAAATGTTAGCAAGTCATTATTTCATTTCAATTTTTTTTAAAATGATGTTACTTATCTTACAATTGCTACTCAACACCACAATTAATTGAATAAAATTGCGTGATTTACTTTTATTACACGTTTAACTATTTCATAATATATTAATTCTGTTTGCGTGCCCAACTTTTGTTCACTTCAACAATAAATTAATATAGATAAGATAAAAATAATTCGGGAATTGTAGTCAGTTGTCAACCATGACCAAACTAATACTACTTGGTATAACCATTGGTGTAGCCTTAATTGGCGTAAAAACAGTTAAAAAATTCCAACTCGTACCACCTCCTGTATTGGATGAACCTTGGTGGGGCCCTGAGGGTAAAGAAGATACCACAATCAAACCATTCAAAATAAATATTTCGGATGAGGTTAGTTAATATAATTAAATAATTATTATCTATATTATTGTTTTTAGATTTTAATCGATTTAAAGCAACGCTTAAATAATAAAAGAAATTTTCGAAAACCTTTAGAGAATTCATTTTATCATTACGGAATCAATACTGATTTATTAGAAGAAATTGTAACGTTCTGGAAAAATAAATATGATTTGGAGGCAACGTGAAAAGTATTTAAATAAATATAATATTTGGATATACATTACTTACATGTTAAGCCTCAAAATGTTGAAGAAAAACGCGTTTTACTAATGCTGATATTGCATGGTTGGCCTGGATCATTTCGTGAATTCTATGAATTGATTCCTTTATTAACTACACCTCGCGAAGGAAACGATTTTGTTTTCGAATTATAATTCCATCGTTACCAGGTTTTGAATTCTCACAAGCTGCGTCAAAACAAGGTTTTGATGTTGCTTAAATGGCGGTTATATTTAAAAATTTAATGAAAAGAATAGGTTTTGAAAAATATTACCTACAAGGAGGCGATTGGGGTTCTGTAATTACTTCTCCTATGAGTAGTTTGTTTGAGAAGAATATATTAGGTTTGCATTTAAATTTATGCCAAAGTAGAGCTCCTATAACAAATTTGAAATTATTATTGGGATCTTTATATCCGTCACTTGTTATGGAAGAAAAATATGCAAAAAGGAATTATCCTTTAAGTAATTTAATGGGTCTTCTCTTATTGGAAAGTGGTTATATGCATTTGCAAGCAACCAAACCTGATACGTTAGGTGTTGGCTTGAATGATTCACCAGTTGGATTGGCTGCTTATATTTTAGAAAAATTCATAGCTGGTACCAATCTTCAATTCAAATCACTTGCTGATAGTGGTTTAAAATCTAAATATAAATATGAAGCTTTATTAGAAAACATTATGATTTACTGGTTTTACTAATTCAATGACATCAGCAATGAGAATATATGCTGAAACTTTACGGAAGAGTCAGTTTGAATTAAATTTGGATAGGTTAGTATTGGTTTGATTTTAATTGTTTAGATTGTATTGGTTTCTTTTTTTAGTGTGGCTGTTAATGTACCTACAGCTTGTGCCAAATTTGAGAATGAAATTGCTTTTCAGCCTGATCATATGTTGGCTGATAAATATACAAATTTGGTTCAATCAAATGTTATCTTAGATGATGGTCATTTTGCTGCATTGGAAAATCCTGGTTTGTTAGCTGATTATATTTGGTCGGCTATTAAAGTAATGCAAAATATTAAGAAAAAAGAATTTGATAAATAAATTTGTTGAGAATTATTATATTTTTTTTAATTCTTTGTCATAAGGCGGAAAATATTTCAGTATCACTTTAGTTTATGTCTTTGGTTATTAGTTCTGTTGTTACATCCATTGCTGTTTCTGAAATAGAAAAATTAAGATTTAGAAGAATTTTTTTAATGGGTGCTGAATGGTGCCATCGATAAATATATGTACATATATATATATATATATATATATATCATTTAATTTTTATTTTTAGTTAAGAGAAAAGTTGGAATTGACGTGGATTGAAAAAGTTTTAAAAAATTAAAAATATGCTTTAGAAAATACTTAAAAATTGCTTAGAAATAGCTTTTATTGGTTTAAATTTGTAATAATTGTTAATAAAACCCAAAAATTGTTTAAAATTAAAAAAAAAAATGTATGTATTGCATCCATAAACTAATGATTTTAAATCAAATTGCTTCAAAAAAGACATTAATTCACTAGAAAATTGCTCAGAAATTATATTTATTAGTTAAAATGTATAAAAAATGCTTAAAAAAATCAATATATTGTTTGAAGTTTATTACAAAATTATATTTTAGTTTAAGAAATGTATTTTTGCTTAGAAAACGCATTATTTTATATAAACTTGCCCAAAAAAACACACAAATTGCGTAAAAACTGTTCAAAAATTGCTCAAAAAGCATCTTTTTTGGTTGAATTGTTTGAAAATTGTTTAGAAAATCAAAACAATTTTTGAAATTTATTAAAAAATTGTATGTATTGATGAGGAATTGCATTCTTTTTAATAAAATTGCTGTTTAAAACACATTAAATGTGTAAAATTTGCAAAAAATCGCTTAGTAATCTGGTTAAAATGAGCTATATTTGTTAAATTTTGTTTAAAATCTGTTATATATTGCTTAATAAACTAATGATTTTGAATCAAATCGCTTAAAAAAAACGTTAATTGCACAAAATTTACTAAAAACTCACATTTATTGCTTAAAATGTATAAAAATCGCTTCAAAATTGATTTGAAAAATGCATTTTAGTTTAAGAAATGCTTTATTGTATATGAAATTGCTTCTGAAAACACATCAATTGCCTAAAATCTATCAAAAATCGCTTAGAAATGCTATTTATTAGTTAATATGTCCAAAAAATTGCTTAAAAATCAAAATTTGGTTAAAAAATGTATTATTGTTTAGGAAACGCATACAAAATGTATACAATTTCTTCAAAAAAGGCATTAATTGCGTAAAATTTACTAAAAAAATGCTGAAAAACACATTTATTGCTTAAAATCGCTTAAAAAATCAAAATATTGTTTAAAATTTATTTAAAAAAATGTATTTTAGTTCAAGAAATGCTTTTTTTTATATGGATTTGCTTCTTAAAACCCATTAATTGAGTCAAATATACTAAAAATTTTCCAAAAAAACACATTTATTGCTTAAAGTGTATAAAAATCGCTTACAAAATCAAAATTTTGTTTAAAATTAAAATAAAAGAAAACGCATTATTTTGTGTAAAATTGCTTCAAAAACCAAACAAATTGCATACAATCTAAGCTAAAAAATTGCTCAGAAATTACCTTTATTAGAAATGTATGAAAATTGTTTAGAAAATTAAAATATTGTTTAAAATTTATTAAAAAAATGTATCTATTACTAAAGAATCGCATTCTATTTAATGAAACTGCTGCCGAAAACACATGTTTTGCTTAAAATTTAAAAAAATTGCTTAGAACTTATATTTATTGGCCAAAAAATATAAAAATTGTCATTTTTGAGTGGTTTTTACTTTTTTATTCTGATTGCCTGTCACTTTGACGTTTACTGATTTAGATAGTTTGATTTTAAATTATATATATATTTTTGATAGTTAAACGTCAATTTTAGCAGAATTATGTTAACAATGCATGTTATTAAGTTTGACAGAGTAATTTACGTAAAAATTTTCTTGATAACAAACATTCGAGCAGGTGGGCGGGAACACAGTTTATAAATGTTGGGCCGGTAGTTTGATATAGTGTTCCCGCCCAAGTGTTTGTCATCAAAAATTAGAAGTATCAACCACTTTCCGCGTTTCTTCAACTAACAAACATGACAGATTGACTGACAGATGTCATTTAAATTGAGAAAGTAGTTGACGTAACAAATTTCTTGATAACTAACACCTGGGCGCGTGGGCGGGAACACAGATTATAAATATTGGGTCGGTGGTTTGATACAGTGTTCCCGCCCACCCGCCCAAGTGTTTGTTATCAAGAAATTTGCTTATTCTCACACTTGTTGCGTTTCTGTTGTTTTTAAAGTGACAGATTGAATAACAGTTGTCATTAACACTTCAGTGGTGGGTATAATAACAATTTTTTTGATAACAAACACTTGAGCGGGTGGGCGGGAACACAGATTATAAATATTGGGCTTGTGGTTTGATACAGTGTTCCCGCCCACCCGCCCAAGTGTTTGTTATCAATAATTTTGCTTATTCTCACACTTGTTGCGTTTCTGCTGTTTTTAATGTGACAGATTAAATGACAGTTGTCACTAACACATCAGAGGTGGCTATAATAATCAATTTCTTGATAACAAACACTTGGGCGGGTGGGCGGGCACAAAGTTTATAAATAATGGGCCGGTGGTTTGATACAGTGTTCCCGCCCACCCGCCCAACTGTTTGTTATCAAGAAATTTGCTTATTCCCACACTTGTTGCGTTTCTGCTGTTTTTAATGGGACAAATTGATTGACAGTTGTCACTAATACGTCTGAGGTGAGTACAATAACAAATTTCTTGATAACAAACACTTGGGCGGGTGGGCGGGAACAAAGTTTATAAATATTGGACCGGTGGTTTGATACAGTGTTCCCGCCCACCCGCCCAAGTATTTGTTATGAAGAATTTTGCTTATTCTCACACTTGTTGCGTTTCTGCTGTTATTAATGTGACAGATTGAATGACAGTTGTCACTAACACATCAGAGGTGGCTATAATAACAAGTTTCTTGGTAACTAACACCTAGGCGGGTGGGCGGGAACAAAGTTTATAAATATTGGGCCGGTGGTTTAATACAGTGTTTCCGCCCACCCGCCCAAGTGATTGTTATCAAGAATTTTGCCTACTCTCACACTCGTTGCGTTTCTGCTATTTCTAATGTGACAGATTGAATGACAATTGTCACTAATACGTCAGAAGTGGGTACAATAACAAACTTCTTGATAACTAACACATGGGCGGGTGGGCGGGAAAAAAGTTTATAAGTATTGGGCCTGTAGTTTGATATAGTTTTTCCCCACCCACCCGTCTGAATGTTTGTCATAAAAATTAGAAGTTACAACCACTTCCTGCGTTTCTGCAGCTAACAAACATGACAGATTGACTGACAGATGTCATTAAGTTTAAGAAAGTTGTTGACGTAACAATTTTCTTGATAACAAACACTTGGGCGGGTGGGCGGGAACACAGTTTATAAGTATTGGGCTGGTGGTTTGATACAGTGTTTCCGCCCACCCGCCCAAGTGTTTAGTATCAAGAAATTTATTTATTGTCACACTTGTTGCGTTTTTGCTGTTTTTAATGTGACAGATTGAATGACAGATGTCACTAACACGTCAGAGGTGAGTCTAATAACATTTTTTTGTAATAACTAACACTTGGGCGGGTGGGCGAGAACAAAGTTTATATGTATTGGGCAAGTGGTTTAATACAGTGTTCCCGCCCACCCACCCTAGTGTTCGTTATCAAGAAATTTGCTTATTCTCACACTTGTTGCGTTTCTGCTGTTTTAATCTGACAGATTGAATGACAGTTGTCACTAACACATCAGAGGTGAATATAACAACAAAAATCTTGATAACAAACTCTTGGGCGGGTGGGCAAGAACACAGTTTATAAATATTGATCCGGTGGTTTGATAAGTGTTCCCACCCACCCGCCCAAGTGTTTAGTATCAAGAAATTTATTTATTGTCACACTTGTTGCGTTTTTGCTGTTTTTAATGTGACAGATTAAATGACAGTTGTCACTAATACGTCAAAGGTGGGTATAATAACAATATTCTTGATAACAAACACTTGGGCGGGTGGGCGGGAACACAGTTTTTAAATATTGATCCGGTGGTTTGATACAGTGTTCCCGCCCACCCGCCCAAGTGTTTAGTATCAAGAAATTTGTTTATTGTCACACTTGTTGCGTTTTTGCTGTTTTTAATGTGACAGATTGAATGACAGTTGTCACTAATACGTCAAAGGTGGGTATAATAACAATATTCTTGATAACAAACACTTGGGCGGGTGGGCGGGAACACAGTTTATAAATATTGATCCGGTGGTTTGATACAGTGTTCACACCCACCCGCCCAAGTGTTTAGTATCAAGAAATTTATTTATTATCACACTTGTTGCGTTTTTGCTGTTTTTAATGTGACAGATTGAATGACAGATGTCACTAACACGTCAGAGGTGAGTCTAATAACATTTTTTTGTAATAACTAACACTTGGGCGGGTGGGCGAGAACAAAGTTTATATGTATTGGGCAAGTGGTTTAATACAGTGTTCCCGCCCACCCACCCTAGTGTTCGTTATCAAGAAATTTGCTTATTTTCACACTTGTTGCGTTTCTGCTGTTTTTAATCTGACAGATTGAATGACAGTTGTCACTAACACATCAGAGGTGAATATAACAACAAAAATCTTGATAACAAACTTTTGGGCGGGTGGGCAAGAACACAGTTTATAAATATTGATCCGGTGGTTTGATACAGTGTTCCCACCCACCCGCCCAAGTGTTTAGTATCAAGAAATTTATTTATTGTCACACTTGTTGCGTTTTTGCTGTTTTTAATGTGACAGATTGAATGATAGTTGTCACTAATACGTCAAAAGTGGGTATAATAACAATATTCTTGATAACAAACACTTGGGCGGGTGGGCGGGAACACAGTTTATAAATATTGATACAGTGTTCCCGCCCACCCGCCCAAGTGTTTAGTATCAAGAAATTTGTTTATTGTCACACTTGTTGCGTTTTTGCTGTTTTTAATGTGACAGATTGAATGACAGTTGTCACTAATACGTCAAAAGTGGGTATAATAACAATATTCTTGATAACAAACACTTGGGCGGGTGGGCGGGAACACAGTTTATAAATATTGATCCGGTGGTTTGATACAGTGTTCACACCCACCCGCCCAAGTGTTTAGTATCAAGAAATTTATTTATTATCACACTTGTTGCGTTTTTGCTGTTTTTAATGTGACAGATTGAATGACAGATGTCACTAACACGTCAGAGGTGAGTCTAATAACATTTTTTTGTAATAACTAACACTTGGGCGGGTGGGCGAGAACAAAGTTTATATGTATTGGGCAAGTGGTTTAATACAGTGTTCCCGCCCACCCACCCTAGTGTTCGTTATCAAGAAATTTGCTTATTTTCACACTTGTTGCGTTTCTGCTGTTTTTAATCTGACAGATTGAATGACAGTTGTCACTAACACATCAGAGGTGAATATAACAACAAAAATCTTGATAACAAACTTTTGGGCGGGTGGGCAAGAACACAGTTTATAAATATTGATCCGGTGGTTTGATACAGTGTTCCCACCCACCCGCCCAAGTGTTTAGTATCAAGAAATTTATTTATTGTCACACTTGTTGCGTTTTTGCTGTTTTTAATGTGACAGATTGAATGATAGTTGTCACTAATACGTCAAAAGTGGGTATAATAACAATATTCTTGATAACAAACACTTGGGCGGGTGGGCGGGAACACAGTTTATAAATATTGATACAGTGTTCCCGCCCACCCGCCCAAGTGTTTAGTATCAAGAAATTTGTTTATTGTCACACTTGTTGCGTTTTTGCTGTTTTTAATGTGACAGATTGAATGACAGTTGTCACTAATACGTCAAAAGTGGGTATAATAACAATATTCTTGATAACAAACACTTGGGCGGGTGGGCGGGAACACAGTTTATAAATATTGATCCGGTGGTTTGATACAGTGTTTCCACCCACCCGCCCAAGTGTTTAGTATCAAGAAATTTGTTTATTGTCACACTTGTTGCGTTTCTGCTGTTTTAAATGTGACAGATCAAATGACAGTTGTCACTATCACATCAGAGGTGGGTATAATAACAAAAACCTTAATAACAAACACTTGGGCGGGTGGGCGGGAACACAGTTTTTAAGTATTGATGCGGTGGTTTGATACAGTGTTTATTGTCACACTTGTTGCGTTTTTGCTGTTTTTAATGTGACAGATTGAATGACAGTTGTCACTAATACGTCAAAGGTGGGTATAATAACAATATTCTTGATAACAAACACTTGGGCGGGTGGGCGGGAACACAGTTTATAAATATTGATCCGGTGGTTTGATACAGTGTTCCCACCCACCCGCCCAAGTGTTTAGTATCAAGAAATTTGTTTATTGTCACACTTGTTGCGTTTCTGCTGTTTTAAATGTGACAGATCAAATGACAGTTGTCACTATCACATCAGAGGTGGGTATAATAACAAAAACCTTAATAACAAACACTTGGGCGGGTGGGCGGGAACACAGTTTTTAAGTATTGGGTCGGTGGTTTGATACAGTGTTCCCGCCCACCCGCCCAAGTGTTTAGTATCAAGAAATTTGTTTATTGTCACACTTGTTGCGTTTTTGCTGTTTTTAATGTGACAGATTGAATGACAGTTGTCACTAATACGTCAAAGGTGGGTATAATAACAATATTCTTGATAACAAATAATTGGGCGGGTGGGCGGGACCACAGTTTATATATATTGACCCGGTGGTTTGATACAGTGTTCCCGCTCACCCGCCCAAGTGTTTAGTATTAAGAAATTTGTTTATTGTCACACTTGTTGCGTTTTTGCCGTTTTTAATGTGACAGATTGAATGACAGATGTCACTAACACGTCAGAGGTGAGTCTAATAACATTTTTTTGTAATAACTAACACTTGGGCGGGTGGGCGAGAACAAAGTTTATATGTATTGGGCAAGTGGTTTAATACAGTGTTCCCGCCCACCCGCCCTAGTGTTCGTTATCAAGAAATTTGCTTATTCTCACACTTTTTGCGTTTCTGCTGTTTTTAATCTGACAGATTGAGTGACAGTTGTCGCTAACACATTCGAGGTGGGCATAATAACAACTTAAAAACTAATTGCTGAAATTTGCTATTAACAATCTACACAAAGCTTTTATACATTCAACGTTTTAAAACAAAATACAAATGTTACATAGTTTAAAAAAATTAGAATACACATGTTTTGAATAATGACTAATTGTTAGCAAATTATCATGTCACGACAAAAACTTTTTACAATGATTTAACATTATAAAACAATTACAAAAAACATTGCTTCCTAGTTCGCGTTTAAATACATAATACATTGATTCTATCGTTTGCGCAACTTTTGTTTACTTAATATAATAATATAGATAATTCGATAAGTCGTCAGTAAGTCATCAACTATGAAGAAAGTAATACTACTAGGTATCACCATTGGTTTAGCCTTAGTCGGTGTAAAATTATCTAAAAAAATACCACTTCCTGTATTGGATGAACCTTGGTGGGGTCCTGATGGTAAAGAAGATACCACAATTAAACCATTTAAAATTAATATTTCGGATGAGGTTAGTCAATATAATTAAATAATTACTCAATCTATATAATTGTTTTTAGATTTTAATCGATTTAAAGCATCGCTTAAATAATAAAAGAAATTTTCAAAAACCTTTAGAGAATTCATTTCATCATTACGGAACCAATACTGATTTCTTGGAAGAAATTGTAACATTCTGGAAAACAAAATATGATTGGAGGCAACGTGAAAAGTATTTAAATAAATATCCACAATTTAAAACGCAAATACAAGGTTTGGATATACATTATGTACATGTAAAGCCACAAAAAGTTGAAGGAAAACGCGTTTTACCAATGCTGATATTGCATGGTTGGCCTGGATCATTCCGCGAATTCTATGAATTGATTCCTTTATTAACTACACCTCGCAAAGGAAACGATTTTGTTTTTGAATTAATAATACCATCATTGCCAGGTTATGGATTTTCTCAAGCTGCTTCAAAGCAAGGTTTAGGTGCTACACAAATGGGGGTTGTATTTAAAAATTTAATGACAAGATTAGGGTTTGAAAAATATTACCTACAAGGAGGCGATTTGGGTTCTGTAATTACTTCTCATATGAGTAGTTTGTTTGAGGAGAAAATATTAGGTTTGCATTTAAATTTATGTCATAGTAGAACCCCAATGACAAGTTTGAAAATATTATTGGGATCTTTGTATCCACCACTTGTTATGGAAAAAATATATGAAAGCAATATTTATCCTTTAAGTAATTCTATAAGTATTCTCTTATTGGAAACTGGTTATATGCATATACAAGCAACCAAACCTGATACTTTAGGTGTTGGCTTGAATGATTCACCAGTTGGATTGGCTGCTTATATTTTAGATAAATTCATAACTGGTACTAATCTTCAATACAAATCACTTGCTGATGCTGGATTAAAATCTAAATTTAAATATGAAGATATATTAGATAACATTATGATCTACTGGGTTACTAATTCAATAACATCAGCAATGAGATTATATGCTGAAACTTTAAGGAAGAATTATTTTGAATTAAATTTGGATAAGTTAGTATTGGTTTAATTTTAATTGTTTATATTGTATTGGTTTCTTTTTTTAGTGCGGCTGTTAATGTACCTACAGCTTGTGCCAAATTTGAGCATGAAATGGCTATTCAGCCTGATCATATGTTGGCTGATAAATACACAAATTTGGTTCAATCAAATTTTATTTTGGATGTCGGTCATTTTGCTGCTATGGAGAATCCTGGTTTGTTAGCGGATGATATTTGGTCGGCTGTTAAAGTGATGCAAAATATTAAGAAAGAATAATTTTTATTGAATAAAGCTGTTGAGAATTATTTGTTTAATTTAATCATGAAAACTGCTAAGAATTTTAATAATAATATTTTTAATTTATTTTGGTGAATATGGATCTTGGGCAGTGGGTGCTGCCTCGTTCTTTGTGACAATGTTTAAACGTCGAAAATCTAAACTAAATTGAGGTTCTTTAATCTTTTGCTTAAATTAACTGCAAACTTGAACATAGTCAAATTAAAATTGACTGAAGTTTTGATGTTTTTGATACAAATTGAGTTTTGGTGCTTATTTACAATTCATTTTTTGTCTTTTTTATTAATTGTTAATTGTTCCAAGCACAATTCAAACATTTTGGCACTAATTTGAACATAACCAAATTAAAATTAATAGAAATTTTTATGTTTTTGATACAATTTGAGTTTTGGTGTTTGTTTAGAATTGATTTTTTGCTTTGTTTATTAATTTCTAATTGTTCCAAACACAATTCGAATATTTTGGCACTAATTTGAACAAAATCAAATCAAAATTAATAAAAAATTTGTTGTTTTTGATACATATTGAGTTTTGGTGCTTATTTACAATTGATTTTTTGTTTTTTTTATTAATTGCTAATTGTTCCAAGCACAATTCAAACATTTTGGCACTAATTTGGACATAATGGACATAATCAAATGTAAATTTTTAGAAATTTTGATGTTTTTGATACAAATTGAGTTCTGGTGCTTATTAACAATTAAATTTTTGCTTTCTTTATTAATTGCTTATTGTTCCAAGTACAATTCAAACATTTTGGCACTAATTTGAACAAAATCAAATCAAAATTGATAGAAATTTTGATGGTTTTGATACAAATTGAGTTCTGGTGCTTGATTACAATTGAATTTTTGCTTTTTTTTATTAATTGCTTATTGTTTCAAGCACGATTCAAACATTTTGGCACTAATTTGAACAAAATCAATTCAAAATTGATAGAAATTTTGATGGTTTTGATATAAATTGAGTTCTGGTGCTTATTTACAATTGAATTTTTGCTTTCTTTATTAATTGCTAATTGTTCCAAGCACGATTCAAACATTTTGGCACTAATTTGAACAAAATCAAATCAAAATTGATAGAAATTTTGATGTTTTTGATACATATTGAGTTCTGGTGCTTATTTACAATTAAATTTTTGCTTTCTTTATTAATTTTTAATTGTTCCAAGTACGATTCAAAAATTTGGGCACTAGTTTGAACACGATCAAATCAAAATTGATAAAAATTTTGATGTTTTTGATACATTTTGAGTTTTGGTACTTATTTACAATTGATTTTTTAGCTATTTTATTAATTGTTATTTATTTTAAGCACGATTCAAACATAATAGCACTAATTCGAACATAATCAAATCAAAATTGATAAAAAATTTGATGGTTTTGATACAAATTGAGTTCTGGTGCTTATTTACAATTGATTTTTTGCTTTTTTCATTAATTGCTAATTGTTTCAAGCATGATTCAAACATTTTGGCACTAATTTGAACATAATCAAATCAAAGTTGATAGAAATTTTGACGTTTTTGATACAAATTAAGTTCTGGTGCTTATTTACAATT
Source organism: Tachinus rufipes (assembly GCA_963932245.1). Lineage (NCBI taxonomy): Eukaryota > Metazoa > Arthropoda > Insecta > Coleoptera > Staphylinidae > Tachinus > Tachinus rufipes. Next base: position 1,763,186 of record OZ010743.1, on the reverse strand, counting down.
GAATTTTTGCTTTCTTTATTAATTGCTACTTGTTTCAAACTCGATTAAAACGTTTAATTCGAACATAATTAGGTTATTTTTTTTAGAATTTTTATTGTTTTTGCTACAAAATCTAGTTTTGGTGCTTTGTTTTTGGATACAAAAATTGGTTTTGGTGCTTATTCACACTTCAAGTATATATTTTAAGTATGACTATAGTACTAAATTTAGTATGAAATGGATCTAGTTTATACAGTCAATTTCTTAAAAAATGTTCAAAATTGCTTTAAATTAAATTGGAATTTGCATGCTTTTATTACCAACCGGTATAATTCCTAAAGTACTCATTGGAATACTTTGAAACTTGCTACACTTTAAGTATTACTATAGTACTATAATCAAAGTAAATATGATCTAATTTCATACGCTAAATTATTTTTGAAATTTTTTTGAATTTGTTTTGAATTAGATTGGAATTTGCATGGTTTTTGTACCAACAATTATAGTTCCTAAAGTACTCATTGGATTACTTTGAAAGTTGCTACACTTTAAGTACTATTATAATACTATAATCAAACTTAATTTGATCTAACTTTATGCGTTAGATAATTTTTGAAATTTTTTTGAATTTGTTTTGAATCGGATTGGAATTTGCATGGTCTTAGTAAAAACAACTATAGCTCCTAAAGTACTTATTGGATTATTTTGAAACTTGCTACACTTTAAGTACTACTATAGTACTATAACCAAAATGAATTTGATCTAATTTCATACGCTAAATAATTTTTAAAAAAATTTCAAATTTGTTTTGAATTGTATTTAAAATTGCATGGTTTTAGTATCAATAATTATAATTCCTAAAGTACTCATTAAAATATTTTGAAACTTGCTACACTTTAGTTACTATTATAGTACTATAATCAAAATAAATTTGATCTAATTTTATACGTTAGATTATTTTTGAAATTTTTTTGAATTTGTTGTGAAAAGAATTGGAATTTGCATAGTCTTAGTAAAAACATGTATAGTTCCTAAAGTACTTATTGGATTATTTTGAAACTTGCTACACTTCAAGTACTGCTATAGTACTATAATTAAAATGAATTTCATCTAATTTCATACGCTGAATTATTTTTTAAAAAATTTCAATTTTGTTTTGAATTGGATTGGAATTTGCATGGTGTTAGTTAAAATAACTATAGTTCCTAAAGTACTCATTGGATTATTTTGAAACTTGCTACACTTTAAGTACTGCTATAGTACTATAATTAAAATTAATTTGATCTATTTTCATACACTGAATTATTTTTGAAATTTTTTTGAATTTGTTTTGAATTGGATTGAAATTTGCATGGTCTTAGTACCAATAATTATAGTTCTTAAAGTACTCATTAAAATACTTTGAAACTTGCTACACTTCAAGTACTACTATAGTACTATAGTCAAAATGAATTTGATCTAATTTCATACGCTGGATTATTTTTTAAAGATTTTAAAATTTATTTTGAATTGGATTATAATTTGCATGGTCTTAGTACCAATAATTATAATTCCTAAAGTACTCATTGGATTATTTTGAAACTTGCTACACTTTAAGTACTACTATAGTAGTATAGTTAAAATAAATTTGATCTAATTTCATACGCTGGATTATTTTTTAAAAATTTTCAAACTTGTTTTGAATTGGATTGGAATTTGCATGGTCTTAGTACCAACATTAATAGTTTCTAGAGTGCTCATTGAAGTATTTTAAAACTTGCTACACTTCAAGTACTACTATAGTACTATAGTCAAAATGAATTTGATTTAATTTCATTTGCTATATTAATTTTTAAAAAATTTCAAATTTATTTTGAATTGGATTGGAATTTGCATGGTCTTAGTAAAAACAACTATAGTTCCTAAAGTACTCATTGAAATATTTTGAAACTTGCTACATTTAAAGTACTACTATAATACTATAGTGAAAATAAATTAGATCTAATTTCATACGCTGAATTATTTTTGAAAATTTTTCAATTTTGTTTTGAATTGGATTGGAATTTGCATGGTCTTAGTACCAATAATTATAGTTCCTAATCTACTCATTAAAATATTTTGAAACTTGCTACACTTTAAGCACTACTATAGTACTATAGTCAAAATAAATTTCATCTAATTTCATACGCAGGATTATTTTTTTAAAATCTTAAAATTTATTTTTAATTGGATTGGAATTTACATGGTCTTACTTAACACAACTATAGTTTCTAAAGCATTCATTGGATTATTTTGAAACTTGCTACACTTTAAGTACTACTATACTACTATAAACAAAATAAATTTGATCTAATTTCATACGCTAGATTATTTTTGAAATTTTTTTGAATTTGTTTTGATTGGATTGGAATTTGCATGGTCTTAGTTAAGACAACTATAGTTCCTAAAGTATTTATTGGATTATTTTGAAACTTACTACATTCTAAATACTACTATACTACTATAAACAAAATAAATTTGATCTAATTTTATACGCTAAATTATTTTTGAAATTTTTTTTGAATTTGTTTTGAATTGGATTCGAATTTGCATGGTCTTAGTAAAAACAACTATAGTTCCTAAAGTACTCATTGGATTATTTTGAAACTTGCTATACTTTAAGTACTACTATACTACTATAATCAAAATAAATTTGATTTAATTTCATACGCTGAATTATTTTTGAAATTTTTTTAATTTTGTTTTGAATTGGATTGGAATTTGCATGGTCTTAGTACCAATAATTATAGTTCCTAAAGTACTCATTGGATTATTTTGAAACTTGCTACACTTTAAGTACTGCTAAAGTACTATAATTAAAATAAATTTGATTTAATTTCATACGCTAGATTATTTTTGAAAAATTTTCAATTTTGTTTTGAATTTGATTGGAAATTGCTTGGTCTTAATACCAATAATGATAGTTTTTAAAGTACTCATTGAAATATTTTGAAACTTGTTATACTTTAAGTACTACTATAGTACTATAATCAAATTAATTTTGATCTAATTTCATACGATAGATTATTTTTGATTTTTTTTTTTAATTTGTTTTGAATTGGATTGGATTTTGCATGGTTTTAGTAAAAACAACTATAGTTCCTACAATACTCATTGGATTATTTTGAAACTTGCTACACTTTAAGTACTACTATAGTACTGTAGTCTAAATGAATTTGATCTAATTTCATACGCTAGATTATTTTTGAATTTTTTTGAATTTGTTTTGAATTAGTTTTGAATTAGATTGGAATTTGCATGGTCTTAGTAAAAACAACTATAGTTCCTAAAGTACTTATTGGATTATTTTGAAACTTGCTATACTTTAAGTACTACTTTACTACTATAAACTAAATAAATTTGATTTAATTTCATACACTAGATAATTTTTGAAATTTTTTTGAATTTGTTTTGAATTGGATTGGAGTTTGCATGGTCTTAGTAAAAACAACTATAGTTCCTAAAGTACTCATTGGATTATTTTGAAACTTGCTACATTTTAAGTATAACTATAGTACTAAAATTAAAATAAATTTGATCTATTTTCATACGCTGAATTATTTTTGAAAAATTTTCAATTTTGTTTTGAATTGGATTGGAATTTGCATGGTCTTAGTTAAAACAACTATAGTTTCTAAAGTACTCATTAGATTATTTTAAAACTTGCTACACATTAAGTACTACTATAGTACTATAGTCAAAATAAATTTGATATAATTTCATACACTGAATTATTTTTGAAATTTTTTGAAATTTGTTTTGAATTGGATTGGAATTTGCATGGTCTTAGTAAAAACAACTATAGTTCCTAAAGTACTCATTGGATTATTTTGAAACTTTCTACACTTTAAGTACTACTATAGTACTATAATCAAAATAAATTTGATCTAATTTTATACGCTAGATTATTTTTGAATTTTTTTTTAATTTGTTTTGAATTGGATTGGAATTCGCATGGTCTTAGTACCAACATTAATAGTTCTTAAAGTACTCATTGGATTATTTTGAAACTTGCTACATTTTAAGTACTATTATAGTATTATAGTCTAAATGAATTTGATCTAATTTCATACGCTAGATTATTATTGAAATTTTTTTGAATTTGTTTTGAATTGGATTGGAATTTGCATGGTCTTAGTAAAAATATTTATAGTTCCTAAAGTACTCATTGGAATACTTTGAAACATGCTACACTTTTAGTATTACTATACTACTATAATCAAAATAAATTTGATTTAATATTATACGTTAGATTATTTTTGATTTTTTTTTTAATTTGCTTTGAAAAGGATTGGAATTTGCATGGTCTTAGTACCAACAATTATAGTTTTTAAAGTACTCATTAAAATATTTTGAAACTTGCTACACTTTAAGTGCTACTATAGTTCTATAATCAAAATGAATTTGATCTAATTTCATACGCTGGATTATTTTTGAAATGTTTTTGATTTTATTTTAAATTGGATTGGAGTTTGCATGGTCTTAGTTAAAACAACTATAGTTTCTAAAGTACTCATTGGTTTATTTTGAAACTTGCTACACTTTAAGTACTACTATAGTACTATAATCAAAATAAATTTGAACTAATTTCAAACGCTAGATTATTTTTGAAATTTTTTTGAATTTGTTTTGAATTGGATTGGAATTTGCATGGTCTTAGTTAAAACAACTATAGCTTCTAAAGTACTCATTAGATTATTTTGAAACTTCCTACACTTTAAGTACTACTATAGTACTATAATCAAAATAAATTGATCTAATTTTATACGCTAGATTATTTTTGATTTTTTTTTTAATTGGATTGGAATTTGCATGGTCTTAGTACCAGTAATTATAGTTCCTAAAGTACTCATTGAAATATTTTGAAACTTGCTACACTTTAAGTACTACTATAGTACTATAATTAAAATAAATTTGATCTAATTTTATACACTAGACTATTTTTGAAATTTTTTGAAATTTGCTTTGAATTGGATTGGAATTTGCATGGTCTTAGTATAAACAACTATAGTTTCTAAAGTACTCATTGAAATATTTTGAAACTTGCTACACTTCAAGTACTACTATAGTACTATAATCAAAATAAATTTGATCTAATTTTATACACTAGATTATTTTTGAAATTTTTTTAAATTTGCTTTGAAATGGATTGAAATTTGCATGGTCTTAGTACCAACAGTTATAGTTCTTAAAGTACTCATTGAAATGTTTTGAAACTTGCTACACTTTAAGTGCTACTATAGTACTATAATTAAAATAAATTTGATCTAATTTCATAGGCCAGATTATTTTTGAAATTTTTTTGAATTTGTTTTGAATTTGATTGGAATTTGCATGGTCTTAGTACCAACAGTTATGTATAGCTCCTAAAGTACTCATTGAAATATTTTGAAACTTGCTACACTTCAAGTACTACTATAATACTATAATTAAAATGAATTAGATCTAATTTCACACGTTAGATTATTTTTGAATTATTTTTGAATTTGTTTTGAATTGGATTGGATTTTCCATGGTCTTAGTTAAAACAACTATAGTTTCTAAAGTACTCATTGGATTATTTTGAAACTTGCTACACTTTAAGTACTACTATAGTACTATAATCAAAATAAATTTAATCTAATTTTATACGCTAGATTATTTTTGAATTTTTTTTTAATTGGATTGGAATTTGCTTGGTTTTAGTACCATCAATTATAGTTCCTAAAGTACTCATTGAAATGTTTTGAAACTTGCTACACTTAAAGTACTACTATAGTACTATAATCAAAATAATTTTGATTTAATTTCATACGCTAAATTATTTTTAAATTAAATCACTTTTCACAAAACACAAATGCTACATAGTTTAATAAAAACACTTGAATAATGACTGAACGTTAGCAAGTCATCATTTCACGACAAAAAACTATTTTAAATTATCATACAATTGCTAACCAAACAACACAACAATTATTCAATAATATTGCGTGGCCGATTAAAATTATTAAAGATAATTATAGCACTTATAACTATTACATAATATATTGATTCTATTTGTTTGCGCAACTTTTGTCATTTCATAAAATTAATATAGATAAGATAACTCGGAAAGTGTAGTCAGTAAGTCATCAACTATGACCAAGCTAATACTACTTGGTATCACCATTGGTATTGCCTTAATAGGTGTGAAAATAGTTAAAAAATTCCAATTTGTACCACCTCCTGTATTGGATGAACCTTGGTGGGGTCCTGATGGTAAAGAAGATACCACAATTAAACCATTCAAAATAAATATTTCGGATGAGGTTAGTTAATATAATTAAATAATTACGCAATCTATATAATTGTTTTTAGATTTTAATCGATTTAAAGCAACGCTTAAATAATAAAAGAAACTTTCAAAAACCTTTAGAGAATTCATTTCATCATTACGGAATCAATACTGATTTATTGGAAGAAATTGTAACATTCTGGAAAAATAAATATGATTGGAGGCAACGTGAAAAGTATTTAAATAAATATCCACAATTTAAAACGCAAATACAAGGTTTGGATATACATTATTTACACATTAAGCCTCAAAATGCTAAAGGAAAACGCGTTTTACCAATGTTGCTATTGCATGGTTGGCCTGGATCATTCCGTGAATTCTACGAAGTCATTCCTTTATTAACAACACCACGCGAAGGAAACGATTTTGTTTTCGAATTGATAATACCATCGTTGCCAGGTTATGGATTCTCACAAGCTGCTTCAAAACAAGGTCTTGGTGTTGCTCAAATGGCGGTTATATTTAAAAATTTAATGAAAAGAATAGGTTTTGAAAAATATTACCTACAAGGAGGCGATTGGGGTTCTGTAATTACTTCCCATATGAGTAGTTTGTTTGAAAAGAAAATATTAGGTTTGCATTTAAATTTATGCCAAAGTAGAGCTCCTATAACAAATTTGAAATTATTATTGGGATCTTTATATCCGTCACTTGCTATGGAAGAAAAATATGCTAAAAGGAATTATCCTTTAAGTAATTTAATGGGTCTTCTCTTATTGGAAAGTGGTTATATGCATTTGCAAGCAACCAAACCTGATACTTTAGGTGTTGGCTTGAATGATTCACCAGTTGGATTGGCTGCTTATATTTTAGAAAAATTCATAGCTGGTACCAATCTTCAATACAAATCGCTTGCTGATGGTCGATTAAAATCTAAATTTAAATATGAAGATTTATTAGATAACATTATGATCTACTGGGTTACTAATTCAATGACATCAGCAATGAGAATATATGCTGAAACTTTACGGAAGAGTCAGTTTGAATTAAATTTGGATAGGTTAGTATTGGTTTGATTTTAATTGTTTAGATTGTATTGGTTTCTTCTTTTAGTGTGGCTGTTAATGTACCTACAGCTTGTGCCAAATTTGAGCATGAAATTGCTTTTCAGCCTGATCATATGTTGGCTGATAAATATACAAATTTGGTTCAATCAAATGTTATCTTAGATGGAGGTCATTTTGCAGCAATGGAGAATCCTGGTTTGTTAGCTGATGATATTTGGTCGGCTGTTAAAGTTATGCAAAATATTAAGAAAATGTAATTTTTATTGAATAAAGTTGTTGAGAATTTATTATTTATTTTATTATTTCTTATAATAAGTTGTCAATTTATCGACAGTTGGTTACTAGATCTTTGTAGTAGTTTCTGGTTATTTTACATTTAAATAACATTTGGTGCACCAATTCAGCAAGTTTTGATTGAACCGCTTAACTCGTTTTTGTTTTATAACCAATTACGCAAGAGTTTTATTGTTTTTTCTATTTTATTGTAAAAATTATTTAATTTTTATCATTTTGTAAACGTCAAAACACTATATGCTATGTCTAAATCTGTCAAAAGATTTTTGGAATGTCATAAGACTTATAAAATTGTCTAATACTATTGTTTGTATCGTTCAAAAACATGTAAAAACAACGTTTTGATAAAAAACGTACCAAAACAAATGTCAAAAATGATAAAAATTGTTGTCTATAAGTGTCTTAATAATATCCAGAAAATATTAAAATTGTGTAAAAGATGTCTAAAACTGATAAATAAATATCTAGAGATAAAAAAATTGTTTCAACTGTGTAGAAAAATGTTATAAGTACCATATTAATGTCAAAATAATGATGAAAACTGTCAAACAATATTTAGAAATATCAAAAAAAGTCTAAATCTGTTAAAAAAATCTGAATGTGCTTAAAGATAGTCTAAAAACGTAAAAAAATATTCTAAAGCTATCAAAATCTGTCAAAAAAAGTGTCTAAAGCAGCCAAAAGACTTTTAAATATTAAAATATTGTTAAAAGCTTGTCTAAATCTGCCAAATAGTTCTGGATGTATGTCAAAAACGTTAAATAATATCTAAAAATGATCTAAAACTGTCAAAAAAGTTTTAGAAATGTCAAACAATTTTAAAACCATTAAAAACTTGTTTAAAAAAAGTTTATAAATGTAAAAAGAAGTAATAAGTTTTAATATTGTCTGAAAACACATAAAAAAAGTATCAAAAATATCTAAAACGCCAAAAAATATCTAAAAACGTCAAAACTAATAAAATAAATAAGATATTTTAAAGGTTAATCTGTCAAACTATATTAAGAAATGTCAAAAAATGGTTTGAAACTGTCAAAAATTTGTATGTGTTTAAAGATGTGCACCTAGAAACAATATTGAAAATTGTCAAAAATTATGTAAAACTGTCAATCAATATAAAAAAATTTGATAAAAATCTTAACATGTCTAAAAATTGTTTGAAAACGTCACGCAAATATAAAAAAAGTCAAAAAATGACAAAAAAAATTAATTTGTTTAAAAATTTTCTAAATAAAAAAAAAATCTACGAATTGAAAAACTGTCAAATAAAACTAAATGAGCCTAAAAAAAGATTGATTAAAACAGTCTAACATTTGTTTTGCAATTATTGTTGATATTGTAAATTGACATTTTAAAATTTTAGTTTAACTGTTTTTAGACATTAAGGTATTTTTTAACAGCTCCAGTTATTTTTCAGTTATTGTTTGACAGTTTTGATCATTTTTGATGTTTTTTTTTACATTTATAGACAATTTTTAGACACATTTAGATTATATTGACAGTTTAACATTTTTTTTAAGTTTTTTTTTTATTTTAGACAAACTTTTTAATTTTTTTAAACAATTTAAATTTTGTTTACGTTTTTAGACAGTTTTTTACAATTATTAATATTTTTTAACGTTTTTAGACATATTAAGATTTTTTTGACAGATTTAGATATTTTTGGAATTTTTTTTTACTATTTTACACAATTTTTATATATTTTTTTAAATTTTGAGTTTTTTTTAAATATTATGACAGCAATTTTAGATATTTTTTGACAGTTTTTGATATTCGTTGGACGTCTCTAGACAATCTTTTTACACGTTTATTGTTTTAAACAATTTTAAGATATTTTTGACAGTTCTAGATACTTTTTGATATTTTTATGACAGATTTTTTTTAGATATTTTTTTGTTATATTTATAAATTAATCATTTTTGACAGTTTTTAATATTCTTTTAACGTTTTTAGACAAATTTCAAATTTTTATATAGTTTTAGACATTTTTTTGACATTTCTCAATATTGTTTGACAGTTTTAAACAAGTTTCTAACAGTTAGAGTTTTAGACAAGCTTTAAAAGCTTTTTTTAGATTATTGATTTTATTTTTCACATATTTTGACAGATTTAGATATATTTTAATATTTCCTAATATTGTTTGACAGCTTTAGACAATTTTGGACAAGTTTTTGACAGGTTTTGAGCTGTTTTAGAAATCTCTAATTTTTTTAACAGTTTTTGACATTTTTAGATATTTTTGACAGCTTTTAACACTTTTTGACATTTTTAAACACATTTTGATGTTTTTGACAGTTAAACAATTCGAGTTTTAGATAAGCTTTTAACAATTTTTTTTAGATTTTTTACAGTTCATTTCTTTTTTTGACATTTTTAGACCAATTTATTATATAGCTTTTTTATTATTCATTTTTTTTTTACCTTTTTGACCATTTTAGATTTTATTGACAGGTTTGGTTGTTTTTGACATTTCCAAATATTGTTTGACAGTTTTTAACAGTTTTAAACAAGTTTTTGATAGTTTTAAACCTTTTTTTTAATTGTTTTTGACATTTTAGATGTTTATTTGACGTTTTCAGACAAACTTTGGACACATTTAATATTTTGGACAGTTTTTAGATATTTTTTGAAAGTTGTAGATATGTTTTGACATTTCTAGATATTGATTGACAGTTTTACATCTTTTTGACAGTTTTCGATACTATTTTGACGTTTTTATACACATTCCGAATTTCTTGACAGATTTTAGTTTTACATAAGTTTTTATTACAATCATTGATATTTTTTGACGTTTTAGATATTTTTTGACGTTTTTTACATATTGTATGACAGTTTTAGACAAATTTTTGACACTTTTTTAGCCTTCGGAAATTGCTTTGACTGTTTTGGGCATTTTTGGTAATGTTTAGATATTATGACAGTTTTAGATATTAATTAAACGTTTTCAGACATTCTTTAAAAAAATGTAGATATATTTTGATAGTTCTAGATATTTTTTGACGTTTCAAAACATTGATTGACAGTTTTACATAAATTTTTACAATTTTTGATATATTTATACATATTTAGAATTTCTTGACAGTTTCAGACATTTTTAAATATTGTTTGACAGTTTTAAACAAGTTTTTCTTACTTTTTATCATTTAGAATTTCAAACAAGCTTATAACAGTTTTTTAATCTTTTGAAAATTATATTGGATTTATAAAAAAGTTCAGTTATTTTTTTGACAGATTTAGATGTTTTTAAAATTTCCAAATATTGTTTGACAGCTTTAGACAATTTTGGACAAGTTTTAGGCAGTTTTTGAACTGTTTTAGACATTTATTTAGACTTTATTTAGACATATTTATTTTTTAACAGTTTTTGACATTTTTAGATGCTTTTTGACGTTTTTAAACTAAACACTTTGAATTTTTTGACAGATTCTAACACTTTGAGTTTTAGACAAGTTTTTAACAATAATTTTTTTAAATTTTTTACAGTTCAATTGTTTTCTTGACATTTCTAAACATTGTTTGACCATTGAATTGAAATAACTAAATCTGTCAAAAACATCTGAAATGATCAAAAACGCAAAAATAAATTGTAAAAAAGAAATTTAATTTTTACAATTTATTTTTGCGTTTTTGATCATTTCAGATGTTTTTGACAGATCTAGTTGTTTTTGACATTTTCAAATATTGTTTGACAGTTTTAAACAGTTTTGGACAAGTTTTTTAATTTATAAATGTTTTTTATTGTTTTTTATACTTTTTAAACTTATTGAACTTTTATTTACAGTTTTTGACATTTTTAGAATTTGTTTTAAGTATTTGTTGACAGTTTTTAACATTTTTTGACATTTTCAGACAATATTTAGTCTCATTCATTGTTTTAGACAATTTTTAGGCATTTTTAATTATTGTTTGACAGTTCTAGATGTTTTTTTTTGGCGTTTATTGATACTAATTGATAGTTTTACTTTATTTTTGACAGTTTTTTAATGTTTTTTTGACGTTTTTTTAACATTTGTAAACATAGTTTGACAGTTTTAATAGGTGTTTGACAGTTTTTAACATTTAGAGTTTTAGACAAGCTTTTAACAGTTTTTGACAGATAGTTCTATAGTTTTTTACAATTCTTAATATATATTTGAAGCTTTTAGACATATTCAGATTTTTTTATCGATTTAGATATTTCCAAATATTTTGACAGTTTTGAATACGTTTTATTTACAGTTTTGACCATTTTAGATATTATTTGACAGTTTTTGATATTTGCTTGACGTTTTCAGACAATCTGTTGACACGTTTATTATTTTTGACATTTTTTAGATATTTTTTGAGGTTTTTTGACAGTTTTGGATATTTTTTTGACATTTTTAGAATATTGATTGACAGTTTTACATTATTTTTGACAATTTTCAATATCTTTTTAACGTTTTTATACACATTTGAAATTTCTTGACAGTTTTAGACAATTTTGTGACATTTCTAAGCATTGTTTGACAGTTCTAAACAAGTTTTTGACAGTTTTTAACATTTACAGATTTAGACAAACTTTTTTGACTTTTCGAAATATTGTTTAACAGTTTTATATAGTTTTTTTACAATTATTGAAATTTTTTGACAATAAATTTAGATATTTTTAACATTTTTAAGTGATTTTTGACAATTCTAAACAGTCTTGGACAATTTTTTTAAAGTTTTTTGAGTTTTTGATATTTTTAGATATTGTGACAGTTTAAGAATTTTTTTGACATTTTTTTAATTTTGTTTAATGTTTTCAGACAACCTTTAAATATATTTAGACATATGTTGACAGTTCTTAATATTTTTTGGCATTCCTAGATTTTGATTAATAGTTTTACATAATTTTTGACATTTTTTGACGTTTTTAAACATATTTGTAATTTTTTGACAGTTACTGACATTTTTTTTACCATTTTTAAATATTGTTTGACAGTCTTAAACAAGTTATTACACTTCCTAACATTTAGAATTTTAGATAAGCTTTTGACAGTTTTTAACTTTTAGAAAATTATATTAGATTTATAAAAAAGTAATTTTTTTGACATTATTAGATATTGTTTGACAGTTTTAAATAGTTTTTTTACAATTATTGATATTTTTTTACAGATTTAGATATTTTTAATATTTCCAAATATTGTTTGACAGCTTTAGACAATTTTGAACAAGTTTTTGACAGTTTTTTTAGACATATTTATTTTTTTACACTTTTTGACAGTTTTTAATATTAGTGTGACGTTTTCACACAATGTTTAAACATATTCATTGTTGTAGACAGTTTTTTTGACATTTTTAGATATTTTTTGACATATTTAAATTTTTTTGACATATTTAGATTTTCTTGACAGATTTAATCATTTTTGAAATTTTTGAAATCCAAAATTTTTGGCTGTTTTGCACTATTTTTAGACATAGTCAAGTTTTTGACATTTTTAGACATTGTGATAGCTTTAAACAATTTTTTTGAATTTTTGGAGTTATGTTTGACGTTTTCAGACAATCTTTAGACATTTTTAGAAATTTTTTTTGAACATTTTCAGATTTTTATTATTTTGTTGACGTTTTTGACATTTTTTATTTGTGTTGGCAGATTTAATATTTTTTGACATTTATTGTTCAAAAGTTATAAACAGTTTTAGACAAGTTTTTTGTTATTTTTATACAATACAATATTTGTTTGACATTTTTAGACACATTCATTGTTTTAGACAATTTTTAGATATTATTTGACAGTTCTAGATATTTGTTAAAATATTTAGGATATTGATTGACAGTTTTATAATATTTTTGACAGTTTTCGATATTTGTTTTGACGTTTTTATTATTTTTTTGACATTTATAAATATTGTTTGACAGTTCTAGATATTTGTTAACATTTTTAGGATATTGATTGACAGTTTTATAATATTTTTGACAGTTTTCGATATTTGTTTTGACGTTTTTATTATTTTTTTGACATTTATAAATATTGTTGTGACAGTTTTGAACATTTTATTAATTATCGTTTTTTTTTTTCAGGTGCTTCTAGATTTGAAACAACGCTTATCCTCAAAAAGGAAACTAGCAACTGGATTAGAAAACGCAAACCACCATTACGGAATCAATGCAAACTTATTAGAAGAAATCTTAACATTCTGGACAACCAAATACGATTGGAGACAACGTGAAAAGTACCTCAACAAATTCCCACAATTCAAAACAAAAATCCAAGGTTTAGATATTCATTACATCCACGTCAAACCACAAAACGCAAAAGGAAAACGCGTCTTACCAATGCTGTTATTACATGGTTGGCCTGGATCAGTTCGCGAATTCTATGAAGTTATTCCTTTATTAACAACACCTCGCGAAGGAAAAGATTTTGTTTTTGAAGTTATAGTACCATCGTTACCAGGCTATGGATTCTCACAAGCCGCTTCAAAACCAGGGTTGGGTTCTGCTCAAATGGCGGTTGTTTTTAAAAATTTGATGGAAAGATTGGGTTTTAAAAAATATTACGTTGAGGGGGGTGATTGGGGTTCTATTATTGTTTCATATTTGTCTTCAATGTATGAAGATAGAGTATTGGGTATTCATTCCAATATGTGTTTCAGTCAAACTCCATTAACTAATCTTAAATTGATTCTTGGAAGCTTTTATCCTGCTGCTGTTAATGATGCAGATTTTGATAATAAGTTGTATCCTTTGTCGGAATTTATGCAATATATGCTTTTGGAATTTGGTTATATGCATTTGCAAGCAACTAAACCTGATACTGTTGGTGTTGCTTTGAATGATTCACCTGTTGGTTTGGCTGCTTATATTATAGAGAAATTTATAACATGGACTAATCCTGATTGGAAAAGTAAAGCTGATGGAGGTTTAAAATTAAAGTATAAATATGAAGATTTATTGGATAATGTTATGATCTATTGGGTTACGAATTCAATAACAACTTCAATGCGTTTATATTCGGAAACTTTCAATAAAGCTCATTACAGTCTACAAATGGATAGGTAATTTATTAAAATATTTTTTGAAAAAATTAATATTTTTTGTAAAATTTTAGGGTTGCAGTTAATGTTCCAGCAGGTTGCGCTAAATTCAAGAACGAATTGGTGAATCATCCTGATGGTGTCTTGAAGGATAAATTTACCAATTTAGTGCATGTTGGTAAATATAAAGATGGTGGCCATTTTGCTGCTTTCGAGTTGCCCAACATTTTTGCTGATGATGTTTGGTTGGCTATCCATAAAATGGAAGTTTTGAGGAAGACACAAAAATAAATTGTTACCTAATTGATTAATGTTTAATTGTTAAATAAAATTGAATCATTTTTTTAATTGTTAAAAACTGTCAAATTTGTTATGAAACTGTCAAAATTATATTACAGAAATGTTTTAATTTTAGGGCTGCCAACTGTCAAAAAATATAGAAAAGTGACAAATTTGTTGTCAAATCGTTTAAATCGATTTGGAGCTGTCAAACTATAATCTGTCAAAATATAGTAAAATGATAAAAAATACTCAAAAAAAATTGTATCAAAACGTTATATAAAATATTACAGAAACTGTCAAAACTTTATAAAAGTTTCTAAACTATCACAGAAACTGTCAGAATGTTCAAACTATTGTAGAAACCGACAACAAATTGTAAAATAATGAAAAAAATGCTTAAGAAGATCTTAAACTGTCAAATTGTTATTTACAGAAACACAGAAACTGTCTAAATTTTTTAAACTGTTATAGAAATTGTCAAAATACTGTGAAATAATGAAGAATATACAAGAAAAAAAATTAAACTGTCAAAAAGTGATGCAAAATGTCACAAAAAATGTCAAAATAATATGAAATATCAAAAATGTCATTATAGAAGCTGACAAAATTTAATGAAATAATAAACAATGTGATTGGGAATATATTAAACTGTCAAAACGTTGCTTAAACTATTGCAGAAACTGTCAAAATATTATAAAAAATTTCAAAATAGAAGAATTGTCAAAATCTTGTACAAAGTTCACAAAAACTGTCAAAATGTCATAAAAATTATTTAAGAAACTGTCAAAATAATGTGAAATGCTTGGAAAAGTGTCAAAAAGTTATGCAACGACGTATCATAGAAAAATTGTGTAAAACTGTCAAAATACTGTGAATTGATCAAAAAATGCTTTGAAAATTATTAAACTGTCAAAACATTATGCAAAGTATCGCAGAAACTGTCATGACGTTTTTAAATTTTCATAAACATTGTCAAAATATTGTGAAGTAATAAAGAATATGTTTGGAAAAGTATTAAACTGTCAAAACGTTATGTAAAGTACCATAGAAACTATCAAAACGTCATAAGGTTTTTAAAATTTCAAAAACTGTCAAAGTATTTATCAAACTTTTAAACTGTTATGCACTTCACATAAATCATATTATTGCAGAAACTATCAAAGTATATATAAAAGTTTCTAAATTGAATCACAAATACTTGGGTGGGTGGGCGGGAACTAAAGTTGAAACTACTTCTTGCATTTATTGAATTAAGTGCCCCGCCCACCTACTCAATTGTTTGTGTTTAGATAATTGGATAACAAACACTTGGGTGGGTGGGCGGGAAGTAAAGTTGAAACTACTTCTTGCATTTATTAAATTTAGTGCCCCGCCCACCTACTCAATTGTTTGTGTTTAGATAATTGGATCACGGACACTTTGGTGGGTGGGCGGGAATTAAATTTGAAATTACTGTTGCGCAATCATTGAACTTAGTGCCCCGCCTACCCACCCAATTGTTTGTGATTAGGAAATTGGATAACGAACACTTGGGTGGGTGGGCGGGAACTAAAGTTAAAACTACTGCCCCGCAATCAATAAACTGTGTCCTCTGTCCACCCACATAATCAAGAAATTTAATCACTAAAACTTGCGTGGGTGGGAGGAAATCAAAGTTGACACTATTGTCCTGCAATCATTGAACTTAGTGCCCCGCCCACCTACCCAATTGTTTGTGATTAAGAAATTGGATCACAAACACTTGGGTGGGTGAGCAGAAACTAAAGTTAAAGTTACTGCTCCGCAATTATTGAACTGCGTCCTCCGCCCACCCATCTAATCAAGAAATTTAATTACAAACACTTGCGTGGGTAGGCGGGAACTAAAGTTGAAACTAGTGTCTTGCAATTAATGAACTTAGTGCCCCGCCTACCCACCCAATTGTTTGTAATTATAAAATTTGATAACAAACACTTGGGTGGGTAGGCGGGAACTAAAGTTGAAACTACTGCCCTTCAATCATTGAACTGTGTCTTTACCCACTCACCTAATCATGAAATTTAATCATTAACATTTGCGTGGGTAGGCGGAAATTAAAGTTGAAACAACTCTTCTGCAATTGTTGAACTTGGTGGCCCGCCCACTCACCTAGTTGTTTGTCATCAAGAAATGGGTGAGTGGGCGGGAACTAAGTTGAAGTTACTGTTTTGCAATTATTGAACTAAGTTCTTCACCCACCCACCCAATTGTTTGTGACTAAGAAATTTGATCACAAAAACTTTAGTGGGTGGGCGGGAACTAAACTTAAAACTACTTTTGTGCAATCATTGAACTTAGTGCTTCACCTACCCACCCAATTGTTTGTGGTCAAGAAATTAGAACACAAACGTTTGGGTGGGTGGACGGGAACTAAAGTTGAACCTGCTGTCCCGTAACTATTGAACTTAATGCCCCGCCCACCCACCCAATTGTTTGTGATTAAAAAATTGGATTACAATCACTTGGGTGGGTGGGCGGGAATTAAAGTAGAAACTACTGTAGCGCAATCATTGAACTTAGTGCCCCGCCCGCCCACCCAATTGTTTGTGATTAGAAAATTAGATCACAAACACTTGGGTGGGTGGGCGGGAACTAAAGTTGAAACTACTGTCCCGCAATCATTGAATTTAGTGCCCCGCCCACCCACCCAATTGTTTGTGATCAAGAAATTGATTCACAAACACTTTAGTGGGTGGGTTAAAACTCCAATTGCAACTACTGTCTCGTAACCAATAAACTGTGTTTTTGCTCACCTACCCAATCAAGAAATTTAATTACTAGTAACAGTTGGGCGGGTGGGCGGGAACTAAAACTGAAACTATTGTCTTGCAATCATTGAACTTAGTGCCCCGCCCACCCACCCAATTGTTTTTGATCAAGACATTAATTTACAAGCACTTTAGTGGGTGGGCGGGAACTCCAGTTCCAACTACTGTTTTGTAACTAATGAACTGTGTTTCCCGACCCACCCAATCAAGAAATTTAATAACTTGGGTGAGTGGGCGGGAACTAAAGTTGAAATTACTGTAGCGCAATCATTGAAATTAGTGCCCCGCCCACCCACCCAATTGTGTGTGATCAGGAAATTGGATCACCAACACTTGGGTGGGTGGGTTTGAACTAAAGATGAAACTACTGCCCAGCAACCAATGAAGTGTGTCTCCCGCTTACCCATTCAATAAAGAAAGTTAATCTATTCAATTGTTTGTGATCAAATTGATTCACAAACACTTTGGTAACTGCAATGACAACTACTGTCCTGCAACTAATGAACTGAGTCTAATAAACCTGTCAAAAATAAATTGAACTGTCAAAGTAACTAAACTGTTAACACATGTTAGGGTAGGTGTCACCATACTGTCAAATGATGTCATTAAACTGTCAAATATGTCATTAAAATAAAAAATGTCCTCAAATTATTACAAATTAAAAAAAATACACTGGGAAATGTATGTAAACTCTCACTGAAACTGTCAAAATATTATTAAAATTTTTAAATTATTATAGAAGCTGTCAAAATATTGTGAAACGGTGAAGAATATGCAGAAAATATATCAAACTGTCAAAACGTTATCAAAAGTGTCACAAAAACTGTTAACATGTCATACAAAATTTCAAACTATTGTAGAAACTGACAAAATGATGAAGAATACGTTTGGAGAAACGTTAAACTATCACATAAACTGTCAAAATGTGTAAAATGTTTCCATACTAACATAGAAACTATCAAAGTATTGTTTTGAAATGTTAAAGAATATGCTTAGAAAAAATCAAACTGTCAAACATTACAAAAACTGTCAAAATATTATTAAAGTTTTCAAATTACTATAGAAACTGTCATAAGTTGTGTAATAAAACAGGAAGGAAGCTTGGAAAGGTATGAAACTGTTGTGTTAAGTATTATATTATCACAGAAATTGTTATAATTTTTTTTTAAATTATTATTGAAGCTGTCAAAATATTGTTGTTTGTATTTTACAGAAACTGTCTAATTATTAAGAAAAATGTTACAAAAACTTACAGATTTCGTTAGGAATTGTAGTAAAATTATATATTTGTAAATGTCAAAACAATTTAAAACTTACCATATTACTGTAGGAACTGTCAAACACCTAGAAAGTGTCAAACTGATTACAGATAAATTAAAAACAGTTTAAAATAACATTAAATTTACAAAATATGATAACAACTACAAAATATGTTCATAATGAATCACAATTTATTGAGAATTAACACAAAATTATTTGTAACCTACAAAATAAAAATGTTGGAATTTTGTAAATATAATTTCAATGAATCCAATCTATTCAACTGTAATGACGTCGGGGATGCCTCAAGGTTCTATAATAAAACAATAGATTAAGACATTAATAAATTGATTTATTTAGTACAAAATATGTAGAATACAATTGTTTTGTTTATTAAAAAGATACATTAAGTAATGGTGCAGATTGTGTTAGCTGTGCAATATTTTCATTTATTTATTTTATTTTTATTACCATGCAATTTATTTTTTGTTATTTAAATTGTTATTATTGTATAATACTGTCGAATGCTGATATAAAACAGAGTAGGTACAAAATTGTCCGCACATCCTAATAATTACACAATGTGTAAATATTTTCATATATACGAAGGCATATATTTTATTATTTTCTTTACTATTTCAAGGAATATATATTTATATGCATATATTCCATACATTTGTAGGGATGGGTATCAAATATCATTATTATTATTTACATTCCATCAAAGGGAAAGTATACAGTTTAGTTACAATTACTTTATATAAAATGTTTCCTTACATTCAATTGATAATTAATTTCTGCCAATTAGAATTAAATGCAATTTTTTTCAATTTCTGAAAGCATACATTCAATTTTATTATAATCACATTCAAATTTCTTATATCACACGAAATTTTTATTTTATTAACATACAAAGAGATTCATAAGGATTCATTTTTTTGTTTGTTATAATATTTTTTTTCGATTTGAACACATCAAATTGACAATTTTGTTTTAATAACAACATTTTGATTGAAAATGTTTTTACAGATCAGAGCATGAGATGAAAATACATTTATTGACTACTGTCATATTTAAATCTGTCAAACAATAATTAGTTGCAAACTGTCAAAGAACAATGAAGTTTGCATTTTAGGTTATTGTAAACTGTCAAAATATGCATTTGATATGATTGAAGCTGTCAAAACATTTTGTGTAATTTTGGTTATATACCGATAACTGTCAAAATGCTAAATGTTAAAACATGCATTTATAGGTTAGCAACGTAAACTGTCAAAATGTTGTAAAGTGTTGACAAATACATATAAAACTGTCAAAATGTGCGTCTGATTAACTAAAATATTTTTAAAACTGTCAAAATGTGTTTGAAAAATTACAAACTGTCAAAATGACACAAAAATTAATTATAATCTGTCAAAATATTGACTGCTAACTGTCAAAATACGACAAAAATTAATCAAAATTTATCTTTTAATGTCAAATTATGCATTCATAGGTTGGCAACACATCGTAACTGTCAAAATGTTGTGAAATGTTGACAAATACATAATAAACTGTCAAAATATGTTTTTAATTAACTAAAATATTGCTATAACTGTCAAAAAATTTACAATACATTGCCAACTGTCAAGTTGCAACAAAAATTAACTCAAACATACAATTAAATGTCAAAATATACATTTATAAGCTAGCAACGCATCGTAAACTGTCAAAATACTGAAAAAGTTTTCTCAAAATGTCAAAATATGTTATGTAATTTTGGTTATATACTGACAACTGTCAAAATGCTACAAAAATTAATCAAAACATAGAATTAAATGTTAAAATATTTAGGTTAGTAATGTTGTAAGCTATATATTTGTCAAAATAGTATAAAGTGTTGACAGGTACATATTAAACTGTCAAAATAAGCGTCTAATAAATTAAAATATTGATAACTTATTGCCAACTGCCAAAATATTACAGAAATTAATTAAAATATAGATTTAAATGTTAAAACATTCATTTATAGGTTAGCAACACATCGTAAACTGTCAAAATGTTATAAAATGTGTCAAAAAGTTGCAAAGTGTTGACAAATACATATTAAACTGTCCAAATTTGCGTTTGATTAACTAAAATATTCTTAAAATTGTCAAAATATGTTAGAAAAATTGCAAACTGTTAAAGTGACACAAAAATTAATTATAATCTTTTAAAATATTGATTGGTAACTGTCAAAATACAACAAAAATTAATCAAAATATATCTTTTGATGTCAAATTATGCATTTATAGGTTGGCAATGCATCGTAAGTTGTCAAAATGTTATAAAATAAGTCAAAATGTTGTAAAATGTTGACAAATACATAATAAACTGTCAAAATATCCTTTTAATTAATTAAAATATTGCTGTAACTGTCAGAAAATTTACAATGCATTGCCAACTGTCAAATTGCAACAAAAATTAATTCAAACATACAATTAAATGTTAAAATATACATTTACGCATCGTAAACTGTCAAAATTCTGGACAAGTTTTCTCAACTGTCAAAATATGTTAAGTAATTTTGGTTATATACTAAAAATGTCAAAATGCTACAAACAAAATCAAAACATAGATTTAAATGTTAAAATATGTAAGTTGTTTATGTTGTAAGCTGTAAATCTGTTAAAATATTATGAAGTGTTGACAGATACATATTAAACTGTCAAAATAAGCGTCTGATTAATTAAAATATTGTTGAAACTGTCAAAATATGTTATAAAATATCGATAACTGTCAAAATACCAAAGAAATTAATTAAAATATAAGTTTAAATGTTAAAATATGCATTTATAGGTTAGAAACACATTGTAAACTGTCAAAACGTCGTAAAATATTGTTAAATTTGTTAGAAAAATTGATTGCTAAGTGTCAAAATACGACAAAAATTTATCAAAATATTCATTTAAATGTCAAGTTATGCACTTATAGGTTGACAACACATCGTAAACTGTCAAAATGTTATAAAATGTTGATAATAAACTGTCAAAATATGGTTTTAATTAACTAAAATATTACTATAACTGTCAAAAAAATTACAATGCATTGCCAACTGTCAAATTGCAACAAAAATTAATACAATTAAATGTCAAAATATACATTTATAAGTTAACAATTGTTAAATTTGTCAAAACATTAATTAATATGTTGCCAACTGTTAAAAAGTAACGTTTTAAGTTATAATACATTGTCAAAATGTGCATTTGATATAATTGAAACTGTCTGTTATGTAAATATAGACTTAAATTAAAATATGCATTTATAGGTTAGCAACACATTGTAAACTGTCAAAATAATATAAAATGTGACGAAATGTTGTAAAGTGTTGACAAATACATTTTAAACTGTTTGATTAACTAAAATATTTTTAAAACTGTCAAAATATATTAGAAAAATTGCAAATTGTCAAAATGACACATAAATTAATTATAATCTTTCAAAGTATTGACTGGTAATTGTCAAAATACAACAAAAATTAATCAAAATATACATTTAGATATCAAATTATGTTTTAATATGTTGGCAACACATTGTAAACTGTCAAAATCTTATAAAATGTTGACAAATACATAATAAACTGTCAAAATACGTTTTTAATTAACTAAAATATTGTTGTAACTGTCAAAAAATTTACTATGCATTGCCAACTGTCAAATTGCTATAAAAATTAATCCAAACATACAATTAAATGTCAAAATATGCATTTATAAGTTAGCAACGCATCGTAAACTATCAAAATACTGAAAAAGTATTCTCAAACTGTCAAAATTTGCGTTTGATTAACTAAAATATTGCTAAAACTGTCAAAATTGTATAATTTTTGATACTATTACTATATTTGACAGCTGTCAAAATGTTTAATAAAGTGTCAAACTGTTTTTTTTTTTTAAGTTTAAAATGTTGATTTCATCTCATGCTTTCTTATATTTTGTAAAAATATTTCAACGCATCATCCACTCAAGATTACATTTACAGATTCACAGGGTGTAAATGTTGACATTTGTTTTTTTATGTTTACACACAGCGAAAGTATAAATATTGAAAATGATTTTTTTCGGGACGAATTTCAAAAATCGCTCGACAATATTAATAAGACGTAGCAAAAAAGTTTTTTTTTCTTCAAAATGTTTGTCTTATTATGATCGATTTCTGAAACTCTCTTTTGAATCTTTTATAATATATAATATATACGTGTATATAAATGTTACAATGAATTACTTATAATGTATAATATAAATATGTACAAAAAGTATTTTTGTTTTAGATTTAGGAACGAATTGAGACAAAGTAATCGTACTTTGAGGACATTTTAACCAAAATTTAATGTTAACTGTCAAAACGTCATAATGATTCACTTTGTAACCTGTCAAAATGTAGTTTTTATTAATTGATGAACTGTCAAAAAATATTAATAACAAAACACAAACTGTCAAATTGTTAAACTAAACATAATATGTCAAAATATTTTATATTAATAAACTGTTAAACTTAACATTTACAGATTGGTTACACATAGTAAACTGTCAAAATGTTTTTTTAGTTAACGAAATTACTTAAACTTTTTAAAAAATAAATCTGTCAAAATAAAGTGTCAAAATTTAATTATATTACTGTAAGCTGTCAAAATGCATTGTAAATCAATTATAATATTAATTTATTTGTCAAAATGTCATTTTTATTAACTAAAGCAGAATGTAAACTATCAAATTTGTGTTAATTTATTAAAATATAGTTAAAGCTGTCAAAATCAGCTATAGATTGATTGAAAATTGTCAAAATGTGTTTATTTTATTTAAATTATGTTTGCAAACTGTTATGTTATGTTGGTCTTTTAAAATATGGTTAAAGCTGTCAAAATCAGAAATAAAATGTTGATAGCATTTCAATAACTGTCAAATTGTAATTTATTTTAACTTAAATGTCATAAAATTGTTAATTAATTACAAACTGTCAAACTATAGATTTAACTGTCAAATTATAAATTTGCAAGTTGAAAGCAAATCAAAATAACTGCGTTCTTGGTAATAAAATTAAAATGTGTTTTGATCATACAAAATTATTTTCTCTCACTTCATTCCTGTTTCATCAATGAATCATTCATTAGTATATAAAAGCGCCCCATCCCTACCAAATTAACTGAAATTTTATTATTATGAAAAAAATTATTTCATATTTTGTTCGGAATATATACTGAAAAGCTTATATTTAATTTGTGCTTGGTACATATGTTTAAGGACAAAAGTGGATTAAAATTTTATTAATTCCGTTGCTTCCAAATGCAATAGCAAGATTTTCTTACAAAATCTACATTATATAATTTTGGAATTAAATTCATTAACAATTGCAGGCTTCAATATTAATTACTAAAAGCAACAGAATTAATAAATCAGAAGCCACCGATAAATTTTAAATACTTACTTTAAGAGCAATTATATCAATAGGAAACCATATTAAAAAATCCTGGGGTTATTTTCACAACTTTAGTTAGTTAGCATGCATCATCTCTTACACACACAGACACACACAGAACATTAATTAAGCAAAATATGATTTCCTAAAGATTCGAATAGAATCCTTTCTATGGCTTTCTTCTTTGTTTTGATTTATTAATACAATTCATCAAATTCGATTTTAATATCACAATTAACAGTGTTTTGTGAGTAAATTGTGCAAACATGTTCCAGTTATACTCTCATCATCGTCATGCAATTATTTATGGAACATTCACTAGCCGTTTTTTGTTTTGTTTTGTTTTGTTTGTTTGGTTTTTAAACTCCATTTCTGCATGTCTTTGAAAATTATTTAAGTAATAAGGCATAAAGTTTTTTTTTTGTTAAATTTACACAGCTTAATAGTAGTAAAATTGGAATTTAAGGAAACTCTTGGTTCCGCACAGTATTAATCTTCATTTCTGTGTCAATAATATACTGATAGTTCAGTCTTGCATTATATTCAATTGTTTTAATTAATTAATTAATAATAATTAAGAGACTGAGTGGAGGAGAATAATAAATTTTGATGAGAAATATGATTAATGCGAGAGAGAATTAGAAACTATCAAGTTGGATCACGATAATTTAAAATATGATATGTGTAGGATTGGCTATGAGCGCACTAATACGTGCCATCTGCAGATTTGTTCTTGTTGGAATTCTTTCATGTCCATCCAATGAGCTAATTCTTCGGCTCCGCTTGAATTCAATCCTAAACTGAACCAACCAACCATTTCTTTCTTTTTCGTTACTCCTCGTCTGTTGTATATTGATACCATTAGTGTTACGTCTGCTAGTTGAAATAATGCAACCTAAGAAGAAAACATGTTAAAATTAATTACAACTTTTGCTGCAATTTGGTACTAATATACTTCTCCTACTCCCAAACGATTTATTGAATATTGATAAAATTTTGCATTAATATACTCCATAATTATAAGTAACAATTGCATAAAATTTATTCAAAATGATACGCTCAATTTTGCATAACCTCAATTTTATTGACATTATGTAACACAAGCTTGTAGGATAAATCAAAACTGTGTAACTTCTAAACGGTGCATTGGATATTGATGAAATTTAGTATTAATATATTTCATTATCATAAGTACCAACTTCATAAAATTGATCCAAAATAATACGCTCAATTTTGCATAATTTTAATTTTATTGACTTCATGTAATCCAAGCAAGAGACTTTAGGGTAAATCAAAACTGTGTAACTTTTTAACGGTGCATTGGATATTGATGCTATTTGGTATTAATATAGTCCATTAATATAAGTACAAACTGCAAAAAGTTAATAAAAATTGATACGCTCAATTTTGCACAACCTTAATTTTATTGACGTCATATACCACAAGCAAAATGCTTTAAGCTAAATTAAAAAAATTGTAACTTTTAAACTGTGCATTGAATATGAGTGCATTTTTTTGTCAGTATACTTCATTATCATAAGTACCAACTATGTAAATTTTACATAAATTGATACGTTTAATTTTACATAACCTCAATTTTATTGACTTCATGTAACCCAAGTAAGAGACTTAGGATAAATCAAAACTGTGTAACTTCTAAACCTTGCATTGGATATTGATAAAATTTGAAACTAATATATTTCATTATCATAAGTACCAACTGCATAAATTTGATAAAAATTGATACGTCCAATTTAGCATAATCTTAATTTTATTAACATCATGCATCACAAGGACATGGAGTATACACTAAATCAAATATTTGTAACTTTGAAACTGTGCATTGAATATAAGCGCAATATATTGTCAGTATACATCAATGCCATGAGTACCA
Organism: Tachinus rufipes; assembly: GCA_963932245.1. Taxonomy (NCBI): domain Eukaryota; kingdom Metazoa; phylum Arthropoda; class Insecta; order Coleoptera; family Staphylinidae; genus Tachinus; species Tachinus rufipes. The sequence continues at coordinate 1,736,937 of OZ010743.1, read as the reverse complement.
ACTGTATAAATTTTATATAAATTGATACGCTCAATTTTGCATATCCTCAATTTTATTGACTTTATGTAACTTAAACAAAAAGCTTATAGGATAAATCAAAACTGTGTATATTCTAAACCGTGCATTGGATATAGATGCATTTTGGTATACGCATACTTCAATATCATAACTACCATCTGTATAAATTTTATATAAATTGATACGCCCAATTTTGCATATCCTTCAGTTTATTGACGTCATGTACCACAGACAACATTTTATAAGCTAATTTTTTTTTTTTAATTTTTAAACTGTGCATTGATTATGAACGCAATTTATTCTTTGTATGTTTCATTATTATGAGTACCAACAGTATAAATTTTATATAAATTAATAAGCTCAATTTTACATAACCTTAAATTTATTGACGTCATTACCACAAGCAAGAGATTTATAAGTCAAGTCAAAACTGTGTAACTTCTAAACAATGCATTGAATATTGATGTAATTTAGTATTAATATATTTCATTATCATAACTACTAATTGCATAAAATTGATAAAAATTAATACGCTAACTTTTGAATAAACTTAGTTTTATTGGCTTCACATACCACAAGCAAGATGCTATAAGCTAAGTTAAAAACGTGTAACTTCTAAACTGTGCATTGCATATGAGCGCAATTTATTCTCCGTATACTTCATTATTATGAGTACCAACAGAATACATTTTATATAAATTGATACGCTCATTTTTGCATAACCTCAAATTTATTGACTTTGGATAACCTAAGCAATTGGTTGGTAGGATAAACCAAAATTGTGTAACTTCTAAACGGTGTATTGGATATTGATGCAATTTAGTACTAATATGACTCATTAGTATATGTACCAACTGCATAAAATTTGTAAAAATTAATACGACCAATTTTGCATAACCTCAATTTAAATGACTTTTTCTAATTACAGAAAGTGACTTATTAGTTAAATTAAATAAAATTAGCTCTCAAACGATTCATTAAATATTGATCTAATTTAGTACCAGTATACTCCATAATCATGAGTACCAATTGCATAAAATTGATATAAATCGATACGCTCAATTTGACATAACCTTAAACTAATTGATGTAAGTTATCTTAGTTTATACCTCTAAAACAATCATAACTTACTAACCGTACATTAAAATTTTATGCAATTTGGTAACAAAATAGATGAATATCATAAATACCAACTGTATAATAATTAAATGAATCGGTACGCTCAATTTGACATAACCTAAAATTGAATGATGTAAGCTAATTTGGTTCCTACGCTTAATATACCACTAAAACAATCCTAACTTGTTAACCATACATTAAAAATTAATGCAATTTAGTAACCAAGTATTTCATTATCTTAACTACCAACTGTATAAAATTCATCTAAATTCTTACGCTCAATTTAACATAACCACAAATTAATTCATGTGAGCTTACTGAATTTACATAATTACTACATTATTAAAATAAACATAACTTGCTAACCATACATTGAAAATAAATTACATTTGGTACCAATACATGTCATCATCATTAATACCAACTGTATAAAAAATACTAAAATTGATACGCTCAATCTGATTTAACCTTGAATTAATTGAAACGAACAGATGTTTACACTATTACTTAAACAAAAATAACTCTCTAATCATACATTAAAAATAAATGCAATTTGATACTATTATACTTCATTGTTTTAAATACCAATTCTATAAAATTAATAAAAATCCACACGTTCAATTTTGCATAACCTCAATTTAAATTACTTCCTCTAACTGCAAAAAGTGCTTTATTGGTTCAATAAAAAATGTGTAACTCTTAAACGGTTCATTGAAAATTGCTCAATTTTGGTACAAATTTATTTCATAATCATGAGTACCAATTGCTTAAAATTTATAAAAAATAATACGTTCAATTTTGCATAACCTCAATTTAAATAACTTCTTCTAACTGCAAAAAGAAACTTATTGGTTGAATTAAAAATTTATAACTCCCAAACGGTTTATTGAATAATGTTCAATTTTGGTACCAATATACTTGATCATCATTAGTACTAATTGTATAAAATTTATATAAATTGATACGCTCAATTAGGCATAATCTTCAACTAATTGATATAAACTAACTTAGTTTTTACGCTTACTATACCACTAAAACAATAATAACTTGTTAACCATACATTGGAATTTAATACAAATTGGTAACAAAATACTTTATTATCATAGATACCAAGCGTATTAAATTAATTTAAATCGATACGCTCAGTTTAACATAACCTCAAATTAATTCATGTGAGCTTAATCAATCCAAACAACTAATGCAATATTAAAACTAATATAACTCGCTCATCATACATTGGAAAACTATGTAAATTGGTACCAATATACTACAGTATTATAAGTACCAAATGCATAAATTAGATTAAAATTGATACGCTCAATCTGACATAACCTTAAATTAATTGATATGAGCTGACTCATTCCATTACTAAAACAAAGATAACTTGCTAACCATACATTGAAATTTGATACAATTTGGTACTATTACACTCCATTGCCTTTAGTACTAACTGTATAAAATTGATTAAAATCCACACGTTCAATTTTGCATAAAATCAACTCCAAGCAAAATACTTTGATTTTTATAGATAGCAACAATCACAATCCGCCATCTTTGAATTGGGCGTGGCCAATTTAAAAATGTATTGCTTTGTACTTACTTAAGTAACTTAAAAGTTTAAAACACAACTTACTTGAAAAACAAACGTTTCTTTGAATAAAGGATTAGGCTGGCCTCTTCTGACTGTTGTTTTACTTTGCGCCAGCTCTTGACCAGTGCTGCTAACTAAATGTAATTTTACGTATGTATCAGGTGCCCTATTTAACGCCAAATTCCTGCAATAAATTCAATTAAATATTTCAAACAATTAACTAATTATAATAATTACCTAAAATGTGATCCCTTGACCACTTCAACGCTAAGCCTTCCAGTGGTTGCATTATAACACAATCCTAATAACAATTCAGGTACGCCACCATGTTGCATGGAATGAGTCGATCCGGTGCTATCAGACCGTGCAAGACTCATGAGTTCCCCGGTGCAGCTACCTAACTGTGAAAGCAATAATGTACGTTATTAATTTTTTTTTTAGGAAGCACTTTGTCATCTAAAGTTATAATATTTCACAGCGGAGGAAATCGATGTTATATTAAAAGATGGATAGGGATGGGATAGAATGGGATGGGATGGAGGTAGAAAGGGTATCGGATGTCTCACACACATACACACACCCTGATGATATAGGAGACTCCTGTTGAACTTTGAAGTCGGATATTTATAGAACATGAGAGGCAATTTGTTGCTGATGCTAAGGTAGAATGAATGAATATAAAATATTGAAGATATTTTTCGTAATATCTACGTTTATTAAAATTTAAAAATTTATTTAAAATAGTTAGATTTTAAATACTGTCATCTTCTTCTTTAACATAATGTCCACTAACGCTTGTTTTTTATACCAATTAATATAACTTCTAAACGGTGTATTAAAAATTGTTATTAATTTCTCAGTATTAAGTACTGATATAGAACTAATTATTTTGAAAATTTGAACTAAATTGATACGTCCATATTCCATCCATAATTTAATGAATTATTTCATGATTTGTGGATTAGTCAAAAATGTCTTTATACCAACTTGTATAACTTGTAAACGGTATATTGGAAAATGTTATAATTTTCTCAGTATTAAGTACTAATATAGAACTAATTGTTTTGTAAATTTGGAGTAAATTGATACGTCCATATTGCATCCATAATTTAATGAATTATTTCATGATTTGTGGATTATTCGAAAATGTCTATATACCAACGTGTATAACTTGTAAACGGTATATTGGAAATTATTATAATTTTCTTAGTATTGAGTACTAATATAGAACTATTTGTTTTGTAAATTTGGACTAAATTGATACGTCCATATTCCATCCATAATTTAATGAATTATTTTATGATTTGTGGATTAGTCAAAAATGTCTTTATACCAACTTGTATAACTTGTAAACGGTATATTGGAAATTGTTATAATTTTCGTAGTATTGAGTACTAATATAGAACTAATTGTTTTGTAAATTTGGACTAAATTGATACGGCCATATTCCATCCATAATTTAATGAGTTATTTCATGATTTGTGGATTATTCGAAAATGTTTTTATACCAACTTGTATAGCTTTTAAACGGTATATTGAAAAATGTTAAATTTTTCTCAGTATTAAGTACTAATATAGAACTAATTATTTTGTAAGTTTAGATTATATTGATACGTTCATATTCCATCCATAATTTAATGAATTATTTCATGATTTGTGGATTAGTCAAAAATGTTTTATACCAACTTGTATAACTCGTAAACGGTATATTGGAAAATGTTAAATTTTTCTCAGTATTAAGTACTAATATAAAACTAATTGTTTTACACATTTGGACTATATTGATACGTCCATATTTCATCCACAATTTATTGAATTATTACATGATTTGTGGATTAGTCGAAAATGTCTTTATACCAACTTGTATAACTCGTAAACGGTATATTGGAAAATGTTATAATTTTCTCAGTATCAAGTACTAATATAGAACTAATTGTTTTGTAACTTTGAACTAAATTGATACGTCCATATTCTATCCAAAATTTAATGAGTTGTTCATGATTTGTGGATTAGTCAAAAATGTCTTTATACCAACTTGTATAACTCGTAAACGGTATATTGGAAATTGTTATAATTTTCTTAGTATTGAGTACTAATATAGAACTAAATGTTTTGTAAATTTGGACTAAATTGATACGTCCATATTCCATCCATAATTTAATGAATTATTTCATGATTTGTGGATTAGCCAAAAATGTTCTTATACCAACTTGTATAACTCGTAAACGGTATATTGGAAAATGTTATTGTTTTCTCAGTATTAAGTACTAATATAAAACTAATTGTTTTGTAAATTTGGACTAAATTGATACGTCCATATTATATCTATAATTTAATGAATTATTTTATGATTTGTAGATTAGTCAAAAATGTCTGTATACCAACTTATATAACTTGTAAACGGTATGTTGAAAAATGTTATAATTTTTTGAGTATTAAGTACTAATATAGAACTAATTATTTTGTACATTTGGACTATATTGATACGTCCATTTTTCATCCGCAATTTAATGAATTATTTCATGATTTGTGGATTAGTCAAAAATGTTTTTATACCAACTTGTATAACTCGTAAACGGTATATTGAAAATTGTTATAATTTTTTAAATAATAAGTACTAATATAGAACTAACTGTTTTGTAAATTTAGATTTTATTGGTACGTCCATATTCCATCCTTAATTTAATGAATTATTTCATGATTTGTGGATTAGTCGAAAATGTCTTTATACCAACTTGTATAACTCGTAAACGGTATATTGAAAAATGTTGTAAGTTTCTTAGTATTGAGTACTAATATAAAACTAAATGTTTTGTAAATTTGGACTAAATTTATACGTCCATACTCCATCCATAATTTAATCAATTATTTTATGATTTGTTTTTTAGTCAAAAAAGTCTTTATATCAACTTGTATAACTTGTAAACGGCATATTGGAAAATGTTATAATTTTTTCAGAATTAAGTACTAATATAGAACTAATTGTTTTGTAATTTTGGAGTAAATTGATACGTCCATATTATATCCATGATTTAATAAATTATTTTATGATTTGTGGATTATTCGAAAATGTTTTTATACCAACTTGTATAGCTCTTAAACGGTATATTGAAAAATGTTAAATTTTTCTCAATATTAAGTATAATATAGAACTAATTATTTTGTAAATTTAGATTATATTGATACGTTCATATTCCATCCATAATTTAATAAATTATTTTATGATTTGTGGATTAGTCAAAAATGTTTTTATACCAACTTTTATAACTCGTAAACGGTATATTGGAAAATGTTAAATTTTTCTCAGTATTAAGTACTAATATAAAACTAATTGTTTTACACATTTGGACTATATTGATACGTCCATATTTCATCCACAATTTATTGAATTATTACATGATTTGTGGATTAGTCGAAAATGTCTTTATACCAACTTGTATAACTCGTAAACGGTATATTGGAAAATGTTATAATTTTCTCAGTATCAAGTACTAATATAGAACTAATTGTTTTGTAACTTTGAACTAAATTGATACGTCCATATTCTATCCAAAATTTAATGAGTTGTTCATGATTTGTGGATTAGTCAAAAATGTCTTTATACCAACTTGTATAACTCGTAAACGGTATATTGGAAAATGTTATAATTTTCTCAGTATTAAGTACTAATATAGAACTAAATATTTTGTAAATTTAGACTATATTGATACGTCCATATTCCATCCATAATTTAATAAATTATTTCATGATTTGTGGATTAGTCGAAAATGTCTTTATACCAACTTGTATAACTCGTAAACGGTATATTGGAAAATGTTATAATTTTCTCAGTATCAAGTACTAATATAGAACTAATTGTTTTGTAACTTTGAACTAAATTGATACGTCCATATTCTATCCAAAATTTAATGAGTTGTTCATGATTTGTGGATTAGTCAAAAATGTCTTTATACCAACTTGTATAACTCGTAAACGGTATATTGGAAATTGTTATAATTTTCTTAGTATTGAGTACTAATATAGAACTAAATGTTTTGTAAATTTGGACTAAATTGATACGTCCATATTCCATCCATAATTTAATGAATTATTTCATGATTTGTGGATTATCCAAAAATGTTCTTATACCAACTTGTATAACTCGTAAACGGTATATTGGAAAATGTTATTGTTTTCTCAGTATTAAGTACTAATATAAAACTAATTGTTTTGTGAATTTGGACTAAATTGATACGTCCATATTATATCTATAATTTAATGAATTATTTTATGATTTGTAGATTAGTCAAAAATGTCTGTATACCAACTTATATAACTTGTAAACGGTATGTTGAAAAATGTTATAATTTTTTGAGTATTAAGTACTAATATAGAACTAATTATTTTGTACATTTGGACTATATTGATACGTCCATTTTTCATCCGCAATTTAATGAATTATTTCATGATTTGTGGATTAGTCAAAAATGTTTTTATACCAACTTGTATAACTCGTAAACGGTATATTGAAAATTGTTATAATTTTTTAAATAATAAGTACTAATATAGAACTAACTGTTTTGTAAATTTAGATTTTATTGATACGTCCATATTCCATCCTTAATTTAATGAATTATTTCATGATTTGTGGATTAGTCGAAAATGTCTTTATACCAACTTGTATAACTCGTAAACGGTATATTGAAAAATGTTGTAAGTTTCTTAGTATTGAGTACTAATATAAAACTAAATGTTTTGTAAATTTGGACTAAATTTATACGTCCATACTCCATCCATAATTTAATCAATTATTTTATGATTTGTTTTTTAGTCAAAAAAGTCTTTATATCAACTTGTATAACTTGTAAACGGCATATTGGAAAATGTTATAATTTTTTCAGAATTAAGTACTAATATAGAACTAATTGTTTTGTAAATTTGGAGTAAATTGATACGTCCATATTATATCCATAATTTAATAAATTATTTTATGATTTGTGGATTATTCGAAAATGTTTTTATACCAACTTGTATAGCTCTTAAACGGTATATTGAAAAATGTTAAATTTTTCTCAATATTAAGTATAATATAGAACTAATTATTTTGTAAATTTAGATTATATTGATACGTTCATATTCCATCCATAATTTAATGAATTATTTTATGATTTGTGGATTAGTCAAAAATGTTTTTATACCAACTTTTATAACTCGTAAACGGTATATTGGAAAATGTTAAATTTTTCTCAGTATTAAGTAAATATATAAAACTAATTGTTTTGTGAATTTGGACTAAATTGATACGTCCATATTATATCCATAATTTAATGAATTATTTTATGATTTGTGGATTATTTGAAAATGTTTTTATACCAACTTGTATAACTCGTAAACGGTATATTGGAAAATGTTAAATTTTTCTCAGTATTAAGTACTGATATAGAACTAAATATTTTAAAAATTTAAACTATATTGATACGTCCATATTCTATCCAAAATTTAATGAGTTGTTCATGATTTGTGGATTAGTCAGAAATGTTTTTATACCAACTTGTATATCTCATAAACTGTATATTGGAAAATGTTATAATATCTTCAGTATTAAGTACTATTACAGAACTAATTATTTTGTAAATTTGGACTATATTGATACGTCCATATTTCATCCACAATTTATTGAATTATTACATGATTTGTGGATTAGTCGAAAATGTCTTTATACCAACTTGTATAACTCGTAAACGGTATATTGGAAAATGTTATAATTTTCTCAGTATTAAGTACTGATATAGAACTAATTATTTTAAAATTTTGAACTATATTGATACGTCCATATTCCATCCATAATTTATTTCATGATTTGTGGATTAGTCAAAAAAGTCTTTATACCAACTTGTATAACTCCTAAACGGTATATTGGAAAATGTTATAATTTTCTCAGTATTAAGTACTAATATAGAACTAATTGTTTTGTAAATTTGGAGTAAATTGATACGTCCATATTCCATCCATAATTTAATGAATTATTTCATGATTTGTGGATTAGTCAAAAATGTCTTTATACCAACTTGTATAACTCGTAAACGGTATATTGGAAAATGTTAAATTTTTCTCAGTATTAAGTACTAATATAAAACTAATTGTTTTACACATTTGGACTATATTGATACGTCCATATTTCATCCACAATTTATTGAATTATTACATGATTTGTGGATTAGTGAAAAATGTCTTTATACCAGCTTGTATATCTCATAAACTGTATATTGGAAAATGTTATAATTTTTTCAGTATTAAGTACTATTTCAGAACTAATTATTTTGTAAATTTGGACTATATTGATACGTCCATATTTCATCCACAATTTATTGAATTACATGATTTGTGGATTAGTCGAAAATGTCTTTATACCAACTTGTATAACTCGTAAACGGTATATTGAAAAATGTTAACTTTTTCTTAATATTAAGTACTAATATAGAACTAATTATTTTGAAAATTTAGACTATATTGATACGTCCATATTCTATCCATAATTTAATAAATTATTTCATGATTTGTGAATTAGTCGAAAATGTCTTTATACCAACTTGTATAACTCGTAAACGGTATATTGGAAAATGTTATAATTTTCTCAGTATTAAGTACTAATATAGAACTAATTATTTTGTAAATTTAGACTAAATTGATACGTCCATATTCCATCCATACTTTAATGAATTATTTCATGATTTGTGGATTAGTCAAAAATGTCTTTATACCAACTTGTATAACTCGTAAACGGTATATTGGAAAATGTTAAATTTTTCTAAGTATTAAGTACTAATTTAGAACTAATTATTTTGTAAATTTAGACTATATTGATACGTCCATATTCCATCTATAATTTAATGAATTATTTTATGATTTGTAGATTGTTCGAAAATGTCTTTATATCAACTTGTATAACTCGTAAACGGTATATTGAAAAATGTTAAATTTTTCTCAGTATTAAGTACTAATATAGAACTAATTGTTTTGTAAATTTGGACTAAATTGATACGTCCATATTTCATCCATAATTTAATGAATTATTTCATGATTTGTGGATTAGTGAAAAATGTCTTTATACCAACTTGTATAACTCGTAAACGGTATATTGGAAAATGTTAAATTTTTCTCAGTATTAAGTACTAATATAAAACTAATTGTTTTACACATTTGGACTATATTGATACGTCCATATTTCATCCACAATTTATTGAATTATTACATGATTTGTGGATTAGTGGAAAATGTCTTTATACCAACTTGTTTAACTCGTAAACGGTATATTGGAAAATGTTATAATTTTCTCAGTATTGAGTACTAACATAGAACTAATTATTTTGTAAATTTAGATTATATTAATACGTCCATATTCCATCTATAATTTAATGAATTATTTCATGATTTGTGGATTTGTCAAAAAAGTCTTTATATCAACTTGTATAACTTGTAAATGGTATATTGGAAAATGTTATAATTTTCTCAGTATTAAGTACTAATATAGAACTAATTGTTTTGTAACTTTGGACTAAATTGATACGTCCATATTCCATCTATAATTTTATGAATTATTTCATGATTTGTTGATTAGTCAAAAATGTCTTTATACCAACTTGTATAACTTGTAAATGGTATATTGGAAAATGTTATAATTTTCTCAGTATTAAGTACTAATATAGAACTAATTGTTTTGTAAATTTGGACTAAATTGATACGTTCATATTTCATCCATAATTTAATAAATTATTTTAGGATTTGTGGATTAGTCAAAAATGTCTTTATACCAACTTGTATAACTCCTAAACGGTATATTGGAAAATGTTATAATTTTCTCAGTACTAAGTACTAATATAGAACTAATTGTTTTGTAAATTTGGACTAAATTTATACGTCCATATTCCATCCATAATTTAATAAATTATTTCATGATTTGTTTTTTAGTCAAAAAAGTCTTTATATCAACTTGTATAACTTGTAAACGGTATATTGAAAAATGATAAATTTTTCTCAATATTAAGTACTAATATAGAACTAATTATTTTGTAAATTTAGACTATATTGATACGTTCATATTCTATCCATAATTTAATAAATTATTTCATGATTTGTTTTTTAGTCAGAAATGTCTTTATACCAACTTGTATAACTTGTAAACGGTATATTGGAAATTGTTATAATTTTCTTAGTATTGAGTACTAATATAGAACTAATTGTTTTGTAAATTTTGACTAAATTGATACGTCCATATTATATCCATAATTTAATTAATTATTTTATGATTTGATGATTAGTCGAAATTGTCTTTATACCAACTCCTAAATGGTATATTGTAAAATGTGCTCATTTTAAACAAATTCTTATTTTAAAAATATTAACATCTTAAAAAATACTTACAGCAGTATTCGCTCTAGGTTCCAAATTCAACCAGAAATTATTTTCCAATTCGAGATTGATATTAGCAAAACTGACAATGGACTCGCCTATCAACCGCTCCCGACGCATCCTTTCGCAACCGTATACGCGCAACCTGATTCCCATCGAATTCACATCCTCTGAAATAAAATCCAATAAGTTAATATAATAAAATAATTTTCTAATTTAAGCAAACAAATATAACCCGGCGCCTCCACCATAGTTGCAAATTTAATTAAAAATAATTTTCTAATTACCTGGATTGACTCTATGAAGCAAGAAGCTCTCCATGTATTGCGGATTATCACCAGATCTAATTTTCGTTTTATGTTTTTGCTTTTTACTAGGTAATAAAATCAACCGCACCTAAAAAAATTTAATTAAAATTCTGTATAAATTGTTTCCTTTCTTACCTGTGTATGTGTGGGTTGTCCTCGATCTCTACTCGGTATATCCCTTGCTTGCAACACATGGACAGTCATTTTCCGCATGGGTGCATCATACAACAACGCAATCTCCAGATGTCCGCATTTACTCATTAATTGCGCTTCAGGTTCAGATCCAACACAGGAAACCAGTTCGCTACTTTCACCTTCCGTGTTCATGACAACTATACACTAAAAAGGAAGCAAACAATCAATTAAGAGAAAGTGAATTTAATCAGACATACATCACGGTTGCTATTTATATCGTGTTCTATGGTCGATGCACTTTCGATTTTTGAGTAGTGCGTATCTTGATTGTCGATTTTGGTTTCTCTCAGTGTGCTATGTTGTGGAGTTCTGAAATTTATTAATTAATTTTTATTTATAAAAGATGATTTAATTTTTTTTACCTTGTGGTTACTTGTGCGGTGATTTTAGTTGTGGGTACAACTCCGTGTCTTTCTCCTACTGAGCTGGTTGTTGAGCTGCAGCATGAGCTGTTACTGCTGACTCCAACGCGACCTTTTTCTACCAAAGATATGAGGTCGTGGTGTACTTGTCTTGGTGGGAAATATGGGCCTGTGGCTCCTGATGGTGTTTGGTGATGTGATCTAGGGCCGCCCATTTCTGATTCGCTACTTGAATCGCCACCATCAAAAGAATATTCTTTAACTGCAATTAAAAATACATTTTTAGTATTTTTCAAATTTTCAACTTATTTTGAAAAATTTTGATTTATTTGAGAATTTTTTCAAAATTTTAACCAATTTTGAGCAATTTTAGAAAAATTAACACAATATTGAGTTGCTCCTAATAAATCATTTTTAGCACAATTTTAATCTGAAATACTTTTGCTTGAAATTTTTTTTTAAATTTTTCCTAGTTTTTGAGTTATTTTACAAAAACTACAAAGTTTTAAGTATTTTCTCAAATATCCTGCTTATTTTGGAAAATTTTGAGTTGCTCCTAATAAACTATTTTGAGCACAATTATATTCTAAACAACAATTATTTGAAATTTTTTTCTAAAATCATAAGAAATTTTGAGCAATTTTAGAAAAACTAACAAATTTTTGAGTAATTTTTAATTATAAATAATCAAACGAAAGACTGGTTTGCCATCTAGTTGCAATTTTTAATACTAAAATGACTGCCAATTGCATAAATGCTAAAATGATACCGATTAATGCGAACATTTTAGTATTAAAAATTGCAACTAGATGGCAAACCAGTCTTTCGTTTGATTATTTATAATATCAATTGTGTTCATAAGAACAGAAATATTTATTCAAAATTGTCTTCGCTATCATGCGATGCCGTGGTCGTACAAGGCATACTGACGAGGTTTGTAGAACCGAAACAATTGTCTATGCTTGACCCTTGGCCGCTGTGATTCGATTGACTGATTTTGAATAAATTATTAATTCATTTCATAATTTTTAATTAACTCACTTATTTTGCAAAATTTTGAGTTGCTCTTAATAAATATTTTTTTGCACAATTTTAATTTGCGTAACTTTTGCTTAAAACAATTTTTTAAATTTTTTTTAGTTTTTGAGTAATTTTATAAAAACTACAAAGTTTTGAGTATTTTCTCAAATATTCTGCTTATTTTGGAAAATTTTGAGACATTTTTAATCAATTATTTTGAGCACAATTATATTTCAAACAACAATTATTTGAAGGTTTTTTCTAAAATCCTAACCAATTTTGAGCAATTTTAGAAAAACTAACAAATTTTTGAGTAATTTTTAATTAACTCACTTATTTTGCAAAATTTTGAGTTGTTCCTAATAAATATTTTTTGAATAATTTTAATTTTCGTAAGTTTTGCTTGAAACAAACTTTTAAATTTTCTTTAGTTTTTGAGTAGTTTTATAAAAACTACAAAGTTTTGAGTATTTTCTCAAATATCCTGCTTATTTTAAAAAAATTTGAGATACTTCTTATACATTATTTTGAGCACAATTATATTTCAAACAACAATTATTTGAAATTTTTTTCTAAAATCATAACCAATTTTGAGCAATTTTAGAAAAACTAACAAATTTTTGAGTAATTTTTAATTAACTCACTTATTTTGCAAAATTTTGAGTTGTTCCTAATAAATATTTTTTTGGACAATTTTAATCTGCGTAACTTTTGGTTAAAAGAAACTTTTAATTTTTTTTTAGTTTTTGAGATATTTTACAAAAACCACAAAGTTTTAAGTATTTTCTCAAATATCCTGCTTATTTTGGAAAGTTTCGAATTGCTCCTAATAAATTATTTTGAGCACAATTATATTCTAAACAACAATTATTTGAAATATTTTTCTAAAATCATAAGAAATTTTGAGCAATTTTAGAAAAAATAACAAATTTTTGAGTAATTTTTATTTAACTCACTTATTTTGCAAAATTTTGAGTTGCTCTTAATAAATATTTTTTGGACAATTTTAATTTGCGTAACTTTTGCTTGAAACAAACTTTTAAATTTTCTTTAGTTTTTGAGTAATTTTATACAAACTGCAAAGTTTTAAGTATTTTCTCAAATATCCTGCTTATTTTGGAAAATTTTGAGTTGCTACTAATAAATTATTTTGAGCACAATTATATTCTAAACAACAATTATTTAAAGATTTTTTTTTAAATCATAACCTATTTTGAGCAATTTTAGAAAAACTAACAAATTTTTGAGTAGTTTTTATTTAACTCACTTGTTTTGCAAAATTTTGAGTGGCTTTTAATAAATATTTTTTTGGACAATTTTAATTTGCGTAACTTTTGCTTGAAACAAACTTTTAAATTTTTTTTAGTTTTTGAGTTATTTTATAAAAACTACAAAGTTTTAAGTATTTTCTCAAATATCCTGCTTATTTTAGAAAATTTTGAAATACTTCTAAGAAATTATTTTGAGCACAATTATATTTCAAACAAGAATTATTTGAAGATTTTTTCTAAAATCATAACCAATTTTGAGCAATTTTAGAATATCTAACAAATTTTTGAGTAATTTTTAATTAACTCACTTATTTTGCAAAATTTTGATATGCTCTTAATAAATATTTTTTTTGACAATTTTAATTTGGGTAACTTTTGCTTGAAACAAACTTTTAAATTTTCTTTAGCTTTTGAGTAATTTTATAAAAACTACAAAGTTATGAGTATTTTCTTAAATATCCTGCTTATTTTCAAAAATTTTGAGTTATTCTTAATAAATTATTTTGAGCACAATTAAATTCTAAACAACATTTATTTGAAGATTGTATCTAAAATTATAACTAATTTTGAGCAATTTTAGAAAAACTAACAAATTTTTGAGTAATTTTTAAATAACTCACTTATTTTGCAAAAATTTTGAGTTGCTCCTAATAAATATTTTTTTGCACAATTTCAATCTGCTTAATTTTTGCTTAAAACAAACTTTTAAATTTGTTTAGTTTTTGAGTAATTTTACAAAAACTAAAAAGTTTTTAGTATTTTCTCAAATATCCTGCTTATTTTAGAAAATTTTGAAATACTTCTAAGAAATTATTTTGAGCACAATTTTATTTCAAACAACAATTATTTGAAGATTTTTTCTAAAATCGTAACCAATTTTTAGCAATTTTCGAAAATCTAACAAATTTTTTAGTAATTTTTAATTAACTCACTTATTTTGCAAAATTTTGAGTTGCTCCTAATAAATATTTTTTTGCACAATTTTATTCTGCGTAACTTTTGCTTGAAACAAACTTTTAATTTTTTTTTAGTTTTTGAGTAATTTTATAAAAACTACAAAGTTTTCAGTATTTTTTCAAATATCCTGCTTATTTTAGAAAATTCTGAGATACTTCTAAGAAATTATTTTGAGCACAATTATATTTCAAACAACAATTATTTGAAGATTTTTTCTAAAATCATAACCAACTTTGAGCAATTTTAGAAAAACTAACAAATTTTTGAGTAATTTTTAATTAACTCACTTAATTTGCAAAATTTTGAGTTGCTACTAATAGATAAACTTTTGCAAAATTTGAATCTGCGTAACTTTTGCTTGAAACAAATTTTTAAATTTTCTTTAGTTTTTGAGTAATTTTATACAAACTACAAAGTTTTAAGTATTTTCTCAAATATCCTGTTTATTTTAGAAAATTTTGAGTTGCTCCTAATAAATTATTTTGAGCACAATTATATTCTTAACAACAATTATTTGAAGATTTTTTTTAAATCATAACCAATTTTGAGCAATTTTAGAAAAACTATCAAATTTTTGAGTAGTTTTTATTTAACTCACTTATTTTGCAAAATTTTGAGTTGCTCCTAATAAATATTTTTTTGCACAATTTCAATCTGCTTAACTTTTGCTTAAAACAAACTTTTAAATTTTTCTTAGTTTTTGAGTAATTTTATAAAAACTACAAAGTTTTAAGTATTTTCTCAAATATCCTGCTTATTTTAGAAAATTTTGAGTTGGTCCTAATAAATTATTTTGAGCACAATTATATTCTAAACAACAATTATTTGAAGATTTTTTTTTAAATCATAACCTATTTTGAGCAATTTTAGAAAAACTAACAAATTTTTGAGTAGTTGTTATTTAACTCACTTATTTTGCAAAATTTTGAGTTGCTTTTAATAAATATTTTTTTGGACAATTTTAATTTGCGTAACTTTTGCTTGAAACAAACTTTTAAATTTTCTTTAGTTTTTGAGTAATTTTATAAAATCTACAAAGTTTTGAGTATTTTCTCAAATATCCTGCTTATTTTAGAAAATTTTGAGATACTTCTAATACATTATTTTGAGCACAATTATATTTCAAACAACAATTATTTAAAGATTTTTTCTAAAATCATAACCAATTTTGAGCAATTTTAGAAAAACTAACAAATTTTTGAGTAATTTTTAATTAAGTCACTTATTTTGCAAAAATTTGAGTTGCTCCTAATAAATATTTTTTTGGACAATTTTAATCTGCGTAACTTTTGCTTAAAACAAACTTGTAAATTTTTCTTAGTTTTCGAGTAATTTTATAAAAACTACAAAGTTTTGAGTATTTCTTCAAATATCTTACTTATTTTGGAAAATTTTGAGTTGCTTCTAATAAATTATTTTGAGCACAATTATATTCTAAACAACAATTATTTGAAGATTTTTTTTTAAATCATAACCTATTTTGAGCAATTTTAGAAAAACTAACAAATTTTCGAGTAGTTTTAAATTAACTCACTTAATTTGCAAAATTTTGAGTTGCTACTAATAGATAAACTTTTGCAAAATTTCTATCTGCGTAACTTTTGCCTGAAACAAATTTTTAAATTTTCTTTAGTTTTTGAGTAATCTTATACAAACTACAAAGTTTTAAGTATTTTCTCAAATATCCTGCTTATTTTAGAAAATTTTGAGTTGCTCCTAATAAATTATTTTGAGCACAATTATATTCTTAACAACAATTATTTGAAGATTTTTTTTAAATCATAACCAATTTTGAGCAATTTCAGAAAAACTAACAAATTTTTGAGTAATTTTTAATTAACTCACTTATTTTGCAAAATTTTGAGTTGCTACTAATAAATAAATTTTTGCACAATTTTAATCTGCGTAACTTTTGCTTGAAACAAATTTTTAAATTTTCTTTAGTTTTTGAGTAATTTTATAAAATTACAAAGTTTTGAGTATTTTCTTAAATATTCTGCTTATTTTAGAAAATTTTGAGATACTTCTAATACATTATTTTGAGCACAATTATATTTCAAACAACAATTATTTAAAGATTTTTTCTAAAATCATAACCAATTTTGAGCAATTTTAGAAAAACTAACAAATTTTTGAGTAATTTTTAATTAAGTCACTTATTTTGCAAAAATTTGAGTTGCTCCTAATAAATATTTTTTTGGACAATTTTAATCTGCGTAACTTTTGCTTAAAACAAACTTGTAAATTTTTCTTAGTTTTCGAGTAATTTTATAAAAACTACAAAGTTTTGAGTATTTCTTCAAATATCTTACTTATTTTGGAAAATTTTGACATACTCCTAATAAATTATTTTGAGCAAAATTATATTTCAAATAACAATTATTTGAAGATTTTTTCTAAAATCATAACCAATTTTGAGCAATTTTAGAAAAACTAACAAATTTTTGAGTAATTTTTAATTAACTCACTTATTTTGCAAAATTTTGAGTTGCTCCTAATAAATATTTTTTTGCACAACTTTATTCTGCGTAACTTTTGCTTGAAACAAACTTTTAATTTTTTTTTAGTTTTTGAGTAATTTTACAAAAACTACATAGTTTTGAGTATTTTCTCAAATATCCTGCTTATTTTAGAAAATTTTGAGATACTTCTAATACATTATTTTGAGCACAATTATATTTCAAACAACAATTATTTGAAGATTTTTTCTAAAATCATAACCAATTTTGAGCAATTTTAGAAAAACTAATAAATTTTTGAGTAGTTTTAAATTAACTTAACTTAAAACCAACAATTTTAAAATAAATTATTGATAATTAATACATTTTTGAGCTTCACAAACTAATATGGAATTTCTCAAACGTCATAATTCATGTCTGCTATTGATTCAATCGAATTATTGACGACGTTAGAAAAAAAACTATTGCTGACGTACAACATATTCAAATCTGACGTAAAATTAAATTAATTTCTTGCATGCTGCCTATTTTCAGTTTGTTTATTGTCTATGCTTTTATCTTCATTACAACGACAAATCTAATAATGAACCATTCAAAATAGCTGCGTCGTGTAATTGCGTTAGCGAATTAATTGCTTCGAGCAAACCATTATCGATTCAGATATTTATAACGCACAATGATAAAGATTGAAATAAGTACAATAACATTTAAGTGCTGCTACAACTGTGTTTTAAACATTTAACTTACTCGGATCAATAAGATGTCTGTGATACATTTAAAAATTTTAAATTATTAATAATCATTAATAACATTTATAAATTAAGCGGTTGTAGATGTCCGATCGACGCTGTTTAGTAAAAAGTACTGGACTGGAATGTAGGTATGGAAAGCACTGACGACATGTAAGCAATCAGCCAGGAATCGATATACCAATTTCTAAATGTAATCTCACGCCACCAATAATAATTTCATTCTAATCGATAGACCATAAATAAATATATATAGAGAATCGGTTGTGAAGTCATTAATGATGTAATGGAATGTAAATAAGTTTGAAATATCATTGAATTTTTTATTTTATTAAATGACATTTAATGTGCCAAATTTGATTACCTAGCTTGGTTTTTGTTGGAATTGGTAATGATGTAGAAGAAGGTACCGGGGGTGAAGGTACAGGGCGGGATGAGACAGGTGGACACGTCTCGTCGCAACACCCCATGGCACCCACGGAACCCCAGAACCACCACTTTTTATTTAGGTACAATAAGAACACCAGCACTAGCACACCTAATCCTGCTATTCCGCCTAACAGTGCACCGCCGTCGCTTCCTGCAAATAAAAAAAAAGTTGATTAGTGTTTTTATAAACATTTAAATTCGTAATCTGTCAAACTAAAAGCCAATTCAATACTCTCAATTATTATTTATGTTATTTAAACCTAGAAAGAAATGCTTATTAAAGTTATTTGAGAAAACAATTGAAGCCATAACTTTGAATTCAAACATTGGATTTTTATACAATTTGGTTATATTATACAAACATATTGGTGAACTAATTGCTGAAAATTTCAACCAATTCCATACGCTCAATTTTATTTATTTTATTTAAACTTATAAGAAACTGCTTATTTCAAGAAACAATTAAAGTCATAACTTTCAATCCAAACATTAGATTTTTATACAATTTGGTTATGTTATACAAACATATTGGTTAATTATTTGGTGTAAATTTCAACCAATTCGATACGCTCAATTATTATTTATTTCATTTAAACCAAGAAAAAAATGCTGATTGAAGCTTGTTTAAGAAAACAATTGAAGCCATAACTTTTAATTCAAACATTGGATGTTTATACAATTTGGTTATATTATACAAACATATTAGTTAATTAATTGGTGAAAATTTCAACCAATTCGATACGCTCAATTATTGCTTATTTCATTTAAACTCAAAAAGAAATGCTTATTGAAGCTTATTTCAAGAAACAAATGAAGTCATAACTTTTAATCCAAACATTGGATTTTTATACAATTTGGTTATGTTATACAAATATATTGATTAATTAATTGGTGAAAATTTCAACCAATTCGATTCGCTCAATTATTGCTTATTTCATTTAAACCAAAAAAGATATGCTTATTGAAACTTATTTCAAGAAACAAATGAAGTCATAACTTTTAATCCAAACATTGGATTATTATACAATTTGGTTATATTATACAAACATATTGGTGAACTAATTGCTGAAAATTTCAACCAATTCCATACGCTCAATTTTATTTATTTTATTTAAACTTATAAGAAACTGTTTATTTCAAGAAACAATTAAAGTCATAACTTTCAATCCAAACATTAGATTTTTATACAATTTGGTTATGTTATACAATCATATTGGTTAACTAATTGGTAAAATTTTTATCCAATTTGATACGCTCAATTATTGCTTATTTCATTTAAACTCTGAAAGAAATGCTTATTATAGTTATTTCAGAAAACAATTGAAGCTATAACTTTTTATTCAAACATTGGATTTTTATACAATTTGGTTATGTTATACAAACATATTGGTGAATCAATTGGTGAAAATTTCTACCAATTTGATACGCTCAATTATTGTTTATTACATTCAAACCGAGGAAGAAATGCTTATAAAAGCTTATTTCAAGAAAACAATTGAAGCCATAACTTTTAATTCAATCATTGGTTTTTCATACAACTTGGTTATATCATACAAACATATTAGTGAACTAATTGCTGAAAATTTCAACCAATTCCATACGCTCAATTTTATTTTTTTTATTTAAACTTAAAAGAAACTGCTTATTTCAAGGAACAATTGAAGTCATAACTTTCAATCCAAACATTGGATTTTTATACAATTCGGTTATGTTATACAAACATATTTGTGAATTAATTGGTGAAAATTTTAACCAATTTGATACGCTCAATTATTGCTTATTTCATTTAAACCTAAAAAGAAATGCTTATTGAAGCTTATTTCAAGAAACAAATGAAGTCATAACTTTTAATCCAAACATTGGATTATTATACAACTTAGTTATGTTATACAAACATATTGGTTAACTAATTGGTGAAAACTTTAACCAATTTAAAAGAAATGCTTATTGAAGCTTATTTAAGAAAACAATGGAAGCCATAACTTTTTATCCATATATTGGATTTTTATACAATTTGGTTATGTTATACAAACATATTGGTTAATTAATTGGTGAAAATTTTAACCAATTTGATACGTTCTATTATTATTTATTTTGTTTAAACCTACAAATAAATGCTTATTGAAGTTTTTTAAGAAAACAATTAAAGTCATAACTTTTTATCTAAACATTGGATTTTTATACAATTTGGTTAGATTATACAAATATATAGGTAAAATAATTGGTGAAAATTTCAACCAATTCGATACGCTCAATTATTGTTTATTTCATTCAAACCGAGAAAGAAATGCTTATAAAAGCTTATTTAAGAAAACAATTGAAGCCATAACTTTTAATTCAATCATTGGTTTTTCATACAACTTAATTATATCATTATTGGTGAATTAATTGGTGAAAATTTCAACCAATTCGATACGCTCAATTATTGCTTATTTCATTTAAACTCAAAAAGAAATGCTTATTGAAGCTTATTTCAAGAAACAAATGAAGTCATAACTTTTAATTCAAACATTGGATTTTTATACAATTTGGTTATGTCATACAAACATATTGGTTAATAAATTGGTGAAAATTTCAACCAATTCGATACGCTCAATTATTATTTTATTCATTTAAACTTAGAAAGAAATGCTTATTGAAGCTTATTTAAGAAAATAATTGAAGCCATAACTTTGTATCCAATTATTGGATTTCTATACAATTTGGTTATGTTATACAAACATATTGGTGAATTAATTGGTGAAAATTTCAACCAATTTGATACGTTCAATTATTTTTTATTTTGTTTAAACCTACAAATAAATGCTTATTGAAGTTTTTTTAAGAAAACAATTAAAGTCATAACTTTTTATCTAAACATTGGATTTTTATACAATTTGGTTATAACATACCAACATATTGGTTATATAACTGGTAAACATTTTAACTAATTCGATACGCTCAATTTTTATTAATTTCATTTAAACAAAAAAAAATGATTATTAAAGCTTATTTCAAGAAAATAATTAATGCCATAACTTTTAATCCAAACATTGGATTTTTATACAATTTAGTTATAATATACAAACATAGTGGTTAATTAATTGGTAAAAATTTCAACCAATTCGGTACGCTCAATTTTTGTTTATTTTATGTAAACCTAGAAAGAAATGCTTATTGAAGTTTATTTAAGAAAACAATTGAAGCCACAACTTTTAATCCAAACATTGAATTTTTGTACAATTTGGTTATAATATACAAACATATTGGTTATATAATTGGTAACAATTTTAACCAATTCGATACGCTCAATTTTTGTTAATTTCATTTAAACAAAAAAAAATGCTTATTGAAGCTTACTTCAAGAAAATAATTAAAGCCATAACATTTAATTCAAACATTGAATTTTTATACAATTTGGTTATAATATACAAACATATTAGTTAATTAATTGGTAAAAGTTTTAACCAATTCGATAAGCTCAATTTTTGTTTATTTTATTTAAACCTAGAAAGAAATGCTTATTGAAGCTTAGTTAAGAAAACAATTAAAGCCATAACTTTTAATCCAAACATTGGATTTTTATACAATTTGGTTATGTTATACAAACATATTGGTTAATTAATTGGTAAAAATTTTAATCAATTCGATACGCTCAATTTTTGTTTATCTCATTTAAAGCTTTTAAAGCTTATTTTAAGGAACAATTGAAGCCATAACTTTTTATTCAAACATTGGATTTTTATACAATTTGGTTATGTTATACAAACATATTGGTGAATTAATTGGTAAAAATTTTAGCCAATTTGATACGCTTAATTTTTGTTTATTTCGTTTAAACCGAAAAGGAATTGCTTATTAAAGCTTGTTTAAGAAAACAATTGAAGCCATAATTTTTAATCTAAACATTGGATTTTAATACAATTTGGTTATGTTATACAAACATATTGGATAATTAATTGGTAAAAAATTCAACCAATTTGATACGCTCAATTTAATATAAACTGTCAAATATATAGTTCCAACTGCCAAAATAAAAATAATGTTGGTTAAGAAGCGTTACATTTAATTACTGCGACGTAACTTATTACGCAATATTGCTAAATTAAATGTAAAACTAAAAAAATTAGCATAATTTATTGCATTAAAAGCGTTGAACATATTTCCTTTATTTTGATGATTAAATTAATCGCATCATAAACATGTTTGTGCATAAATGTCAGGTCATTCACAACGTAGTAAACAGACATTGTAGAGAATTATGAGATTCGAAATGAAAGCTGTTAGAATTTTGCGTGGGTGCAACCACTTGTTTGTGAAAACATTGTCCGTGGTTTGTATCATCACACAAAAGGGGTGACACATACAAAATTCAATCAAGAAGTGCAAACGGAACTGACTTTTGTTATTAATCTCCCAGAAAGCAATAACGGCTCAGCTAATATGAACAGCTAGGATTATTGTCATCCGTTTTAATGGAAAAACGAAACAACAATGAAGGGAGGAATTCCCAGAAGAGTTCAAGGGAAAATTGAAGCCTCGCTCTCTATCGATCGATTGAATGAACTTGATTATTCTGGAAAGTAATGTTTTTATTACAATTATTAAATGCTAAGAAGTATTTATGAATGTAGTAAATTTTTGGTTGAAGGAAGGTTTTGTTATGTTCAATGAACTAGATACAAAATCGATATGAGCGCAGTGTAGAGAAGGGGTAGGAAAGGCCCCATTTTGCGTGGGCGGCCGTCTGCTGTTTTGCACCTCGTGACGATGCAGCAAGTGGTCGGCAGCTGGGACGCTATTTAGAATATTGTGTGTGGCGCATTTCACACACGTTAAGATAAAAACAAGGGGCGCCATGTCATGCAGATAATTTCATATATCCCGGTTTCCGCATCTGTGATAAACGTCCGCATTAATTACAATCAATTTTCAATTATTGAATCTGAATTGAATTCAAAATAATTGTATTTAATTCAATTAAAGCATGTATATATAATAAAGTTGATGATCTTTAGTTCATGGTCATTGTTTCCTCGTTTAGCGTTCAGCTTGATCATTTGAGTCAAATTGAGCTTACCAATTTTGTTGGTTTTTACACTGTTGGTACTTATGATACGGTACTACTCAAATTGAGCGTATCAATCTTGATTATTTTTATACAGTTGGTACTTATAGTATAGTACTCTATTAGTACCAAATTGTATCAATTTTCAATGTAGGATTTCAAAGTTATAACTTTTTTAAATGTCTTAAGTTTTTCCAATGACAAGTCGATACAATTAAATTAAGGTTATGTTAAATTGAGCGCATCAATCTTAATTATTTTTACAGTGTTGGTAGTCATAATATAGGGCTCTATTAATACCAAAATGCATCAAATTCTAATGTACGGTTTCAAAGTTATGAATTTTTTTAAAGCCTCATAAAATCTTCTGATGACATAAGTCAGATCTAATAATTAAAGTTATGTCAAATTTAGCGTATCAAGTTTATTTATTTTTTTACAGTTGATACTTATGATATGGTACTCCATTAGTCCTAAATTGCATCAATTTTTAATGTAGGGTTTTAAAGTTATCAATTTTTTAAATGTCTTATAAGATCATTCAATGACATAAGTCAGATCTATTAAATTAAGGTTAGGTCAAATTGAGCAAATCAATCTTGTTTATTTTTACACAGTTGGTACTTATAATATAATACTCTATTAATACCAAATTGCACCAAATTCCAATGTACGGTTTCAAAGATATGAATTTTTAAAATGTCTCTTAAGATCTTCTACTCACATAAGTTAGATTTAATGAATTGAGGTTATATTTAATTTTTACAAAGTTAGTACTTATATTATAGTACTCTATTTGTACCAAATTGCATTAATTTCCAATAAAGCATTTAAAAGTTATGAATTTTTTAAATATTTTTTAAGATCTTTCAATGACATAAGTCAGATATAATGAATTAAAATTATATCAAATCTTGTTTATTTTTTCACAGTTGGTACTTATAATATAGTAATCTATTAATACGATATGAATTTTTTAAATATCTCTTTACATCCTCTATTCACATAAGTCAGATTTAATGAATTAAGGTTATGTCAAATTGAGCGTATCAATATTGTTTATTTTTACACAGTTGGTACTTAAAATATTGTACTCTATTAATATCAAATTGCATCAAATTCCAATGTAGGGTTTTAAAGTTATCATTTTCTTAATGTTTCTCAAGATCTTTTAATAAAATAAGTCAAATTTTTTGAATTAAGGTTATGTCATATATAGCGTACCAAGTTTGTTTATTTTTATACAGTTGGTACTTGTGACATAGTACTCTATTTGTACAAAATTGCATTAATTTCCAATGTAGGGTTTTAAAGATATAAATAAAATAGTTTTATCAAGTTTTTACGAGTATACAATTGTTACAGTTGGCAACTGTCAATGTGACAGTACTGACAGTAATGACATCTATTTAAATGGCAGTTATTTTATGATTTTTTTTTAAATGTTTTATTAACAAAATTGTGCGTTGATTGTTTTAAATCAATTCAAATGTATAAATAGCTCGGTCCGTTTTGTTTTAGAACAATACTTTGTGTAAGAATCCATTAATAAAAATTCAAGGTCCGTACAATATGTATATGCTTTGAATCGATATGAGTTACAACAAATATTCTGCGCACCCCTCCTCTTGTATTTATTTTCAAGGACGCACGGCTGTATCCCTGTCACCTTTGCGTTTATATTTACCTGTATTTTCCCCATCAAAGAAAAATATTTTAAATTTGTTTATTTAAAAAAAATAGTAATTAGCATTAATATATTCCAAACAATTAATTATGAAATGAATAAATAATTTATTTAAACTCAATCACAGCAATTAAAAGTTAAGCACAGATTGCTTCTATAAACCTTATCAGTGTGCTTTGTATGACTACTTTGTTTAATTTTAATAATTACATTTCTGTCAAATAAAAACTCCCTAATATACAAAATTAATAATGCTTAACAAACAAAACGGTCTTAAATAATTTAATTAATATAAAACATAAATTTAAATATAAAAACGAAAATATAATCAATTATTCATTAAACTTCAAGTGAAATACTGTTCAAATGTTGCGTGTGCACTTTAAAGAATTCATTAATTTATTTTAGAAAATTCCCAGATGTAACAGTATTAACCTTTATCGTCGGTAATTAGCCCCCGACATTAAATAAATAAGTTTAAAAAAAGTATGTTTTATTACCTGTCACATTAGTATTGTGGAATAACAAAACAAAAATATTTATTGTTATATAATTAAATAATTCAGTTAATTTATTTGAAAAAATATAAAAGCTTACAGAAGCAGTTTTATAATTTAAAGATATTCATGTTGTAATAAGTGTTTTTTTCTAATGATAACTTTGAAACCCTATATTGGAAATGGCCGCAATTTGGCACTTACAGAGTACTATATTATAAGTACCAACTATGTAAAAATTAACGAACTTGATACGCTGAATTTTACATAACCTCAATTTAACTGACTTGATTTAACGTAACATGTAAGCTGTAAGGTCTACAAACTACGCGCTAACTTCAAAATCTTGCATTGGATTTTAATAAAAATTGGTACCAATATAGTTTATTATCTTTAATACAAACTCTATAAATTTAAACAAAATTCATACGCTTAATATTACATAACCTCAATTTAATTGACTTGATTTAACGTAACCTGTAAACTGTAAGGTCTTTAAACTACGCGCTAACTCCTAAACCGTGCATTAGATTTTGATGAAAATTGGTACCTATATACTATATTATCATTAACATAAGCTGAGTAAATATGAACAAAATTTATACGCTTAATTTTACTTAACCTCAATTTAACGTAACATGAAAGCTGTAAGTTCTACAAAGTAAGCTTTTACTCCGAAACCGTGCATTGGATTTTGATGAAAATTGGTACCAATATATTTTATTATTATTAATACAAACTCAATAAATTTGAACAAAATTCATACGCTTAATATTACATAACCTCTGTTTAACTGACTTGTAACGTAACCTGTAAGCTGTAAGTTCTACAAACTAAGCTTTTACTCCTAAACCGTGCATTAGATTTTGATAAAAATTGGTACCAATATATTTTATTATCTTTAATACAAATTCAATAAATATAAACAAAATTCATACGCTTAATTTTACATAACCTCAATTTAACTAATTTAACGTAAAATGTAAGCTGTAAGGTCTACAAACTACGCCCTAACTCCTAAACCGTACATTAGATTTTTAAAAAAATTGGTACCAATCTACTTTATTATCTTTAATACAAACTATATAAATTCAAATAAAATTCATACGCTTTATATTACATAACCTCAAATTAACTGAATTGATTTAACGTAACCTGTAAGCTGTAAGGTCTTTAAACTACGCGCTAACTTCTAAACCGTGCATTGGATTTTGATGAAAATTAATACCTATATACTATATTATCATTAATATAAACTGAGTAAATGTGAACAAAATTTATACGCTTAATTTTACTTAACCTCAATTTAACGTAACATGAAAGCTGTAAGTTCTACAAAGTAAGCTTTTACTCCGAAACCGTGCATTGGGTTTTGATGAAAATTGGTACCAATATATTTTATTATTTTTAATACAAATTCAATAAATATGAACAAAATTTATACGTTTAATTTTACATAACCTCAATTTAATTGACATAATCTAACGTAAATGATGAAAATTGGTACCAGTTTACTTTATTATCATTAATACAAACTCAATAAAATTTAACAAAATTCATACGCTTAATTTTACATAACCTCAATTTAACTGACTTGATCTAACGTAGCTTAAAAGCTGTAAGGTCTACAAACTAAGCTCCAACTCCGAAATTGTGCATTGGATTTTAATAAAAATTGCTACCAATATACTTTATTATTTTTTATATAAACTCAATAATTATAAACAAAATTCATACGCTGAATTTTACATAACTTCAATTTAACTGATTTGATTGAATGTAACCTGTAAATTGTAAGGTTATTAAATTACTCGCTAACTCCTAAACAGTGCATTAGATTTCTATAAAAATTGGTACAAATATACTTTATTATCATTAATACAAATTCAATAAATATGAACAAAATGTATACGCTTAATTTTACATAACCTCAATTTAATTGACATAATCTAACGTAGCTTAAAAGCTGTAAGGTCTACAAACTAAGCTCCAACTCCTAAACCGTGCATTGGATTTTGATAAAAATTGCTACCAATATACTTTATTATTTTTAATATAAACTCAAAAATTATAAACAAAATTTATACGCTGAATTTTACATAATCTCAATTTAACTGATTTGATATAACTTAACATGAAATCTGTAAGGTCTACAAACTACGCGCTATCTCCTAAACCCTGTATTAAATTTTGATGAAAATTGGTACCAATTTACTTTATTATCATTAATACAAACTCAATAAATTTGAACAAAATTCATACGCTTAATTTTACATAACCTCAATTTAACTGACTTGATCTAATGTAACCTGTAAGCTGTAAGGTCTACAAACTACTTGCTAACTCCTAAACCGCGCATTGGATTTTGATGCAAATTTGTACCAATATACTTTATTATCATTAATACAAACTTAATAAATTTGAACAAAATTGATACGTTTAATTTTACATAACCTCAATTTAACTGACTTGATCTAACGTAGCTTAAAAGCTGTCAGGTCTACAAACTACGCGATAACTCCTAAACCGTGCATTGGATTTTAATAAAAATTAGTACCAATATGTTTTATTATTTTTAATACAAATTCAATCAATTTGAACAAAATTCATACGCTTATTTTTACATAACCTCAATTTAACTGAATTGATTTAACGTAA
Organism: Tachinus rufipes; assembly: GCA_963932245.1. Lineage (NCBI taxonomy): Eukaryota > Metazoa > Arthropoda > Insecta > Coleoptera > Staphylinidae > Tachinus > Tachinus rufipes. Next base: position 1,708,182 of record OZ010743.1, on the reverse strand, counting down.
ACTGTAAGTTGTAAGCCTTACAAAATAAGAGCTAACTCTTAAACCGTGCATTATATTTTGATAAAAATTGATACCAATATACTTTATTATCATTAATACAAATTTAATAAATTTGAACAAAATTGATACGTTTAATTTGACATAACCTCAATTTAAGTGACTTGATCTAACGTAGCTTAAAAGCTGTAAGGTCTATAAACTAAGCTCCAACTCCTAAACCGTGCATTAGATTTTAATCAAAATTGATATCAACATACTTTATTATCTTTAATACAAATTCAATAAATATGAACAAAATTCATACGCTTAATTTTACATAACCTTAATTTAACTGACTTGATTTAACGTAACCTGTAAGCTGTAAGATCTACATTGACAGTTTTTATCAACATTTTGACATTTTATAAACGTAGTCATTTTTACAATTTAACTGTTATCATTTTTGTCAATAATTTGACATATCGTATTGACAGTTTAACAACATCAACAATGTGCAATTTTGACAACATTCATTTAGTAGTTAAACTCACATTTTGACTAGTTTATTTTGACAGTTTAGTTACAACAACAACAAACAATTTGACAGTTTTATCAAAATAATTTGAAAGTTAATTTTTAATTTGACAGTTTTAGCAAAAGTTGACAGTTTAGAAACAATTTGACAACTGACATTTTGGATTTAACAACAATTTGTCCGTTTTAGTAAGAATTTGTCCGTTTTAGTAACAATTTGACAGTTTAGCAACAATTTGACATCTGTCACTTAGTATAGTTGATTTTAATAATTTATTATTGTTTAACACTCAACTGATCTTTGATTTAGAACTTTTAAAACAAATAAGAATGCATTTTGGTATCAGTGCAAATGTTTAAAATAAAAATCCATAAAGTCTTTAATAAATTTATTGCATTTTAGTATTATTTTGACCAATTTGTCTTAAATAATCGTTGTATTTTTTGTGATACGTATCCCATTCCACTTTATTTTCACATGGCCACGGATTTCGAACTGATTTTCCTTTTTTAGTTCCACACGTAACTGTAAATCCTTGAAATATTGTAAATTTCTGATTTTCTAAACCATTGCATATGCAATTAGGCGGTTCAGGGTAGTTACAAGGTTTTGTCATGCCCTCACTCAAGTGAAGACAAATGTAGCCTTCAATACCGTTGTAAAAACGTGTTGCAGAAAAACCTTTCCAGCAGTGGCAATCCTTTGCGTCTTTTACAATCACTCTTGAATGGACATTATCGTAGAAGAAGAGTATTGAAAGCAGGATTAATTTGAACCTAAAAATGTTTGTAAATATTATTTTAAAAATTATTTTAAACTTACGTTTTAGTCAACATTATGGTTTGAAATAATACATTTATCAGTAAAATTGTTAGTAATCACACAAAAGAATGTTAATGAATTATATAACAACATACCTATTTTTTGTAAGTACAATAGCACTGAACGTTTTCATTATGTTTAGATTAATGCACATTTACTTGTGTACATGTTCTGTTTAACAATGTGGCTCACATATTAGATAAGAATGGATCAACTAAATTCGTTTATCTCGCCTACAGGAAGAACATTGATATCATTAACAGGAAATATTGTATTATATGTATTTTTTCCTATAAGCAGCAATGCAGATTTCGTTTTAATATATCGGTCGATTTTTCCTTTTCATATTTTTGTCGCATTACATTACTCATGCATTATTCAAGCTGTTTCCTTTCAACCATTTCCACTCTGATTTTTTTTATTTCACCAATGATAAATGTTTGATTGCATGTTACTCTAATCAATGGTTTTAGTTTATAATATTGGGTGGAATACTTGCACGAATATGGACGGACGGACAATTGTAATCAATACTTAACTAAAACAATTTTTATTAAATTATAAATTAATTGCGGAACTGTCAAATTGTAGATAAATTATCTTATTGCTGTTGAAACTATCAACTTTTCAATGTCATTGTATTTTTTTTAACAAAACTGTCACTTCAAATTGTCAAACTAATACCGAAAATGTCAAATTATTATTATAAATTGTTCTTAAAACTGTCAAATTGTTCTTAAAACTGTCAAATTGTTCTTAACAATTTTAAAATGTTGTCAAATTTTACAAAAATAACAATAAATATTTAACAAAGTTGTCATTGTTGATAAATCTGTCAAAATTGATGCTGTCAAATTGTTAAAATAACAAATTTTTAATGAACTGTCAAAATGTTGATAAACTGTCATCTATGGAACTGTTGCTGAATTGTCACTAGTTTAAATATTTTAAATTGTTGTTAAAATAATGACATCTATCGACACCTGTCAAAATAATCAACATATAAAACTGTCAAAATAGTTTTATTTTTAACATAATCCGTCAAAATTTTAATTTGTCAAAATAATAATATCTGTCAAGTTATGTAATTTTAATCTGTCAAAATAATGACATTCGTCAACATATGAAACTCGCAGCTGCTAAAATTAGCAACTTTTCTTATAAAATTGTACTAAATCTAACTTTCAAATAATGACACTTGTTTACTACAATGGAACTTTCAGCTCTCAAAACAATGACATCTGTCAACACATAGAATTTTCAACTGTCAAACTTTAAAAATTATTTAACAGTTTGACAGTTTTAAAAACAATTTGACAGTTTGGAAACAGTTTTTAGAAACATGCTATCAACATTTTAAACAATGTAATAATTTTTGACAGTTTAACAATAGTTTATTGGTTAAACAAACTGACAACTGACCGTTTAGTTATACCTATTTGATAACTGATAGTTTGACAGTTTAAGAACAATTTGACAGTTTGTAATTTTAAGTTTAATTGCAATTTGACAGTTTTATAAAAATATTAGCATTTTAATAACAATTTACAGTTTTTCAAGAATTTAACTGCTTTAGTAACAATTTGACAACTGTTATCTCAACTGTCAACATATTGACATCCGTCAACATATAAAACTCTTATTTATCAAAACAATTACATTTATCAGCATATAAAATAGTTTTATTTTTAACATATTGACACCTGTCAAAATATTAAATATAATCTGTCAAAACAACGATGTAGAATTCTTTAGAACTCATCTGTCAACATATATAATTTTCAACTGTTAAAATAATAATTTTGTTTTTTAATATTATGACATCTGTCAACATATAAAACTTTCAGCTGATGTATGTCAACATTTTCAACTGTCAAAATAGTTTTATTCATTAACATAATGACATCTGTCAAACAAATGTCAACGTATGGAACTCTAATCTATCAAAACAATGACATTTGTCCAATTATAATACTCTAAACTGTCAAAATAATAATATATGTCAACATATAAAACCTTCAACTGTTAAAATAGTTATATTTTTAACATAATGACATCTGTAAAAATATTAAATCTTAACTGTCAAAACAGTTGTCAAATTTAAAACTTTCAATAAATAATGACATCCATCAAGTATCGAAGTTCAAGTTTAAACTGTCAAAACAATGGCATTCGTCAACATATGGAACTCCCAGCTGTCAAAATAATGAGATCTGTCAACATATAGAATTTTCAACTGTCAAAATAGTTTTATTTTCAAACATAATAACATCTGTCAACATATTATATCTGTCAAAATATCAATTTTGTGTAAACATCGACATTTGTCAACTTATAAAACTCTTAGATATTACAATAACGACATTGTTAACTTATGGACATCTAAGTTGTCAAAATAGTAACATCTGTCAATATATGAAACTTTCAGCTGTCAAAATAATAATAACTGTCAAAATAATATTTTTTTTATATTTGAAATGTTTTTTGTTTGACAGTTGTAATGATGAACATTAGTCAAATCTTCACTTAAGTGTCAAATGATTATTTGCCTAACAGTGACAGACGCGACTAAACTGATAAAACTGCCAACAATTAAACAATTTTAATTGTCCCAATACCTGTCAAATGATGACAACTATAAAATGATAACACAATTATCAAATGATGACCAAATGTCAAATAATGAAACAAATGTTAAATATTAACATTTGTCAAATCAATAACGCAATTTTCAAATTATAACTGATGTCAAAATGGAATTAAGAAATTGACGCATTAGTAAAACACTGACATAACTGTCAACAAATAACACATCAATTATATAACTGTCAAATTTAGAAAAATTTGTTCAAATAATAATATTTAAATAAATAACTATTGAATGATTTATAATATTTTATTTGTCAAACGGTAACTGTCAAATTTATAAACAAATGACAGAAACAGAAACTAGCTGAACTGAAATTATTATTGTTTTTTAAACGTCAAAATTGTTGTTGAGCTGTGAACTTAATTTAATTTAATTTAATTGGTCTGTCAAATTAATTGTTAGCTAATGTAAACTGTTAAAAGTGACAGCTAACTATCAACAATTACAATTAATTGTTGTCAGATGAAGAAAAACAATAATTAAATTATTTTGTAATAATTAAAACTATAAAATTATAAAAGCATAATTCAACTGTCAAAACTGATCTTAAATTCAGTTTAACTGTCAAAAATGCCAATAAAATGCATTGACGGTTAGTTTGACAACAAACGTTCAACGTGACAAGCAATTTCTCTCAAAAGTAACGTTGGTTAAAATTGTTAAACTGACAGTCAACTACCAAAAATCCGTCAAAGTGACAATTTACAATTTCTCAACTGTCAAACTATCTGCCAAAAAATTTATTTACATTTTTTCTACTATCTGTCAAAAGTATTGACGACAGCCAATGACTGCTTCAATCAAAAATTACAATAAAATGCCAAACCTGTCAAAGTAACACTAACAAACTGTCAAAAGTAGTTTAAAAAAATTGACATTGACATTTTATAAACTTTAAATTTGATTAAGTACTCAACAGAATTGTTAGAAGTGCCACTAACAACTTTCAAAATTTATGACAATTTGACAGGTTGCATAACTAGCAAATAATATAAAAATAATTATAAAAACTGTCAAACGTAGTAACATTGAAATTTTATCAGTTTGCGCTGATTTATAGAAATTAAAATTTCTTTCACATGATTTGACAGGTAAGCAAATTTATAATGTAACACTAACTGTCAAAGATGTTGACTTAAACGCTAATGCATAAAGATTAATTTTTTTAATTAAATATATTACTTAACAGATCTGTCAAAGTACACTAACAGCTGTCAAAATTTATGATTATTTGACAGGTAATAAAATTATGTTTTTATTTCACATTAATACATGAATATTAAACCTCAATTGATAAAATTGTCAAAATAATATTAATGTTAAAACTAATTATCATTTGACAGTTTATTAGTAAAACTGTAAATCATAATGACAGAAAAAATTAATAATATTTTTTATTTAACATTCTACTCAATAGAACTGTCAAACTAAAATTTGACAGATAATATTATATAACTCAACTAACACAAAATTTTCATTACCATATCTGTCAAAAAGTTACATAATGTAACTTTCAAACCGTTATATTATATAATTTATTTATTACCCCTCAACACCATATCTGTCAAAAAATTACAAAACTGTCAAACAATAATGAACTGTTAAACCATGACATTTTTTTTATTCATTACCCCTTCATGCCATATCTGTCAAAAAGTGACAAAACTGTCAAATTTTCAATCAAATTGAACCATTATAAAAAATTTAAATTATCGTTGCAATAATTGTCAAACAACTGTCAACTATCACACAAATGTCAAACTATGTTAGAACATATTATTGGCTAACCTAAAAATAATTAATTGCTTACACATGTACTAAAGAGTTATAAATAGTTAAAACGCAACGTGTAAATATCATAATAATTAATCTAAAAAGCAATTAATTCATAATTAATTACGTACACGTGTTATGGTTATCATAATAAATCAATTTGTAATCATTGTTGATAATATAAAATCAACATTTTTTGCACAAACAATGAATCATTAAGTTTTCTTTTGAGACACAACATTGGTTTTGGGAAGCGTTTTGACCTATTTTATTAAAAATGCCCTTGTGACCTACTTTCGCAATGACACATACTATACAAAGGGAAAATCAATTGTATCCACACGTAGACATCACAAACAGGATTGTCTTAACATTTCACAATGTTGAATCATTAAAATTTATTAATAATAATTAATATAAATTACCAGTGAGAGTGGTGTGTTCGGTTTCGGCTACCATTTTTTAAATATCCTCCAATTGGTTTAGCATAATATTATTTAAGCGTTGTTATTGTTGTTGATGATGATGATGATGGAACACAATGTATTATTTACAAGCATTTTTTTTTTTTTTAATTTAATTATCAATGTCTAAATCTAACACCAAAATTTAAAACAATAAAGTTCAATTAATAATAAATAATGTGAGTTTTCTAATTGTTTCTTGTTGGTTTAGGTATAAATTCGCCGGGGATATAATAGATGAAATGCAAGGACCTCGCACAAGTTTTTGGAATCTACTGGATTTGTTGTTGCGTGCCGCCACCGGGGGTGGTGGTAGTTATAACGGCGCATGGCAGTGACTGGGTAATGCGTATATTTTCACGACCTGCGCAACGTGGAAAGCAAACGGATGTTTTCCGTTTTCCACCCAAAACATCTATCTCGCTCACATATTTACTGCATCTTTCTCATACTAGAGGATTTAATTAAAATAAAAATGCACTCTGCTGATAACACACGTACACATACACATCGATAACAAGCGTGCGGTGGAATTCCATTGCAGAAATTACATAATTTAATTCGCAAATGAATTAATAATGTAATTAAAAATTGCAACAATTTTAAAATTATATATGTTATTTTTGTTAATTTTCAGTTTGACAGTTTGATGTTAGTTGATTGTCACTTTTAACAGTTGCATCTAATCTAATATTTTGACAGTTATGTCAATGTGTGACAGAAGTATTATGATTTTAGTTGGTCATTATTTGATAATGTGTCAGTTATTGTTCTCTGATAGTTTTTGCTAAAGTTTGACATCTTTCATAATATTTTGACAGTTTCTTTAGCAATTTATTAATACATTTCATATAGCTATAAATTTTAATATATTCTGACAGTCTTTGTAATATTTTGTATTATAGTTTGACAGTTTAAGTTTGCTACTTAAACTAACTTATTCTCTCAGTCTATGTCAATCTATGTAGCAACTTAACATGTTGTTACATTTTGACAGTTTAGTACATTTTAATTTTTTGACAGTTGCAAATTGTTTCATAATATTTTGACAGTTTTTGTTAAATATTGTGCATAAAGTTTTGACAGTTTTCCAAGCATATTCTTCTTTATTTTACAATCATTTGACAGTTTAATATTTTGCATTAAGTTTTAATAGTTTGATACACTTTCTAGCGTATACTTCTATAATTTATGACAATATTTTGACAGTTTTTATAACACATTGAAAACTTTGACAGTTTATGTGATAGTATATAAATGATTTGACAGTTTTGAAATCTTTTTCTGCGTATTCTTAATTATTTCACAATTTTTGATGTGTTTTTCAAGGTGGAGAACGTCAAACGCCAAATATTTCCTAGTGCGTTTGTCAAGTCTGGGACGTTCTTGATCACGATATTTAAAAATGTAAAAACGCACCAGGTGCTTGAAGCGCTTAAATGAAAATTACCTATAAAGTACAGAATTGTATGCTTTTTTCTAAAACCTTTTCTGAAAATGCTTTTTTACTTTACTACTGATTTGGTGCCACCTATTGGAATTTAAGGAAAGTAAACAATTGTTATAAGCAATAATGTACACTTGAACATATGATTAATTGCATAAAATGTTTCAAGAAATTGTAAATATTTTATAGATTAACTGCTTATGACGTGGTAGTCGTAACTAAAAGCACATACTACAGCCACCTATTGGAATTTTAAGAAACTTATTATAAGCATACTTGAATGTATGTTTAGTTGCCTAGTAAATTACAGGAATCTGTAAATATCCGCTTATGTGTAGCAGTAACCACTAGAATGGTTTGATAATTACAGATAACTGTAAATAATTCAACAATTTATAGGTTATCTGTCATTCCCTTAAAACATCAATTAACAGAAATAATAATATTAACCCTTTCAGAAGCATAATTAAATAATATCAAGGTAAAATTCGACTATCAGCACAGTTACAAATCTTAACTCCTACTATTCTTAATATATAAATGATTTTACTTTTCAGTGATGACATAACAATTCCTTCAATTTTAAAAAATAGTTTGCAATATTATATTCTATTTTTTAGATGGCGATGACACCATGGCTTCGATCTCCCTTCACCGATATCACCGGTGGATTAATCAGTCATCAATGGGAAGGTCGTTGTCAGGATATGGAAATGAAATTTATGGAATGTTTAGAAGCTTACGGTTTGGATAGAGGTTTACAGAAATGCGATACAATTTTCAAGGATTTTAAAGAGTGTTCAAATAGGCAGAAACAACAGAGCCGTTCGTTGGCAATGAGATACGAAAGGAATCGTCAGTATTATGCCGGCGAACGCAAGAAGGATCAATTCTGGTCGGAAGCACCACGATCTGATGCTTTTTAAAGTGTCGTTGTAATATAATTAGTAGGCCTTGTTTGTACATTACCATCAATAAATAATAATAAATTAATATTTGAAGTTTAGATTTAGAATACAAAATGGCTGCATGCACTCTAAAGAAGTTTCTTTATTAACCTGTACATAGCACAAACTATAATACAGAATTGAAAATATCTTTCTTTTAAGTTGCTTGATAATCAACCATTGTCAAAGTGACATTTAACTGTCAAAAACGTCACAGATAACAAAATGGACTGGAAGTTTCATAATATTGAAGATCGTATTTTAATGTAGATGTATACTTATTTACATACAGGGTGTAGATTAATTGGCGGATAAACGCCAGGTAACTTTATAGATCGTGCCAAAAGAAAACGAAAATCTTAATTCCAAAATGCTGAAAAACTTTTCGTTTGGCCTCACAAGGTCCTCAAAGTTTTGTTACGCTTGGCAACGTTGCAAACTTTCTAAATTCAAACCTATATAATGTAGACAACTTAATACACATAAAATAGGCAATTTAATACACACATCAAATTTTATTTTTATTATAAACTACAAATGTTCAAATTGGCCACGGTTTACTTCTAAACACTTTACAGCACGTATCGATATCGAATTTATGACGTTCTCAAGCATCGCCGGCGTTAAATGTTAAATCTGTCAGAGTTGCTATATTCATGTCAATTATTTTAAATATATTTTCAAACAATCAATTGTGCATTGAAATAATTAATATTTTTATTTATGACAGAATCTAATAATTTATAATAGTTGTATCAGCTGCAATGTAATGTATAAATTGTTCTATAATTCAATAATAATTATAGTACCTATTTGCTGGATTCACACATTTATTTTGAAAACGCATTTTAGCCGCATGGTGAAACGACAAAAGTCACCGATGGTTTTTGTCAAGGGCGGTCACGGGATTGACATGGCAACGTAGTAGTTGTTAATTCAAGACAGACATAAGGCAGACCGCCGCATACTAGACGAACGCAACATAATATATTTTGCAAATGCATCAAAACACCATTCATAATTTAATAATGCGGTATGTGTCGTCAATGTGCAACTTCACACAATTTTATTATCAAAAGAATAAAGTATATCATAATATTTAAATTGAATTTTATTTGAATTTAAAAGTCACTGATGACAAAAGCGACAGAAGTCACCGGAGATCAGAATTGATCCACTGACATTTATTGCATTGCCTACTTTATAATTTGAATTTTATTAAAAATGTTGCTACGTTGCCAAGCGTATTTTTAATTTAAATTTGATTTATTCTTCAAAAGTAAGTTGCACATTTTTCAATGTTTTTTATTATTAAGTTTCAATAAACCTCGTAATTTTTATTATACTAAAAAAGAAAGCAAATTGGTACATAATATACGCAATTAAAACAATATTTGTATTGACAAAATTGAAACTTTGAGGACCTCGTGAGGCCAAACGAAGAGTTTTTCAGCATTTTGGAATTAAGATTTTCTTTTTCTTTTGGCACGATCTATAAAGTTACCTGGCGTTTATCCGCCAATTAATCTACACCCTGTATATACAAGGCCGGATTTTTGTTAATTCAATCGATATTTGGCCGGATTATTGTGTTTTTAATAAATTTAAGGCAGAATTTTTGTAATTTCAAAATTTCAATCAGAGTTTTATATTATTTAAAGCTGAATTTAGATACAAGTCTTACTGTTTACACAATAGGTCATGTTTTTGTTTTTTTACAATTTTTTTCTAGATTTTTGTAGTATTTAAGAAAGGTTTCTAAACAATAAGGCTAAATTTTTACATATTACGCCAGATTTTTGCTTTTTTAACTCATTTATGATAACTTTTTTGTATTTTTAATCAATTTAAAGTCGGATTTTTGTATTTTTAGTGTTTATTTGGGCCAAATTTTTGCTTTTTTACCAATTTATGGATAGATTTTTATTTGTTCAGATTTTTGTGTTGGCAATTATTTTACGGCCAAATGTTTGTATTTTTAGCTAATTTTATTATATTATAGATTGGATTTCAACACATTAAAGTTTATTTTTTACATGTTAGGCCGGATTCTTGCTTTTTTGATCAATTTAAGGCCGGATTTTTGTATTTTTAATCAATTTAAGGCCGGATTTGTGTATTTTTGTTGTTTATTTTTTACATATTAGGCCAAATTTTTGCTTTTTTGCCAATTTATGGATACATTTTTCTATTTTTTGTAGTTTTAGCCAATTTTATTATATTATAGATAGGATTTTAACACATTAAAGCTTATTTTTTACATATTAGGCCGGATTTTTGCTTTTTTGATCAATTTATGGCCGGGTTTTTGTATTTTTAATCAATTTACGGCCGGATTTTTGTATTTTTGGTGTTTATTTTTTACATTTTAGGTCAAATGTTTGCTTTTTTGACTAATTTTTAACTTGACTTTTGAATTTTTGCTCATATTTTTAGTTAATTGTGTCAATTTTATTTTATTAGTCAAGTTTTCAACACATTGAAGCCTGTTTTATCAAATATTAAGCAGCATTTTCACTATTTTGTGATCATTGTTTTTTTTTTTTAATAATTTGCCGCAGGGGAACTGGAACTGTCATTCGAGACCGGAGTTTTGGCATTCAAAGCCAGGATTCTAGAGTAGATAGATCCAGTTTTCGAGGAGTAGTGCCCTCGCGTACCCGAACTCCCGTGACCTGGGTCCAAAACACCTTATTCCTACCCATTCTAAACGCAGGGAAGCTAAATCTAGCTTTCGAGGATTGGTGACCTCGCGTACCCGAACTCCCTGCCCCGGGACCATCTTATTTGATTCTTTTTCAAACCTACTCCCTAACCTAACTACTAACCCCGACCTTGTTCTAAATCTAATTATTCAGCACGTAAAATAGCCTCTCATTCGGATGTGGCCGTAGATTTGAAGTGAAATCCGGTAAAAAAGTAGCAGCAAATTATCAAAAAACACCGAAATTGAGTCATTAACTGTTAAAAAGTGCAAAATTCTTTACTAGTTATATCAAAAATAGTGAAATTCGGTCAAAATGTATCAAAATATTATCAAAAAACACCAAAATTAAGTCATTAACAGTTTAAAAGTGCAAAATTCTTTAAATGTCATATCAAAAATAGTGAAATTCGGTCAAAATGTTTAAAAGATTGTCAAAAAACACCAAAACTAAGTCATTAACTGTTTAAAAGTGCAAAATTTTATACATGTAATATCAAAAATAGTGAAATTCAGTAAAAAAGTATCAAAAGATTGTCAAGAAACACCGAAATTAAGTCATTACCTGTTAAAAAGTGCAAAATTAATTATTTTTGACAGTTGATCATCTTTCATTGATTATATTTTGACAGCTGCTTTGTAAGATTTGGTAGATTTTGACATATTAGGTTAACTAAAATCATTTTTGACAAATAATCTTACATTTGTTTCAAAAATTGAAGGAAGGGGGTTACAAAATGAAGTAAATTGAACCCTTTTCAATATTTTGCCAAAAATCCCAGCTACACCACTAATTAAATATCATTACAATAACAATTAAATAACTCCTTACCTCATGGTGGATGCAGTCTTGATATGTAAAATTATTTACAATTAAATAAAAAAACTTTTTAGTATTTAGATGTGTTTACTCGTAATACTGGCAAAATCTTTAAATCTATTAATTTATAATATGGCTATGTTCATGTAGTTTTAAAAAATATAGCATTGGAATTTCAAATTTTATCATACATTTCAGAAAAATAACTTATAGTACAATAGTCTACTAAATTGTTTTTCTTTCATTCATTTTAAAAAGGAGTTAATTGGATTGTAAAATGATTTCTTAAAACTAACCTAATCCTACAATTAGCACCATAGCTAATTATAACAATAAATTGACAATACACATCAAATAAACCTTTATTAGCATAGATTACATTACAACTAACACAACATACATTGGAAAAATAAAATGTGAACATCACAGAAGTTAAATACTTATTTAAATAATTAAAACATTCATTAATTATATAATAATAATAAATTCTCTTAAGTCCATCATTTTAAAATTGCATTACACAATATATGCCTATATTCTCAATTGCGCTTTTTACGTTTTCGCCCCTTGCGTTTCCGAGGCTGTCATCCATTAAACTCCAATCGACCCACAATGTCCCGCACTGTCTGCAATAAATTCGCATCATGACTACTATTCTCCAATAAAATCGAATGCAAATTCGACATGTACGAATCAATCGTATTTAAAGTAGCAACTTCCTTAACACCTACAAACAAATCAAAAATTAATACACAAACTCAACAATTAAATTAAACAAAAATCATACTTTTACCTGGTAATTTAACACCAGAAAAACCATTCGTTAAGGTCGTTCTTAAATGATCAAGATGCAATTGCAGGGAGGAATTATTTTTACGTTGCTGCAAAATATCATTCTCCAATTTATCGATTCCACTTTTCATATTTTCTATGTGCTTTTGTAATATCGAATTTTGCTGCTCGTAATCGGTATTGGATTTACGTAATTGGCGCAGCTCTGCATCGCGTGTTTTATTATGATCTAAAAATTCCTCGGTAAATATTGGAATGTCGAAATTCGTACTGAAATCTATATCGTTGTTATTTTGTGCTTCTTTTTCTTTAACTGGGGTTGGCTGTGCAGGCACTGCTACCTATGATTAATAATTAATAATAAATGTCGTTAATTCAATTAATATAATTTACCGGTTTATCTTCTTTATTTTCCTTCATTTTCTTTTCGGTTTGTTGCTGCGTAAACATGCGATACGCATCGGTTTGTTTATAAGCGTTAAATTCGCGCGTGTATCGTTCACGATCTTGTTCAGCCGCATCCAAATATTGCTGTTTCTTATCAGTCGGTAAATTACTCCATTCGCTCGCTAATATTTTTGTTATTTCAGCAAAAGGTAAATTTGGGTTCTGTGCACGTACGGTTTCTCTTCGATCGTTTAAAAATCGAACATATCCTAAATAAATTAAATTTAATTATTTCAAGGTTATGTTATTATTATTATTATTACAATTACCTGTTAATGGATGTCTGGGAGCTGTTGTGTCTTTAGGCTTCTTACGTTTTTTTCCTTTAGTATTTCTCGCTTTTTGCGGGGTGTTATCTGAACTGTCCGGGGCCTTTTCGTCATGCCCGCCCGGTTTTATTTGTTTGTTTATTTCAGCCCCCGGAATGCTAGCAACGCTAACGCCAGGTGATTGCGATGATACACCATTCTGCGTATCCGCTGAAGTACCGTTTTCCATTTGATATTTGTTAATACTTACTATGATTAACACATTGAATGGTGTGCGGAAATGTTAATTGTGCAATAATGAACGCTTTTAATTTGTAGATTGATTGAAATCTTTAAATAAATTTTGTTTTTTAATATCTTTATGTCAACAATATATTTTGACAATTTAACTTGATTAAAGAAAACTGTAATTATGATTTACAGATTATTAAATTATTTACAGTTTTCTGTAATTGCTTATAAAACTAACTATACGATTAAGTAGGAATAACCATTATACGGAAAAGTAGTTACTTGAAATTTCAGTAGATGACGCTACAGTTTAGTGGGTACTGTTACAGCAATTATCAAACTTATTTTTTTACTTCTCTGTCAGAGTTCAGTGCTAATTTAATCGATTATACCCAAAACGCTATTAATTTATTGGCTAACTTTACGTATAATTTTTTATACTGTACGTTAGCAATTGTATATTTATTATTTTAAATACATATAATTATTTACAATTACGTTACATTTTGTCAAATAGAATACCTCTAATTAAAGTATGTTTGTTTCCCGTATTTTGAATGCAAATACACCGAAAAAACTAAAAATATTCATAAAACTTCAATCTACAATAAAATTTCATCCATAATTACATATATAATTTAAAAGAGAATTAAAAGAGATAAGTGTCATACGGGCATAATACTTTATTTAAAAATTAAATCGGTACCTTTCATTTCGGTCGCTTTGGTTGTTGTTGTGGCAGCTCCGCTGTGACGTGAAGTTGTCTGTTGTCTTGTCATTTATTTAAATTCAAAACTCTGAGCTTTAAGCCTCGTTCATACTCATCCGATTTGCGTTTTGCGATTTTTTTTATTGTAACAAAATATTTCTCGCAAAATCTCGTTCATACTGGACCCCTATTCTGGCACTCATTGCGATCTCGCGCCACGTCATAGATTTCCCCTAGCGGAGGGGAAGTGTGACATTTAAATCATAAATTTGTAATTAATAATACATATTGATGTTTAAAAATACAATTAACATGAAGCCTGGTATTGAATTTATATTACTAGATGATCCTGTAGTACGAAAAGAGATCACCAGCAGATTTTTTTAATTAATAATGACGTCATTAATTGCGATAAGCTTATCGCAATTAATGACGTCATTATTAATTAAAAAAATCTGCCTGTGATCTTATTTTGTACTACAGGATCATCTAGTAATATAAATTTAATACCAAGCTTTATGTTAATTGTATTTTTTAACGTCAATATGTATTATTAATTACAAATTTATGATTTAAATGTCACACTTCCCCTCTGGTAGGGGAAATCTATGACGTGGCGCGAGATCGCAATGAGTGCCAGAATAGGGGTCGGGGGTTATTCTGGCATGTATCTCGTATCGCTTATCGCAATTAATGACGTCATCATTAATTTAAAAAATCTGCTGGTGATCTCTTTTCGTACTACAGGACTATCTAGTAATATAAATTCAATACTAAGCTTCATGTTATTTGCATTTTTAAACGTCAATATGTATTATTAATTACAAATTTATGATTTAAATGTCACACTTCCCCTTCGGTAGGGGAAATCTATGACGTAGTGCGAGATCGCAATGAGTGCCAGAATAACCCCCCTGGGGGGTTATTCTGGGGGGTTATTCTGGCACTCATTGCGATCTCGCACGACGTCATAGATTTCTCCTAACGGAGGGGAAGTGTGACATTTAAATCATAAATTTGTAATTAATAATACATATTGACGTCAAAACATACAATTAACATAAAGCTTGGTATTGAGTTTATATTATTAGATGGTCCTGTAGTACGAAAAGAGATCACCGGCAGATTTTTTTAATTAATGATGACGTCATTAATTGCGATAAGCGATACGAGATACATGCCAGAATAACCCCCCTGGCATGTATCTCGTATCGCTTATCGCAATTAATGACGTCATCATTAGTTTAAAAAATCTGCTGGTGACCTCTTTTCGTACTACAGGACTATCTAGTAATATAAACTCAATACCAAGCTTCAAGTTATTTGCATTTTTAAACGTCAATATGTATTATTAATTGCAAATTTATGATTTAAATGTCACACTTCCCCTCCGGTAGGGGAAATCTATGACGTAGTGCGAGATCGCAATGAGTGATCCGATTTTTTTATTGCAATTTTTTCTAGTGACATTTTGTTTTTATTTTAGTAACTTTTATATTTATACTAATATTTGATTTAAAAATTAGATCTATAATACCTTTCAAAACTTAAAAATATGTTTTAATTTAATTATACTTGTTTTAAACAATAATTATTTTATTGTATTTAAACATTATTTAAAGTTTAAAAGTAAAATTATTTATTTTTAGTATTTATATGAACCAATTTTCAACACATATTTAAAACTAATTATTTTTGTAAACATAGTTTTATGTAATTTGTAATAATCAGTAAAATTATTATTTTTTTAAATACATAACCTGTATGACATATCAACCTTTAAATGAAATGAAGTTAGGCACTTTTATTAAAAATAAAATCGCACAATGTTCAAACTGATTCAACTTTGTCCGATTGCTAAAAATACAAAATATCATCAAAAATGACTTTCGAAAATACAATTTAAAAAAATAAATTTTATCAAAGTTAACCTCGAGAACACATAAACAAATGTAGATATGTTACAAAACGCGTCATTTTTGTTTAATATTTTTGTTATATTGTTGGAGTTTTTTTTTTTTATTGTTAGAGAATTATTTTACTTTATTTGATGTTTTAATTAATAATTAACATTGGAAATTGTTAGTATTTAATAAATAAATTGTTTTTAGCTTTAAATTAATGTACGTAAGTTTGGCAACAGCGCGCGTAACGTCGGTTCAACAAAGAGTATAATAAAGTGAAGTTACAAATACAAACATAACCACAATCTGATCTGTTTCATTACAGTACTGGCGTTTGATTTAATAACTGTAAAATCTCATTTAAATGTAGCGGATCTTTCAATTACAGTTATTTTAACAATAATATTTAATTAGAATTTATTTAATTACATTATTAATAAAAATTCAATGGCATGAAGTTAGGTACATTCTTAAAAAAATCGCAAAATGTTAAAATAATCGCAATTTTTTGGTTTCACAGGCGGCCATTTTTAATCGCAGAAAAAATAAAAAAATCGGATGAGTATGAACGAGGCTTTATGTTTATGTAGTTGATAAAAGTTTACACGGTTGGCAACAGTGCTTAATAGGTCAGCGCTGGCAACTGATGAGTTGTACTGAACGCAACCGTCTCTCACTTGGCACGTACGTTTGCGTACATTGTTGCCAGTTACCGCCTGTAAATAAGTTTTGAGTCGCTTCGGATAATATACGGAATGCACTGACAACCTTTTAATGAAATGAAGTTAGGCACTTTTATAAAAAAAAATCGCACAATTGTTCAAATTGATTTAACTTCCCGTAAAATAACCTTGGATATTACAATAAAGAAAAATAAATTTTACTAAAATTAACCATCAAGAACACATAGAAGAATGTAGATATGTTATAAAACGCGTAAAAAGTGTTTATTTTATTGTAATATTATTAGAGTTGGATAATTTTATTTCATTTGATGTTTTAATTAATAATTAACATTGTCAGTACCAAACAAATAAATTGCTTTTAGCTTTAAATTATTGCACGTAAGTTTGGCAACAGCGCTTGTAAAGTCGGTCAAACAATAAATTAATGAAGTGAAGTTACAAATAAAAACATAACCACAATCTGATCTGCTTTATTACTGGCGTGTGATTTAATAGCTGTAAAATCTTGTTTATATTTAGTTAAACTTTCAATTTACAGTACAATTTATTTAATTAAATTATTAATAAAAATTCAATAACATGAAGTTAGTTACATTCTTAAAAAAAGTGCATAATGTTAAAATAATCGCAATTTTTTGTTTAGGCGGAAAAAATAAAAAAAAAGCTTTACTTTATTTTCAAGCACAATTTATTGCGTTTTTTTTTAATAATTATTAACTTTATTTTGAAGCATAATTTGATTCCCCTTAAATTAACTGCAAGCTTCATTTTGTAGCACGATTCATTGTGTTTTTTCTTAAATTAACTGCAAACTTCATTTTGTAGCACAATTCATGATAATTCCCCTTAAATTAAAAGCAAGCTTTATTTTGTAGCACGCTTCATTGTGTTTGCTCTTAAATTAACTGAAAACTTTATTTTGTAATACTATTTATTGTGTTTTTTTAAAATCATTACTAACTTTTAATTTTGTTGTATGAAAATCTATTAAAATCTATTGCACATCCAACAAAACAAGGGTTTCTTTGATTTGGTAAATATTCTTGTACTATGGAAGCAAACATTGTATATTTTAGGTTTTGATATAGAACCCTACATTTTCTCAACAATTTTACAAGAAACAAATATAATTTTAGTTGTTTTAAACCTCTATTACACAAGCGTCTAGTTACAATTGAAATTTTGCTTGAAGCACAATTCAAACGTTTTGGCTTTAATGTAAACATAATTCAAAGTAAAATTTATTGAGATTGTGTGCTTTTTGATACAAATTAAGTTCTGGTCTTTATTTACAATTGATTTTTTGCTTTCTTCATTAATTACTAATTGTTCTAAACACAAATCAAACATTTTGGCACTAATTTGAACATAATCAAACATAAATTGATAGAAATTTTGATGTTTTTTATAAATATTGAGTTCTGTTGCTTATTTACAATTGATTTTTTTGTTTTCGCTAATTGTTTCAAGCACGATTCAAACATTTTGGCACTAATTTGAACATAACCAAATTTGTTGTAGGTTAAGAACCATTTCTTTAATTTCCACAAAACAGGAGTCTTTAATTATAGAAGTCTAACTTGTTGCTGTTGTTTGATCATAGATGTCGCGATACTGCTGTGGTTAAAGCCACATAAAATATAAAAATAAAAATAATTGATTTTAATATTTAC
The DNA here is from genome assembly GCA_963932245.1 of Tachinus rufipes. NCBI lineage: Eukaryota > Metazoa > Arthropoda > Insecta > Coleoptera > Staphylinidae > Tachinus > Tachinus rufipes. The sequence continues at coordinate 1,689,330 of OZ010743.1, read as the reverse complement.
GTGCAGGTAAATAATTTTTTTGCTAACATAAAAGTAGCAATAATTTAATCTAATATTTACATAATAAATAAAACAATTTTTAGTCGTGTAAAGAGCAAAACTTTGAGATAAATTTGATGATCATAAACAGTGATGGAAGAAAGTATTATCAAACATGGCGTACAATTCTAAAAACATGCAAACAAGTGACCTTTTAAACTACTATTTAACAATGAATATCAACAATATATGCAGAATATGTTTGGAAAAAGGTCCTAAATTAATGCCAATATTCGATCCAATTAAACCGCCACATTTTTCAATACTAATAATGGCATGTGCTTCAGTGCAGGTAAATGTTGATTAAAATTAACATTTAATAAACAAATAATAATCTGAATTGATTTTTAGGTAATTGAAGGTGATGGTCTACCACCCTTCATTTGCCAAAAATGCATTTCCAAATTAAACGTGGCATTCCAATTCAAATCGCAATGCGAAAGCGCCGATGCTAAATTAAAACAATGTTTCGAAAATTTGCATCAAATTACACCAGATCTTACAACGTATATAGAAGAAAAGAAAGATCCACCGTTTGAAGAATTGAATCAAATCCATACAATAGAAAATAGTGTAATACATGAATTGGAAGAAGAAGAACCTCAGTTGCAAGCTTTAGAAAATGTACAATTGGAACCATCGAGTAGTTCATTAGAAATCGATAAAAATATGGAATTGACTGAATTGAAGATTGAATATAACGATTTGAAAGGTGATATTAATGATTTAAAAGTTGAGGATATTGCTTTGGTAATGAATTCGAAAGCGAAAAAGACTCCAAAGGATCATCAGTGTGATACGTGTGGTAAAATATTTAGAACTAAGCCTGGGTTGGTGCATCATATAAGGATACATACAGGCGAGCGTCCGTATGTTTGTCATTTATGCGATAAGAGGTTTATAAATGGGGGACATTTGCATACGCATATGCGGACTCATACAGGGGAAAAAAATCACGTTTGCGCTGCTTGTAATAAGGCTTTTGCTACTGCCCAACAATTAACTAAACATACAATAGCTATACATACATCAGAAAGACCCTATGGTTGTACGTATTGTACTAAAAGGTTTGCTAGTTCGAGTAATTTAAATACACATATCAAAATTCATACGGGGGAGAAAAATTATCATTGTGATCAATGTGGGAAAGCGTTTTCAACTAAAGGGCAGCTATATCAACATATGCTTGTTCATACGGGGGAGAAAGCATTTTTATGTGAGTTTTGTAATAAAAGATTTTCGCAAAAAGCTCATCTTGTGAGGCATTTGAAGATGCATAAGAATTAAAAGCGTTTTGATCAAAAATTTGATTTTTATAAAATCTTTTGAAAATATGTTTATATTAAACATATATATTTTTCACTATTTTTTTAAATCCTGATTGATTTAAATTTGTACAAGATATACAGTCATGAACAGATAAATCTGGGACAATAAAATTTCACAAAATATTAAAAAAGTTTATAAATGTAATTTTTAGCCAACATGACATTCTAGTTGGTTAGAAAGTTTGAAACACTTAGTTTAAAAACTAAGCCAACTATACCAGTTTTGGTGAATTTTAAAAATTTGCAAATTTCAAAATGTTTTCAAAATTACACAAAATATCAAAAAAGTTTATTAATATAATTTTTATCCAACATGTTCTAAATAATTAGAAAGTTTGAAAACTAATCATTCTCTCAGATTTATGTGCTCCTGATTGTATTTACAAATCAGGCTTCATCAATGTAAAGTGAATCTAGTGAAATCATTTTATTTTAACAAGACTATTTATGTAATAATTGTATTGAGCTTTAAACCTTTTAGATTTTATTTATTTATATTTAATATTAAGCGGCCAGTCATATTGTATTTCACAACTTTATTAGCTCTATTTGACAGATGCACATATTTTGCAAATGGCGGCCTAATAAGATGAATTAAACCACGCCCTCTGGCTTAAATAACAAAATGGCGCTTACTAACATTAAGCGCAGCCCCTTTACAACCGTGAATTAATATACAGGAGTCTATAAAATGAAGAAAACAGTATTAGTTTTACAATTCTGTGTGGTGCATTTCATTTGAAATTGAGTATACTAAATACAATTATTTACATCATAAGTGAATTACTAACAATTCTGCATTCATTAATTTGCCCATTCTTCAAGTCATTGCTTAAATCTGTGTGTCTGTCTTCAATCCATGTTATATACAAAGCTTTATATTTAATTTTTAACTAATCGTATTGTTTGCAATTTACACTCCACACATTTATATTCCGTATTTATAAAATATTTACATATATCTATTTTCCAAAATAAAGAATACGTTTAGTATTAATATTTTGTAACAAGGATGTTAATTACATGAGTTTTTAGGTTAAAGAAGATTACATATGGTTTGTATCTTGGCTAGTAAGTAGTTTTATGGGTTGTGGTAATGAAATTCGGCTATTAATTGGGAAAATCCGGCCGTTTAATGCGTCTAATTACTAAAATCCGGCTTAACTTGTCAAAATCCGGTATTTAAATGATAATTTATGAAAATTCGGATATAAATGAGCAAAATTTGGATTGTAACATGTAAATCCGGCGTTTAGTTAATAAAATCCGGCCTTTAAATGTTAATATAAGTAAATCCATTTATAAATTGACAAATCTGGACTATTACTTAGTGTTTTGTTGCTAAATTCCGGATTATAGTTGTTAAAATCCGGCCTTTAAATGATAATTTACAAAAATCCGGCCACAAATTAACAGAATCTAGAGTTTGAAATGTAAATCCGGTATTTTGTTATTAAAATCCGGTCATCAAATGCAAATTCTGGACTATAAAATGTAAAATTTGGCATTTAGTTACTAAAATCCGGCCATCAAATGTCAATATAAAAAAAATCCGACTTGTAGGTAGCAAAATCCGGCTTTTAAATGATAAATTACAAAAATCCTACTATAAATTAACAAATTATGGACTGTAAAATGTAAATCCGGCATTTTGTTAATCAAATTCGGTCTTTAAATGTTAATATAAGAAAATCCGGCTTGTACCTGTAAAAATTTGGCTTTTAAATGATAATTTACCAAAATCCGGCCGCAAATCTAGACTGTAAAATATAAATCCGGCGTTCAAATGTTAATATAAAAAAATCTGTTTATAAAATGACAAATCGAGACTATTATTTGGAGTTTAGTTGCTAAAATTCGGCTTGCAGTCGACAAAATTTAGGCATTAAATGATAACTTGCAACAATCCGGCTAGCAAATGTTAATCTAGAGTATTGTTTGGAGTTATGTTGCTAAAATTTGGCTTGTAGTGGACAAAATCCGGCCTTTAAATGATTTAATAATAAAATTCGGCCTTTTTAATTGATAATTAATAAACATCCGGCCATCAAATGTTATTATAAGAAAATTTGTTTATAAATTGACAAATCTAGAGTAGTATTTGGAGTTTAGTTGCTAAAATCCGGCTTTTAAATGAAAAATTTAAAAAATCCGGCTATTAAATGTTAATTTACAGTATTATTTGGTGTTTAGTTGCTAAATTCTGGCGTGTAGTTGACAAAATCCGGCTATTTATATAATAATTTACTAAAATAGTTGCTCAAATTCGGCTTTTTTGATTGATAATTTACAAAAATTCGGCCATCAAACGTTAATATAAGAAAATCTGTTCATAAATTGGCAAATCTAGAGTAGTATTTAGCGTTTAGTTGTTAAAATCCGGCCTTTAAATGATAATTTTCAAAAATCCGGCTATCAAATGTTAATTTAGTGTTACTTTGAATTTAGTTGCTAAAATTCGGCTTGTGGTCGACAAAATCCGGCTTTTTTAATAAATAAATTACAAAAATCCGGTAATTAAATGTTAATATAAGAAAATTTGTTTATAAATTGACAAATCTAGAGTAGTATTTGGCGTTTAATTGCTAAAATCCAACTTTTAAGTGATAATTTACAAACATCCAGCTATCAAATGTTAACCTAGAGTATTATTTTGAGTTTAGTTGTTAAAATCCGGCTTATAGCCGACAAAATCCGGTCTTTTTAATTAATAATTTACAAAAATCCGGCCATCAAACGTTAATATAAGAAAATTGGTTCATAAGTTGGCAAGTTTTGAGTAGTATTTGGCATTTAATTGTTAAAATCTGGTCTTTAAATGATAATTTAAACAAATCCGGCTATCAAATGTTAATTTACAGTATTATTTGGCGTTTAGTTGTTAGCATTTGGCTTGTAGTCGACAAAATCCGGCCTTTCTAATTGATAATTTATAAAAATCCGGCCATCAAACGCTTATATAAGAAAATTGGTTTATAAATTGGCAAATATAGAGTAGTATATGGCATTTAGTTGCTAAAATCCGGCTCTTAAATGATAATTTTTAAAAAATCCGGCCATCAAATGTTAATTTACAGTATTATTTGGCGTTTAGTTGTTAGCATTTGGCTTGTAGTCGACAAAATCCGGCCTTTCTAATTGATAATTTATAAAAATCCGGCCATCAAACGCTTATATAAGAAAATTGGTTTATAAATTGGCAAATCTAGAGTAGTATATAGCGTTTAATTGCTAAAATCCGGCCTTTAAATAATAATTTACCAAAATTCGGATATCAAATGTTAATCTAAAGTATTATTTGGCGTTTAGTTGCTAAAATTTGGTTTGTAGTTGACAAAATCCGGTCTTTTTAATTGATAATTTACAAAAATCCGGCCATCATATGTTAATAAAGAAAATTTGTTCATAAATTGACAAATTTAGAGTATTGTTTGGCTAAAATTCGGCTTGTAGTTGGCAAATTACGGTTTATGTCATAATTTACGATAATTCGGCCACAAATTAGCAAAATCTAGACTGTACTGGAAGTTGAGTTGCAAAAATCCTGCTGCAGTTGTCAAAATTTGGTCTTTAAATGAAAATTTACAAAAATCCGGCTATAAATGAGCAAAATCTGGACTGTAAAATGTAAATCCAGCGTTTAGTTCCTAGAATTTGACTCATAGTTGGCAAATTCTGGTCTTCAAATGTTATTATAAGAAAATCTGTTCATAAATTCACAAATCTGGAGTATTATTTGGCGTTTAATTATCAAAATCTGGTTTATAGTTGTTAAAATCCGGCCTTTAAATGTTAATTTTAAATAAATTGATAGAATCTGATGTAAATCCAGCCTTTAAATGTTAATTTTTAAAAAATCCGGATATAAAGTGATAATTTGAGAAAATCCTGCTATAAACCAATAAATTTGAAGTATTAATATGTAAATCCGGCCTTTAAATGTTATTTTTTTTTAAATCCGGCTATAAATTGACTAAAACTAGTTTCAATAGTAAATCCGCTCTTTAACTGACAAATTTGAAGTATTAATATGTAAATCCAGTATTTAAGAGTTGATTTTTAAAAAATCTGGCCATAAATTTACTAAATCTAAAGTTTAAATTGTAAATCCGGCGTTTAATTGTTTAAATCCGGTATATAGTTGCCAAAATCCGGCTTTTAAGTGATAATTTGAAAAAATCCTGCTATAAACTGACAAATTTAAAGTATTAATATGTAAATCCGGCCTTTAAATGTTAATTTTTCAAAAATCCGGCCATAAATTGATTAAATCTAAAGTTTGAATAAGTAAATCCGTCTTTAACTGACAAACCTGGAGTATTAATATGTAAATCAGGCCTTAAAAAGTTAATTTTTTAAAAATCCGGACATAAATTTACTAAATCTGAAATTTAATTTGTAAATCCGGCGATTTATTGTTAAAATCCGATATATAGTTGCCAAAATCTGCCTTTAAAGTGATAACTTGAGAAAATCCTGCTATAAATTAACAAATTTGAAGTATTAATATGTAAATCCGGCCTTTAGATGTTAATTTTTTAAAAATCCGGTCACAAATTGACTAAATCTAAAGTTTGAATAAGTAAATCTGGCTTTAATGATAAAATCCGGCATTTAGTTTTCAAAATCCAGCTTTTAAGTGATAATTTGAGAAAATCCTGCTATAAACCAATAAATTTGAAGTATTAATATGTAAATCCGGCTTTTAAATGTTAATTTACAAAAAATTCGGCTATAAATTGAGTAAATCTAAAGTTTGAATAAGTAAATCCGGTCTTTAACTGACCAATCTGAAGTATTGATATGTAAATCCGGCCTATAAGTGTTACTTTAAAAAAAATCCGGCCATAAATTTACTAAATTTGAAGTTTAAATTGTAAATTCGGCGATTAATTATTAAAATCCGGTATATAGTTGCCAAAATCGCGCTTTTAAGTGATAATTTGAGAAAATCCTGCTATAAACTGACAAAATTGAAGTGTCGATATGTAAATTCGGCCTATAAATGTTAATTTAAAAAAATCCGGTTATAAATTGACAAAATCTGAAGTTTGAATAAGTAAATCCGGTCTTTAAATGATAATTTAAGAAAATCTAGTTGTCAAAATCCGGCCTTTATATGTTAATTCATAAAAATCCGGCCATAAATTATCAAAATCTAAACCGTACAATGTAAATCCGGGATTTAGTTACTAATCCGGCCATTAAATGTCAATATAAGATAATTCGTTCATAAATTGACAATTTTGGAGTATTATTTGGCTAAAATCCGGCGTTTAAATGATAATTTACGAAAATCCGGCCACAAATGAGCAAATTCTGGATTGTAAAATTGGCGTTTACTTAATAAAATTTGAAACATAGTTTGCACAATAAAAATAAAATAGAAATAAATTGAAATCAATAAATAATTTGTATTTATATATGTTTCTTTTAAAAGTATTCTTTTAACAAACTTCATATTTAGTATTATGTTGGTAAGGTGTATTGTCTTGATAGAAATTATAAATACTGAATGTATTCAGAAACACATCGACGATACACGTGGAGACGATAAGAGCCGCTCGCCCCCCGACACGTTTATTCGGGGGGCAGCATAAGTTTTCCGGATTTCCATCGTACTGTTCCTTCGCCTGTCTTTCGATCTCGCTGAAAAAGAGATCGTTTGAAGACTGATATTCGCGCAGCGCAATCTTTTCGAGATCATCCGAAGAAGTAACCTGCACAGGTATCGCCGACAATCTGGCAGAACTATCATTGCGACTCATAATTTTAAAATCGGTTTTCGAAAGCTTGGAATTTTTCTTGTTGACTATTTTAGGTTTGATATCCGGAATGTTGCTGTATTTACATTTTTTCGGTTTGTTTTGATAGGTCGGTACTTGTTGGGTGGAATTGCTCCGATATACTTGCCAATTTTGCGGTTGGTACACGTTTTGTGGAGTTGCTGGTCGCACGTAATTACTCCACCTATGTTTTGTCGGCATTTGAGGTACTAATAGTTGGCCCAAAAAATTACCATATAAATTAGGTTGTTGCCTGTATGTATTGAAATACCATTGTTGTTGCATTGGTATATTTTGTGGTCTATTAACGGCCGCCGCTGCTGCAGCAGCGGCTTGAGCCTGTTGATTGGAAAATGTCGCCGTGTAGGGTTGCGGGTATCTACAATTATAATAAGCCGCATTTTGCTGAGCGTACTGCATCGGATTAAAGAAATTCTGATTTAAATTCGTGCTTGAATTCCTAACATCAGTTTCGTTATTTTCGTACAAATTTAAATTGCTGCTATTATTGTTTACTGCATCTGAATAGCTATATTTGGGTGGTTCAATTGGTAATTCGAGAAGACTTTCAGGTGAACTAATTATCAATTCAGATTTTGTATCCATGGATTCGCTTGGGGATAGTACAATTGATGTTTCTTGCGATGTTGTATCTTCGGATAGCTTTACAGGTGTTGTCGGTTCTGGTTTGATGGGCGATTTATTGCCTTGCACTACATCTGAGTAAAGTCTACGAATTGGTTGTTTGGTTTCGTACAGTTTGTCTACAGGCGGTGGTTCTTCTTCTTCTTCTTTTTTTGGAACGCGTTCGTTTAAGAGCATTATTGAATCCACCAATGACTGAAATTAAGTAGAAAGTTCTGAGGGCAATCATAACATTCTGAAACACTAGAGCTTGATACTCTCATTCATTGATTGCTCCGATTTGACATTTACATTTAAAGTAACTGTCGTTTAGTCAACATGGACTTTTTGTCTTATCTTTAGATGAAGAAGATGTCAGAAGCTCTTGTGTTTCAATAAGCAATGATTAAGCTATGGTGGATCTTTTACTTTAAAAATATTATACTATTAGAATGTTAGCTTTGCTTGATTTGTACAAACCTCTAGATTGTGGTTAAATAAAGTACACCAAACATAAATTGGCCGCTATTATAGGCAACTTAATATACACATTCTATGAGCCAATCTTAAGTGGGTTAATCTGTATCAAAAACAGATTTTCCTTAAATATTTTTTAAGCAAAAAGGTTGTGATGAAGTACTATTTACTACCATAGCAATCTTACCTGTAAATTCTTTTCCGTATCAACATTCCTCATATTTACATATTTAAAATCCCCATCTTCAACAAACATATGGGCTAAAGAAGTTTTCGATATTTTGAAATTCTTATCGCGATTATCCGCCTCCGGTCGTTTCCAAATATCTCTAACAACATCTAAAATCAATTATGATGGACGTTCCGTATCATAATTCCGTTCAATTACAGAAAGATGAAGTGCAAACCTAAATAACGCTTTGCACTTCCTCCTCATCATTATTTAAATTTAATTTAATAAGCTGACCTGAAGTTATTTTATTCCTAAGCAGTACTGCTTCGTACTCATTGCAATTAAAATAATAAGGCATATCCAAATCGTCCCTTATTATCTTACCAGAACTGTCTCCATTCTCACGATCGTACCACATAAAATTAAAAGAGCTAAAGGCTGTTTGCATAAAAATACGTTCAACTTCAGGAAGCATCCACGGTTCCTTAATCTCGTCCTCTTTATACGTGCAAGGATAATGTAGCGACACATCACTAACAGCAGATGTATATGATCTTTCCCTAGCTTCGTTATACTCATATTCACCATATTTGGCTAAATGGCTTTCAGGTATAACATCAGAAACAAGACGAGGCCTCTTCAAATCCCAGTTCTTCTCTAGTTTCTTGATTCTAGCATACAAGACCTGTCATCGTAATTGTCAGTTGATTTATTAAATTCATTCAAATACATACCTGATTTGCTTTCTTGTAGCTCGGTTCTTCAGCGAAGTCATTGTCTGATATGAAAATTATCTCTTGAAGACTATCTCTGAACATATGGGGAGATTCATTTATATTAGATGAGCCACTACTCATTCTCGCGTCATTGTTTTGAAAACCTAATCACGACCTACTGTTCTAAACTAAACGAATTAAATATAGAAATATGTTTAACGATTTATTAATGAAAGATAACTTTTTAAATCAGCGTAGTTTCGGGATGCAATCAGTATTTACAAAATGTTATAATATAAAATTTACGCAGAATTGAATTGGTGACATACGCGTTTGACATTAGTAATTGACAGATTAATTAAATGTCAAGCAATCTAATAGTGTAAGGTGATAATAGAATTGGACCAATCAGAAAATCATGATGGCCGCCGATCTGTTGTCATGACAACCCGATTGTCATAACAACTAGATGCAATACAGGGTGAGGCAAAAAAAAAAAAAATTTAATGAAATTTATAAATGTACAAAATATATAGTTGGATTTAACAAATTTTGATAATTAACAAAATGGCGGATAATTTATTTTTTTTGCAAAATTTGATTAAAACTAAAAAAGTTGCATAACTTTCTTAATTCTTACTAAATTTGAATAAAATTTAGGTTTTACTTAATCTATAAATGTGCAAATATGGTCACGTTATTGGATTTAACAATTTTTAATAATTAACAAAATGGCGGATGATTTTTGAATCTTTGCAAAATTTGATTGAAACAAAAAAGATAGCATAACTGTCTTAATTCTTGATTGCTTTAAATGAAATTTGGGTTTTACTTAATTTATAAATGTGCAATTACAGTCACATTATTGGATTTAACAAATTTTGTTAATTAACAAAATGGCGGATGATTTTTGAATCTTAACAAATTTTAATTAAAACTAAAAAAGTTGCATAACTATCTTAATTCTTGATGGCTTTTAATAAAATTTGGGTTTTACATAATCTATAAATGTGCAATTATAGACACATTATTGGATTTAACAATTTTTAATAATTAACAAAATAGCGGATATTTTTTAAATTTTAACAGAACTTGATTGAAACTAAAAAAGTTGCATAACTTTTTTAGCTCTTGCTGGATTTTAATGAAATTTAGGATTTACATAATTTATAAATGTGCAAATATAGTCACATTATTAAATTTACCAAATTTTTAAAATTAACAAAATGGCGGATGATTTTTGAATCTTTGCAAAATTTGATAGAAACCAAAAAGGTTGCATAACTTTCTTAATTCTTGCTCGCTTTTAATGAAATTTTGGATTTACATTATCTATAAATGTGCAAATATGGTCACACTATATGATTTAACAGTTTTTAATAAATAACAAAATGGCGGATAACTTTTGAATTTTAGTAAAATGTCATTGAAACTAAAAAAGTTGCATAACTTTTTTAATTCTTGATGGTTTTCAACGAAATTTGGGTTTTACTTACCCTATAAATGTTCAAATTTAATCACATTATTGAATTTATAAAGTTTTGATAATTAACAAAATGGCGGATGATTTTTGAATCTTGGCAGAATTTGATTGAAACTAAAAAAGTTGCATAACTTTCTTAATTCTTGCTGGTTTTTAATGAAATTTTAGATTTACCTAATCTATAAATGTGCAGATATAGTCACATTATTGGATTTAACAATTTTTAATCATTAACAAAATTGCGGATAATTTTTGAATCTTCCAAAAATTTGATTGAAACCAAAAAGATAGAATAACTGTCTTAATGCTTGATGGCTTTTAATGAAATTTGGGTTTTACTTAATTTATAAATGTGCAAATATAGTCACACTATTGGATTTAACAAATTTTATTAATTAACAAAATGGCGGATCATTTTTGAATCTTGTCATAATTTGATTGAAACAAAAAAGATAGCATAACTGTCTTAATGCTTGATGGCTTTTAATGAAATTTGGGTTTTACTTAATTTATAAATGTGCAAATATAGTCACACTATTGGATTTAACAAATGTTGTTAATTAACAAAATTGCGGATGATTTGTGAATCTTTGCAAAATTTGATTGAAACTTAAAAAGTTGCATAACTTTCTTAATTCTTGCTGGTTTTTAACGAAATTAAAGTTTTACATAATTTATAAATGTACAAATATAGTCACATTGTTGAATTAATCAAATTTTGATCATTAACAAAATGGCGGATAATTTTTGAATTTTATCAAAATTTGTTGAATTCAAAAATGTTGCATAACTTTCTTAATTCTTGCTGGTTTTTAATGAAATTTAGGTTTTACATAACTTATAAATGTGTAAATATAGTCACATTATCGAATTTATTAAATTTTGATAATTAACAAAATGGCGGATGATTTTTGAATCTTGACAGAATTTGATTGAAACTAAAAAAGTTGCATAACTTTTTTTAATTCTTGATGGCTTTTAATGAAATTTAGGTTTTACTTAATCTATAAATGTGCAAATATAGTCATATTGTTGAATTTAACAAATTTAAATAATTAACAAAATGGTGGATAATTTTTGAATCTTCCAAAAATTTGATTGAAACTAAAAAGATAGCATAACTATCTTAATTTTTTATTTTTAATGAAATTTGGGTTTTATTTAATTTATAAATGTGCAATTATAGTCACATTATTGGATTTAACAAATTTTATTAATTAACAAAATGGCCGATCATTTTTGAATCTTGGCAGAATTTGGATGAAACTAAAAAAATTGCATAACTTTTTTAATTCTTGCTGGCTTTTAATAAAATTTAGGATTTAGTTAATCTATAAATGTGAAAATATAGTCACATTATTGGATTTAACAATTTTTAATAATTAACAAAATGGCGGATGATTTTTGAATCTTTGCAAAATTTGATTGAAACTAAAAAAGTTGCATAACTTTTTTAATTCTTGCTGGTTTTTAACAAAATTAAGGTTTTACATAATTTATAAATGTACAAATATAGTCACATTGTTAAATTAATCAAATTTTAATCATTAACAAAATGGCGGATAATTTTTGAATTTCATCAAAATTTGTTGAATTCAAAAATGTTGCATAACTTTCTTAATTCTTGCTGGTTTTTATTGAAATTTAGGATTTAGTGAATCTACAAATGTAAAAATATAGTCACATTATTGGATTTAACAGTTTTTAATAATTAACAAAATGGCGGATGATTTTTGAATCTTTGCAAAATTTGATTGAAACAAAAAAGATAGCATAACTATCTTAATTCTTGATGGCTTTTAATGAAGTTTGGGTTTTACTTAATTTATAAATGTGCAATTATAGTCACGTTATTGGATTTAACAAATTTTGTTAATTAACAAAATGGCGGATGATTTTTGAATCTTTGCAAAATTTGATTGAAACTAAAAAAGTTGCATAACTTTCTTAGTTCTTGCTGGTTTTTAACGAAATTTAGGTTTTACATAACCTATAAATGTGCAAATATAGTCACATTATTGAATTTATTAAATTTTGATAATTAACAAAATGGCGGTTGATTTTTGAATCTTAACTGAATTTTACTAAAATCAAAAAAGTTGCATAACTTTTTTAATTATCAAAATTTGTTAAATCCGATAGTGTGACTATATTTCCACCTTTATAGATTAGCTAAACCCTAAATTTCATTAAAATTTTGTAAGAATTAAGAAAGTTATGCAACTTTTTTAGTTTCAATTAAATTCTGTCAAGATTCAAAAATTATTTTGTTAATTATTAAAAATTGTTAAATCCAATAGTGTGACTATATTTGCACATAGCTCTTGACGTGATCTGTCTGCACCCCTTACTGATGAAACTTTTCAATTTTGGACAACCTCTAGACAGTGCTTCGACGCCATTCTCCGTTATATTACTGCACCAACTAATGTTAACGTGCGTCAACTGTTGACAACCGTCGCTCAAATTCTTCAACGAGAAATCCGTGATGGCTGCAACGCTATCCAAATTCAATCGTTGTAATTTGCTACAATGTTTTGAGAGGTTCTGACACGTCGAATCCGTCAGCTTCTTGCAATCGTTTAAATTGAGCTCTTCGATATTCAGACATAGTTGCGCTAACGTTTTTATCGAAGTGTCCGCAATTGATTGACAACCGCGTAATGAGAGTTGCCGTAAAAAGCAGCCGCATCTTTGCAATATGTTTTCTATGATTGAACCCTGAAACATATAATTATATTAATACATAACCTCAAATTTATTGATTATTTTATTATTTTTAGGTTAGGTTAGCTTAAGTACATATGTCAATTCATTTTTGTTAGACGTATCTGTCATTTTGGAATTTAATGTCAAATATTATGCACAACAGTATTAGTTTACAAGTAATTGACATATTTTTGACAGTGGATAATTTTTTTTTGACATATCAAGACATATTTATGGGTTTCTGTAAATAAATCGTCATCATTTTTGACAGTTGAGTATCAATTTAGACAATTTAGTATATAATTTGACAGTTAAGAACAAATGTTTGATATATTTTTGACGCATATGTTGTCAGAAAGGAATTCTATTAGAATGTTGACATTTAATTAAATATTTTGACAGTTAAGTTGTTTTATTTGTATGAAATGTAGATATTGAAAAATTTTGACAGTTTGCCGCTTTAAAATAAAGAAAATATACGTTTTAAAGATAATGTTGACATTTAGTTGAGTAAAATAGTTTTTGCATTTGACAGTTTTCCACTAATGTGTGTGTGTTTGGTTTGAACATTTTTCATGATTTAAATGATGCAACCTATACATTTTGTTGTTTTGACATTTAAATGACGTTTTTGATAATGCCCAATGTACATTTTGACAGTTACGTTGACATTTAAGAGGTTTTTTTTGGAGGTGCCAGTAATGTTTGATATATTTTTGTCAGTTGAGGACAAATTTGACAGCTGACAACATATTTTGACAGCTGCGCGGATCTATATTGACAGTTGAGGACCAACAAAATACTAGTTGAGGACAACACAGCACACTAAAGTATTAAATTTATTTGATTATAAAGATAACCTCAAACAATTTAATAAAAGTCATCAAATTGTCATTTAAGTATTACCATACTCACATAAATGTCAAACTAAATAAACTGCATGATTTAATTATGTCAACTTAACTGACAAAATATACATTATGCATTATTATAACCTCCAAACTGTCATTTAACTGTCAAAACATTCGTATAGATAGCAATTTTTATAAGTGATTTAAAAAAATAAAGTGTCAAACAAAATTTGTAATGACAACTCATGAGTCAAAATGTACTTTCAGTATGCCAAACTGTCATTTAACTTTCAAAATACTCAACATTATTTCTAAAAACGTATATTTTGTTTATTTTTATTTTTTGACAGTTTTGTGCAAATTGACATTTGTTGAATTAAAAGAATATATTGAAACTTGTTAAGAATTTTAATATAAAAATATGATTATAAATCTATTTTGACAGTTTAGTACATATTTTGACAGTTAGTAAAATAATTTTGAAATCAAAATGACTTACAAGGTCAAACAAAATTGATATGTCTGAAATCTTTTACAATGAAATTTGTCAATAAAAAATAACAATGTTTTGTGTCAAACTGGACAATAAATTGACATTTGTTAAACTAAAAAGCAGAATTTCAACATTATAAAAATATTTTACAGTTGAAAATATATTTTGACAATTCAGTACATATTTTGACAGTTGAAAACATATACTGTTTGACAGGAAATGATAATAAATTGTTTTTTGTCAAATTGACATCTGACAGAAATGTTGAAACACATTTTAGCCTGATACATGTCAATTTGTTACAACATTTCAGTATGACACATGTCAATTTATTGCTATTTTAGTTTTTTTGTTGTTTATTTAATATAAATATTGAGATTTTTTTTTTAATCATTTTAGGTTGACATGTGTCAATTTATTTTGACAGATAACAATGTATTACCATTTTATGTCAAACAGCATACGTACTCAACTGTCAAAACATTTACTGAATCAAAGTGTTATTCTTAAAAATCATCATAAACTGTGTAAATGACATCTGTCTGCTATTCTGTCATGTTTCTTAGCTACAAGAATACGGGAGGCGGTAGTAACATTTAATTTGTTGATAAACACTTGAAAGTTGTATCTTGTTATCTTGCGGTAAAAAACATGTTTGCAACTGTCAAACGTGTTGTCAAAGTGTACTGAACTGTCAATAAAAATTGATTATTACATGTTTTATAAAAGATCTATCTAATATTCTTTAATGTTTACAAACTGTCAAATATGTTATCAAAGTATCTCGAACTGTCAAAATATTTTTAAATTGTTGAACTATAACTAATTTGTTTATGAAAAAAAATCATAATGCCCTAAGCCGTAAAAAACTATGTTTGGAAACTGTCAAACATGTTGTCAAGGTGTACCAAACTGTCTACAATGTTTTAAAAATACCCTCAAGGTGTTATTGGTAATTAATTAACTGTCAAACTTACGTGTCAAAGTAAACGAAACTGTCAAAATTGACTCTAAGCCGTCATTTATGTTTAGCTTCTTTATAAAAGTTTTCATAATATTTTTAAGGTATAAATAAACATGTTAATAAACTGTCAAACATGTGGCCAAAATGTACCAAACTGTCAAAATATTTTAGATTGCTTTTAAACTGTCATTGATGATAAATTTGTTTACACAAATTTTTATAATTCGAAAAAAACATGTTAAACTGTCAAACAAGTTGTAAAGGTGTTATTAATTATTGCATATTTTATAAAAAATTATATAATAACCACAAATACTCATTAATCTTTACAAACTGTCAAATATGTTGTCAAATGGTATCCAAATTGTGATTAATAATCAAAAAGTTAAAAAAATATATTTCATAATGCCACCATATTTGCATTAATGTTTACAAACTGTCAAACATGTTGTCCAAAGTATAATAAACTGTCAAAATGTTCTGAAGAATTAAGAATTAATTTGTTTATAAAAAGCAATTTTCGCAAATTGTCAAACATGTTTGTCAAAGTATCCCAACTAACTAATTCAATAAATTTTTAACATTTTGTTGTAAGAATGACAGTTAAGCTTATCATATCAGTAAAGTGACAAACTAAAACGTGAGATTGCAATGAACTGTCAAACTAAAATGTCATTATTGACTTCTGTCAAACTAAAATGATGGATCAAATTAATTTGACAGAAATCGAACTGAATTGAATATTGATGAAGTAAAATAAAACGTTCTTAAACGAATCAATTTGTCGCGTTAGTGCAAATTTGATAATGATTGACCTTTGTGGAACGATATGACGCGTTTGAAATTGCATTGCAAGCAGGCACGCGAGAATTAGCATTAATTTAATATAGATGGGGAACGAAACGAGCTAGACTGTATCTACTATATGTTGCAGCACACACAGACTGGTCCGATCGAGTATTTTTCTGTACATCGACCTCTGCACTGTTTGGTTGGGTTGAAAGACGCGTCATCATCAGGGGATACCATACCACACACACAGACAAGCAGGTCTGGTCACTTGCCCGACGTCTGGCGGGGGTGTTTTTGTTTTGAACGGGATCGAAGCGCCAATGAAGAGGGTCGTAAACAAAAATACGGCATCGGATTCGTCGCAAGCCACTGGCAAACCAAGGCCATTATACTACTAGCAGTTTCGCTAAAATCGACTCCTGCAGGCTCCGCTGACTGAATCGAAACAGCAGGAGCAGTTGTTTTTCAAATGTTGTTGTTGTGAGGCCGTTGTATGCAGTGCACAAATCGCGATAGTGCGTGTGATTAATATGAGTTATGCAACTAGGAAGAATTTTGAGGTAGGAACGCTTTAAACCATCCGAAAACAGCTGATTCATACACAAAACGTCAGATTCATTTGTTATTGTCTGTCTGCAACAACGTCAAAGCTTTTCCACAATAACAATTCCTTTGTTATTGTCGCCAGACAATTTTATATCAGCAAGATTTAATTTATTTATTTTGTTTGTTGGTCATAAAAATATTTTCCAGACAGTGTCAATGACATGCCAAGAGCACAGACAAGAAACAATGGAAACCTGTTTAATTTCATTTGTTTTGCTTAATAATCATTAAATATGGTTCGTTAACCCAACTAGATTGAATTGATTACAATTAATTTTTCCTTTATTTACAGCTAACAAAAGTATTCGCAGACGATGAAGCCCTTATCAATAGAAAGCTGCCCAAGGAATTGCATCTTCGGATATTTTCTTATTTGGATGTCATCTCGTTATGCAGATGTGCACAGGTTTCAAAGGCATGGAACGTGCTAGCTTTAGATGGATCTAATTGGCAACGGATCGACCTCTTTGACTTTCAAAAAGATGTCGAGGTATATAATAATATTATGAAAATATGTGAAATTGTTATTTTTATTAAAATTATATTAAAACTAATTGAAAAAAATGTCTTTAAATTGAATCGGAAACTAATGCAGATAATTTGAAATGAAAGGTTTTGAGTTAGGATCACTTTAAGTTGATTCAGTTAGGTTAGAATAGGTAAGTTTAGAATTTTGAATTAAATTGAACCTGTTTTGACAGATGAATTCAAAAATTAAATATTAAACTGTCAATATAATGATTTAAATGAATTAAAATGTCAAATGAAATGAACAAATTAGTATCTCAAACTGAAATGACATATACAAATTCTGTCAAAAACTAAAATGACATTTCAAACTAACAACAAATGACATTGAATTGACCAAAATTGACAATATTTATTAAATAAAATTATTGTCATACTGAAATGAGATTAAATTGTGACAATTTGTTTAAACTGATTTTAAATTGTCAATCAAGTTTTGTGTAATCAAAAACTAATTTCAACTTAAGATGGCAACAATATCTGTCAAGCTAAAATGATGAAATAAATTGACACATGTCCAGCATGGCTTATAAGATTATTTTGATAAAAATTATGATTTTTAAGAATATACTTTGATTCAGTACATGTTTTGACATATGCTGTTTGATATAAAATGGTAATACATTGTTATCTGCCAAAAATAAATTGACACATGTCAAGCTGAAAGGATTTATAAAAAATCTCAATATTTATATTAAATAAACAACAGAAAAACTAAAATATCAATAAATTGACATCTGTCATATTGAAATGTTATAACAAATTGACATGTATCAGGCTAAAATGTGTTTCAACATTTCTGTCAGATGTCAATTTACCAGAAAACAATTTATTGTCATTTTTTGTCAAACAGTGTATGTTCTTAACTGTTAAAATATGTACTGAATTGTCAAAATATATTCTCAACTGTCAAATATTTTTATAATGTTGAAATTTTACTTTTTATTTTGACAAATGTCAATTTATTGTTCAGTTTGACACTAAACATTGTCATTTTTGGTTGACAGATTTCATTGTAAAAGATTTCAGACATATTAATTTTGTTTGACCTCCTTATAAGTCATTTTGATTTAAAAAATATTTTACTAACTGTCAAAATATGTACTAAACTGTCAAAATAGATTTATAATCATATTTTTATATTGAAGTTTCAATTTATTCTTTTAACTCAACAAATGTCAATTTGCACAAAACTGTCAAACAAATGAAACTAAACAAAATATACGTGTTTAGGGATAATTTTGACATATAGTGGAAAATTAAATGATGAAGTTTGGCATTCTGAAAGTACATTTTGACACATGAGTTGCCATTACAGCTTTTGTTTTGACAGTTTATTGTTTTAAATCACACATAATATGCAGTTTTTACACTTTAATTGATGCAACTTATAAACATTGCTATCTATATGAATGTTTTGACAGTTAAATGACAGTTTGGAGGTTATAATAATGCATAATGTATATTTTGTCACTTAAGTTAACAAAATTAAATCATGCAGTTTATTTATTTGACATTTATGTGAGTATGGTGATACTTAAATGACAATTTGATGACTTTTATTAAATTTTTTGAGGTTATCTATATAATAAAATAAATTTCATATTTTTGTGTGCTGTGTTGTCTTTGTTGGTCCTCAACTGTCAAAATAGATTCGCGCAGCTGTCAAAATATGTTGTCAGCTGTCAAATATGTACTCAACTGTCAAAAATATATCAAACATTATTGGCATCATTAAAATCGCGCTTAAATGTCAACTTCAAATCCGTCTAACTGTGATTTAACTGTCAAAACACTTATTACATGACAAAATTCATAGATTGCATAATTTAAATCATGAAAAAAGTTCAATTTAATATACCAAACTTGCATGAGTGGAAAACTGTCAAAAGCAAAGACCATTTTACTCA
The DNA here is from genome assembly GCA_963932245.1 of Tachinus rufipes. NCBI lineage: Eukaryota > Metazoa > Arthropoda > Insecta > Coleoptera > Staphylinidae > Tachinus > Tachinus rufipes. The sequence continues at coordinate 1,669,852 of OZ010743.1, read as the reverse complement.
ACTAAATGTCAACATTATTTTCAAAATGTATATTTAGTTTAGTTTAAAGCGGCAAACTGTCAAAATATGTCAATATCTACATTTTATACAAATAAAACAACTTATCTGTCAAAATATTTAACTAAATGTTAACGTTCCAATAGAATTTATAAAACATTTGTTCTCAACTGTCAAATTATATACTAAATTGTCAAAATTCATACTCAACTAGCAATAATAATGATGATTTATTTACAGAAACCCATAAATATGTCAAACAAATTTTGTCAACTGTCAAAAATATGTCAAATTGTAAACTGATACTGCTGTGCATAATATCTGATATTAAATCCCAAAATGACAGATACGTTAACAAAACTGATATGTACTTAAGCTAACCTAACCTATAAATAAATAAAATAATCAATAAATTTGAGGTTATGTATTAATATAATTATATGTTTCAGGGTCCAATTATAGAAAACATATCGCGAAGATGCGGCGGCTTTTTACGGCAACTCTCATTACGCGGTTGTCAATCAATAGCGGACACTTCGATAAAAACGTTAGCGCAACTATGTCCGAATATCGAAGAACTCAATTTAAACGATTGCAAGAAGCTGACGGATTCGACGTGTCAGAACCTCTCGAAACATTGTAGCAAATTACAACGACTGAATTTGGATAGCGTTGCAGCCATCACGGATCTCTCGTTGAAGAATTTGAGCGACGGTTGTCAACAGTTGACGCACGTTAACATTAGTTGGTGTAGTAATATAACGGAGAATGGTGTCGAAGCATTGTCTAGAGGTTGTCCAAGATTGAAAAGTTTCATCAGTAAGGGGTGCAGACAGATTACGTCCAGAGCTGTAATATGTCTGGCTAGATTTTGTCCGCAATTAGAAGTTGTTAATTTAAAGGGATGTTGTGTAAGTTGATACGAATGAATCGAGTGTGTTGTATTTTTTTTCAACTATGATTTTGACAGGAAATGTCATTTGACTAACATTTCTATTAAATTTCTTTGTTTTCATATCCGGCCTTTATTTTCTTATGATTTTAGTCTAGTAGCTTTTGTTCTTATCTGTATAGAACGTAAGGGATGAGGCAGTCCAACAACTGGCAGAAAGATGCAGCAAACTACATTATTTATGTTTGTCGGATTGCTCGCAATTGACAGACGCGTCGCTAGTAGCCCTCGCACAGCAGTGCCCTCTATTATCCACATTGGAAGTAGCCAGTTGTTCACAATTCACCGACACTGGATTCCAAGCACTCGCACGTGTAAGTGCAAAAATATATTCATAATTGAGGTTAAGTTTATATTAAATAAATCATCAAATAACTGCATAGAGAACTCAAACTAGTCTCAAAAGATGCGCAATTTAATGTAGATCCGCGTGCTTAACTTGGCTTATATAGGCTCAGTATAAAGTTTTTGAGTAAAATGCAATAAAATATCAGAAAGTGATGCAAATTTTGTGTTTTATCTCTCATCAAACGTTCAAATAATTACATATAAAGCTGAAACTAGTCTTCAAAGATGCGCAATTTAATGTAGATTCACGTGGTAAACGTGGATCATATACGCCCAGTACAAAGTTTTGAGTAAAATGCAAAAAACTGTAATTTTTGATGCAAGATTTGTGTTTTTTCTTCATCAAACGTTTAAATAATTTCGTAAAAAGCAGAAACTAGTCCCAAAAGATGCGCAAATTGATGCAGATTCACTTGGTTAACTTGGCTTATATAGGCCCAGTACAAAGTTTTTGAGTAAAATGCAAAAAACTTATTGAATATAAACATAACCTCAAATATTTTAATAAAAATGCAAAAATCAAATTTAAAAAATCTATAAATATATTATTAATCATTGTAGAGTTGTCGTTATTTAGAAAAAATGGATTTAGACGAATGTATTTTAATAACGGATGCAACATTAATACATTTAGCCATGGGCTGCCCTCGAATTGAATATTTGGTAAATATTTTATATTTTGTTGCACAATATACTAAGAACTATTAATTTCAGACGTTATCACATTGCGAGTTAATAACGGATGATGGAATCAGGCATCTATCGATGTCGCCTTGTGCCGCTGAAAATTTAACAGTCCTTGAATTGGACAACTGTCCATTAATCACAGATGCTTCTCTAGAACATCTAACCTCATGTCATAATTTACAGCGGGTTGAATTATACGACTGCCAATTAATCACTAGGGTGGGCATCAAACGACTACGGGTAAGTGAGGTTAGGTTGACATAATTAATAAGGCAGTGATTAAGGTGCTTCAATTAAGTCAATTGCCTCGAGTTGATCAAATAACACATTCAAGCTTTCTGCTAATCACTGCAAATTAATTATTATAATTTGAGGTTATGTTGTATGCATTGAATTTATTGGTTATTCTAGAATCATCTCCCTAATATAAAAGTGCATGCGTACTTTGCACCGGTGACACCACCTCCATCGGCCGGTGGTTCTCGTCAGAAGTATTGTAGATGTTGCGTGATTATATGAGAAAGCAGCCCCCAGGACCCCCCACTACCACCGTAAATACTATGTGTTCAGCACGCTTAAAAACAAAAAAATAATAACAAGCAGAAACTACACCACATTGTGCTAATAATAATAATTTTTCTAATCGTATGATTTCTGTCCAGTAACATAAACTCTAAGAAAGATCAAATTTATTCAATTCGGTACTTAAATTATGATTTTCTTCAATTAATTGTGCTCAATTTATGCATTTCTCTTGAATACTAAAAAAAAAACGGTAAAAAGTAAGGGGCCAGAGGGGCTTGATTCAATTCGTACTATATTTAATCAACTATTATCGATGTTTTTAATTATAAGGACTATTCGTATATACATATTGTTATCCATGAATGGGTTAAACAGTTAACTTTTTATTTTACACTAAATTAGGGGTTATAAGTATAGGTTGAAGACGGTGTACAAGGGTTCTTCACTATATCATTGATGCGACTTAATTATTTATTCAATTATTAAGATGCATATATTTTCAATTAATTTGACAGTTGAGGTTATGTTTATACATCGATTGAGTCACAACATAACCTCAACTGCCAAACAGTACAAAGAAGCTAGAAATATACAGTCATTTCACATTTTGACAGAATTTGTTTGACATATGAAGATATGTTTATGGGTTTCTATAAATAATCATTATTATTATTATGATTATTGACAGTTGAGTATTTAATTTGACAGTTTAGGATATAATTTAACAGATGAGAACAAATGTTGGCGCCAGGAATGCTTGATATATTTTTGACAGTTGAAGACACATTTGACATTTGAAAACATATGTTGTAAGACAGAAATTCTATTGTGTTTCCTGGGTGAACGTGATCCAAATGCGTTTTTTTTTTGACATTTAGTTGACAGTTGAGTTTTTTTTATTTATACAAAATGTAGATTTTGTCATTTAAACTTATTTTTTGTCAGTTTGTCAGTATAAACTAAAGAATTATATGTATATATTCATTTTGATATACATTTTGAAAGTTTATGTTAAGTATTTTGACAGTTTCGCCGTTTTATTTGTACAAAATGTACATTTTGACAGATTGGTTGTTATTTACGCGCGTTTTTTTTGTCAGTTTGCCAGTTTAAACTAAACAAAATGTACATTTTGAGTGATAGTATTGACATTAAGTTGAGTATTTTGACAGTTTAGTAGTTTTATTTTACATTTTTGTCATTTAACTTGTTTTTTGACAGTTTTCTAATTAATTGTTCATTATTTTGTAGTTTCATTTGTACTAAATATTGATTTTGATAGATTTATTGTCATTTAATTTGACAGTTTTCCGGTTAAACTAAGCAAAATGTACATTTTGAGAGATAATGTTGACATTTAGTTGAGTATTTTGACAGTTTGTAGTTTTAATTATACAAAATGTATGATTTGACAAATTAATTGTCATTTAAGCGCGTTTTCTGACAGTTTGTTGGTTTAAACTAAACAAATTGTCCATTTTGACAGATAAATTATCATTTAACGTGCGTTTTTTAACAGTTTACCACTTTAAACTAAACAAAATGTAAATTTTAAAAGATAATGTTGACATTTACATGAATATTTTGACAGTTTAATAGTTTTATTTATATAAAATCTAGATTTTTACAGATTAATTGTCATTTTAGCGCGTTTTTGACAGTTTGCCAGTTTAAACTAAACAAAAAAACATTTTGAGAGATCTCTTGACATGACATGACATTATTTTTTGTTTTTGTTGAATATTTTGAGGTTAATGACAGTTTGGTATATTGAATGAATATTTTTTATGCTTTCAATGATGGTAAATAGATTTTACCATCTATACGAGTGTTTTGACAGTTGGTATGTACATTTTGACAGCTAAGTTGACATTTAAACGCTTTTTTTTATAGCGCCAGGAGAGTTTGATATAGTTTTGACAGTTAAGGACACATTTAACATTTATTTTTGACAGTTTTTTTGACAATCAGTAATTAAGTTATTTACAATTTGACAGTTGATAAAATTTGTTTGACAGAAGAAATATTTATTTGAAAATAGTTTTGTCATATGTGGATATGACCGAAAAACGGTCAGTTTAGTCAGTCAGTTGTTTCACAGTTATCAAATGTACATGTTGTTGAATTTGAATGATGAAAAATTGTGACAGATGACATATTTGTGGATTATTTAGTATTTTATTCAATTTGACAGTTTAAAAATTGAAAATAATTTTGACAGTTGTGGGTTTTTTATGACAGATCAGTCAATTGTTTGACAGTTATTAATTGAAATGTTTTTTGACATATTGTTGAATTTGAATTTTTTTAATTTCCGAAAAAAGTTAACAATTTAACAAAAAATTGTTTCATTAATAAATGTTTATATTGTATATATTGTCCCATCGTTTAATTTTCAAACAATATTGTTTTGAATGCACATAATAATATGAAAAAGAAATGCAATTAATTCGGTGCCATCATATTGCTCGAAAGAAATATGAACTCAATTTGATTTAATCTCAAAATTTCTTATGTGATATAGTTGGAAAAAGAAATTTAATTACAGCGCCATCTAGGTATTAATTAGTGTACCAGAAATTGGTGTCGCCGCCATCTAGGTGTTTGAATGCTTTCAGAAATAAGATTGGGAGACATTCAGGGTAAAGTTAATTTTGTTGTATAAAATGTTCACAAAACACGTCTATTCTGAACGCACCAGTGAAATGTTTAAACTGGAGCCTGTATACATTTTGTGAACGCACTCTTGAATTATTAATTTTTTATTAAAGCAATCATAGCTATTTCAATCTGCAGATACGCAATTTTAAACCATTTTTGTTTTATAAATCAATTTTATTACATTTATTAGTTTAATCAACTTTAATCCGATTGGTTGATAGCTCAACAAAGATGGCCGCTTTTTAAATCATTCTGATTGGTGCATTTAAAAAAAGTTTTGACCAAAAAATGCAATTTTTAATTTCACCTCAAAAGCACGCCTGTGATACGGAAAATTAGTTTTTGTTTATTAAAATTTAAATTCAATCGAATAAAATATTTTTCTATGCAATATGCATTATGATTATAATGAAGAACGAGGCGGAGCGAGCACTGGTAACAGATAGAGGTGTAAATTTACGTTATTCTCTCGCGTATAAATTTAAATCGCTTGCTTGATGATGAAAAAAAGATTAGATTACTTAGACAAATCGTAGAAATGAAAACTGTTCAATGTTAATATCTTTACAATTTAAATTTATCACACCAATAATTTCACTTGAAAATATGATGAATATAGTTTATTAGAATGTAATTTCATTTAGCCTGTGTTTGTTTTACAATATTGGCTTAAATAAAATTCAATTAAATTATGACGTTCAGGAAAGATTCGATGTTAGTATGGCCAACTTCAGGCCGATGTTTTGGAAGGAATTGTTGCAATTTCGTGGAAATATTTTAATATTGCAGTTTATAGTTATGAAGTTAATGAATATAAGTTGAAATTGAGATTTGATTAAATTAATTTATTGTTGAATGTCGCAAATAGATAATTAACAAATATTAATTAATTATTTAAAAAATAAATTTAAATTTTATACGTCAAAACTCGGGACGCCGCCTATAAAATGAAATGAGATCTACTGTTGGCAGCGTTGCCAAGTGCTGTAATTGCAGTAGATCTACCCTAATCTAATTGGATGAACTAAATTGTGTTAACTTTAAACTACAATCTATCGCTTGCTGCCTGCTGCCGTAGTTATAACATTAATGCAAGGTAATTTCAATTGAGTGATCTGGAAATGCTGGTTTGATTTTTTGACATGACATTTGTGTGTTAATCAACAATATTCATATTTGTTAGTGTTTTATGTTTAGATAATTGTGAAATATACATTTTATGATAATTTAAATATAAAATAAGAGAAAATGCACTTCAAAATTATTGCGCTCTAAATCTACGTAATTACGGCAACGCTGCCAACAACTGATGGGTATTTGACCTGAAGCTAGCCATACTCGCATACCCCTTAATAGCAAACTTCAATTTGCTGCATATTTCATTATTTTTCTCCTTAACATAATTGCTAGCTTCAATTTATGTCTAAAATACATTTCTAACTTCAATTCGTTGCATATTTCATTCTTTTTTTCTTCGTTCCATATCTAAAATACATCGAACTTTATTTCGTTGCATATTTCATTCTTTTTTTCCTCAACATAATTGCTAGCTTCAATCCATATCTAAAATAGATCGAACTTAAATTCGTTGCTTACTTCATTCTTTTTCTTCTCAACATAATTGCTAGCTTCAATCCAAATCTAAAATACATTACTAACTTCAATTTGTTGCGTATTTTATTACAGTTTTTTTCTAAAATATTGCTAACTTCAATTAATAGCTTAAAAATAGACTAGATACTCTTTAGAAATGACCACCAGTATTTGCCAATTTAGCACTACACTTGGGTGGAGCAGTAATCCGAAAACGATAATACATTGGCTTTGCAGAGTTATAAATTATTTTTTTTTATTACTACAGTTCTGCTGATAAACTTACGGCTACATTTTTAAAACAATATACATGAACATAAACAATAAATTAATAATTTTTTTATTGAAGGTTTGTGAGTATTAAAAGTAAAAACTAGCAAATACTAAAATAGTTTTTATTTAATTGTAAAATTAAATAAATATTTTACATATTAATATCTAGACTGCGTCCGTCATAACCTATCAATTCATATATGGCTATATTCACAACAAATAATTTTAATAAGTGAAGCAGTACCAAAACTTTTTATTAAAAATTCATTAAAAAATAATAATAACGGATAGCTCAATAAAAAGTCTACTAAATTTGTGGTGACATTGAAATAATATTGAAAGTTGATTCAGTTCAATTATGGTAAATCTACCGCAATTACGATACCTGGCAACGTTGCTAACAGCTGATCGTTTACAACAATGAACTGAAGTTGGCCATGCTTGCATAATAATTAATTTAAAATTAAAAACTTTTCACGTAAAAACAGCACAAATTTGCACATTTATTTCAGCAAATCATATACTTTTATGCTAGGTTCACCCGTGTGATGATCAAGGTTAACGGAGGGGGAAGGTAAAACAGACAACTTTTTTGTAAACAAAATTTGACATGTGACATTTGACATATTTTCAAGTGAAATTAAATAAAAATATGAAATTGATGCTAAAGAACATTTATAATATATAAGGATAATAATAATAATAATAATTGTATTTGTACTATTCCGTATATATTTTATTTTTTCATTCGACACGAGTATATATCTTAATATTTTTGTAATTACTATTTAGAAATATAATTAGTGTGTCTTATACTTAACATTTGTAAAGAAGGTGAACATTTTTAGGCGATAATGTAAAAACAATATGAAATTAAAAAGTATATAAGGAAACAATTTTATACAGATCAAATAATATAAATATATTTTAGGATTATGGAATGATTATCTATGAATTGTTTTCTAGCGTTTTATAATTTTCAATTATTTAATGAGAATCGGTAAACTGAATGTGATGTAGTCAATATTAATTAGGAGGATTATAATAATTTAGTTAATTGGTGGATTTATTTTAATAAAATAATATAATTGATTAATAATGGAAGTCGGGAACAAACTGCTACATTAGTAGCTGTTACAATGAAATGTCACAGCCACCGCTACAAATGTAACGGTTTGCATAATGTAAAATCTAGTCAAATATCTGACTTATCTCAACGATATTTATTAAAATTATATTATTTCTTTTAAAATAATCTACCCGATTGTATGTGCAATATTTTAATTTTAATTTTTACTTAAATTTTTGTTGTCGTCGGAAGATGGAGTTGGGAATAATTAATTCGAATTGGATGTTCAGAACACAATTATTCTTTTTAATTCGTTTTTAGACGCTGGAAAAATATATATGTAGCATTAGATCGTTTATTTTATACAAGACTGAGCACTAATTTGTATAGGATTTCTAAAAAAAATTTAATGTAATTGTATGTGCATTTTTTAATACAAATAAAATATATAAATGATTTTTTTATTATTATGTCCTGATATTATAGAATTTCTGAAGATAAAGTAAGTATCATTGTTAGATTAAGTTTAAAGAAATTAGTACTTTATTTCATAATTAATTCATAGACGATTCTAAATCTTTAAATTTTGCCAATGCGGACATTTAGTATTAAATTCCACTAGATGGAGCTACGGTCTTAGGTTTGTTCAATAAAACCAAGCTATTTTAGCTTGACTTTTAATTAAACAGGTAAATGCCGGGGTGAAGGTGTAGGATAGGATTACCCTGAAGTTGGCAACGAAGTACGGCAAGCAGCATTCACCCAACCACTATTATTATGCGAAACATCAAAATATAAAAGAATGATCTGACATCCAAGATTATTTTCTTGAGAACATTACAATTTGTTAATAATTCAGATCACCATTTAACCTACAAACTTCACATTTTATTGATTGTCATATCAATCAATATCAATCCTCACATTGTCTTATAGTCCTATAATATATATTTTATTGATTTTGTAGCCAAATATTCAATGTATAATAAAATATTATAATTCATAGTAGTATTAATATATAACCTATAAATTCACATTAACTAAATTGAAAAATTGCAACATTTGTTGCTAACTTCAGGGTAATCCTATCCTTCACCTTTACCAATGCCGGATTTTAGTGTGTTTTTGACATTTCATAAATAGATTTTTTTCAATTTTTAGTAGTTTATGCCTTGTGATATTTTGATATGGCAACTATGGCTAGAGTTTTGCACTTTTAATTGAACAGTTAATGACAGGATTTTACTACTTTCTCATGTTTGACATTTTGTAGCCGAATTTAGCTGTTTTTGACATTTTATAAATAGAATTTTGCAATTTTAAACATTTTATGGCTAAATTTTGGTTTTTTCTTAGAATGTTTGGATAATTTGTGGCCTAATTTTTCTATTTTTGACATTTTATAAAAACTATTTTAAACTTTTTAACGATTAATGGCTATTTTTGTCATTTTGTGAATAGAATTTTGCACTTTTCAACAATTTATAACCGGATTTTGGTGCTTTCTGACAATATTTTTATACTTTGTGGCCGAAATTTACAATTTTTTACGTTTTAAGAATAGAGTTTTGATGTTTTTAACAATTTATTCGTGTGAATAATGTAAAAATTATATGATCCCAATTGATTAAATTATTTTTTAACAATTTCTTACACTTTGAATACATATTTTTGTTGTTAATTCTGGAAATTGGTTTAAACATCAGTAGATTGCACACACAAAATTATATGATCCAGCAACAATTTTTCAAATAACTATAAAACAATTGAAACTATGATAAGTAAAATCAAATGTTTTGCCAAAATTCCCACTAGATTACATAGTCAAACATCATAAAGTTTTCTACGCAAAACATGATTATGCAAAGTTTACCAACTAGCATTGTTCTTCAATTTTTTTATCAAACTATTATAAAAATGAAAACACCATAAAAAATGATGAAGTATAAATTAGATCTTGACTGCGCACATTCTAGCGTCCTCAGATCATCAGCAACAGTATGAAAAGTAAGTTATTATAATAATTTTAATTAACTAATTAATTAATAAAATTGTATTCATTTGTTTCAGCTTTAATATTCTTAGCGCTTGCCAGTTGCATTGCTTTTGCATATGGATTTCCTAATGGTAAATATTTTAATTTTGATTTATTTGTAATTTAATTAAATATTAAATTAATTTGACTTAAACACACTTTGTCACACTGTATTTCTGTCAATTTAACATTTAATCTGCCAATTTGTTATTTAAACTGTCAATTTGACATCTAATATGTCACTTTGACATATAATCTGCCATTTATGTATTGATCGTTTTTGTTTTAATCATTTTAGGTTGTACTAACCATCGGAGATATTCAGATTCGTCTAATTGCTCCAAATATTACGTATGCAAGAACGGCAACTTGAAGTCGTACACTTGTGAGAATGGTCTTCACTTTAATGTAGACACAATGACTTGCGATGTACCTGAAGTGGCCCGTTGTGATGTTTTATTTGATGCGAGCAGTAGTAGTGGCAGTGATAGTAGTAGTAGCAGTAGCAGTAGTGAAAGTAGTGATAGCAGCAGCATTGATGAAGAAATTAATTCCAGTGCTAGTGAAGCACCAGAAGTGCCATCTAGTGAAGAAACTGCTGAAGTAACTGAAGCACCAGAAGTACCATCTAGCGAAGAAATTACTGAAGCACCAAAATCTAGTGAAGAAACTTCTGAAGTAACTGAAGCACCAGAAGTACCATCTAGAGAAGAAACTACTGAAGCACCAGTATCTAGTGAAGAAACTACTGAAGTACCATCTAGCGAAGAAACTACTGAAGCACCAAAATCTAGTGAAGAAGCTACTGAAGTACCAGAAGTACCATCTAGCGAAGAAACTACTGAAGCACCAAAATCTAGTGAAGAAATTACTGAAGTACCTGAAGTACCTTCTAGCGAAGAAACTACTGAAGCACCAGTATCTAGTGAAGAAACTACTGAAGTAACTGAAGCACCAGAAGTACCATCTAGCGAAGAAATTACTGAAGCACCAGTATCTAGTGAAGAAACTACTGAAGTAACTGAAGCACCAGAAGTACCATCTAGCGAAGAAATTACTGAAGCACCAGTATCTAGTGAAGAAACTACTGAAGTAACTCAAGCACCAGAAGTACCATCTAGCGAAGAAATTACTGAAGCACCAGTATCTAGTGAAGAAACTACTGAAGTACCATCTAGCGAAGAAACTACTGAAGCACCAAAATCTAGTGAAGAAGTTACTGAAATACCAGAAGTACCATCTAGCGAAGAAAATACTGAAGCACCAGTATCTAGTGAAGAAACTACTGAAGTAACTGAAGCACCAGAAGTACCATCTAGCGAAGAAATTACTGAAGCACCAGTATCTAGTGAAGAAACTACTGAAGCACCAGAAGTACCATCTAGTGAAGAAATTACTGAAGCACCAGTATCTAGTGAAGAAACTACTGAAGCACCAGAAGTACCATCTAGCGAAGAAATTACTGAAGCACCAGTATCTAGTGAAGAAACTACTGAAGCACCAGAAGTACCATCTAGCGAAGAAATTACTGAAGCACCAGTATCTAGTGAAGAAATTACTGAAGTACCTGAAGTACCATCTAGTGAAGAAATTACTGAAGCACCAGTATCTAGTGAAGAAACTACTGAAGCAACTGAAGCACCAGAAGTACCATCTAGCGAAGAAATTACTGAAGCACCAGTATCTAGTGAAGAAACTACTGAAGCAACTGAAGCACCAGAAGTACCATCTAGCGAAGAAATTACTGAAGCACCAGTATCTAGTGAAGAAACTACTGAAGTACCAGAAGTACCATCTAGCGAAGAAACTACTGAAGCACCAAAATCTAGTGAAGAAGTTACTGAAGTACCAGAAGTACCATCTAGCGAAGAAATTACTGAAGCACCAGTATCTAGTGAAGAAATTACTGAAGTACCTTCTAGCGAAGAAACTACTGAAGCACCAGTATCTAGTGAAGAAACTACTGAAGTAACTGAAGCACCAGAAGTACCATCTAGCGAAGAAATTACTGAAGCACCAGTATCTAGTGAAGAAACTACTGAAGCAACTGAAGCACCAGAAGTACCATCTAGCGAAGAAATTACTGAAGCACCAGTATCTAGTGAAGAAACTACTGAAGTACCAGAAGTACCATCTAGCGAAGAAACTACTGAAGCACCAAAATCTAGTGAAGAAGTTACTGAAGTACCAGAAGTACCATCTAGCGAAGAAATTACTGAAGCACCAGTATCTAGTGAAGAAATTACTGAAGTACCTTCTAGCGAAGAAACTACTGAAGCACCAGTATCTAGTGAAGAAACAACTGAAGTAACTGAAGCACCAGAAGTACCATCTAGCGAAGAAATTACTGAAGCACCAGTATCTAGTGAAGAAACTACTGAAGTAACTGAAGCACCAGAAGTACCATCTAGCGAAGAAATTACTGAAGCACCAGTATCTAGTGAAGAAACTACTGAAGTAACTGAAGCACCAGAAGTACCATCTAGCGAAGAAATTACTGAAGCACCAAAATCTAGTGAAGAAATTACTGAAGCACCAGTATCTAGTGAAGAATCTACTGAAGTAACTGAAGCACCAGAAGTACCATCTAGTGAAGAAACTACTGAAGCACCAGTATCTAGTGAAGAAACTACTGAAGTACCAGAAGTACCATCTAGCGAAGAAACTACTGAAGCACCAAAATCTAGTGAAGAAGTTACTGAAGTACCAGAAGTACCATCTAGCGAAGAAACTACTGAAGCACCAGTTTCTAGTGAAGAAACTACTGAAGTAACTGAAGCACCAGAAGTACCATCTAGTGAAGAAACTACTGAAGCACCAGTATCTAGTGAAGAAACTACTGAAGTACCAGAAGTACCATCTAGCGAAGAAATTACTGAAGCACCAGTATCTAGTGAAGAAACTACTGAAGTAACTGAAGCACCAGAAGTACCATCTAGTGAAGAGACTACTGAAGCACCAGCATCTAGTGAAGAAACTACTGAAGTAACTGAAGCACCAGAAGTACCTTCAAGTGAAGAAGCTACTGAAGCACCAATATCTAGTGAAGAAACTACTGAAGTACCAGAAGTACCATCTAGCGAAGAAACTACTGAAGCACCAAAATCTAGTGAAGAAACTACTGAAATAACTGAAGCACCAGAAGTACCATCTAGCGAAGAGACTACTGAAGCACCAGAAATACCTTCTAGCGAAGAAACTACCGAACCACCCAAATCTAGTGAAGAAACTACTGAAATAACTGAAGCACCAGAAGTACCATCAAGCGAAGAAACAACTGAAGTACCAGAAGTACCATCAAGTGAAGAAACTAGTGAAGTAACTGAAGCACCAGAAGTACCATCTAGCGAAGAGACAACTGAAGTACCAGAAGTACCATCTAGCGAAGAGACTACTGAAGCACCAGAAGTACCATCAAGCGAAGAAACAACTGAAGTACCAGAAGTACCATCTGAAGCACCATCAAGCGAAGAAACAAACAATACAACAAACAAACCATCAACAACATCAAGCTCACCATCCATCAACGAGTGTCCCGCCGAGAATGGTGAATTTCCAGTCTTCATTCCACACACAGATTGCACAAAATACTATGTCTGTGATTGGGGTAAGAAAATCTTGATGGAATGTCCAGATGACCTTCACTTCAATCCAACATTGAACGTCTGCGATTGGCCAGTCAATGCAGGATGTGCCACCAACAATTAAATATGAATTAACCACAAAACTATGTACACATGTAGAGTTCAAGATATTACAATTAAATATAATAAAATATTTATATTAACATTTTATAAAGTTTAACAATTTTTAATATTTTTTGACGTTTTGTTTGTGTAAAATTGAAGTTTTGACAAATGTCAGTTTAAAAATCAAAACTCCAATTTACAAATGAAACGTCACTTTGATTTATCAATTAAACAGTTGGTAGTGTAAATTTTGTTTTATGTACAAACAACACAAAGAATATTACATCACAACTTGGTTGTCAATTTTGACATCTGTTATTGTTGCTAAATTTATTGTTATTTATTATCAGTCAGTATTGCCAACGTTTGTTACTGTTTTAAAAATTCTTTATCATTTTGATAGTCAACATTTTGACAGACCACAAAAGTGACAGATGTTTTGACATTAGTGGTTTTGACAGTTGACAGACAGATATTAAATTGAAAGCACTATTTTGACAACGACAGATGTTCATTGTTTTGACAAGTAGTTGATTATTTAACTATAATCATTTTTGATATAAGTGGTTTTGACAGATATTAAATTGAAGGCGCTATTTTGATAGTCTACAAAAGTCAGAAATGGTCACTGTTTTGACAGATAATTGATAATTCAACTATAGAGTATAAACAAATTTATTATCAGTGACAGTTTAAAAACTATTTTGACAGTTTGTACATTTTGACAACATGTTTGACATGTTTTTTTTGGTTTAGAAGCATTATGAAAACTTTTATAAACAAATTAATGATTAATGACAGCTTAAAGTCAATAAGAAAACATTTTGACAGTTTAAGATACTCAAAGATGTTATTTGACAGTTTGTAAATACTATTAAAAAATGTAGGCATACAAAATCTTTTATAAATCATTTAATGATCAATGACAGATTTGTAGCATTTTTAAAACTTTGATTGACAGTTCGGTACGTTTTGACAACAAGTTTTTGACATGATTGATGACAGATTCACTGGTTTGACAAGTAATTGATATTTTAATTATATGTTTTTTTTTTTTGACAATTGAACATTATATTAAAAACACTATTTTGACAGATGCCAATCGTTTTGACACCTTAAGTCATTTATTCAATAATCTCACTTTTTTACAGCCGATTATTGTATTGTCAGTCACTTCATATTATACTAACTTTTTGTCATTTTAATTGAAAAGCAAATATCAAAAATCTATTTTGACAATTGCTGAATATTTTGACAGTTAAAATAAATTGTAATTTTTGACATTTTAGCGTCTAAAAGTTGACGCTGTTTTGACAGTTTACATTATTTTGACAAAAAAAAAAATAAAAGTTGACTTTATTAATCACTGTTTTGGCATTTGATTCCTGTTTTAAATCCGTGTTCTATCTACACTTCTTAAGTAAATAAAATATTAAAAAAATTATTAAAACAAATGAAAGTAGCAACAGGATACGATTAATTATATATGATAACAATTATGTTAACTAAAACAATTAAAATTTATATCAAATTTGGCCAATTTAACTAACAAATATCATAAAATTGTCTAAGTAAAACCAGATTACACAATGTTTGCTAAAAGAGCATTGTTCTTTACATTTTTAACATTTTGATGAATTCTATAAAAAATATAATTAAGTATAAATTAAATCTTGCATGAGCACATTATAGTGTCGTCAGATCATCGGCTGCAGTATGAAAAGTAAGTTATAAATATTAATTTTTATTAATTTGATCATAAATGAATTCATTTGTTTCAGCCTTAATATTTATTGTGCTAGCCAGTTCCATTGGTCTTGCATATGGATTCCCTAAAGCTAAAGGTAATTTATTAAATTCAATCAGTAAAATGCAGTATAGTGGGCTTAGATTTTAATTTGATATATTAAATGTCAAAATTATTTTGATTTATTTTATTTAAATTATATGTCAATAAATGTAAAATGTCACTTTCACAACCAAATTGTTTATGATTTATTTGATTCATATCAACTGTCAATTTGGTATCTGAACTGTCCTTTTTAGATCTAAAATGTCACTTTGACGTATGTTATTTTAATTTTATATTACTTTGTCATTTAATCTGTCACTTTGTTATTAAACTGTCACTTTGTTATTGAAACTGTCACTTTGTCGTTTAAATTGTCAATTTGACATATGAACTGTCTTTTATTAATCTAAAATAATGTATTGCCTTGTGCCATTCTAACAATTTTATATAATTATGTCATTTAATCTAATACTTTGTTATTAAACTGTCAATTTGTTATTCAAACTGTCACTTTGTCATTTAATCTGTCAATTTGACATTTAATCTATCATTTTTAGTTTTAAAATGTCACTTTGACATGTCATTCTAACGTATTTTTAATGATTTTAATTATTTCAGGTTGTGTTAACCATTGGAGATATTCGGATCCGTCTAATTGCTCCAATTATTTCGTATGCAAAGACGGCAACTTAAAGCAGCATTCTTGTAAGAATGGGTTGCACTTTAGTGTAGTCACAATGACGTGCGTTAAACCCGAAGTGGCACTTTGTGACGTAAACGATAGTAGCAGTAGTGATGATAGCAGCAGCAGTAGTAGTAGTAGTAGTAGTAGTGATAGTAGTAGTAGTAGCAGTGATGAAGAAGTTATTATTAAAACAAGCACTACTAGAAAGCCCACAACTGCAAAATCAACAACAGTAAAATTGACTACTGCAAAAAGAACGACTACTGCAAAACCATCAAAAACTACAACTGTAAAACCTACAACTACAAAGACTACAACTGTAAAGTCTACAACTGCAAAGACGACAACAATGAAGAGCACAACTGAAGCAAATACCGTTAAAACATCTAGTGAACAATCAAGTAATGAAACAGCTGAAGAATTATTAAGTGAAGAAACGGTTGAAAAACTATCAAGTGAAGAAAGAACTGAATTGCCAATTAAAGAAACAACTGTACTACCAATTGAAGAGTCTACCAGTGTAGAAACTACTGAATTGCCAAGTGTAGAGTCGTCAACTGAAGAAACAACTGAATTACCAAGTGTTGAGTCTACAACTGAATTACCAACTGAAGAAACAACTGAATTACCAAGTGTAGAGTCTTCAACTGAATTATCAAATGAAGAAACAACTGAATTACCAAGTGTAGAGTCTACAAGTGAAGAAACAACTGAATTGCCAAGTGTAGAGTTTTCAACTAAATTACCAAATGAAGAAACAACTGAATTACCAAGTGTAGAGGCTTCAACTGAATTACCAACTAAAGAAACAACTGAATTACCAAGTGTAGAGTCTTCAACTAAATTACCAAATGAAGAAACAACTGAATTACCAAGTGTAGAGTCTACAAGTGAAGAAACAACTGAATTGCCAAGTGTAGAGTCTACAACTGAATTACCAACTGAAGAAACAACTGAATTACCAAGTGTAGAGTCTTCAACTGAATTATCAAATGAAGAAACAACTGAATTACCAAGTGTAGAGTCTACAAGTGAAGAAACAACTGAATTGCCAAGTGTAGAGTCTTCAACTAAATTACCAAATGAAGAAACAACTGAATTACCAAGTGTAGAGGCTTCAACTGAATTACCAACTAAAGAAACAACTGAATTACCAAGTGTAGAGTCTTCAACTGAATTACCAAATGAAGAAACAACTGAATTACCAAGTGTAGAGTCTACAAGTGAAGAAACAACTGAATTGCCAAGTGTAGAGGCTTCAACTGATTTACCAAATGAAGAAACAACTGAATTACCAAGTGTAGAGGCTTCAACTGATTTACCAAATGAAGAAACAACTGAATTACCAAGTGTAGAGGCTTCAACTGAATTACCAACTAAAGAAACGACTGCTTTACCAAGTGTAGAGTCTTTAACTGAATTACCAAATGAAGAAACAACTGAATTACCAAGTGTAGAGTCTACAAGTGAAGAAACAACTGAATTACCAAGTGTAGAGGCTTCAACTGAATTACCAACTAAAGAAACAACTGCTTTACTAAGTGTAGAGTCTTCAACTGAATTACCAAATGAAGAAACAACTGAATTACCAAGTGTAGAGGCTTCAACTGAATTACCAACTAAAGAAACGACTGCTTTACCAAGTGTAGAGTCTTTAACTGAATTACCAAATGAAGAAACAACTGAATTACCAAGTGTAGAGTCTACAAGTGAAGAAACAACTGAATTACCAAGTGTAGAGGCTTCAACTGATTTACCAAATGAAGAAACAACTGAATTACCAAGTGTAGAGGCTTCAACTGAATTACCAACTAAAGAAACAACTGAATTACTAAGTGTAGAGTCTTCAACTGAATTACCAAATGAAGAAACAACTGAATTACCAAGTGTAGAGTCTACAAGTGAAGAAACAACTGAATTACCAAGTGTAGAGGCTTCAACTGAATTACCAACTAAAGAAACAACTGCTTTACCAAGTGTAGAGTCTTCAACTGAATTACCAAATGAAGAAACAACTGAATTACCAAGTGTAGAGTCTACAAGTGAAGAAACAACTGAATTACCAAGTGTAGAGGCTTCAACTGAATTACCAAATGAAGAAACAACTGAATTACCAAGTGTAGAGTCTACAAGTGAAGAAACAACTGAATTACCAAGTGTAGAGGTTTCAACTGATTTACCAAATAAAGAAACAACTGAATTACCAAGTGTAGAGGCTTCAATTGAATTACCAAATAAAGAAACAACTGAATTACCAAGTGTAGAGTCTACAAGTGAAGAAACAACTGAATTACCAAGTGTAGAAGTTTCAACTGATTTACCAAATGAAGAAACAACTGAATTACCAAGTGTAGAGGCTTCAACTGATTTACCAAATGAAGAAACAACTGAATTACCAAGTGTAGAGGCTTCAACTGAATTACCAAATGAAGAAGCAACTGAATTGCCAAGTGTAGAGTCGTCAACTGAAGAAACAACTGAATTAACAAGTGCAGAGTCTTCAACTGATTTACCAAATGAAGAAACAACTGAATTACCAAGTGTAGAGGCTTCAACTAAATTACCAAATAAAGAAACAACTAAATTGCCAAGTGTTGAGTCGTCAACTGAAGAAACAACTGAATTACCAAGTGTTGAGTCTACAACTGAATTACCAACTGAAGAAACAACTGAATTACCAAGTGTAGAGTCTTCAACTGAATTATCAAATGAAGAAACAACTGAATTACCAAGTGTAGAGTCTACAAGTGAAGAAACAACTGAATTGCCAAGTGTAGAGTCTTCAACTAAATTACCAAATGAAGAAACAACTGAATTACCAAGTGTGGAATCTACAAGTGAAGAAACAACTGAATTACCAAGTGTAGAGGTTTCAACTGATTTACCAAATGAAGAAACAACTGAATTACCAAGTGTAGAGGCTTCAACTGAATTACCAACTAAAGAAACGACTGCTTTACCAAGTGTAGAGTCTTCAACTGAATTACCAAATGAAGAAACAACTGAATTACCAAGTGTAGAGTCTATAAGTGAAGAAACAACTGAATTACCAAGTGTAGAGGCTTTAACTGATTTACCAAATGAAGAAACAACTGAATTGCCAAGTGTAGAGTCGTCTACTGAAGAAACAACTAAATTAACAAGTGCAGAGTTTTCAACTGAATTACCAAATGAAGAAGCAACTGAATTACCAAGTGTAGAGTCTTCAACTTGAGAAACAACTGAATTACCAAGTGTAGAGGCTTCAACTGAATTACCAACTGAAGAAACAACTGAATTGCCAAGTGTAGAGTCTTCAACTGATTTACCAAATGAAGAAACAACTGAATTACCAAGTGTAGAGTCTGCAACTGAAGAAGCATCTGAATTACCAAGTGTAGAGCCTTCAACTGAATTACCAAATGAAGAAACAACTGAATTACCAAGTGTAGAGTTTTCAAGTGAAGAAACAACTGAATTGTCAAGTGTAGAGTCTTCAACTGAAGAAACAACTGAACTGCCAAGTGCAGAGTTTGCAAGTGAAGAAACAAATGAATTTTCAAGTGAAGAGATAACTCCAATGCTTAATGCAGAATTAGGTGATGAACCAACAACTTTAGAAATTAAAGTATCAACAACTGAGGTACCATCAACTGAACCACCAACTGCAGTAACTGCAGTACCAACAACTGTAGTAACATCAACTGAAGCAACAACTGCAACAACCGTAGCAACAACTATAATATCTATGACACCATCAACTGAACCAACAACTACAGCATCAAGCGAAGAATCTCTCGAATCTTCCCTATCATCAATTGAAGAAACTACCAAAATAACATCAACTGATGAGCATACAACTGAATCCCTAGAAGTTCCTTCAAGCGAAACAATAAACAGAGTACCATCAACTGAAGAAACAACTAAAGTACCGGAAGCATCCGTAAATAATGAAACAAACAAACAACCAAATGTACAATTGATTACCGAATGTCCTGCCAAGAATGGTGCATTTCCGGTGTACATTCCACACAACGATTGCACCAAATTCTACGTATGCGATTGGGGTCGCAAAATTATTATGGATTGTCCAAGTGTTCTCCATTTTAATCCAATATTGAACGTCTGCGATTGGCCAGCCAATGCAGGATGCGCCAACAACAAATTTAATTAAATGAAAATTAACCTTAAAACAATGTTAATAATAAAAATATTGTTTACATTTTAAAAAAGCATTCATTATCTTTTCATTTATATAGAAAATGTAAAATAAGAGCAATTGAAATGTCATATTGACAGGTGATATGTCATTTTGACGCATAAAATGTTATATTGAAACAATTTGACATTTACCTACAACTGGCAACATTGCTTAATGACATTTTAATAATTTTTTAACAATAACTTGACAGTTGTTAACGTAATTATGTTATTTAACAAATTTATACAACTGGCAACAATGTCTGTATATAATTTGACTTTTAATTATAGTTGGCAATATTGCTTGATGACATTTTAATGTTTTTTTAATAATAATTTGACAGTTGTTAACGTAATTATGTTACTTAACAAATTTATACAATTGGCAATAATGTCAGAATATAATTTGATATTTAACGACAGTTGGCAACATTGCTTAATGACATTTTAATTATTTTTTAATAATAATTTGACAGTTGTTAACGTAATTATGTTATTAACAATTTTAGACAATTAGCAACAATGTCAAAATATAAATTGATATTTAACCACAGTTGGCAACATTGCTTGATGACATTTTAATCATTTTTTTAAAAATAAATTGACAGTTGTTAAATTCATTATGTTATTTATCAAATGTATACAATTGGCAACAATGTCAGAATATAATTTGACATTTAACCACAGTTGGCAACATTGCTTGATGACATTTTTATAATTTTTTAATGATAATTTGACAGTTGTTAACGTAATTATGTTATTTAACAAATTTAAACAATTGGCAACAATGTCAGAATATAATTTGACGTCTAACGACAGTTAGCAACATTGCTTGATAATATTTTAATAATTCTTTAATGATAATTTGACAGTTGTTAACGTAATTATGTTAATTAACAAGTTTATACATTTGGCAACAATGTCTGAATATAATTTGACATTTAACGACAGTTAGCAATGCTGCTTTATGACAGTTCAGCAATTAGTAGGACTGCTTGATATTAACTTGACAGTTGGTGACATTGAAGGACTATAAATTAACAGTTGGCAACATAATTAGACTGCTGCAATTATTGTTCAATAATAATTGTTTAATTCCATAAGTTTAAATAGTTAACTAGACTGATAGAATGAAATTTGACAGAACTTGGACAGCTTTCGGTAACATAAAATAATGTTTATCAAAGTGACTTTTATTTTATTTTCAAATTGCATGATCACATGACTCATGTCATAAGTCAAAAAAACAGTTCATAAATGTCAAAATGATAAATTGTGCTTGTCAAAGTGAAATTTTGTTGCAAATTAAGACATTTGTTAAATTGCGTTTGTATCAGTTTATAAATGTCAAAGTGCGGTTTTATGTTTAAATTAATTAATGTAAATGTTAATATAAACAATTAAACACTATGGTTGCCAAAATATACATTTTAACAATTCAATTACCAATAAAAACACTTAAATGTCAAATTATATAACTGTCATTATGATATAAAGTTTTTGTGTCTAAACTATCTGTCAAAATAGATTTCAGTTTAGTCAAAATTTAAATTAGGCTTGATAAAAACGTCATTTGCTTGTCAAATGTCACATTAATACATAATGTTTGATTTAAACTGTCAAAATAATAACTCAAATGCAATTTTAGCTGTCAAAACATAAATAATGCTTCATACAAACTACCAAGCTTTTATTTATCTGTTCAAAATTTTTTTTAAAAATTACATTTAATTTATTTTGTCAAAATAGCAGTTTTAACAGTCAAAATTTACATTTTTTATAATTACAATCATCAAACTGTCAAAATACTACCAATTGTGCATGATAAAAATGATTAACTGTCAAAAATGTTACTTTATTATGCTGAATGTTAAAATTTACAATTTGCATAATTACAATTACTAATCTGTCAAAGTATGAGTAATAGTAAGTTGTTATTTGTTTTAAAAATTAAGTGTCAAACTGAAAAAATAATTATTAATGTCAAACATTTTTTTGATGTCAAAATAATTTATTATTAATGCTACAGTAATTTTCTGACCAATTATGACACATCTGTCAAAGTACACAACAGTTTTTTTCCATTAAATTTGTAAATTGGTTTTCGTTGTTTCAGAAACTAAAAACCCATACAAATTGCAATTAAAATTGATTAAATCAACAATTTATTTGTTCAATTCTAAACGTATAATATCTTATCTAACGATCTTCAAAGTCAGCGAAATTTAATCTCAACTACAATCTTTAATATGCGATGCGGAATTCATATAAATAAGCTAAAATTAATTCATACTATTATCCAAAACTATCATGAAAGGTACGTGCTTGACAGTTAATTGAATTAGTTTGTTTATTTAATTGTTTTTTTTTTAGGTATTGTGATTTTATTAGTTGTCGTCCAAACGGCGTTGGCTTTGAATTTGTGTTCAAATGGAGATTACAAAGCTTCATCTGATGCTGGTAAATTTTATCTTTGCAAAAGTGGAAATTGGTTGAAGATGGAATGTCCGGAAGGTTGGAAATATGGTGAGGATGTTTTGAAGTGTTCTTCTGATGCTACTTTTGGATTATTGGACAAATTAAGGAGTATTAGTTTAAGTAGTGGCAGCAGAAGTGACCATGGAAGTAGTAGCGATGAAAGTGGTAGTCATGAAAGTGGTAGCCATGAAAGTGGTAGCTCTGAAAGTGACAGTGATGAAAGCGTTGAAAATGGACATCATCGTCCATCAACTACTCATCGTCCATCAACTACTCATCGTCCATCAACTACTCATCGTCCAACCACAACTCAACGCACAACAACTCAACGCCCAACAACAACTCAACGCACAACAACAACTCAACGTCCAACAACTCAACGTCCAATAACTACACAGCTCCCAACAACAACTCAACGTCCAACAACTGCCGCATCAACACCTCTTCCACCAACAACTGCCGCACCAACAACTCAATCACCAACAACTACAACAGCACCAACAACCCAAGCCACAACAACAACAACAGAATCCGGTTTAATTCAATGCCCAAGCAATAGTAATGACGGAGACGTTGTTTTCATCCCCCATCCAACCGATTGTACCAAATACTATGTTTGCGATTGGGGTAAGGCAATCTTGATGGAATGTCCAGATGGTTTACATTTCAATCCAAGCTTAAACGTATGCGATTGGCCACAAGTTGCCGGATGCAAAGCATCTAGCAGATTTTTCTTCTAAACTAACATAAAAAATGTAATTGAAGTTAAGTTAAATAAAATTATTATTCTATTATTATGAGTACCAACTGTTTAAAATTTATTAAAAACAACACTTGTGACATGTTTGTTATATATTAAAACAATTTGTGACATTTATAAGACAATTTGACATATATTTTGTCAACTTTGGCATAATTGTGACATTTTTAAATAAGTTTGACATGTTTGTAAGAAATTAAAACAATTTATGACGTTTGTAAAACAATTTAACATAAATTTTGACATTTGTAAATAACTTTGACATGTTTGTGACATTTGCAAAATAACTTTGATATGTTTTTGACATTTGCAAAACAATTTTGACATATATTGATCAGTTTGTGACATTTGTAAGACGATTTGACATATATTTTGTCAACTTTAAAATTTGTTAAACAACTTTGACATATTTGTGACATTTTTAAATAAGTTTGACGTGTTTGTGACAGTTTTAAAACAACTTCGACATATATTGAACACTTTATGTCATTTGTAAGACAGTTTGACATAAATTTTGAAACATAAAATAACTTTGACTTATTTGTGACGTTTATAAATAACTTTGACATGTTTTTGATATTTTTAAATAAGTTTTGACATGTTTGTAACAGTTTTGAAAAAACTTTGACATATATTGAACACTTTGTGACATTTGGAAGATAGTTTGACATAAATTTTGTTAACTTTGACATATTTCTGACATTTGTAAATAACTTTGACATGTTTGTGACATTTGTAAAACAACTTTGACACGTTTGTAAAATATTAAAACAATTTGTGACATTTGTTAGACAATTTAACATAAATTTTTGTTAAAATTGAAACATGTAAAACAGTTTTAACATATTTGGGACGTTTTTAAAAAAGTTTGACAGTTTTGAAACAACTTTGACATATACTAAACAATTTGTGACATTTATAAGATAATTTGATATAAATTTTGTCAATTTTGAAATATGTAAAGTAATTTTGAAGAATTTGTGACATTTGTAAATAGCTTTGACATGTTAGTAATATATTAAAACAATTTGTGACATTTGTTAGACAGTTTGACATAAGTTTTATCAAATTTGAAACATGTAGAATAACTTTGATATATTTGTGACGTTTGTAAACAACTTTGACATGTTTGCAATATTTGTAAAACAACATGGATACTAACTCAATACAATTTATAAACAACTCAATCAGTTTGACAGAACCTTAAACTAACCAATACTACTTAACATTTAACCACTAAAACATGTATAACTTGCTAACCATACATTGAAATTTATTGCAATTTATTTATAATATACTTTATTATTAGAAGTACCAATTGAATAAAATTGATATAAATCGATATGCTCAATTTGACATAACCTTAAATTAATTGATGTTAGTTCATATAGATTTTACACTTACTGTACCATTAAAACAGTGATAACTCGTTAACCATACATTAGAATTTATTAAAATTTTGCGACAAAGTACTTTATTATTATTAGTATTAACTGTACAAATTTTATTTAAATTGATACACCAAATTTGACATAACCTCAAATTAATTGATATTAGTTTACATAGATATTACATCTACTATACCACTAAAACAATCATAGCTTTGTAACTATACACTGGAATTTAATATAATTTACTAACAAAGTACCTTAGTATCATAAGTATCAACTGAATAAAATTGATATAAATCGATACGCTCAATTTGACATAACCTTAAACTTATTGATGTTAGCTTACATAAATTGTACACTTACTATACCACTATAACAATCATAACTCGCTAACCATTCATTGGAATTTGATGCAATTTAATTACAAAGTACCTTATTATTATAACTACCAATGGAATAAAATTGACACAAATTGTTACGCTCAATTTGACATAACCTTAAATTAATTGATGCTCGCTTACATTAAATTTACATCTAGTATACCATTAAAACAATCATAACTTGCTAACCATACATTGAAATTTAATGCAATTTGGTAAAAAAGTACCTTACTATTATTAGTATTAATTTTATAAAATTTATATAAATTGATACGCTCAATTTGACATAACCTCAAATTAATTTATAACAGTTTATATAGATTTTACATTGACTATATCACTAAAACAATTATAACTCACTAACCATGCATTGGAATTTAATACAATTTAATAACAAAATACTTTATTATTATCAGTATTGATTGTATAAAATTGATATAAATCGATACGTTCAATTTGGCATAACTTTAAACTAACTTATATGAGTTTACACAAATTTTACAATTACAGTTTTACCAAAACCATCTTAACTCACTAACAATATATTCAAATTTAAAGCAATTTTGTAACAAAGTACTTTATTATCATTAGTATTAATTGTATAAAATTGATACAAATTGATACGCTCAATTTGACATAACCTCAAATTAATTAACATAAGTTTACTCAATCTGCACAATAACCGCATCATTAAATCAAATATAACTTGCCAACCATACATTGAAAAAAGATGTAATTTTTTTACAATACAATCCATTATTATTAGTACCAAATGCGTAAAATAAATTAAAATTGATACGCTCAATCTAACATAACCTTAAAATATATTATATATGCTCACCGCATTACTGAAACAAAGATAACTCGCCAACCATACATTAAAAATTAATGCAATTTGGTACTACCATACTCCATTACCTGTAGTACAAATTGTATAAATTTAATAAAAATCCACACGCACAATTTTGTATTATCTTAACTCAATCGACTACATTGACATATCACACTTTGACAGATAAAATTTTATTTTGACGTTTTATGTTAACATACAACAATTGTAGTTGTAGTAGTATAAAAAATTGATTGATGTATTAGATTCCGTTGTTAATACAATTAAATAACCTTGAATGATAAGGAAGATTTATTAGTAGTGCTGTAAATAAATCTTAAATGTTATCATTAAATTTTTTTTACTATAATTACGAGCCATGAATAACCAACTATTAATTAGCAACAACTCGTTGAAATGTCTGAATTAATTAATTACATTCTATTCCTAACATTAATTACACAATCGCGGCAAACTTTATGTGAGTATAATATTAATTTAAATACCAATCAGGTTAGGTTAGATTATTTGCAGTTGAATGTATCGAAGATGGTGAATACCCGCATCCGCAACTATGCGGTAGTTATTACATCTGCGTGGATACGTTTCCCAAATTATTGAGATGCGACGAAGGAACACATTTTAGTATTGAAACTTTACTTTGCGAAGAACCGATTAAAGCTGGTTGTTTGCAACGAATGGATCCGAAAACGGCAGCGCGTATTGTGTCGTGTCCTAGAGGGGCTACTATAACGAATATTAAACATGAAACTGATTGCTCTAAATATATTTCCTGCATTCAGGGTATTCCGCAAGAGATGAGCTGTCCAGCAGATATGTATTTTGATGGGGAAACAGGTCAATGTGATTCTTCCAATTATGGACAATGTGAACAAAAAGAGTCAATCACTACGGGAAATTAATAATTTTGTATAAAATGATAATAAATTTATTTTATTTAATTAACTGTCAATGTGACATTTTAAAACGTCAGAATAACGTTTTATAACCTAATTCTTTTATTTTACAAATTTAGACAATTGTTTAATGGCATTTTAATAATTCTTTAATGGTAATTTGACAGTTGTTAACGTAATTATGTTATTTAACAAATTTAGACAATTAATAACAATTTCAGAATATAGTTTGACAATTAACGACAGTTGGCAACATTGCTTGGTGACATTTTAATATTTTTTTAATGATAATTTGACAGTTGTTAACGTAATTATGTTATTTAACAAATTTAAACGATTGGCAACAATGTTAGAATATAATTTGACGTTTAACGACAGTTGGCAACATTGCTTGATGACATTTTAATAATTCTTTAATGATAATTTGACATTTGTTTACGTAATTATGTTATTTAATAAATTTAGACAATTGGCAACAATGTTAGAATAAAATTTCACATTTAACGACAGTTGGCAACATTGCTTGGTGACATTTTAATAATTTTTTAATGATAATTTGACAGTTGTTAACGTAATTTTGTTATTTAACAAATTTAGACGATTGGCAACAATGTTAGAATATAATTTGACATTTAACTACAGTTGGCATCATTGCTTGGTGATATTTTAATAATTTTTTAATGATAATTTGACAGTTTTTAACGTATTTGTGTTATTTAACAAATTTAGACGATTGGCAACAATGTTAGAATATAATTTGACAATTCACGACAGTTGGCAACATTGCTTAATGACATTTTAATCATTTTTTAATAATAATTTGATAGTTGTTAACGTAATTGTGTTATTTAACAAATTTATACAATTGGCAACAATGTCTGAATATAATTTGATATTTAACGACAGTTGGCAACATATTAATAATTTTTTAATAATAATTTGACAGTTGTTAACGTATTTGTGTTATTTAACAAATTTAAACAACTTTCAACATTGTCAGAATATAATTTGACATTTAATTACAGTTGGCAACATTGCTTGGAGACATTTTAATCGTTTTTTAATGATAATTTGACAGTTGTTAATGTAATTATGTTATTTAACTAATTTAGACAATTGGCAACAATGCCTGAATTTAATTTGACCTTTAACGACAGTTGGCAACATTGTTTAATGACATTTTAATAATTCCTTAATGTTAATTTGACAGTTGTTAACGTAATTATGTTATTTAACAAATTTAAACAATTGGCAACAATGTATGAATCTAATTTGACATTTAACGACAGTTAGCAACATTGTTTGATAACATTTTTATAATTCTTTAATGATAATTTGACAGTTGTTAACGTAATTATGTTATTTAATAAATTTATACAATTGGCAACAATGTCTGAATATAGTTTGACGTTTAACGACAATTGGCAACATTGCTTGATGATATTTTAATAATTTTATAATGATAATTTGACAGTTGTTAACGTAATTATGTTGTTTTACAATTATATACATTTGGCAACAATGTCTAAATATAATTTGACATTTAACAAAAGTTAGTGATGCTGATTTATGACAGTTCAGCAATTGCTAGGGCTGCTTGATATTAACTTGACAGTTGGTGACATTGTCGGACTATAAATTAACAGTTGGCAACATAAGTGACTGTTGCAATTATTGCTCAATAATAATTGTTTAATTCTATAAATTTAAATAGTTTTAACTAGACTGATAGAATTCAATTTGACAGAACTTTGACAGCTTTTGTTAACACAAAATAATATTTATTAAAGTGACTAGATTTTTATTATTTTATTTTCAAATTATATCATCACTAATGTCATATGTCAAAATGACAGTTCATAAATGTCAAAATGGCGTCCTTAAAAATAATAAATCGTGCTTGTCAAAGTGAAATTTTGTAGCAAATTAAGACATTTGTTAAATTGCGTTTGTACCAGTTTATAAATGTCAAAGTGAGGTTTTATGTTAAAATTAATTAATGTAAAAGTTAATATAAAAAATTAAACACAATATGGTTGCCAAAATATACATTTTAACAATTCAATTACTAATAAAAACACTTAAATGTCAAATTATATAACTGTCATTATGATATAAAGTTTTTGTGTCTAAACTATCTGTCAAAATAGATTTCAGTTTAGTCAAAATTTAAATTAGGCTTGATAAAAACGTCATTTGCTTGTCAAATGTCACATTAATACATAATGTTTGATTTAAACTGTCAAAATAATAACTCAAATGCAATTTTAGCTGTCAAAACATAAATAATGCTTCATACAAACTACCAAGCTTTTATTTATCTTTCCAATAATTTGTTTAAAAATTACATTTGATTTATTCTGTCAAAATAGCAGTTTTAACTGTCAAAATTTACATTTTTTATAATTACAATCATCAAACTGTCAAAATACTACCAATTGTGCATGATAAAAATTATTAATTGTCAAAAATGTTACTTTATTATGCAAAATGTCAAAATTTACAATTTGCATAATTACAGTCAAAATATGAAAAATAGTAAGTTGACATTTGTTGTAAAAATTGACTATTAAATGTCAAATTATCAATTTTGTTGTATTTTAAGCAATAATATCTGTCATGTTAAACGTCATTTATTAAGTGTCAAAGTGAATGTCAATATTTAGTAACAACTTTGTTTATTCTAACAATGCAAAATACTTTATTATTATTGCTAAAGTAATTGTCTGACAAATTATGACGTATCTGTCAAAGTGCATAACAGTTTTTTCAGTTTAATTTAGTTTGTAAATTAAATTGATTTTTGTTGATTCAGACATTTTTAGAATTTCCCATTAAAAATGATTAAATCAACATTTGGTTTATTAAATTCTGGAAATACTTCGTATAATATCTTATCTATCGATCTTCAAGTTGGCGAATTTTTATCTTTATTACAATGCGTTTTTTTGCGATATGGATTTTATATAAAAAGCCAATATTGATTCACATTTTTTACACAAACCATAATGAAAGGTATGTATTGATAACTTTTTAATTAAATTAGTTTGTTTAATTTATTCAATTGTTTCTTAGGTATTGTGATTTTATTAGTCGTCGTTCAAACGGCGTTGGCTTTGGATATATGCTCAAATGGAAATTACAAGACATCTTCTGCCGCTGGTAAATATTATCTTTGCTTAAATGAAGACTGGACGGAATTTGAATGTCCGGATGGTTGGAAATATGGTGAAGAAAATTTGAAGTGTGCTTCTAAAAGAACTGCGTTTGAATTATTGAATAAATCAAAATCTAGCAGCAGCAGCAGCAGCAGTAGTAGCAGCAGCAGTAGTGAAGAGAGTGGTAGTGATAGCAATGAAAGTGGAAGCAATGAGAGTGGAAGCAATGAGAGTGGAAGCAATGAGAGTGGAAGCAATGAAAGCAATGAAAATGGATCTGGACAAAGCACAGCAACTACTGGTCGCCCAACACGTCCAACTGGACGCCCAACACGTCCAACTGGACGCCCAACACGTCCAACCGGTCGTCCAACACGGCCAACAGGTCGTCCAACACGTCCAACTGGACGTCCAACACGTCCAACCGGACGTCCAACACGTCCAACCGGTCGTCCAACACGTCCAACCGGTCGTCCAACACGTCCAACCGGTCGTCCAACACGTCCAACCGGTCGTCCAACACGTCCAACCGGTCGCCCAACACGTCCAACCGGTCGTCCAACACGTCCAACTGGACGCCCAACCCGTCCAACTGAAGCCCCAACAACTGCTGCACCAACAACAACAGAATCTTCTGCAGGCCAATGCCCAAGCAATAGTAATGACGGATACGCTATCTTCATCCCCCATCCAACCGATTGTAGCAAATACTACGTCTGCGATTGGGGTAACGCAATCCTTATGAACTGCCCAGAAGGTCTCCATTTCAATCCAAGCATCAACGTATGCGATTGGCCACAAGATGCCGGCTGCAAAGCATCTCTCTAAACTAACAAATAAATGTAATAACAATGTATGTCAAATAAAATGATTATTAACTGTCAAACAACTGATGTTCCTACGTTTAATTTTATTATAATCAAGCAAAATAATTAAATATACAAATAATATTATTATTAACTATTAGCAAACTTATACAATATAATAATACTGGATTTGTTGTTCAGATTGAATTAATTGCGTGGATTTTCTTCTTGCGTGAGGATGATTGCAAATTAATTTAAAAAACAAAAACATTTAATTAAGATTACATCGCTTTATAGTTTTCGAGGATATCATAAATAGATCTTCATGGACGCGGCGCTTCAGGCTGTCTTTCTTGCTGCTGCATTTGTAATTTGACAGTTGTTAACGTAATTGTGTTATTTAACAAATTTATACAATTGGCAACAATGTCTGAATATAATTTGGCATTTAATGACAGTTGGCAACACTGCTTGATGACATTTTAATAATTGTTTAATGATAATTTGACAGTTGTTAACGTAATTATGTTATTTAACAAATTTAGACGATTGGCAACAATGTTAGAATAAAATTTGACATTTAACGACAGTTGGCAACATTGCTTGGTGACATTTTAATAATTTTTTAGTAATAATTTGACAGTTGTTAACGTAATAATGTTATTTAACAAATTTAGACGATTGGCAACAATGTTACAATATAATTTGACTTTTAACGACAGTTGGCAACACTGCTTGATGACAATTTAATAATTTTTTAATGATAATTTGACAGTTGTTAACGTAATAATGTTATTTAACAAATTTAGACAATTGGCAACAATGTTAGAATATAATTTTACATTTAACGACAGTTGGCAACACTGCTTGATGACAATTTAATAATTTTTTAATGATAATTTGACAGTTGGTAACTTAATTATGTTATTTAACAAATTAAGACAACTGGTAGCAATGTCAGAATATAATTTGACATTTAACGACAGTTGGCAACATTGCTTAATGACATTTTAATAATTTTTTAATAATAATTTGACAGTTGTTAACATATTTGTGTTATTTAACAAATTTAAACAACTTTCAACAATGTCAGAATATAATTTGACATTTAATTACAGTTGGAAACATTGCTTGGAGACATTTTAATCGTTTTTTAATGATATTTTGACAGTTGTTAATGTAATTATGTTATTTAACTAATTTAGACAATTGGCAACAATGCCTGAATTTAATTTGACCTTTAACGACAGTTGTCAACATTGTTTGATGACATTTTAATAATTCTTTAATGTAAATTTGACAGTTGTTAACGTAATTATGTTATTTAACAAATTTAAACAATTGGCAACAATGTATGAATCTAATTTGACATTTAACGACAGTTAGCAACATTGTTTGATAACATTTTTATAATTCTTTAATGATAATTTGACAGTTGTTAACGTAATTATGTTATTTAATAAATTTATACAATTGGCAACAATGTCTGAATATAGTTTGACATTTAACGACAATTGGCAACATTGCTTGATGATATTTTAATAATTTTATAATGATAATTTGACAGTTGTTAACGTAATTATGTTGTTTTACAATTATATACATTTGGCAACAATGTCTAAATATAATTTGACATTTTACAAAAGTTAGTGATGCTGATTTATGACAGTTCAGCAATTGCTAGGACTGCTTGATATTAACTTGACAGTTGGTGACATTGTCGGACTATAAATTAACAGTTGGCAACATAAGTGACTGTTGCAATTATTGCTCAGTAATAATTGTTTAATTCTATAAATTTAAATAGTTTTAACTAGACTGATAGAATTCAATTTGACAGAACTTTGACAGCTTTTCATATGTCAAAATGACAGTTCATAAATGTCAAAATGGCGTACTTAAAAAATAATAAATCGTGCTTGTCAAAGTGAAATTTTGTTGCAAATTAAGACATTTGTTAAATTGCGTTTGTATCAGTTTATAAATGTCAAAGTGAGGTTTTATGTTAAAATTAATTAATGTAAAAGATAATATAAAAAATTAAACACAATATGGTTGCCAAAATATACATTTTAACAACTCAATTACTAATAAAAACACTTAAATGTCAAATTATACAGGGAGTTTATTAATGAATGGGATTATGTAATCACTTTAAATGTGCCGTTTTGTTAAATTGTTCACTAAACTATTTGTTTTGACAGATCAACTTTGACAGCTGTCAAGCAAACATATGAAAACATATGTAGTATAGTGAACAATTTTAAAAAGGCGGCATATTTAAAGTGAGTACATAATCCCATTCATTTATAAACTCCCTGTATAACTGTCATTATGATATAAAGTTTTTGTGTCTAAACTATCTGTCAAAACAGATTTCAGGTTTTGTCAAAATCTGAGTTAAGCTTAATAAAGACGTCATTTGCTTGTCAAATGTCACATTAGTACATAATGTTTGATTTAAACTGTCAAAATAATAACTCAAATGCAATTTTAGCTGTCAAAACATAAATAATGCTTCATACAAACTACCAAGCTTTTATTTATCTTTCCAAAAATTTGTTTAAAAATTACATTTGATTTATTCTGTCAAAATAGCAGTTTTAACTGTCAAAATTTACATTTTTTATAATTACAATCATCAAACTGCCAAAATACTACCAATTGTGCATGATAAAAATTATTAATTGTCAAAAATGTTACTTTATTATGCAAAATGTCAAAATTTACAATTTGCATAATTACAGTCAAAATATGAAAAATAGTAAGTTGACATTTGTTGTAAAAATTGACTATTAAATGTTAAATTATCAATTTTGTTGTGTTTTAAGCAATAATATCTGTCATATTAAACGTCATTTATTAAGTGTCAACGTGAATGTCAATATTTAGTAACAACTTTGTTTATTTTAAAAATGTCAAAATACTTTATTATTATTGCTACAGTAATTGTCTGACAAATTATGACGTATCTGTCAAAGTGCATAACAGTTTTTTCTGTTGATTCAGACATTTTTAAAATTTCCCATTAAAAATGATTAAATCAACATTTGGTTTATTAAATTCTGGAAATACTTCGTATAATATCTTATCTATCTATCTTCAAGTTGGCGAATTTTTATCTTTATTACAATGCGTTTTTTTGCGGTATGGATTTTATATAAAAAGCCAATATTGATTCACATTTTTTACACAAACCATAATGAAAGGTATGTATTGATAACTTTTTAATTAAATTAGTTTGTTTAATTTATTCAATTGTTTCTTAGGTATTGTGATTTTATTAGTCGTCGTTCAAACGGCGTTGGCTTTGGATATATGCTCAAATGGAAATTACAAAACTTCTTCTGCCGCTGGTAAATATTATCTTTGCTTAAATGAAGACTGGACGGAATTTGAATGCCCGGATGGTTGGAAATATGGTGAAGAAAATTTGAAGTGTGCTTCTAAAAGAACTGCGTTTGAATTATTGAATAAATCAAAATCTAGCAGCAGCAGCAGCAGCAGCAGTAGTAGCAGCAGCAGTAGTGAAGAGAGTGGTAGTGATAGCAATGAAAGTGGAAGCAATGAGAGTGGAAGCAATGAGAGTGGAAGCAATGAGAGTGGAAGCAATGAAAGCAATGAAAATGGATCTGGACAAAGCACAGCAACTACTGGTCGCCCAACACGTCCAACTGGACGCCCAACTGGACGTCCAACACGTCCAACCGGTCGTCCAACACGTCCAACCGGTCGTCCAACACGTCCAACCGGTAGTCCAACACGTCCAACCGGTCGTCCAACACGTCCAACCGGTCGTCCAACACGCCCAACCGGTCGTCCAACACGTCCAACCGGTCGTCCAACACGTCCAACCGGTCGTCCAACACGTCCAACTGGACGCCCAACCCGTCCAACTGAAGCCCCAACAACTGCTGCACCAACAACAGAATCTTCTGCAGGCCAATGCCCAAGCAATAGTAATGATGGATACGCTATCTTCATTCCCCATCCAACCGATTGTAGCAAATACTACGTCTGCGATTGGGGTAACGCAATCCTTATGAACTGCCCAGAAGGTCTCCACTTCAATCCAAGCATCAACGTATGCGATTGGCCACAAGATGCCGGCTGCAAAGCATCTCTCTAAACTAACAAATAAATGTAATAACAATGTATGTCAAATAAAATGATTAATAACTGTCAAACAACTGATGTTTCTACGTTTAATTTTATTATAATCAAGCAAAATAATTAAATATACAAATAATATTATTATTAACTATTAGCAAACTTATACAATATAATAATACTGGATTTGTTGTTCAGATTGAATCAATTGCGTGGATTTTCTTCTTGCGTGAGGATGATTGCAAATTAATTTAAAAAACAAAAACATTTAATTAAGATTACATCGCTTCATAGTTTTCGAGGATATCATAAATAGATCTCCATGGACGCGGCGCTTCAGGCTGTCTTTCTTGCTGCTGCATCAACATCGGTGCAAATCGCTTTCCAAATCTGTAAATTAAATTATCATTTTAGTTATTACAATAAAAGGTTATCGACATTCATAACTCTTCGAGCTGTCATGGTTTTTGCATTTTGTTGACATACACGCTATCCACGTGTAATCACGTGGGAGCATCCAAAGATAATTTAATTAGACTCAGTGATTATTGTTGTGTTACCTATTACTCGTCGCAATGTACGCCTTCATCCTGGCTACGTAGTCTTTTACTTCGTCCACGTTTTTAAAGACTTCCGGTCGTGTGGGTCGGTTACTGATTTGGACGTCTTCCAGAGTTCCAGCACACATCATCACCATTGTTATTAATAACACAATCGATATCCTTAAAGTCGTCATTTTAATCTGTGGACAAATATTTAAAATTTTTATAAATTTTTATACAAATTTTGAGTCATTTTGATAATATTCAATAAAAATACAATAAATTCAAGAAAAGCCAAATACCAAATAAATATTTTAGAGAAAATTTAATTTTACAAATATTTTAATTAAAACAATTTTCAAAATTCACGGCCATTTTTAATTTATTTTGAAAAAATCTAAAAATTGTAAGAAAAACTCAAATAACTTAATTATTTTACAAAATTTTGACAAAAACTATATAAATAATTTTATAGATAATTTTGTTGTCCACTAATTGTATTTGAAACTATTTTTAAAATTCACAACCGTTTTTGATTTATTTAGAAAAAAATTTAAAAATTCTAAGAAAAACTCAAATAACTTGATAATTTTACAAAATTTTGACAAATACTATTGAAGTAATTTTATGAAAAATTATATTGACCACAAATTTTATTTGAAACTATTTTCAAAATTCACGACAGTTTTTGATTTATTTTGAAAAAAATCTAAAAATTGTTTGAAAACCTTAAATAACTTAGTTATTTTACAAAATTTTGACAAATACTATTTAGTAATTTTATGGAAAATTGTATCGCCCACAAATTTTATTTGAAGCTATTTTTAAAATTCAAGGCAATTTTTAAATTATTTTGAAAAAAAGTTAAAAAAATGCAAAAAACTCAAACAACTTTGTTATTTCACAAAATTTTGTTTAATATTTTTAATATACTTATAGAAAATGTTGTTATTTACAAATTTTATTCAAACTATTTTCAAAATTCACGGCCGTTTCTAATTTATTTAAAAAAAAGTTAAAAAATTACAAAAAAACTCAAATAACTTAGTCATTTTACAAAATTTTGACAAATACTATTAAAGTAATTTTATGGAAAATTTTATTGCCCACCAATTTTATTTGAAACTATTTTCAAAATTTTTGGCCGTTTTTAATTTATTTTGAAAAAAATTGGAAATTTTAAGAAAAATATAAATAACTTACTTAGTTTACAAAATGTTGACTAATACTATTAAAACAATTTTATGGAAAATTTTATTCCCCACCAATTTTATTTGAAATAATTTTCAAAATTCAAAGCCGTTTTTAATTTATTTAAAAAAAAAAAATTTAAAATTGCAAAAAAGTCAAATCACTTTGTAATTTTTTAAAATTTTAACAAATACTATTGAAATAATTTTATAGAAAATTTTATTGCCTACCAATTTTATTTAAAACTATTTTCAAAATTCATTGCCATTTTTAAATTATTTTGAAAAAAAGTTAAAAAATGCAAAAAAACTCAAATAATTTTTTAATTTTTCAAAATTTTAACAAATACTATTAAAATAATTTTATAGAAAATTTTATTGCCTACCAATTTTATTTGAAACTATTTTCAAAATTCATTGCCATTTTTAAATTATTTAAAAAAAAAGTTAAAAAAAAGCAAAAAAACTTAAATAACTTTGCCATTTTTCAAAATGTTGGCAAATACTATTGAAGCAATTTTATGGAAAATTTTATTGTCCACAAATTTTATTTGAAACTATTTTTAAAATTCACGACCATTTTTGATTTATTTTGAAAAAACTAAAAAATTGCAAAAAAACTTAAATAACAAAATTTTAACAAAATCTATTCAAGCAATGTTAAAGGTAATTTTGTTGTCCACAAATTTTATTTGAAACTATTTTCAAAATTCACAACCGTTTTTGAGTTATTTTAAAAAAAATCTAAAAATTGTACGAAAAACTCAAATAACTTAGTCATTTTACAAAATTTTGACAAATACTATTAAAGTAATTTTATGGAAAATTTTATTGTCCACTAATTTTATTTGAAATTATTTTTAAAATTTTCGGCAGTTTTTAATTTATTTTGAAAAAAATTAAAAAATTGCAAAAAAACTCAATAAAACTTTGTAATTTTTCAAAATTTTGGCAAATACTATTAAAGTAATTTTACAGAAAATTTTATTGCCCATAAATTTTATTTGAAACTATTTTCAAAATTCACTGCCATTTTTAAATTATTTTGAAAAAAAGTTAAAAAATGCAAAAAAACTCAAATATTTTTTTAATTTTTCAAAATTTTAACAAATACTATTGAAATAATTTTATAGAAAATTTTATTGCCTACCAATTTTATTTGAAACTATTTTAAAAATTCACTGTCAATTTTTAAATTATTTAAAAAAAAAGTTAAAAAAATGCAAAAAAACTTAAATAACTTTGTCATTTTTCAAAATGTTGGCAAATACTATTGAAGCAATTTTATGGAAAATTTTATCGCCCACAAATTTTATTTGAAACTAATTTTGAAATTCACGGCCGTTTTAGATTTATTTTGGAAAAAAATCAAAAATTGTTAAAAAAACCTTAAATAACTTAGTGATTTTACAACATTTTGACAAATACCATTAAAGTAATTTTATAGATAATTTTATTGTCCACAAATTTTATTTGAAACTATTTTTAAAACTCACGACCGTTTTTGATTTATTTTGAAAAAACTAAAAAATTGCATACAAATTTAAATAACTTAATTATTTTACAAAACTTTAACAAAAACTATTCAAGCAATGTAAAAGATAATTTTGTTGTCCACAAATTTTATTTGAAACTATTTTCAAAATTCACAACCGTTTTTGATTTATTTTGAAAAAAATCAAAAAATTGTACGACAAACTCAAATAACTTAATCATTTTACAAAATTTTGACAAGTACTATTAAAGTAATTTTATGGAAAATTTTATCGCCCACCAATTTTATTTGAAACTATTTTCAAAATTTACGACCGTTTTTATTTTATTTTGAAAAAATTTGGAAATTTTAAGAAAAACATAAATAACTTGCTTAGTTTACAAAATTTTGACTAATACTATTAAAACAATTTTATAAACAATTTTATTGTCCACAAATTTTACTTGAAACTATTTTCAAAATTCACTGCTATTATTAAATTATTTTGAAAAAAAGTTAAAAAAATGCAAAAAAACTCAAATAACTTTGTAAGTTTTAAAATTTTAACAAATACTATTGAAATAATTTTATAGAAAATTTTATTGACTACCAATTTTATTTGAAACTATTCTCAAAATTCACTGCCATTTTTAAATTATTTTGAAAAAAAGTTAAAAAATGCAAAAAAAACTCAAATAATTTTTTAATTTTTCAAAATTTTAACAAACACTATTGAAATAATTTTATAGAAAATTTTATTGCCTACCAATTTTATTTGAAACTATTTTAAAAATTCACTGTCAATTTTTAAATTATTTAAAAAAAAAGTTAAAAAAATGCAAAAAAACTTAAATAACTTTGTCATTTTTTAAAATGTTGGCAAATACTATTGAAGCAATTTTATGGAAAATTTTATCGCCCACAAATTTTATTTGAAACTAATTTTAAAATTCACGGCCGTTTTAGATTTATTTTGAAAAAAAATCAAAAATTGTTAAAAAACCTTAAATAACTTAGTGATTTTACAACATTTTGACAAATACCATAAAAGTAATTTTATAGATAATTTTATTGTCCACAAATTTTATCTGAAACTATTTTTAAAATTCACGACCGTTTTTGATTTATTTTGAAAAAACTAAAAAATTGCATACAAATTTAAATAACTTAATTATTTTACAAAACTTTAACAAAAACTATTCAAGCAATGTAAAAGATAATTTTGTTGTCCACAAATTTTATTTGAAACTATTTTCAAAATTCACAACCGTTTTTGATTTATTTTGAAAAAAATCAAAAAATTGTACGACAAACTCAAATAACTTAATCATTTTACAAAATTTTGACAAGTACTATTAAAGTAATTTTATGGAAAATTTTATCGCCCACCAATTTTATTTGAAACTATTTTCAAAATTTACGACCGTTTTTATTTTATTTTGAAAAAATTTGGAAATTTTAAGAAAAACATAAATAACTTGCTTAGTTTACAAAATTTTGACTAATACTATTAAAACAATTTTATAAACAATTTTATTGTCCACAAATTTTACTTGAAACTATTTTCAAAATTCACTGCTATTATTAAATTATTTTGAAAAAAAGTTAAAAAAATGCAAAAAAACTCAAATAACTTTGTAAGTTTTAAAATTTTAACAAATACTATTGAAATAATTTTATAGAAAATTTTATTGACTACCAATTTTATTTGAAACTATTCTCAAAATTCACTGCCATTTTTAAATTATTTTGAAAAAAAGTTAAAAAATGCAAAAAAAACTCAAATAATTTTTTAATTTTTCAAAATTTTAACAAACACTATTGAAATAATTTTATAGAAAATTTTATTGCCTACCAATTTTATTTGAAACTATTTTAAAAATTCACTGTCAATTTTTAAATTATTTAAAAAAAAAGTTAAAAAAATGCAAAAAAACTTAAATAACTTTGTCATTTTTTAAAATGTTGGCAAATACTATTGAAGCAATTTTATGGAAAATTTTATCGCCCACAAATTTTATTTGAAACTAATTTTAAAATTCACGGCCGTTTTAGATTTATTTTGAAAAAAAATCAAAAATTGTTAAAAAACCTTAAATAACTTAGTGATTTTACAACATTTTGACAAATACCATTAAAGTAATTTTATAGATAATTTTATTGTCCACAAATTTTATCTGAAACTATTTTTAAAATTCACGACCGTTTTTGATTTATTTTGAAAAAACTAAAAAATTGCAAACAAACTTAAATAACTTCATTATTTTACAAAACTTTAACAAAAACTATTCAAGCAATGTTAAAGATAATTTTGTTGTCCACAAATTTTATTTGAAACTATTTTCAAAATTCACAACCGTTTTTGATTTATTTTGAAAAAAATCTAAAAATTGTACGAAAAACTCAAATAACTTAGCCATTTTACAAAATTTTGACAAATACTATTAAAGTAGTTTTATGAAAAATTTTGTTGCCTACCAATTTTATTTGAAACTGTTTTTAAAATTCACTGCCATTTTTAAATTATTTTGAAAAAAGTTAAAAAAATGCAAAAAAACTCAAATAACTGTCATTTTTTTAAATTTTGGCAAATACTATTAAAATAATTTTATGGAAAATTTTATTACCTACCAATTTTATTTGAAACTATTTTTAAAATTCACTGCCATTTTAAAATTATTTTGAAAAAAAGTTAAAAAAATGCAAAAAACTCAAATAACTGTGTAATTTTTCAAAATTTTGGCAAATTCTATTAAAGAAATTTTATAGAAATTTTTATTGTCCACAAATTTTATTTGAAACTATTTTTAAAATTCACAACCGTTTTAGAATTATTTTGAAAAATACTAAAAAACTGCAAAAAAACTCAAATAACTTAGTTATTTTACAAAAATTTAACAAAAACTATCTAAGCAATATTAAAGATAATTTTGTTGTCCACAAATTTCATTTGAAACTATTTTCGAAATTCACGGCCGCGTTTAATTTATTAAAAAAAAATCTAAAAATTTTCAATAAAACTCAAATAACTTGCTCATTTTTCAAAATTTTTACAAATACTACTAAAATAATATTATAGAAAATTTAATTGTCCACAAATTTTATTTGAAACTATTTTTAAAATTCACGACCGTTTTAGAATTATTTTGAAAAATACTAAAAAACTGCAAAAAAACTCAAATAACTTAGTTATTTTACAAAAATTTAACAAAAACTATCTAAGCAATATTAAAGATAATTTTGTTGTTCACAAATTTTATTTAAAACTATTTTCAAAATTCACGGCCGCGTTTAATTTATTAAAAAAAAATCTAAAAATTTTCAATAAAACTCAAATAACTTGCTCATTTTTCAAAATTTTTACAAATACTACTAAAATAATATTATAGAAAATTTAATTGTCCACAAATTTTATTTGAAATTATTTTCAAAATTTGCAGCTAGTTTTAAGTAATTTTGAAAAAAAATCCAAAAAATGTAATAAAAACTCAATATTTGTTGTTTTCGGACATTTTGAAAATATTTATGTAAAAAATGTTGTACAAAATTAATCTAAAACAATTTTTAAAGTTTGTAACTGTTTTTGGGTTATTTTGAAATGATTTATAGAAGAAATTTCCAAAAAAAAAAAATTGCAAATAACTCTAAATCTAGTCGAGTAATTTTAACCAAATTTGTTGTTCAAATAAAACGCAATTTAGTACTAATTTGTTCAAACATTTATTAATGAGTACTAGCCGGTTTCAAAGTTAGAACCGATTAAGTCAACTTAAAATAATTTCATTTTTTTTTTTAAATGCAAATAATTTCTAACTTAGTTAACCAATTTAAGCTAAATTTGTTGCTTCAACAAAACTCAATTTGGTACTAATTTGACCAAAAAATACTTAACAAATATCAACCGGTTTTAAAGTTAGAGCAAGTTAACTTATTTGATGATAAATACAAAACAATTTAGTAAAATATAATTGTTTGTAAATAAATAAGTGTCGAGACCACAAAACTTGAATGCATATTGTAGTGGTACTAATAATCAGTACCCTCAATTATCAAATTCTATATTAGACACAAAATAATTGACTAAAATTGCACAATATTTAGATTAAACCAATCAATAATAATATTAAAATTGCATAATTATATTGACATTGAACTTAACCTTCAAACCTTAATAAACTGTCACAATTTAATATGACTTTGACATTTCAACAAGGTAAAAGCCTACTTGATTGAAACAATTTGCTTCTCAAGTGCTGCAGTAATTGAATTGTGTCTAAAGTGCATTCTTTGTAAACTTAATGCTACTTGATAGACGAAATTAATTAAAAATAACCAATCTAGATATAATTCAGACAAACAATATTTTGATTAATGAATCAATTGTATTTAAATCAAATCAATCATGCTTATCAAAGTCGGTCCACCTTTCAGTCCAGTTGCTGCTAAAAATAATAATAATTAAAATGTCTCTTGTGGTGTTGTGTTGATTTAACATAATCCGATAGATTCATTTTTCCAATCAACAGATGGTAATTCCTCAATATATCCGATAAAACAATAATCCACTCAATATTGATGTCATTTAAATGAAATTACGTGACGCGTAAATATTAAAGTTATTTACTTTACAATTAATTGATAAGCGGATCGATAAAAATAATAATAATAAAGATAATTACGTTCCGGCTGAATTGTCTATCAATCTGATTAATATGCATATTTTCTAGGTCGTATTTGCATGATGACATGCTTCTGAAAAGAGATTATTTTTAAATTCAATGGCTTGGCTCAAAAGTTTTCTAATTGAGAACTGATCCTTGTAAATATATTATAAACAAGTCTGTTTGGTTGTTCTAATCCAATTCCGGCAAATGAATTAAGTGAGGAGATTTTGTGAAATTCTAAAACGAATTACCATAAATTGATTTATGTATACCAACCACTATTATGCAAAAGGATTTGTTTCGGTAC
Organism: Tachinus rufipes; assembly: GCA_963932245.1. Classification (NCBI taxonomy): domain Eukaryota; kingdom Metazoa; phylum Arthropoda; class Insecta; order Coleoptera; family Staphylinidae; genus Tachinus; species Tachinus rufipes. The sequence goes on along the minus strand of OZ010743.1, from coordinate 1,626,361 downwards.
AGAAAGTCATCTTTAAACGTTCTCTTAATTACCTTTCAATATTCTAATTGGTTTAAGCAGCGACTATATTTGTATTTTCATTATTTATACTAAGAATTGTTGTGATTACATTGAATTCTGTTATTATTCTAAAATGTTTGTTATAAAAACAATGTAATTGTTGTTATTTTATAGCAACAAAAGGCAACTTTGTATTTACATTGTTTACTTAACAGTGACGGATCAATATTTGTATAAAAATGTAATTTAGTTTGTTTTGAAAATACATTTAGTATTACGGCTCGGAAATAGTTTACAGTAATGTGTACAAACGTCATAAGTTGGCAAAATGAACTACATCTGTCAAATTGTATTCTATACTGTCAAAAAACGTAGGTACATCTGTCAAAAAAAATTTTAGTAATGTAATAAGTCAAATTGTTTTTTAAACTGTCAAAAATGTAACTACATCTGTCAAAAAATAACTAAAAATGTCAAATAGTATTCTAAACTGTTAAAAATATTGTCAAAAAGTAATTACAATTGTCAAAATAATTTATAAATTGTCACAAAAGGTTACTACATTTGTCAAAAGTTATCAAAATTGTCAAATAATTTTCAGCAATGTCATAAATTTGCCTAATTTGTCAAGTAGGAATTTAAAAAACTATTCAAAATGTGATTACAACTATCAAAAAGTTACTGAAAACATCAAAAAATTACTAAAACTGTCAAACAATTTACAGTAATGTGTTAATATACCATAAATTGGAAGTAACTTGTCAAATCTGTCAAATTGTATTTTAAACTGTCAATAATGTTACAAAATTTGTCCAAAATAAGTTTTAAACTGACAAAAAATCAACTTTGATTAATTTTAGTTGCAGTTTTGTCATCTGCTCTCAACTTAGTTTTAAAGCAAACTATATTTAGCTAAGTTTCAAACCTTATAACTGTAAAATAAGCTTTAAATTGACAAAAAACAAACTTTTAATGCAATTTTGTAATTTGCTCAAAGCTTAGTATTGCGACGAACCATATTTAGCCGAGTTGCAAACCTTAAAACTGCAAAACAAACTCTAAGCTGATCAAAAAACAAATAGTCGTTGATTATAGTTGCAATTTTGTTATCTGCTTACAATTTAGTTTTGTAGCAAACCATATTTAGCCAAGTTTCAAACCTTATAACTGTAAAATAAGCTCTAAACTGACAAAAAACAAAGTTTTATTGTAATTTTGTGTTTTGCTCAAAACTTAGTATTGCGACAAACCATATTTAGTTGAGTTGCAAACCTCAAAACTGTAAAATTAAATCTAAACTAACAAAAATTAAATAGACATTAATTTACTTGCAATTTTGTCATCTGCTTACAATTTAGTTCTGTACCAAACCATATTTAGCCAAGTTTCAAATCTTATGATTGTAAAATAAGCTCTTAACTGACAAAAAACAAACTTTTATTGCAATTTTGTAATTTGCTCAAAGCTTAGTATTACGACGAACTATATTTAGCCAAGTTGCAAACCTCAAAACAGCAAAACAAACTCTAAACTAACTAAAAACAAATAGTTATTAATTATAGTTGCAATTTTGTTATCTGCTTACAACTTAGTTTTGTAGCAAACCATATTTAGCCAAGTTTCAAACCTTATAACAGTAAAATAAGCTTTCAATTGACAAAAAACAAACTTTTTTGCAATTTTGAAGTTTGCTCAAAGTTTAGTATTGCGACGAATCATATTTAGCCGAGTTGCAAACCTTAAAACAAACTCCAAACCAACAAAAAACAAATTTTCATTGATTATAATTGCAATTTTGTCATCTACTCACAACTTAGTTTTGTAGCAAACCATATTTAGTCAAGTTGCAAACCTTATGACTGTAAAATAAGCTCTAAACTGACAAAAAACAAACTTTTATTGCAATTTTGTAATTTGTTAAAAACCTAGTATTGCGACAAACCATATTCAGTCGAGTTGCAAACCTCAAAACTGTAAAATTAAATCTAAACTAAAAAAATCAAATAATTATTAGTTTTAATTGCAATTTTCTTACAATTTAGTTTAAGGACAAACTATAATTAGCCAAACTGCAAACTTTAAAATTGCGGAATAAGCTTTAAACTGATAAAAACAAACTCTCATTAATTTTGGTTACAACTTTCTTATTAGTTTTGTGATCAGCCATATTTAGCCGAGTTGCAAACTTCAAAACTGCAAAACAAACTTCAAACCAACAAAAAATTATTAATTATACTTGCAGTTTTGTTATATGCTTACAATTTAGTTTTGTAGAAAACCATATTTAGCCAAGTTGCAAACCTTATAACTGTAAAATAATCTCTAAACTGATAAAAAACAAATTTTTATTGCAATGATGTAATTTGTTCAAAATTTAGTATTGCGACAAACTATATTTAGTTGAGTTGCAAACCTTAAAACTGTAAAATTAAATCTAAACTAACAAAAATTAAATAGATATTAATTTTCTTGCAATTTTGTCATCTGCTTACACCTTATAACTGTAAAATAAGCTTTAAACTGTTAAAAAACAAACTTTTATTAATTTTAATGGCAATTTTGTCGTTTGTTCCAAATTTAATTGTGTAGCAAACTATATTTAGCTAAGTTGCAAACCTCAAAACTGCAAAATAAACTCTCAAACTAACAAAAAACATACATTTTTATTGCAATTTTGTCATTTTTTTACAAGTTAGTTTTGTGACAAACCATATTCAGCCAAGTTTCAAACCTCAATTTTGTAATATGAACTAAAACCAACTTATATTGATTTTTATTTCAAATCTGTTATTTGCTCAGAACTTAGCCAAGTTGCAAACCTCAAAACTTCTAAATATACTCTAAACTGTCACAAAACAGTTTTTTAGAGTTGCGGAAACGTCAAAAGTACAACAACAATTTGATATAACCTCAATTTAATCAACAAGATATGCGTTAACTTGATTTAGGAACTAACCATAATTTAAAAAAATATTACTTGTAAACAGTTTATTCAATTATTATCCAAGTTGGTAACAATGTTCTGTAATATTATATGTACCAACTGTGTAAATATTATTAAAATCGACACGCCCAATTTTAAATAATCTTAAATTATTTGACATGAGCTAACTTGATTTAGGAACTAAGACATAAGTTAAAAGTATATTGCTTGTAAACGATTCATTGGATTTTTATGCAAGTTGGTAATAATGTACTCTATTATTATATGTACCAACTGTGTAAATTATATTAAAATCGACACGCTCAATTTTTTACAATCTTAAACTATTTAACATGCTTTAACTTGATTTACAGATTAAAATTTTAAAAACTAATTACTTGTGAACGGTTCATTGGATTTGTATGCAAGTTGGTAATAGTATACTTTGATATCATGTGTACCAACTGTGTGAACGTTATTAAAATCAACTCGCCCAATTTTGTATACTCTTAAACTATTTGGCATACGCTAACTTGATTCAGGAACTAAGATATAAGTTAAAACTATATTGCTTGTAAACCATTCATTGGATTTTTATGCAAGTTAGTAATAATGTACTCTATTATTATATGTACCAACTGTGTAAATTATATTAAAATTGAGCGGTTCAATTTTTCACAATCTCAAACTATTTAACATAAATTAACTTGATTTACAAATTAAAACAAAATTTTAAAAATTAATTACTTGTGGACAATTTATTGGATTTTTATGCAAGTTGGTAACAGTGTACTTTAATAGCATGTGTACCAACTGTGTAAATGTTATTAAAATCGACACGCTCAATTTTTTACAATCTTAAACTATTTAACATGCTTTAACTTGATTTTCAAATTAAAACATAAATTTAAAAATTAATCACTTGTGAACGGTTTATTGGATTTCTATGCAAAATGGTAACAGTATACTTTGATATCATGTGTACCAACTGTGTGAATGTTAATAAAATCGACACGCCCAATTTTATATAATCTTAAATTATTTGACATGTGTTAACTTGATTTACAAACTAAGACATAAGTTAAAAGTATATTGCTTATAAACGATTCATTGGATTTTTATGCAAATTGGTAATAATATACTCTATTATTATATGTACCAACTGTGCAAATTATATTAAAATCGACCGGCTCAATTTTTCACAATCTCAAACTATTTAACATGCGTTAACTTGATTAACAGATTAAAATTTTAAAAATTAATTTCTTGTGAACGGTTCATTGGATTTGTATGCAAGTTGGTAATAGTATACTTTGATATCATGTGTACCAACTGTGTGAATGTTATTAAAATCAACACGCCCAATTTTGTATAATCTTAAATTATTTGACATGTGCTAACTTGATTTAGGAACTAAGACATAAGTTAAAAGTATATTGCTTGTAAACAATTTATTGGATTTTTATGCAAGTTGGTAATAATGTACTCTATTATTATATGTACCAACTGTGTAAATATTGTTAAAATCGACACGTCCAATTTTTTACAATCTCAAACTATTTAACATAAGTTAACTTGATTTACAAATTAAAACAGAATTTTAAAAATTAATTATTTGTGAACAATTCATTGGATTTTTATGCAAGTTGGTAACAGTTTACTTTGATATCACGTGTACCAACTGTGTGAATATTATTAAAATCAACACGCCCAACTTTATATAATCTTAAATTATTTGACATGAGCTAACTTGATTTAGGAACTAAAACATAAGTTAAAAGTATATTGCTTGTAAACGATTCATTGGATTTTTATGCAAGTTGGTAATAATGTACTCTATTATTATATGTACCAACTGTGTAAATTATATTAAAATCGACACGCTTAATTTTTTACAGTCTCAAACTAAGTAACATACTTTAACTTGATTTACATAATTTTTAAAATTAATTACTTGTGAACGGTTTATTGGATTTCTATGCAAATTGGTAACAGTATACTTTGATATCATGTGTACCAACTGTGCGAATGTAATTAAAATCAACACGCCCAATTTTATATAATCTTAAATTATTTGACATGAGGTAACTTGATTTAGGAACTAAGACATAAGTTAAAAGTATATTGCTTGTAAACAATTTATTGGATTTTTATGCAAGTTGGTAATAATGTACTCTATTATTATATGTATCAACTGTGTAAATATTGTTAAAATCGACACGTCCAATTTTGTACAATCTTAAACTATTTAACATAAGTTAACTTGATTTGCAAATTAAAACAGAATTTTAAAAATTAATTATTTGTAAACAATTCATTGGATTTTTATGCAAGTTGGTAACAGTATACTTTGATATAATGTGTACCAACTGTGTAAATATTATTAAAATCAATACGCCCAATTTTATATAATCTTAAATTATTTGGCATGAAGTAACTAGATTTAGGAACTAAGACATAAGTTAAAAGTATATTGCTTGTAAACGATTCATTGGATTTTTATGCAAGTTGGTAATAATGTATATTATTATTATATGTACCAACTGTGTAAATTATATTAAAATCTACCGGCTCAATTTTTCACAATCTCAAACTATTTAACATGCGTTAACTTGATTAACAGATTAAAATTTTAAAAATTAATTACTTGTGAACGGTTCATTGGATTTGTATGCAAGTTGATAACAGTGTACTTTAATATCATGTGTACCAACTGTGTAAATTTTATTAAAATCAACACGCCCAATTTTATATAATCTTAAATTATTTGACATGAGCTAACTTGATTTAGGAACTAAGACATAAGTTAAAAGTATATTGCTTGTAAACGATTCATTGGATTTTTATGCAAGTTGGTAATAATGTATTTTATTATTATATGTACCAACTGTGTAAATTATATTAAAATCGACACGCTTAATTTTTTACAGTCTCAAACTAAGTAACATACTTTAACTTGATTTACATAATTTTTAAAATTAATTACTTGTGAACGGTTTATTGGATTCTTATGCAAGTTGGTAACAGTATATTTTGATACCATGTGTACCAACTGTGTGAATGTCATTAAAATCAACACGCCCAATTTTATATAATCTTAAATTATTTGACATGAGCTAACTTGATTTAGGAACTAAGACATAAGTTAAAAGTATATTGCTTGTAAACAATTTATTGGATTTTTATGCAAGTTGGTAATAATGTACTCTATTATTATATGTACCAACTGTGTAAATTATATTAAAATCGACACGCTCAATTTTTTACAATCTTAAACTATTTAACATGCTTTAACTTGATTTACAGATTAAAATTTTAAAAACTAATTACTTGTGAACGGTTCATTGGATTTGTATGCAAATTGGTAATAGTATACTTTGATATCATGTGTACCAACTGTGTGAATGTTATTAAAATCAACACGCCCAATTTTATATAATCTTAAACTATTTAACATGCTTTAACTTGATTTTCAGATTAAAACATAAATTTAAAAATTAATCACTTGTGAACGGTTTATTGGATTTCTATGCAAATTGGTAACAGTATACTTTGATATCATGTGTACCAACTGTGTGAATGTTAATAAAATTGACACGCCCAATTTTTTATAATCTTAAATATTTGACATGTGCTAACTTGATTTAGGAACTAAGACATAAGTTAAAAGTTTATTGCTTGTAAACGATTTATTAGATTTTTATGCAAGTTGGTAATAATGTACTTTATTATTATATGTACCAACTGTGCAAATTATATTAAAATCGACACGCTCAATTTTTTACAATCTCAAACTATTTAACACAAGTTAACTTGATTTACAAATTAAAACAGAATTTTAAAAATAAATTATTTGTGAACAATTTATTGGATTTTTATGCAAGTTGGTAACAGTATACTTTGATATAATGTGTACCAACTGTGTAAATTTTATTAAAATCAACACGCCCAATTTTATATAATCTTAAATTATTTGACATGAGGTAACTTGATTTAGGAACTAAGACATAAGTTAAAAGTATATTGCTTGTAAACAATTGATTGGATTTTTATGCAAGTTGGTAATAATGTACTCTATTATTATATGTACCAACTGTGTAAATTATATTAAAATCGACACGCTCAATTTTTTACAATCTCAAACTAAGTAACATATTTTAACTTGATTTACAGATTAAAACCTAATTTTAAAAATTAATCACTTGTGAACGGTTTATTGGATTTGTATGCAAGTTGGTAATAGTATACTTTGATATCATGTGTACCAACTGTGTGAATGTTATTAAAATCAACACGCCCAATTTTATATAATCTTAAATTATTTGACATGAGCTAACTTGATTTAGGAACGAAGACATAAATTAAAAGTATATTGCTTGTAAACAATTAATTGGATTTTTATGCAAGTTGGTAATAATGTACTCTATTATTATATGTACCAACTGTGTAAATTATATTAAAATCGACACGCTCAATTTTTTACAGTCTCAAACTATTTAACATGCGTTAACTTGATTTACAGATGAAAACATAAATTTAAAAATTAATTATTTGTGAACGGTTCATTGGATTTTTATGTAAGTTGGTAACAGTGTACTTTAATATCATGTGTACCAACTGTGTGAATGTTATTAAAATCAACACGCCCAATTTTATATAATCTTAAATTATTTGACATGAGCTAACTTGATTTAGGAACCAATACATAAGTTAAAAGTATATTGCTTGTAAACAATTTATTGGATTTTTATGCAAGTTGGTAATAATGTACTCTATTATTATATGTACCAACTGTGTAAATATTATTAAAATCGACCGGCTCAATTTTTCACAATCTCAAACTATTTAACATAAGTTAACTTGATTTACAAATTAAAACAGAATTTTAAAAATTAATTACTTGTGAACAATTCATTGGATTTTTATGCAGAATGGTAACAGTGTACTTTAATATTATGTGTACCAACTGTGTAAATTTTATTAAAATCGACACGCCCAATTTTATATAATCTTGAACTACTTAACATGCGCTAACTTGGTTCAAGAACTAAGACATGAATTAAAAGAATATTACTTGTAAACGGTTCTTTAAATTTTTATGTAAGTTGGTAATGTTGCGTTTTGGGCTGTCACAAGTACCACAAAGTGTTCTAGAATTGTCATAAAATGTTTTAAAACTGTCATAAAATGTTTTGAATGATTCTAAACATTACAAAATGTTCAATAACTTTTGTTCTAGAACTGTAATAAAATGTTCTAAGTGGTCCTTAATATTACAAAATAATCAATAATTTTTAGAAAATGTTTTATGTTAACATAAAGTACTTCAAAATATTCTAGAAATGTCTTAAAATGTTCTGAGTGATCGTACGTATTACAAATTGTTTTATAACTGTCAGAAAATGTTTTAGAACTGTCAATAAATGGTCCTAAATATTACAAAATGTTCAATAACGTTCAGAAAATGTTCTATATTTGTCACAAAGTACCTCAAAATGTTCTAGAAGTGCCATAAAATGTTCTAAATAATTGCAAATATTACAAATAGTTTTTTAGTTATCAGAAAATGTTCTAGAACTGTAATAAAATGTTCTGAGTAGTCTTAAATATTACAAAATGTTTAATAATGTTCAGAAAATGTTCCATATTTGTTACAAAGTACCTCAAAATGTTCTAGAAGTGCCATAAAATGTTCCAAATGATTGCAAATATTACAAAATGTTTTTTAGTTATCAGAAAATGTTCTAGAACTGTAATAAAATGTTCTGAGTAATCTTAAATATTACAAAATGTTCAATAACGTTTAGAAAATGTTCCATATTTGTTACAAAGTACCTCAAAATGTTCTAGAAGTGCCATAAAATGTTCAAAATGATTGTAAGTAATACAAAATGTTTTTTAGTTTTCAGAAAATGTTCTAGAACTGTAATAAAATGTTCTGAGTAGTCCTATATATTACAAAATGTTTAATAACGTTCAGAAAATTCAGGCAAGAGTGCATAGCGTCGTACAAGAGTGATTTTTGAGGTCTTTTGGAAAAACTTTTAAATATAACTCAAAAACAATTTAAAATTAATGATTAATGAGGTTACAAGCTTCATATTATATTTGAATTAATTAAGATACTTTACAATCAATCGCAAAGCGACACAGTATCACTAAATTTGAAAAATTGTAACAAAAATTAATTTAATAAACAATTTAAAAATTTATAACTAAGAAACGAAACATTAGAGATTGATGCAATTTAAAATACGTAAATACAATGAGTAACAACATCTATTAAATCAATTCAATTTGACGTAATTATATTTGAGATATTAATAAAACTTTAAATGCATGATTTATTATTGCTATAAATTTTGTTAGTCATACGTGATAGTTATTAAATAAACAAATAAATAACAACCGATTATCTCACAACAACATATTTTTCTCGGTTATATATCTCAAATATAAAACAAGATTGTCGTCAATGATTAATTAGTTAAATAGAAATTATTACGCGATAATATTGATTAAATCCAATTCTATTACAATCACAATGCAACTGTACTGAATTCCAAGATTATGATCAAAAATGACGTACGATAATATTAGTGGACATATTATTATTGCAACTAAAATTCAATGGTAATTATATTACAATGGAAATACATGTTGACAAGTAACATCAAAAGACAGATCTAAACCGGGCCATTAATGAATTAATCCCTTTTCCATGTAAATTCTCTACAGCATGCGTATTTATTTGTCTGATACCCATTCGTGGAACCGTCAAACGAAAATGTCATCTCTTCTTATAATAAACAGTCGTTTATAATGAAGCAATGCATCTAAAATGCACAACCACACAAACGGTAAATTAATAGAAACTGAGTAATGTCAACTGTATAAAGATAATTTTAATTAGTATTCCGGTCATTTTCAACTAAATTTTAAACTCCTTTCATATTATAATAGGCGTAAAACAAAAGAATTTTTATTATTATTATATAACTTTTATTGTGAGGTAGAATCTAATCAGAATCGCATTGTGATTGTGACGAATTTCAAAACCCATTAAAATATTTGACTAATTTCCAAGTGAATTCGAGCGCAATTAATATTTTCATAGAGATAAACATGGAATCCTTTTTAAGGATACAATGACCTTATTTTATGGATTAATTAAGTTGTTTCATTAAATATGACTATTTTGTTTGCTTTTTTTATTCGTCTAATTGGCTCCCGAGAATGGGTTTCTTTTGTTTCTTTTATTTTTCTTGATCAAAGAAGTCTACGCATGCAAATTGACTGACTAGTGGAGGTAATTATTTTTAATATTTTTTTTCAATTAAATTGGTTGTATTGAATGATTTTTTTAGTTGCTAAATTGTTATGTGTACAAATAACTAATTTATATTGTAAGAAACCTTTATTAGACAGTTTTGTTAATGCGAATTGCAAATAGGTCGTAACAATATTAGGGGATAACATTTATATGTATTATACATGCGTGGGTTGTTTGTCCATGCGTAAAATTTACTCCGAATTGTCTGTAGAAATAGTTTCATACATCTATCATATTGTGGAGATATAAATAACTAATTAAAAATCAGCGATGAGTGGGTTATTATTATTATTTATTTTTAGAGAATGTTCTGAACTATTTTTATTACTATTTCAAAGTAATATGATTTCTCAGTATGACGTTTTAATCAACGCATGCTGATTGTGATCACAAGTATATTTACAAAATTATCTTAAAATGCTATACTATACTATCAACTGTTGTAATGTAAAATGTTTAGCTATATCTTTCATTGATAATCAGCAAGTTTGATTAAATTTGCCCAATTAGTTTTTATTTTATAGCAAATTTACGCAATAATTCATCTATTTTTATATGACAATTTTCGCTAATTTAGTTAATTTTGATTCTAACTAAAGAAAACTAATAAATTTAAAATTTTCTTAAATCAGTTAATTAGTCGCCATTTTGTTAATGATCACTTTCAATAGACGCCATATTAGAGGTTGTTTTTTAAAAACTTTTAACATTATAATCCAAAATTGAGAGCAATTTGGATAGTTAATTTTGCTACATATAATTTAATAAAAGCCAAATTTCTGTATTTTGGGCCGGATTTACATTTCAACCGGCCGGATTTCTAAATTTTAAGCCAAATTTCTCCAATATTACCCAAGTTTTTGTACTTTAGGCTGAATTTTTATACAAATTAACCGTATTTCTGTACATTTAGGATACATTTTAACAATTTACAATTAATTTAATAAAAAATAATGCCGGATTTTTGTATTAAAGGCCGGATTTTTTTATTTTTAGCCGGATTTTTGTACATTAAGCCAGATTTTTATACAAACTGGCTAGATTTCTGTACATTTAGAATACATTTTAACAATTTACATTTAATTTAATCAAAAATAGCAGAATTTTTATATTTTAAGGCGGATTTTTATACTTTTAGCCGGATTTTTGTATTTTGAACCGGATTTTTATACAAACTAGCATGGTTTTAGTACATTTAGAATACATTTTAACAAATTGCAATTAAATTAACAAAAATAAGACCGGATTTTTGTGTTGAAGGCCGGATTTTTATATTTTAAATCAATTTTTTATATTTTTAGCCAAATTTTTGTACTTTAAGCTGGATTTTTGTACAAATCGGTCGGATTTTTGTACAATTAAGATACATATTACTATTTTACATTTAATTTTATAAAAATAAAATCTAATTTTTTTATAATAACCGGATTTTTAAACTTTAAAAGCCGGATTTTTGTACTTAAGGCTAAATTTTTATACTTTAAACAAGATTTATGTACTCTAAAGTTGATTTTATATACAAACCAACCGTATTTCTGTACATTTAAGATACATTTTAACAATTTACATTTAATTTAATACAAATAATACCGGATTTTTGTATTAAAAGCCAGATTTTTATACTTTTAACAGGATTTTTGTACAAACCGGCCAAATTTCTGTACAATTAAAATACATTTTAACAGTTTACATTTAAAGTTATAAAAATAAAATCAGATTTTGTTATTAATAGCCGGATTTTTGTACTTAAAGCTAGATTTTTATACTTTAAACTGGATTTTTGTATTCTTAGGCTAAATTTTTATACAAACCAACCAAATTTTTGTACATTCTAACAATTTACAATTAATTTAATAAAAATAGAGCCGGATTTTTGTATTTAAGGCCGAATTTTTCATTGGATTTTTTTGTTTTTAGCTAAATTTTTGTACTTTAACTGGATTTTTGTACAAATTGGCGGGATTTTTGTACAGTTAAGATACATTTTAACATTAAATATTTAATTTTATAAAAATAAAGTCAGATTTTTTAATTAGTAACCGAATTTTTAAACTTTAAAAGCCGGATTTTTGTACTTTAAGCTGGATTTTTATACTTTGAGTTGAATTTTTATATTTTAAGACCAAATTTTTATACAAACTGGCCGCATTTCTGTAGATTTAAGATACATTTTAATAACTTGCATTTAATTTAACAAAAATAAAGCCGGATTTTTGTATTAAAGGCCGGATTTTTATATTTTAAGTCAAATTTTTAAATTTTTAGTTAAATTTTCTGGATTTTTGTACAATTCGGCTGGATTTCTGTACAATTAAGATACATTTTAACGTTTTACATTTAATTTAGTAAAAATAAAGCCGGATTTTTGTATTAAAAGCCGGATTTTTGTATTAAAAGCCGGATTTTTATACTTTAAATGCCGGATTTTTATACTTTGAAAGCCAGATTTTTGTATTTTTAGCTGGATTTTTATACTTTAAACCCAATTTTTGTACTCTAAGGCTAAATTTTTATACAAATTGACCGGATTTCTGTAAAAAATAAAGCTTGATTTATGTATTAAAATCCGGATTTTTATGTTATTAGCCAGATTTTTGTGTTTTAAACTAAATTTTTGTACAAATTGGCCGGATTTCTGTACAATTAAGATACATTTTAACGTTTTACATTTAATTTAATAAAAATAAAGTAAGATATTTTATTAATAGCCGGATTTCTATAAGTTAAAAGCCGGATTTTTGTACTTTAGGTTAGATTATTATACTTTGAACCGGATTTTAGTACTCTAAGAATATTTTTTTTACAAATCAACCGGATTTCTGTACATTAAGGATACATTTTAACATTTAATTTAATAAAAATAAAGCCGGATTTTTGTATTAAAGACCGGATTTTTATAATTTAAGTCGGATTTTTATACTTTTAGCCGGAGTTTTGTACATTAAGCCGGATTTTTATACAAACTGGCTAGATTTCTGTACATTTTAACAATTTACTTTTAATTTAATTAAAATAATACCGGATTTTTGTATTAACGGCTGTATTTTTATATTTAATGCTGGATTTTTGTATTTTTAGCAAAACTTTTGTACTTTAAAATAAATGTTTGTACAATTTGGCGGGATTTTTGTTTAATTAAACACATTTTAACGTTTTACATTTAATTTTATAAAATCAAAGCTAAATTTTTATATTTAAGGCTAGATTTTTATGTTTTAATGCAAATTTTTATATTTTAAGCCGGATTTTTGTACTTTAAGACAAATTTTTTATACAAATTGACTGGATTTTAGTACTTTTAGGATACATTTTAACAGTTTGCATTTAATTTAACAAAAATAAAGCCGGATTTTTGTATTTAAAGCCGGATTTTTATATTTTACAACAAATTTTTATACTTTTAGCAAGATTTTTGTACTTTAAGCTGGATTTTTATACAAACTGTCTAGATTTAAGTACATTTAAAATACATTTTAACAATTTACATTTAATTTAAGGCCGGATTTTTGTATTAAAACCGGATTTTTATATTTTAATTTTTGTACTTCAAACAGCATTTTTGTACAAATTGGCAGAATTTTTGTTTAATTAAAATACATTTTAACATTTTACATTAAATTTTGTAAAAATAAAATCAGATTTTTTATTAATAGCCGGATTTTTAAACCTTAAACGCTGGATTTTTATACTTTAAGTCGGATTTTTGTTTTTTAAGGCCAAATTATCATACAAACCGGCTAGATTTTTGTACATTTAAAGTATATTTTAACAATTTACATTTAATTTAATAAAAATAAGGCCAGATTTTTGTATTAAAAGTAAGTTTTTTATATTTTAAGCCAAAATTTTAGCTAAATTATCGTACTTTAAACTAAATTTTTGTACAAATTGACCAGAATTTGTATAATTAAAATACATTTTAACATTTAATTTTGTAAAAATAAAGTCCGATTTTTTTGTAATAGCCGGATTTTTAAACTTTAAAAGCCAGATATTTGTACTTTAGGCTGGATTTTTATAATTTAAACCGGATTTTTGTACTTTAAGGCTAAATTTTCATATAAACTAACCGGATTTTTGTACGTTTTGGATACATTTTTAACAATTTACATTTAATTAAAATCAAATCCGGATTTTCGTATTAAAGACCGGATTTTTATATTTTAAGACAAATTTTTATACTTTTAGCCGAATTTAGCAAAATTGTATGCAAATTAGCTAGATTTCTGTACATTTAAAATACGTTTTAACAGTTCACATTTAATTTAATAAAAATAATGTCGGATTTTTGTATTAAAAACCGGATTTTTAGCCAGATTTTGGTATTTTAAACTGAACTTTTGTACAAATCGGCCGGATTTTTGTACAATTAAGTTACATTTTAACATTTTGCATTTAATTTTATAAAGTTTTGTACATTTACATTTAATTTAATAAAAATTAAGCTAGATTTTTGTATTAAAAGATGTTTTTTATATTTTAAGCCGGATTTTTATATTTTTAACCAATTTTTCGTACTTTAAACTAGATTTTTGTACAAAATTGGCCGGATTTCTGTACAATTAAGATACATTTTAACATTTTACAATTAATTTTATAGAAATAAAGTCAATTTTTTTTATTAATAGTCAGATTTTTAATCTTTAAAAGCCTAATTTTTGTACTAAAGGCTAGATTTTTATATTTTAAACCGGATTTTTGTAATTTAAAGCCAAATTTTTAAACAAACCGACCGTATTTTTGTACATTTAGAATACATTTTAACAATTTACATTTAATTTAATAAAAATAAAGCCGGATTTTTATATTAAAAACCGGATTTTTATATTTTAAGACGGATTCTTATACTTTTGGCCAAATTTTTGTGTTTTAAGTTACATTTTTATACAAACCAATTAGATTTCTGTACATTTAGAACATATTTTAAAAATTTACATTTAATTTAATAAAAATAAAGCCGGGTTTTTGTAATAAAAGCCGGATTTTTATATTTTAAGGCAAATTTTTATACTTTTAGTCAGATTTTTGTACTTTAAGTCGGATTTTTATACAAATTAGCTAGATTTTAGAACAATTAGAATACATTTTACTAGTTCACATTTATTTTAGTATTAAAGGCCGGATTTTTATATTTTAAGGCGGATTTTTATACTTAAGGCCGGACTTTTGTACTTTAAGCCGGATTTTTATTTAAATTAGCCAGATTTCTATTTATTTAGAATACATTTTAACAATTTATATTTAATTTAATAAAAATAAAGCCGGATTTTTGTATTAAAAGCCGGATTATTATATTTTTAGACGAATTTTTGTACTTTAAACTGAATTTTTCTACTTTAAGGCAAAATTTTCATGCAAACTGATCGGATTTTTGTACATTTAGGATAGATTTTAACAATTTTCATTTAATTTAATAAAAATAAAGTTGGATTTTTATATTAAAAGCCGGATTTTTATATTTTAAGATAGATTTTTATACTTTTAGCCGGATTTTTGAATTTTAAGACGAATTTTCATACAAACTGGTCAAATTTAGACTACATTTCAATAGTTTAACTTTAATTTAATAAAATTAAAACTGTATTTTTATATTTTAAGCCAAATTTTTATATTTTTAGCCGGATTTTTGTACTTTAAATTGCATTTTTATACTCTAAGGTTAAATTTTCATACAAACCAACCGAATTTCTATACATTTTAATAATTTACATTCAATTCAATAAAAATGAAGCCGGATTTTTGTATTAAAAGCCGGATTTTTATATCTTAAGGTAAATTTATATACTTTTAGTGGAATTTTTGTACTTTAAAACTGATTTTGATACAAACTGGCCAAATTTTTGTACATTTAGAATACATTTTAACAATTTACATTTAATTTAACAAAATATAAGCTAAATTTTTGTATTAATGGCCGGATTTTTAGATTTTGAGCCGGATTTTTATGTTTATAGCCAATTTTTTTTTACTTAAAAATAAATTTTTGTACAAATCGGCCAAATTTCTGTATAATTAAAATACGTTTTAACATTTTACATTTAATTTTATGAAAATAAAGTCAGATTTTTGTACTTTAGGCCGGATTTTTATACTTTAAACCGGATTTTTGTATTTTCAGGCAAAGTTTTTATACAAATCGATCAGATTTCTGTACTTTTAGAATACATTTTAACAAATTACATTTAATTCAATAAAAATGAAACCGGATTTTTGTATTACAAGCCGGATTTTTATATTTTAAGGCAATTTTTTATACTTTTAGCCGAATTTTTGTACTTTAAACCGGATTTTGATAGAAACTGGCTAGATTTCTGTACATTTAGAATACATTTTAACAATTTACATCTAATTTAATAAAAACAAAGCCGGATTTTTGTATTAAAGGCCGGATTTTTATCTTTTAAGCTAAATTTTTGTATTTTTATCTGGATTTTTGTACAAATCGGCCGGATTTTTGTACAATTAAAATATATTTTACCATTTTGTATAAAATTAAAGCCAGATTTTTTATTAATAAGCGGATTTTTAAACTTTAAAAGCCGGATTTTTGTACTTCAAGTCAGATTTCTGTATAACTTGGATTTAAAAATGATGTCCCGCAATCAATAAAGCATTTAACTTTTTAAAACTAACCAAGTGATCAAGAAATTAAATCACTTGGGTGGGTGGAAAAGGGATTTTAGTTGAAACCCATAAAAAATTGTTTTAAAACACAAATTAACTTAAAATTGCTCAGGAAAAACAGTTTATTACTGTTTAAATACATTTCTCGCTTAAAATTTATTAAATATTGATTGTAAGTATATTTATTAATTAAAATTGATTAAAAGTTCTTCATAAAATGCAAAAAATTATCTGAAAATTAATTTCAATGCAGTTGGAGTTGAGATAAAAATAAAAGCTTTTTGTCTTCAGTAATAGTCAGTTATTATTATTTTTTTGCATAAAATAAATAAAATTGCTCAGAAAATACTACTAAATTGTGTATATAACGTATTTATTGCTTAAATTAGATCTAAAATTGCCCAAAATTTATTAAAAAAATGTACCAAAAGTAACATTTTTATTATAAAATTGTTTATAAATTAATCACAACATTTTTGTGAATTAAAATGTATAAAAAATGGTACTAAAATGAAACTATTATAAAAAAAATTATAAAAATTTGTTTCAATTATAAAAACTTATTTAAATATTCAATTTTAATAAATAAATTTATTAAAAATATTTAATGCCTAATTGATTTTTTATGCTTTTTATTCTATATTAAATCAATCTTTATAAAATTGCAGAAGTTAAATTTTAAAAATAATCCAGGATTTATAAGTAAAGTATATTAGAGGCTAACATAAAAATAATAACGTAGCATAATGTACTAAACAAAAAGTCTGCAAAAAAAAAACATAATTAAAAAGAATATACTGAATATCATTAAAATCGTCTCATACAAAAATAACGTCTGCTAAATATAATTGATTTAAAATATTTGCTAACATTTAAAATTAAAAATAATATAAAACTAATTTAAATTAAACTCTAGGTGGGAACTAATCAAATTAACAATCAGTTAATTAATTTGTATCTGATTAACATTCCAGGTATGGAAATCATTTTAAAACTGGTTGTGTTGGGTTTGGGATGGATAGGGATGCATGATGCGTGGGGTTTGAGGGCGGCAATGCTTTGCAAATTTAATTTCAAAAAGTGGTGCATGCAATTAATAAAATATAATCAACTAATTTAACATGGGAAATAAATTAATGGTGTTTTGTGAATATATTAATAAAAGTTATTATCGATATTATGCTTGTCAACTAGAATCGTTTCAAGTACACTTTACGAGCATTATAAAACATAATATTTACGGTTCCCCAAACACACACTCAAAATGTTACTGTTTTTTATCATATTCATGTTTTAATTAATCAATTCATAAGTATTATGCAAAATTATGTATTTTTTTGATTAATTAAAATGGAATTTATTTGTAACAAAAAGCAAATTTTATGCTATACTTGGGAATAATATGCAATACAACTACAATTTTCAAAGAAACCTGTGGAAGTGTTATTCAATTAACATTAAGAGAATTAATACAAACTGGTTAAACTTTCTTGCTGTTCTTCTTAATAAGATAATACTACTATAAAATATCTTTAATAAGTTTTAAAATAATTGATAATATTTTAAATTAAAAAAAAAATTTTTGTCTAAAAAAATATAATAACCGTTCCACTAATAAAATTATCTATAAAACAAATACAAGTCAACAAATTTAAATCAAATAAGGTATAAAAAAAGTTTTAAAACAATTAATAATACTGGATTTTAATTTTAATTTTTTTTTTTTTTTAAACTATTTATATCTAAAAGTTACACTTATAAAATTGTCCATGAAACAAAAACGAATCGACAAATTTTAATCAAAATTGCTATAAAATATCTCTAATGAGTCTTAAAACAGTTAATGATATTGGATTTTAATATTTCGGTTTAAAAAATATTTTTTTGATTTTTTGAAAAATAATAATTTTTGTTGAAAGTATTCTTATAAAATTATTCATAAAACAAAAACGAATCGACAAATTTTAATAAAATTTGGTATAAAGTATCTTGAATAAGTCTTAAAACAATTGATAATACTTTATTGATGTATTTCAAATTTAAAACACACTTTTTTGATTTTTTTAATTACTAATAAAATTTACAACACAAATTTAAAAAATAATTTTTAAAATTAAAAAAAACTTGAAATTAATCAAAATAATATACGTAATGAAATATTTACTGCTTTTGAAAGTCATGTTACATATAACCCGGCGCATCCACCATTTCATTCAAACACACCACCGCACCCGTCCAATTACCACAAAGTAATAAACCGCAGCATTAATATTACAACTGATTTTTTATTATTAAGATGCAATAAAAAAATGATCATTATAAATAATTAGCAGACATAAAAAAAAAGCCAACACTTCAACCCATAATTAACGCGAACTTGTTAAGTGCATTTTGCCATTAATTTAGAAAAATTTGTTAACTCACCTTTTATGCGATTTTTTTTTTCTTTGTTAAGAAGTTGGACCACCAGTTGCTTCTTCTGCTATGTTCGGTTCAACAGGTACGAACGATTGTGGTAGAATGTGGCAGACTCGATGTTCTCTGGCTATATACGGGGCCTATCCATCCTACTCGTGTATCCCGATGTTGCGTCCTTCTTCTTCCCACAAGCCGTTCCCAGTCAGTTGTGCGTACATATCAGGAATTACGGGGAAATCGAATTATGATTAAACGCGATGTGGCTCTAATAATCCATTACATTGTCATTAAGCGCGATTTTATTATTTATTGCATAATGCAAATTGCATATTTGATCTATTTAGTATAATATTTATAGTGTAGGTTTTTCTGGTTAGTAATTGGGTGTGAATTTTTCTTTGCAGTTTTTTGTATTGATATAAAAATACATTGATTTGTTTAATTAATTATTAATTTAATTTGCTTGGAATGGAATAGAATAGAATTATTAATTAATAGCTTTTGTTACCGCAGAAATTTGCTTGCATTAAGACAATGAACGCCCACGTTCATACATTTAAGCTATAAGTGCTATAAATTATTGCATAATTTTTCATAAACTATGATAACAATAGAAATGTAATTGAAAATTAAAAAAATTTCAAAAATTTTGTTATAAAAACGCCACTGGTCTTGTTTTTTAATTAATTTTCATCAAACTTCTTGACAATTTTTTCAATTTTATGACTTTCTACATGAGGTTGATAGTAAATTTTTGAAAAAAAATTCTTCAAATTTTTTTTAGAAAAACGCTACTGGTCCTTACTTTTTGTTAATTTTTTCAAATTTTTTTGACTCATTTTGTAGTTATATAACCTTCTACATGATATTAGATAACTTGCAAAATTTTTGAAAACATAATTCTAAAATTTTTATTAGAAAAACGCCACTGGTCTTAATTTTTAACAAATGTTTACTAATTTTTTTGACATTTTTTTAATTTCATAAATTCCTTCTAAAATTTAGATAGTTTGCAAAAATTTTGAAAACAAATTTTAGCAAAATTTTGCTAGAAAAACGGCACTGGTCCTCACTTTCCGTTGATTTTCTCTAAACTTTTTGACTATTTTTTTAATTTTTTAACTTTCTAGTTGATGTTAAATAGTTTGCAACATTTTTGAAAACAATTTTTCAAAATTTTGTTAAAAAAACGATACTGGTCTTCACTTTTCCTTAATTTTTCCTAATTTTTTTGACTATTTTTTTAGTTATATAACCTACTACATGAAATTAGATAGTTTGGAAAAAAATTAAAAACCAATTTCTAAAAATTTTGTTACAAAAACGCTATGGTCTCAGTTTTTAATAAATGTTTACTAATTTTTTTGACATTTTTTCAATTTCATAAATTCCTTCTTAAATTTAGATAGTTTGCAAAAATTTTGAAAACAAGTTTTAGCAAAATTTTGTTAGAAAAGCTCCACTGGTCCTCACTTTCCGTTAATATTCTCTAAATTTGTTGACTATTTTTTTAATTTTTTAACTTTCTACTTAAATTTAGATAGTTTGCAAAATATTTGAAAACAGTTTTTTAAAATTTTGTTAAAAAAACGATACTGGTCTTCACTTTCCCTTAACTTTTCCTAAATTTTTTGACTATTTTTTTAGTTATATAACCTACTACATGAAATTAGATAGTTTGGAAAAAATTTAAAAACAAATTTCTAACAATTTTGTTACAAAAACGCCACTGGTCTTAGTTTTTAATAAATGGTAACTAATTTTTTTGACATTTTTTCAATTTCATAAATTCTTTCTTAAATTTAGATAGTTTGCAAAAATGTTGAAAACAAGTTTTAGCAAAATTTTGTTAAAAAAACTCCACTGGTCCTCACTTTCCGTTAATATTCTCTAAATTTGTTGACTATTTTTTTAATGTTCTAACTTTCTACTTGAATTTAGATAGATAGTTTGCAAAATTTTTGAAAACAATTTTTTTAAATTTTGTTAAAAAAACGATACTGGTCTTCACTTTCCCTTAACTTTTCCTAAATATTTTGACTATTGTTTTAGTTATATAACCTACTACATGAAATTAGATAGTTTGGAAAAAATTTAAAAACAAATTTCTAAAAATTTTGTTACAAAAACGCTACTGGTCTTAGTTTTTAATAAATGTGAACTAATTATTTTGACATATTTTTAATTTCATAAATTCCTTCTTAAATTTAGATAGTTTGCAAAAATTTTGAAGACAAGTTTTAGCAAAATTTTGTTAGAAAAGCGTCACTGGTTCTCACTTTCCGTTGGTTTTCTTTAAATTTTTTGACTATTTTTTTAATTTTTTAACTTTCTACTTGATGTTAAATAGTTTGCAACATTTTTAAAAACAATTTTTCAAAATTTTGTTAAAAAAACGATACTGGTCTTCACTTTCCTTTAACTTTTCCTCAATTTTTTGACTATTTTTTTAGTTATATAACCTACTTCATGAAATTAGAGAGTTTGGAAAAAATTTAAAAATAAATTTCTAAAAATTTTGTTACAAAAACGCCACTGGTCTTTGTTTTTAATAAATGTTTACTAATTTTTTTGACATTTTTTTAATTTCATAAATTTCTTCTTAAATTTAGATAGTTTTCAAAAATTTTGAAAACAAGTTTTTGCAAAATTTTGTTAGAAAGGCGTTACTGGTTCTTACTTTCCGTTGGTTTTCTCTAAATTTTTTGACTATTTTTTTAATTTTTTAACTTTCTACTTAAATTTAGATAGTTTGGAACATTTTTGAAAACAAGTTTTTCAAAATTTTATTAGAAAAACGCCACTGGTCTTACTTTTTAATAAAAGCTCATTAATTTTTTTGACATTTTGTTAGTTTTATAACCTCGTTTGCAAAATTTTTAAAACAATTTTTTAAAATGTTCTTAGATAAACGCCACTGGTCCTCACTTTCAGTTGATTTTCTTTAAATTTTTTGACAATTTTTTTAATTTTTTAACTTTTTACTTGTATTTAGATAGATTGGAACATTTTTTAAAACAAGTTTTTTAAAATTTTGTTAGAAAAACGCCACTGGTCCTCACTTTCCGTTGATTTTCTTTAAATTTTTCTACTATTTTTTTAATTTTTTAACTTTCTACTTGAATTTAGATAATTTGGAACATTTTGAAAACAAGTTTTTCAAAGTTTTGTTAGAAAAACGTTACTGGTCCTTACTTTTCTTTAATTTTTCTTAAATTTTTTGACTATTTTTTCAGTTATATAACCTATTACATAAGATTAGATGGTTTGCACACTTTTAAAAAAATATTTTTTTATTTTTTTTTAGAAAAGCGCCACTGATCTTAGTTTTTAATAAATGTTTACTGATCTTAGTTTTATAATAAATATTTATTAATTTTTTAACATTTTTTTTAATTTTATAACCTCCTACTTGAGTTTAGATAGTTTGCAAAATTTTTGAAAACAAGTTTTTCAAAATTTTGTTAGAAAAACGCCACTGGTCCTTAATTTTTATTAATTTTTTCTATTTTTTTTTTTACTATTTTTTTAATTATATAACTTACTACATCAGATTAGATAATTTCCAAATTTTTAAAAACAAATTTCTAAAGATTTTATTAGTAAAACGCCACTGGTCTTAGCTTTTAATAAATGCTCACTAATTTTGTTGACATTTTGTTAGTTTTATAACCTCATACTTAAATTTAGATAATTTGCAAAATTTTTAAAAACAATTTTTTAAAATTTTGTTAGAAAAACGCCACTGGTCCTCACTTTCCGTTAATTTTCTCTAAATTTTTTGACTATTTTTTTAATTTTTTAACTTTTTACTTGTATTTAGATAGTTTGGAACATTTTTGAAAACAAATTTTTCAAAATTTTGTTAGAAAAACGCCACTGGTCCTCACTTTCCGTTGATTTTCTTTAAATTTTTTGATTAATTTTTTAATTTTTTAACTTTCTACTTGAATTTGGATAATTTGGAACATTTTGAAAACAAGTTTTTCAAAATTTTGTTAGAAAAACATTACTGGTCCTTAGTTTTCTTTAATTTTCCTTAAATTTTTTGACTATTTTTTCAGATATATAACCTATTACGTGAGATTAGATGGCTTGCAACTTTTTTAAAAACAAATTTTTAAATTTTTTTTTAGAAAAGCGCCACTGGTCTTAGTTTTTAATAAATGTTTACTAATTTTTTTGACATTTTTTCAATTTCATAAATTCTTTCTTAAATTTAGATAGTTTGCAAAAAAATTTAAAACAATTTTTGGCAAAATTTTGTTAGAAATGCGCCACTGGTCCTCACTTTCCGTTGATTTTCTTTAAATTTTTTGACAATTTTTCAAATTTTTTAACTTTCTACTTGATGTTAAATAGTTTGCAACATTTTTGAAAACAATTTTTCTAAATTTTGTTAAAAAAACGATACTGGTCTTCACTTTCCCTTAACTTTTTCTAAATATTTTGACTATTTTTTTAGTTATATAACCTACTACATGAAATTAGATAGTTTGGAAAAAAATTAAAAACAAATTTCTAAAAATTTTGTTACAAAAACGCCACTGGTCTTAGTTTTTAATAAATGTTTACTAATTTTTTTGACATCTTTTCAATTTCTTAAATTCCTTCTTAAATTTAGATAGTTTGCAAAAATTTTGAAAACAAGTTTTAGCAAAATTTTGTTAGAAAAGCGTCACTGGTCCTTACTTTCCGTTGGTTTTCTCTAAATTTTTTAACTATTTTTTTAATTTTTTAACTTTCTACTTGAATTTAGATAGTTTGCAAAATTATTGAAAACAATTTTTCAAATTTTTTTTAAAATAACGATACTGGCTTTCACTTTCCCTTAGCTTTTCCTAAATATTTTGACTAATTTTTTAGTTATATAACCCACTACATGAAATTAGATAGTTTGGAAAAAAAATAAAAACAAATTTCTAAAAATTTTGTTACAAAAACGCCACTGGTCTTAGTTTTTAATAAATATTTACTAAATTTTTTGACATTTTTTTAATTTCTGAACCTTCTACTTAAATTTAGATAAATTACAAAAAAATTGAAAGCAGGTTCTAGCAAAATTTTGTTAGAAAAATGCAACTGGTCCTTACTTTCCGTTGATTTTCTTTAAATTTTTTGACTATTTTTTTAAATTCTTAACTTTCTACTTAAATTTAGATAGTTTGGAACATTTTTGAAAACAATTTTTCAAAATTTTGTTAAAAAAACGTTACTGGTCTTCACTTTCCCTTAACTTTTCCTAAATTTTTTGACTATTTTTTTAGTTATATAACCTACTACATGAAATTAGATAGTTTGGAAAAAATTTAAAAACAAATTTCTAAAAATTTTGTTACAAAAACGCTACTGGTCTTAGTTTTTAATAAATGTTTACTAATTTTTTTGACATTTTTTTAATTTCAGAACCTTTTACTTAAATTTAGATAAATTACAAAAATTTTGAAAGCAGGTTCTTGCAAAATTTTGTTAGAAAAACGCCACTGGTCTTTACTTTCCTTTAATTTTCCCTAAATGTTTTGACTAAATTTTTAATTTTATAACCATCTAATTGAATTTAGAAAGTTTGCAACATTTTTGAAAACAGGTTTTTACAAAATTTTGTTAGAAAAATGCCACTGGTCCTTACTTTTTGTTAATTTTTTCTAAATTTTTTGACTATTTTTTAAATTATATAATCTATTACATGAGATTAGATAGTTTGCAAAATTTTTAAAAACAAATTTTTAAAAATTTTATTATAAAAACGCCACTGGTCTTAGTTTTTAATAAATGCTCACTAATTTTTTTGACATTTTGTTAGTTTTATAACCTCCTACTTGAATTTAGATAATTTGCAAAACTTTTGAAAACAAGTTTTTTAAAATTTTGTTAGAAAAACGCCACTGGTCCTCACTTTCCGTTGATTTTCTTTAAATTTTTTTACTATTTTTTTAATTTTTTAACTTTCTACTTGAATTTAGATAATTTGGAACATTTTGAAAACAAGTTTTTCAAAATTTTGTTAGAAAAACGTTACTGGTCCTTACTTTTTCTTTAATTTCTCTTAAATTTTTTTGACTATTTTTTCAGTTATATAACCTATTACATAAGATTAGATGGTTTGCAACACTTTTAAAAAAATAATTTTTTAATTTTTTTTAGAAAAGCGCCACTGGTCTTAGTTTTTAATAAATGTTTACTAATTTTTTAATATTTTTTTTAATTTTATAACCTCCTACTTGAGTTTAGATAGTTTGCAAAATTTTTGAAAACAAGTTTTTCAAAATTTTGTTAGAAAAACGCCACTGGTCCTTAATTTTTGTTAATTTTTTCTAATTTTTTTTACTATTTTTTTAATTATATAACTTACTACATCAGATTAGATAATTTCCAAATTTTTAAAAACAAATTTCTAAAGATTTTATTATTAAAACGCCACTGGTCTTAGCTTTTAGTAAATGCTCACTAATTTTGTTGACATTTTGTTAGTTTTATACCTCATACTTAAATTTAGATAATTTGCAAAAATTT
The DNA here is from genome assembly GCA_963932245.1 of Tachinus rufipes. NCBI lineage: Eukaryota > Metazoa > Arthropoda > Insecta > Coleoptera > Staphylinidae > Tachinus > Tachinus rufipes. Next base: position 1,600,550 of record OZ010743.1, on the reverse strand, counting down.
TAAAAACAATTTTTTAAAATTTTGTTAGAAAAACGCCATTGGTCCTCACTTTCCGTTGATTTTCTCTAAATTGTTTGACTATTTTTTTAATTTTTTAACTTTTTACTTGTATTTAGATAGTTTGGAACATTTTTGAAAACAAATTTTTCAAAATTTTGTTAGAAAAACGCCACTGGTCCTCACTTTCCGTTGATTTTCTCTAAATTTTTTGACTATTTTTTTAATTTTTTAACTTTTTACTTGTATTTAGATAGTTTGGAACATTTTTGAAAACAAATTTTTCAAAATTTTGTTAGAAAAACGCCACTGGTCCTCACTTTCCGTTCATTTTCTTTAAATATTTTGATTAATTTTTTAATTTTTTAACTTTCTACTTGAATTTAGATAATTTGGAACATTTTGAAAACAAGTTTTTCAAAATTTTGTTAGAAAAACGTTACTGGTCCTTAGTTTTCTTTAATTTTCCTTAAATTTTTTGACTATTTTTTCAGATATATAACCTATTACGTGAGATTAGATAATTTCCAAAATTTTAAAAACAAATTTTTAAAAATTTTATTAGAAAAACGTCACTGGTCTTAGCTTTTAATAAATGCTCACTAATTTTTTTGACATTTTGTTAGTTTTATAACTTTCTAGTTGAATTTAGATAATTTGCAAAATTTTTAAAACAACTTTTTAAAATTTTCTTAGAAAAACGTCACTGGTCCTCACTTTCCGTTGATTTTTTTTAAATTTTTTGACTATTTTTTTAATTTTTTAACTTTCTACTTAAATTTAGGTAATTTGGAACATTTTTGAAAACAAGTTTTTCAAAATTTTGTTAGAAAAACGTTACTGGTCCTTAGTTTTCTTTAATTTCCCTTAAATTTTTTGACTATTTTTTCAGATATATAACCTATTACGTGAGATTAGATAGTTTCCAAAATTTTTAAAAACAAATTTTTAAAATTTTTATTAGAAAAACGCCGCTGGTCTTAGTTTTTAATAAATGCTCACTAATGTTTTTGACATTTTGTTAGTTTTATAACTTCCTACTTGAATTTAGATAATTTGCAAAATTTTTAAAACAATTTTTCAAAATTTTCTTAGAAAAACGCCACTGGTCCTCACTTTCCGTTTATTTTCTTTAAATTTTTTGACTAATTTTCTAATTTTTTAACTTTCTACTTGAATTTAGATAATTTGGAACATTTTTGAAAACAAGTTTTTCAAAATTTTGTTAGAAAAACGTTACTGGTCCTTAGTTTTCTTTAATTTCCCTTAAATTTTTTGACTATTTTTTCAGATATATAACCTATTACGTGAGATTAGATAGTTTCCAAAATTTTTAAAAACAAATTTTTAAAATTTTTATTAGAAAAACGCCGCTGGTCTTAGTTTTTAATAAATGCTCACTAATGTTTTTGACATTTTGTTAGTTTTATAACCTCCTACTTGAATTTAGATAATTTGCAAAATTTTTAAAACAATTTTTCAAAATTTTCTTAGAAAAACGCCACTGGTCCTCACTTTCCGTTTATTTTCTTTAAATTTTTTGACTAATTTTCTAATTTTTTAACTTTCTACTTGAATTTAGATAATTTGGAACATTTTTGAAAACAAGTTTTTCAAAATTTTGTTAAAAAAACACAAATGGTCTTAATTTTTAACTAATTTTTGTTACATTTTTTGACATATTTTTTAATTTCATAACCTCCTACATGATTTTAGATAGTTTTAGATATTTTCAAAAACAAATTTTCAAAAATTTTGTTAAAAAAACGCCACTGGTCTTAACTTTTAATAAATTTTTTGACATATTTTTTTAAATTTCATAACCTCCTACATGATTTTAGATAGTTTTGGATATTTACAAAAACAAATTTTTAAAAATTTTATTAAAAAAAAACGCCACTGGTCTTAATTTTTAACTAATTTTTGTTACATTTTTTGACGTATTTTTTAATTTCATAACATCCTACATGATTTTAGATAGATTAAGATATTTTCAAAAATAAATTTTCAAAAATTTTGATAAAAAAACGCCACTGGTCTTAATTTTAAATTGATTTATGTTATATTTTTTGACATATTTTTTAATTTCATAACCTCCTACATAATTTTAGATAGTTTTAGATATTTTCAAAAACAAATTTTCAAAAATTTTGTTTAAAAACGCCACTGGTCTTAATTTTTAACTAAATTTTTTAAAATTTTTTTACATATTTTTAACTTCATAACCTCCTACATGATTTTAAATGTTATGGATATTTACAAAAACAAATTTTTAAAAATTTTATTAAAAAAAACGCCACTGGTCTTAATTTTTAACAAATTTTTATTAAATTTTTTGACATTTTTTTTTATTTTATAACCTCCTACTTGTTTTTGATAATTTGCAAAATTTTCAAAAGTAAATTTCCAAAAACTTTGTTAAAAAACGCCACTGGTCTTAAATTTGAAATAATTTTTATAAAATTTTTTGATATATTATTTATTTTAGTTTTTATGTTCTGATAAATCAATATCTTTGCTACCAATATTAAAATTGCATTAGAATACAAACTGCAATCCGATAAAATTGCATCATCATCGATAATTAATGAATACGAAATGTCCCTGCAGATGCATCCAATCACTATGAAACAAAAATATTGTTATTATTATTATTATTATAAAAAAAAATCGTCGATACGCACAATGCGCATTTGATGACGATTAGACCTTATGTAAATATTTGACGCATATTTTGACTATACAGCGCCAATTACCTTGCAAAAACATAGCATATGGTTAGATTAACTCGTGCTTATAGTGAATGATCAAACAGCCGTCACTATCAATGCACTAATTCTTATTAACGACCCTAAAAAAAAAAAACAGATATATAATGCATATATATTATTAAAGTATGTGTGTGAGTGAGGAATTATTTGATAAACATAAAATGAGATTATTTGTAATTAATTTGTATGATAACATGTTAACATCAATTGACGTTACTGTTTTATTGTAGCTTTAATTTGTTCTGTTCAATATTTTTTTATGATTAACAAATACTGAACGACCTTCGATGAGTATATTTTGATTGTTTCTAACACTTTATAAATATAAATTTATTTCTTAATATTATACAGGGTATTTAGACGTGTAACAAAATGCAAAAAATATATTTGAGTTTAGAAAAATAAAAATGCAAACTTTAGTTTAAATTGTTATATAATAATAAATTGTTACGATTTGGTCATAATCCTTTATTCTCTATACACATTGAATGGTTTTTTAAATTTAAAATGTTATAAAAATTGTTTTTAGATATTAATTTTTAGATTTGTATTTGAAGCATTTTTTCAAAATTCAAATTTTGTTTCTTGTTGCACTTATCTGTAAAACCCTGCATATATTATACATTAAATGTTTAAATCTAATTATGTAGCGACCTAAATTGAATGAAATAATCAATCAAAACTTTAATAAATAAGAAAATTAATATTGTTTGGACATCTGTTAATGCAATGTGGAACTAGAAGCTTTCTAATAATGAATAAAGATGGCGCCAGCAAAACAATAGTGGTTACTGCTACATTATTTAACTAAAATGAAATATATTTGCTTATTTTATATTTAAATATCAGTCAATTGAACTAAATAGTAAATAGTAATAACAATAAATGATATAGGTTATGTAGAGGTGAATTAAAATACTTTTATATGCTGTGAGAAGTATTTTAATTCACCTCTACATAACCTATATAATAAAATATATGCACAAGATCAACTCAACTAATAAATTATATGATTCAAATTAGTTAAATTTTTAATATTTTGATAGTTTGTGATTGGATTTAGCTGTTTTTGACATGTTATGTATAGATTTCAGCAATTTCAACAACTTATATTAAAATTTCACTATTTTTGAAATTTTATGAAATAAGTTTTGCAAAAAAATTTGATAATAGAGTTCATCAGTAAATTTTTGACTTAAGTTTTGCAATTTTCAATAGTTAGAAATGATGAAATTGTACGTTTTTTTTTCTAAAAACGGTAAAGGAACCCGTCTAAATGTTTTTTGATAATCAATTATTTATAAAATCCTTGAATCCAAGCATGAAGTATACAAATCCGACCGCAAAACGCATAAATCCGGCCATAAAACGCATAAACATAGCTTCAAAATTATTGATTAAAATACAAAAATATTTATTTATCCATAAAACAAACAAATCCGGCCACAAAACGCACAAATCCGGTTTCATTTTTTTAAATATAAGTTTATAAATGTTTTTTGATAATTATTTATTTATAAAATCCATAAATCCAAGCATAAAATACACAAATCCGGCCGCAAAACGCATAAATCTGGCCATAAAACGCATAAATTTAGCTTCAAAACTATTGATTAAAATACAAAAATGATCTCTGATATTTATTTATCCATAAAACAAAAAAATTCGGCCACATAACGCACAAATCCGGTTTCAATTTTTTAAATATAAATTTATAAATGATTTTTGATAATTATTTATGTATAAAATCCATAAATCCATGCATGAAGTACACAAATCCGGCCGCAAAACGCTTAAATCCGGCATAAATTTAGCTTCAAAATTATTGATTAAAATACAAAAATTCTCTCTGATATTATTTATTCATGAAACAAAACGCATAAATCTGGTTTAAATTTTTCATCCATAAAACCTACAAATTGGTTTATGAGATTCATAAATATCCAGCCATAAAACATATACACAGCCGAAAACGACATTAATAAATTTACAATTTAAATTTATTACGCTTAGCGGCATCTATGGTAATATTTATTTACTACATTTTAGTTACTACTTCATTATGGTTGGTAAACTAGGATGCAATATAGGTTGCATATTTTCGTTTCTAACTTCACTATAATTGGTAAGTTAGACAGCTGTGATTCTGCTACAAAGTAGCTAGCCTGTCTTATCAACTATAATGAAATTAGGAATATATCATAATAGTGCTGACATCTGTTATTGATTTAATTTAATATGATACGTCAAATAATTTGTGGTTATGTAAAAAGCTTAAAAAAATCAAAACAATGGAATTATCAGTAGTGGAATCAAACATATTGAAAAATGAAGACGATTTGGTGGTGAATTTTTTATGCGACATTAATTCCATATGTAGAGTATGTTTGGAAAAGAACCAAAATAACGAACACATGTACAATATATTTGAAAAAGTACAATTACATCTAAGCACTATGATAATGTCCTGTGCTTCAGTGCAGGTAAACAAACATAAATATCATCAACAAAACAATACAATTTAATAATTTAAGATACTGGAAGGTGATGGTTTACCAAATGTTATATGCCAGAAATGTATGACGAAATTAAATCAAGCCTGGCAATTTAAAAATCAATGCGAATTATCCGACTCGAAATTACGAACATTTTTTAATGGAACCCAAACATTAGCCACTACTATTGATGTGCTCGATTTAAAAGAACAATGTAAAAATGAAGATATTATCGATTACGGATACAATAATATAATTGAACAAAATGTAATTAAATTGTAGTCATTTTAAATCAATTTATTTAATTAATTTTTTATTAGATTATAAACGAAGATGATAAGAAAGTAAAGAAACGAGCACGACCAAAATCGGACAAATGTAAAGAACAAAAGTCGCATCAATGTGATACATGCGGCAAAACATTCAACCGGAAAGAGTATTTAACACAACACATACGAATACATACAGGTTCGTTGCTAAAATAAAATTTTATTTTATTGATTATTGTATTACAGGTGAAAAACCGTATCGTTGTCATTTATGCGAAAAAAGGTTTGTTAATTCAGGCCATTTAACGACGCATATGCGAACACATACTGGAGAAAAACCACATAATTGTAATTTATGTCCGAAAGCATTTTCAACACGACAGGAATTACAAAAACATACGATGGTAAATTAATTTAATTAAAATATGATTCTATTAACGATAAATTTTTTTTAGGTTCACAATGGTGATAGACCATTTGTTTGTAAAATGTGTGGAAAATGTTTTGGCAGTTCCAGTAATTTATATTCTCATTTAAAGCATCATACGGGAGAGAAAAATTTTACTTGTGAACATTGCGGGAAGCCATTTTATACAAAGCAGGAATTGAAGCAACATATTGTTGTGCATACTGGAGAGAAGGCATTTTTATGCGAACTTTGTAATAAACGCTTTTCGCAAATTGCTCATTTACGTAGACATTCCAAGTTGCATAAAAACGTGCAATAATTTTTATTTTATTAATGACTTACTACAAAATGTCGTACTATTTTCATTTATTTATTATTTATAAATGCAATAAATTTATTAATTATTTAATAAAGAATGTATATTTAACATGTTTTTTTATTTATTTTGTTGAAAACTGCGCGTTCGTTTCGCCAATATCACTGAAATTTTGATCATTTGGTGATGATAAATTAAACGAATTTGGTGACATAAATTTAAAAATATGGCGAGTAATGAATAAAACAATTTGAGATAAAGTGAAATTGGTCGTTCTTTGTTATGTATCATGTTAAACAATAATTAAGTAATATTTTAGGTCATTATCAAGTGATCAAAATTTCAGTGATATTGGCGAAACGAACGCGCCTATTGCTACAATGATATATGATGTTAATTTGGTTGCATAAACAATTTTGCATTTTAACCAAAAAGTTCTATCAACAATAATCGTTCATACTTGTCTGGGATTTGAAATTTCAAATCAATTGTCAATTTTTTGCCGGATAATTATCCGGCAAAAAATTGACAGTTCCAATGCTTCAGAATACAAATTCATTAATTATTTATCAAGTAACTAATAAAGATAGTTCATTGCAAATTTGATTAAAACTAGTCGATTAGTTTTTGCTTTATTTAAGGTTTTATCCAAAAATTTGCTACATTCAAATTCAAAATGTTGAATAAAAATTGTTAAAAGTGCATATTGCAATTTTTGAAGTTGGCAACCATTAAAGCGTTCAATAGAGATAGTTCATGGCAAATTTGTTTAAAATGTATCAATTAGTTTTTGTTTTATTTAAGTTTTGTCCAAAAAAATTCTACATTCGAATTCAAAATGTTGGAAAAAACTTGTTAAAAGTGCAATATTGCAATTTTTGAAGTTGGCAATTATTAAAGCGTTCAATAGAGACACTTCATGGCAAATTTGTTTAAAATATATCGATTAGTTTTTGTTTTATTTAAGTTTGTATCCAAAAATTTGCTACAGTCAAATTCAAAATGTTGAATAAAAATTGTTAAAAGTGCATATTGCAATTTTTGAAGTTGGCAACCATTAAAGCGTTCAATAGAGATAGTTCATGGCAAATTTGATTAAAATGTATCGATTAGTTTTTGTTTTATTTAAGTTTTTATCCAAAAATTTGCTACATTCAAATTCAAAATGTTGAATAAAAATTGTTAAAAGTGCATATTGCAATTTTTGAAGTTGGCAACCATTAAAGCGTTCAATAGAGATAGTTCATGACAAATTTGTTTAAAATGTATCGATTAGTTTTTGTTTTATTTAAGTTTTGTCCAAAAAAATTCTACATTCGAATTCAAAATGTTGGAAAAAACTTGTTAAAAGTGCAATATTGCAATTTTTGAAGTTGGCAATTATTAAAGCGTTCAATAGAGACACTTCATGCCAAATTTGTTTAAAATATATCGATTAGTTTTTGTTTTATTTAAGTTTGTATCCAAAAATTTGCTACAGTCAAATTCAAAATGTTGGAAAATAATATTAAAAGTGCAATACTGCAATTTTTGAAGTTGGCAACCATTAAAGCGTTCAATAGAGATAGTTCATGGCAAATTTGATTAAAATGTATCGATTAGTTTTTGTTTTATTTAAGTTTTTATCCAAAAATTTGCTACATTCAAATTCAAAATGTTGAATAAGGGTGCAGTCTCACTGCACCACCGCCACCAACTATCACCGTTTGCCACTAACCACCAAAATGTACTACGGTCTCACTGCAGCCACTGGTGACCACCAAATATTTAAATTTCCCACTCTTTTCTATGTCAGTGGAAGAATGCTATATTTATATATTTATATTTCGGGCCTTATATTTACTAATGTAATTAGTTTATCAATGTCGGATGGTGTCCATGTTTCTCTCATGTTACCGTTATTACAATTCTCAAATATCAAAGCGAAAATGACAGATTATGTTTTGATTTGTAAAATATCAAGTTAGTATGTTTCAAATGACGATCAACCGTTGCCGCGCAACCACCAACCGATTTGAAATTATGAAACGGTGGTTACCAAATGACAGATGCCGGCGAGAATAGTGAATCAGTGGGACCGTCGCCATATGATTTAACGTGTTCGAATTTTAGTTGGTGGCGGTGGGTGGTGCAGTGAGACTGCAGCCTAAAAATTGTTAAAAGTGCATATTGCAATTTTTGAAGTTGGCAACCATTAAAGCGTTCAATAGAGATAGTTCATGGCAAATTTGTTTAAAATGTATCGATTAGTTTTTGTTTTATTTAAGTTTTGTCCAAAAAAATTCTACATTCGAATTCAAAATGTTGGAAAAAACTTGTTAAAAGTGCAATATTGCAATTTTTGAAGTTGGCAATTATTAAAGCGTTCAATAGAGACACTTCATGCCAAATTTGTTTAAAATATATCGATTAGTTTTTGTTTTATTTAAGTTTGTATCCAAAAATTTGCTACAGTCAAATTCAAAATGTTGGAAAATAATATTAAAAGTGCAATACTGCAATTTTTGAAGTTGGCAACCATTAAAGCGTTCAATAGAGATAGTTCATGGCAAATTTGATTAAAATGTATCGATTAGTTTTTGTTTTATTTAAGTTTTTATCCAAAAATTTGCTACATTCAAATTCAAAATGTTGAATAAAAATTGTTAAAAGTGCATATTGCAATTTTTGAAGTTGGCAACCATTAAAGCGTTCAATAGAGATAGTTCATGGCAAATTTGTTTAAAATGTATTGATTAGTTTTTGTTTTATTTAAGTTTTGTCCAAAAAAATTCTACATTCGAATTCAAAATGTTGGAAAAAAATTGTTAAAAGTGCAATATTGCAATTTTTGAAGTTGGCAACTATTAAAGCGTATAATAGAGATAGTTCATGGCAAATTTGTTTAAAATGTATCGATTAGTTTTTGTTTTATTTAAGTTTGTATCCAAAAATTTGCTACAGTCAAATTCAAAATGTTGGAAAATAATATTAAAAGTGCAATACTGCAATTTTTGAAGTTCGCAACCATTAAAGCGTTCAGTAGAGATAGTTCATGGCAAATTTGATTAAAATGTATTGATTAGTTTTTGTTTTATTTAAGTTTTTATCCAAAAAAATTCTACATTTGAATTCAAAATGTTGGAAAAAATGGCTAAAGGTGCAATACTGCAATTTTTGAAGTTGGCAACTATTAAAGCATTCAATAGAGATATTTCATGGCAAATTTGTTTAAAATGTATTGATCAATTCAAATTACACTATAGTAATTATGAGCTAGAGTGACTTACCCACTCAAGTGTTGGTCATTAAGAAATTTAAAATCATTCTTCCTTCTTAGACTAAGAGACTTTTAACACTGACAGAATGGAGAAACTCCAGCTTAAACTGACAATTAAAACTGTCTTTTAAAAACTTAATAAATTACATAATCAAATAAATTGAGTAAATATAAAAAAAAAATCATTAATTACCTTAATATTATATCCATCGATGCCAAATTAAATCCTTTAATATAATGCACTAACACTTAAACCACAAAACACGATCAATTAAATACACAACACATCACACCAGCGCGACCGTAAAACACTGACTGAGCTCGTGCTGCGCGGACATCGTTTAAATAGCCTCGGTTCCCAACGGTCAATGAGTGGGAGAACCGAAGCTATATAAGCGATGTCCGCGCGAGCTCAGTACGTAGTTTTCAGTCGCGCAGATGTGATGTGTTGTGCAGTACAGTGCTTCTAATGTTAAGTGCATATTATTCTTAGTTCACGCACGGATTTGTAATGCTATGCTTCTCTTTCATGACATGCTAAGTTCACGCCAATTTATTATGATCGGTAAGATAGATTACTTTGTAGCAGAATCACAGCAATCTAACTTACCAACCATGGTGAAGTTAGGAATGAAATATATGCAACCTATACTGTATTCTAACATACCAACCATAGTGAAGCTAGAAATGAAATCCAAAAATAAAGGATTGAAACCAAACTAAAATATAATAGATGTCGCTACTTAAAATCACCTGATTAGTAGCCCCCTAACCACACTTTAGTTAATTTCTTGATCTATTTATATAATTTATCAACACAATCAACTGATTAATAATATGTTATCACAATGGAAGTATTAACAAATTTAAAAGAACTTTTACATAATCGAATCCCTTTATCACCGAATGAAAAACTTAATTCCACATTAAATTCCGATGCCGGTGCTGAAATATTGTCCCATTTCCAAAATCAATGGAAAGAATTGCATGAAATTAATGAAACCAATGCAGAATCTGCAAGCAAATTAGCTGAAACCATCGATAAATTACATTCCGTTGTTGTAACCCAAAATGAAAGTATTTGTAAAATTAACACGTTTCTAACAGCAACACCAAATATAAAAGATACTATAGAAACATGCGCTAAACAAATCAATAATTTACACGATAGTTTTGAAACTGTTGAAAAAGCTTTGATTCAATTAGAAGATATAATTGAACGATGCGAATTAGAACAGATGAAACATAATCATCGCTATCAGCTTGCATTATATAAAGAAAAGAAACTAGGTAAGTTGATTAATTAGTTGGTAATTTAATAATAATTTTATTTATTTTTAGCTAATTTAGAATCGGCTCGATCTGATTTTTCAACTAAACATGCTCAGAATATTATCGAATATGAATTGAAACAAAAGAAAGCATTAAGAGAGAGACAACAAGTATTTCAGGAAGCTTTTAATAATGATTTGGAAACTTATAAAACAATGGGAGCGATACCAAGTAAGATTTATTTACAAATGTGGTTATGATATTAACAATTTGTTTTTAGAAATAGATGCTATTAAGACTCAACCGAGTGCCTTGTTAGAAGAGATTCAATTGGATATCGATGATAAAGAATTGAATGATTTTTTAAATGATAATTGAATATTTATGGATGGGATATTATATTTTTTTATTAGAAATTAGTACAAATGTGAGATTATATATTGATGTTAACATATTTTTATAATTATTTAGTCTAAATATGAAAATAAATTGTTATTTCTATTCAGAAATTATTTTTGGATGTACGCAATCTATTATAGTCATCTAACTTACCGGCCACAATAGTTTTGGTTTATATCTAAACTATAACGCGTTACTACGTTTAATATAGAGATGGCACTAGATGAGATTTTAAAATTTATCAACACAACACGCAAACATAACCTAAAAGTGTTTCTGCTTGCAATATGTATTACTAATTATTGCAAAGAAATTTATCAATTTAAACAATGTCTGACGCATGGGATGAAATCCAAGCTGTCAAAAGCAAACGCAACAGTCTCCGTGAACGTTTAGAAAAACGCAAAAAGGAGCGTGAAGGTATTTTAGGTTTAAACTCAAATTCTGGGTTATCTTCACCAGGTAATCCATTAGACAACAATTCCACTGCTACATCATCAGCAAATAAGGATGATATTAAAAATGATTTATTGGAAGAAATGAAAATCGATCCGGAATTAGAACGAGAACTACTTAAGAAATTAAATCAAGTTACATTACAAATACCGATATCATCGACTGAATTATTAGCAATGCTTGATTATGATCAGAATGTAACTCACAAATCTATTTGTAATTTATTACAAAAATTCGATACACAGAAATTGATAACGATTAAAGAAAATGTTAAAGATGGTAATAATATTTTTGATGTTGTTTATGTCGAACATACAAAATTGAATGCCATGACTGAGGATGGGAAAAATGAAAGTGTGAAGAGGAAACGTGATGATAGTCCTGAGAAGAAGGTTGTTGAGGAGGAGGATAAACGAAAGAAAGATAAGAAGGATTCTGATATTTTGGTAATTATTGCATTTATGTTTAAAACGGGGGGGGGGGGGGGGGGGAGAAGGACTCTCGATTTGCAAAAATTTTTATAACCCTCTATTTCTAGGTTTGAGTAAACAAATAAACATTGGGAAGGGGGTGGGGTGATTAGTAGACCCTTTTGCATTGCAGACTTCCTCACAGGTGTCTAAGATCATAGTTACTAGTTGCACCTGAACTGTTCCAGACTGTACTTCAAGTGAAGTTAATGTTCCAATATGATATGAGTTGCATTCAAGGGTTCTAATTCTGTTCATAAAAAGTCAAAAATAACAAAATTTGGTCATGATATATCAAAATATTGTTAAAAATAGCAAAAATCTGGATCATGAAAAATATCAAAATTATGTTAGAAAGAAACAAAATCTAATCATAAATTGGAAGGGTACACACAGCCTCAAAATATTCTCAAAAAAATACCAAAATGCAGACAAAAGTGCAAAATTATTTTCATGGAATGTCAAAAGAGCTAAATCCAGCTATAAAGTAGGAAAATATTGTCAGAATGCACCAAAATTTTGTTATAAACTGTTGGAAAGTGCAAAATTCTATTCCTATTATGTCAACAATGGCAAAATACGTCTTTAAACTGTTGAAAAGTGCAAAATTCTTTTCATTGAATGTGAAAAATAGCAAAATCCTACTATCTGGTATGAAAATATTGTCAGAAAGCACTAAAGTTTGGTCATTAATTGTTAAATAGTTCAACATTCTATTTGTAAAATGTCAAAAATGCCAAAATTCGGCCAAAATTATTTTCAAGGAATGTCAAAAATAGCAATATCTTGGCTTCAGATATGAAAATATTTTCAGAAAACACTAAAATTAGGTCATAAACTGTTAAAAAGTGCAAAACTCTATTCATAAAAGGTCAAAAATAACAAAATTCGGCTTAACAAACTAAAATTCAGGCATAAACTGTTGAAAATGTAAATTTCTTTATGAATTCTTTTAAATAGCAAATTCTGGTTATCAAAATATTGTTAGAAAGATTCCAAATTTGCTCATATACACTCAAAATTTTATTCATAGAATGTAAAATCCAGTCATAAAGTATAAAAATATTGTCTGAAAGCACAAAAAATCACTATAAACTGTTGATTTTGTCATAATTTGGTCATTAAATGTTAAAATTTATTCAATAAGAACCAAAAAACAGTTGGAAAGTGCAAAATCCGGCTTTGAAACACCAAAATTTGGGCATAAACTGTCGAAAAATGTAAGTTTCTATGAAATATCAAAATTTTGTCATAAACTGTCAAAAAGTGCAAAATTCTATTCATTGAATGTCAAATCCGGCCATGAAGTATAAAAATATTGTCAGAATTTACTAAAAACTGTTAAAAATGCAACATTGAGTCAAAATTTGGTCATAAAATGTTAAAATATTTTCAATGAGAACTAAAAACTGTTTAAATTCTGTTCATAAAATGTCAAAAATAGCAAAATCCGGCCTTGAAGTTTTAAACAATTGAAAAATCCTGCCATAAACTGTTAAAAAGTGTAAAATTCTTTTTATAAAATAGCAAATCTTGCCATTAAATATGACAATATTGTCAGAAAGCTCTAAAATTTGACCGTAAACTGTTAAAAGAGCAATATTCTATTCATAAAAGTTAAAATTTTGGTCATAAAACATTAAAATATCTTCAATTAGCATCAAAATTCTGCTAAAATCGGTTTAAAATTGTAACATTTTATTTATATGGTCTGAAAACATCAAAATATTGTCAGAAAGCAACAAAATCCGGCTATAAACTGGTGAAAAGTGCAAAATTCTATTCATGGAATGTCAAAAATAGCAAAATCTGGCCTTAAATCATTAAAATATTATCAAAAAGTATCATAAACTACTGAAAAGTGCAAAAATAGCCATGAAATATCAAAATTATGTTAGAAAGAAACAAAATCCTATAATAAACTGTTGAATGGTGCAAAATTCTATTTATGAAATGTCTAAAATAGCAAAATCTGGCCTTAAAACATTAAAATATTGTCAAAAAGCACCACAAGCACTACTAAAAAGTGCAAAAATAGCTAAATCCGGCTATAAAGTATGAAAATATTGCCAGAATACACCAAGATCTAAAGTATAAAAGTATTGTCAGAAAGTACCTTTGGTCATAAATAATTAAAAGTGCAAAATTCTATTAATAAAAAGTCAAAAATAGCAAAATCGGGCATTGAAACATTAAAATATTTGTTCAAAACACCAAAATCCGGCCATAAATGATGACAAAATTGTCAAAAAGCACCAAAATTTGATCTTAAACTGTTAAAAGTGCAACATTCTATTTGTAAAAGTCAAAGATAGTTAAATCTGGTCAAAAAACATAAACATCTATTCAATTAGAATCAAACTGCAGCCAAAAATGATTTAAAAGTGTAAAGTTCAATTTATAAAATGTCAGAAATACCTAAATCTGGTTTTAAACATCAAAATTTTGACAGAATGCACCAAAACCAGTCAAAAATAGCAAAATCAAACACAAAAATTAGGGCACGAACAGTTGAAAATGTAATTTTTTTAAATAAAATCATAAAAATACCAAAATCCAGCTATGAAATGTGAAAATATTATCAGAAAGATACAAAATCTGCCTTAAAACATTGAAATATTATCAAAAAACACCATAAACTACTGAAAAGTGCAAAATTATTTTTATGGAATGTCAAAAATAGATAAATCCGGTCATAAAGTATGAAAATATTGTCAGAATGCACCAAAATTTTGTCATAAACTGTCGAAATGTGCAAAATTCTTTTCATGGAATGCCAAAAGTAGCAAAATTTAGCCATAAAGTATAAAAATATTGTCAGAAAACACAAAAGTTGGTCACAAATTGTTAAAAAGTGTAAAATTTTATTTGTAAAATATCAAAATCTGGGCTTGAACACCAAAATCTTGGCATAAACTGTTGAAAAGTGCAAAATTATATTCTTGGAATGTCAAAAATAGCAATATTCGGCCATAAAGTATAAAAATTTTGTCTGAAAGCACCAACTTTTGGCCATAAACTGTTGAAAAGTTCAAAATTTTATAAATAAAAATTAAAAAAATGCAAAATTTGGCATTGAAACATTAAAACATTGTTTAGAAACACCAAACTCCGGCCATAAAGTAGCACAAAATTGTTAGAAAGCACCAAAATTTAGCTAAATCTGGTCAAAAAACAAAAATATTTTCAATAAGAATCAAAATGCAGCCAAAAACGATTTGTGTGTAAAATTCAATTTATAAAATGTCAGAAATACCTAAATCAGGTTTTAAACATCAAAATTTTGACAGAATGCACCAAAATCCGACCAAAAACAGTCAAAAATAGCAAAAACACAAAAATCTGGGCATGAACAGTTGAAAAATGTAATTTTTTTTGAAATCTTAAAAATACTAAAATCCGGCTATGAAATGTGAAAATATTGTCAGAAAGATACAAAATCCTCCTTAAAACACTAAAATATTATCAAAAAACTATTGAAAAGTGCAAAATTATTTTTATGGAATGTCAAAAATAGATAAATCCGGCCATAAAGTATGAAAATATTGTCAGAATGCACAAAATTTTTGTCATAAACTGTCGAAATGTGCAAAATTCTTTTCATGGAATGCCAAAAGTAGCAAAATTTAGCCATAAAGTATAAAAATATTGTCAGAAAACACAAAAGTTTGGTCACAAATTGTTAAAAAGTGTAAAATTTTATTTGTAAAATATCAAAATCTGGGCTTGAACACCAAAATCTTGGCATAAACTGTTGAAAAGTGCAAAATTCTATTCTTGGAATGTCAAAAATAGCAATATTCGGCCATAAAGTATAAAAATTTTGTCTGAAAGCACCAACCTTTGGCCACAAACTGTTAAAAAGTTCAAAATTTTATAAATAAAAATTAAAAAATTGCAAAATCTGGCATTAAAACATCAAAATATTGTTTAGAAACACCAAAATCCGGCCATAAAGTATGGCAAAATTGTTAGAAAGCACCAAAATTTAGCTAAATCTGGTCAAAAAACAAAAATATTTTCAATAAGAATCAAAATGCAGCCAAAAACGGTTTAAAAGTGTAAAATTCAATTTATAAAATGTCAGAAATACCTAAATCTGGTTTTAAACATCAAAATTTTGACAGAATGCACCAAAATCCGACCAAAAATAGCTAAAACACAAAAATCTGGGCATGGACAGTTGAAAAATGTAATTTTTTTATGAAATCTTAAAAATACTAAAATCCGGCTATGAAATGTGAAAATATTGTCAGAAAGATACAAAATCCTCCTTAAAACACTAAAATATTATCAAAATCCTACTGAAAAGTGTAAAATTATTTTTATGGAATGTCAAAACTAGCAAAATTTCGCCATAAAGTATGAAAATATTGCCAGAATACACCAAAATTTTGTCATAAACTATTAAAATGTGCAAAAATTGTTTCATGGAATGTCAAAACTAGCAAAATTTCGCCATAAAGTATGAAAATATTGTATATAAATTGTTAAAAAGTGCCAAATTGTATTTGTAAAATGTCAAAAATAGCTAAATCTGGGTTTGAACACCAAAATCTTGGCATAAACTGTTGAAAAGTGCAAAATTCAATTCAGAATGTCAAAAATAGCTAAATCCGGTATGTAAATATTGTTGGGAAGCACCAACATTTGGTGATAAACTGTTCAAAAGTGCAAAATTGTAATTATAAACAGTCAAAAGTCAGGTTTCATAAACACAATGCGTTTATCAAACGATTTTTGTCGAATTTTGTACAAAAAATTTCTTTTTTTAATCATTTCTTTGTAATTTTTACATTACATTCGTTTTTTAGACCTTTTTGACAGATTTTTATACTAATACTGCATTTTTATGAGCGATTTTTGTTGTTTTATTATTTTTTAAGCATTTTATTGTAATTTTTACACATTTAAGACGTTGAAATATATTTTTTAAACGATTTTAGTCTGGTTTTATACAAAAAAATGCTTTTTTAAGCAATTCTTTGTAATTTTTACTATAATTCTGTTTTTTTTATCAGATTTTTATACTAAATTTGCATTTTATTAGATATTTTTGACGGATTTTATACAAACAATCTGGTTGTGTGAGCAATTTATATAGATTTAAGACGTTAAATTGCTTTTTTAAGCTTAAACCCGTTTGACACTGTCTATAATTATGTCTTGAATTATATATATAATTTTTATTAGAATTTGTGCCATAATTCCATATATAAAATTTATATCCTGTATGACACTGTAAATAATTCTTTATATAATTATAAAACCACGCCTGCGCCTTATCTTAGATCTGTCAAATCAAGTTTCAATGTTTACTACACTTTGCAGGTTATGTCATTTGTTTTGAATTGATTATTGCTACAGTTAGTTATACAATTAATGAAAATAATAAAAAATGGAAGCAGAACAAATTAAAAAAGCGGTAGCAATTGCTATATGTAGAGCTGCAGTGGTAAAATTGAAAAAAAATTACAAAATACAAAATAATATGCGCACATCACGTTCGCGTCGATTATAGATGGGAAAATAGAACATGTTCTAAATTTTTCAAGATATAATTGTGACCTTGATAATTTGTGTGTTTTACACACGGAAATGGTCAATCTATAATTATATATATAATTCAAGACATAATTATAGACAGTGTCATACAGGTTTTAGTTTGTTGAAATTTATACAAAAAAAATTTTTTTCTAAGCAATTCTTTGTAATTTGCACATTCTTTAGAGAATTTTTGACCGAGTTTTGTACTAAAATTGCATTTTTCTGAGCCTTTATTGTTGAATTTAATATCAGAAAAATTGTTTTTAAGCGATTTGTTGTAATTTTTGATGGATTTCATATAAAAAGGTACGTTTTTTGAGCATTTTTAAACAATTTTTGTTGGGTTTTCTCTAAAAAGTTGGTTTTTGCAAGCAATTTTTACATTAAACCTGTTTTTAAAACAATTTTTGACTGATTTTTATTCAAAAATACGTTTTTCTGAACAATATTTGTTAAATTTAATAACAAAAAATGGTTTTTAAAGCGATTTTTCTAGGTTAAAATCCATTTTCTGAGCGATTTTGTTCAGAATTTATTACAAAAAGTGCGATTTTTATCATCAAGAGAATAAATTTGTCATTTTTTTAACTTTCTTCTCAACAAATCTGTCAGTAAAGAGAAAGAATGTGTCTAGCTGCTTAACATAAAAACTGGTTTACATATAAATTGTCAACTTTTGTTTGATCCAATGTACAACATAGTCAGAGTTAAGCGTCATTTGTCAACAGACTCTCACACACAACCATCAAGTCTAGCTTTCAACAAATTACTAACTCGATTATGTTTCTATTTCAGTCACTGTTATCAATGCCGTCCACTAAAGAAAAAGAAAACAAAAAACTCGGCGAAGAAATTCTCGACCTATTAAGCAAACCTACAGCCAAAGAACGCTCACTAGCTGAACGATTCCGCTCACAAGGCGGTGCTCAAGTGATGGAATTTTGTCCGCACGGTACTAAAGCCGAATGTCAACGTAACGCAGGTACTAATCAATGCAAAAAATTGCACTTCAAAAAAATCATACAGAAACACACCGACGAAACGTTGGGCGATTGCTCATTTTTAAACACATGTTTCCATATGGACACATGCAAATACGTTCATTACGAGGTTGATCGAAGCGGACAATCTAAAGATTCGCTACCATTAATGACGAATCGACCTATCGCATGCGCTGAAAGCACGACTTTATATCCACCCCAATGGGTTCAATGCGATTTACGCTATTTGGACATGACTGCGTTGGGTAAATTTGCTGTTATAATGGCAGATCCTCCATGGGATATTCATATGGAACTTCCCTACGGAACTATGTCTGATGATGAAATGAGACAACTTGGAATTCCGCAATTACAAGATGAAGGATTAATTTTTCTCTGGGTCACAGGAAGAGCAATGGAGTTAGGTCGAGAATGTTTAAAATTATGGGGTTACGAACGTGTCGATGAAATAATTTGGGTTAAAACTAATCAATTGCAACGAATTATACGCACAGGTCGTACCGGTCATTGGTTGAATCACGGTAAAGAGCATTGTTTAGTGGGCATGAAAGGAAATCCTCAGAATTTGAATAGAGGTTTAGATTCGGATGTAATTGTAGCTGAAGTGCGTGCTACGAGTCATAAACCGGATGAAATTTACGGAATGATTGAGCGTTTGTCGCCCGGTACCAGGAAGATTGAGTTGTTTGGTAGGCCGCATAATATACAACCCAATTGGATTACGTTGGGGAATCA
Source organism: Tachinus rufipes (assembly GCA_963932245.1). Classification (NCBI taxonomy): domain Eukaryota; kingdom Metazoa; phylum Arthropoda; class Insecta; order Coleoptera; family Staphylinidae; genus Tachinus; species Tachinus rufipes. The sequence goes on along the minus strand of OZ010743.1, from coordinate 1,581,154 downwards.
AGTGGATGGGATCCGATTAACCGATCCGGAATTGATTGAGAGTTTTAAGAAGCGGTATCCGGATGGGAATTGTATGGCTCCACCGCCGGAAACTTCTCATTAAAAGTAAGTCTTACTTAATTGGATGTAATTTTTTTTGAACCTTAGACTATTGTGGTATTTTCCATGAAGCCAACATAGTAATGCCCACAAATGACGTCACGCGTTAAATTGATTATTGATAAAGAAATGTTTGAAACGCGCTTATGAACATTTTCAATTATAAATGTCAGATTTTTCAGTCAAATTTATTTGAGAACTGATGTTTATTTACAAATTATCAACTTTTTCTCAATTTTTGCTTGATATATAAACTGCTTTACATATACATTGTTTTTAACAATCACTAAATCAATAATAACATATTTAAATTCTAATTTAATATTATATATTTGAAAGTAAACGCACACTTTAGTAAATAATTAATTTTGTTATATTGTAAAACCGGCTTATTATAATTACATTTAATCCCTTTGTGAATTGGTTGTGATTTATTTTAATTTACAGATTCCTTTATAAGTTATAAAAGATGGCCGCACTGTGATAAAAAAGAGCGCTGTAATTTAGTTGTAAATAAATGTAAATAGATAAAATTGCGCGAGATGGCGTACAAATCGGCATTGCACAATTGAGCATTTTTTCTTTTCTCTCTTCAAAAACATTCAATTGTTTTCCTTTGTTGTGATTACAAAATGGAATGCTGTAATTAAAGGAAGGATAAGGTTGTGAATCGCTTGCAGTTTCCCCTCGCCCCCGGATCAGCTGTTTACGAATGACAGTTGAAGTCTAAAATGGCGACCCTCTGAATTAGACAAAGAAGTGTTTACTAATTATAAGTGATTTCTGGTCTTGAGTGTGGTGATTTTCGCGATTGAAGTGAAAAATTTCAAGTATTACAAGGAGGCGACAAGATGCTCGATTTGGAAATTGTGCCAGAGCGTTCGTTGGGCTGTGAACAATGGGAGTTTATTCTAGGTGGGTTGCAACTTATTTTTATTTTTAATGCGTATTTTATTTTATTTTTTTTTACTTATTTTCGTGCGAATGTTTATTTTTTTTTTTTGTTTGCTCGCAATTTTATTTACAGGGTGAAATATTTCGGCGACGCAATTTATGGTCGTGACGAGCTAGCGCATAATTCCCTGTTGCCATGATGAAATCCTGGCATTTCATAATGCAAATTTTGTTTATGTCTGATATGTTTGAATAACATACATTTGTTATTGTTTTTATTTTTGCTACTATCACTAATTGAAATTCCACCCGCTAGAGGGGGTTGCTAAATTAATAATTAATCAGAATAATTGATTAAATTACTACAATTATATTCCCTTAAATTTGTATCAATTTATTTTAAACAATTAACAATGAAACTGTTTTTAATTTCAATTTAATGTTTAAGGAATTTAGTAAAACATCAATATGTCAAATATAATTTGTTAATGTTTTTTTACAGATAAGACTTTTCTTTGTTTGATTAATGAATACTTCACAAAAGTGGTAATTGACAGATGACAAATTTGACATTAATAAAAAAATAACAAATTAATATTTGACAAGCTAATTACCCTTTTTTTGACATCTATCAATTGATATTTAATATGACGTATTTGACAACTGCTCAAAAGAGTAATTGGTGTTAGATGAAGGTAGTCGAGTTGATTAAATATTTTTTGTCAACAGAATTGTAAAGGAGTAATTGACCCATTTGACATCTGTCAAACAAAGTAATTAATATTTGACAACTATCCAAAATCCAAAAGGGTAATTGGTGTTTCGTAAATAAGGTAATTAATGATTGATTAATTTTTATCAACAGAACAAGTAAAAGGGGTAATTGACATATTTGACATTTGTCAAACAAAGTAATTAATATTTGACAAACATCCAATAGGGTAATTGGTGTTTGATAAATGAGGTAATTAATGATTGATTAATTTTTATCAACAAAACAAGTAAAAGGGGTAATTGACATATTTGACACTTGTCAAACAAAGTAATTAATATTTGACAAACATTCAAAAGGGTAATTGGTGTTTGATAAATGAGGTAATTAATGATTGATTAATTTTTATCAACAAAACAAGTAAAAGGGGTAATTGACATATTTGACACTTGTCAAACAAAGTAATTAATATTTGACAAACATTCAAAAGGGTAATTGGTGTTTGATAAATGAGGTAATTAATGATTGATTAATTTTTATCAACAAAACAAGTAAAAGGGGTAATTGACATATTTGACATTTGTCAAACAAAGTAATTAATATTTGACAAACATCCAAAAGGGTAATTGGTGTTTGATAAATGAGGTAATTAATGATTGATTAATTTTTATCAACAGAACAAGTAAATGGGGTAATTGACACATTTGACACTTGTCAAACAAAGTAATCAATATTTGACAAACATCCAAAAGGGTAATTGGTGTTTGATAAATGAGGTAATTAATGATTGATTAATTTTTATCAACAGAACAAGTAAAAGAGGGTAATTGACACATTTGACACTTGTCAAACAAAGTAATTAATATTTGACAAACATCCAAAAGGGTAATTGGTGTTTGATAAATGAGGTAATTAATGATTGATTAATTTTTATCAACAAAACAAGTAAAAGGGGTAATTGACATATTTGACACTTGTCAAACAAAGTAATTAATATTTGACAAACATTCAAAAGGGTAATTGGTGTTTGATAAATGAGGTAATTAATGATTGATTAATTTTTATCAACAAAACAAGTAAAAGGGGTAATTGACATATTTGACACTTGTCAAACAAAGTAATTAATATTTGACAAACATTCAAAAGGGTAATTGGTGTTTGATAAATGAGGTAATTAATGATTGATTAATTTTTATCAACAAAACAAGTAAAAGGGGTAATTGACATATTTGACATTTGTCAAACAAAGTAATTAATATTTGACAAACATCCAAAAGGGTAATTGGTGTTTGATAAATGAGGTAATTAATGATTGATTAATTTTTATCAACAGAACAAGTAAAAGAGGGTAATTGACACATTTGACACTTGTCAAACAAAGTAATTAATATTTGACAAACATCCAAAAGGGTAATTGGTGTTTGATAAATGAGGTAATTAATGATTGATTAATTTTTATCAACAAAACAAGTAAAAGGGATAATTGACATATTTGACACTTGTCAAACAAAGTAATTAATATTTGACAAACATTCAAAAGGGTAATTGGTGTTTGATAAATGAGGTAATTAATGATTGATTAATTTTTATCAACAAAACAAGTAAAAGGGGTAATTGACATATTTGACATTTGTCAAACAAAGTAATTAATATTTGACAAACATCCAAAAGGGTAATTGGTGTTTGATAAATGAGGTAATTAATGATTGATTAATTTTTATCAACAGAACAAGTAAAAGAGGGTAATTGACACATTTGACACTTGTCAAACAAAGTAATTAATATTTGACAAACATCCAAAAGGGTAATTGGTGTTTGATAAATGAGGTAATTAATGATTGATTAATTTTTATCAACAAAACAAGTAAAAGGGGTAATTGACATATTTGACACTTGTCAAACAAAGTAATTAATATTTGACAAACATTCAAAAGGGTAATTGGTGTTTGATAAATGAGGTAATTAATGATTGATTAATTTTTATCAACAAAACAAGTAAAAGGGGTAATTGACATATTTGACATTTGTCAAACAAAGTAATTAATATTTGACAAACATCCAAAAGGGTAATTGGTGTTTGATAAATGAGGTAATTAATGATTGATTAATTTTTATCAACAAAACAAGTAAAAGGGGTAATTGACATATTTGACACTTGTCAAACAAAGTAATTAATATTTGACAAACATTCAAAAGGGTAATTGGTGTTTGATAAATGAGGTAATTAATGATTGATTAATTTTTATCAACAAAACAAGTAAAAGGGGTAATTGACATATTTGACACTTGTCAAACAAAGTAATTAATATTTGACAAACATTCAAAAGGGTAATTGGTGTTTGATAAATGAGGTAATTAATGATTGATTAATTTTTATCAACAAAACAAGTAAAAGGGGTAATTGACATATTTGACATTTGTCAAACAAAGTAATTAATATTTGACAACCATCCAAAAGGGTAATTGGTGTTTGATAAATAAGGTAATTGACAATTGATTAATTTTTATCAACAGAACAAGTAAAAGGGGTAATTGACACATTTGACACTTGTCAAACAAAGTAATTAATATTTGACAAACATTCAAAAGGGTAATTGGTGTTTGATAAATAAAGTAATTAATGATTGATTAATTTTTATCAACAAAACAAGTAAAAGGGGTAATTGACATATTTGACACTTGTCAAACAAAGTAATTAGTATTTGACAAACATTCAAAAGGGTAATTGGTGTTTGGTAAATAAGGTAATTGATGATTGATTAATTTTTATCAACAGAACTATGAAGGGGGTAATTGAAACATTTAACACCTGTCAAACAAAGTAATTAATTATTGACAACTGTCAAAAAGGTAATTTGTGTTTAATAAGTAAGGTAATTGAATTGATCAATTAATTGTCAACTTGTCAAATAAAGAAATTTATATTTGACAACTGTCAAAGGGGTAATTCGTATTTGACAAGTAAGGTAATTACAAAAACATGTTAAAGAGGTAATTTTTGATCTATTTTGAGCAATAAATGCGTTTTCTAAAAGATTTATGATTGATTTCTTACAAGAAATGTGTTTTTAAAGTAATTTTTGAGAAAATTTTAAACATTCTTTACGTTTTGTAGCCGATTTATAATTATCTTAAACAAAATTTGCATTTTGTAAGCGATTTTTGACATATTTTAAGCAATAAATGTGTTTTTTAGAAAAATTATGATAGATTTCTTATAGGAACTGTGTTTTCTAAGCAGTTCATTGCAATATTACACATTATTTGCCTTTTTATAGACGATTTTTGGTTAAATTTAAATATAAATTGTTTATTCTAAGCGATTTTTGATTAATTCTGAGCGATAAATGCGTTTTGTAGGAGATTTATGATTAGTTTCTGATAGGAAAAGTGTTTTCCGAACGATTCTTTGCAAATATCACACACGTTTTGCGTTTTGTTGCCAATTGCTAACAATAATTGCGCTTTATAAGCCATTTTTGATGAATTTTAAGCTATAAATGGGTTTTCTAAAAGATTCCTGATGAATTTCATACTGGAAATGTGTTTTTTCATCGATTTTTAGTTAATTTTCATCAATACTTGAGTTTTCTAAGCGATTTTTGATTAATTCCGATCAATTTTGTAGGGGATTTATGATTCATTTCTTATAAGAAAACTGTTTTCCAAACGTTTCTTTGCAAATATCACACTCGGTTAGCATTTTGTTGCCAATTCTTAACAATAATTGCGTTTTCTAAGCGATTTTTGATGTTTTTTAAGCAATAAATGGCTTTCTTAAAAGATTCATGATGAATTTCATACAGGAAATGTGTTTTTCCATCAATTTTTAATTAATTTTTAAAAGTATTACGTTTTCTAAACGATTTTTGATTAATTCAGAGCAGTAAATGCGTTTTCTAGGAGATTTATGATTAGTTTCTTATAGGAAAAATGTTTTCCAAACGATTCTTTGCAAATATCACACACGATTTGCGTTTTGTTCGCAATTGTTAATAATAATTGTGTTTTCTAAGCGATTTTTGATATATTTCAAGCAATTAATGCTTTTTCTAGAAGATTCATAATGAATTTCATTCAAGAAATATGTTTTGTAATATTATTGGTTTGTTTTTCAAAATGGCCGTCGACTAATTAATATTAAGATGGCGGCAATTGTATAAATTATAAAAGTTTGAGGTTATGTTATAATTGTTTACTTATAAGTGATACCAAATAATTGTGCTATAACTAATACATTTGATGATTTTGTTGTAGGTATGCAGTTTTCCCAATCAGTGGCTATAATCCAGTCACAAGTTGGACAAATCAAAGGCGTCCAAGTACTATATAACGACACAGTAAGTCGATTTATTATTAGCACAATCAAAATAATAACCTAAAAAATTAAATTTGAGGTTATGTTTTATATTTTGCCGGTTTAAAACCATTTGATACCACATCAATGGAATCTCACGGCCGTAATTTATTTTTGCAACTCTTAATTTGCAGAACCCCTTAGAAGTAGACCTCATAATAAATTTACCGCAAGATGGCATTAGATTATTTTTCGACCCCGTGAACCAGAGGCTGAAAATTATAGAAATTTGTAATATGAAATTGGTCAAACTGAAATATTGGTGAGTTAAACTGACGTTAAATTTGTGTCTTGTTCTATATAATTGTTTGCTTTTGCAGCGGTCTGCCCTTCAACTCACCCGAAGTGTTACCCTCGATTGAACAAATCGAGCACTCGTTTGGTGCCACCCATCCCGGAGTTTACGATTCCGAGAAACAATTGTTCGTTTTGAATTTTAGGGGACTGTCTTTTTACTTTCCCGTCGAATCTAAGTTTCAAACAAGCAGTACACACAATTTAGGTAAGTGATAATCTGTATTAAGGTTAGGCTCGTGCGTGGAGAGCAAAATTTGCTTCCCGAATGCCAAAAAGCATAACCATTTCTGAGACGGCTACACAAACATGCGGGATCTACAGTTTAATGTGGAATCCGAACCAGGAGTTAAAGGCAGATACTTTTTGCTATTATCTTCATTAAAGCGTCACTAAGCGATAAACTAGTAACTACGCCAGCTGGACCTACTTTTAATAATTTGATTTTTCTAGGATCCCTTCATTTTCCTCCGGGTTCGTCTCCGCTGGTATCCCGCATGTCGCTATACTGCGGCGTCAGCGTGGAACAAGCAACGGCACCCGAATTACCTCTTAACTGTTTCCACGGTCAAATGTATCTACGTAAGGCGGAAGTGTTGCGCGGCGAGTCGTACACGAAGGGGCTCAGACTGAGTTTGCTGGCGGGCGGCAACACGAGACGCATCGACTCGTCCAAACTACAATTGGAAACGGAAGTATTGTTAGGCCATTCCGCACAGGATGTAGCTTCATCACTCGGTGCACCTTGCAAGGTTTTTTACAAGAGTGAAGACAAAATGAGGATCCATTGTCCAAATGCACATAGAAGGGTCACCGCCAGCCGCAGCGACTATTTTTTCAACTATTTCACATTGGGATTGGTAAAAAAATATTTATTCTTTTAACATATTTGTCAATTATTTTGAAATATGTTAATTTTTTTAACAAGTTTTTATTTCTGCAGGATGTACTGTTTGACGCTCGTACACATCTTGTCAAGAAGCTAGTTCTCCATACAAACTACCCGGGTCACTACAACTTCAACATGTACCAGCGGTGTGAGTTTAGTGTGCCTTTAAACAATGTTATTGTGACGGCCTATTGTCGCTGGGACGATCTGTGTAAGAAGCTCACGCCCAGCGAGAGACCGGTGGTTCTCAATCGGGCCAGTTCTACCAACACGACCAATCCGTTCGGTAGCACTTTCTGTTACGGTTACCAGGACATCATATTCGAGGTAAGAAGTAAAAAAAATTTGATATCTGTCAAATGGATCGAAAAACAAAATGGGAACGGTTCAATCCGGTCAAGTGCGACAAACCGCCCGGGACCAAAACATTTTTACGATTTTTTTGCGGTTAGAACGTACATTAGTGTTAATTTTGCTAATAAAGTGAGTTTAAGGAAGTTGGCAACGTTGCAAAAAGAATATTTTATTTTTAAATTCTTCAAAAAATCTTGCTGAAGATTTTACAAATTCTAAAAATTTTAGAATCTTCTGGGAAGCTTTCGGTACTTCTATAAATTTTGCAGAACAAACTTTCTGCAAATTCTAAAAGTTTTCTACAGGTTTTAGAACCTTCTGAAAAGCTCTGGATACTTCTAAAAGTGTTGCGAAAGATTTTTTTTTTTACCAATTCTAGAAGTTTCTGCACATTTTAAAAGAAGCTCTAGATACTTCTAAAATTTGTCAAATATGTCAAATGTTTGTTTATTTGCAGGTGATGCCGAATAATTACATAGCATCATTGAGCATCTATGGAGATGGGAAACCTTGCGAGGGTGAGGATGAGATGGCGTGACAGAGGCTCTCTGCCACATACCTCATTCTTGCTAACAGGTACTGGCAACCGTAAACTTCAACTCAACCAAAACAATAAATACCTACCTACCAACATGAAATAGTAAAAAAAAAATAACCAAATTTCATATCATCTTAGCCAATTAATTTAACACAACGATGAATGCTACTCGGTTTAAAAATAAAATACGAAAAAAATAAACATAATGATTAAAACGGACAAAAAAATGGTTATGGAATGATTTGTTTAATTTATTTATAGGTTATTATACGTAAAATGATTTTAATTTAATTGGTGTGAAGTGAGTAGCATTTATCTATCTTCAAACAAACATAAAAAAATGATTTAAAGTACCAAAAAATATTATATAAAATGTAAAAGAATGTAGCTCATCTTTATATTAATACGATGAAGAAGATTTTTACATGCAAAAAAAATATTAAATAAAAACCAATAATTTATTCGTCGTGATAAATGTATTTTGTATGTGCTTGAATCAATTGTTTTGGCACGTTACAATGGTCTCGTTGCGCTTTCACACGGATTAAAAAAAAAAAAAACTGCCATATTTTACAAAAATTAATATTTGATTTAGTTTAGAATCATATTTAATTAATTAATTTAAAACCAAAGTGAAATTTTTGTGCTTATTAACGACAAAAAAATAATAACATTTCGCTACTGGTTTGTATGAAAATCATCTGTGAATAATCAATTGATTTATGTTATTTAGTAGTGCATTGATATTTGTTTTTAGTGAAATGGGTTACATGAGAATTGATAAAAGTTTTGTCAACTTACAACTGTCAAATATTACTTCAAAGCCTTATACGAATGTTGTTACTTTTAAATTCTCATATAACTACTTATATTTAAGCATACGCTTGAATAATGTGCATTAATTTATTTTTATGTTGCACACGTTTACTATTCTGGATTAGTATTACATTGATTAATCTTCCAGTTTTGTTTTTATAATTAATTTTTAAATTTAGGCATTAGATGGAGAAAAAAGAGCTTAGAATGAAGCGAAAAACGGTATATGAAAAATGCTGGCCCTTATTTTTTTATATACTCTGTACATATTAAATATAATATAAATTCAATGGTCAGATCTTTTATTAGGATCTCAAAATATATTTAAAAAAAATATGAAAAAAATCGATTGATGCTGTTGTATATATCATTAAATAGGATATGTAATAATTATATATATATATATATTAATATCGGAATAATATTTTATTATTTGACATTTGTGATCAACCTTGATAATGATAAATTATTGAAGTAATTGTTGGATTTTATTTAAACCCTCCCATATTTTGAAATCAAAGGTAAAAGTAAATTTTATAAATAGCATACCAATTAATAGAAGTAATGACAGTTAAAAAAAAAGATTTTTTTTGGGAGCAGTGTAGATTATACACATGAACACTTCTAAACACACCCTCTCATAGACCGATACTTCTATTTCCTAATTTCCTAAAAAACTAAAGCTCATATTTAAAATAAATAATTATTTTGTGTATCACAGTGTACATAATTTTTTTAATTTAAAAATACCTATAGTTGGCTTACAACTGCGAAGGTGGCGCCGTCTTCATACATTCTGAACGTAATCACACTAACAACAACAGCAGGGCCTCCATTAATAATTTCAAAAATGGTCAGTCCTGCCGTTTATTAAAATAATAAATTGCTGCGTATAATATTAATATAAGAACCAGACATTTTGTTGAAGATATATATAAATGAATGATAAATTGAATAAGATATTTATGAATTAAGCTAAAAGCAAATAAAGTTGCCTGCATTTTCTTACTTCAACTTTATAACAACAGATGGTGCTATTATACGACCTTGAAATCAATTTCTTGTTTGACTTTCCCCTATTTTTTTTTGACATTCCAATTCCACTGAAGCACAGCACTTCCATCTTGCTACATGCGTTGAAAATTGTCAATAAAAAATCTCCGTTCAACAGCTGTGGTGTCGTTCGTACACAATGGCACCTTCCCCACGATTAGTATTGCAATTATATAAATCATTATTAAGAGAATCCAGCAAATTTCCTTCATATAACTTTAGGTAAGTAATCCTTTGTTTTTATCAATAATTTTTGAATAAATCTAATTAGAAATCCAATAATATTAATGAAATTATTTAAATAGCTTGATTATAATTACATAATTTGGACTAAAAGGAAACTGTAATTTAATTTAAAATTTTGGCATACTGCAATTTATTATTTGTAAAGGTTAGGTTATGTTAATGAACCTAGATTTACTACATCCTGGTACAATGACTACAATGTTTGAAAGCCAAATTTAAACTTTTCAAAGACTGATTTACAGTTTTATCGGCCGGATTTATAATTTAAAAGCCGGATTATCAATTTGGCAGTGAAATTTACCACTTTGAAAGGCGAATTTACAGTTTTAAAACTACAAATACTTTTTATTGTTAACTGAATTTCCAGTTCTGAAGGCCAAAATTACAAAATGCTGGATTTATAGCGTGGAAGCTAGATTATCACTTTGGCAGTAACATTTAAAATGTTAGTGGCCGACATTACTTTTTTATAGGCCACATTTACACTTTTAAAAGCCGAATTTATAATTTGGCGGTAACATTTAACACCATTGGGACCGGGAAGTGCAGCTTTGGGCTGCGAATCGTGATTTCAATCTGAGCCTGTAAGCCAAGCGTACGAGAGTGAAGAGTATTCTAACTTAAGTTAAAAATCAAACAAATTCCGGTCATAAAATATCTTCAAAAAGAACCAAAAAAGGTCGAAAACAGCAATATTCTATTTATAAAATGTCAAGAATAGCAAAATCCGGCCTAAAACATCAAAATATTGTTAGAAAGCCCACATATTCGGCCATAAATTGTTGAAAAGTGTAAACTTTTTCAAAAAACTGCATAATCCGGTTATGAAATCGTTGATAATAAAGCATTAGACATCAAAATATTGTTAGAAAGCACCAAAATTTGGCCATAAAATAGCAAAATCCGGCCTTTACACATCAAAGTATTATCAGAAAGCAACAAAATCCGGCCATTAACTGTTAAAAAGTGTGTAAAATACTAAAATCCGGCTATGATATACCAAAATCAAGCTATAAACTGCAAATTTTGTTTCTAAAATGTCAAAAATACTAAAATCCGGTTTTAAAATATTGTTAGAAAGTGCCAAAATTCCGCCATAAACTGTAACTTCTATTCATAAAATGTCAAAAATAGCAAAATCTCGCTACAAAATATTGTTAGAAGTAGCAAAATTCAGCCGTAATCTGTAATGCAAAGTTACATTTATAGAATGTCAAAAATTTAAAAATCCGGTCAAATATTATGAAAATATTGTAAAGAAAGCATCAAAATTTGGTCATAAACAATTATAAATGTCAAAAATAACAAAATCTGGTCATAAAATATTTAAAAAGAAATACAATTTGGCCAAAAACAGTTGAAAACTACAAAATTCTGTGCCTTGAAACATCAAAATATGTTAGGAAGCACTAAAATCCGGTCTTAAACTGCTGAAAAGTATAAACTTCTATTCATTAAACGTCAAAACCCGGCTATGAAAGATCAAAATATTGTTAAAACCAAAGCACCAAAAATTTGGTCTTAAACTGTTAAAAAGTAGAAATTTCTATTTACGAAATTTCAAAATTATGTCAGAAAGAACCAAAATCCGGCCATAAACTATTTAAAAGTGCAAAATTTATCAGATTGAAAAATGACAGGGGGCGTGGCTATGACGCCATTTTGGAATTTACTTCAATGACAGCCAATAAATTGACCATATTTGCTTACAGATTACCATACAACTCTCTCAAATGTACTCTTTTTGACAGTTTAATTAACTCGATTTTCATCATTGAATAAAAAATTTAATTTTTGTTTTTTTTTCAGGCATTACGCACTTAGGAAAGTAAAAGACAGTTTCCGCGAAAACAAATCGCTAACAGATCCTAGTCAAATTACGAATAAAATATCAGAAGCAAATAGAAATTTGGAATTAATTAGAAGACAAGTAAGTAAATCAAATGAAATTCAATTACAATTTCAATAATTGATTCATTTTACAGGTAGTAATAGGCCAGATGTACTCAACAGATAAACTCGTTATTGAAAATGTCAGCCACATACGTGTAAACGCATAATAGTAAAAGGAGTAATGTTCAGTGATTGTAATTAAAGATTTCTGTAAAATTGTACACTATTATAAAAGCTGTGTTCCCACTTGATGTGCTTTTTCATTAATTATTAATAAATTTTATTAGGTTAGTTGCATTTTTGCAATAAGTTTAGGTTATGTTACAAAAATGATTGCAAGAATATGTACTGAAAATGACTGAATTTCGAGTTAATTAATGTGAGGTTATGTAAATACAATAAAATTGATGTATGCTTGGAAGTAAATGAAAAATTGTACTGTTGGTGTCATTTTGAGGTTAAAATTATAAACTTAAAAAAAATTATATTATAATAAGCTGTTATAACCTAAAAATAGTTGAATTTTTAATCATTAGTTAATAACAAATTTTGTCAACATTGCTTAAGTAGAGTTGTTGTGACATTCAATATTTCTAGGTTAGAATATCCTAATATCAGTAAATGACCCGATCGTAATGATACTCACATTTCCAGACTCAAGTAGTGATGATTCCTGTTATAAACAATAAATTTTAGGTTACACAAATGGGTACACAGCTTTAAAAAAAAATGATATCACTTTAATTATTCTTTACTTTGTACAATTTTCTCGACTAAATCACTACCCAATATAAAGAAGTCCTCAATTAAAGCATCGGTGTTTAGCACGAGCTTTTCATCGTTGATGCACCGTCTCGCATTCACTGTTGAAACCTTATGGAAAATGTTTTTTTTTTAATATAGTTATTAATTATTATAAACTTATTTGATTTTACCTTAAAATCCACCTTTTCTAACGCCTTTTCCTTCCATAGGACCCCGATATTTTCATAACTGTATGTATCGTTGAAAAATAATGCGTATTCACCGTAATTTTTCTGTAATTATAAAAAAAATTGTTATAAGTAATTATCAACAATACTGTCGGACTAGAATAAATTGTCAATTTGATATTTATATATGTAATCTATAACCTCTTAATAACGTTAGATGTCTGACACACCAAGCCACAGAGAGGACGTGTATGTTTGGATGCCTATATGAGGTAACTGACCCATATTGGGAAGAACGCTACGCTCTGCATCACTTTGTGGGTCACCCATACAAGTCGTGACTGAAGCGGCCGTTGCTTAACTTTCGTTAGCGCTAGTAATCATACATGCCCTCTCTGTCGTACTGCCGACATGACGTTTGATATTTATGAAATCAATTAATAATTTATTTAAACTCGATCCAATTGTTTCGGTTCTACAAACCACGTCAGTGTGCCTTGTATGACTACGGCATCGCATGTTAGCAATGGACAAATTTTAATAATTAAACTTCAATTGATTGCACCTGTCAAAAATGCGTTACTGTCAACAAATTTTAGGTTATGAAACTATACATTACCTGAAGTTCTTTTAAATAAAACTCGACTGGATTGAACCCGACAATCGGTAGCTTACTATTCTTCTCCGGATTAAATTCATCGATAATAACACCTTGAAACGATCGTTTGGGTACCATATCCGGTTTCAAATGTATTATCAAATCATATCCATCCATATTAGGTACGAAAAATGGCTACAATATAATCAATTAATACAATAATTTGAAGCAAACATAACCTTACTTTATATTTCAATAATCCATCGCCTTCTATAGAAGCCAATAGATGTTTGTATGTTTGTCCAGCTAAGAAACTAATTCTTCGTAATGTTTCCTGTGTGGGATCGGTTTTTGTAAAAACCGATTTACCATTATCGTAAGGTGTTACTATGTAGAGGGCGCTGTATGCTTGACGATTTTGTAAAAATTTAGTTTCGAATTCGTTTAATTCATCATCTGAAAAATGTTAATTTTTTAGGTTAGGTTAGTTTTTCTTGAGGCATAAATTCCGGGAACTTTTTTAACGGCAATCAAATCAAAATTTTGCAACAAATATAATAAAGATGAGATCTTTTGTCGGAAACTAAGCGCATCCAGTAGCGTACTACTAACAAATCTCGATTTTTTAGGACGCCACTGGTCAAAAGCACCAATTATACTCACTTTGCAATTCATTATTAAAATTAACAATAATCGGCTGATTATTAAAATCAGTTTCCGCCATAAATCTAAGGAATCGTAGGAAAGCAACTTGAGGCAACACAGCCTTATCGAAAGGTTTTGCATCGATATACAAAGCAGCGTTCAATAAATTAATAACAGCATCGCTAATATGATGAGCATTTAACATTTGCGAACGCAACCAACGCTTGATTAAACAGGTACTCGGTCCAAACGATGGGTACTCTTGATGAATGCTGCAATCAAAACAATTTAATAATATTCAATCAGTATTAATTAATTAATAATATTACCCATTCAGTGCGCCGCTAATTTTCGGAAGAACTTCCAACGTACGTTCCATTTCTAAACTTTCTTCAGTATCTTTATAATAAACAACACCATCGGATTTAACACCTTGTTTTATATAACTAATTTCTTTCGGTTGATATAAGCGCATTCGGAATATAAATCCGTTGTAATATATATCAGTATGGCTTTCCGTTACAATTGATTTGATATTGTGTTCGCTTTTTAAGAGTTTCGACATTTCGAAATTGAACATTTGTTTCATTGCTCTTAAAGCGACCAATTCGCGCGGCCATTTTGAATGTAGTGCCAACTGTATGACGCATTCAATCGGAGATACTAATAACGGAACTTTTCTTAATTCAGATTTGAAGGTTATGTAATCGGCCGATTGTATCAAACTTTTTGGACAAATGTGGTTTCGAGCGAATTCAGGAAATATGTCGGTGTAACTATAGGAAAAAATATTTGAGAAACATTTTGATAATTGACAAACGTCAATTTTGACATTTGTCATTTCTAGAACTGTCAATTTTAACAGTCTTAATGTTTACTGTATTTATA
Source organism: Tachinus rufipes (assembly GCA_963932245.1). NCBI lineage: Eukaryota > Metazoa > Arthropoda > Insecta > Coleoptera > Staphylinidae > Tachinus > Tachinus rufipes. Next base: position 1,565,946 of record OZ010743.1, on the reverse strand, counting down.
TTCATACCTTAATGTGTCTGAAATTCCCTGTACTGCTGTGATAGGTAAAGGTAATTTCAGTTCCCTCAGCAATCGACTTAAATCGTAATAGGCCGACTTTATTTTGAGCGTCGCTTCCTCATTGGATCCGGTCGGGAACGGTGTGACGCAATCGTTCATTTTGAGAAGATTTTCCATTTCATCACCGTTGAGTTTGAAATTAAGTTTGAGCTTCTCTTTAAGCACGAATTTAATGATTTGCTTGAAGATGAGACGCTTGTCTTGTATCGTGTTTGCATCTTCGAAGTAAACGGCTTCATAAATCGAAGAATCTTTAAATCTGTTGATAATTGTCAAAATAAAAACATATATCAAAGAGCATAACATGTCAATACCAGCCAAACACACAAAAATCAAACGTGAAATGTCAAAAAACTTTAATTTCCAAGTTGTATAGTTGTAAAGTGTCAAACCACCTAGAAATTGTCAAACACTATACAAGAAACAAGAAATGTCAAACTGCATAATAACAGTCAAACATTATTAAATTAAATTTAGCATAAAATGTCAAACTTCATAATAGTTGTCAAATTAACAATTTTCTTACCTTCTAAGTTCCGACAGTGGTGCCCAAAATTGTTTGAAATCATCGGCACCGATATCGAACTGTTTTGGACCTTTTTCGACGACACTGGAACAATGCTCTAGGTTTAAATTGATGCCAAAAATTATTTTGTCGTCACATGCTATTGGTACCAATTGAGAAACCCTTTGCGTCAAACCTTTTTTCAAATATTTTGTCAATAAATCTACAATCAAAATATCGTTGAAGCCTAAAAATTTGAATTTATCGCTTTGCGGACTTTTTTCGTATAGTGATGATTTGGTCGATTCATCTCCACAGATTCTAAAAAAGAAAATTGTCATAAAATGATATGACAGCTGTCAAAACACAAACGTCAACTTACTTTAATATGGAATCGTATTGAATACCATATGGTATTTTAGTGGTAAACAAAGCTGCAAATGAATTAAAAGTGTTATTGTCTAAACTTTTCAAAGCAATATCGGCCTCCTGTTTCACCTTAGACAAAACATCAGCATTCAGAAATGCTGCTACATTATAACAACCTGATCGATCAAGCAATGAAAAATTAAAATGTTCCTGGAATAAGGCCGCATCTGATGGTTTCAAATCCTCACACACACTCAACACTTTGTCGTTTAGTGAACTTAAAAATGACCAAAATATTCGAACCACCTAAAAAGAATTTATAATGTTATGTTAATGTAAGTCAAAAAAAGTTGATTCCACTGTTGCCAACTTTATGATTTGCTATAGTGGTGACAAGGTTATTGTTATTGGAGTAGATCTACTCTAATTTATTTGCATCAATTTTTGAAATTTTAACTAAATCAAAGTTTTTTTAAAAATAAAACATGTTGAACTACACAACCTAATTTGACTTCTTACTATCATTGACAAATTGCTCCAAAATACATTTTCATTAATTATTAATTAAAAAATGGCATTTTAACTACAAAATGACAACTGACAAATGTCAAACTTGAGTTAAAAGTTGATCATTGTCATTTGAAACCTAAATCTATTGTTTCAAAATGAATGAAAATGTGTCGATAAATATCAAGTATGACGTTTGGTCCACAAAATGGCCGCTAACAAACCTCAAACTTTAGTTAAAATTGGTCAATTGTTAATTGAAACCAAAAACTATTAACAATCTGCTCCAAAACACATTTTTATTAATTATCAATAAAAGATGACTTTTGAACTACAAAATGGCCGCTGACAAACGTCAAACTTGACTTCAAAAGTGGTCAACTGTCAATTGAAACCAAAAACTATTGACAAATTGCTCCAAAACAAATTTTTATTATCAATTTAGAAATTACTTTTGAACCAGAAAATGGCCGCTAATAAACGTTAAACTTGAGTTGAAAAGTGGTCAATTGTCATTTGAGTCCAGTTTATGCTGAATTTTGATATTTTCAAAGAATATTTTTGATATATTTGGAGTTAGATTTTGTAATTTTTTAAATATTGCTTCATGATAATTGTTTAAAATTTTGAAGACGGGTTTTGTTATTTTCTATATTTTATAAACAAAATTTTGCAGTTTATGGCCGAATTCTTGTTATTTTTATTAATAAAACGGTAAGAATAGTAAAATTCGGCCATAAAATTTTAATATTGTCAAAAATTAAGACATAAATTGTTAAAAAGTATAAAAATTTTTATAAAATGTCAAAAATAAAATCTGTACATGAAAAATATCAAAATCAGCTTTAAGGCCGTCGATTGTTGAAAAATGTAAAGTTCTACTCATCCAATGCCAAAATTAGCAAAATCCTGCCTTAAATCAGAAAGCACCAAAATCTAGCCATAAACTGTTAAAAAGTGTGAAGTTTTATTAAAAAATGTTAAAAACAATTGAAACGTGCAAAATTCCATTCATAAAATTTAAAAATTAGCAAAATGCGTGCCTTAAATATAAAAATATTGTAATAAAGCACCAAAATTTGACCATAAACTGTAAAAATATGTAAAAATTGTCATAAAATCCCAAATCAAGTCAAAAATTATTAAAATATTGTTAGAAATAGCAAAATCAATTATACAAAGTTGGTAACATTGGAAACAACTGTCAAAACTCAAATATTTACCTGATAAGAACTCATATGTTTATTAATCTTCCGTTTGCTAACCAAATACGTAATCACATGCAGCAACAAATCATTATTAAATGCAAAATAACCACAATTTAGATTCCTTTGCATTAACCAAACGATTAACAATTTAATTCCATCCTGAACATTTTTAAGATCACTCAAACTATCATCAACAAATTTCGAATTATTTTCTAATGTCAAATCATATAACAAAGCTGAATTATATAAAACCGTTCCTATTTCAGCAAATTCCGAAACATCACATCCAAAAACATTAGTTTTAACATTATTTTTATCCGGTGTAAATCGACTCGTTTTAAAAGTACCTTGTTCAGGCACAACGTATAAATGAATTTGCACTTTATCAGAATAATTCGGAATTAAAATTAATTTTGGCTGAAACTTATTATTTAAATGATAATCGATTGTAACGGATTTAATAATTTCTAATTTATTTAAAGCATGCATCAAATAAGTTAAATAAAAATATTTTTTAGTAAAATAAATGTTATTCAAATAATCCTTAACGTAAAACGATGATTTCGGCATTGTAATGCATACATTATAACTACGTTGGGATACAGTTGAATATTTACCGAACTGAAACAAATTTGATGGTTTAATTAATTTAACAAACGTATTCGTTAATCGATTTGAAAACAACAAATTATCTAATTTATCAACAGAATAATTCAAATATTTCTGCAATTTCGTCAATTTTTTTCCTTTATATTTTTTATATTCGTCCAATTGTATTTCGCCAAATTCGTCAATTTCATTAATACATTTTTCAAATGATTTGTACCACGATTCGTATTGATTTAAATGTTTCGGTTTAGAATTGATTTCATTTAATAATTCATCAATTTGTAGGCGGAATATATTAGAATTAAATAAATTCTCGGTTTCTTTTAATTGGTTTAATTCATCAGCAGTCGGTTGTTTGTATAATTCGTTTTTATTGGGTTTCGAATCAAGTTTGAGTTTTTTTGTTGGTTTATTATCATCGCCTTGCTTACGTTTATTGGTTGTTAATTCAATTTCTTCTGATATTTCAGAGCCTGAATCATCTTCACTTGCCATCTAAAATAATTTGTTAATGTTAAAAACATGTTCGGTTATAACCTCAAAATTTGAAAATTTAATTTATTACTTATTTGAATTGATTATAGTTAACTAGTATTATAGACGGTTAATTTGTTCTTACCTCTTCATTATTTGTAAGAATCATAGTATGTTACAACACAAATCACAAATTAAATTTTAAAACACGTTTTTAATAATGTTGTTGTGTGATATAGGCAACTAAATATGCACGGTGTAAGTTGTGTTGCCTGTACTGAATCATGTGGCTAAAGCCACTTTAATTTGTGCCTTTATACAATTTCTAACATCTTGATATTTCATAGGCAATTATAATTAAATATATAATTAAAGCCAGTGTCATATAATGCCTATATGGGTTAATTATTATAGTAGTTCATTTGATTTTATTAGTTATGAAGTTGTTAATTATTAGTGTTTCTGACTTCATGGATAAGAAAGGGAGAAAGAAAGTTGTTTGATTGTTTTTTTAATTTTTTTTTGCTTCTTTTGTGTTATTGGAATTAACTAATTTGTCTAATATTTTCAATTGGCAAATTTTTTAAAAATTTGTTGCTGTCTTCAAGTTATTAAAATGAATGAACTAATTTTATTAACTTGAAGATGCCTCGTTCATACTCATCCGATTTGCGTTCTGCGATTTTTTTTATTGTAACAAAATATTTCTCAAAAAATCTCCTTCATACTGATCCGATTTTTTTATTGCGACTTTTTCTAGTGACATTTTGTTTTTATTTTAGTAACTTTTATATGTATACTAATATTTGATTTAAAAATTAGATATATAATACCTTTTATTATCAAAAATGACTTCCGAAAATAATAAACAAATGTAGATTTGTTACAAAACGCGTAAAAAAATGTTTATATTTTTGTAATGTTGTTAGAGTTGAAATATTTTAATTTATTTGATGTTTTAATTAATAATTAACATTAGATATTGTCAGTATTGAATAAATAAATTGTTTTTAGCTTTAAATTATTGTACTTAAGTTTGGCAACAGCGCGCGTAACGTCGGTTAAACGAAGAGTATAATGAAGTGAAGTTACAAATACAAACCTAACCACAATCTGAATGTTTCATTACAAAACTGGTGTTTGATTTAATAACTGTAAAATCTTGTTTAAATTTAGTTAAACTTTTAATTTACAGTTATTTTAATAATATTTTTTTATTTGACAGGCGGACATTTTTAATCACAGAAAAAATGAAAAAATCGGATGAGTATAAAAGAGGCTTTAGATGTAATGACAATTTAATGTTATTAAAATTTTCTCTAATTTTATCATAAAATTATTAATTATTAATATTCCTAACTTTATGTATAAGTTTTTTGAACTTGTCGCTGTCTTCAAGTCATTAAAATTATTGAACTAATTTTAATGGCTTGAAAGTAGCGACATATTCTAGAAAGATTTGCCATTTGATGTAATATAAATTTGATGGTGTTAAAGGTTTCTGTAATTTCAATAAAAATATTTTAAGTAAAGCCTCGTTCATACTCATCCGATTTCCGATCAGATTTTTTTTATTACGATTTTTTCTAGTGACATTTTGTTTTTATATTAGTAACTTTTATATTTATACTAATATTTGATTTAAAAATTAGATCTATACCTTTCAAAACCTAAAAATATATTTTAAATTAATTATAAAGTATAATAAAGTAAAGTTACAAATACAAACCTAACCACAATCTGACTGTTTCATTACAGAACTGGTGTTTGATTTAATAACTGTAAAATCTTGTTTAAATTTAGTTAAACTTTTAATTTACAGTTATTTTAATAATAATATTTAATTACAATTTATTTAATTACATTATTAATAAAAATTCAATGACATGAAGTTAGGTACGTTCTTAAAAAAATTGCAAAATCTTAAAATCGCAATTTTTTAATCGCAGAAAAAATGAAAAAATCGGATGAGTATGAACGAGGCTTTAGTCAATTATCAAAGTAATTCTTTGATGAACAATTTCTTTCAATTTACAAAATCTAAATCTAAAGTTTGTTGCTATCTTCAAGTTATTTTCTGTACTTGAAAATAGCAACAAACTTTAAGAAGGTTTACCAATTCAAAATATAAAACAAACATAACCTTAATTTTCTTATGTATTACCCACAAACTATTAAATTGATTTTGGTAATTTGAAAGTATTTGCGTAGTGAGTATTTGACACTTTGCTATGTTCACATCTGTTTACATACATATCAATTCGAATGTCATGTTTTGTTTACATTTAATTTAACCTGAAAATTGTTTTTAAATTCAATTCATTCCGCTTAATCGGACCACGTCGGGACCGGTTTGTTTTGGTTCGATTAAGCGGCTGGTCCGATTATGCGAAATTAACACACAAAAACTTAATTCAGTACTTCAATTTTATTTGAAAGTGTTAAATCGTTTCTGGGCATTTTAAATTGTACAGCATATAAACACAAACATATTAATCATATGACATAAGCAAGTATAGCAACATGCATTAGTTCACATTTCAACCACCATGGCGCTAAAAGCTTAAAAAGTAATCCCACATATGAATGGCAACACCGCAAAGTGTCAACAACTGCTCGTTAGCAAATTTGACGCCAGGTAGCGTATTGCTTAGCTGCAATCCCCAATTGCTATAAAATTATTTTAAGTGAAGTTAGTCAATTATGATGAACAAAAGGGGAAAGTGTTTGTTTCATATTTTTTTAGTTGGCAAAATCTAAATGTAAAGTTTGTTGCTGTCTTCAAGTTATTAAAATTAGTTCAATAATTTGTACTTGAACAAATTTCAAATAGGTTTGCCAACTTAAAATATAAAACAAACAGAACCAGTTTTTTTTTAAATTTGTTATACACAAATTATAGAACTGATAACGACAAATTTTGGAAAGATTTGCTATACAGTGAAGAGTGAAGTTAGTACATTGTTGTTTATTGATTTTATTAATTATAAAGTTGTTGAATTGAAGAATGTTTGTTTTATATTTTTCAGTTTGTTGCTGTTTTCAAGTTGTCAAAATTAGTTTAATAATTGTACTTGAAGATGGCGACAAGATTGGCCAGCTAGAAATGTGAAGCACAAATTTCTCCTTATTTTCTCCTTGTTTTATCATATAAATGGTAGTTAACTGGCTTCACTTAAATTCATTGTTGTGTACCCTTATGCAAATCATTTATAAGATTTATAAGTCGGCAGTACGGCAGAGAGGGCATGTACAAATACCAGCGCTAACGAAAGTTAAGCAACGGCCGCTCTGGTCACTACTTGGATGGGTGAACCCAAAGTGATGTTGAGCGTAGCGTTCTTCCCAATATGGGTCCGTTACCTCATATAAGCATCCATACATGTCTTCTCTGTGGCTCGGTGTGTCCGACACCTCGACACCTAACGGTATTAAGAGGTTATTGAATATATATATATATATAAGATTTATAATGAGTACACTAAACATTGAAGTAAGTAAAGATTAAAAAAAAAAACGAAGTAATAGAAGTTTGTGTAAACAATATTAAAAAAAAAGAATTAAATTTTTTTATTAATTTAATTTAAGCAAAATTAATATTTTTATAAAATTTATAAAAAAATAATTTTTGAAATTTTCAGTGATAGCTTGAAAATATTGAATTTTTTGTAAATTTAATCAAAAACTGTAAACAACTTGAAATTTTTCATTACACTTAGAAATATTTGAGAAAAATTTAAATTACATTGAAACAGGTTAGTTTTAACTTGAAATAGCTCAGTACAATATAAAAGCTTGAGATTGATAAGAGCTTAAAATCAATTGGAAACAACTTAACAGCTTAGATTGGAAACAGTCTAGATGCAACTGAGAACGCTTCGGGACAAATGAATAATTAACGATTATACGTACATTCGATTTGGAACACTTTGGTGCAGTCGGAAACATTTTCAGAATACTTAACAAAACCTAACATTATCAAAAAAAAAAAATAAAATCAATTACAAATTTGAGTTGTTTAACAAAAAATTTAAATTAAATTGAAATTTTTAATTAATTTAAACTAAAAGTTAGAAATAAAGTTACTTACGGTACTTCTTGGAACACTTAAAATTTCTAATAGATTTGAAAAGTTTAAAAATAACTAACTATACTAGTTATGGACGATAAACTTCTGGTTTGAGGTCGAGCGTTATTTATACTGCCGCTGTCGCAACTTGACCACTCAGTTTAGTGTTTTGATATTTTAAATAAAGCAATAAATAATGGTAACATATAATATATATTTAAACAATAATTACGTAAACATAGATTGTATTAAATGAGAAATAAATCTGTACTGTCTCTTAAAGCAAAATTGCTCAAGTATATATACCCCACAACCCGGAGTAGTAGGTAAGTCGCTAAACTAATTAAAATTAATAAATTCCTAAAATTGCAATAAACAATCAACTGTTTATTACGAGGAATTACATTACATTATTTACAATTTAATCTTTAGCTTCACAATAAAATTCTTAATCTAAACATATACATTTTAAACAATACTTGGTAATTATATTTAACTTAAGTTTTACTTAAATTCTATTTAAAACAAATGTTAATTGGAACAGCTTACATTAAATGCAACTCTCAACAGCTCAATCATAGTTGAGATGCATTTTGGAACTTTTTCATTTAGATATGAGTTGAATTTAAAAGTTCCAAAGTACATTAGAACATTAATAACTTCAATAGGCTAAAAACACTTCAGATATAGTCTGAAACAGTTCAGGTGCAAATTGTAACTTTTGAGACCACTAACTAAAAGGTCTGCAAACGTTTATTTCAAAACCTAAGTAAAAAGATGTATAAAGTAAAAAAAAAATAAAAATTATGTTTTTTTTTTAATTGTCTCAATGTTTTGTAGTGGAGCCTAAACATTCTGGTTACGCAATTCATAAAGAAATAGTCAAAAATATTTATTGACTATCTTACAAAATCACTTATAAGCCAACATTTTTAATCAAAAATAATTTTATTACTTAAATTGCGAATTTATTGCAAAATTTACTAAAAATTATTCACAAAATTATAAAGAGTTTATTAAAAAACGCTTAGAAAACTTGCTAAAAGCTATTCACATTGCACAAAAACATATTTATTGCATAAATTATATTAAATCTAATATTGCAAAAAAAACATATAAAAAACTTATTAAAAACAACAAAAAAATTGCAAGATATTTACTTGCTGCATAAATTAAAAATTGTTTAAAAGTTTCCAAAAAATTTATTTAAAGCAAAATTGTTAAAAATAGTTCAAAACACTTAAAATATTATTTTTATTATACAAATCCGTTTTAGCTGAAGATTTAATTTAAGTCGCTAGCGGTAAATTTTTTTTGACATATTTGTTGTTAAACAAATTGACTACTAATTTTGAATGGTTTGATATAGTAGTTACATTAAAATTTTTATTTTCTGCAAATATGTATAGAAGTGTTGTTTTATTATTTCTTATATTCAACATTGACCAAACTTTCAAAAAATTTTACTACATCTGTATGATTTTCTTTAGCAGCACAAGTTATTGGTGTGTTACCAAGGTTGTTTTTAACATTAATGTCAGCATTGTTTTTTTTAATAAGGTATTTTACTATTTTTAAATTTCCAAATGATGCAGCGTAGTGTAATGCTGTGTTTCCTTCATCACCCTTAGCATTAACATCGGCATTGTTTTCAATAAGGTATTTTACTATATCTAAGTTTGCAGATGCTGCGGCTTCGTGTAATACTGTGATTCCTTCATCATCCTTAGCATTAACATCTGCATTGTTTTCAATAAGGTATTTTACTATATCTAATTTTCCATATGCTGCAGCATTGTGTAATACTGTGATTCCTTTATCATCCTTAGCATTAACATCTGCATTGTTTTCAATAAGGTATTTTACTATATCTAAGTTTGCAGATGCTGCGGCTTTGTGTAATACTGTGATTCCTTCATCATCCTTAGCATTAACATTGGCATTGTTTTCAATAAGGTATTTTACTATATCTAATTTTCCATATGCTATAGCTTTGCGTAATATTGTGGTTCCTTTATCATCCTTAGCATTAACATCTGCATTGTTTTCAATAAGGTATTTTACTATATCTAAGTTTGCAGATGCTGCGGCTTTGTGTAATTCTGTGATTCCTTCATCATCCTTAGCATTAACATTGGCATTGTTTTCAATAAGGTATTTTACTATATCTAATTTTCCATATGCTATAGCTTTGCGTAATATTGTGGTTCCTTTATCATCCTTAGCATTAACATCTGCATTGTTTTCAATAAGGTATTTTACTATATCTAAATTTCCATATGCTATAGCATTGTGTAATACTGTGGTTCCTTTATCATCCTTAGCATTAACATTGGCATTGTTTTCAATAAGGTATTTTACTATATCTAATGTTCCAAATGATGCAGCATTGTGTAATACTGTGGCTCCTTCATCATCCTTAGCTTTAACATTGGCATTGTTTTCAATAAGGTATTTTACTATATCTAATTCTCCAAATAATGCTGCTTTGTGTAATACTGTGAATTCGTTATCATCCTTAGCATTAACATCTGCATTGTTTTTAATAAGGTATTTTACTATATCTAAATTTCCATATGCTATAGATTTGTGTAATACTGTGATTCCTTCATCATTCTTAGCATTAACATCTGCATTGTTTTCAATAAGGTATTTTACTATATCTAATCTTCCAAATAATGCAGCATTGTGTAATACTGTGACTCCTTTATCATCCTTAGCATTAACATCTGCATTGTTTTCAATAAGGTATTTTACTACATCTAAATTTCCCAATGTCATTGCAGCTACGTGTAGTAGTGTTGAACCATCATTTTTGTTAGCTTCAATATCAGCTTTATTGTCAATTAAAAATTGTATTACATTCAAATTTCTAGCAGCAACAGCTACATGTAGCGGTGTTGTTCCATCAAATTTTTTAACATTAACATCAACATTTGGTTTGAAAAAATACTTTATTACATCCAAATTTTCATTTGCCGCAGCATAGTGTAGCAGTGTCGATTTATTATAACTTTTAACATTAATGTCAGCTTTATTTTCAATAAGCAAGTTTACTACATCCAAATTGCTATATTCAGCTGCTCTGTGTAACGGTGTTTCGTTATTGTAATTCTTGGCATTAACATTAGCACCATTTTTTATTATATATTTTATAGTATCAAGATCAGTTTTAGACCAAATAACAAAATGTAGTAAAGTGTTTTTATTATATGTATCAACAGCATTGAAATTCTGAACTTGTTTAAGCGCATTTGTATCTGCTCCTCCATTATTAATCAATTCTTTAGCAACATCCCAATTAGCTTTTTGAGCTGCATGAGTAAGAGGACTCCATCCAAATTTATCTTTAATGTTAATTACTTCTTTAAGTGCATTAATTTCTTTCAATTTTTGTAGCAAATCTTCAACAATATTTTTACGATTATAAGCAGCAGCTAAATGGAGTGCTGTCCTTCCTGCCTTATCAGTAATATTAATACTATTTTTTACTTTTTCTGGGTCTGTATTTAGCAATTCTTTAATCGCATTTATGTCATTATTTAAAACTGCATTGTGTAATTTATATTTGGTCTCAATTTCCGTTTCTTTTACACACATATAATCAAAAAATTTACACATTACATTATTGTTTTGTGTAAAAATATACCGATGTAAACAATCTTTTACTGTTCGCTCTATATTAATAACAAACCAGCTAGCAGCAAAGTATTCTGCAAAAGTGCGATGAACAAAGTTCAACTTACCATTGACAAAATTAATGATACCTGTATTTTCCTTACCTTGTTTTATTTGTTCTATATCTTCTTCTATTTTATTCTTCTTTTTATCAGGGAAAAACTCATTTAAGTCATCTTCAGAAAAAAGTACTTTTAAAGCTAATAACATATATTGTTTTTTTAATGCATTGTATTGTACTTTATAAACACTATTTGTGCCGGTTTTTGATCTATCGATTTTAATTTTTGTTTCAAAATACCGATTTAGTTTAATTTTAATAAATTGATCATACAAATCAAGCAAGTCAAGATTTTCAGGCAAATTTGGCACACTGAAATTTGGTTCATTAAAATAAATATTAAATTTATTTTGAAAAGCTGTTGCCAGCATTATTGTATGTAATGGTATTCCTGTAAACTCTGCTTCTTTATCAGCAATTGACTTGTTTAGTACTCTAAGTAAGATTGGAATATACCGATTGAATTTATTTGAATTTATGTCAATTTTTAACTTGTTACTCCAAAATTTTTTTATTAATTCTATTTGTTCAGTTTCAGATAATGGTTTTAAAGTATAAGTTAATGTGCATAACTCATTTTCTAATTTATTTGTCATATGTGGTCGAGTTGTTACTAAAACTTTTGTTGTCGTTGTCTTATTAATAATATTTAACAATTCAATGACTTTCTCTTTATAATTAGGGCTAATCTCATCAAATCCATCAAACAAAAAAACAATTTTACCTAGATAATTCATTTTATGTTTGAATAACTTTTGTTCCAGTGTTGTTTTGAAATTTAATATATTCAAGAGAAATTGAATAACTTTATGTTTATCATTATTAAACAAATTAGTGTTGTTTAAACTTTCTGTATGGTCATTTAAGTTAATTCTTATAACCCATAAAGAAGAATCTGATTTTTTCATTTCTTTTATTAACTTAGTTAAAACAGTAGATTTACCCATACCAGCTTCTGCACTTATGATTATTGTTTTATCAGCAATATCAATAAATTGGTTGGTTTTGTACTCATTAATACTGCCGCTACCTTCTATAAATTCATGTAGTTTATTTAAATTACCATGAGACTGTCGCCATACCAGTATATCATCATCTTTTTGAAGCCAATGAATACTATGTAGCGTTTTATATTTGTCACAAAGTTTTTCAAAATCTTTTTTTGCATCAGAAATTAAAAATATATCTTTACCTTCTTTGGGTTTAAATTTATCAACTTGGTTGCTATATGTAATGTAAGAGTTAAAATTTGTTTCAAAATCTTTTTTAATTATTGTCCGACGATTGAATGTTCGATTAATATAGTAGTCTTCGATATTAGAAAGGGTATTACCTATTTCTATTTTTTCATTGTTAATAAGTTTCGATAATATTTCAGCATCCACTAAATGTTTTGAGTTTTCATCTATTATTGTACCTAAACTTACTTCTTTTCCTTGAAATGTGATTTTACTTTTTTTTAGAAATTTTTGTTGTGAGTTGCTTGTAAGATCAATTAAGTTATATTTTTCATCATCTATTTTTTCATATTTAAACAAAGTTTTTATAAAATTTTCAGCTAAAACGTTATTCTTTTTGGTAATAAGAATAACTTTTTTGTTACTATAAATTTTCATTGTTTTAGATAATCGATTAAATAACTCCTGTGTGTCTTCATTCATATCTTTACAGTCAATTACTAATAGATTATTAGTTGTTTCTGAATTTAAAGCTTCTATTACACGATCTTGTATACGCAAAATAGAGCTTAAAGGTATGAAAATAAAACTATCATCTTGCTGGTATGCAGGTATAACTTTTAATGTTTGATGTACTTTAATTGAGCCAAGTATAGTTTTATGTGAAATTAAGTTAAAAATTTGTTTGTCATTTGAATTTAAAAAGTTTTGTAACTCTACAAGTTCTTCACTAAATTTTATATCAAATTTTGTAAGCTTTTTGCAATAGTCTTGTGTAGGACCAATTAACACCAAAGTAGAAATTTTTTGATTTATTTTTTTAAAAAATTCTTCACCATCTTTGTTTGATAAAAAAAATCCTTTTTTTTCCTTCACCCAATCCAGCATTTCTGTTTGAAAATTACTAGCTACTAAACTTTTATCTATTAAATTAAAGTCTTTATCTATTTCGTTTTCAATTATGATACTCAATTCATTTTCATTAGGTTGATTGACTGCAAATACTAATTTTTCTAAAAAATTATTTATATTTTCATCAGTAACATTACTGTTTGGTAATGTAGGTTTTAAATACAACTGGTCTTCTTCGCATACGTTAAAATTGTTAATTTTGAATTCATACTCATTAAGTTTGTTAAAATTTATTTCTTTAAGTTCTACTTTTAATTTAATTTTGAATTTTTCCAATTCATCAAAAGGTAATTTTTTACTGTCATCAAGAAAAGTTGACCTAAATTGTATTTTTTTGTCTTTTTTTATTAACACATGTCCAGCTAGCTTATCAATGTTATCTTTAATAAACTCAGTTCTTTTAATTTCAATAATTTTATTTCCTGACTTATTATTTTTATCTATTTCAAATGCAATTTCTTGTACAAATTGGTCTATATTAGTAAATATAGGATTAGTATTTAACTCAAACATTATTCCAAAACTGCCAGGTAAATTAAATTTATAATCTTGCAACTGAATAACATTTTTCTTACTTTCTGGAATTTCTTTAAAAAAAACATTTCTAAAATTTTTAGCCGAGTCAGTAAGCTCTTGGTTATTAATAAAATTATTATGAAATTTTCCGTTTTTAACATTAATAATTTCTTTTGCAAGTGCAACATGGTTAATTTTAAAAGCATCATCTTTTAAATTTATACGTTTGTTCTCTAATACACATCTGGCTAATTTTTTTGCTAATATATGCAAATCAGATGTATCTTTTAATATATCAAATATTTTATGTTGTTTATCTAAAATAAGTTTGTAACGTTTTGCCAATTTTTTACTACTATGTAGCAATATTTTACCATTTAAAATTTCATCATTTTCTGTTATTTCTGTCATCCCAATATTTTTATCTTTTAAGTCATTTAAATCAAAATTAATGTTAGTACAAATTATAAAATCCTTGAATTCACAACCTTTAAATTCTTGATTTTCTTTGATTTTACAATAAGAAATAAAGTATTTTTGTAGACTAAATTCACCGTCCTTTTCTGTAAGTAAATCAGAAGCAGTAATTTGCTTAGATTCATTTTGTTTATGTTTGGCTTGTAAAAAACGATATATTTTTCCATCCTTTCTTTCATTGTCATATTCAAAAACCAAATCATCAAACTTCTCAGCAGCATCCATTTCTGTAGCTAAACGAAAGGAATATCCTTCATTTAATCCTCTTTTTAAAAATAGCATTAATAATTTTAACTGATAAGTAATGCCGTGCAATGTATTTTTCAAACCAGCACCAGGATATTCGTTTGAAGTAGAAATGTTGGAGTTATTTTGTTCAGTATTAGGATTTTTGTTTGATGATTTTTGTATATTTACATTGATTTTATTTTGTATAGTATCGGTTTTATTTTCATCAGTTTGTAGAACAGATTCATTTTCTTCAAATTTGATTTTAATTCTTTCATGCTGATTTAATAATTTTCCAGTAGAATCTTGCAATACTTTAACATCACTGCTAGCAGCATCATCTAATGAAGTTTGTTGATTTATACTTGCTCCTTGATCTAATTGTAGTTGACTAGTTTTAGTATTATTATAGTGACATTTAATATTAATATCTTTATAGTTATCTATTCCTATGTTGAGATAGATGTTAACTATTTGTTCGTCATTATACCGTTTTGCTTCAATTAGCTTATGTGCTTTTATTAAGCCAAAATTATAATGAGACTCGTTATTATTAAATAACTGAAGTTGATTAACATTAGAATCAGCGTAGCTAATAGAATTATTTATTCCATTAGAGAATATAAATATATTACTGTGCAATAGTTGACTTATTGTCTGTATTTCATGATTACCACCCCAAGCATTAGAATTACGCATACACTCTACATACATTTTAAATTTAAATTCCTTAACTTTATTTTGGTTTAATTTTTGAAATTCATTATTCATTTTTTGTATTGTATCTTCATTTAAAATATTAGGTTTGAACTTATTTATATCAATTTTGTTAACTTCAGAACTAAATTCTTTGCACAACTTTTCTTGAAACGAACCGTTTATAATATAGTTTTCATTTTTACTAAAAACAAACGTATTAATGGTAATTGAATTTTCAAATTGACTTTGTTGTGAAGCAATTTTATCTACTACTATATTACGAAATTTTTGTGTTACTAATTGTTTTAGAGTATCATCTTTATAAATATCTTCATAATTTGAATTTTTAAGTAAATTTTGCATTTTTTCTAACTCTTCAATTTGTATATTTCCAAACAATTTTTCAAATTTTTTTTTAAAGTCATTATTATTATATTTTACAGGAATTAAATAGGCTAAAGCAACAGCCCAGAATAAACAACTACCATCTGCTGGTACATTAACTTTTGTAAAAAAATCCTCATTCAGTGACAGAACATAATGTTTATTAAAAATACTTAAAATCTCTTGATCATTTGTTAATTGAAATGGTGTTAAGTCATCATCATTTCTTATTTCAATGTTTGCTCCTTTTTTTAAAAATAACTTGATAACTTTATGTTCTTTTTTCCAAACAGCTTCATGCAAAGCTGTATTATTTCTAGTATATTTATAATTAACATCCGCTCCGTTATCTATAAGATTTTTAATCTTTTTTACTTTTTCTTTTTCTGAATCATTTCCCTTTACAATTGTATATAAATCTTCAGTATTCAGGTCCATCGTTAGTCAATTAATTTATCTGACAGTTAATCTGTCAAAACTTCTTATAGTTAAAATGTTGTCTCACTAAATAAACGTCAATTAATAAATCTGTCAAACAAATGTCAAAAAAGTTGCTTAAATTATAGTTTGCGCTACAAAACCGTTGGTGCATTAAATAATTAATAATATTACTTATTGTAACATCCAACAATTTAATAATAAATATATTATGTATTATGCTAACACCCGTGTAACAAATTCATATGATTAACTAGCTTAATAACGTTTAATTCTGCAATGTCGCAATATTTCTAATTATTTTACTGTTTCTACAATTGTTCTTATATAGCCTTTTCACTATAATAAAGAAAACATTAATGCACAAAATATCAATATCGAATATTTACAGTAAATATAGTTATAAAATAAATTAGAATTTGCTTAATGCAGAGAAAAAAAATATAAATGATATAAAAATAATAATAAAAAAGTATGTTAAAGCAAGCCTGTTGTTAGGTGTTGCATCCTTCCGCTTCCAATTAGTGTCTTCAATTAATTCAATGTTCCACGGCACCAAGCTGGTTCATAAATTGAATTTGATATGGTCACGTATCCATTAAAATCCTAGAAATACAATAAAACTAATTAAAATCATAAAACAATTCTATGCAATTTGAGACAACTTTGCAGAACAAATACGACAATAATTCTTTCGATATAAAGGATAGTTGAGACCTTTACTATGTGCTAATCCATAATAATAATAAAATAAAACAATATCTAAATGTTTACAACTTATTGATATAAATAATATTTTACTAAAATATATATGGCCATGTCTGAGTAAAGTGTACGGAACAAAAATTTGATTTTGCTCAAACCACTGAAAATGCCTTTCTCTACATGAGTCCGGATCTTGTGATTTTTTTTAGATTTTTTCAATAAACTGTTTTCAAGTAATAAGCAATCAAAATTTAAAAAAAACATTTTTTTTTTTAGATTTTTTATCGTTTGTAACTGTTCAAGGTTGCATTTTTAGGAAGAAGTTGTAATTAACTTTTTATTTCAAAATTGTTCAAAGAATCATTTTTGATCTTCTTAAAATTGCATTTTTAGGAAAACGTTATAACAAATTTTTTTCTTTAAAATTATCTAAAGAATGAGTTTTACAGTCAATTTTTTTTTTGAAATTTGGAAAAAATTTCAAAACTAAATGTAACAATTTTTCTTAAAAAAAAAAAAAATGATATTTTTGTTTTTTTTTTCAAATATGAATTAAAATGTGCTTTACATATAAAGACACGTTTTTATTCATATTTGAAGAAGAAGAAAAAAAAATTTCAAGAAAAATTGTCATTTAAAGTTCTGCAACATTTTCAAAATTTAAAGATAAAAAAATTTGTCAGTGAAAACTTTTTTAGACAAATTTAAAGGAAAAAGTGATATTTTTTTCTTAAAAATACAATTCTGAGAAGTTACAAACGATCAAAAAATGTAAAGGGGATAGCGGGATAAGATGCCCGCGCAATTTTAGTTGTGAATATTTAAATCTTGTTTGAAATAAAAAAAAACAAAATTTGTATGCTCATCAACTTTTTTCTTGACTTGTGCCAAAACTGTGGTAAAAAGTGCGTTTTTATAAAATGATCTCACTATTTATTTTTTTGTGTTTCTTTCCGGTTAGTCGTATAATCAGATTCAAATGATTTGATTGTATTACACTCAAAACTAGAGCGTAGTATTTTTTTCAAATTATTTACAGATCCTGGGATCCCAAAAACTGTATGCAAACAGTCAAAAAACATGAAAAAAATGAGTTTTTTAGAAATAATTTATTTTTGCAAAAGTTCTTATGCCCGTACAAAAAAAGGTTAAATAGCATAAATAACCCTCTAAATCAGCTTCATTTTACGCTTAACCGCATGTAAATATTTTCATTTTCATTTTAATTTTTTTTCCATGACTTTGTAACAAAAATATAATTATGCGGGATATTGACTAAATATGACTCGATATATTGTTTTTTTTTTTTTAAATAAAAACATTGTTATGGATTTACAAATGTTAGCATACGTATAGTAACCTTAATTGTCTTTGTTTTTTACTTAAAATATGAGCCCCAACGATACAGCAATATTTGAATTTGGCGCAATGTCGGTCGGTAGAGAAGATTACTGTAAGCGACACTGGAATTCATGTTGCGCATATTTGAGGTTAGAGCTACCCCATGTTTAACAGTGTCAACAAACATCGTAGTGGATAAATTTCATCCAAAACTTGAGCAGTTTAGGTAATGTAAACAGTACAACTTTTGATTCTTGTTTAATCTCATTCTTCAGTACTTAGTTTAACAATCATTTGACATTAACAATTGTCAATCGTTAAACTATACCCACCGCTAACTTGATTTATAGTATTTTAACGAAAATTGCAACTTTGGCGTCATTGCTGTTTCTACATATAATTTGATAATTAATTTATTTGTTTACTACTACATTTAGAAAGGATTAAACTATGATATGTTGGAGTATTTTTGTCAAATTATATTTGCAAATAGCAACAAAATGCATTCAAAAGTTCATAAAAAAGCATGTACTCCTAAGTTTTTTCGGCTTAATTATTATTTGACTAAAACACTCCGACCTATTACAGTTTGATCTTTTCTAAATGAACTAATGAAAAAATAAATTGATTATCAAATTATATGTAGAATCAGCAATGACAGCAAAGTTGCCGTTGTTAAAATACTTCAAATCAAGATAGCGGTCGGTATGGTCTTAAGACCATAAACGGCACTTTTGGCTTCATCGCTGTTTCTACAAATAATTTGATAATCGATTAATTTTTTTACCAGTACATTTAGGAAGGATTAAACTATGATATGTCGAAGTCTTTTTTGTGAAATTATATTTGCAAATAGCAACAAAATGCATTCAAAAATTCAGAAAAACGCAGTTATTTCTATATTTGATGTGTTTTTTCGGCTATTTTCTATCTATTATTTGACTAATAGACTTTAACATATCATAGCTTAATCCTTTCTTAATGTACCGGTAAAAAAATAAATCGATTATCAAATTATTTGTAGAAGCAGCAATGAAGCCAGAGTTACCGTTTTTGTTAAAATACTACAAATCAAGGTAGCGGTCGGTATGCTCTTAATGATTAAAAAATAATATTTAATCATAAGTTAATTCAAATAATTTACATTTTTATTAGCCGAAAAATAAATTTATACACTGCCTATTTGCATATATTTGAAGTACGTGACAATAATAGTTGCATATTTGATGTTGTTTGACACTGTTGCAGGTTGTTAGTTTATGAGTAAATAATGCCACCAAAAAAACAAAAAGTTGATCACAGCAGTGTAAACTGTGACAGTTTGCTGCGATATTCAATAAACCAACCAAAAGTATTGAATTCTACGGATGATGCAGAAGAGGTTTCGTTCTTGTTAGAAAAACCAGTCATTGTAACTGATGCACTTTATGGACAATGCCGTTCATCGATCACAAGGATTAAATGAAAATTAAACTATAGACATCTTGAAGCTTCATCTAGCACTGCCAATCAAGATTTTGCCGTGTTAGGAAATGCACCTGAAGAAGATTTGGATACTGCATCATAAATGTTATCGGTGACGGACACTCCAGAAACTGATTCACAAGCATCGGTAACAACCTCCGAGTCATCTCAATCAACAGTGGACCCATCGTATAATGTTCGTATCAGAAACGTTCCTGAGGTAGAAATGATTGAAATGCCGTTCAAGCGATTGATTTCGAGTCATAAATGTTGCTGTGTATGTTTGTCTGAGCCGAATTCATTAGTCGTTGTTTTGCTCAAGTTTTTGTAAAT
Organism: Tachinus rufipes; assembly: GCA_963932245.1. Lineage (NCBI taxonomy): Eukaryota > Metazoa > Arthropoda > Insecta > Coleoptera > Staphylinidae > Tachinus > Tachinus rufipes. Next base: position 1,545,731 of record OZ010743.1, on the reverse strand, counting down.
AGTCGAATATTTGTACCGAAACGAAATCGTTGCTGTACACATCATTTGATTAATCAGCGATTTTATACCGAAGATCTTAAGGAGCTAAAAGTTTATTCACTTTCAAGTTACATTGAAATATCTGAGTTGGTCTTGTTCTTGAACGTATTGTCAAAAAAATGCGTAAATAGTATTCTGGACAAAGCAAACGATTACGAGTTATCAAGCGAAGAAATACAAGCATTAACTGGTTAGACGCTCGAACATTTAAAAATGTTGACGACGATGCTCACTTCAGTGCGAAATTTTGACAATCGCAGTGTAAATCAAGCTCTTTTTGTATTCCTTTTTAAGTTAAGAACTGGAAGTTCCAACAGCGTGACAGCGTCGATTTTTGATATGAAATGCGAGAACAGCAAGTTTCGGATTATTGCGAATCTGTTTTGACGTCATTTAAGGTTGATGTTTTACCTACACACCTCGGCGTACTAGCTTGTTCTTGTAAAGATTTAATATTAAATTATACGTAGCCCTACGTGAAACAGCTGCATGGCTATGAAGGACGATTAGTTTTGATAGCTGATGGTACATATTTGTGAAAAGAGTACTAACAACTACTACCAACAAAAATCATATTCGAGTCAGAAAAAAGCACCTTTATGTAAACCGTTTACAGTTTGTATCACAGATGATTTTATAGTCGATACATTTGGGCCATACCTGGGTACTATGAACGACGCAGAAATATTTAATTCAAAGGACAAAAATGGATTATCAAACCTTTTGAGGAAAGGAGACGTTTTTATTCTTGATAAAGGTTTTAGAGATGTGAAGAACGAGTTGGAATCTATAGGATACATTGTGCTCATGCCAGCTTTAAAAGGCAAAAAACAATTATCCATTAAAGATACTAATGATAACCGATTTCTGACAAAACTTAGATGGGTTGTAGAAGTAGTGCATGGGGTCATTGCATCAAAGTTTAAACTTTTGCACAATCAACTAGATAATAAACTATTACCTGTTGCTCAAGTGTACTGCAGAATCGTTTCTTTTTTGGTTAATACTTTCGGAAAACGCTTGAACTCCGATGCAATTAAGATGAAGTTGCCATTTTCATGCATACAAAACAAAGTGACGACAATTCATTAGCAAAAGAACTGGAAGAAGGTAACTGGAACAAAAGAAAAAGTCTTTCCAACCTTTAAAATCGACAAACGTACAAGATTTCCTCGAGACGACAGAAAAGGACTTGAAAATTCTGTTCACTGGTACCTATCAGTTAGCTCAAAGTATATCTTACTTAAACATAAAAATAAATTATTTAGTTGAAGATAACACGGTGCCTAATTGCATGATACAGTCGCGGCATATTAACAGTAAAATATACAAATTCACTATCAACCCAACACGATCGGGTATGGTGGTATTAAGCGTTTCGTATGGGCTTCGAACGGTCGGCTGTTGTTCGCACGTTGCTACCATCATATATTATTTATTGCAAGCAAGATATTTATCGAAAATAGTACGCACAAACATTGTCAACATTATTCAAAGTGCAGAGAATTCAGCCGGTGATTAACAAAGATAGCGACGACGAAGACTGAGTTGTAGATGTATGATTTTATGTATAATGTTTCTATATATATTTTAACATTTGTATTGGATATTTGTGAGTCAATAACAATGTATATTTTTCTAAAAAATGTTATATATGAGTCGTATTTTGTTAATAGCTTGCCTAACCATAATTTGTTACTAAGTTATGGAAAAAAAATTAGTTAATTTGAGTTGTCGTGCAAACAAATGAAAATATTTACATGCGGTTAAGCAAAAAATGAAGCTGATTTAGAGGGCTACTTATGCTATTTAGCCCTTTTTGTACGGACATAAGAACTCTTGCAAAAAAAAATTATTTCTAAAAAAATGAGTTTTTTGTTTGCATAGAGTTTTGGGCTCCCAGAACCTGTAAATAATTTGAAAAAAAATACTACGCTCTAGTTTTGAGTGTAATACAATTAAATCCAATCATACGACTAACCGGAAAGAAACACAAAAAAATAAATAGTGAGATGATTTTAGAAAAACGCATTTTTTACCACAGTTTTGGCACAAGTCAAGAAAAAAAGTTGATGAGCATACAAATCTTGTTTTTTTTTAAATTTCAAACAAGATTTAAATATTTACAACTAAAATCGCGCGGGAGCCGCCACAACCATCTTATCTCGCTACCCCCTTTAAAATTTAAGCATTTTTTAAGTATTTTTGTGGAGACATTGTAAGATATCTTGGAGCGTAATGCACGGCACTTCCTGAATTTTTTATTGTATCTTTGCACATATAAAAGCATCCATATAAAAAAAAAATTAAAAATGCCCTAAATCTTTTTTTAAGAAGAAAAAATGTTTAAAATTCCGCAAAAAAGAAAAAAAAAATTTAGTTGTAAAAAATGATTCTATGAACAATGTTAAAAACAAAAGTTCATAACAGCTTTTTCTAAAAATGCAACCCTAAGAATTTAAAACGATCAAAAAATGCAAAAAAATCGATTTTTTTTAAATTTTGATTGCGTATTACTCAAAATTGACTTATTGAAAAAACTTAAAAAAAAATTCAAGATCAGGACTGATGTAGAGAAAGGCATTTTCAGTGGTTTGAGCAAAATCAAATTTTTGTTCCGTACACTTCACAACTTTTGAAGAGCATTGTCAAGTGAGAACAAATTTACACAAAAATACATTTATACTGAAATTTTAATATAAAATATTGAAATGAAATTTATGTTTTTATAAATGATCTAAAGGAATTTAAAAAGTAGTGATTTATATTGTAGTACGTCTTTTTGCTCAGTTAGCAGATTAATTTTTTGGAAATTTCGGCGGCTTCTAACAGATTAAACTTAGTGCCTTTTGTACAGTTATGTAACATTTTAATTTTACTAATTTTGGAAAAGGTACGATTACAATTTATAATAATAACTGCAGATAAAAATGTATTGTGATTTAGTCTAAACGCATTAAAATATTCTGTGTGTAGTGTTTCAAAACTTTGTAATAAAATTTTATAAACACACTTAAGAGATTAATTGTATTTTTAGTATTAAATAATATATTTGATCATTTAAACTTAGTCTAAAAGCAATTTGTTAGTTACTGCTGCGAAGTTGGAAACAAATTTAAAAACTATACTCTCACATAAATAACATTATCTCCCTTATTATGAGACCTAGGTCAATTATAAATATACTGTTAGATCGGCAAGAAAAAACACAAATTTTTATAACAAGCGCAAGTAATAATTAATGAGCATTAACTAACTGATTGAGTATTTCATTAATAAGCAGTAATTGTTTAGCACAGCTCTTACCCAAGGTCAAATCTTAATTCTGAATACGGCATTTAAATATTTTTTCACATAGATTGCACGCGCCAAAATGAGCGTCCTTTAAAATAAGTAATTACCGAGATTAGACTAAATAAAGTAAATAGACAAACAAATGTTAATTCGGTTATTTATCAACTTATTTTAAATTTGAAAATTAATTATGAATGATAAAACAAGTACATTGAACATATATCGACCTAAATCAGATTTAGTCAATTACTGAGATATGAACCGATAAAGTGCGCGCTAATCTTAAACAGTCATCACACGCTCATTTTTGTTGCCAGGTGATTTAAGAGTAGTAGATATTGATAAAATTAAATTTTAAAAATTGAAATTCAATAGTTTAAATAAGCATATGTCATTCTATCTACAAAACCTACATCAATTGTATGTAATTAGGCAGATTTCCATTGATTAAAAGCAGTGTACATACTCGTCAAGTGTTACCGTGTTTTAAAACTTTTGTCGGTATGTTGTCGTAGAACAGCATCTGGCGGTCCCGTGTACAATATCCGAATAAACAATTTTTTTTTTAAATCATCAATTTAATCATCTGTACGACCGGCGACATGCAATGACGGTTAGTTAATTAGCGCACACTTTATTGGTTCATATTTCAGTAATTAATTAAATTTGATTTGGGTCATTGATATATTAACATTTTACATGTTTTATCCATGGAATGCAATACTCAAAAATCAATTTTATCAATATCCGATACCCTTAAATCACCTGGCAACAAAAAATGGCGTTTTATGATTTTTTAACAATTAATAAATTTTAATATACAAAACGTCTTAATTACTAAATAATATTTATTAATACAAATTTACAACATTAATTTAAAAAGTAACATTAAAAAAATCATTCCAATCGTACAATTCTTCCATAGTTAGTTTTTATTTAATGAACAGTTTAAATTGTTTTACTGCCAATTCTCTTACATGTATTGGCAAGTGGTTAAACATTTTAATTGAGAGGTAATTATAAGACTTTATTGTTTTACTTAACCTACAATAAAGTAGACAAATGTTTGTGTTGCTCTTGTCTGGTAAGAATGATGTTGTAATGATATTTGTACATATTAAGTGCAACACCTTCTCTCACATGCAGTAGACAGGACAGAACATATAGACTAGAAACAGTTATCATGCCCATTCTTTTGAAATGAGATCTACAAGAATCGATGAATCCCAATTCAGCAATCACACAAACTGCCCGCTTTTGAAGTATACAAATTCGTATATTGTGGTAAGAGCTACCCCATAACAAAATACCATACTCTACAATAGATAGAAAAAAAGCAAAACATGCCATTCGTGTAACCGCCGTTTGAGCAAATACATATATTAATAATATCATTTCAAAACCTGATACACCGATGCTTAAAAATCTGTCCCAGTACGCAGCTGGTGATGATAAAAGCTGTGCTTTTAAATGCATGCAATAACTGAATAATTTAAAAATTATAAATGGAAATGAATCAAGCAGAAACGGCACTAGTACTATAAGAGGATGAAGGGGAAGAAGAAGATGATAGAGACTTTGCAGATGCTGACTATACTTCTTACAGTAACGGATTATTCAAATACAGGTTTACCAACTAAAGACAAAGAGTTTTCTGAAGACGCTGAAAGTGGAGATCATACTATAAAAATTACTGAAATATTCAGTGAAAATGACAAATTAAATAGAAGTAGGACAGAGAGCGCAAAAAGTGCTAGTTCAAAAAAATCTTCGTACAAAAATAACAGCTCCATAGATTATAAACACAATAATAATGAAAATGAAGTAAATCCCAATATTTCTCATACAGTATATATATTATATTTGCATCCAATTGCAAAAGCGATGAAATTAGTGCTATACCAAACAGCTCTAATATTCTATTAAATAATAATAATAATAATATTCAAGATAATTTAAATATTCCATATTTGTACAATTTTTTCAATAAGATAATTGTTAGAGCATAGTTTGTTAGAAAGTACTTGCACGTGTTCTTCCCATGACAGTGTGCTATCTAGATAAATGTCTAATAATTTAATGATTGATTTTGTTAGAATAAAGTACAGTAAAAGTCACATGCTCTGTTTTAGTTTCGTTCAATGTCAAATTATTGGCTTTAAATCAAATTTTTGCTTCTTCCTTTAGATTTGTCCAAGAAGCTGTTGGCCTAGATAAATACGTCTGACTCAATGTTACATTACTCTCAAGATCATTAACGTAACACAGAAATAACAGAGGTCTTAATACAGACCCCTACGGTACCCCGTAGTACATTTTTTTACTCTCAGAGTATGTTCCATTAGCCCAGACTATTACTTAAATAACTTTTAATGAGTTTAAGAGGCAAACCTCTAATACCATAGTGCTCTAATTTATACAGCAGCTTTTCCGGACTAACCGAGTCAAATGCCTTGCTGAGATCTACAAAGCATGTTGACATTGAACTTTTGCTTTCATCAAATATATCTAAAACAAGTTGTTTCACAACTTTAATTGTCGATTTATTAAGCATATAACAAAATTGGCCTTTGCATATTTTACCCAAATAATCGTTTCTTCAACGCCTTTTCAATTATTTTTGCAAAAATAGGAATTATAGAAATTGGTCTGTAGTTATTGCATATGTTAATATCTCCTTTTTTATGAACAATTAAGTTCTTCAGGAAAAACACCTTCTTCAAAGCATGTATTTAGAATATTCACTAATGGTTCGACAATTAAATTTGACACATGTTAAATAATTTTTTAATTTAAGTTATACTAATATATATAATATCAGCTATTTCAAGGTCAGTGTCATTATTTGTATTATTTAAATTGTTTAGAAAGTTTTTATCATTATTATCAAAACCTGACAAAACATCAGCAAATCTGATTTGGGTCAATGATATATGTTTTATCTATCGAATGCAATTTTCAAAATTTAATTTTATCAATTTCTATTACCTTAAATAACCTGGCAACTAAAATAGCGACTGTTTTATATTAGCGCGCACTTTATCGGTTCATAATTAATAATTAATTAAATCTGATTTAGGTCATCAATATATGTTCAATGTACTTGTTTTATCATTCATTTTCAAATTTAAAATAACTTGATAAATAACCGAATTAACATTTGTTTGTCTATTTACTTTAATTAGTCTAATCTCGGTAATTACTTATTTTAAAAGACGCTCATTTTGGCGCGTGCAATCTATGTGAAAAAATATTTAAATGCCGTATTCAGAATTAAGATTTGACCTTGGGTAAGAGCTGTGCTAAACAATTACTGCTTATTAATAAAATACTCAATTATAGTTAGTCCGCGTTAAGACTGCAGTTTATAAAGTCAGTGTCTCACAACTAACTTTACTTTGTTTATAATTATAATAAAATGATTTTAAATAATTTAAAATCTTTAAAGCGAAAACAATATAGCTTATTGCTTCTTAATTAAATATTAATATATTTAATAGAAATATATATATTAGTCAATTATAATACTAAAATTTATCAAAAACAATTTCTAGAATTGCAAGACGTTTACTCATATTTAAGTTTTTGAGGTTATACTGTACCTAAAAATTGTAAAAAGTTGAAATACATATAATTGTTTACAAATGCGTTAACCTAGTTACAATAACGCAAAAAATCAATAAATGTTAAATAGTAAAAATTGTTAACTAAATTTATTCAATTACAAGTAGCTTTGTTTTAATCTGGTAGATATTCTATTGTAAATTGGGCCAACCAGAGCATTGTTTCCCAGTTGCCATAACAACTACCACTGCAGTTTTAACGCAAACAAACTATAGTTAGTTAATGCGTTAATGCTCATTAATTATTGCTCGCGCTTGCTACAGAAATTTGTTTTTTTCTTGCTAATCTAATAGTATATTTATATATAACTCAAGTCTCATAATAAGAGACCTATGCCCGTATTCATAAAAGCTGATTAAATTTAATGACTATTAAATGTGACAACATAACCTCACAATTCGATAAAACGTCAAAACTATTTTTATAAATTTGATAGAAATACATGTTATTTATTTTGCGTTATTATTAAATATTATTTTTCATTCATTTCTGATAGTTATTTATTACGCCAAACTTGTTTTTATGGTAGAATAAGTATAAATAATTTTGCGGTTGTCAAATTTAATGATCCGTTACTGTAACTGACTTTTATGGATACGGGCATTAATGTCATTTATGTGAGAGTACATTTGTTGCTAGTTTTTTTTTTTAGTTTGTTTCCAACTTTGTTGGTTTTGTTTTCTGTGGTTTTTCAATAATAAGTTAATATTGTGAATGAGTCTTTGTTTAGATTTGAAATTTTTATGTAAATGTGAGAAATTGTGCATTGATACTATTATATTATTATTAATTAAATTTTAAATATGACGAAAAACTATTCATATTTCCTAAACAATTACAATACAATTTTTATACTAGTTTCGGCTTTACTACAGATGTAATTAGATATATAATTAACATAGTAAATTGTTTTATTATATTATAAATAAAATATTATCCAATCTATCAATCGTGAATATTATCATATTAAAAATCTAATTAAAAATAAGTTACCTTGAATGAAAGTGAGCCTTTTTATTATCCAAAAATCTTCTATTGGTTTCTTTATAATTTTTAAACTGATGTTAGTTTCATCAAATCAAAAACGGTAATGTGAGTAGTATGTTCCACTGATTACTATCGAATGTATAAATTTACGTTTGATATTAAGTGTGAAATCTAATCAGTAAATAAATAGCAAATTCCATTTGACACGGATTATTGATATCAGTAGCCTTCTATAAACAATGTGGATTTTGATACATCATAAAACTTAATTTTTAGTTTTTTTTAAAGCAGCACACGTCATAAAATGTTAATTTTCTAAAAACAAAATTTAGTTTTGATAATTCAAACATTTTTATTTTTAGCCTTCTAAAAACAAAAAAAAATAATACTTTATTACAGCTTTCTAAAAGCATCACAAAACTTTGATAATGTATTAAATTTATTTTTTGCCTTCTAAAGCAACAAAAAGTTTTAATTTGTATTACTAGTCTTTTAATCAAAACTAGCGATAAACAATTATTTAACTTTGAATTATTTATTCTATAGAAGCTTACTACCAACTGCATATAAATTAGTTTTTGAAACTATGCTATTAGTTTTGGAGACATTTTTGTGTTTATTATTAAGTTACACGTGTCAATCTTAATCAGACTAAGTAATAGAAAAATATATTTAAATATAATGTAATCTTTAAACTTTATAATATGTTATCATTATTTGTACAAATAAAATGTAATAACAATTATATTGATAATACATAAGTAGTTTTATAATTAATTAATAATTTAATCTGTTTATCGACATTCGACATACCAATTAATCATTTCTATTTTTTATATAACAAATAATAATAATAATAATATAATAATAATTTCATTGGTCTAAAGATCAAAACATGATATAAGACAAGTCACGTACACATAAACATAAATTCAAAATAATGTCAATATACTACATAATAATAAATTAGAACAAATAAGTATACAAACATAATAATTTATAATAACAATAAAATAAACAAAATAATGTTATTTAACAATTTACATTTATAATGCGTCTTCAAGAAATTCACTTACTGAATAATAAACCTTGTTAAGTAAAATTTCTTTAATTGTCAACTAAATTTTTTTTGCGTTCAATAATTTTAATGCCACAGGCAACTTGTTGTATAATTTTATACCTACATATCTAGGACATTTCTCAAAGAAACTCAATTTATGTTTTGGATACTCAAGCAGAGTGCTACCATGTCTTGTATTATATGTTCTGTTTCCTCTATTTAGTGTTGCATAAGTGGCTAGGTTTTTTTTTAACGTTTAACAAAATTTGTAATATATACAAGCTATAGACAGTAAGAATTTTATGTTTTATAAATACTTCTTTACAATGGGAGTATTGCAAAAGCTTAAACATAATTCTTATAATTCTTTTTTTAATTTTAAAAACTACCCAGACTACAATGCAGTATTGAAGAGTGGACTCAAAATGAGCAAAATAAAACAATCTAAGTATATGATCGTCTACATAATTTATTAGTTGCCGTGATACATAACAAAAAGTAGATAATATTTTTGATAATATGTCTATTGCTTATTGAAGTTACATCTTTGGTCAAGATAGATGCCAAGAAATCGAGTAGTGTTGTTTTGTTTAATTATAGAATTATTACACCTGATTAAAAACGAATAGTCTAAACTAGTGTTATTTGTGGTAAATTTAATAGAAATTGTTTTGTTTGTATTTACATGTAAGTTATTATTTTTAAACCACTGATTTATGTTATTTAACAACTGAGTCGCTTTGATAGGAATATCACTTGCTTTTTGTGATGAAATAAGCCGTGATGTATCATAAGCATATAATTTACTATTTTCAATCAGCATGTCATTCGTATATATATAATAAATAGTAATGGACCCAATACCGATCCTTGTGGAATTTCTCTTTTCATATTTAATGAATTAAATGTTGTGTTAGCAATTTTTACGTAATGTGGTCTATTATTAAGACAGCTTACAAACCACTACAAGTTTGTCCCTCTAATGCCTTATTGATATAGTTTAACAATTAATAGATGGTGAGAAACAAGGTCAAAAGCATTACTCAAGTCAATAAATATCTCCAAGCAATGATCTCATTTGTCTAAGTTATAATAAACGTTTTCCAAATAATCGAGGATGGCACTTGTTGTAGATTTATATTTCATTTACATTTTTATATTCATAATTTCATTGTCAGGTTGCAAAAATATTGATTTTGAATTTAATGGAATGTTTACTTTATTTTCGTTAATGCTTGATTATGGAAGGCTATCAGCAACCGTATTAAAATAATTATTTAAGTAGTTGGCAATTGATAATTGGTTGTGTGCGGTGTGACTTTCAGTTTTTAAAGATGTAATTTCGGTATTTTTATTTCCTGCAATATTTTCATTAATTATAACCCATGAAAAAAAGGGAGAAAATAATGAATCGACGTGTTGGATACGCTCAAGTGCCGGTGACCCGTGGTGTGTTTAAACCTGACTGTGGTGCATTTGTGTTGTAAGAACAGTGAAAATGGCGGACGCACAGCATTCTGTGTTAGTTGATTTAGTGCGAGCATTGCAAAACTCTAGAACGGCTCCCGAACAGGTGGATCTGCCATTGTTCAAACCGGAAAGTGATGATGCTACAAAATGGATTGGTTATGTGGAGAAGATCAAGAACAAATTTAAGTGGTCTGCTTTGTGAGGATTGGTCGGTTTCTAATGCGTAACGCTAAACGCTGGTACGAATTATGGTCACCCGACGATAGAAATTGAATGACATTTTGTCGAGATTTTGTGGAAGCGTTTCTGCCTAAAAGAAATCTTGGCATGTTGTTGGAAAAAACCGCTGCTTTAAATAGCACACGTTTCAACACGTATGAAATGTATGTACACAAAAAAGTTTTGCTATTAAAAAATTTATGATGTAGTTGAGCTGGTAGTTTATGGCATATTTGAAATTGATGTGCGTAATTCAGCTGTCAATCGTAACTATAAAACTGTATCGAAGTTGTTGATGCATTTAACTACGTTTATAAAAAGGGTTCCATCTGAATTTGCTGGTTCGTTTTCCACTGAACGTGATAATTCAAACTTGATTTCACGTAAGCGTTTGTATCCAAGCCGTGAAGAACAGCAACGTTCAGCACCTAAATGTTTTGGTTGTGGCAAGATAGGACACATTCGTGCAAATTGTAGTAAAGAGAGAAGACCACCGGAGTCAAGCCCTAGTACGTTTTGCTGAGACACCAGACAACAAACTGCTGCTTCATCAGGTGTGGGAACTTCTTCTGGAGAAGCGAATTGTACCTTTGTGGAAAACGAGGACATACGGTTTGGAATTGCTTTACAAAGGCTGCTAACAATAAACAAAAAAGTGTAAACTTTTGTGAGTCTGGTTATCCAATGGGAGCGAAAGAAGTTACAATAGATGGTAATCGTTTTCGTGGACTGATTGATACTGGGTCTGACGTATCGCTCATTTTGGATAGATTTGTTTTATTGTTTGAACACAAAATCAAACCATGCAGTATGTCATTAAAGGGAATCGTACCTGGTAGTCTGTTAGCGATGAAAACATTTGCTGGATTTACGGAAATTACTGGACAGAGTACGACTATCAACTACTTGATAGTACCTGATTTTGCTCTTGATTATGATGTGTTTATTGGACGAGATCTTTATGAAGATACCTCGCTGGCTACGATAACAGATCATGAAGGTTCGAGGGTGGTTCGACGACATTTGCCTGGAATACTACGAGTAATGGAGTCTACTGAAGAACACAATGTGATTTTACCTGAGGAACATCGTTCGATGATACTTGACATATTGCAAAAGTATGCTGGAATAATAACATCGGGTAATAAAGTTGGCACCGTGAAGAATGCAAGTTTTGAAATTCGTTTAGATAATTACATTATTGTTAATCGTGCTCCTTATCGATTAGCTGCAATTGAGAAAGCTGCTGTACGTGAGATTATAGTACATTTACTTAAGAACAACATCATACGAGAAAGCAACTCTCCGTTTGCAAGTCCAGTTATTCTTGTAAAAAAGAAGGCGTTGATTTTCGTGAATTGAACAGTCATACGGTTAAATTGAGGTACCCTTTACCGGCTAGGAAAAAGCAAATATTTTACGTCTCTCGATATGGCATCGGGGTTTCATCAGATCCCAGTATGTAAGGAGTCTATCTGCAAGACAAGTTTTGTGACGCCTGAAAGACAGTACGAGTACTTGAAAATGCCGTTTGGTTTGGCAAATGCGTCAGCTGTGTTTCAGCAAGCAATTAATGATGCTCTTTGAAGTTTAAAGAACAAGATTGCGGTAGTTTACATCAATGACATTCTAATCCCCTCTGGGACTCCGGAGGAAGGTCTAGATTTTCTTTGCCAAGTGCTTGATGCACTGGAATTAGCCGGGTTTTCTCTTTACATTAATAAGTGCCGATTTCTTCAAACATCGATTGAATATTTGGGACAAGAAATCTCAGCAAAAGGAATCCGACCAAGGAGAAGGAAGATTGATGCGCTGATAAATTCACCAGTTTCCACAAATGTCAAACAAGTTCGTCAGTTTATGGGATTAGCAGAATATTTTCAAAAATTTATTTCGGAGTTTGCATCTCGTACTGCCTGTATTACCAAACTTACAAAGAAAGATGAAGTGTTTATTTGGGGAGAAGAGCAAACTGCAGCTCGTGATTACGTCATTTCTCACTTGACGTCAAGACCGCTTCTTGCAATTTATAATCCAGAATTGCGAACAAAATTGCATACGGATGCACGTAGTCTGGGCTATGGCGCCATTCTTATGCAGTACCATGAAGGTGAAAAACGTGTCGTGGCCTACTTCAGTCGGAGAACGACATGTAACAAGTCAAAATATCACTCTTATGAGTTGGAAACTTTGGCGATTGTGAATTCGTTCAAACACTTTCGAATTTACCTCCTGGGCATTAAATTTACTCTGGTAACAGATTGTAATGCTGTGAAGTCCACTGCTTTGAAAAAAGACATTGTTCCACGTGTTGCAAGATGGTGGATTTATATGCAAGACTTTCATTTTGATATCGTGTACAGTAAAGGTAGTGCATTACCTCATGTGGATTATCTAAGTCGCAACCCTGTCGTGCAACGTGCTACCAACAAGAATTGGCTTTACATCGAGCAGAAAGGGAGTGCTGAAGTTCAGGGTATGTTGGAGTCCTTACGCGATAGAACTTTGAACAGTAATCAATATGAGGAAAAGGACGAACTTTTGTATCATAAACGTAACAACGCAAATGGCACTGTTGGTTACCAATGGTTTGTGCCTTGTCAAAGTCAACTGGGACTTTTCAGAATTTTTCATGATGAGCAATGTCATGTTGGGACAGATAAGACGATTTTTTCGATAACTGAACATTTTTGGTTCCCTTGACTGCAGAACTTTGTGAAGAATTATGTTGGTCATTGTCTGGTGTGTGCTGTGAAGAAAACGAGGACAGGGCCCTTGCAAGGTTTTATTTACCCTATGGAAAAACCTTTTCAGCCATTCACCTATTACAGCGGATGGTTACAAGCACATATTGGTGGTTGTAGATGCGTTTACAAAATTGTTTACTACTTCCGTTGAAGTCTGTAACGACTCAAGAAACAAATTTAAAGAACAATTCAAGGTGATAATTGGTTTATTTGGGACAATGAAAAGAATGGTAATGGACACTGGTTCGAATTTTAAGAACACTACGTTTTTCAAATACTTGGAATCGTGGCAGATTGAGCACCATTATATTACACCAGATGTGCATCGTGCTAAAGTGAAGTCAGAATGGTCGACCAGTTTGTGGAAAATTCAACTTTTGCTTAATACCACTATGCAGAAGACTATGAAAGCAACACCGCTGCAACTCCTTCTTGGTATAGAAAGTTCTACACCATTAATACAAGCGTTGTTGAATAATTTTTCGAGTGATCTGAGACCAATTCGTAATCGACAGCTTGATCGAGCGCGAGTGAGACTGCAGTTAGATACTGTGACAGATTTTGGTGATATAAATCGTAAGCGTCGAAATACGATTAAGTATTCAAAGGGAGACTTTGTGCTTATGCATCGTGATTCCAAGATGCATATCAGTAAGAGCGATTATGAGTTTATGGGTCCTTATGAGATTTTAAGTTGTCTTGATAATGACCGTTATGAGATCAAGAAAGTTGGCACGAATATTGTCAGTAAAGCTGCTAAGCAGCAGTTGAGACTATGGCCTGCAGATTGGTCGTTGAATTGTGATACAGATTATTTGTTTGAGTGTTTTGAGTCAGGAGAAACTGACGAGTTGCCCGATAGAGGTGAGTTGTGTTAACTGCCATGTTAGCAAGTTCAATAGTTTTGTGTTTGTTTGCCAATCTTTGTCTCTGAGAGGAAGAGTCGAGGTGGTGGCTGCGGCCTCACCTGCATTTTATGTTCAATTTCTTGTTTTGGGCGAGTGAGTTGTAATTAATGCTTTAGTATTTTGAAGCAGGATCCAGCCATACGGACGCCTAGTACGGTTTCGAGAGCGAAGCTTCCATCAGGGTTGGCCGTGTTAGTAATCATCATTTGCCGTCTCTTGAAGATATATGTGAGGCGGGAATCGATGTGGCAGAATTCCCTGAGCTAGGCGAGTACGAATGGATCGTCGAGTGCTTATTAAGCTGTTATTACTAGATTACAATTTGTAGTATTACAACGTAATAGGCGGATGTAAAAAAAAAACAGGAAGATTGACATTGACATGAAAGAAAAGGGAAAAAATAATGAATCGACGTGTTGTACATTTTCACTGTTTCTAATAATATAAAACTTATTGTGAAATTTTATTTTTTTTATCTACGTTACTTGATGAAGTCACAATATTCCAATCAGTTTCTTTTAATAAGTTTGTAAAATTATAAATATTGCGTGTGTTTTTAATATTTCTGTAGTAATTTGGCTGTTTATTGGTCTATCTACATCATATGTTAATTTAATGCTAGCTAATTGTGAATTGTGATCTGAAGACCAAAATTCGGATACTGTGCAAGTTATATCTGGAATACTATTACTAATACAGATATTGTCAATACAGTTCAATAGACGCGTGGGTTTGTTAATGCGTGGTTTAACATTATAAGAATTTATAAGAAACAGCGTACTGAATTAATAGACGCTGTTTAACTTGTCATCGTGACATTTTAGGCGTAACAAATTGAATCTTTTTACGAATCAAATTTTTTAAACACACCGCATGTGGTAATTTCAAAATTTATTTGGTTTGTCAACTTACATGCTTGGATTTACTAAAAATTAAACAAAAACTGTAAAATTAGAATATCCAAAAAAGTTTCCTTACACAAATGTGATTCGTAACCAATTATAACCATATATAAACAACCAAAACTGTATTCGGAAGTTCTAGTACGACTAGGTATTTTTTTATGAGATACTACAAGCTTTTTATAAAAAAACTAAGGTAAAATATTTATAGACAATAAATTAAAATTTATCACAATCTACAAAGCTAGATAGAAGACAGTAAAAGAAACTATTTGCCCACAAATTAAACTTAGTTCCAATCTACCCATCCAAGCATTACTTATCAAGAGGTTTATTGTTAAACAATTTTCTAATACCTAATTATAAGCACACAATAAATGGCTGCGTTCATCATTCAAACTGAACGGGCGGCGGGAATCATCGTTTGCTGGCAGCGCTTGTCATTTGACTCATCATACATTTAGGTACGCTTTTATGCTGACAAAGCAACTTATTAGCCACCAGGGTTTAATCGGCAAATATATTTAAAAAAAATAAATTATTGCTTATCTCCAATTGATGAGTCAGCGCTGGCAACTGATGAGTTGTACTGAACGCAACCATTGAAAGAAACAGTAAATTTTTTGCTTGTTGTGAATAGGTCACAATAGAAAAAGCTATTAGCCTACAAATTAAACTTAAGTGAGAACAAATTAACACAAAAATACTTTTATACAAAAAAATTAATATAAAAATTGAAATAAAATTTATGTTTTATAAATGATCTAAAGGAATTTAAAAAGTGGTGATTTATATATGTATATTGTAGTACGTCTTTTTGCTCAGTTAGCAGATTAGAAATACATTGTTTTTTGTGAATTTCAGCGGCTTCTGACAGATTAAACTTAGTGCCTGTTGTACAGTTATGTAACATTTTAATTTTACAAATTTTGGAAGAGGTACAATAACAATTTATGATAATAATTGCAAATAAAAATGTATTGTGATTTAGTCTAAACGATTTAAAATATTCTGTGTATAGTGTTTCAAAAAACTTATTTATTGCATAAAATTATTACACAAACCTCAATTTTGGCATAAAATTTATCAAAAACTGGTGCACAAACTTATTTATTGCATTAAATAAATTAAAATAGTCTAAAAAATTAATTTAAAGCAAAAAATATTATTTGCAACTCCAAAAGCAACTTGTTGGTTGTGTTTTCTGTGGATTTTCCAAAATAAGTTAATATTGTGAATGAGTCTTTGTTTAAATTTGAAATTGTGTATGTAAATGTGAGAAATTGTGCTTTGATACAATTAATTATTAATTAAATTTTGAATTTCATATTTCCCATACAATTACAATATAATTTTTATACCATATTCGCTTCTACTACAGATGTTATATAATTTGTAGAGCCAAAACTAGTAATGTATTCGTAAAAATAAATGTGATAAAAACATAGTAAGTTGATTTATTATTTTATAAATAAAATATTATCTAATCTATCAATTGTGAATATTATCATATTTAAAAATTAAAGTAAAACAAAAAGTTACCTTGAATGAAAGTGAGCCTTTATAATATCCAAAAATCTTCTATTGGTTTCTTTATAATTTTTAAACTGATGTTAGTTTCATCAAATCAGAAACGGTAATGTGAGTAGTATGTTCCACTGATTACTATCGAATGTATAAATTTACGTTTGATATTAAGTGTGCAATCTAATCAGTAAATAAATAGCAAATTTTATTTGATACGGATTATTGATATCGGTAGCCTTCTATAAACAATGTGGATTTTGGTACATCATAAACCTTAATTTTTAGTTTTTTTAAAGCAGCATACGTCATAAAATGTTAGTATTCTAAAAACAAAATTTAGTTTTGATAATTCAAACATTTTTATTTGTAGCCTTTTAAAAATAAAGAATTTTAATACTTTATTGCAGCTTTCTAAAGCCATCACAAAACTTTAATAATGTATTAAATATATTTTTTGCCTTCTAAAGCAACAGAAAGTTTTAATTTGTTAGTCGTTTGCTAGTCTTTTAATCAAAACTAGCGATAAACAATTATTTAACTTTGAATTATTTATTCTATACAAACTTACTACCAACTACTTATAAATTAGTTTTTTAAATTGTTTTAGAAACTATGCTATTAGTTTTGGAGACATTTTTGTGTTTATTATTAAGTTACACGTGTCAATCTTAATCAGTCTAACTAATAGAAAAATATATCTAAATATAATGTAATCTTTAAACTTTATAATATGTTATCATTATTTGTACAAATAAAATGTAATAACAATTATATTGATAATACATAAGTAGTTTTATAATTAATTGATAAATTAATCTGTTTATCGACATACCAATTAATCATTTTTATTTTTTTATATAACTTGTCATCGTGGCATTTTGAGCGCAACAAATTGAATAAAAACATAAAAAGATTGCCGAAATTACTGCGTTAGAGTTGATTATTATAACTACTAACTACTTTTTAAAATTACTAAAAAAATTATTGAAAAGATCGACTATATCATAACTTAAAGAATGTTTTGGTTAGTTATGAGCTGCCTAAACTAAGAACTATCCTTATTTCTATTCTTATGAGATGTATCTTAGCTTTATAGTCAGTTTTTTACGGGTAAATTTTTTTTAAAAACCCCGCATGTGGTAATTTCAAAATTTATTTGATTTGTCAACTTACATGCTTGGATTTACTAAAAATGAAACAAAACCTGTAAAATTAAAATATCCAAAAAAGTTTCCTAAGGTAAAATATGTATAGACAATAAATTAAAATTTAGCACATTTCTACCAAGCTAGATTATAGACAGTAAAAGATACTAATTGTCCACAAATTAGACTTAGTTCCAATCTACCACACACAAGAATTACTTATCAAAAGATTTATTGTAAAACAATTTTCTAATATCTAATTATAAGCACACAAGAAGTGTAACGAATAATATAATCTGTGATGACTAACACTTGGGCGGGTGGATAAGTCGCAGTAGAAAAAATTATTTGTTCACAAATAAAACTTAATTCCCACCCAACCACCCAAGCGTAAGTTAACAAGATTAGTTAGTTAGTTTAGATTTTTGGCGTATCAGCTTAAGAAGACTATTAACGCCAATTCTTTTCTCTAACTATGAAAAGTGTAAAATAATATGCTGTAAAATGGCATATTAAAGAATAAAATTAAATAAATAAATAAACAAACAACAAAGATAAAATAAACATTCACAAACTTTAAAGACTATAGCAAAAATGACTAGATAATTCCAACAGTGTCTAGGGTGTAAAAAGTCCTAAACACTGCTGGATTTTACGATACACAAACATTAATCTTAATAAATTAACAATTATATTCATATACCCAATTTGCTCCGTCAAATAAATTTGAGCAGACAATCGACTTCAACGATCTGATCGCCCAAGACAATCGACAAACTGGGTGATAATTCGGACGCAACTCTTTGTTCCAAAAATTGCCGACAATCCAATAAGATATGACAAACAGTTAATAGAACAAGTATCACAAACTGGCGGCACCTCGAATGCCAACAAATGCCTGTGAGTCCATCGACAGTGACCGATGAAAAATTGCGTGAAGATAACCACTTCCCTACGCTTCGGCCGGCATGACAAACTCCACAGTGTAATGATGCTTTTAGTACATCTTAGCTTGTTATCTTGAATAGCAAACCACTCCGTCTGCCAGCTAGACAACATCAATTGTTGTAAAAAATTACAAACACCCTAACACAAGCTTTGTCTGTAACATTATCAGGGCTAGTTACAGTCAATTTGGCAAGCGCATCATCTTTTTTTATTGCCACTGATACCTACGTGACTGGGGATTCAGACAAATTAAACAGTGACATTTAATTCAGACACCTAAAGCAAGTTCTGCAGTATAAACAATGCTAACACTTGGCAAGCCAAATGTAAACTGCAACTCATCTGCCAGAAAAGCACAACCCACACCGTCGTTACTTTTTGAGCCATCGGTATAAATACAAGTGGCATTTACGTGCCTTGCTTGAATTTTTGCAAATTAGTTTGATATTCAACTGGTAAAGTTGAAGCTTTGCTCATTCTCGATAATGAAGTATTTAACCTTGAACGTTAAAAAGTCCAAGGAGGGTCGCGACAGTAAGACAGTTGATATACATCAGGAAGTTGAAAATCTAGTTCCTGAAGTATACTGCAATTTCTTACAGCAACCGGTCTTTGGGACTCTATCCTGATGTTGTATAGATTGTCGAGACCATTATTGTACACGACAGAAAACGTTGGATGCAAGCGTTTAGCTTTTAATTTTGCGGCGTACCTAACAGTAAAAATTTTACGCCAAAGACAGAGTGATGGTTCAGCTGTCTCACACAAAACACTAGCAATAGGGCTAGTGCAAGAAGCACCAGTTGCTAAACAAATTTCAGTATGGTGTACAGAATCAACAATACGTAATGTGGATGGACACATCTTGATCTCAGATTTATTAAATGGGGACGCCAAGTCAACGCACGGTCAAATGTGACACCAAGAAATCAAACACATTCCTGTACGGAAATGGGCTCTCACCCAAGATATAATAAAGGGTCACCGTGTGGAGTTCGCCTTTTACAAAAATGGATAAGCAAAGTTTTGCTTGTAAAAAAAGTAAATCCATTGCTATTAGCCCAGTTCAAAATGCGGTTGATTGTTATTTGAAGTTGACATTCCAATGTTGGCATGTTTCTCGAAGCCCTATAAATAACTGCATCATTAATATACCTCTTAAGTCTAATAACCAAGTAAGACGCTTATTGATCATTCTCTCTAATAACTTGCATAAGCAGCTAGTTAGAGAGATAGACCTATAACTTGTCGGGAGCTTTATATCTTTACCAGGTTTAAGTACTGGTACGATGCCAGCTTCCATGACTCAGGGCAGTACCCTGCTGACCATGCACGGTTATAAAGTGCCAGAAGCTGAAGTTTGGCAGAGCGACTTAAATGCTTAAGCATAGCATTATGTATCAAATTGACACCTGCGGCAATATTGTGCGCTTCAGATAATGCCGAGTCAAATTCCCAAATACTAAACGGTGCGTTATATATTTCATCATCGTTGGAAACAAATGACAAATGTTTCTTCTTCATGTTAGTTTTGATCTCTTAAAAATTTTCATCATAATTATCATTAATAGAAGCGTCAAAATACACAATGGCCAGAATATTCAAGGTATCAAAAGGATCGGTAATAATTTGATCACCTGACAATAACCCACTAACAAGTACAGATGCAATTTGGCCAAAGATTTTTCTGACTTTTTCCCACATCTTTCCAATGAAGGTTCTCAAATTTATAGAAGTAACGTATTCTGACCATGATTCTCTTTTAGCTTTTTTGCAAGTTCTTCTCGCAATAGTTTTGTACTTTAAATAAGCTAACAAGTTCTCTTTAGTTGGAGAGTAATTAAACCTTTGAAAAGAAGGCGTTTGTTTAATTTAGCTTGTTCACAATCAAAATTGCACCAAGGCATGAGCTGCTTGTATGATAAAATCGGTGAAAGTTTCAACTTTCAAATACTTGAACAAAACTTTTCATGGATTTTATGACCAAGCACGCAAATAAATATTGGGAAGTGGATCATAAAAATGTTCCGAAACTTCCCAAACCAGCAATGCTGCAATACTTGGAGAACAAATAGTAAGGTCAATAGCCGAGAACAATCTATTGGCCACGGAGAAGTAGGTATTGTTACCTTTATTTAAGATAACTAAATCCGTTTCTGAAAATAAATTGGCCAAGTTACGACCTCTGACATCGGTTCGACTTGAGCCCCACAAAGTGTTATGAGCATTAAAATCAACCATAAGGAAGAATGGGGACAAAAGTTGTTGAAGTAATTGATTAATTAAACAAATGTCCAAACTGACGTTTGGCAAAATATAGATTGAGCAAACGGTCAGTGACTAAGGGAGTTGTAATTGAACAGCTACTGTTTCTAATAAAGTGTTGACACGGAATTCTTTGCTGAAAACCGTATCACAAACCAATAATGCCGCTCCACCCTGAGCTCGATCAACATTTATACGATCTATCCGACAAATAGTATAACCACGAAGATTAACTGAACTTTAAACCTTAAAATTAGTTTCCTGTAAGGAAACGCAGAAAGGTGAAATTTCAGATAATAAAATTTTAAAAGCTTTGTAATGTGCATTATATCCATTGCAGTTCTATTGTATAATAGTTGATGCCATTTTTTAAGCTACCTTAAAAACGTAATTTTTACTTTTTGCTTATTAGCGTTTGTTGGTTTTTTTCCTGAATTATCATCTGGCAAAGTAGAAGAACTCCCACTATTTGACATCATTTCTTCTGTCAAAGTAGGTTGTGCGGGAATGACTTCTACATCCATCAACTCTGACGACTAGAAACCTGCACCTCAGATGAGGTCTAGGACACTTCGGCGCGGTCGATTCGGCGCGGGGATACATCGACTCCGGCCATTTCGGCGCCAGAACTTTTCAAATAAAATAAGTAAATACATAATATTTTATAATCATAAAAATTTATTTGTTTTATATACATAATAAATAATGTATGATAAATAAAATCTTTAGTATGGTATTTTTCAACATTTTATATTGTTAATTTTGTTTGTTTTTTATTTTAATAGAGTATTATCTTTTATACTTTTCAGGCCATTACCTATAATTAAAAAGTAATAATTAATCACCCATACATTATTTGCGAGTCAAAATTGTATTTAGTTTATTATACTATATATTGTATATTTGACAATTTAAACATTTCTGTTTGATATGCTATGTAATTTTTATGTATTTTATATTTTATTTATCATACAATATTTATTATGTTTCATAAAACAAATCAATTTTTATTATAATGTATGTATTATTTTAAAAATTCTGGCGCCGAAACGGCCGGGGCCGAATAAGTCAGCGCTGAGGTGTTCTCGCGCCGAATCGGCCGCGCCGAAACGTCGGCGCCGAAGTGACCCATTCCGCCTCAGGTGGCGGTAGCCTGGATTGGGCTGCCGTTTGACTCAGACTGAGTCTTAGCCTGTTTAGGCTTTTATATTTGTACTAATACTTTATTTAAAAATTAATCTATGATATCTTTCAAAACTTAAAAATATGTTTTAATTTAATTATATTTGTTTAAAACATGAATTATTTTATTGTATTTAAACATTAATTAAAGTTTATAAGTAAAAAAATTTGTTTTTAAGTATTTATATGAACCAATTTTGACCACATATTTAAAACTATATATTTGTGTAAACATAGTTTTATGTAATTTGCAAGTTGAATTATGTTTTAATTAATAATTAACATTGGAGATTGTCGGTAGTATTATTATTGTACGTAAGTTTGGCAACAGCGCGCGTAACGTTAGCTGTTTTCCCATTACTAGTGTAACTCATGTATGTATCATGAGTGTAACTAACCCAGGGCATCTTACCCCAGCGTGCGCCAGTGCAAGTTACACTGGAGCGTCTTGCACTTTTATGGGAACATGTCTCTATAGCGTTCGCGTAAGTGTCACGTGTAAGATTTTTTTAAATTAGTTATCATTTACATTTATGTGATTATTATTTGATTTGTAATTTCTTTCGTTGGCCAACCAATCAAATGAGCAAGTGCAACTTGCCCCGCTTGAATGGTTGTGGCTCGAAGAGGAAGGGGAAAGACGACTTGTGCAAGTTACCCCACTTTATAAAATGTAACGGAAACGCAGCGCATCTTGCCCTGGCGTGCACCAGGGTCTGTCAGAACGTAACGAAAAAGCAGCTGTCGGTTAAACAAAGAGTATAATGAAGTGAAGTTACAAATACAAACATAACCACAATCTGAATGTTTCATTACAGAACTGGCGTTTGATTTAATAAGTGTAAAATCTCATTTAAATTTAGTTAAACTTTCAATTTACAGTTATTTTAATAATAATACTTAATATCAATTCATTTAATTACGTTATTAATAAAAATTCAAAGGCATAAAGTTAGATACATTCTTAAAAAAATCGCAAAATGTTAAAACAAACGCAATTTTTTGATTTGACAGGCGGCCATTTTTAATTGCAGAAAAAAAAATTTAAACACACCGCATGTGGTAACTTCAAAAATTATTTGGTTTACCAAATTACATGCTTGAATTTACTAAAAATGAAACAAAAACTGTAAAATTAGAATATCCAAAAAAGTTTCCTTACGTAAATGTGATTTGTAATCAATTAACCAAAAATTGTATTTGGAAGTTCTAGTACGACTAGGTATTTTTTTATGAGATACTACAAGCTTTTTATAAAAAAACTAAGATAAAATATTTATAGACGATAAACTAAAATTTACCACTTTTCTACCAAGCTAGATTATAGAAAGTAAAAGAAACTATTCGCCCACAAATTAAATTTAATCAATTCACCCACCCAAGCGTTAGTCATCAAGACATTTATTGTTAAACAATTTTTTGATATTTAACTATAAGCACTCAATAAATAGAAGGAACAGTAATTTTTTTGCTTTTTAACACTTGGCCGGGTGGGTAGGTTACATTAGAAAAAAATATTAGCCTACCAATTAAACTTAAGTGAGAACAAATTAACACAAAAATGCTTTTATACTAAAAAACTAATATAAAACTTGAAATGAAAGTACGTCTTTTTGCTCAGTTAGGTTAGGTTAGATTGAATTTAGTGTTTTTTGTACAGTTGTGTAACATTTTAATTTTACTAATTTTGGAAGTGATACAATTGAGGCGTGTAAAAGCAAAACTCGTCTTATCCATTTTTGGTGTAAAATGAGTTACATACGTTATTGTGTAGATCCTTTAGTTCTGTATGTGCTAAATACATTATTGTACTGCAAAACTCGATTTATCTCATTCAAAATAAATGGTATAATACCGATGTAGTTGCAAAACTTGCCGTATCCACCTGAAGTTGCAAATCAAGACTGGTTTGATCGACGCAGCCAATAAAAGAACGAGGTTCCTAGACGCAATTGAGTTGCGTGTGACATTGACAGTCAAATTTTATAAAAAGCATGTCACTGTAACGTAACAGAAGTTGGTAAGGATTTCCCTGTAAGAGATTGATAAATCCAAGTTTAAGAAATTTTTAAAGACGTCTCGTTGTGGCATTTTCGGTTTTCTAATGCTAAAAAATTTATGATTTAATAAAATGATAATATTTTTTTGAATTGTATTTCTTTTTATAAAAATATAAAAAAATATATTTTGGTATTTTAATTTTATTGTTGCAAAACTTGTCTTATTCATATTTAATTATAATGATTATCAAAAACCTTATAAATACTGTTTAAATAAATGTTTGTTGACAGTTTATCAATGTCTTATAGTCGGTACACACTTGCAACAATCTGCCGTACCGCAACACCGTCGCGTAACATCCTCGCGCAACATTTCCTCGCAACATGGGACTTTTCTAGCGTCCCATCGCTTGTCGGTTTTATGCCGTCGGATCAAAGGAACGTTGCGCGACGATGTTGCAGCTCTCTTTACAAGTTAGTACGGCAGGGCGCAACAATACGGCAATGGAACGGCATTGTGTTGCGGAAATATGTTACACGTCGATGTTGCGGTTCGCAGTTGTGTTGCGGAGTGATGGTACGCGACGATGATACGCGACGGTGTTGCGATACGGCAGATTGTTGCAAATGTGTACGCAGTATTATACTGCTTATATTGAGTGTAGTCTATTAAAATTTACAACTTTAGAAGAATTTGTACTCAACTGTCAAACTATTTATAAAATTACATTTTGTTCTAACTTTTGTAACTTTAGAGATATTTTAGAAAAAATAAAAACCATGACTTTAAAATAAATTGCCAAAACACAAAAAAGTTATTTGAACTAAATATATAATATAATTAAATTCTGCTTAGGTTTTATGCTTCAATTTTGTTCTAACTTTCATAAATTTTTAAATGTTTAAAGAAATTAGCTCTAAAACCAGGTTTTTTGACAGCTTAATTGTCCAAATATTTAAAAAAACCATAGAATTTTATTAAGATAATTACAGTAATCCCAGTATTGGCATTGGCGCTAACAATATTTTTATGTATTTTGAGACCAGATCTTGCTATTTTTAACATTTTGGCAACATTTGTACATTTTTTAACAGTATATGGCCGAAAAAATTTGCATTTTACATCCGTTTTTGGCCAGATTATTATTATCTTTTTGAAAATATTTTAATATTTTATGACCAAATTTGACTTATCTTGGTTTTTGAACTTATTTCTAATTGTTTTCTTTTGTGCCTCCCTAATTATTTGTCTTATTCCTACTATTACAATTGTTGGTTTTTGCATTATTCTAAGCACTTCATGTGCTTAGAATAATGAATAATGCCGTCTTGGAGCCAGATATTACGTGCCACGTCTTGTCTGTCTGTTTGTTAATGTTTTTTGCTTTAGATCTTATGGTTACTAAATTGCAATGAAACTTTCTTCAATTGCCGCAAAGCCAAGCATTTTTAGGGTTCTGTTGACTAGTAAGCTGATATTACTGCTGTTTAGAAAACAATTAATGCAAAATCATACAAAGAAACTAAAATGCTTGAAGATTGGATCTCAGGATTAAAACAATCAACTGGACCTCAACTAAGATAAAAGCAGAAGAACTTAACCAAGCAGCATTTTTTAAGCTTACTGTTTACCAAAAATACATAAAGATCACTGCTGAGAAGATCTTCATATAATAAATGTTATCAGTTTTATTTCCGGGAGGTAGAAGTTGTCTTTGTTAATTAAAAAACTTTAAAATACCAAATGCGAATACAGAAGAACGCTAGAATGCTAAACTTCAAATTTGTCCTAGAAACTAATTGTTTGGTGTCATAAGCTTAACTAACTAAAGCCCACAACACCAGAAGCAGTTAAAAAGCCACCATAGATTGATGATGTAAATAGCGGTCTAGGACAATGTTCAAGTATCTAAAAAAGTTAATTATGTGGAAACTGAAAACTACAGCTTACTCTATTAGGAAGTTTCAGAGAAGATAAAAGTTGCGGCAGTAAAACTAATGCCAAACTTCAAGAAGACAAAAAAAATACTTTTATTTGCTGCTATTTATTGACGGACGTCTTGGATTTATTCTTCAATATCCGCATTGACAAAGACTGCCAATAAATCGTTTAGAAAAGGAGTTGGTAAACTACGGCCCAAAGGCCAAATCTGGCCCGCCATTTGTTATTAATTCGGCCCGCAAAGTCCTCATTAAAAAAAATGCGGCGGATATATTATTCAAAGTCTAACTACAGTTACAACAACGTTTTTTGTATTTTTATGCAAGTACAAAAGATATTTCCTTATTTAAAATTTAAAGTTTTTACGATATGGCCCGTTTTAAAATAAGTTTGCCGATTCCTAGTTTAGAAGAAAAGGAGTCTGTAAAAGAACCATAAATGTGTAAAAAGGAAACTTAGATATGCAAAATTGTACCCAACTACCAACTATTCTTGCAATTGGACTACTTTTTAAAGTTACATACTAACCGAGCTAAACGTACTGTTTTAAATTTTGGCCAAGAATTGAAAAACCTAATCACTCCCAAGTTTTTACTAGACTTAGTTTTAAAGTCTTAATTAGAAAAATTTTCAATCCGTAACAGCTGTCATCTATAAACGTGAATTAGATAAACAGTTTCTAAAATAAGAATGTCGGGAGGCAATGCTGAGGATTGCAGACAGAATGTGCTCTAGAAGAAGAATGTTGGGAGGCAATGCTGCGGATTGCGGACAGAAAAAAAATTGCAATTTTAGAAGAAGAAAAATGTCGGAAGATAATACTGCAAATAGAACGGGTTCGAGAAGAAGAAGTGTGTGGCACATGTTGGAAGGACTATAAGTAAAAGTGCTAAAGACTAAGCTTAAGCCCAATGTTGTCACCAAGCGGTGACTCTCTCTTCATTTTGAGTGCAAAGTAAGTGTGACCAGCTATATAGATGCATTGCAATCCAATCTTAGCTTAAGCGCAAAATGAAAGACCGGCCTTTATGTAAACATATACACGCTGACGCGTCGGTTGGTGACTTTTTCATATAAATGACGCAATGTTAGTGAAATGAGACAAAATGGTACTTAGATTTTACTAAAATGACTTCTATTACAAAACTCACCAATATCAGAATCGACGTCCTGTAGCGTATTGTGAACATATTTTATGAACTCAAAAAATTAATAAATTAGGACATACATATTTCAATCTTGGCATGCGATTAGATAGAGTTTTAATCCAAATTTTATTCAATATATTATTTTGCCGATTTATTTTCTGCGTAATTTATAAATAAATAAAAATGTATGCTGACGGTAATGTTCAAGCAAAGTATGCATATAAGACAATAAATTATACGGCATAAAATAAACCAAAATATGTTTCTCTGTGAACAAAGTTTGAGTTTTATTTATTATTTAACAATTATTTACAATCTTACCTGTGAACAAAGAAACGACAATTGAAGTTTTCTATTACCGCTTCTCTATGCACTACTTAAATTAATTACAATATATCTTTTTATTATAATTACGTCGTGACTTCTGTCAATTAAAAGTCAGAAGCACGGCCAACTTAAATCAAAGAAAGTATACTTTCGTTACATCTCCCCCCCCCCCTCTCATGGTAAGATTTCTTAGACATATTTTCTCTATAAATCATCTATATCATCTTCTTCTGTTGGTATTAGTTTTGATATATGGAATAAACTTGTTTCTGACTTTTTCTTGTTAGTCTTGACTTTGTATAGAGTGTTTGATATTTTTTCTATTATTTCGAATGGTCCTATTCTAAGATGGTCTAGCTTTTTTCTATTTAGTCTGTTGCCATTTTCGATATATACCATGTCTCCTGCACTGTACTCATGATGTTTTCTATTTTTATCATAAAGTTTTTTATTGTAATTATGTGATTTTATTGATCTTTCTAACGCTAATTTTTTATCATTAGACCAATCATCTTTGTTTTTTTTCCTTTTTAATTCTTCTGGTATGACACTTGTGTCCGTGCCATTTAATAAATACTCTGGTGCAAAACCAGTGACTGAGTGTTCTATCTTATTATATCTATCTACACATTCTCTAGCAACCGTTGTCCAAGCTCTTTTGTTTTCTTTTTCATTTATTTTACATCTTATTTTATTGACTAGAGTCTGGTTTAGTCTCTCGTTTAAGCCATTTGAAAATGGTGCATTAACTGCTGTAAATGTCAGTTTAACGTTCTTTTTTTCTAGGAATTCTTTAAATTCTTTTGAGTTTATTCCCGGATATTGATCCGTTAGTATCATTCCAATTTTTTCCGTTTCTAACACGTTTTGAGCTAACTTTATAAAATCTGTGGCGTTTTGTGTCTTTGAGGTTGAAACAAATGCGTATCTCGTGTAGTGGTCGACGAGTAAGTGAAGGTATTTTTTTGTTGATCTTTGTCCTCCAAATCCTCCAATGGTATCTATAGACATTATTTCATATGGTTCAGTGGCTGGTCCTAAGTGAGACATTAATCCAAATTTGCTTTGGCCTCTTGTTTTATTTTTTATGCATATGTCACAATCTTTACATATTTTCTTAATGTTTTCTATTAAATTCTTTGATGTATAGTAGGGACATATTCTGTATATAGTTTGTCTAATGCCTGTATGGCACCATTCCCTATGTATGTCTTTTATTAATTTGATGCTAAATTCTTCTGATAAGATTATTTTCTCCTTATTTCTAACTTTCTTATAAAATATTCCGTTATTTCTTATTAGTTTTGATTTCATCTTTCGAATTATTTCGTTTTTTTCTTGATCCGTTCTTATTTCATCTGTTTGTGTCAGGTTTACTATTGTTAGAACCTCTTCAGTGTTTTCAGACGGTTCTAGTACTGGATTTCGGCTTAAGCAGTCCGCTTCAGCGTTATCTTTACCAGGTACATATTTTATTTGGAAGTTATATTGTGACAAATAATAGGTTAACTCACCTAATTCTTCGTCTGTTCTTGCTTTTATGTTCAAATTTTCAAGCGGTTTGTGATCTGAGTATACCTCAAACCATCTTCCAATCAACCAATGTTGCCAATATTTTACTGCTTCTTTGATTGCCAAGCACTCCAGATATATTGCTTTCTTTCTTTTTTGTACCTCATTCAATTTTTTTGAGAAATATGCTACAGGTTTTTCTCGTCCATCTATTTGTAATTGCTTTAGTATTGCCCCAATTCCTTCTAGCGATGCATCTGTGTAAATTTTTATTGGCAAATCCTTATCAAATATTTCTAATACCGGTTGAGAACATAATAATTTCTTCATTTCTGTAAAAGCCTTCTCACATTCTTCTGACCATATAAATTTTGTTTCTTTTCCTAATAATTTATGTAATGGATCCAACGTTATTGAGCTATTTGGTATGTATTCATGGTAAAAATTAATCTTTCCTAAAAATTGTCTAATATTTTTTTGAGTTTTGGGAGTTGGAAAATTTTGAATTGAAATTAGATTGTCTTTTATTGGTCTTACTGTGTTATTTTCTATGATATGGCCCAGGTATTTTACAGAGTTTGCTGCAAATGAGCATTTTTTGAATTTTAATCTAAATCCTTCTCTTATAATTGCTGCTAATACCTGTTCTATATGTCTGATATGTTCTTCAAAAGTTTGTGAATAAATTAATATATCGTCAATATAATTTTCTGTAAATTCTCTCAATTTATTTTTTCTTAATATGCTACTCAAAATCCTTTGGAATATTGCTGGTGCCGTTTTTAGACCAAATGGTAAACACGTCCATTGATATTGTCCTTCTTGCGTTACGAAACCAGTCTTTTTTTTGTCCTCGATTCGGAGTGGAATTGACCAAAAGGCAGAGTTTATATCCAGTGTTGTAAAATATTTGCAGTTTCTAGTTTTAATTATTAGGTCATCTATAAGTGGAAATGGTTGAGCTTGTGGTACAATATTCTTGTTTAGATCTCTAAAATCAATACACAGGCGATTTTTCCTTCCTTCGTCTCTTTTATACGCCAGTGTTACAGGTGCGGCAAATGGACTGTAGGATTCTTTAATCAAATTCTTTTCTAATAGCATTGCCACTTGTGTTTCTATTTCTTTTTTATCTTCTATTGTACACCTGTATGGTCTTTTACTACAATATTTGTCTACTATTAATTCGATTCTTGCCTCATAATCTTTTACCGTGCCAATATCGTATTTGTCTTTTGCAAATACACTTTTATATTTTTCAATAATTTTTTCTATTTTATTTTTTTTTGTATTATCTAGATGTTCTAGTCTTATCTGAAAGTCATCTTTCTCTATGTGTTCATTAAAATTAACTGAATATTGTTCAATTTTATTATCCAATTTTTTTTGTAATATTTGTAGATTCTCATTTTGAATTAATCTGAATTTCTTTATCATATCTAATCCTACGAGGAAATCTTCAACATCGTCTCTCTCTGTAATGAATACATCAATGTATTCCTCTATGTCAAAGATTTTTACTTTCATAGTTATTAAACCTTTTGTTTGTGTCACACCATTGACTGTTTTTAAAAATATTTTATTTACATCTTTTGCCTTCCTCTTTATTCTAACTAATTTTGGATTTATTAGGGAGACTTGGGAACCTGAATCATATGTTCCGTTTACCTCTAACTTATCTTCTAATAATATTTTTAGTTTAATCAATGGTGTGATTATTCGTTTTTTGATTCTGTATTTAGATTTACTTCTATGACTGAGTTACTCTCTATTACTCCACCTTCTTTTCTTTCTTTATTCTTGAACCAACATGAGTTTTCAGGATGATATCTAACACCTTTATTTAAGTTTTCACAATTTTTACATGGCTGTTTTCCTTCAAATCTTTTCTTGTTATCATATTTATCATCTTTCTTTTTCGTAAAACTATTTTTATTTACTAAATTTTCACATTTTCTGATGTCATGCAATAATTCAGTTGACTTTTTACAATTTTCTTTATCTATCTTATTTCTAACCAACTCAGGTAATCCTGCTGCTATAAGCAACACTAGAGTCTTTGAACTAATATCATTGTCCATATCTAGTAGTAGCTTCTCTTTTCTTATAGCATATTCAATCAATGAACCTTCTTTATACCTATAATATATAGCGTACATTCCTGTACTCCATCCATTGTCTGCAAATGACTCCAGAAATCTCTCTTTCCATTCAGACCATCGAGCTTCCATTGTCAATATTGTGAGAGTTGCTGAGTGCCAATCTGAACATGACTTATCCAAGACTAGCCTTAATATCTCAATCTTTATATTATCTTCATTGATTTCAAACCTTTTACATTCTTTTTCAAATGTTTCTAGCCATTGTTTTGCATTTGAATTTTTACATGTAAATTTTTCAATCATAAACTTTTCTGTTATGTGTTTTAAATTAAGTTGACTTTCTTTCTTCTGAGTTGATTCTACTACGTCTGTTTTTATTATTTGTTCTAAATATAAGTTATTAAACATTATATTACCATCTTCATCAAAATATTTCTGTTCCATTTCCTTTGTTAGTGTGATCCACACTGTTCTGTTTTGACCTCTTTGAGTAAGACTTTTTTTAACTCTTTTATAAACGTCTGTGTTCATCAGTTCTTCATGTTCGCTTATAAATCCCATTTCCTGTGGCAACACATATTCCTTCTTTTCCTCTGTTGTAATTGAAGTTATGGCAACAATACTTGTCTTCTTGTCCCTCGGCGATACCACATATTGGAATGCAAACTGCAATTTTCTTGTCATTATAAACAAAAATTGTCGTTTTATAAGACAATAAATTATACGGCATAAAATAAACCAAAATATGTTTCTCTGTGAACAAAGTTTGAGTTTTATTTATTATTTAACAATTATTTACAATCTTACCTGTGAACAAAGAAACGACAATTAAAGTTTTCTATTACCGCTTCTCTATGCACTACTTAAATTAATTACAATATATCTTTTTATTATAATTACGTCGTGACTTCTGTCAATTAAAAGTCAGAAGCACGGCCAACTTAAATCAAAGAAAGTATACTTTCGTTACATGCATATTAAATAAAATTAAATAAAAAATGTAATCAATAGAATATATATTAACATGATTTGTTTAGACTTATGTGAAATGTATTATAATCATTACCTATTGGTAAATAAATACAAGATATCGAATTGTCAATTATAGACGTTTAGATCTACTTGAAAATGATATATAATCATCGAAATAAGTTGTAAATAAATAAAATAATCTAAACTTATTTTAAAAAGTATGAAACAATTATACTATAAAATAAATAATGAAGTTGTTAATTTTAAAAATTGTTTTTTAGGTTCGTATTAAAAATCGGTTCATTTGTCCAAAATATAAACACATAATTATAATTATCAATAGGTTTTAATTCAAATTATTGGTTATAATACTTAAAATAATATTGTTATCTTTTATATATATATATATAAATATATATAAATATAAATTGAATATAATTTTAAGTATTTAGATTAGATTATAAAATAATATTTACTAGGAAAATATAATTTAATATTCTTGTTTTTATCCGTACGCAAAAAAGGCTAAAACGCACTGAGCGCAGGTAGTAGATATCCCAATAAAATTCCTTGAGCGATTTCATACTTCTCTCACACAAATCAACTATTGAAAAAGCGCTGAAATAAAACTGAGAGTTATTTATATATTTGTTTACAAAACTGTGCAGAAATCTATAATATTTTTATAAACTATCCATAATATTATTAAAACCGAAATGATTCTTAATCTAGCACAAAGTTTGCAAAAAATAATAAGCAAGTGAACTCATATAGCATATCTGCAGTGCTTGAATATGTAGATAATCTTATTTATCAAATCATTTAAATGTTATTTTGAAATCTATGACTGAAATATTATACTTAATTACTCAATCAGATTGATATGAAAAGGATTAAAATTGTAAAAAAAAGTATACTCGGCAGTGTGTGCATCATTTATCTTTAAAAATATTTATATTTCTATCAGATCGGTTAACAAATGCTACAGTTATTTCGTTAATAGCCTGACTATAATTTACATTTACGGGAACATTGGAAAGTTCCATTCTTTCGCAACAAATTGAATAAAAACATAAAAAAGATTGCCGAAATTACTGCGTTAGAGTTGATTATTACAATTACTAATTATTTTTTTAAAATATTAAAAAAATTATTGAAAAGATCGACTAAATCATAACTTAAAGAATGTTTTGGTTAGTTATGAGCTGCCTAAACTAAGAACTATCCTTATTTCTATTCTTATGAAATGTATCTTAGCTTTATAGTCACACCGCATGTGATAACTTCAAAATTTATTTGGTTTGTCAACTTACATGCTTGGATTTACTAAAAATTAAGCAAAACCTATAAAATTAAAATACTCAAAAAAGTTTCCTTACGCAAATGTGATTTGTAATCAATTAACCACAAACTATATTTGTAAGTTCTAGTACAACTAGGTATTTAATTACGAGATACTACAAGCTTTTTATAAAAAAAATTAAGGTAAAATATTTATAGACAATAACTTAAAATTTACCACATTTCTACCAAACTAGATTGTAGATAGTAAAAGAAACTATTCGCCCACAAGCCGAACCCAATCGTTACTTATCTGCTACTTATCAAGAGATTTATTGTTAAACAGTTTTTAGATATCTAAATGCAAGTACACAAGAGGTAAAAATAATAGTAAATTCTTTGCTGGCTAACCCTTGGACGGGTGGATGAACCACAGTAGAAAAAGCTATTGGCCCACAAATTAAACTTAGTTCCCACCCACCCACCCAAGCGTTAGTTATCAAAAGATTTATTGTTGAACAATTTTCTGATATTTAACTATAAGCACACAAGAAGTAGAAAAAACAGTAAATTTTTTGCTTTTTAACACTTGGCGGGGTAGGTGGGTCACATTAGAAAAAACTATTAGCCTACAAATTGAACTTAGTTCCTACCCACTCATCCACTCAAGCGTTACTTATCAAAAGAT
The DNA here is from genome assembly GCA_963932245.1 of Tachinus rufipes. NCBI lineage: Eukaryota > Metazoa > Arthropoda > Insecta > Coleoptera > Staphylinidae > Tachinus > Tachinus rufipes. Next base: position 1,511,442 of record OZ010743.1, on the reverse strand, counting down.
TTATTGTTAAACAATTTTATAATATCTAACTATAAGCACACAAGAGGTGAAAAGCACAGTAGATCCACTTGAGTGGATAGGTGAGTTACAGTAGTAGAAGCTTAAATTTCTTTAGATTTGTAAAATAATTAAAAGTTGTTGAAATTTTTATTTTAAAATTTTTTATATAATGTATATTTTTAAATGAAAGAAAATGTTGAAAGAAGAGTTCGCTGGCAATAACACGTTGCTAGTAAACCAGATGTTAAGGTCGGTGAAAGTCAGCTTTGAGGTAATTGTTGGTGGTGACCTAGAAAAAAAAATGGGTTTAGTTAATCAGTTGGGTAATGTTTGTTTTTGTTTTTCAAAATTGTTTTAGAACAAATCAACTCCGGAGAGATTTGTAAAGTATGAACAACGAGACGCCCAAATGCTGTTTTATCTGCACAAGCAAGTCAAGCAGAGGCAAAACTTTTCTTTGTGGTTTGATAACTGTTCTTCACGTTGTTGGTGTATTTGATGTAAAAATTTGTTTGGTGATAATGACCTGAGAACATAAAAAAAATTGTTTTTGATTGAATTATTCAACCAAGTGACGTTTGTTGTATAAACGTTTTAATATTAAGACGTTGAATAACGCTGCCAAGCAAGAGCTCCAATTAAGCAATTAAGCAATTAAGCAAGTACAAATCCTACTTCTTCTTTGCATATTGATTGCTCTTATGCTGTGATTGTTGTAGATGGTTTTAGTAGACTGAGCGGAAGATCAGTCATTGATTTTCTAGTAGACGGTATCAAATTAGCAGATAGTTGCTTTTGAATGTGGTTTTGTGTGTCAAAATTTAATACTTTATTGGCCAAAAAATAATTTTGGTTCAAAGAATATTTTTGTTTGCAGGACGTGGTTCTGCGGCTAACAGAAACCTAAAAACCTTCTGACACAGGTCTAGGTCTCATGTTATTGTTAAAAAGCACCCATATTTCCCCGAACGAAACATGACTGAAATATTAACTTGCTCTTAATCCCCCAAGATGATTCAAAAGTCACCTAATAAACTGTTGGTTTTATCAAACCTCTTCAAACAAGTCATAGACTTACTGTGGCAATGTAAAATAGCCGTAAAAAGCATAATAAATAAATAATAAAAATAAATTTAATTATGTTGATTAAGTACTTTTTTGTGTTGCATGGCAGCTCGCTTATTTAAAAAAAATACAAAATTTATAAAAAAAAAAAAATTGGGTTCTCTACAAAATTTATAAAAATAGTTTTTGAAATTTTCTGTAATAGTTACAAATTTAATAAAAAACTGTAAACAATTTGCTTATTTTAAAACATTTCCAAATACATTAGAAAAGCTTTTTACAATTTGAGAAAAACATTGAAACAATTTTAACTTTATTTTAGCTCGGTACAATTTGAAAGCTTAAATCACTTTAGGCACTTGAGGACAGTTTCAGTAGATTTTGGAGCAATTTCTAGCAATTAATAAAAGTTTAAAACTAATGGGAAACAATTTACTAAACGTGAAAACAGTCTAGGTGCAATTGAGAACACTTGGAAGCAACTAAAATTGAATTAAAACAGTCAATATTAATTAAAAAATACTAAATACATTCAGTTTGGACAGTTTGAAACACTTTGGTGCAGCCGGGAATAGTTTCAGAACACTTAGAAAAACCTAACATTTTGAAAACAATTGAAATCAATTAAAAATGTGAGCTGTTTATCGAGAAAAATAAATAACCTTAAAGTTTTTAATTTTATTAATTTAAACTGAAAACTTAGTACAACTAGAAATAGTTTGGAGCACTTAAGATAAATTTAGAAAAAAACTTTGGTACTTTTTGGAACACTTTTAATTTCTAATGCGTTGCAAAAGTTTGAAAATAGCTACTTGTTACAAATGATAACTTTTTTGATTGAAAATCGAGCGTTATTTATACTGTTACTGTCGCAACTTGACGATTGAGTTTAGTGTTTTGATATTTTAAATAAAACAATAAATATTGATAACATATAACATATATTTACACAATAAAAATAGATTATATTATAAGAAATAAATATATACTCCACAACCCGGGGTAATAGGTAAGTCGTTAAACTAATTAAAATTAATAAATTCCTAAAATTGCAATAAACAATCAACTGTTTATTACGAAGAATTACATTACATTATTTACAATTTAATCTTTAGCTTCACAATAAAATTCTTAATCTAAACATATACATTTTAAACAATACTAGGTAATTATATTTAACTTGAGTTTTACTTAAATTCTAAAACAAATCAACGTTAATTGAAACAGCTTAAATTAAATGCAACTCTCATCAGCTCAAGCATAGTTGAAAACAGTTCAGATGCACTTTGGAACCTTCACTTTTAGATATGAGTTGAATTTAAGAGTTCCACAGTGCATTAGAACGTTAATAACCTCAGTATACTAATAAACGGCTAAGAACACTTCAGATATAGCCTGAAACAGTTTTGAGACCACTAACATTACATAAAAACAACGTTATTGATCGTAAGTAAAGATCTAAAAACGTTTATTTCTGAGTAGAAAGGTGTATAAAGTAAAAACAAATAAAAATTAGAGTTTTTTTTGTTATTGAGGGGGCTTTTTTCTATGTTTTGTAGTGGGGCCTAAACATTCTAGGCTCAATGGTGTATTGAGACAATTTATCAAAAAATAGCCAAAAATATTTATTGCATGATTTTCTTACAAAATTACTTATAAGCCAACATTTTTAATCAAAAATCATTTTATTACTTAAATTGCGTATTTATTACAAAATTTACTAAAAAAATATTCGCAAAATTATAGTTTATAAAAAAACGCTTAGAAAACTTGCTAAAAGCTATTCACATTGCACAAAAACATATTTATTGCATAAATTATATTAAATCTAATATTGCAAACAAATCATATAAAAAACTGATTAAAAACAACAACAAAATTGCAAAATACTTATTTCCTGCATAAATTAAAAATTATTTAAAAGTTTCCAAAAAATTTATTTAAAGCAAAATTGTTAAAAATAGTTCAAAACACTTAAAGTATTATTTTTATTGTTATACAAGTCCGTTTTAGCTGAAGATTTAATTTTATTTAAGTCGCTAGCGGTAAATTTTTTTTTACATATTTGTTGTTAAACAAATTGACTACTAATTTTTGATGGTTTGATATAGTAGTTACATTAAAATTTTTATTTTTTGCAAATATGTATAGAAGTGTTGTTTTATTATTTCTTATATTCAACATTGACCAAACTTTCAAAAAATTTTACTACATTTGTACGATTTTCTTTAGCAGCACAAGTTATTGGTGTGTTACCAAGGTTGTTTTTAACATTAATGTCAGCATTGTTTTCAATAAGGTATTTTACTATTTTTAAATATCCAAATGATGCAGCTTTGTGTAATACTGTGACTCCTTCATCATCCTTAGCATTAACATTAGCATTGTTTTTAATAAGGTATTTTACTATATCTAATTCTCCAAATGATGCAGTTTTGTGTAATACTGTGGCTCCTTTAGCATCCTTAGCATTAACATCGGCATTGTTTTCAATAAGGTATTTTACTACATCTAAACTACTAAATGATGCAGCTTTGTGTAATACTGTGTCTCCTTCACCATCCTTAGCATTAACATCGGCATTGTTTTCAATAAGGTATTTTACTGTATCTAATTCATCATAGAATGCAGCAATGTGTAATAATGTGTCTCCTTTACCATCCTTAGCATTAACATCGGCATTGTTTTCAATAAGGTATTTTAATATATCTAAGTTTACATGTACTATAGATTTGTGTAATACTGTGTCTCCTTCACCATCCTTAGCATTAACATTAGCATTGTTTTCAATAAGGTATTTTACTATATCTAAGTTTTCATATGCTGCGGCTTTGTGTAATGCTGTGGCTCCTTCACCATCCTTAGCATTGACATCGGCATTGTTTTCAATAAGGTATTTTACTGTATCTAAGTTTTCATATGCTGCGGCATAGTGTAATACTGTGAATCCTTCATCATCCTTAGCATTAACATCTGCATTGTTTTCAATAAGGTATTTTACTATATCTATGTTTTCATACGCTGCGGCTTTGTGTAATACTGTGGCTCCTTCACCATCCTTTGCATTAACATTGGCTTTGTTTTCAATAAGCAAGTTTACTACATCCAAGTTGTTATATTTAGCTGCTGTGTGCAACGGTGTTTCGTTTTCTTTATTCTCGGCATTAACATTAGCACCATTTTTTATTATACATTTTATAGTATCAAGATCAGTTTTAGACCAAGTAACAAAATGTAGTAAAGTGTTTTCCTCATATGTATCAACAGCATTGAAATTCTGAACTTGTTTAAGCGCACTTGTATCTGCTTCTCCATTATCAATCAAATCTTTAGCAACATCCCAATTAGCTTCTTGAGCTGCATAAGTAAGAGGACTCCATCCAAATTTATCTTTAATGTTAATTATTTCTTTAAGTGCATTAATTTCTTTCAATTTTTGTATCAAATCTTTAAAAATATTCCTACGATTATAAGCAGCAGCTAAATGGAGTGCTGTCCTTCCTGCCTTATCAGTAATATTAATCATATTTTTTACTTTTTCTAGGTCTGTATTTAGCAATTCTTCAATCTCATCTGTGTATTCATTTAAAACCGCATTGTGTAAATTATATTTGGTCTCATTTTCAGTTTCTTTTACAAGCATATAATCAAAAAATTTACGCATTACATTATTGTTTTGTGTAGAAATATACCGATGTAAACAATCTTTTACTGTTCGCTCTATATTAATAACAAACCAGCTAGCAGCAAAGTATTCTGCAAAAGTGCGATGAACAAAGTTCAACCTACCATTGACAAAATTAATAATACCAGTATTTTCTTTACCTTGTTTAATTTGTTCTATATCTTCTTCTATTTTATTCTTCTTTTTATCAGGAACAAACTCATTTAAGTCATCTTCAGAAAAAAGTACTTTTAAAGCTAATAACATATACTGTTCTTTAAATAAAGTGGTTTGTATTTCACAAATACTGTTTGCACCTATTTTTGAATAATCAATTTTAATTTTTGTTTCAAAATACCAAATTAGTTTAATTTTAATAAATTGATCATACAAATCAAGCAAGTCAAGATTTTTAGGCAAATTTGGCCAACTTTGATGTTCATTATAGAAAATATTAAATTTATCTTGAAAAGCTGTTGCCAGCATTATTGTATGTAATGGTATTCCTGTAAACTCTGCTTCTTTATCAGCAATTGACTTGTTTAGTACTCTAAGTAAGATTGGAATATAGCAATTGAGTTTATTTAAATTGATGTCAATTTTTAACTTGTTACTCCAAAATTTTTTTATTAATTCTACTTGCTCAGTTTTAGATAATGGTTTTAAAGTATAAGTAAATGTACATAACTTATTCTCCAATTTATTTGTCATATGTGGTCGCGTAGTTACTAAAACTTTTATTGTCGTTGTCTTATTAATAATATTTAACAACTCACTGACTTTCTCTTTATAATTAGGGCTAATCTCATCAAATCCATCAAACAAAAAAACAATTTTACCTAGATAATTCATTTTATGTTTGAATAACTTTTGTTCCAGTGTTGTTTTGAAATTTAATATATTTAAGAGAAATTGAATAACTTTATCTTTATCATTATTAAACAAATTTGTTTTGTTTAAACTTTCTGTATGGTCATTTAAATTAATTCTTATAACCCACAAAGAAGAATCTGATTTCTTCATGTCTTCCACAACTTAGTTAATACAGTAGATTTACCCATACCAGCTTCTGCACTTATAATTATTGTTTTATCAGCAATATCAAAAAATTGGTTTGTTTGGTATTCATTAATACTGCTTGTATCTATAAAATCATGTAGTTTATTTAAATTACCAGGAGACTGTCGGCATACCAGTATATCATCATCTTTTTGAAGCCAATGAATACTATGTAGCGTTTTATATTTGTCACAAAGTTTTTCAAAATCCTTATTTGTATCAGAAACTAAGAATATATCTCTACCTTCTTTGGGTTTAAATTCATCAACTTGGTTGCTATATGTAATGTAAGAGTTAAAAAAAATTTCAAAATCTTTTTCAATTTTTGTCTGACGATTGAATGTTCGATTAATATAGTAGCGTTACTCCTACCGCAATTTTGATGCGCATGAGAATCTCGGGAAAAATAGATGATTCGCCACCTAGATTTGGGGAACTTTGTGCACTCGCACGCTTACATTAGCACCGCGCCTCTTCCTAATATTCCCTCACTCAACGATAGTAGTCTTCGATATTAGAAAGGGTATTACCTATTTCTATTTTTTCATTGTTAATAAGTTTAGATAACATTTCAGCATCCACTAAATGTTTTGACTTTTCATCTATTATTATACCTAAACTTATTTCTTTTCCTTGAAATGTGATTTTACTTGTTTCTAGAAATTTCTGTTGTGAGTTGTTTGTAAGATCAATTAAACTATTTTTTTAATCGTCTATTTTTTCATATTTAAATGAATGATTTTTAAATTTTTCAGCTAAAATGCTATTCTTTTCGGTAATAAGAATAACTTTTTGTTACTATAAATTTGCATTATTTTAGATAATTGATTATATAACTCCTGTGTGTCTTCATTAATATCTTTACAGTCAATTACTAATAAATTATTTGTTGTTTCTGAATTTAAAGCTTCTATTACACGATCTTGTATACCCAAAATAGAGCTTAAAGGTATAAAAGTATAACTATCATATTTCTGGTATGCAGGTATATCTTTTAAAATTTGATGTACGATGTAAGTATAGTTTTATGTGAAATTAAGTTAAAAATTTGTTTGTCATTTGAATTTAAAAAGTTTTGTAACGCTACAAGTTCTTTACTGAATTCAATACCAAAAGTTTCAAGCTTAACGCGATAGTTTAGTGTAGGAGCAATTACCACCAATTTAGAAATTTTTTGATTTGCTATATTAAAAAATTGTTGACCATCTTTGTTTGACAAAAAAAATCCTTTTTTTTTCCTTCATCCAATTCAGCATTTCTGTTTGAAACTTACTAAATACAAAACGATTATCAATTAAATTAAAGTTTCTACCTATTTCTTTCTCAATAATGGTACATAATTCTATTTCATTAGGTTGATTAACTGCAAATACTAATTTTTTAAGGTTACTAAAATTTATTCCTTCAGTTTGAAGCTCTACTTTTAATTTATTTTTGAAATTTTCCATTTCATTAAAAGGTAATTGTTTACTGTCATCAAGAAAAATTGACCTAAATTGTATTTTTTTGTCTTTTTCTATTAATACATGTCCATCTAGCTTATCAATGTTATTTTTGATAAACTGTGTTCTTCTAATTTCAATAATTTTATTTTCTGACTTATTATTTTTATCTATTTCAAATGCAATTTCTTGTACAAATTGCTTTAAATTAGTAAATATAGGATTAGTATCTAATTCAAACTTTTTGCCAAAACTGCTTAATAAATTAAATTTATAATCTTGCCTCTTTAAAAAAAAAACATTTCTAAAATTTTGAGCTGATTCAGATAAGCTTTGATTTACTAATAAAATTATTATGAAATTTTTTGTTTTCAATATTAATAAATTCTTTTGCAAGTGCAACATGATTAACTTTAAAAGCATCATTTTTTAAATTTACAGGTTTGTTCTCTAATATACATCCGACTATTTTTTTGCTAATATATGCAAATCAGATGTCTCTTTTAATACACTCCGCGACAAAAGTCTGGGTTCACTAACAATTTTTCCGATTTTTCGTCCTATTTTTTTTTTTTCAAATAAACCAAAATGTTAATGTTTGTTTATCAAAAAACAAAAATGAAAAACCACCTTTGGTGATAAATTAATAATTAATCTTTATTTACTTACATTTTAGGATACTAAAGAAATATAGTGTTTATAAAAAAAAGTGAAAAACACGAACTATGGGTACGAACGAAACTTTCAATATCTGGTGTTTCCACCACGAGCCCTAATAACACAGTCCAGACGTCTAGACATGCTGTTAATCAACGTTGCAATGTTTTCTTGCGGAAGTCTGTCCCACTCTTCAACCAAACATGCTGCAAGGTCTCTTAAGGTCCGAGGGCGATCAGGGCGAGCTCGAATGGCTCTTCCCAGTTGGTCCCACACGTGCTCAATAGGGTTCAGATCTGGTGAACAAGCAGGCCAATCCAAACACCTAATTCCGACTAAAATATTGGAGGGTAATGTTCGCCACATGTGGGCGAGCATTATCCTGCATTAATTGAAAGTTTTCTCCAATAAAGTGACTGTATGGTACAACATGTTCCTCTACAATATCCCTAATGTACCTATCTGCGTTAAGGGCTGCTCTTTCACAAATATGTAGTTCTGTACGAGCCTCGACAGAAATCCCTCCCCATACCATTACAGAGCCTCCGAAAAAATTGGATCTAGGAGCCATGGTACATGCTGCGTATCGTTCTCCTGGTCTCCTCCATACCCGTGTACGACCGTCTGGAGCATCCAACGTAAAACGGGATTCATCAGTCCATAAGACATGTCGCCACTCGGCAGCCCCCCAGTTCTGATAAGTTCTAGCAAAATTCAGTCGGTTTTGTTTGTGACGAACCGTAAGTTTTGGACCAGTGGCAGCCCGATAAGACTTTAGATTATTTTCTCGAAGTCGTCGCTGAACTGTACGTGCCGATATTTGAACATTTCTGACTGCAGCAAGCTCATTAGCTGTAATTGTTGCAGTTTCAGTGCGATTTCTCAAAGATTGTAACAACATAAATCGGTCATCTTGAGCATTAGTTTTTCTTGGTCTTCCTGACCGTGCTCTGGCTGTTAGTAGACCATCTTCCTTCCTTCGGACCCCGTTTTGAGAAACTCCATACCTACGGCCTGCTTCTCTCTGGCTATGTCCTTCTTCAATGTGGGCAATTATCCGTGCACATCTTACTGGAGATATCGGCATTTTGATCACAAAACTAGATTTCAGCACACACTGACACTTGCCAGCAACATTTGAAGCATGATAAACAAATCCCTGACAACACCTACTTAATTGTTAACCAAATCTCAAAAATCTGAATAAGGCACGTTAGAAGGAAAACATGCACTATATTAAAAATTGTACGGCTATGCATTTGGCGACTACGTCATTAAACTTGTTTTTTGATAAATAAGCATTAACATTTTGTTTTAGCTGGATAAAAAAAATTCTGTACAAAAAATCGGAAAAATTGTTAGTGAACCCAGACTTTTGTCGCGCAGTGTATATCAAATATTTTATGTTGTTCATCTAAAATAAGAATATTTTGTACTGGGTCTTTATAAACCAAATTAACCACGTAAATCTACATTGATTTGCCCTAGTTTCAGTAACAAGAAATAAATAACAAAATTTGCATCAATAGTATAACACAGTTTTTGCATTTAACTTCTTTCTACTTCTGACGATGGCTAGAGACTAGACTAAGAACGAGTTCCAAAACTATTACATTTTTACTGTCTAATGCCGAAGACCAAAACGGCAAGAACCGCTATCCACAAAAGCTCCGTCTAGTAAGTGGACTAGCAACTACAAGCTAAAAGTAGCACTTCTTCACTCATTTCGTCCTGTAACTTAAGACGGATTTTGGCATCCAGCATCAAAATTTCAATAAGAAAACATCGCATCTGCAAACAACTCAAAGAGTCCAACAATCGTCACCACCAATTGCACCAGAGTTCTCGCACTCCACAAACCTGACCATTAAGTTGCAAGACTCTGTAGACAACACCAATAAACAAACCTGCAACAGTAGGAAGGGGGATACAAATTAAACACAAGCAAACTTATACTCACCCTGTTTCAATTTTCAAACTGATCAAATTGCAAAATAAGTTCAGCAAAATTAGTTTAGAAAGTAACACCATTTATTGAACATTTAATGTATCGATGGCCAAGATAATATCAGGGAAGTAATCAACGACAACAAAAAATATATATAAATTATGTTGATTAACTTAACACTTGTGCCATTTTATAAATAAATAAAACCGAATTAACAAATCAAATTAAAAAAAAAATAAAATAAACAGATTTTATTTTTTTGTCAAAAACAAAAATCCTAATAATATAGAATAATGGAAATGTTTACTGTTGCTCCGCTTGCAAAAACCTTTGCAATCGTCGCCTCCTGATTTCTTCTTCAGTGCTACTTTCATTTGTTGGTAATGATGTGGAGGAACTGCTACTTGACGAAGGACCTGGTACAGGTTCTTCAGTCGTCGAACTAGCTCCTTCTTGGTTTGATTCAGTGCTAGAAGGAGTTGGTTCTGTTGTATCTACTGTTGCGTTTTGTGTGCTCGATGTATCGGCCGCTTGAGATGTTGTTGAAGTAGGCATTGACATTGATATTGCCGCTGCTGTATTATATTGTTGCAACATCATCACAGCAGCATCCAACATTATCTGTAATACAAATATCATCAATTTTGAACAACAAATTTTAATCTTTCAACCTACTTGCACGTTTCGTAGCCATTGTATTCTAGCTTCAATATTTTCCCTCTCGACACCTTCCATTCTTCTTAATTGTTCTGTGGAGAGGTTTGATAAATTTGGCGGAGGCATAGGAGGTGGTGCCATGAAAGGCATAGGAGGAAATGGGAAGAACGGTGGTAGATTTTGAGGAATACCTTCAGCAGCTGGTGGTACTTGCGGTCTTTGCGCATTGGGAGCATCGTTCCTCTGATTATTATTTAATATAACAAACGGATTTGGCATGTTGAAATTAAATTGATTGGGAATTTGTATTTGCGGTGCAGGTCTGGGCCTCGCTTCCGGCCTATTCTCGGCATTAGTAGCTGAAGGAGTTCGTAATATATTCAACCTGCATGTTGGACAGGTTTGTTGCCTTTGGAACCAAGACCTCAAACACGACGCGTGGAAAATGTGATTGCAAGGCAATTTTTTCGAAGCCGTCGTCATTTCTTCGCGGCATATTATACAAACGTTATCACCAGCTTGTAATTCCTCCAAAGTTGCATCCGGATACAACGTGTTCATATTATGAATCGCCCTTCTCGACAGAATCACATCATTGAATGCTTTCTTAAAATTCCGTATCGTATAGTACATAGGTCTCAATGCAAACAAGGGTAATGTATATATTCTAACCATAATTACAACAAAAGCAAGATAAAGGATGACTTTAATGAAACCCATTATGAGTTCGGTGTATAATAAAAAGACAGCCTTGTTGTCCCACGGCGTTTCGCTATTTAGATCCACTGAATATAGCGTGTATTTGATGGTTATGTTTATGACCATTGTTATGAGTATGGCGTATTCAAAGCCAAATACCAGTTGCACCGAAGCGCCTTTCGTTATGGTTGATTGGTAGGCGTGGTCTACAAAGTATAAATCCAGTAAGCCCAAAACGAATAACAATCCGAGGACGCGTATGTGGAATAAGTAGCTTATTACAGGACTCCGTTCCATCTGAAAAAATTTTAAATTTAATAAAAATAAATATAAACTGAAAGGTATACGAAAATAAACAAATTTCTTTCTACTTATAATGGTTCAGACTCAAATTGATTTTTAGCAGAGATTTGAATCACAGCGGTTTATCTTTAGCTATACTCGCTTAAAAAAGTTTCTACATGTAACTACCAATATGAAATACCTTTAACGGATATTCCCTTCGCGGTAAAATAGTAGCTCATACGCTTAGCCAACCGGTAGCCCATGCAAAAAATGAAGAATGAGAGATTATACAAATTTCTAATTTTTAATGATGAAATAAAGCGATAACTAAACTTAGTTATCGTTTTATTATAATTATTATTATGGACTACCACATAGTAAATAAAAATCTCAAGCAACCTTTATATTTCTAATGTTTGTGACTCAATTCTTTCTGTATGTGACTCGGGACCAGCTTAAACTTATGCAAGTCAATTTTAGGTTGTTTGACCCTTTACAACTATACAGTTTGGAAATTAAAGTTTTTTGACATCTCACGTTTGATTTTTGTGTGTTTGACTGCTATTACTTCATTTTACATATTATGCTCATTGATATATGTTCTTATTTTGACAATTATCAACAAATTTAAAGATTCTTCGATTTACGAAACCGTTTACTTCGAAGATGCAAACACGATTCAAGACAAGCGTCTCATCTTCAAGCAAATCATTAAATTCGTGCTTAAAGAGAAGCTCAAACTTAATTTCAAACTCAACGGTGATAAAATAAAAAATCTTCTCAAAATGAACGATTGCGTCACACCGTTCCCGACCGGATCCAATGAGGAAGCGACGCTCAAAATAAAGTCGGCCTATTACGATTTAAGTCGACTGCTGAGGGAATTGAAATTATTACCTATCACAGCAGTTCAAGGAACTTCAGACACATTAAGGAATAAATAAAATACAATAAACATTAATGCCCGTATTCATAAAACATTTTTGTAACGATTCATTATCAAACGAATCATTATAATTTAATGATCATTAAAAATATAATGATATTCATAAATAAATTGTCATTAGTTAAATTATTTAGTAACATTTTAGTTACTTTTGTTTTTTTATAAGTTATTAATATGTTATCCTGTACAATATAACCTCAAATACTGTGAATTAATACAGACAATTAGACATTTTTAAATCAAACAGATGTGTCAATTTAATGATTCGTTTTGTTTTAATGGACCAAAAATAGTTCGTTAAATTTAATGAACATTATTGCTAATGAGTGTTTATGAATACGAAAATTCGATTAAACGTTTCGTTATATTTTTAACAAAACATTATATATTTAATGACGTTTTATGAATACGAGCATTAGACTGTTAAAATTGACAGATCTAAAAATGACAGATGCTAAATTTGACAGTTCTAGAAATGAAATGAATTAATAATTTATTCAAAATCAGTCAATCGAATCACAGCGGCCAAGGGTCAAGCATAGACAATTGTTTCGGTTCTACAAACCTCGTCAGTATGCCTTGTACGACCACGGCATCGCATAATAGCGAAGACAATTTTGAATAAATATTTCTGTTCTTATGAACACAATTGATATTATAAATAATCAAACGAAAGACTGGTTTGCCATCTAATGCGGACATTTTAGTATTAAAAATTGCAACTAGATGGCAAACCAGTCTTTCGTTTGATTATTTAGTTCTAGAAATGACAAATGTCAAAATTGACATTTGTCCATTATCAAAATGTTTCTGAAATATTTTTTCATGCGCCAACTCGAACTTAGCAACTTAACTCGGGCTTAAATTTTAAGATGTGTCGGTGAAATCGGCCATAAATTGTAATATTTATTATTTAAAATAATTTAGTGACTTGTGCTTATCTGACAAATAAATTTAAATGTCAGAAAAATTAAATAATGAAATGTCAAATATAAATAACTAGTTATACTTGTATACAATTACTTACCATATATGTGCTTTTTTGCAACCATTATTATACAAAAAATAAAGTTTCATTTTTAATCCACAAAAGATTAGAAATAAATTAATCATATAGGAAATTAGTCAGTTAAGATAAATGCAATTTGATTATGCAGAAAAATGAATTGTTTACAATATTACCATAGTTATCAACAAACATTCAGCTGTTATCAAAGCTTATGATTCAACCAAAAATATTATTGTTATAAACAATACAAAATTCTAATTAATTTAATAATTCCTATTAGAATAAAATCATATTAATTTCTACTTACAAAATCGACTCTATCTTCAGCAAGCCAATGAAACGATTTTAGAAACAGTAGTAACGTAAACAAAGCCACAAATTTCGGATTAAAATCATCCCTGAAAACAGTAAACGCTAAACAGGTTTCTGTAATTGCATACCACGATCGTTCCATTAAATGCTGTAAATAAATTATAATTAAATCGTAAAATTAAATTTAATACAAACAAACCTCAAATTCAGACGTTCTCAATTCACCAAAGAAAACTTTCCGCATCAATTTCCCCGTCAAAAATACACATATAAAAGCTTGAATATAAATAACCTATAAAATAAGTAATAATAAAATGATTCGATTAATTTTATGTGGAATACTTACAGCCATGCTAGGATTAGATTTTGTGATATAAACCACTGATGGATAGAATTGTTTCTTTTGGTAATATGCATTTGCTATTACCACAGTGGTTAGAGCAAGGCTCAAAACAGATATCCCTAGTGATCGCATTATTTTTTTTTCTAATTACACCTCTCACAATATTTATGTGTTTTATCCCATCACATTACATTTCACGCTTCACCAATACGTTTTCACTTCTATTCTACGCGTATTTTACTAATCTGTTTTGAAAATCACAGATTACGGCTATTTGTCTTCGCTCATATGTTTTGGGTTGGAGAAGTGTCAAAGTAGTCACAAAATATGAGGTGGCGCAATCTGTAGTCACTTCCGTGAAGTTAACCGCGTGGATCGTTTTCATTGGTCGTTGACGGAAGTAGATCAAATGGCGCCAATATTCAAATGAATTAATTAATTATTACCATATTGATTGCATACAGTTATTAACAGCACGTCATCAATTTTATGAATTATTTGTTGCTAATATAGCGTTTTATGTTGGTAAATAATTTATGATAATTGAACTTTGTAATATATACAGGGTGGTTACAATAAAATAATATATACAGGGCGTTCCTTAAAACAAAATTATATACAGGGTGTTCTTAATAATAAAATTAAAAATTAATTAAATTGCTTTAGTTGTCTGATTATATTTAAACAATATTTATAATTTATTTATTAGTATAAACTAAATGCTGAATTAATATAAAAATCATACTTTACTTAAGACCGGCCATAAAGAGGATGCTGTGAATAGAATCTTTTGTTCTTGTTTCTATCTCTTCCTAGTAGCCTCTTAGTTGTTGTTAAGACTAGCTGCTTCATCTTGTTGGGTTGTTTCGCCGCTCTTAGTCTACAACCACCGCAAGAACAAATATCAACAAACGATTTCAGAAAACTAATTCGTTACTACACAGAACCCAGACTAATCTCGACCGATTCCTAATCCACTCACAAGAATTGGTTAAAAAAAAACCAAAAATTCTCCAACCAACCAACTCCAAAGGCTGCGTTCATAACGACTCATCAGTTGCCAGCGCTGATCGGTTTATTTTCGACTGTCGCCTACCGTGCAACATGACAAACGCTGAGTCAGCAGAGTCGTTCGGTACGCATTAGTAGTAGTTTCTTTAATCAATACTCAAACTGAAAGAACAAATATGGTAATTGGATTTCAGCAACAAAAGCACACATACACATCACAATTTTTAATAAAAAAACATGTGCACAGAACAAAAAAAACTTAAAATGGCACACAATTTATATAAAATGTATAAAATAAGTGCACAATATGTACATATGTAGTTAAAATAATATAAACGACCAACTTGTACAATAATAATATACAGGATGAATCAGCAAATGTCAAAAACATAACCTCTATAATATAAAATATATTAATAAATTTGTTTATCAAATCGAATACCGGTTGTTTTCAACGGCGTCTGTTTAGTATCAGTCGAAACGGGCGTGCGACAAATCCGCCTCGGCGATTTCGTATTGAGCAATTTCTTAATATTAGGAGTCGTACATCTGGGAGAATCCAATTCATCTAAAAAAAAAACAATTTAGTTTTTATATCGTTTTTTGCACTTTTTTTAATTATCAAAGTTCATGTTTCCATTAAATAAATTTTATACATTAGTTTGCTGTGTTTTTATTATCTAAGACCGGTTTCGGTTGTTAGGCCATCATCAATTCGTTTATTTATTAAACATACATATATTGTTATGTAATAGATAAAGTTGATGATGCCCTAACATACAAAACCTACAATCCCTAAAACCATGTGCTGCTTTGTTTTATTATTTAAGACCGGTTGCGGCTGTTAAACCATCATCAGTACTAAAGTATAAAATTTATTTATAACCTCAATAAATCAAAATCAAATTACTTACTTTTAACGCGCAATTTTGAACCTGCAGCTCGTCTCCTGGGCGACATACTTTTCTTCCCCAACCTCCTCTCTTCCATCCTTAAAGTTTTAACCCTCCCTGTATTAAGTTGACGTGGATTGACATGTCTTTGAACCCCAATTTTAACCACCGGCTTAACATCTTCGTCGACCAAATTATCGAATAATCTCGCCTTGGCTAAAACCATTCCAGCATTTTGACTCCGCAATTTCGCCAAGCTGGCTCTGCAATTTTCCAAACCCTGTTGAGATATTTCCGGAGTGCTAAAGAATCCCTGAGCGCTTCTCCAACTTGCAGTTGAAGCATTTGATGATGATATTACGGAGCTCGAAATGCTTCTTGTGTTCATTGAAGGCGAACTCATATTTCTAATTTCATCATCGGTGGGTTGTGGTAAGCCAGTTTGAACTGTATTCGGACGTCCTCTTCGTAGTTGTGCTTTTGGTGTTGCTGTATTAGTAATACACCAAGTTTGAGTCCGACGGACTTGATTGTTGCTTTCGCGAGAGCGTCGTCTTAAGCTTCCAATTTTTCTGGCGCTAGGCGATCGAAATACTTTGGTTTCTGATGTACGTCGTATTTTCAATTCCTTACTTAATCGTCTCGCCAATTGATCAGTTGTTGGACTTAAAGGTTCGGCCAAAACAACTGTTTCAACATACGCTTTTTCAACTTCTTCAACGCAATTTGGAACATCGGCGTTGTCTAATTCAACCGATATACGTCTTTCAATTGCTGAAACGCGATTTTTGATTTCTTCGTATTCTACTTTCGATATTTTCACGTAGTTTTCTTCCGTTTCCATGGGTTGTTCTTTTTGTTTTGTTAATTCTTCCGATAGGTCGTTGATGCGGTTGTCTATTTGGGGATCTTTTTCAGTGATTTTATGCGATATGGAGCCGGCGCAGGAGTTTCGAAGCTTTTTGCGTTTGAATCCAGCCGCTGAGCTTACAGCCGACCAACGGCGTTGTATTGAACTAGATCCGGCGCTTTTTACCGAGCTAGTCTCGTCGTCTTTTTTCTTAGCGGATTTTGTTCGATGTGGCCATAAATGTCGTTTCTCCTTTACACTGAAAAATAGTGTCACAAGATTCAATATTACATTATATTTTGGAAAATTTGATTCAAATAAGCAACGTGAACATCAACTTAGATCTCGCCAATGTGTGTCCACTTTTCTACCAACTTGGATTTTTTGTTACTCCGCCCATTTCCAATATTTTTAAGCTGTCAAATATAAATTTCAATTATTACCTGTCCAACTGCGTCGATGTTTTCGGACACGATTCCGGAGATACCTTCTTTTTAGCACTGGAAATATACATTTAAATAAATATTGATTTTTTTACAGTTTCAGTTAACTTACTTTGGATGTGAATTGACAGGCGTTCTGGCTGGTTTGAACGGTGTATTCAATATTGCGTTTTGGGGCAGGTTACTTAAGATATCCCGCCTTTAGAAAAATCGTTAAAATAGAGTTAGTATTGTTATCAAAGGCGTCAGAAATATGTCAAAAATGATCAATAAAGCTGAATTAAAAACATATTTTAATTAAAAAATTCAACAAAATTCAAAAATTTTGCTTACAAATGCAAGATTATTACTAAATAAAGCAAATTTGTATTCGATAAAGCCGAATTTTGGCCGAATATATCGGAATTTGCATCACAACCCTGAAAAAAAGCCTGATTTTTACTAAATTATTAGAAAAAAACATTTTTTTTCAAATTTGAGAAAATCCTTGCATGGCCGGTTTGATGTTTCATAGGAACGGGTTTTGGTGAAGCTGAATCATTCGGCTATTTTTTGAATTTAGCCACGATTTTTTGCCAAAAAGTCAAAATTTGACCAAAATATTACAATTTTCACCACCAGACCACATTTTGCCTCAATGATAAAATTTTTTGTTCATTCACGCCAAATTTTTGGACCAAAATTTTCACATAACATCCAAAACTAAACCCAACATAAACGAATTATTTAATAATTTTTTTTTTTTTTAAACAAAAAATCACTCAACAAAACCTGAATTTTTGAACAAAAATAGAAGAATTTGTATAAAAAGACCAGAATTTTGATCAATAAGATAGACATTTTTACTTTATACTCCTACAAAGTCAAATTTTTGACAAAATGCCGACTAAAAGCAGAATTGAGTCAAATTTCTGACATAAAAACCAATCAGGCCATATTATTACCAAATAAAAAAAATATTGTAACAAAAATACGCAATAAAGCTGAAATTTTGACCAATGAGGTCAGATTCACACTCAATAAAATCGGATTTTTGAGCAATAAATTCGAAGATCTGTCTAAATTTGGCTCAATAAAGCCTGATTTTTGCTCAATAATAGCGGATTTTTACCCAATAAACAACATTTTGGACAAAACAGTTTTTTGCCCAACAAAGAGAAAAATTTGATCCAATAAAGCCAGACTTTTACCAGATAAAACTGTTTGTTATTAGCTCAATTAACTAAATTTTCATTCATTTTGTCCCATAAAGATAAATTTTGCAATTATTTTTTTTTAAACGCTAAAATTTTAACCAATAAAGGCGCGGATTAATGAAAAAACAAAAATTGGTCCAATAAAGACAGACTTTTCCAGAGAGAAAAAAACTCAAAAACCCAAGCCGGATTTTTGCCACAAAAAAAAACTCAATTAGACCAGATTTCTTTACAAAACTTTACAAAATAAAGACTATTTTTTAACAAAAAATCTAAAATTATGCAAAATTTCTTTTTGTTTTATCAATAAACCACCCAATTAAGACAAAATTCGGACAAAAAGACTTAAATTTTTGCCCAATACAACAGTATTTTTACCATAAAAGCAGAATTTTGCTTAACTTAATACTTATTTTTGCATAAAAGACAAAAGATTTTTGATAACAAGGCCAGATTTTTGCTCAACACAACTGCATTTATTCTACAATCCAAATATTTGATCAACATAGCCAAACAAAAACCTCTCCTCTTTTTGGGAAAAATCCGGCTTTTTTTATGCAAAATCTAACTCAAAAATTCAAAATTTTGCTCTCAAGCGCATTAATAAGACCGGTTTTTTGATAATAACGTCAGATTTTTGCAAAAATATTTTGATCAAGAGCAAAAATTTTGAAAAATAAGTAAAATACTACATTTTTTGAATAAAGCATTGGTACTTGACAAAAAAAAGTATTTATAAAAGAGCAACATTTTGGTCAAAAAGATCAGATTTTTGCCCATTATAATAAGTTTTGTTCAAAAAACCCGGAAATAATTAATCAGATTTTTTACAACAAATCAGAATATTTGTCCAATAAAAGCAGTTTAGTTTATAAAACGAAATTTCCATTCTACAAAGCCAAATTTTGACAAAAAATGCTTAATATGACCGGATTTTTGCTCTATAAACCAAACTTTTGAGCAAAAAAACCACAATTTTCCTGAATAAAACAAAATCTTCGACCAAAAAAGCCGTTTTTTTTACAAAAACATCGGATTTTTGTCCAATAAAAGTAGTTTTAGTCAAAAACCATAATTTTAATTAAAACCTGATTTTTGCCAAAACAAAACCAAAGTCTGGTCTAAACAGACTGAATTTTTGCCAAAGAAACCTGTTTTTATTTAAAAAAACAAAAAAATTAATTCAATAAAGTAAAAGTTTTGCAAAAAAGACACAATAAACAACATTTTTTGTTTTATAAACAAAATTTTAAGCCAATTTTTGCTCTGTAAACCAAACTTTTGAACAATAAAGCAAGAATTTTGTCAATAAAGACGGATTTTGCTCAATAAAAGAAGTTTTAGTCACAAAACGGTAAATTTTTGACGAACAAAGCCAAATTTTAACAAAAAAGTACTAGTTTTAATTAGTAAGACTAAATTTTTGCTCAAAAAAACAAAAATTGGTCCAATAAGGTCAGATTTTTGCCAGAGATGCTCGTTTTTAGTCTAAATACCTAAATTTTTACTGAATAAATCAATTTTTTACACAAAACGGTCGGATGTTTTGTTCTTTAAACCAAAATTGGACCAAACATTTACAAAACGACCGAAATATTGCCCATAGCCGCAATTCTATTCCATAAGACCAAATTTATTGCTTAATAAAATTAAAATTTTGCTTATATAGACAGATTTTAGCTCAATAAAACCAGATTTTAAACAATAACAAATTTTTACTCAATGCAACAAATTTGTTGTTCTATAAACCAATTTTTTACACAATTAGGCCGGATTTTTGCTCTATAAACCATCAATAATGCAGGAATTTTACTCAATAATGATGGATGTTTGTTAAAAACACAGATTTTTACTAAAAAAACAAATTTTTGTTGAATGGGATTCCAATTTTCGCACTATAACCATAACA
Organism: Tachinus rufipes; assembly: GCA_963932245.1. NCBI lineage: Eukaryota > Metazoa > Arthropoda > Insecta > Coleoptera > Staphylinidae > Tachinus > Tachinus rufipes. Next base: position 1,491,054 of record OZ010743.1, on the reverse strand, counting down.
ATTTTGCTCAATAAAGCGCAAAAAACAATATTTATGTCAAAAAACAAACATTTCATTCAATAAAAAAATTTAATTTTGCTTAATATGGCCGGATTTTTGATTTATAAACCAAAATTTGATACAATCAAACCGAATTCTTGCTCCATAAACTAAATTTTTTATCAATAAAGCGGAAATTTTGTTCAAAAAACCGGATATTTGTAAATAATTGGCCAATAAGCCAAATTTTTGACAAAAATACCAATTTTATGTCCAAAAAAGCCCCAGTTTTAACTAATAAGACAAATTTTTGCCACAAAAAAACAAAAATTGGTTCAGTAAGAGCGGAATTTTGCTAAAGAAGCAAGTTTTTAGAAAAAAAAACAAATTTTCATTAAAAAAAAAACCGAATTTTTGATTTATAAACCAAATTTGAATGCATTTCTGCTCTATAGAGACCAAACTTTGGCCAATAAAGCGGATTTTTGCACAATAAAAGTTTTAGATACAAAACCGTACATTTTTGGCCACTAAAGTTGGACCTATTTGTTGATAAAAAAATCAAAATTAGTCAAATAAGAGAGAGCAGTCTTGGCTGGATTTTAGCCAAAAACCAAATTTAGATAATCAACTTTGCCCAATAAAGCCGTAATTCTGTTTAATCTATAGAATGTACATCAAAAAAAATAAAATTTGAACTAATAAAACCAGATTTTTAGTACAAAAAATCCAAACTTCATTAAATTCAACCATTGACAACAAAAAATATTAGAAATTTGCATAATATTCGGATTTTTGCTTAATAAAACTTGATTGTAACACAATAAACCAAACTTTTGATCTATAAACCAACAGAGAAAGCAATTTTTAACCAAAAAAAACTAAATATTCATTCATTAAAGCCGGATTTTTGCCCAAAAATACAAATTTGCTCAAAAAGACCGGATTTTGTTGTGTATAAATTAAAAAAAAAACAAAATTTTAACTAATAAGGCCAAATTTTTTTTTTTAAACAAACAAAAAATTCAATAAAGCCAGACTTTTTCTCAAGATAACGGTTTTTAGCTAAAATTTTTTTTTTCATTCATTAATATGGCCGGATTTTTGCTCAATTTTTTGCAAATTAATGCTCAATACGATCAAATGTTTCAGACTTTTCCAGAGAGAACCGTTTATAGCTAAAAAAATCCAAGTTTTCATTCATTAAGACCTGAATTTTGCTCAATAAATAAAAAATTGTCAATAAATTGTCAAAATTTTAACAAATAAGACCAAAAAATAGAAATTTGATTCAATAAGATCAGATTTTTGCTCAATCAAGACATAATTTACTTCAATAAGTCAATTTTTTTCCAAAAAACCAAAATTTCAACAAATAATTTTGGTACAATAGAACCGAACCGGCCAGAGAAGACCGTTTTAAGCTAAAATGCAACCGGACATTTGCCAAAAAAACATAAATTTGCATAATTTTTGCTTAATAGTCGTATTTTTGTATAATAAATAATTTTATTGTCAAAAAAGACAACATTTTAACTAATAAAACAGGATTTTTGTAAAAAAAAAAACAAAAATTGAACTAATAAAGCCAAAGAGAACCGTTTTTAGTTCAAAAACCCGACTTTTACTAAAAAAAATAAAAATTTGCTTAATAAGACTGAATTTTTCATCAATTAATGAAGAATTTTGATAAAAAAATGAAGATTTTTGCTCAATAAATACAAAATATGTCAAATAAGTCAAAACTTTAAATAGCAAGTCCAGTTTTTTGATAAAAAAATCAATAAAACCAAAAATTTGCTTAATACCTTCAGATTGATTCAACTTATATGCTCACATTAAAGCCAGATTTGTCAAAAAAACTGGAATTGCCCAATAAAGCTAAATGTTTGCTCAATAAACCAAATTTTTACACAATAAAACTAGCTTTTTGTTAGAAAACTGCCAAAATCAAATTTAAAATGGTTCTCATATGTCAAATAAATCTTGTTCACAAATGTCAAAATAAAATTAAAACTATTTTGACATTGAATCTTCCTTTCAATATCAAAATTACCTTTTCTTGCTAGACAATCCCATACCATCCACCTTCCTCTTCTTGGCCGATTGCGTCAAACAAGGCGTCATCAGCAAATCGGGCACATGTGAATCATCCTCACTCTTGCTAGTCACAATCTTCTTCAGACCGCTAAGCATCCTGGTCAAGGAACCGCTCCGCCGTTTCTTTTTTCTTTTCGCATTCAAACTATCATCATTCAATGAGACTGTTGAACTTGTCAATTCAATTCTTTCAAGTACAGATTCAGACAACACACCAATGCTTGAGGCATTCTCAATCAACAACTAAAAACAAAAATTATTGACAAACAATTAGAAATGTCATGGTTTATTAATTTTCAAGTCATTTTGTCAAAATATTGACTATGAAAACCATCTGTCATTATTTTGAATATCAAAACCATTTGTTATGATTTAGACTAATATTTTTACTGTAATTTAGACTACAAAACCATCTGACATAACTGTCAAAACCATAAGTCTTAACTTTGACTGTCAAAACCATTTGTTATAATTTAGACTACAAAACCATCTGTCATCACTTTGACAGTCAAAACCATCTGTCATAATTTTGACTATCAAATTATGTCCAACTAAAACAAACCTTAAATAATTCACATGTTTTATTCAATCTATGTGCAGGATTATGTGGTAATTTCTCTTCAGCTGGAAGCAATGTTGGTCCGATAACAATAGCCAAATTAAAGGAATCCATTTTATTAAATTTATTATATTCGGCAACCCTGTATAAAAACTACAAACAATATTAAATCAAATTAATCAAGACATCTAATAACTTACTTGCATGAAATACGCAAGCGTATTCAAATGTTCCATAGGTAACAATAAACTGGCTAACAAAACAGCTTCTCTTTGTCGTTCCGATAACAACATACATCGCAAAAACAATTCGTGATATTGATAAGGAATTAAAGGTTCGGGTAATTCACGAAAAAAAGTTTTAAGTACGCTTGCTACATCGATTTCGTGATGTTGTTCACCTAAATAACATCCTCCATCTAATGAAAGCTACAATATAAACCACAATTAGTAATTTATATTAATTTGCTTCGACTTACTTTAATCTCATTCTGTCGTGATTTAGATCCGCCTTTCCGAAACAAACCTTCCGTATCAATTTTGAGAATTATATAGGAACACATTTCGTGTACAATTTTAGGAACAACAAGTTGTTGTCCGCTTGGTAATGTAACGATTTCATTGGGGAGGTTATGTAGATGTGTTTTGAAAACTTTTCGATGTTTATTGTCCTAAAACATAACCTCAAAATATTTCGTTTCGTTTTATTAAATTCTAACTAACCTGTACATGTTGGCGGCTCTTTTTAGGTCTATATTTGATTCCAAAGTTCTTTAAATCCTGTATTGCAATGTTTCTAATTTCTTCCTTTTTATGGACATCATTCATGAACATTTTTGTTTTGTTTTGTTTTGTTTTGTTTGTGTGGATTCAATGGGCGATTTTTATTAATGACACTGGCATTGTTTAATAAGTAAATTTGCATTCATTGCTGATTGATTGATGCTAAACAAATTAACAATTACAAAACAAACTTCGGCATAAAACTTTAGCACTGATTTCAGATTTGCGCCTTTAATGAGCAACACTGGTGGTGCCCTCTAGTGATAACCTCAATGCACTAAAAATTCTCTTATCTGTTTAAATAACCGTTTATTTAAATGATAACAAAAATAAATTAAAAAAAAACTAAATGAAAATTAATTTGTAATTATAAAATACATTGTATTATTTAAAACATTACTAAATAACACATTTTAAAATTAAATTATAGAAACTAATACTACTAACGCCATCTATTAAATAATCTATAAACTACTAACTAACAATTTAGGCAGTAGATGGCGCTATGTGTATTAATTGATAATTAAATTAAAAATAACTAAAATTTTAATATATTCATATTTATAACTTAATTAATTCATTTTGGTTTTAATTTTTTTACTAAATAAAATAAATTTAAAGAAATTAACTAGCTATTCACGCAATAGATAATTATTAATTAATAATTAATTAAAATTAAAGAGATTTCAGTAATGATAACTATTGTAAGTATTTTTACATACTGTTATAATTTAATTAATATATTTATTTTAGTTTACAGTATTGTAATTAGCATGTCATAATAATCCAGTTGTCTTGGTTTTTGTTTTGTCAAAGCGTTGTTATGATTACATAAAAATAAACAATTTTAATAATAAGCAATAATAAGATGCAAGGTTTTCAAGCTGATTTGTTTGTAAAAAAGTGTTTTTTTGTACATTAATAATATTAATTCTGTTCTTTTAATTTTGGGTGAGTAAGATTTTTTAGTTGTTTATTTTAATTTCAAAATGTATACTGTTAATTTTTTTTAAATTAAAAATCAACGTTATTCTTTAAATTTTTACATTTTATTTGTATATCTCATATTTTTTTTAAATAACCCTGTTTTCCTGTATAATCAACAATTTGTATTTAAAATGCATTTTCGTTTATAGAAAATGTTTTAATTAAATAATGTTGCTATGCAACAATTTTATTTATATTTATTGTTGTCAAACTTACTAAAATAACGCTTGCTGCAATCAACAATTTGACTAAGAAATTCCATTTCTTGTAGCTAGATAAAAATGAACAACTTTATTTAAATACATTGTTGCCAAGTTTTATAAATTAACTTGTTTATTTTGCTTAAATCCAATTTTGGAAGAAAACGCAATTTTTTGTAAAAATGTTTCAAACCAAACAAAATAGCAACAAATTTATTTACATGCATTGTTGCAACATTTTATAAAATAACTTGATAAAGCTTAAACTGTAAAAATGCAGTTTTAGTTGCTCATTTTAAGAAAAATTATTTCTAATTAAATATGTTTTCAGATAATTATACCAGAAATGAATGAGTGTGTAAGCAAAAAAACTGCATGTTTCTCGGCTTCATGGCTAATGATATAAATAAGTAAACAGGAATGTTAGATTAAAGAAAAAAACAACAACAAACCAATAGGCTGATTGTGGAATATAAGTAAAAATAGAAAACTATTTTCAAAACATTTAACTAAAATATGGCAAAGGAATGGAATCCAAAAGAAGAGCAAACATGTGTAATATTTGTTTGGATAGGTAATGCAAACTTTTTACTCATTCAGATATATTTATTCTATTCTAAGATAACTATGCACATATTTTTATGACAATTGTTGGTGCTATGCTGGTTATATAACATAACATTTAATTGTAAAAATAACTCAATATATAGATACTTGTTTACAAATTTCTAACTACATGCTAGACTTAGTAAACAGACTAAAAGCAACAAGGCAATGTTTTGTATCATAAAGACTGAGCAACTAAAACAGTCAACAAATAATTGATTAAAAACTAATATGATTTCTAAACAATAACTAAGCTAAGTAGTAGCATTGGTAGTAGTAAACTTGCATGCAGTATGCATTGTCACTGTGCGGCTTGATTTACGAGTATTTTGAACAAATGTCTTATACATTTTATGGCAGCATTTTATTTCCTTTTTACAATAACTTTACTAATTTTAACTTTATATATAAGTAAAATTTTGATTTTTTTTAACAATTTACGATTAAAATTTTCATATTTGTCTGACTGATTTTATTTTTAACATTCTGTAAAAAGAATTTTGTACTTTTGAATAGTTTATAATCGGAATTTGTTTTTTTCTAATAATATTCTAATATTTTATAGCCCGATTTTAATATTTTTAATTTTTATAAATATAGTTGTGCACTCTTGACAGTTTTTGACCTAATTTTGCTACTTCTAACAACATTTTGATATTTTTTTAAATTTTCAACAGTTAATGGACAGATATTATTGCTATCTGATAATATTTTGATGTTTTACGTACGGATTTTGCTATCTATAACGTTTAATAAATCAAATTTACATGGATTTTGATTTTGTTTAAAAATATTTTAATGTTTTTTATTTATTATTAATAGAATTTAGCTAAAGTTTAGTGTTTTCTGACAATAGTTTAGTGTTTTAAGGCCATATTTTGTTATTTTTACATTTAATAAGTAAAATTTGGCAGTTTTTAAAAGTTTATGACCGGATTTTGGTTCTTTTGAACAATTTGTTGTTTTTTTTTAAATTTAATTTTTTTTTTTTCATTTTTTGACATTTGATAGCCGGATTTTGTTTCTTTCTGACAATATTGTGATGTTTTATAATCGGATTTTGCTGTTTTTGATTTTTTATAAATATATTTTTGCTATTTTTAACAGTTTATGACCAAAATTTGTTATTTCTATCAATATTTTATAACTTTATAGCCGGATTTTGCTATTTTTGGGATTTTATAAAACATTTTTAAGCAGTTTATAGCTTGATTTTGGTGTTTTCACAATATTTTGTTGTTTCAATAGTTATTTTTAACTTTTTTTAAACAGATTTTTGCAATTTTAATTTTAACAGTTTAAATCTAAATTTTGATGTTTCAAGGCCAAATTTTGCTATTCTTGATATCTCATAAAACAGAATTTTGCAGTTTTTAGCAGTTTGTGGCCCAATTTTAGTGTTTTTTACAATATAATGTTAAAAACAAATTAAAAAAAAAGACAATTTATTTAAAAAAATTAGCATTTTTAACAACTTATGCCGGGTTTTGGTTAATTTCTAACAATATTTTTAACATTTTACAATTGGATTTTGCTAATTTATAAAGATTTTTACACTTTTTAACAGTTAATGACCGGATTTTGGTGTTTTCTGATAATTGTTAAAAATTTCAACGCCAAATTTTGCAATTTTTCACTGTTTATGATTAGAATATTGTACTTTTTAAAATATTATTATTTTTTTAACAATATTTTATAACCAAATTTTGCAGTTTCTTAAATTTTTCACATTATTGAAAGGCTTGTGGTTGAATTTTAGTGTTTTCTAACAACATTTTAATGTTTCAGTTGTGGATTCACCGCAACCTACACCATGTAAACAGACTTTAATAAAAGTCAAGTGTCATATATAGATATGTCATATATGTTGTATTCAGTTGTATTTCAATATATCTGTTATTAGTAAAGCCATTGCGTTATCTTTGATTATTCAAGAATAGTAAGGCCATCCACACCCTCGAACATCAGGTTATGGGCCCAGATGAGTTAATAAACAGATAGATGCAAATATTAAGCAAGAAAGTGCGATAGGATTGGAATAACCATGAACGCAACTACGAGGATCCAGCCATTGAACAAATCCAATTACGACACCTGGAAAATTCAGGCACAGGCATTGCTAATTAAAACCGGAGAATGGGAATATGTGAACGGCTCAAAGAGAAGACCAGAAGCAGACCCAGCAAAATCTACCGAAGTAGCAGAGGCCGCGTCGTGGGATCACAATGACCAAACAGCTAAGTCTGACCTCATACTATCAATTGAAGTATCAGCGTTGCGTGAAGTAAAATACTGCAAAACTTCCAGGGATGTGTGGCAAAAGCTAGCCACAATCCATGAGTCAAAGGGTCCTGCCAAAAAGGCAAATCTACTGAAGCAGCTACTCTTCACGAAGATGAAAGAAAGCCAGGACACCCACGCTCATCTAGAGAAGCTGGAAGAAACTGTGGACAAACTCCGAGATATGGAACTCGAAATTAATGAGGACCTGTTCACAATTATACTTCTCAACAGTCTACCAGAATCATACGACAATTTTCGCGTCGCAATCGAAAGCAGAGATGAACTTCCCACGATGGAAAATCTACGCGTGAAAATACTGGAAGAGAGTGAATCTAGGTATGGCAAGCAAGGGCATTACACAAGTGATGCAGCATTGGCAGCCTGGAAACAGAAGAGACCATTCAAGAAACAATTCAATCAACAGCTGAAACAGAAACAGCCAACACAAGGTAACAGTAAGAAACCGCCTAGGTGCACAATATGCAAACGTAATGGACATCAAATAGTTGATTGCTGGTTCAATAAGGATAATCAAGAATCCTACTTTGCATCTGAAATATGCACACTAGCGCAAGGAAAAAAGGACAAGTGGTTACTTGATAGTGGTTGTACATCACACATGTGCAATGACAAAGACAAATTTACAAACCTAAATCCATCTGAGACATGGGTAAACATGGCTAACCACACAAATTCTCCATCTGTTGGAACAGGATCTGTCAAATTAGATGTTGAAGTTGAGAATTATACAAAGAGATGTGACCTATCACAAACATTGTACGTTCCAAACTTAGAACTGAATCTAATGTTTGTTGGAAAAATAACCGAAAATGGTTACACTGTTACATTCGACCGAGAGAAAGCAATCATTCGCAATGAGAAGAACATTCCAACTACAATTGCAATCAAGGAAAACAATCTTTATGTAATCAAACAAGCAAAAAGCAACGAACAAGCCAACTTATGCAACACAAGGCAAGAAAATAAAGTCTTTGATCTGTGGCATTCTAGACTTAGTCATCTAAATGCTAAAAGTTTATGTGAAATGATTCAAAAGAATTCCGTACTTGGAATGAATCCGTTGCCGAAGAATTTGAAAACTGAAATCAACTGCGAAATATGTCCACAAAGTAAAATGGCTCGATCCAAATTTCCAAAATCAAGTGACACCAGAGGAAACGAATTGATAGAGATAGTTCACACAGACCTGTGCGGGCCGATGCCAGTAGCTTCGAATGGAGGAGCTCTTTACGTCAATACGTTCACCGATACAAAATCGCGTTATACTATTGTAAACATGCTGAAGAAAAAGTCTGACGCTTTCGAGGCTTTTGTGAATTTCCACAAAATGGCAGAGAGACATACCGGGCAAAAATTAAAATATCTGCAGTCTGACAACGGATTAGAATTCGTTGATAACAGATCAAATGATTATTTGAAAGCTCATGGCATTGAACGAAGGCTGAGCGCACCATATACGCCGCAACAAAACGGCACTGCGGAGCGTAAAAACCGCACACTGATAGAGACAGCAAGGTGCATGCTAATTGAAGCGAAATGCCAACCAAGTTTTTGGGGTGAAGCTGTAGCAACAGCTAATTATACTCGAAATAGGTGCATATCAAGAAGTATCAATAAGACACCATACGAGATCTGGTTCGGGAAGAAACCGGTCATCACACATCTGAGGTCATTTGGCACCAAGGCTTACGTTTTAAATAAACGTCCAAACAGAAACAAGCTGCAAGCAAAAGCAGATCTTGGAACATTCGTTGGTTATAGCGAAGAATCAAGAAGAAATAATAATAAATGAAGAAGTCGAGCAAGAGCAAAATGATGTAAATCAAGACGACTCTATTGAAGTATCTGAAGAGGATACATTACAAGAAAAGGAAAACTCCGATTTTGTCCCAAGTGAAGAAGAATACTCCAGCGAGGAAGCTGATGAAAAACAAATCGCATTAAGAAGATCAACAAGGAAACCATGTCCAAAAAAATGGCCGGAGTACACGTGTAATGTATCGACGGATGAACCGCTCACCTACAAAGAAGCATTGGAAGGGGAGAATAAAAATGAATGGCATCAAGCAATGCTAACTGAAATGCAAGCACAGAACAATAACCAAACTTGGACACTAGTAGATAAGCCAAAGGACGCTAAAATCTTGAACTGTAAATGGGTTTACAAACAAAAGCCAGATAAGTTCAAAGCGAGACTAGTAGCGAAAGGTTGCTCACAGGTTCAGGGCATAAACTACATGGAAACATACTCACCTGTGATTCGAGACGAAACTATACGAATATTGTTTGCACTCGCTGCAAAAATGGACTTCAAGATTCATCAAATGGACGTCGAAACGGCATATCTGCAAGGCAACTTACACGACAAAATATACATGCACCAACCAGAAGGGTTTGTGAATGAAAATGAGAAGGGAAAAGTATGCAAACTTAAAAAGCCAATTTATGGTTTAAAGCAAGGGGGGCGTGAGTGGAATATCAAACTTAATGATGAGCTAACCAAAATGGGCTACAAACGAAGCTTTGCCGACCCATGTCTTTATTACCAAACCACAAAAAATGAGATCGTCATAATTATAACATATGTAGATGACATTTTAATATTCTGTAAAAACGAGAATCACATCTAAAAATGCAAGTCAAAATTGACGCAAGCATTTAAAATCAAGGATCTTAAAGTAGTGAAAAAATTCCTTGGCATAACAATAATGAAAAATGCAAGGACTGGAACAATCAGCCTAAATCAGTCTGATTACATAAACATTATCCTACAGCGTTTCGGATTATCGGATTGTAATCTAGTAAAGACTCCAATGCCAGTAGGAACACAGTTTGACGAGACATCTACCAAAGAAGACATTCAGCTATACCAAGAAATGATTGGTTGTTTGATGTACCTCGCATGTATTATCAGACCGGACATATCATACGCTACAACTTTCTTGAGCCGATTCGCCAAGAAACCACTTGAATGTCACCTAAACGCCGTCAAATGGATCTACAAATATCTAAAGGGGACAACGCAGATAAACCTACTCTACAAAAGAAATGGAGAAAACGAAGATATCGACCTATAAGCATATTCAGACGCTGATTGGGCAAACGACCCATCCACTCGCAGATCAGTGACAGGATACATAGTGACGCTGCAAAGCGGTGCAATATGCTGGAAAAGCCGTCAACAAAAGACAGTCGCTCTTTCCACAGCAGAGGCCGAATACATGGCACTCTCAGCAGCCGTAGAAGAGTTGACCTAGGTGAAACTCTTACTGAAGGAGATCATGCCGAAAGAAATGAAATTAACACCTGTTTTCTGCGATAATAAGTCAACGATCAGCATGGCCGAATCCGAAGCAATTAAGCAGAGATCGAAACACATCGACAATAAGTATCATCATGTCAAGGAAAAGGTTGCCGAAAACCATGTTAAATTGATTCATCTTCCTACCAACGACATGATAGCGGACTACCTAACCAAAGCGGTAAACAAGGAGAAACAAGCCGATTTCAGAACGAAATCTGGGCTTGCGTTCCGGGGGAGTGTTGTGGATTCACCGCAACCTACACCATGTAAACAGACTTTAATAAAAGTCAAGTGTCATATATAGATATGTCATATATGTTGTATTCAGTTGTATTTCAATATATCTGTTATTAGTAAAGCCATTGCGTTATCTTTGATTATTCAAGAATAGTCAGGCCATCCACACCGTCGAACATCAGTTTCAATGCCAAGTTTTGCTGTTTTTAACATTTTATGAGTGTAATTTTATTTATCTGATAATATTTTAATGTTTATGACTAGGATTAGCAATTTTAATTTTTTTTTATGAATGTAATTTTGAACTTTTTAACAATTTAAGACAAAATTTTAGTGGTTTTGACAATATTTTTGATTTCATAGTTAGATTTTGTTATTTTTAAGATTTTATAAAGGTTTTTACTTTTTGTAATAGTTTATTTTGGTGCTTTCTGATACTTTTTTAAAATCTCAAATTTGGATTTTGCAATTTTATATATTTCAATGTATTATAACCAGATTTGTTGACTTTTTATGAATAGAACTTTTTAACAGTTTATAACTAAATTTTGGTGTTTTCTTACAATATTTTTGACATTTTATAGTTGAATTTTGTTATTTTTGAAATTTTATGAAGATTTTTATACTTTTTAACAGCTAGATTGTTGCTGTTTTTAAAAATATTTTGATATTTTATAGCCGGATTTTTAAAATTTCTTAATTTTTTTTACATTTTTCAACAGTTTATAGAAGGATTTTCTAATATTTTGATGTTTTAATGCCAAATTTTGCTATCGTTGACATTTTAGGAATAACTTTTTGCCATTTGAACCGTTTTTAGACGAGTTCTGATTCTATTTGAAAACATTTTAATGTTTTATGACAAAATTTAGTTATTTTTGTCTTTTTTGAATAAAATTTTGCATTTTGTAACAGTTTAAAACCAAATTTTGATGTATTTTCACAATATTTTAGTTTATATTTTCAAGTATTTTTAGCAAAATTTTGCTAGCTAATTAAGTAGCTGCAGTCTCAATGTTAAATTTGTTGAATTAATCAAAATAGACAAAAAAAATAGAAAGTTTATCTAACATTTTTTTGAATAAATGTGGAAGACATTTTAGCAACTTGCCGTAATGTTGTACAATTTTACTTCCACGCCACTGGATTAAAATTAATGCATTGTTTTTTTTAGGTTGGTACATACAAATTTTATGGTTTTTAACAAAAATCATGGGTGTCTGCTTAACACGGTAGTAAAAAAGTTATAAAAAAAGTATTTTATTCATCAATATAACCTAGATACATCCTTGAATTAGTGAATAATGACCTCTTTCTAACATTTCAGAATGGCTTACAAAGATGTAACTAATGTAATTTTTGACCTGGATGGTTTAATAATTGATTCGGAGACAGGTTATGATAAAATAATTCAGGATATAGCCAGACAATATGGAAAAAAAGGAATTCCTGAAGCGGAGACGGTTAGATTAGTTGTTAAATTACTCAAATTATCTATTTCATTAGAAGAATTTACAGCTCAGTATAAAGCAAAGATGAAGATTGAATTGCTTAATCCACCTTACTTACCAGGTGCTGTTAAATTAATTAATCATTTGCATCAACATAAAATTCTACTTGCAATGACAACATCTGGTTTTAAGGAGGCAACCGATATTAAATTATAAAATTATCAAGAATTATTTTCGCTATTCAGTCATAAAGTGATGGGAAGCTCTGATGATGAAGTTAAGCATGGTAAACCAGCCCCTGATATCTTCCTTGTATGTGCTAGCAGATTTCCAGATAAACTAGCACCAGAAATGTGCTTAGTATTCGAGGATGTGCAAAAGGTGCAGTTGCAGCTAACATGCAAGTTCAGGACGACTCATCATGCGTACTGAACGCGCTTGATGACTATTGTTTGCTGGCAGCGCTTGTCATTTTACTCATCATACATCTAGGATTGCTTGGTCCGCGCTTTTATTTGAAAAATAAATTCATCATGTCAAAACCAAACTACATAGCAGTTATATATGTTTTTAAACTGGAAAAGGAGCAACATAGGTAAATGAGACTACAACGTAATATTAACGCTGTAATAACTTGAGTGAGAGAAGTAAAAAATGATAAAAATAATCAATTGCCGTACTTCGTTACCAACTTCAGGGTAATCTTATTCTACACCTTTACCTTAGATGGCATTACTTATTGAGAATATATTATATCTCGTTAAGTAGCGGTTTCATAAACTAATTAAATTATTTATTTAAATTCAAAACTCTGAGCTTTATGTTTATGTAGTTGATAAATGTTTACACGGTTGGCATCAGTGGCAAAATATACCGTTCAGACGGGCTCAGCGCTTATTGGGTCAGCGCTGGCAACTGATGAGTTGTACTGAACGCAGCCATTCTTCTACTGACATAGAAAAAAGTGGGAAATTTAAATATTTGGTGGTCACTAGTCGTTGCAGTGAGACCGTAGTACATTTTGGTGGTTAGTGGCAAACGGTGATAGTTGATGGCGGTGGTGCAGTGAGACTGCAGCCTTAACAAGAGCTTTGAAAAAAATATAGAGATTATGTACGACTCGATTGAATCAGCACAAAGATAATAATACAAAATTAAGTGGGCAATTCCACGTCAAGTGAGCAGTCCATTTCACGCGACCCTCTCCGATTTAACTCAAATTTTGTACACTTATTTGAGTATCCAAAATATGACTTCAAGCCAAATTTCAGACCACTAGGTCACATAGTTTGCCTCGTAGAGCAAATTGATTTTTTAAGTTCAACTTTTTTTTTAATTTTATTTATCTTAATTGCATTTTAATCTGGAAATTTTTTAGAATAGTCATAATTGATAGAAAATTTCTCAAGGAATCGAATGCAGTGGTCAGATTTTTGATATCTTGTTGCGCACGCGCAAAAAATGCAATAAAACAGTTTTTTTTTAAATTTGGAGTCTTAATCGGTGGCAACTTTTGAGAAATGAATTTTTGAAAAAAAACTGTTTTATTGCGTTTTCTGCGAGTGCGGGACAAGATAACAAAAATCTGCATTCGATTCCTTGGGAAATTTCCCATCGGTTATGACTATTCTAAAATGTTTACAGGCTAAAATGCAATTAAGATAAATAAAGTTAAAAGTTGAACTTAAAAATTGCTGTAAAATTCAATTAACTCTACGAGGCGAACTATGTGACCGAGAGATCTGAAATTTGGCATGAAGTCATATTTTGGGTACTTAAATAAGTGTACAAAATTTGAGCTAAATCGGAGAGGGTCGCGTGAAATGAACTGCTCACTTGACGTGGAATTGCCCAATAATAAATTAACCAATGTAATGACACTAATGACATCTTAAGTTTTGATGTAGAATAAAATTTATACAAAATATGTATTATTACGCCATCTGCAGTGTATGGTTTGAGTTACAATTTTGTGTTAATTATAGATTCAATTACCTTTATTGAATATAGATGTCGCCATAAGTATTAAATACTTTAATAATTATAATTTATAAGCATCCATACATGTCTTCTCTGTGGCTCGGTGTGTCCGACACCTCTACACCTAACGGTATTAAGAGGTTATTGAATATTTATATATATATATATATATAATTATAATTTATTTACAATTAATGATATTTTAATAATTAAATGCTTTTCTTTATGACTCAACTCAGGTATGTAGATAGTCGTTTCATCTAATTTACAATAATGAATACAAAGAGATACACGAAAGGAAGTTGTTTGTCTATAGGACCCTTTCATTATTTAAAGTGAAGCGTGTAAGGGATGAGGGTGAAATGAAACGTGTCACAACTGCTCGGACGCTTGTTTATTGCCAGCCGTTTAAACTTCATGAAACAAATTACGAAATACCTAATAGTTAATAAACACAATTTTAATGACCATTTGCATGGATTTAGATTAATTTGCTATAAAAAAAAACTGCCTATTGTGTTCATATCATGCACGATATTTCTATTAGAATACATTAGCGATCCATTTTGACTCAATCAGATTGAACCAAATCAAACGCATTAATCTTTAATCCGTCAATAATATTAAAAAGATGTTTTCATGGCTCGTACATTAAATCTTTATGGGTTAATGTAAAAGCCATTTAGATTGTAACAGAATGTATATGGATTCATTTCATTTCTACCATGATTGTAAAAAGGTTGAGGTTTTATGGTAAAAATACCAATTTACATGGTTGGAAATATGTTGCGGATGAAAGTAAAAATCCATTTAATAGGTGAGTTATTAAATTTTAATCAATTGAAGAGTGTATTCAAATTATTTCTAAAGCTCGGATTATATGCCAGAAAGGGTGGAGGCACCACCAGTGATTTGTGGCAGGTAACTTGTTGCTGCACGTTAAATGTCGCGTGTATATGTCGGTGAGCTGCTGAAGAAGTCACTTATATAAAGTGACGCGGCCTATTTGTATCTCGTATTCATGTTGAGGTTTTTAAATAAATTTTATTAATGTATGAAACGTTTATGTTGGTTCACAATTGATGTTTTCAAGTTATCTTTATGAAATTGGTTTTATTATTAAAATTTAATTTTTTGTTAATGTCAACTTTTCAAGCACTTATTTTGAACTTAATTTATCGATTAGTTTTTGTTTTATTTAAAATTTGTTATCACCTGACACATAATGGATTGGTCACAGCTCGATCATAACATATTTGAACATAAAAAAGATTCTCAAAACACAAACAAATATAAATAAAGTCGTCGCTTCGCATTCCAATCAGTGATAAAACGTCTGTGTTTAAAGGGGATGGGGTGAAAGAGGGTGGTGGCGACGATGCCGCAATAAAAACGGTGCACTGAAAACAAGCCTCTCTTCGTCGACATGTTACACGACTACATCCATCCACTCGTAAAATTGCACGCCTTAAAATTTTAAGCCTGTTTTGCCATAAAACGACGTCCCACTGAATTCTTGATGTACTACAAATACGCTTTCAACATTAATTCGGCCTGGTTTTATGCTTTTAATAATAATTCCGCTTAACTTCATTGTCCGTCGTAAAATATACGAAAATAAAACGGTGCTCGCGTGCTGCGGGAGCGCCGTCGCGATTAAATTATTGAGGTGCTATTAACACGTCGTTAAAATTAGTTATTATTTAGAGTTCTATGGATGCTGATTATAATTCTATCGGCAATGGGAATGCTGCGTATCTTCAAAGGATCCTATGATAGCTTCCAGGATCATGCAATCAGTTTCGTGACTGAAACCGCATACCTAGATTGGAACACGACTTTCCCAGCGATTTCCATATGCGAAATAACGTCCTCAGAGGTTTTCTGGACCGCGTAAGTGATTCCGTGCTTGTGCCATTGATAATAACTTAATTTATTCTGTAGGGAGCCATCAGAGACGTATTCACCGGTACAACAATTCTTAACCGACATTATCTTTTTTACCGGAAGTTGTTATTCATGTGGAGCTCCATGTAAGGAATGTGAAACTATCAATTATCGAGAAATGGTCAAACGGGTAAGCATTAAAAAAAACATGATCCAAATAAATATCCCATTCTTGCTTTTAATAACTAGTCTAAAAATGCTATTCTAATGTGCTTGATTGGAATAGCATCTAAAATATCATACTCAAAACGCAAAAAAGTTAAATTTAACTACGTATAAAATTAGTTCAATTTACACAGTTTGTAGCAATGGATTTGAAATGTATTGTTGCTAAATTGCATCAAAATCTAATGAGTAATACAAAAATTATAACTTAAATTTAATCACTAATAACTTCAAGCTTGATGTAAGTGAACTCAAATAAAGATAGATTACTAAAAACTCACCGTATGAAATTAGTTACAATTTACACAGTTGGTAGTAATAGTATTAAAGTATATTGTTGCAAAATTGTATAAAAATCCAATAATTAATAAAAAAGTTATAACATAAATTTAATCACTTATGACTTCAAAATTGATGTAAGTGAACTCAAATAGATTTAGATTACTCAAAACTCACTGTATGAAATTAGTTGCAATTTACACAGTTGGTAGCAATGATATTAAAGTGCATTGTTGTCAATTTGTATAAAAATTTAATGATTAAAACAAAACTTATAACATAAACTTAATTGTTAAGCTAAATATAAAAAATTGTTTTAGTAAACTGAAAAGCTATAGTTTCTTTGATATATAAAACAAAATAATGACTCTTTAAGTTCAATCAAATAATAATTTACGCAATACTCATTCAAAGACTGTAACAAAATGCTACTAAACTTCTTCAAAGAAATAGGATTAATTTGAATATAAATTGCTGCACATTTGTCTGAATCAAATACCGTGGAGACTTTAACAAACAAGTTTCTCTTTTTTAAATTAAGCCAATTAGAATGAAATCCCATTGGTAATTTATTTTAAATTATATTTAATCAATTCAATTAAATTTATGCACACAATAAGCTAGCTGTACAAGAAGAAAGATAGATATTTTGTTTCATTTTCTTTTCGGTAGTGATGGAAACTTTTGTCGTCACCTCCAGACTGCTGGCATTATCATTATAAAAGGTCTTGAATTAAAATTAATTCTGCTCTCTACTTATTATAAATTCTTCTCTTATATTATTTTTTTTTCTTACTTATTCTAGTTTCGCAAGAAATGTCCTCAACTTATGAAACAGTGTAGATGGAACGATATAACTTTTAATTGTTGCGATAAATTCCTTCCTCTTGAGACTGAGTATGGCGTTTGCTTCTCTATTAATTCTTTACATACAACGTAAGCATAATTTAGTTAATTTATTAAAAAATGTATATTAAATATTTTTTTAGAGCTACAAAAGATTCTTATTTGGAAATGGTTTCCAATCGACAAATGGGTGCTGGAGAATTGGCTATTGAAACGGCTGATGATGTTAGGGTAACTATTTTCTTGTAAATTTAATATTGTAGTGCAACAAAAATTGCATTTTTTTTTAATTGTAGATGTATATGCATGCGCCTGAAGATGTTCCCTTCATCAATTCCGACCAGGACCAGAGGGAGGATGTAATGCTTGGCGAAACGTACAACATTGTAATCAATGTAAGTTGGAAATTATTCAAATTACATGCGCGAGTGATGCAAAGACGGCGGGGTCCAAGAGCCCTCTCTTTCAGGGACAATTTAAATACGTAAATTGCTTAGGGGATGAAATATTTTGCAAAGGAATAACAAACCAACAGGTAACGTGATGCTCTAGAAAATTGGCTTTGAAAGGAATATTCATACTGCTTCAAAAGAATATTTTGTGTTGAGCTTTTTGATTTATTCAATAATGATTGTATAAATAAAAAGCAATATTTGTTACAGATAAAGAAAATTAATTTGTGTTCAAAGATCAAAGCTTATAATTTTACTTCCGTAATATTCATACCAACGTATCAAAATTGATGTAATTTACACTGTTGGTAGTACTTATAACTAAATATATTATCCTAAAATTTGATCAAAATCTTATGAATGATTACAAAGTTATCACTATTTATGTCTGTAATATTTGTTGATAGCAGTGTTAAGTCAAATCAAATTGTTTGAAGTTAAGTAAATCTCAACGTATCAAGTTTGATGCAATTTACACAGTTGGTAGTATTGATAATTGAGTATATTATCTTGAAATTTGATCAAAATCTAATGAATGGATACAAAGTTATCACTATTTATGTTGGTGATATTTGTTGAAAGCAGAGTTAGGTTAGATCAAATTATTTAAGGTTATGTAGATTTCAGCGTATCAAATTTGATGCAATTTACATAGTTGGTAGTACTAATAATTGAGCATATTATCTTAAAATTTGATCAAAATCTAATGAATAGATACAAAGTTATCAATATTTATGTTTGTAATATTTGTTGATAGCAGTGTTAAGTCAAATCAAATTGTTTAAAGTTAAGTAAATCTCAACGTATTAATTTGCAATTTACACAGTTGGTAGTACTGATAATTGAAAATATTTTCATAAAATTTGATCAAAATCTAATCAATGGATACAAAGTTATCACTACTTATGTTTGTGATATTTGTTGATAGCAGAGTTAGGTCAGATCAAATTATTTGAGGTAATGTAAATTTGATTCATTTTGCAAAATTGGTAGCACTGATAAATGAGAATATTATTCAAAAAATTTCTTAAAATCTAATGAATGGTTACAAAGTTATCACTAATTATGTTTGTGATAATTGTTGAGAACAGAGTTGAATCAGATCAAATTGTTTGAGGTTAAGTGAATCTCAACGTATCAAATTTGATACAATTTACACAGTTGGTAGTACTGGTAATTGAGTATAATATTCTAAAATTTGATCAAAATCTAATAAATGAATACAAAGTTATCACTACTTATATTTGTGATATTTTTTGAAAGCAAAGTTAGGTTAGATCAAATTATTTGATGTTATGTAAATTTCAGCGTATCAAATTTGATACAATTTACATAGTTGGTAGTACTTATAATTGAGTATAATATCCTAAAACTTGTTCAAAATCTAATGAATGGATACAAAGTTATCACTATTTATGTTTGTGACATTTGTTGAAAGCAGAGTTAGGTTAGATCAAATTATTTGAAGTTATGTAAATTTTAGCGTATCAAATTTGATGCAATTTACACAGTTGGTAGTACTGGTAGTTGAGTATAATATTCTAAAATTTGATCAATATCTAATGAATGGTTACAAAGTAATCACTACTTATATTTATAATATTTATTGAAAGCACAGTTAGGTTAGATCAAATTATTTGAGGTTATGTAAATTTCAGCGTATCAAATATGATACAATTTACATAGTTGGTAGTATTTATAATTAAGTACAATATTCTAAAATTTGATCAAAATTTAATGAATGAATACAAAGTTATCACTATTTATTTTTGTGACATTTGTTGAAAGCAGAGTTAGGTTAGATCAATTTATTTGAAGTTATGTAAATTTTAGCGTATCAAATTTGATGTAATTTACATAGTTGGTAGTACTAATAATTGAATACATTATCCTAAAATTTGAACAAAATTTAATAAATAATTAAAAAGTTATCAATTATTTTGTTTTTGATACTTGTTGTGGGTAGAGTTAGGTTAGAATACATTATTTGATATTAAGTAAATTTCAGCGTATCAAATTTGATGCAATTTACATAGTTGGTAGTACTGATAATTGTTTATATTATCTTAAAGTTTGATCAAAATCTAATGAATAGTTACAAAGTTATCACTATTTATGTTTGTAATATTTGTTGATAGCAGTGTTAAGTCAGATCAAATTGTTTGAGGTTAAGTAAATCTTAACGTATCAAATTTGATGCAATTTACACAGTTGCTAGTACTGATAATTCAGTATATTATTCTAAAGTTTGATAAAAATTTAATGAATTACAAAGTTAGAAATAATTATGTTTGTGATATTTGTGTATGAATTAAGTCAGATCAAATTATTTGAAGTTATATAAAGTTTAGGTAGTAATTTAGGTAAAATAAACAGTTTCAGTGACAATTTAGGTAATAGTTTAAGTAACAGTTTTGGTAATAGTTTAGGAAACAGTTTGAGTATTAATTTAGGAAACACCAATTGTTTTAACTTACACTAATTTTACTGTCAAAATATAACAATTTTTGTTATTTTATTTTCTTAAGCAATGTCAAATGCTACCAATTACCAACCGTTTTTTACATTTAAAATTTACTAAAACCAGTAATTCTAAAAATATTACAATTTATGTACTTTTATTATCGTAATCAATGTTCAGTACTACTAATTATTTATTTTATAAATTTCATTTATTGCTATAAAGTTCGTTTTTTATTAAAAAGCTTTCAACAATGAAGCGAATGCATTATTAATTTTATAATTAGATTTTGCAATGTTAATTTCTGTAGATAATAGAGATTGAGAATGACGAGAATGTGAAAAATGTACCTGTAGAGAAGAGGGGTTGCAGATTCCCGTGGGAGACGACTCAGGAACTTCAAGTGCATAACTTCTACAGTTACTCGACCTGCATTGTGCAATGCCACGCCGACGCCCACATCAGACTTTGCAATTGCACGCATCATTTAATGCCAGTTTTAGGTAACTTTATATTCTTAACAATTTAAAAAAGTCTTTTTTATTATTATTATTATTATTAAAAGGTAGAGACACTTATTGTGGAATGGAAGGACTACAATGCCTGACGGATTACTTCGGTAAGTAACTGGAAATGCATGCTGAATATTTGATATCTGTAAATTTCAACAGAGACGGTAAACAGGCTACATGCAAAGGGATTCGACAAACCTGGCCTGGTGTGCGAATGTGTGCCCTCATGTGTTGAACCAGAATATAAAATCGTTTCGGAGCGCAAAGGGTAATTTATTTATTCTCTCTGTCAGCACTTCCCACTCGTAGTAGCAGTATTGCTGCCCTTGCTGGAAAATTTTCTCACCGCCAAACAACCTAAATACAGACTGAGTAAACAGAACAGAACAGAATAGAACTCGCAACATTTTTCAACTAGGTCATCAGTAACTAATAATATAATTTCAGCGTAAAATCGGCTGTGAGTGAGATATCAATCAAACAACACTCATTACCAACATTCAGATTCAAGAGGATAGTTGTAAGGACTACTATGGATTTAGTAGGTAAACAAACTAGGCCACTCAACACTACAAATTCTGATTGCCTTTTTCTATTCAAGTATCTATTGGAGGAACGGCTGGTTTATTCATCGGTGCATCTCTACTCAGCATAATAGAAACAGTCTACTTGCTATTCCTTCGCAATCCAACAAAATAAAATATATAAATATTTATTACCTACACAACAAAATACTAGGAATTATTTACATAAAATATAATTTTGGTTAATTATTTATTAAATCCTCCACGGATCGGAGAAATGGATTCTAGCGAGTTTCGATTCGAATGCTGGTGAGGAGGTCAGTAGTTCCCTGTTTAGGATCTCCGCCATTGCTATTGGATTGTCGATGGGGACCTGTGAATTAGTATTTATTGAATAATTTAAAGATGTTGCTTCTATTTTTTTTCTTACGCTGTGCCCGGCTCTGAGGACTGTGTAGAATACCAAATTATCGACTTTCTTCACGTATCCCTCGTTGATCATATTGATTTCAAGTGCCTCTTGGGTTACATTGTGCCATCGTCCGCGACCTTCCCATTTTAAATTGTCCAACCAATTTGCCGTCCCTGAAAGAAATAGTTATAAATTATTTATTTATATAGAAGGAGCATTTTTTTAATAAATATTATCAGCCGGAATTTGATATTTTATGCCAATATATTGTTACTATAAACTTTAAATGTTTAGACTTTAATTGATCCGGATTGAAAACGAGGTCATATTTGTATACTGTAAATTTTGATTATAATATTTCAACTAGCACAAGTTTAACACTTTTGATCTAAGCCAAGTTTATGCTAATTAAGCCGGATTTTAATATTCCATGGCCGGATTTTGATGTTAATCAGATTTTTGAATATTACACATTTTAGCTGTAGTAAATTTTTGCTAATAAAGTTGAATTTTAATATTTTAAATTCTATTTTTTTTTTAATAAAAAATTGTTGGATTTTCAAAATTGTTTTATTTTTGTTTTACAAAAATTGCAATTATATCAACAATTTTTGAAATTTTAGTTTAAATTTTTTACACGTTTTGTTAATAAGTTCCTTAATTAATTTTTAAAATTTAGTAATTTTCTAAAAATTCTAAACATGGTTTTTAAATTTTCAATTTTTTTTTTTTTTTTTACAAAAACTGCAAATTATTTAAAAATGTCGTTGAGAAGTTTAATTAATCAATTTTCAAAATTTAATAATTTTCCAAAAACTCCAAACAATTTTTTTAATTTTTAAATTTTTTTATTTTTTCGTTTTATAAAAAATGTAATTATATCAACAATTTTTAAAATTTTGTTTTAAATTTTGTTACACAATTTGTTAATAAGTTTAATTAATCAATTTTCAAAACATAGAAATTTTCCAAAAATTTTAAAAATGTTTTTCTGAATTTTCAAAATTGTTTAGTTTTTCTTTTTACAAAAAATGCAATTACTTTAACAATTTTTATAATATTGATTCAATTTTTTTTACACAAGTTGTTAATAAGTTTTTTAATCAATTTTCAAAATTTGGTAAATTTTCAAAAATTTCAAACATGTTTTTTGATTTTCAAAATTGTTTTTTTTTTTACATAAAATGCAATTATATCAACAATTTTTAAAATTTTGATTTAATTTTTTTAACACAATTTGTTAATAAGTTCAATTAATCAATTTTCAAAATTTAGTAATTTTCCAAAAATTGTAAACATGTTTTTATGAATTTTAAAAATTGTTTTTTTTTATTTTTACAAAAAATGCAATTACATCAACAATTTTTAAAATATTGATTCAAATTTTTTTACACAATTTGTTAATAAGTTTTTTAATCAATTTTCAAAATTTGGTAAATTTTCAAAAATTTCAAACATGTTTTTTGAATTTTCAAAATTGTTTATTTTTTTTTTTTACATAAAATGCAATTATATCAACAATTTTTAAAATTTTGATTTAATTTTTTTTACACAATTTGTAAATAAGTTTAATTAATCAATTTTCAAAATTTAGTAATTTTCCAAAAATTTTAAACATGTTTTTCTGAATTTTCAAAATTGTTTATTTTTTTTTTTTACAAAAAATGCAATTATATCAACAATTTTTAAAATATTGATTCAATTTTTTTTACACAATTTGTTAATAAGTTTTTTAATCAATTTTCAAAATTTGGTAAATTTTCAAAAATTTCTAACATATTTTTTGAATTTTCAAAATTGTTTATTTTTTTTTTACACAAAATGCAATTATATCAACAATTTTTAAAATTTTGATTTAATTTTTTTGACACAATTTGTTAATAAGTTCAATTAATCAATTATCAAAATTTAGTAATTTTTCAAAAATTTTAAACATGTTTTTCTGAATTTTCAAAATTGTTTATTTTTTTATTTTTACAGTGCAGCATTATCAATAAATTCAAAATATTTTTGTCAAAACATATCAAATAAATTAAACAATTTTGACAGTTTTGTTATATATTGTTGATACATTTATTTCTTTAAATTTACTTTGTTTTGATATTTTTATTTTATAAGATTTCGTTTGGTACCACTGCGCATGCATATCGACCTTCACTGCTTCAGTCTCCCGTGCGCTGTCTACGTTCCGGTGTGCTTTACATCGCTGCTCTTGTAATTCATACAAAATGTGCATCAAACTATCGCGGAAAAGTGTAAAACTTTGTAAAAATTTAGTGAATAGTGCCCTAATAGTGTTTTGGATATTATAAGCAGCCACCGAGTTCACGTCGACTTAATAAATGTAAGCAAACAATACTGAAAGTTCATTGACCTTTGAGAAATAATTTAATTGAATTAATTATTTCTCAAAGGTGAATGAATGCTGAAAATGAAACATTTATAATTTTTAATTGTTTCTAAAGCTTAAATAATTTTAAAAAATTATATAATTTATTATTACTATATATCTGAACAGTTTTATGCTAATCTGATCCATAATCCATATTACATTAAAGTTCATATTCGTATACTATTGTA
Organism: Tachinus rufipes; assembly: GCA_963932245.1. NCBI lineage: Eukaryota > Metazoa > Arthropoda > Insecta > Coleoptera > Staphylinidae > Tachinus > Tachinus rufipes. Next base: position 1,466,387 of record OZ010743.1, on the reverse strand, counting down.
CCATTTCCATAAGAAACAATCCCAATAAAACTTTATTATTTAAAATATCAACTAAATTATTTGAAAACATTTAAAATTTATGATTATAAGTTATTTTTATGACTCCCACTCACTGGATGGGTGGGAGGGGATCCACCGACAACATATTTTTATTGAGAAATCTGTCCAGAAAACTTGTAACATAATTCCACATTTAAAGTGTCTTAAAAGGGGGAAATTCCTGCTTGAAAAGTTTATTATTAATGCCTCCACACAAAATATAAAAATAAAAAGCGCCCCATTAAAAAGTTATTCATCATAATTTCGCGGTAGAAGAGAAAGAGAAGTTATCTTTAGCAAAACAACAACAAAATCAAATGGGACGTGCACACGAAAACACCCACATCAAATTCAAGTATAGATTTATAGTTTCTATAATAATAATAAAATTACAATGAATTATATTATTAAGTTGGTTGAATTTAGTGTTAACTAAACTAAATATTAACATTATTGTCATCATTGACCAATCACAGCGCAGCTATTATTGGTAATGCCAACTTGATTAAAAATTAAATTAGTCTAAATCTAGCTGTCAAATGGTGCGCGTCGGGTTAGTGAAAATTTGAAAATTTTTGTGTTTTTTCGAATTGTTAGAGGTGCGGAGTGATTGGAATTCGGTGCGGGATCCCTTGAGATATAATTGTGTGAAATATTAGCGCTGGATGTGGACGGATTTTATGGAAAAACTTTGATTTTGTTCGAATCAAGATGGCGTCAGTTGATGGATAAAAAGGTAAAATCCCATCAAAGCCTGGTTCACGCAGGGTAAAAATAATTATTTATGCAAAGTCAGTTTTACATTGGGGGATGAAATTTTGCAATAAGTTTTAAAATTTAGTGGCGTCTGTAATTTATTTTGTTTTACAGATAATAATTTAAGTATATAATATTTAATAATAGTTCAGTGGTGTCCCTTACAAATTTTAATTAAAACAAAATTGAAAAAATGTATTATTTTGGTTTTACAGAATATGATTTAAAAAAAACTTGATAAAATCATAATAAAAAAAAAATAATAATTTTGAAAATAGTTCAGTGGCGTCCTTAATTTGTATTTTTTAATAGATAAAATAAAAACAAAATGTTATACATTGATTTTACAAATATTAATTTAAAAAAATTGATAATAGCGTAAATTTGATTTAAATCGTGTCTTGAAAATAACTCAGTGGCGTCCTTAATATGCATATTTTAATAGATAAAATTAAAAGAAAAAAGTTATACTTTGATTCCACAAATACTAATTTAAAAAAAATTGACAGTAATACATTTTATTTAAAATATGTTTGGAAAATAGTTCAGTGGCGTCCCAAATATGTGTATTTAAAAAAAAATGTTAACTTGATTCCGTAAAAACTAATTTGAAAAAATTTACAATAACACAAATTTTATTTAAAATCTGTTTGAAAAATAGTTCAGTGGCGTTCCAAATATGTGTATTAAAAAAAAAAAATAAAAAAAATGTCATACTTCATTCTACAAAAACTAATTTAAAAAACTTGACAATAACATACATTTTATTTAAAATATGTTTGGAAAATAGTTCAGTGGCGTTCCAAATATACATATGTATATTTTAAAATATAAAATTAAAAAAAAAAAAATGTTATACTTGATTCCACAAATACTAATTTGAAAAATTTGACAATAACATACATTTTATTAAAAATATGTTTGGAAAATAGTTCAGTGGCGTACCAAACATGTGTGTTTTTAAAAAAAATAAAAAAAAATGTTTACTTGATTCCGCAAAAACTAATTTAAAAAAACTTGACAATAACATACATTTTATTTAAAATATGTTTGGAAAATAGTTCAGTGGCGTCCCAAATATATATATTTTAAAGGATAAAATTAAAAAAAAAATGTTATACTTGATTCCACAAAAACTAATTTGAAAAATTTGACAATAACATACATTTTATTTAAAATATGTTTAGAAAATAGTTCAGTGGCGTTCCAAATATGTGTATTTGAAAAAAAAAAAAAAATAAAAAACATGTCATAGTTCATTCCACAAAAACTAATTTAAAAAACTTGACAATAACATAAATATTATTTAAAATATGTTTGGAAAATGGTTCAGTGGCGTTCAAAATATGTGTATTAAAAAAAAAAAATGTCATACTTGATTCCACAAAAACTAATTTAAAAAACTTGACAATTACATACAATTTATTTAAAATATGTTTGGAAAATAGTTCAGTGGCGTACAGAATATGTGCATTAAAAAACAAAAAAAAAAAAAAAAAATGTTTACTTAATTCCGCAAAAACTAATTTGAAAAAATTGACAATAACATACATTTTATTTAAAATGTGTTTGGAAAATAGTTCAGTGGCGTACCAAATATTTGTAATTAAAAAAAAAAAATAAAAAAAAATGTTTACTTGATTCTGCAAAAATTAATTTGATAAATTTTACAATAACATACATTTTATTTGAAATATGTTTGGAAAATAGTTCAGTGGCGTTCCAAATATGTGTATTAAAAAAAAAATGTCATACTTGATTCCACAAAAACTAATTTAAAAAACAATTACATACAATTTATTTAAAATATGTTTGGAAAATAGTTCAGTGGCGTACCAAATATTTGTAAATAAAAAAAAAATAAAAAAATAAATGTTTACTTGATTCTGCAAAAACTAATTTGATAAATTTTACAATAACATACATTTTATTTAAAATCAGTTTGGAAAATAGTTCAGTGGCGTACCAAATATTTGTAAATAAAAAAAAAATTAAAAAAAAAATGTTTACTTGATTCTGCAAAAACTAATTTGATAAATTTTACAATAACATACATTTTATTTAAAATCAGTTTGGAAAATAGTTCAGTGGCGTCCCAAATATGTATATTAAAAAAAAAAAAAAATTAAAAAAAATTTAATTGTTATACTTGATTCCACAAATACTAATTTAAAAAATTTGACAATAACATACATTTTATTTAAAATATGTTTGGAAAATAGTTCAGTGACGTTCCAAATAGGTGTATTTTAAAAGATAAAATTAAAAAAAAATGTTATACTTGATTCCACAAATACTAGTTTAAAAAAATTGACAATAACATACATTTTATTAATAATATGTTTGAATAATAGTTCAGTGGCGTCCAAAATTTGTGTACAAAAAAAAAAAAAATTAAAAAAAAATTATTATAATTGATTCCACAAATACTAATTTGAAAAATTGACAATACTCTACATTTTATTTAAAATATGTTTGGAAAATAGTTCAGTGGCGTTCCAAATAGGTGTATTTTAAAAGATAAAATTAAAAAAAATGTTATACTTGATTCCACAAATACTAGTTTAAACAAAATTGACAATAACATACATTTTATTAAAAATATGTTTGAATAATAGTTCAGTAGCGTCCAAAATTTGTGTATAAAAAAAAAAAATTAAAAAAAAATTATTATACTTGATTCCACAAATACTAATTTGAAAAATTTGACAATACCATACGTTTTATTTAAAATATGTTTAAAAAATAGTTCAGTGGCGTCCCAAATATGTGTATTTTAAAAAATAAAATTAAAATCAGCTAAAAACATTAAAAAAATTGTTTATAAAAAAACAAAATGTGGCATAAACTGTTGAAATTTTTTTTTTTTATAAAATGACAAATAACAAAATCCAATTATAAAGTATAAAAATATTGTAACAAAACACCAAAATTAAGTCATTAATTGTTCAAAAATTGTAAATTACTATTCATAAAAAATCAAAAATAGTTAAATCCGGTCGTAAAACATCAAAATATTTGTTGAAAAGCCTAAAATGTTATTCATAAAATGTCAAAATTGTAAAATTTCAATCATAAAACATTAAAATAAAATCAGAAAGCACCAAAATCCAGCCCCAAACAGTAGAAAAGTGCAATTTTTTTTATATAGAAATAAAAAATAGCAAAATCCAGCCCTAAAGCATAAAAACATTGTCAGAAAGCACCAAAATTTAGTCATTAACAGTTAAAAAGTGCTAAACTTTATTCATAAAATTAAAAAAAAATTATTATACTTGATTCCACAAATACTAATTTGAAAAATTTGACAATACCATACGTTTTATTTAAAATATGTTTAAAAAATAGTTCAGTGGCGTCCCAAATATGTGTATTTTAAAAAATAAAATTAAAAACAATGTTATACTTGATTTGAATTTTTTAAATTAGTATTTGTGGATATTAATTTAAAAAAATTTACAATAAAATCTAAAAGCATTTTATGATAAAAAAAAAACTTAACAGTGGCGTAGATATTTGCAAATAATTCAGTATTAAAGTAATAAATTAAACATTTTTTTAAATTTTTTGTTGCAAATTGTAGTACAAAAATACTCTAGTTTTTGTATACTTTAAATTAAAAAAAAAGTACAATCGCGTGCAACATTTTTTAAAAAATTTTTTTTGCTATATTTATTGAAAAATATACTTTTTATGGATATTGTTCAATTTGTTCAAACCTGCAGTTTTTGCGTATACTTAAAATTGAAATATAATACAGTGGCGTGCAACACAATTTTTTAATTTAATTTGTTTTTTAAACTACATAATTAAATTATATTTTTAAATGTCTACTGTTGAATTTATTAAAGATCACTATACAAAAATACAATTTTATAAATTTTACAGTGGCGTAAATTGTTTTAGATACAAAAATGCTTGTTTGACGGAGTTTAATAAACAATTTAATTTACTTTGCAAAGTAATTTAATGTTTGTTAATATATTTTTATTTTATCAGTTATTTCAGAATTTTACAGTGGTGTAGATTGTGTTTAAATAAAAATTAAAGTTTAGTTTAATAAAATCTTACAACAAAATTTTAAGTTTGTTAAAACTTTTTTATTTTTTGTTTAAACTTTGCAGAAGAGGTTGAATTACGACCGTCTCGTGTGATTGACAATGTAGAGATTGACGTTTGTTATCAAGAAGTTTAATGTTTAACTTCTCTGCAAACGTTAGAAATCATTTAATCACATGAGACGTTCATGATTCAACCTCTTAATAACTAACATTTGAGTAGGTGGGTCACTCCAATTCAAACTACTGACTCGTTGTCATAATATAGTGTCCTACTCATTGAATAAATGAATTCTGACGTTTTCAGAAAGGTCAAACATTAAATCTCTTGATAACGAACACTTGTGTGTGTGGGTGGGATACTCCAATCCAAACTACTAATTTGTTGTCATAAAATGTTAGATCACGACCTTCTCTTGTGATAAAATGACTTGTAATGCACGCAGAGAGGTCAAACATTAAATTTCTTAATAACGAACACTTGGGTGGGTGGGTGTGCCACTGCAATTTAAATTATTGACATGTTCTTCTGTTTTGGAGTGGCCCCCCACCCACCCCAGTGTTATTTATCAAGAGTTTGAACCATCTTCTAACGTTCGCAGAGAAGTCAAACTTCTTGATAACTAACACTTGGGTGGGTGGGCCACTTCAATTCAAACTACTGACTCGTTATCATAATATAAAGTGTCCCACCCACACCCACTCAAGGTTGGTTATCAAGAGTTTGGACATGACGTTCTCATGATTTGGAGTAGCCTACCCACCCGCCCAAGTGTTAAATATTAAAAAGTTGGATCACGATCGTTTCTTGTAATTCAGTGATTTTTGACGTTTGCAGAGAGGTCAAACATTAAACCTCACTTAGGTTAGTGGGTGGGGCACTCCATATTATAATATCAAGTCAGTAGTTTGAATCGGAGTAGCCCATCATCCCAAGTGTTACTTATTAAGAGGTTGGAACACGAGGGTTTGTACTTTCCAATTGTTTTTGGCTAGATTTTGATTTTTTTTTAATGTTTTTTGAGAAAATTTAGTTATTTTTTATTTTTTACAAATAAAATGTTGATTTTTTCAATAATTTTGTTACTTTCTGACAATATTTTTATATTTTATGACCATTATTATACACTTTTATGACCAGATTTTGAATTATTTTGACAATATTTTGATATTTTTAGGATTTCAGAGCTTTATTTACATTTTTAACAGTTTATGACCAAATTTTGATGTTTTCCTACAATATTTTAATGTTTTTAACGCCACAATTTGCTATTTTTGACATTTTATGAATAAAGTTTAGCACTTTTTAACTGATAATGACTAAATTTTGGTGCTTTCTGACAATGTTTTTATGCTTTAGGGCTGGATTTTGCTATTTTTTTAATTCTATGTAAACAAATTTGCACTTTTTAACTGTTTAGGGCCGGATTTTAGTGCTCTCTGACTATATTTTTTAGTTTTATTATTGAAATTTTACATTTTTAACATTTTATGAATAACATTTTTGGGTTTTCAACAAATATTTTGATGTTTTACGACCGGATTTAGCTATTTTTGATTTTTTATAAATAGTAATTTACAATTTTTGAACAGTTAATGACTAAATTTTGGTGTTTTTTGACAATATTTTTATACTTTATAATTGGATTTTGTTATTTTTGTCATTTTATTAAAAAGATTTTTTTTTTTCAACAGTTTATGCCACATTTTGTTTTTTATAAACATTTTTTTTAATGTTTTTAGCTGATGTTTGCTATTTTTAAATTTTTATGATTTATGATAACATTTTTTAAGCGGATTTTGGTGCTTTTTAACAATTGGTTGAAATTTTTAAACAGGTATTTGTTATTTTTAACGTTTTGTGAACAAAATATTGCACTTTTCAAATATTTTTTGGTTCTTTTTGAAAATATTGTAATATTTTATGACAAAATTTTGACGGTTTTGATTGTTTATAAATATAGTGTTGCAGTTTTTAACAGTTTACAGTGAATTTTTTAAAATTTTTGAAATTTTTCTTATTTTATGAATAGAATTTTACACTTTTTGACAGTATTTCATTGCCAAACTCTGTTATTTTTGAGATTTTGTGTTTTTTGTTACATTTTTAATAGTTTATAGCCAAAATTTAGTAAAAATTGAACAATATTTTTCAAGTTTTAGACTTTTCAATTGTTTTTAGACAGATTTTGATTCTATCTGAAAATATTTTAATGTTTTAAGACCGGATTTAACAGTTTTTGATTTTTTGAATGACTAAATGTTGTTGCTTCTGACAATATTTTTATATTTTATGGCCGAATTTTGCTATTTTGGACATTCTATGAACAGAGTTTTGCACTTTTTAAAAGTTTAATAATAATAATGCTGAATTTTGGTTTTTTCTGAAAAAATTTTTGATTATTTTTAGCTGGTTTTTTGTTAATTTTGAGATTTCATGAAAAATTTTACATTTTTTTTTACAGTTTATGGAATTTTTTTTGACGTTTCTGAACTAATTTTAGCATTTTTTAACTGTTTTTGATCAGATTTTGTTTTTTTTTAAATATAATATTTTATAACCTAATTTTGGCAGTTTTGATTGTTCATAAATAGATTTTAACAGTTTATGGTAAATTTTTGTAACTTTCTGACAATATTTTTATACTATTTGACTAATTTTGAGTGTTTATGACCATATTTTGAATCTTTCTGACAACATTTTATAGAAGGATTTTAGTGTTCTTAAACTATATTTTAATATTTCAATTCCTTTTGCTATTTTTACACTTTTGTAGCAGTTAATGATGAATAAATGTTGGTGTTGGATTGGAATTTTGAATTTTTAGCAGTTTAGGCTGAATTTTGGTGCTATTCAACAATATTTTAATGTTTTATGACCAGATTTAACTATTTTTAATTTTTTATGAATGGAATTTTACACTTTTTATTAGTTTATGGCCGGATTATGGTGTTTTTTGGTAATTGTTTGAAATTTTAAGGCAAGATTTTGCAATTTTTTACTTTTTATGATTACAACTGTCTGGATTTTGATTCTTTTTGAAAGTATTTTATAACTGAGTCTTGCCAGTTTTATTTTTTTAGCAGTTTTAGGCTAAATTTTTGTGCTTTTCAACATAATTTTAATGTTTTATGACTAGATTTAATTATTTTTGATTTTTTATGAATAGAATTTTACATTTTTGAACAGTTTAGGACTAAATTTTGGTGTTTTTGACAATATTTTGATACTTTATGGTTATTTTTGATATTCTTTAAAAAGAATTTTGCACTTTTCACGGATTTTGGTGTTTATTGACATAATTCTGATATTTTATAGCTGGATATTGGAAGTTTGTACACATTTTTGACATTTTATGGGAACATTTTGATGTTTTCTGACAATTGTTCAAAATTTTAAGACATTTATGAAAAAAGTTTTGCCCTTTTCAACCGTTTTTGGCCGGATTTTGGCTTTTTTTTAATACTTTAAAACTGAGTTATGCTATTTTTTATTTTCTATAATTAGAATGTTACTTTTTGACAATGTTTTTATATTTTATGGCCGGATTTTGGTTCTTTGTGACAATATTTTAGTATGTCATAGTCGGATTTTACCTTTTTTTTATTTTTATGATTGTTTTGTGTACTTAAATGATTTCTGGGACACTCCATAATATGATAACAAGTTAGTAGTGCGGATTGAAGTAACCCACCCACCCAAGTGTTACTTAATAAGAGGTTGGAACACAAGAGTTTTGTATTTTCCAATCGTTTTTGGCTACGTTTTGATTTTTTTTGAAAAAAATTAGTCATTTTTGATTTATTACAAATAGAATGTTAATTTTTTTAATAATTTTTGGTGAATTTTGTTACTTTCTGATATATTTTTTTACTTTATGACCAGATTTAGCTACATTTGACATTCTGTGATACACTTTTATGACCAAATTTATGAATTATTCTGACAATATTTTGATATTTTTAGGATTTCAGAGCTTTATTTACATTTTTAACAGTTTAGGGCAAAATTTCGATGTTTTCCTACGATATTTTAATGTTTTTAACACCGCAATTTGCTATTTTTGATATTTTATGAATTAAGTTTAGCACTTTTTAACTGTTAATGACTAAATTTTGGTGCTTTCTGACAATGTTTTCATGCTTTATGGTTCATTTTTTTTATTTTTTACATTTTATATAAAGAATTTTGCACTTTTTAACTGTTTGGGGCCGGATTTTGGTGTTTTCTGACTATATTTTAATAATTTATGATTGAAATTTTACAGTTTTGACATTTTATGATTAACATTTGAGGCTTTTCAACAAATATTTTGATGTTTTACGACCGGATTTTGCTATTTTTGATTTTTTATGAATAGTAATTTACAATTTTTGAACAGTTAATGACTAAATTTTGGTGTTTTTTGACAATATTTTCATACTTTTTGGCCAGATTTTGCTATTTTTTACATTTTATTTAAAAAAATTTGGATTTTCAACAGTTTATGCCGGATTTTAGTTTTTTTATCAATATTTTTGATGTTTTTAGCTGATTTTTGCTATTTTTAAATTTTTATGAATTATAATAACATTTTTTAAGCAAATTTTGGTGCTTTTTGACAATTAGTTGAAATTTTAAAACAGGTATTTGTTATTTTTGACGTTTTGTGAACAAAATATTGCACTTTTCAAATGTTTTTTGGTTCTTTTTAAAAATATTATAATTTTTTATAACCAAATTGTGGCGTTTTTGATTGTTTATAAATAGTGTTGCAGTTTTTAACAGTTTATAGTGAATTTTTTGAAATTTTTGAATTTTTTTTTATTTTATGAATAGAATTTTACACTTTTTAACAGTATTTTATTGCCAAACTCTGTTATTTTTGAGATTTTGTGTTTTTTGTTACATTTTTAATAGTTTATAGCCAAAATTTATTAAAAATTGAACAATATTTTTCCGGTTTTAGACTTTTCAATTGTTTTTAGACGGATTTTTATTCTATCTGAAAATATTTTAATGTTTTAATACTGGATTTAACAATTTTTGATTTTTTGAATGACTAAATGTTGGTGCTCTGACAATATTTATATATTTTATGGCCGGATTTTGCTATTTTTGGCATTCTATGAACAGAATTTTGCACTTTTTAAGAGTTTAATAATAATAATGTTGAATTTTTGTTTTTTCTGATAAAATTTTTGATCATTTTTAGTTGGGTTTTGTTATTTTTAAGATTCCATGACAATTTTTACATTTTTTTACAGTTTATTGATGAATTTTTGACGTTTTATTAACTAATTTTAGCATTTTTTAAGTGTTTTTGATCAGATTTTGTTTTTTTTTTCGAAAATATAATATTTTATAACCAAATTTTGGCAGTTTTGATTGTTTATAAATAGATTTTAACAATATATGGTAAATTTTTGTACTTTCTGACAATATTTGTATACTATTTGACTATTTTTGAGTGTTTATGACCACATTTTGAATTTTTCTAACAATATTTTATAGAAGGATTTTAGTGTTTTTAAACTATATATTAATATTTTAATGCCTTTTGCTATTTTTACACTTTTTTTAGCAGTTAATGATGAATAAATGTTGGTGTTGGATTGGTGTTTTGATTTTTTAGCAGTTTAGGCTGAATTTTGGTGCTATTCAACAATATTTTAATGTTTCATGACCAGATTTAACTATTTTTGATTTTTTATGAACCGAATTTTACACTTTTTATTAGTTTAAGGCCGGATTATGGTGTTTTTTGGTAATTGTTTGAAATTTCGAGGCAAGATTTTGCAATTTTTTACTTTTTATGATCACAACTGTCCGGATTTTGATTCTTTTTGAAAGTATGTTATGACCGAGTCTTGTCAGTTTTGATTTTTCAGCAGTTTAGGCTGAATTTTGTGCTTTTCAACATAAATTTAATTATTTTTGATTTTATATTAATAACATTAAAAAATTAAATTTATGAAAAAATATTCTAAACTAAAAAACATCCATAGACGCGTTTCGAGGTTTACCTCTCATCAGTATGGCTTTATTTATTTAAACTAATTGATTTTTAACTTACTTCGTCAACATTGTTCTTCTTTATATATTTTATTTATATTAATAGAATTTTACACTTTTTAACTGTTTAAGACTAAATTTTGGTGTTTTAGACAATATTTTGATACTTTATGGTTATTTTTGACATTCTTTAAAAAGAATTTTGCACTTTTCAGCAATTTATGGCCGGATTTTGGTGTTTATTGACATCATTTTGATATTTTATAGGTGGATATTGAAAGTTTGTACACTTTTTTGACATTTTATGGCCGTATTTTGGTGTGTTCTGACAATTGTTTAAAATTTTAAGACATTTATCAACAAAATTTTGCACTTTTCAACCGTTTTTGGCTTTTTTTTTAATATTTTAAAACTGAATTATGCCATTTTTTATTTTTTATAATTAGAATGTTACTTTTTGACAATGTTTTTATATTTTATGGTTGGATTTTGGTTCTTTGTGAAAATATTTTACTATGTCATAGTCGGATTTTACCTTTTTTTCATTTTTATGATTGTTTTGTGTACTTAAATGATTTCTGGGACACTCCATAATATGATAACAAGTCAGTAGTGCGGATTGAAGTGACCCACTTACAGAAGTGTTACTTAATAAAAGGTTGGAACACAAGAATTTTGTATTTTCCAATCGTTTTTGGCTACGTTTTGATTTTTTTTAATGTTTTATAAGAAAATTTAATTATTTTTAATTTTTTACAAATAGAATGTTAATTTTTTCAATAATTTTTGGTGAAAATTGTTACTTTCTGACATATATTTATACTTTATGACCGGATTTAGCTACATTTGACATTCTATGAATAGAATTCTACACTTTTATGACCAAATTTTGAATTATTCTGACAATATTTTGATATTTTTAAGATTTCAGAGTTTTATTTATATTTTTTAACAGTTATGACCAAATTTTGATGTTTCTTACAATATTTTAATGTTTTTAACGCCGCAATTTGCTATTTTTGACATTTTATGAATAAAGTTTAGCACTTTTTAACTGTCAATGAGTAAATTTTTGTGCTTTTTGACAATGTTTTCATGCTTTATGGCTCAATTTTTTTTTTCACATTTTATGTAAAGAATTATGATGTACTTTTTAACTGTTTGGGGCCGAATTTTGGTGCTTTCTGACTATATTTTTAAGTTTTATGATTGAAATTTTACAATTTTGACATTTTATGAATGACATTTTAGGCTTTTCAACAAATATTTTGATGTTTTACGACCGGATTTAGCTATTTTTGATTTTTTATGAATAGTAATTTACGTTTTTTGAACAGTTAATGACTAAATTTTGGTGTTTTTTGACAATATTTTCATACTTTATAATTGGATTTTGTTATTTTTGTTATTTTATTTAAAAAAAATATTTTTTTAACAGTTTATGCCACATTTTGTTGTTTTATAAACAATGTTTTTAATGTTTTTAGCTGATGTTTGCTATTTTTAAATTTTTATGATTTATGATAACATTATTTAAGCGAATTTTGATACTTTTTGACAATTGGTTGAAATTTTAAAACAGGTATTTGGTATTTTTAACGTTTTGTGAACAAAGTATTGCACTTTTCAAATGTTTTTTGGTTCTTTTTGAAAATATTATAATTTTTTATGACAAAATTTTGACGGTTTTGATTGTTTATAAATATAGTGTTGCAGTTTTTAACAGTTTATAGTGAATTTTTTGAAATTTTTGAAATTTTTTTATTTTATGAATAGAATTTTACACTTTTTAACAGTATTTTATTGCCGGACTCTGTTATTTTTAAGATTTTGTGTTTTTTTTTTTACATTTTTAACAGTTTATAGCCGAAATTTGATAAAAATTGAACAATATTTTTCAAGTTTTAGACTTTTCAATCGTTTTTGGACATATTTTGATTCTATCTGAAAACATTTTAATGTTTAATACTGAATTTAACAATTTTTGATTTTTTGAATGACTAAATGTTGGTGCTCTGACAATATTTTTATATTTTATGGCCGGATTTTGCTATTTTTGACATTCTATAAACAGAATTTTGCACTTTTTAAAAGATTAATAATAATAATGCTAAATTTTGGTTTTTTCTGAAAAAATTTTTGATCTTTTTTAGCTGGTTTTTTGTTAATTTTTAAATTTCATGAAAAATTTTACATTTTTTTTTACAGTTTATGGAATTTTTTTTGACGTTTTATGAACTAATTTTAGCATTTTTTAACTGTTTTTGATCAGATTTTGTTTTTTTTTAAATATAATATTTTATAACCTAATTTTGGCAGTTTTGATTGTTCATAAATAGATTTTAACAGTTTATGGTAAATTTTTGTAACTTTCTGACAATATTTTTATACTATTTGACTAATTTTGAGTGTTTATGACCACATTTTCAATCTTTCTGACAATATTTTATAAAAGGATTTTAGTGTTTTTAAACTATATTTTAATATTTCAATGCCATTTGCTATTTTTACACTTTTTTAGCAGTTAATGATGAATAAATGTTGGTGTTGGATTGGTGTTTTGATTTTTTAGCAGTTTAGGCTGAATTTTGGTGCTATTCAACAATATTTTAATGTTTTATGACCAGATTTAACTATTTTTGATTTTTTATGAATAGAATTTTACACTTTTTATTAGTTTATGGCCGGATTATAGTGTTTTTTGGTAAATGTTTGAAATTTCAAGGCAAGATTTTGCAATTTTTTACTTTTTATGATTACAACTGTCCGGATTTTTTGATTCTTTTTGAAAGTATTTTATGACTGAGTTTTGCCAGTTTTGATTTTTTAAGCAGTTTTAGGCTAAATTTTTGTGCTTTTCAACATAATTTTAATGTTTTATGACTAGATTTAATTATTTTTGATTTTTTATGAATAGAATTTTTGAACAGTTTTGGACTAAATTTTGGTGTTTTTGACAATATTTTGATACTTTATGGTTATTTTTGATATTCTTTAAAAAGAATTTTGCACTTCTCAGCAGTTTATGGCCGGATTTTGGTGTTTATTGACATAATTCTGATATTTTATAGCTGGATATTGGAAGTTTGTACACTTTTTTGACATTTTATGGGAACATTTTGGTGTTTTCTGACAATTGTTCAAAATTTTAAGACATTTATGAAAAAAGTTTTGCCCTTTTCAACCGTTTTTGGCCGGATTTTGGCTTTTTTTTAATACTTTAAAACTGAGTTATGCCATTTTTTATTTTGTATAATTAGAATGTCACTTTTTGACAAGGTTTTTATATTTTATGACCGGATTTTGGTTCTTTGTGACAATATTTTACTATGTCATAGTCGGATTTTACCTTTTTTCATTTTTATGATTGTTTTGTGTACTTAAATGATTTCTGGGACACTCCATAATATGATAACAAATCAGTAGTGTGGATTGAAGTGACCCACCTACCCAAGTGTTACTTATTAAGAGGTTGGAACACAAGAGTTTTGTATTTTCCAATCGTTTTTGGCTACGTTTTCATTTTTTTTAATGTTTTATGAGAAAATTTAGTCATTTTTGATTTTTTACAAACAATTTTTGGTGAATTTTGTTACTTTCTGACATATTTTTATACTTCATGACTGGATTTAGCTTCATTTGACATCCTATGAATAGAATTCTACACTTTTATGACCTGATTTTGAATTATTCTGACAATATTTTGATATTTTTAGTATTTCAGAGCTTTATTTACATTTTTAAACAGTTTATGGCCAAATTTTGATGTTTTCTTACAATATTTAATGTTTTTAACGCCACAATTTGCTATTTTTGACATTTTATGAATAAAGTTTAGCTCTTTTTAACTGTTAATGACTAAATTTTGGTGCTTTCTGACAATGTTTTTATGCTTTAGGGCTGGATTTTGCTATTTTTTACATTCTATGTAAAGAATTTTGCACTTTTCTATTGTTTGGGGCTGGATTTTGGTGCTTTCTGACTATATTTTAATGATTTATGATTGAAATTTTACAGTTTTGACATTTTATGAATAACATTTGAGACTTTTCAACAAATATTTTGATGTTTTACGACCGGATTTAGCTATTTTTGATTTTTTATGAATAGTAATTTACAATTTTTGAACAGTTAATGTCTAAATTTTGGTGTTTTTTTACAATATTTTCATACTTTTTGGCCAGATTTTGCTATTTTTTACATTTTATTTAAAAAATTTGGGATTTTCAACAGTTTATGCCGGATTTTAGTTTTTTTTATTAATATTTTTGATGTTTTTAGCTAGTTTATGCTATTTTTAAATTTTTATGATTTATGATAACATTTTTTATGCGAATTTTGGTGCTTTTTAACAACTGGTTGAAATTTTAGAAAAAGGTATTTGTTATTTTTGACGTTTTGAGAACATAATATTGCACTTTTCAAATGTTTTTTGGTTCTTTTTGAAAATATTATAATTTTTTATGACAAAATTTTGACGGTTTTGATTGTTTATAAATATAGTGTTGCAGTTTTTAACAGTTTATAGTGAATTTTTTAAAAATTTTGAAATTTTTCTTATTTTATGAATAGAATTTTACACTTTTTAACAGTATTTCATTGCCAAATTCTGTTATTTTTGAGATTTTGTGTTTTTTGTTACATTTTTAATAGTTTATAGCCAAAATTTAATGAAAATTGAACCATATTTTTCAAGTTTTAGACTTTTTAATCGTTTTTGGACTGATTTTGATTCTATCTGAAAACATTTTAATGTTTTAGGACTGGATTTAACAATTTTTGATTTTTCGAATTACTAAATGTTGGTGCTCTGACAATATTTTTATATTTTATGGCCGGATTTTGCTATTTTTGACATTCTATGAACAGAATTTTGCACTTTTTAAAAGTTTAATAACAATAATGCTGAACATTTTTTTTTTCTGAAAAAAATTTTTGATCATTTTTAGCTGGCTTTTTGTTATTTTTGAGATTTCATGAAAATTTTTACATTTTTTTACAGTTTATGGATGAATTTTTGACGTTTTATTAACTAATTTTAGCATTTTTTAACTGTTTTTGATCAGATTTTGTTTTTTTTTTTGAAAATATAATATTTTATAACTTAATTTTGGCAGTTTTGATTGTTTATAAATAGATTTTAACAGTTTATGGTAAATTTTTGTAACTTTCTGACAATTTTTTTATACTATTTGACTAATTTTGAGTGTTTATGACCACATTTTCAATCTTTCTGACAATATTTTATAAAAGGATTTTAGTGTTTTTAAACTATATTTTAATATTTCAATGCCTTTTGCTATTTTTACACTTTTTTAGCAGTTAATGATGAATAAATGTTGGTGTTGGATTGGAGTTTTGATTTTTTAGCAGTTTAGGCTGAATTTTGGTGCTATTCAACAATAGTTTAATGTTTTATGACCAGATTTTACTTGTTTTGATTTTTTATGAACAGAATTTTACACTTTTTATTAGTTTATGGCCGGATTATGATGTTTTTTGGTAATTGTTTGAAATTTTAAGGCAAGATTTTGCAATTTTTTACTTTTTATGATTACAACTGTCCGGATTTTGATTCTTTTTGAAAGTATTTTATAACCGAGTCTTGCCAGTTTTGATTTTTCAGCAGTTTAGGCTAAATTTTTGTGCTTTTCAACATAATTTTAATGTTTTATGACTAGATTTAATTATTTTTGATTTTTGATTAATAGAATTTTACACTTTTTAACTGTTTAAGACTATATTTTGGTATTTTTGACAATATTTTGATATTTTATGGTTATTTTTGATATTCTATAAAAAGAATTTTGCACTTTTCAGCAGTTTATGGCCGGATTTTGTTGTTTATTGACATAATTTTGATATTTTATAGCTGGATATTGAAAGTTTGTACACTTTTTTGACAACTTATGGCAGTATTTTGGTGTTTTCTGACCATTTTTCAAAATTTTATGACATTTATGAACAAAGTTTTGCACTTTTCAACCGTTTTTGACCGGATTTTGGCTTTTTTTTTAATACTTTAATACTGAATTATGCCATTTTTTATTTTCTATAATTAGAATGTTACTTTTTGACAATGTTTTTATATTTTATGACCGGATTTTGGTTCTTTGTGACAATATTTTAGTATGTCATAGTCGGATTTTACCTTTTTTAAATTTTTATGATTGTTTTGTGTACTTAAATGATTTCTGGGACACTCCATAATATGATAACAAGTCAGTAGTGCGGATTGAAGTGACCCACCCACCCAAGTGTTACTTATTAAGAGGTTGGAACACAAGAGTTTTGTATTTTCCAATCGTTTTTGGCTACGTTTTGATTTTTTTTGAAAAAATTTAGTCATTTTTGATTTATTACAAATAGAATGTTAATTTTTTTAATAATTTTTGGTGAATTTTGTTACTTTCTGATATATTTTTTTACTTTATGACCAGATTTAGCTACATTTGACATTCTGTGATACACTTTTATGACCAAATTTTTGAATTATTCTGACAATACTTTGATATTTTTAGGATTTCAGAGCTTTATTTACATTTTTAACAGTTTAGGGCAAAATTTCGATGTTTTACTACGATATTTTAATGTTTTTAACACCGCAATTTGCTATTTTTGATATTTTATGAATTAAGTTTAGCACTTTTTAACTGTTAATGACTAAATTTTGGTGCTTTCTGACAATGTTTTCATGCTTTATGGTTCATTTTTTTTATTTTTTACATTTTATATAAAGAATTTTGCACTTTTTAACTGTTTGGGGCCGGATTTTGGTGTTTTCTGACTATATTTTAATAATTTATGATTGAAATTTTACAGTTTTGACATTTTATGATTAACATTTGAGGCTTTTCAACAAATATTTTGATGTTTTACGACCGGATTTAGCTATTTTTGATTTTTTATGAATAGTAATTTACAATTTTTGAACAGTTAATGACTAAATTTTGGTGTTTTTTGACAATATTTTCATACTTTTTGGCCAGATTTTGCTATTTTTTACATTTTATTTGAAAAATTTTGGATTTTCAACAGTTTATGCCGGATTTTAGTTTTTTTATCAATATTTTTGATGTTTTTAGCTAGTTTATGTTATTTTTAAATTTTTATGAATTATAATAACATTTTTTAAGCAAATTTTGGTGCTTTTTGACAATTAGTTGAAATTTTAAAACAGGTATTTGTTATTTTTGAGGTTTTGTGAACAAAATATTGCACTTTTCAAATGTTTTTTGCTTCTTTTTGAAAATATTATAATTATTTATGACCAAATTTTGGCGTTTTTGATTGTTTATAAATAATGTTGCAGTTTTTAACAGTTTATAGTGAATATTTTGAAATTTTTGAAATTTTTCTTAATTTATGAATAGAATTTTATATTTTTTGACATTATTTTATTGCCGGACTCTGTTATTTTTAAGATTTTGTGTTTTTTGTTACATTTTTATTAATTTATAGCCAAAATTTAATGAAAATTGAACAATATTTCCAAGTTTTAAACTTTTCAATCGTTTTTGGATAATTTTTGATTCTATCTGAAAATATTTTAATGTTTTAAGACAGGATTTAACAATTGTTGATTTTTTGAATTACTAAATGTTGGTGCTCTGACAATATTTTTATATTTTATGGCCGGATTTTGCTATTTTTGACATTCTATGAACAGAATTTTGCACTTTTTAAGAGTTTAATAATAATAATGCTGAATTTTGGTTTTTTTTGAAAAAATGTTTGATCATTTTTAGCTGGCTTTTTGTTATTTTTGGGATTTCATGAAAATTTTTACATTTTTTTAAAAGTTTATGGACAAATTTTTGTCGTTTTATTAACTAATTTTAGCATTTTTTAACTGTTGTTGATCAGATTTTTTTTTTTTTTTAAATATCTTATTTTATAACTTAATTTTGGCAGTTTTGATGGTTTATAAATAGATTTTAACAGTTTGTGGTAAATTTTTGTAACTTTCTGACAATATTTTCATACTATTTGACTATTTTTGACTGTTTATGACCACATTTTCAATCTTTCTGACAAAATTTTATAGAAGGATTTTAGTGTTTTTAAACTATATTTTAATATTTCAATGCCTTTTGCTATTTTTACACTTTTTTAGCAGTTGGCGTTGGATTGAAGTTTTGATTTTTTAACAGTTTAGGCTGAATTTTAGTGCTATTTAACAATAATTTAACTATTTTTGATTTTTTATGAATGGAATTTTACACTTTTTATTAGTTTATGGCCGGATTATAGTGTTTTTTGGTAATTGTTTGAAATTTTAAGGCAAGATTTTGCAATTTTTTACTTTTTATGATTACAACTGTCCGGATTTTGATTCTTTTTGAAAGTATTTTATGACTGAGTCTTGCCAGTTTTGATTTTTCAGCAGTTTAAGCTAATTTTTTGTGCTTTTCAACATAAATTTAATTATTTTTGATTTTTTATTAATAGAATTTTACACTTTTTAACTGTTTAAGACTAAATTTTGGTGTTTTTGACATAATTTTGAAACTTTATGGTTATTTTTGACATTCTTTAAAAAGAATTTTGCACTTTTCATCAATTTATGGCCGGATTTTAGTGTTTATTGACATAATTTTGATGTTTTATAGCTGGATATTAAAAGTTTGTACACTTTTTTGACATTTTATGGCCGTATTTTGGTGTTTTCTGACAATTGTTTAAAATTTTAAGACATTTATCAACAAAATTTTGCACTTATCAACCGTTTTTGGCTTTTTTTTAAATATTTTAAAACTGAATTATGCCATTTTTTATTTTCTATAATTAGAATGATACTTTTTGACAATGTTTTTATATTTTATGGCCGGATTTTGGTTCTTTGCAACAATATTTTACTATGTCATAGTCGGATTTTACCTTTTTTTCATTTTTATAATTGTTTTGTGTACTTAAATGATTTCTGGGACACTCCATATTATGATAAAAAGTCAGTAGTGCGGATTGAAGTGACCCACCCACCCAAGTGTTACTTATTAAGAGGTTGGAACACAAGTGTTCTGTATTTTCCAATTATTTTTGGCTACGTTTTTATTTTTTTTAATGTTTTATGAGAAAATTTAGTCATTTTTGATTTTTTACAAACAATTTTTGGTGAATTTTGTTACTTTCAGACATATTTTTTTACTTTATGACCGGATTTAGCTACATTTGACATTCTATGAATAGAATGATATACTTTTATGACCAGATTTTGAATTATTCTGACAATATTTTGATATTTTTAGGATTTCAGAACTTTATTTACATTTTTAACAGTTTATGACCAAATTTTGATGTTTTCCTACAATATTTTAATGTTTTTAACGCCACAATTTGCTATTTTTGACGTTTTATGAATAAAGTTTAGCACTTTTTAACTGTTAATGACTAAATTTTGGTGCTTTCTGACAATGTTTTCATGCTTTAGGGCTGGATTTTGTTATTTTTTACATTCTATGTTATATACATAGATTTGCACTTTTCTACTGTTTGGAGCTAGATTTTGGTGCTTTCTGATTATGTTTTAATGTTTTATGATTGAAATTTTACAGTTTTGACATTTTATGAATAACATTTGAGACTTTTCAACAAATATTTTGATGTTTTACGACCGGATTTAGCTATTTTTGATTTTTTATGAATAGTAATTTACAATTTTTGAATTGTTAATGACTAAATTTTGGTGTTTTTTGACAATATTTTCATACTTTATAATTGGATTTTGTTATTTTTGTTATTTTATTTAAAAAAAATAATTTTTTAACAGTTTATGCCACATTTTGTTGTTTTATAAACAATGTTTTTAATGTTTTTAGCTGATGTTTGCTATTTTTAAATTTTTATGATTTATGATAACATTTTTTAAGCGAATTTTGATACTTTTTGACAATTGGTTGAAATTTTAAAACAGGTATTTGGTATTTTTAACGTTTTGTGAACAAAGTATTGCACTTTTCAAATGTTTTTTGGTTCTTTTTGAAAATATTATAATTTTTTATGACAAAATTTTGACGGTTTTGATGTTTATAAATAGTGTTGCAGTTTTTAACAGTTTATAGTAAATGTTTTGAAATTTTTGAAATTTTTCTTATTTTATGAATAGAATTTTACACTTTTTAACAGTATTTTATTGCCAAACTCTGTTATTTTTGAGATTTTGTGTTTTTTGTTACTTTTTTAATAGTTTATAGCCAAAATTTAATGAAAATTGAACAATTTTTTCAAAGTTTTAGACTTTTCAATCGTTTTTGGACGGATTTTGATTCTATTTGAAAATATTTTAATGTTTTCAGACCAGATTTAACAATTTTTGATCTTTTGAATGACTAAATGTTGATGCTTCTGACAATATTTTTATATTTTATGGCCGGATTTTGCTATTTTTGACATTCTATGAACAAAATTTTGCACTTTTTAAAAGTTTAATAATAATAATGCTGAATTTTGGTTTTTTCTGATAAAATTTTTGATAATTTTTAGCTGGGTTTTGTTATTTTTGAGATTCCTTAAAAATTTTTACATTTTTTTTACAGTTTATGGACAAAGTTTTATTAACTATTTTTAGCATTTCTTAACTTTTGTTGATCAGATTTTGTTTTTTTTTTAAATATATTATTTATAACCTAATTTTGGCAGTTTTGATTGTTTATAAATAGATTTTATACTATTTGACTATTTTTGAGTGTTTATGACCACATTTTGAATTTTTCTAACAATATTTTATAGAAGGATTTTAGTGTTTTTAAACTATATTTTAATGCCTTTTGCTATTTTTACACTTTTTTAGCAGTTAATGATGAATAAATGTTGATGTTGGATTGGAGTTTTGATTTTTTAGCTGTTTAGGCTAAATTTTGGTGCTATTCAACAATAATTTAATGTTTTATGACCAGATTAAACTATTTTTGATTTTTTATGAATGGAATTTTACACTTTTTATTAGTTTATGGCCGGATTATGGTGTTTTTTGGTAATTGTTTGAAATTTCAAGGCAAGATTTTGCAATATTTTAATTTTTATGATTACAACTGTCCGGATTTTGATTCTTTTTGAAAGTATTTTATGACTGAGTCTTGCCAGTTTTGATTTTTCAGCAGTTTAGGCTAATTTTTTGTGCTTTTCAACATAAATTTAATTATTTTTGATTTTTTATTATTAGAATTTTACATTTTTGAACAGTTTAGGACTAAATTTTGGTGTTTTTGACAATATTTTGATACTTTATGGTTTATTTTGACATTCTTTAAAAAGAATTTTGCACGTATCATCAATTTATGGCCGGATTTTGGTGTTTATTGACATAATTTTGACATTTTATGGCCGTATTTTAGTGTTTTCTTACAATTCAAAATTTTAAGACATTTATGAACAAAGTTATGCACTTTTTAACCGTTTTTGGCCGGATTTTGGCTTTTTTTTAAATATTTTAAAACTAAATTATGCTATTTTTTGTTTTTTATAATTAGAATGTTACTTTTTGACATGGTTTTTATATTTTATGGCCGGATTTTGGTTCTTTGTGACAATATTTTACTATGTCATAGTCGGATTTTACCTTTTTTTCATTTTTATGATTGTTTTGTGTACTTGAATGATTTCTGCGACACTCCATAATATGATAACAAGTCAGTAATGCGGATTGAAGTGACCCACCCACCCAAGTGTTACTATTAAGAAGTTGGAACACAAGAGTTTTGTATTTTCCAATCGTTTTTGGCTACGTTTTGATTTTTTTTGAGATAATTTAGTCATTTTTGATTTATTACAAATAGAATGTTAAGTTTTTTAATAATTTTTGGTGAATTTTGTTACTTTCTGATATATTTTTTTACTTTATGACCAGATTTAGCTACATTTGACATTCTGTGATACACTTTTATGACCAAATTTTTGAATTATTCTGACAATATTTTGATATTTTTAGTATTTCAGAGCTTTATTTACATTTTTAAACAGTTTATGGCCAAATTTTGATGTTTTTTTACAATATTTAATGTTTTTAACGCCACAATTTGCTATTTTTGACATTTTATGAATAAAGTTTAGCTCTTTTTAACTGTTAATGACTAAATTTTGGTGCTTTCTGACAATGTTTTTATGCTTTAGGGCTGGATTTTGCTATTTTTTTAATTCTATGTAAAAAATTTTGCTTTTTTCTACTGTTTGGGGCTGGATATGATTGAAATTTTATAGTTTTGACATTTTATGAATAACATTTTAGGCTTTTCAACCAATATTTTGATGTTTTACGACCGGATTTAGCTATTTTTGATTTTTTATGAATAGTAATTTACAATTTTTGAACAGTTAATGACTAAATTTTGGTGTTTTTGACAATATTTTTATACTTTTTGGTTATTTTTGACATTTTATAAAAAGAATTTTGCACTTTTTAGTAATTTATGGCCGGATTTTGGTTTTTATTGACATAATTTTGATATTTTACAGCTTACAGTGATGAAAGTTTGTACTTTTAGACATTTTTTGACATTTTGTTGTTTTCTAACAATTGTTTTAAGACAGAATTTTGTTATTTTTACATTTATAAACAAAGTTTTGCACTTTTCAACCGTTTTTGGCCGGATTTTGGCTTTTTTTGAAAATATTGTGATATTTTAAAACTGAATTTTGCTATTTTTTATTTTTACTTTACTCTACATTATGATAAGTCAGCAGTTTAGATAGGAGTGACCCACCCACCCACCTAAAAGTTAGTTATCAAAAGGTTGGATCACAACCGTCCTTTGTGATTAAATGACTTCTGACGTTCGCATAGAAGTCAAACATTAAATTTTTTGATAACAAACATTTGGGTGGGTGGGTGGGCCACTCCATATTATGATAACAAGTCAATAGTTTGGATAGGAGTGACCCACCCACCCACCCAAGTGTTAGTTACTAAAAGTTTGGATCACGACCGTCTTTTGTGATTAAATGACTTCTGAAGTTTGCAAAGAGGTCAAACATTAAACCTCTTGATAGCAAACACTTGGATGGTGGGTGAACCACTGTAATCTAAATTATTGACACGGTCTTATGTTTAGTTTAATTTTTTTTTAAACTTTAACAAAAAAATGTAAACAAAGCATTTTAAAATTTTAAGAAAAAAATCTATGTGGCGCCCATGGATTAAAAAAAAATTAAATAAATAATAGTTCACCAGTTAATTCTAAACATTATAATTAGTTGCACAACTTTCCACTGCCAATATAACAAATACTATCATCAAAAGTTGACAAAAAAAGCCTGACTTTAAAAGAAAAAAATCTATGTGATGCCACTGGATTTTTTTAATTTAAAAAAATATACTATTTATCAGTTTATTTTATACAAAATACTTTGTTGCGCAATTTTCTATTGTCAAATATAACAAAATTGTAATTAAAAGTTGAATAAGAAAATTTAAAAGAAAAAACGTTTGAAATGCCACTGGATTTTTGGAAATTAAAAAAAAAACTATTTATTAGTTAATTTTAATCAAAATAATTTATTACGCAATTTTCTACAGCAAAATATAACAAAATTGTAATCAAAAGTTGAATAAAAAAATTGTGATGCCACTGGATTATTTTTAAAATTTTGAATAAAACCTTTCTACATAAAATATTTTGTTGTCCAACTTTCTACGATCAAATAGAACTAAATTGTCATCAAAAATTGAATAAAAAAGCTTTAAAAAAATAATCTTTCTGATGCCACTGGATTTTTTTCAAATTTTTAATAAAAAACTATTTACCAGTTAGTTCTAATCAAACAAAATAGTTCATTGCGCAATTTTTTAAAGTCAAATAGAACAAAATTATTATCAATTTATGTATTTAGAAAATTAAAACAGTGGCGTACATAAATTGATTATTAATTAGAATGTTTATTTTAAATTTTGTAATGAACACAGTGGCGTACATATTTATAAGTTATTATTTTTAAATATTGATTGATATTTTAAAACAATAAATAGTTTCAATAGTCAGTGGCGCGCATGCTTATTTTGTTTATTCATTTATTGATCTATTTGGTATAAATGAATGAATTTACTTACCTGGCGTGTTGACGATGAAATCAAAAACGCCATTGTAAACAATAACTTTGATGTCGGTATTGTTAAGAATCTCCTCAACTGAAACATATATACACAAGAAGAGAAAAACATAAATAAACTGAAGGAGTTCTCAGCTAGAAACCACTCTGCCTGAGATATATTACTTGTACTCGTTACCGGCCTGATGAGGTCCCCATACAGCGAATTGTAAATGTCGTCATTTATGAAAGACCATTCCACGTCCTGGGAGATGTTTAATGCCTCCTTTATGACGCCGTTCATAAATTCATTACACGAATCCTGATAGCTCAGAAATCCTGCAAAACAAAAATGAATGGGAAAACAACACAAAAGGGGGACCTTATCATGCTAATTCCTCATACAGATAAAGTGCACAGTTGCTCACAATAAATTACCGGCGCGCCATATAGTGCATACTGATCATTAAAAATTTACAATGGGAATTTTGCATTTTTACTGCTTGCATTAACCCACTTGCTGCCGATATAATACTGGGTGGTTAGAGTGCATTAGTGCAAAAATTACAAAATCACCTTACTTGGCATTGATGTTGTATTCGATGTTAGCATGATATTATAAATATCGATGCCTTGCGTTGCCTGAATAACAGCATCCGTGATTTTAGCTTCAATTTCCGATGCTTCTTCAAAATCATGGTGATGATGTATCGCAATTTTAATCAATTTCGCTAAATCATCGATCGTTTTGAAACCATGCTTATCTGTTAAGCCCTGCAATTAATTATGAGAAAGTTATATTGTTGTGAGGGTGGATAAAACTTACCAGGTTTAATGCGAACGGAGCGTAATTCATAATGTAATCAATTGGTGATATATAAGCGTCTCCGAGGCCGATTCCTTGTAAATTGGCACGCAGGGTTCTCTTTTGTGTCTCCTGAAATATACACATACTATAATCGTTTAATAGCAATTCCAATGACACACCTGAGACCGTAAATCGATTTCAAGAATTGTTTATTAAAGTTTTGAGGTGGCGCAATTTTTGTGCTACTTAATGAAGATTTAAAGGCAGCAAAACCAGTTTATAGATCCGGAGTGTAGGAGTTTTATTTTAATCTTTTACGTTCGGATTTATCACGTCATAAATTTACGCGAGTTTTATGGTGGATGCGCCGGGTGATGGGAGGAGCAACTTGCAATCAGTATATAAATAAATTATGTCCGATTCAATTGCTTGTTTTGTTTTATACTGTTAATTAAAACATTTTTTTTAAATAAATTTAATGCAATTTTTAAAATAATTAAAGCCACACAGTAGAAAAAGTTGAGTAACTTTAAAACCATACATTGGATTTGTAATAAATTTGGCAACAATGTACATCAATAGCAGTAGTACCAACTGTAGAGAATAATTCAAAAATTATACGTTAAATTTTACATAACCTCTAAACTAAACGTCGTGCAGCGTTAGCAATTAGAAAAAATCAGAAAAAGTTGAATAACTTTAAAACCATACATTGAATTTTTATGAAATTTGGCAACAATGTATTTCAATAGCAGTAGTATCTATTGTAAAAATTAGATTAAAATTTATACGTTCAATTTTACAAAACTTCAAAATTAATTGTCGCAGAGCGTTTGTAATTAGAAAAATTAAGAAAAAAGTTGAATAACTTCAGAACCATTTATTGGATTTTTATGAAATTTGGCAACAATGTACTTTAATAGCAGTAGCATCTACTGTAAAAATTAGATTAAAATTTATACGTTCAATTTTACAAAACTTCAAAATTAATTGTCGCAGAGCGTTTGTAATTAGAAAAATTAAGAAAAAAGTTGAATAACTTTAGAACCATACATTGGATTTTTATAAAATTTGGCAACAATGTACTTCATTAATAGTAGTATTAACTGTAAAAGTTGGATAAAAATTTGTACGTTAAATTTTACATAACCTCAAAAGTAAACGCCGCGCAACGTTTGTAGTTGGAGCAAAATAGAAATAGTTGAATAACTTTAAAACCATACATTGAATTTCTATGAAATTTGGCAACAATGTATTTCAATAGCAGTAATACCAATTGTGAAAATTTAATCAAACGTTATACGTTTAAACTTACATAACTTCAACAGTAATCGTCGCAGAGCGTTTGTAATTAGAAAAAATCAGAAAAAAGTTGAGTAACTTCAAAACCATACATTGGGTTTTTATGAAATTTGGCAAGAATGTACTTCATTAATAGTAGTACTAACTGTAAAAATTGGATCAAAATTTGTACGTTAAATTTTACACAACCTCAAAAGTAAACGCCGCGCAACGTTGGTAGTTAGAGCAAAATAGAAAAAGTTGAATAACTTTAAAACCATACATTGGATTTTCATAAAATTTGACAACAATGTACTCCAATAACAGTAGTACCAACTGTAAAAGAAATATTAAATTTTATACGGACAATTTTAAATAACCTCAAAAATAAATGCACTTAAATTGTTATAAATAGAAGAAATCAAATTGTATATTATTTGAGTTTGGAAATTGACTAATTTTAGTTTAAAACTTAGTTAAAATATTGATTTTATTAAGTCATTAATAATTTATAAGATGTAGTTTACTTTACGGTAATTTCTTAATAAAATTAATTTTTTTGAGGTTTGCGACTTGGCTAAATTTGGTTTGAAACTCGGCTATATTATAAAAACTAATTAAATTTGCAATCAGTGTCAGTTTATTGAATGAAAAAAAAAACTTTAGCCGCAGAGTAATTCTTCATTCAATTCATTTAGAGCTAATTTTATTAGAATTTGGGTTTGTAACTTTACTAAAATTAATTTAAAAATTAGATTGAAATTTAAATTAGTGTAAGTATATAATTTTAAAATAATTTAGTTTATTAATCACTTTGCACTTTAGAACTATTTTTTACAATATTTAGGTTGCAACTTGACTAAACGTACTTTAAAACTTGTCTAAAATGTTAAAATTTTTACATTAATAATAATTTATGAGAGGTGGTTTACTTTACGGTAATGTATAAACGATTTTGAAATGTTTAAGGTTTGCGACTTGGTTAAATTTGGTTTGAAACTTGGGTAAACTATTGATTTTTTATGTCAGAAATGATTCATATTTTATGAATGTACTTTGCGGTAACTTTAAAATATTTTTGGTTTGCGACTAGGCTAAGTTAGGTTTAAAACTATGAAAAATTTATCAAATCATTTCAAAAAACTAAGATTTGACAAAATATTGGTTTGAGACTTTGCTAAAATACTTAATTTTTTACTAATTTGTGAAATGTGGTTGACTTTGCTTTGGTTATTTATAGATGGTTTTAGATTTGGTTAAATTTGGTTTGAAACTTGATTCAATTTAGATTTGCAAAAACTATAAATTAAAGTAAAGTAAATCACAACTAATAAATTACAATTGACGCAACATTTCAATATTTTAGTCAAGTTTTAATTTAAATTTAGTTAAGTTGCAAACCTAAATGTTGTAAAAATTAGATCTAAAGTAAACGCAGAATACTTAATCATTTAATAAGCTAACATCAAGCTAATATTTATAAATTGTGTTCCCGCTTACCCAACTAAATCTAAGTTATCAAGAAATTTGTTAATGTACCCACCTATGACGTATTAGTCACAACTGTTACTTCATCTGTCACATTTAAAACAGCAGAAACGCAACAAGTGTGAGAATATGCAAATTTTTTGATAACAATCACTTGGGCGGGAACACTGTATCAAAGTATTAACCCAATATTCATAAACTATGCTCCCGCTCACCCGCCCAAGTGTTGGTTATTAAGAAATTTGTTAATATACCCACCTCTGATGTATTAGTAACAACTGTTACTCAATCTGTCACATTGAAAACAGCGGAAACGCAACAAGTTTGAAAATAAGCAAATTTATTGATAACAAACACTTGGGCGGGTGGGCAGGAACACTATCCAACTACCGGTCCAATATTTATAAACTGTGTTCCCGCCCACCTGCCCAAGTGTTGGTTATCAAGAAATTCGTTATTATACCCATCTCTGACGTATTAGTGATAACTGTCACTCAATCTGTCACATTAAAAACAGCAAAAACGCAACAAGTGTGAGAATATGCAAATTTCTTGATAACAAACACTTGGGCGGGTGGGCGGGAACACTGTACCAAACCACCGGCCCAATATTCATAAACTGTGCTCCCGCCCACCCGCCCAAGTGTTGGTTATCAAGAAATTCGTTTTTGTACCCACCTATGACGTATTAGTAACATCTGTCACTTAATCTGTCACATTAAAAACAGCAGTAACGCAACAAGTGTGACAATTAGCAAATATCTTGGTAATAAACACTTAGGCGGGTGGGCGGGAACACTTTATCCAACCACCGGTCCAATATTTATAAACTGTGTTCTCGCCTACCCGCCCAAATGTTGGTTATCAAGAAATTCGTTATTATACCCACCACTGACGTATTAGTGACAACTGTCATTCAATCTGTCACATTTAAAACAGCAGAAACGCAACAAGTGTGAGAATATGCAAATTTCTTGATAAGAAACATTTGGGCGGGTGGGCGGAAACACTATCTATATTCAACTACCGGTCCAATATTTATAAACTGTGTTCCCGCCCACCCGCCCAAATGTTGGTTATTAAGAAATTCGTTATTATACCCATCTCTGACGTATTAGTGATAACTGTCACTCAATCTGTCACATTAAAAACAGCGGAAACGCAACAAGTGTGAAATTAAACAAATTTCTTGATAACAAACACTTGGGCGGGTGGGCGGGAACACTATATCCAACCTCCGGCCCAATATTTATAAACTGTGTTCCCGCCCACCCGCCCAAGTGTTGGTTATCAAGAAATTCGTTATTATACCCATCTCTGACGTATTAGTGATAACTGTCACTCAATCTGTCACATTAAAAACAGCAGTAACGCAACAAGTGTGAATATATGCAAATTTTTTCATATCAAACACTTGGGCGGATGGGCGGGAACACTATATCCAACCTCCGGCCCAATAATTATAAACTGTGTTCCCGCCTACCCGTCCAAGTGTTGGTTATCTAGAAATTTGTTATTGTACCCACCTCTGACGTATTAGTGACAACTGTCACTCAATCTGTCATACTTAAAACAGCAAAAACACAACAAGTGTAAAAATAAGCAAATATCTTGGTAACAAACACTTGGGCGGGTGGGCGGGAACACTTTAGTAAACTACCAACCCAATGTTCATAAACTGTGTTCCCGCCCACCCGCCCAAGTGTTGGTTATCAAGAAATTTGTTATTATACCCACCTCTGACGTATTTGTGACAACTGTCACTCAATCTGTCATACTTAAAACAGCAGAAACACAACAAGTGTAACAATAAGCAAATATCTTGGTAACAAACACTTGGGCGGGTGGGCGGGAACACTGTATCAAACTACCAACCCAAAATTTATAAACTGTGCTTCCGCCCACCCGCCCAAGTGTTGGTTATCAAGAAATTTGTTATTGTACCCACCTATGACGTATTAGTGACAACTGTCACTAAAATCTGTCACATTAAAAACAGCAGTAACGCAACAAGTGTGAAAATATGCAAATTTTTTCATATCAAACACTTGGGCGGATGGGCGGGAACACTATATCCAACCACCGGCCCAATATTTATACACTGTGTTCCCGCCCACCCGCCCAAATGTTGGTTATTAAGAAATTTGTTAATGTACCCACCTCTGACGTATTAGTGACAATTGTCACTCAATCTGTCACATTAAAAACAGCAAAAACGCAACAAGTGTGAGAATAAGCAAATTTTTTAATAACAAACACTTGGGCTGGTGGACGGGAACACTGTACCAAACCACCGGCCCAATATTCATAAACTGTGCTCCCGCCCACCCACCCAAGTGTTGGTTATCAAGAAATTCGTTATTGAACCCACCTATGACGTATTAGTAACATCTGTCCCTTAATCTGTCACATTAAAAACAGCAGTAACGCAACAAGTTTGAAACTAAGCAAATTTCTTGATAACAAACACTTGGGCGGGTGGGCGGGAACACTATATCCAACTACCGGTCTAATATTTATAAACTGTGTTCCCGCCCACCCGCCCAAGTGTTGGTTATCAAGAAATTTGTTAATGTACCCACCTCTGACGTATTAGTGACAACTGTCACTCAATCTGTCACATTAAAAACAGCGGAAACGCAACAAGTTTGAAAATAAGCAAATTTCATGATAACAAACAGTTGGACGGGTGGTCGGGAACATTATATCAAACCATTAGCTTAAAATTTATAAATTGTGTTCCTGCCCACCTTTCCAAAAGTTAGTTATCAAGAATATTGTTATTGTACCTACCTATAACGTATTACTGACAACTGTCACTCAATCTGTCACATTAAAAACAGCAATAACGCAACAAGTGTGAAATTAAGCAAATTTCTTGATAACAAACACTTGGGCGGGTGGGCGAGAAAACTATATCCAACCTCCGGCCCAATTTTTATAAACTGTGTTTCCGCCCACCCGCCCAAGTGTTGGTTATCAAGAAATTTGTTATTGTACCCACCTCTGACATATTAGTGACAACTGTCACTCAATCTGTCATACTTAAAACAGCAAAAACACAACAAGTGTGACAATAAGCAAATATCTTGGTAACAAACACTTGGGCGAGTGGACGGGAACACTTTAGTAAACTACCAACCCAATGTTCATAAACTGTGCTCCCGCCCACCCGCCCAAGTGTTGGTTATCAAGAAATTTGTTATTATACCCACCTCTGACGTATTTGTGACAACTGTCACTCAATTTGTCATACTTAAAACAGCAGAAACACAACAAGTGTAACATTAAATAATATAATAAAATATCTTGGTCCCGCCCACCCGCCCAAGTGTTAGGTATCAAGAAATTTGTTATTGTACCCACCTATGACGTATTAGTGACAGCTGTCACTCAATCTGTCACATTAAAAACAGAAGAAACGCAACAAGTATGAGAATTAGCAAATTTATTGATAGCAAACACTTGAGCAAACTATAAATTGGATTTGCATAAATTTTGGCAACGTGGCATTTTAATAGCAGTATTACCAACTGTAAAAAATAAATATAATTTTATATAGTCAATTTTATATAACCTCAAAGTAAACGTCACACAACAAAAAATAGAAAAAGTTGAATAACTTGAAAACTATACATTGGGCTTTTATGAAATTTGGCAACAATGTATTTTACTAGCAGTAATACAAACTGTAAAAATTAGATTAAAATTTATACGTTTAATTTTATATAACCTCTTTAAAAGTAAAGGTCGCACCGCGTTTGCAATTAGAGAAAATCAGAGAAAGTTGAATAACTTTAAATCCATACATTGATTTATTATGAAATTTGGCTACAATGTACTATAATAATAGTAGCACCAATTGTAAAAATAAAATCAAAATTTACACGGTAAATTTTACATAACATTAAATGTAAACGCCAAACATTTAAGCAGACAAATAAAAAGTTGAATAACTTTAAAACTCAGTACAGTAGTACCAACTATAAAGATTAAATTAAAATATGTATGTTAAATTTTACATAACCTCAAAGTAAAGACCTCAAAGCGTTTGTAATTAGAAAAAATTAGAAGAAAGCTGAGAAACTTCAAAACCATACATTAAATTTCTATAAAATTTAGCAACAATGTACTTCAATAGCAGTAGTACCAACTGCAAAAATGAAATCAAAATTAATACGTTAAACTTTACATAACCTCAAAAGTAAACGCCGCAAAGCGTTTGTGGTTAGAAAAAATCAAAAAAAAGTTAAATAACTTAAAAACCATACATTGGGTTTTTATTGAATTTGACAACAATGTATTTCAATAGCAGTAGTACCAACTGTAAAAATTAAATGAAAATTTATACGTTCAATTTTACATAAACTCAAAAGTAATTGTCGCAGAGCGTTAGTGATAAGAAAAAATCAGGAAAAAATTGAGTAACTTCATAACCATACATTGGATTTTTGTGAAATTTGGCAACAAGGTACTACAATAGCAGTAGAGCCAGCTTGTAAAAATTAGATCAAAATTTATACGTTAAATTTTACAAAACCTAAAAAATAAACGCCGCACAGCGTTTGTAGTTAGAAAAAAATAGAAAAAGTTGACAAACTTTAAATCTATACATTGGATTTTTATGAAATTTGGCAACAATGTATTTCAAT
This sequence comes from Tachinus rufipes, assembly GCA_963932245.1. Taxonomy (NCBI): domain Eukaryota; kingdom Metazoa; phylum Arthropoda; class Insecta; order Coleoptera; family Staphylinidae; genus Tachinus; species Tachinus rufipes. The sequence goes on along the minus strand of OZ010743.1, from coordinate 1,433,291 downwards.
AGCAGTGGTATCAACTGTAAAAATTTAATAAAAATTTATACGTACAATTTTACATAATCTCTAAAGTAAACGTCGCAAATTGTTTGTAATTAGAAAAAGTCAGAAAAAAATTGAATAACTTCAAAACCATACATTGGATTTTTATGAAATTTGGAAACAATGTATTTCAATAGCAGTAGTACCAACTGTAAAAATTGAATAAAAATTTATACGTTCAATTTTACAAAAACTCAAAAATAAACGTAGCAGAGCGTTTGTGATTAGAAAAAATCAAAAAAAAGTTGAATAACTTCAAAACCATACATTGTATTTTTATGAAATTTAGCAACAATGTATTTAAATAGCAGTAGTACCAACTGCAAAAGTTAAATTGAAATTTATACGTTCAATTTTACATAAACTCAAAAATAAACGTCGCAGAGCGTTTGTGATTAGAAAAAATCAGTAAAAAGTTGAATAACTTCAAAACCATACATTGGATTTTTATAAAATTTGGCAACAATGTATTTCAATAGCAGTAGTACCAACTGTAAAAATTAAATAAAAATTTATACGTTCAATTTTACATAACCTCAAAAGTAAACGTAGCGCAGCGTTGTAATTAGAAAAAATCAGAAAAAAGTTAAATAACTTCTCATTTTCATTATGAATTTGCTTGGAAATTACATTAAATGTATCAAAATTGGCTTATAGAACCCATGAATAGCATTTAATTTGCTTAGGTTACTTAAAATTTGCACAAAAATAACATTTACAACATTAAAAGTGAGCAAAAAACTTATTTTCCACATAAAATTTGCGTAGAAAACTTATTTTAAACAAAAAATTAACTCAAAAACCATAAATTCTACGTAAAATTGATCTAAATTAGCACAAAAAATTATTTATATTATTAGCTTTATTATAAACTGCACAAAAATGACATTAAAAATTGTGCAAAATTTATTTTTACCACGTTTATCACTAGTAAATTTTTATGCATAAAATTCATTCAAAAACCACACTTACTACAAAAAAATTATTCAAATTGGCACCAAAACAATATTTATAGCATAAGATTTGTTTTTATAACAAAAAATCCTAATTAATTGCTAAAAAATAGCTCAGAAAACAACATTTTTGCGCTGAACACATCAAATTTTGAATTTGCAATTGCAAAATTATAGTCGTAGCAACCATCATGTAATGGGTTCTTGATATAAAAAATACATAATTTATAAATTCCAAAAAAATGTTTCTAATTTGAAAATTAAATTTTCTTGATTTGCATTATAATTTGCAATGTTTTGAGTAATTTTGAGCAAAGTTTGAGTTTGCAGTTGCAAAAAAATAACCGCAACAATCAATGTGACGCATTTTTGATTAAAAAAAACCAAATACTTCAAAAATTCCAAAAAAATACTTTTGATTTAAAAAATAGTTGTTTTTGAGTGGCACTCTAATTTGTAATGTTTTGAGCAAAATTTTGAGTTTGCAATTGCAAAATTTTAGCCGCAGCAACAGTCAATGTAATGGATTCTTGATTTAAAAAATCCAAAACTTCAAATATTCCAAAAAAATGTTATTGATTTTAAAATTAAATTTTTTTAAGTGACATAATTTACAATGCTTTGAGTAAATTTAAGCAAAATTTTGAGTTTGCAATTGCAAAATTATAGCCTCAGCAACAATCATTGTAATGGGTTCTTGATAAAAAAAAAAATCAAATATTTAAACTGTGAATATTCAACTTACTTTGTGTATTTGCAATGCAAATTCCACAGCCATTTTGCCACCATAAGACTCCCCAAAAATATAAAGCGGAATAGTCTTGAAATCTTCAAACTTCTCCAAAAAAGCCATCAGAAACTGAACTAAATCCTTTCCAATTTCCTTATTGTTCTGAACAAGCCGCGTATCATTATCCGTTCTGTAGCTGAAGCCTACGCCAACTGGATTGTCAACGAACACTACATTAAAGTCCTTGACCCAAGTATGCGTCCTGTTCTCCATGTCCATTGTCAGCGGTCCCATCTCGATAAAATTACCATATCCGCTTGAGGGCATCCCCGGACCACCTAAAAAATTGAATTCACATGGAAATTGGGACAGATAATGAGAACGCTTCTTGATTTAATTATAATTGACAGTGGTTTAAGGGTGCTAATTATATAATTAATAGAATTTAATTTGTTGACATTGCTGTCATTAAAATTAAGTAGGATGAAGGTCTTTATATAATTCCATTGTAATGTTTTTGTTTACCTTGAAGCCATATGATGAGCGGCCGTTCCGTGTAATGTATATTTTCTGCTGTTGTATAGTAGAGCCACCAAAACATGTGCGCATCGGGACGAACGGTCACGTAACCCCAGTCCTGTTCACCTGGCCCCACTCCCTTTCTACCTAAAAGATAACACTCTATTCATCTTAGCTTGGATGGATGCGTTCGGTGGATCAGCAGGTCAGGGATGAAATTAATTGCGGACGGATTCTTTGTTTAGTGCGTGTGGTTGGGAAGCAGCACGCAGTTGACTTATCGATTTGTCAAGACGCAAACATCTATTTTCGTTTTTGGTGAAGGGAATTGTTATGGAGGAGATTTTCTTTCAGTTCCGACATTCGTTGGCTTTTTATTTAATTAAAATTATATTGAAGCTGGGCTTCATTTAAGAGTTAAATTATTATTTATTAAGTTAGAAAATTATCAGTTTTTTAATTAATTATTTTGGATATTGGAACAAACTGAATCATTTATGTAAGATTTCAGAAAAATTTATTGTTTAACATTCTCAAAATGTTTAAAATATTAATTACCCGAGTGTTGGTATACAATCTTTAGATAACATACAGTCGGGCGGGTGAGTGGGCAGACGCGCCGTGCGCTATATCCTGCTTGTCATAGTGAAGCTAACATAACAAAGTTCTATGCCCACAATTGACGTCACGCGTTAATTGTGGACATATGCCTTATGAGTAGAGTTTTATTTTACAGTTTTTGGTAAACAATAATGAACACAATAACTCCAGAGCATTATAACGGTCAATAGTTTTAACAAAACCTTGAAAAACTTAAAACTGCTACCCAAAAGCACAAGAAAATTTTCAGAAAGGATTAAAAAAACTCAAAAAAGCACATCAAAATTCTTAAAAAGCCAAACAAATTACTGAAATATTTCAAATAGCTTAGAAGAAAGCAAAGAACTAAAAAAAATTCAAAAAACCCAAAAAAAATAAAAAAAACTCAAAACACCAAAAAAACTTAAAAAAAACTTCTAGAATACTCCCAAAAAAATCAAAAAAGACAGAAAAGCTTTGAAAATACCAAAAAATCAAAAAAATTAAGAAAATCTCATAACACCAAAAAAAAAGAAAACAAAAAACTTAAAAAAAACTTCCAGAATACTCCAAAAAAGATCAAAAAAGGCAGAAAAGCTATGAGAATACCAAAAAATAAAAAAAAACACAGAATACCAAGCATTAAACAATCTTAATTAAATTAAAAAAAGCTCAAGAAATCTTGCAAAAAAGTAAAAAAAAAACCCAAAAGGCACAAGAAAAATCTCCCAAAAAACGCAAAAAGATTTTCAAAAAACCCAAAAAAAATAAAAAAAACTCAAAACACCAAAAAAACTTAAAAAAAACTTCCAGAATACTCCCAAAAAAATCAAAAAAGGCAGAGAAGCTTTGAAAATACAAAAAAATCAAAAATATTAAGAAAAACTCAAAACATCAAAAAAAAAAACAAAAAACCTAAAAAAAACTTCCAGAATACTTCCAAAAAGATCAAAAAAGGCAGAAAAGCTTTGAGAATACCAAAAAATAAAAAAAAATTAAACACAGAATACCAAGCATTAAAAAATCTTAATTAAATTAAAAAAACTCAAGAAATTTTGCAAAAAAGTAAAAATCCACAAAAATAGACTCAGAATTTCAAACAAACCCAAAAGGCACAAGAAAAATCTTCCAAAAAACGCAAAAAGATTTTCAAAAAATCCAAAAAAAATAAAAAAAAACTCAAAACACCAAAAAAAAAAACAAAAAACTTAAAAAAAACTTCCAGAATACTCCCAAAAAAATCAAAAAAAGCAGAAAAGCTTTGAGAATACCAAAAAAAAACACAGAAAACCAAACATTGAAAAATCTTAATTAAATTAAAAAAAGCTCAAGAAATCTTGCAAAAAAGTAAAAAACCACACAAATAGACTCAGAATTTTAAACAAACCCAAAAGGCACAAGAAAAACCTCCCAAAAAACGCAAAAGATATTCAAAAAATCCAAAAAGAATAAAAAAAACTCAAAACACCAAAAAAAAAAACAAAAAACTTAAAAAAAACTTCCAGAATACTACCAAAAAATCAAAAAAGGCAGAAAAGCTTTGAGATAACCAAAAAATAAAAAAAAAACACAGAAAACCAAACATTGAAAAATTTTAATTAAATTAAAAAAAACTCAAGAAATCTTGCAAAAAAAGTAAAAAACCACTAAAGTAAACTCAAAATTTCAAACAAACCTAAAAGACACAAGAAAAATCTCCCAAAAAACGCAAAAAGATTTTCAAAAAATCCAGAAAGAATAAAAAAACTTAAAAAAGCTAAAATAAAACAAAATCTTAAAAGACCTGAAAAAACTTCTAAAAGACCAAACAAATTACTAAGAAATTTTAACTAAATTGGAAGAATTCTCTTAAAATGCTCATAAAGATTTACAAAAAATGCAAAAAAAGTAAGAAATAAAAAAAAAACTTCAGAAAACCTGAAAAGGCTCCCAAAAATTGCAAAAATTTTCTTGAAAGCCCAAAAGAAGTCAGAAAAAGGTTAAACAAACCTCAAAAACAAAAAAAAACTCAACAAAACGTTAAAAAGTCTGAAATAATATAAAGGAAATTACTTAAAAAGCATCATAAAAAGATAAAAAAAGATAAAAAAATATTTTTTTTTAAACTCAGAAGTACACACAAAATTTGCAAAGGGGGCCCAACAAAAGTCTTGAATAATAAAAAAAAAAACTTTTAAAAAGCTTAAAACGAATCTTAAAAAATTAAAAAATAGTCAGTAGACTTAAAAAACTCAAAAAGCATCAGCAAATTTTGGCTTTGTCCAACAAAAAACTTTTTTTTTTAAACTCAAGAAAACTTCTAGCAGATTAAAAAAAAACTCAAATAAACCCCAACTTATAAACATGATCAATAGTTTCTACTGAAGTTGCCCACCCACCCACTCAATTGTTGTAAATTATTCTTTTGATAACAACACTTGGGGGGGGGGTGAGCGGGCAACTCCAAAGCATGATGACACTCAATATTTTCAATTTTTGCTTATATTTGTTTCAGGTTATGTGTGAGTGATGTGATTAGTGCCAGAATGTTTTTGGAGATGGAATGGAGGAGCAACGCATATTGACAAGAAACAAAACCAGTCCAATAATCAGTATTGTTTCAGAAAAATGCAGATTACCCACTGCATCTAAGGTAAGTTCTGCAAGAGATGACGCCAAGACGCAAGTAGTGAGTTATTTAATAAAAGTTTTTATTTAATAGTAAGCGCTACTAAAGTTAAGTGATTCCAATCAGTCGATACTTAATAGGCAGTAAATAATTTCTAAATATTATTTTAATAAAAATTATAAATGGTAAGTGAAAACATTTTTGATGTATTTTTCAGGTCAGCATTTTTTGCAACTCTTCTTTACTATATTTTTTTTGATAAAATGGATTTATAAATTTTAAGGTAAGAATATAAATTTTGTAATTTTTAATTAATTATTAATATTATTCCATTATAGTTCAGACATTTGATGATTGGTGTTTTCTTATTCCTTAAATGGATTGAAGTTTCTCTATTTAGTAAGTATATTAATTTTAATATAAACGTTGTAAATGTATGGCTATTTGAAATATAAATTTAATATTTGTAATTTTACCTATAACTGAATGTAGTCAGAAATTTTGTTATATAATTAAAATGTTTCCATATTTTGTAAAATTGAACTAAAGACTTGTTAGGTTATTATCTAAGCTTTTTGGAAACCAAATTTTATAATTTTAATTTTACTCATAACCGAGTAACACTAGAACTTTCTAAAATGTTATTAAACTATTTTAATAAGCAAAGAATGATCCTAAACTATCAAAAATGTTCCCAAAATTGTTTTAATGTAAAAAATAATAATTTCTAAGTTTAACGTTAAATATATTTTTGATGAGCAAAAAAGTGTTTTTTAAATGTCCAAAAAGTTCTACTTTAAAAAAAAAATGTTCCAAAACTATCAAAAACATTTCTGAACTTTCAATAGATAATCTAAAGTGCAACAAAAAGTTAATTGTCAAAAATTTTGCTAAGATGTCCTACTAAAGTAAAAAAAAAAATTCGGAACTGTTCAAAATGTTCCTGAATTATTTTAATATGCAAACAATGTTCATAAACTATGAAAAATGTTCTCAAAATTGTTTTAATGTAAAAAAAAAATTTCTGAATTTTTAATAATGTTTCTGATGATCAATAAAGTGTTCCTTAAATGTCAAAAAAGTTCTAAAGTGTCAAAAAAATGTTCCAAAACTATTAAAAACATTTTTGAACTTTCAATACATAATCTAAGGTGCATCAAAAAGTTATTTTTCAAAAATTTTGCTAAAATGTCCTACTAAAGTGCAAACAAATTTCAAAACTGTCCAAAATGTTCTTGAGTTATTTTAATAAACAAACAATGTTCCTAAACTATCAAAAATGTTCCCAAAATGTTTGTAATGAGCAAAAAAGTGTTCCTTAAATGTCCAAAAAATTCTAATGTGTCAAAAAGATGTTTCAAAATTATTAAAAACCTTTCTGAACTTTTAATACATAATCTAAGGTGCAACAAAATATTAATTGTCAAAAATGTCCCATTAAAGTGCAAAAAAGTTTCAAAACTGTCCAAAATGTTTCTGAATTATTTTAACAAGCATTCTTTAAAGTTAAACTTCTTAAAGTCAGAAATGTTGTCATTATTTCAAAATGTTTAAACTTTTTAAAAATTAAATAAAGCCCATGATAAATTAATATTTAATCTATTTGGAAATCAAATTTGACATTTCTAATTTTACCTATAATCAAGTTGTAACAATCTTAAATACAAATTTTGTTTTGTCATATTTTCAAAATGTTTTAATATTTTTTAAAATTAAAATTAGTACATGTTAAGGAAATATATAGGCTATTTGAAAACCAAATTTAATTTTTCTAAACTGACCCATAAGCGAGTTATAACAATCTAAAATTCAAACTTGTCTTTAAAGCAAAGTTACTTCAAGTCAGAAATTTTGTCATATTTTCAAAACGTTTTAATATTTTTTAAAATTAAAATTAGTGCATGTTAGGGTAATCTATAGGCTAATTGGAAACCAAATTTAACACTTTTTAATTTATCTATAACTAAATTACAGCAATCTAACCTGCAAGTGTGCCTTGAAAGCAAAGCTACTTAAAGTCAGAAATTTTGTCATATTTTCAAAACGTTTTAATATTTTTTAAAATTAAAATTAGTGCATGTAAGGGTAATATATAGGCTATTTGGAAACCAATTTTATTATTTCTAAACTGACCCATAAGCGAGTTATAGCAATCTAAAATTCAAGCTTGTCTTCAAAGCAAAGCTACTTCAAGTCAGAAATTTTGTCATAACTTCAAAACGTTTTAAAATTTTTTTAAAATAAAATTATACATGTTAAGGAAATATATAGGCTATTTGAAAACCAAATTTAACATTTCTAAACTGACCCATAAGCGAGTTATAGCAATTTAAAATATAAGCTTGTCTTTAAAACAAAGTTACTTCAAGTCAGAAATTTTGTCATAATTTCAAAATGTTTTAATATTTTTTTAAATTAAAATTAGTGCATGTTAGGGTAATATATAGGCTATATGGAAACCAAATTTAACACTTTTTAGTTTATCTATAACTGAATTACAGCAATCTAACTTGCAAGCGTGCCTTGAAAGCAAAGCTACTTAAAGTCAGAAATTTTGTCATATTTTCAAAATGTTTTAATATTTTTTAAAATTAAAATGAGTGCATGTAAGGATAATATATAGGCTAATTGGAAACCAAATTAAATATTTCTAAACTGACCCATAAGCGAGTTATAGCAATCTAAAATTCAAGCTTGTCTTTAGAGCAAAGTTACTTCAAGTCAGAAATTTTTTTATAATTTCAAAATGATTTAATATTTTTTAAAATTAAAATTAGTGCATGTTAGGGTAATATATAGGCTAATTGAAAACCAAATTTGACACTTCTTAATTTATCTATAATTGAATTACAGCAATCTAACTTGCAAGCGTGCCTTGAAAGCAAAGCTACTTAAAGTCAGAAATTTTGTCATATTTTCAAAACGTTTTAATATTTTTTTAAATTAAAATTAGTGCATGTAAGGGTAATAAATCGGCAAATTGGAAACCAAATTTGACATTTCTTAATTTATCTATAACCGAATTACAGCAACCTAATATGCAAGTGTGCCTTGAAAGCAAAGCTACTTCAAGTCAGAAATTTAGTCATAATTTCAAAACGTTTTAATATTTTTTAAAATTAAAGTTAGTGCATATTAGGGTAATATATAGGCTAATTGGAAACCAAATTTAATATTTCTAAACTGACCCATAAGCGAGTTATAGCAATCTAAAATTTAAGCTTGTCTTTAAAGCAAAGTTACTTCAAGTCAGAAATTTAGTCATAATTTCAAAACGTTTTAATATTTTTTAAAATTAAAGTTAGTGCATGTTAGGGTAATATATAGGCTAATTGGAAACCAAATTTAATATTTCTAAACTGACCCATAAGCGAGTTATAGCAATCTAAAATTCAAGCTTGTCTTTAAAGCAAAGTTACTTTAAGTGAGAAATCTTTTTATAATTTCAAAATGTTTTAATATTTCTTTAAATTAAAATTAATGCATGTTAGGGTAATATATAGGCTAATTGGAAACCAAATTTGACACTTCTTAATTTATCTTTAACCAAATTACAGCAATTTAATATGCAAGTGTGCCTTGAAAGCAAAGCTACTTAAAGTCAGAAATTTTGACATATTTTCAAAACGTTTTATAATTTTTTAAAATTAAAATTAGTGCATGTAAGGGTAATATTTAGGCTATTTGGAAACCAAATTTAATATTTCTAAACTGACCCATAAGCGAGTTATAGCAATCTAAAATTTAAGCTAGTCTTTAAAGCAAAGTTACTTCAAGTCAGAAATTTTGTCATATTTTCAAAATGTTTTAATATTTTTTAAAATTAAATTGAGTGCATGTAAGGATAATATATAGGCTAATTGGAAACCAAATTTAATATTTCTAAACTGACCCATAAGCGAGTTATAGCAATCTAAAATTCAAGCTTGTCTTTAAAGCAAAGTTACTTTAAGTCAGAAATTTAGTCATAATTTCAAAATGTTTTAATATTTTTTTAAATTAAAGTTAGTGCAAGTAAGGGTAATATATAGGCTAATTGGAAACCAAATTTAACACTTCTTAATTAATCTATAACCGAATTACAGCAATCTAACCTGAAAGCGTGACTTGATTGCAAGACTACTTAAAGTCAGAAATTTTGTCATAATTTCAAAATGTTTTATAATTTTTTAAAATTATAATTAGTGCATGTAAGGGTAATATATAGGCTAATTGGAAACCAAATTTAATATTTCTAAACTGACCCATAAGCGAGTTATAGCAATCTAAAATTCAAGCTTGTCTTTAAAGCAAAGTTACTTCAAGTCAGAAATTTTGTCATAATTTTAAATTGTTTTAATATTTTTTAAAATTAAAATTAGTGCATGTAAAGGTAATATATAGGCTATTTGCAAACCAAATTTAATATTTCTAAACTGACCCATAAGCGAGTTATAGCAATCTAAAATTTAATCTTGTCTTTAAAGCAAAGTTACTTCAAGTCAGAAATTTAGTCATAACTTCAAAATGTTTTAATATTTTTTAAAATTAAAGTTAGTCCATGTAAGGGTAATATATAGGCTAATTGAAAACCAAATTTAATATTTCTAAACTGACCCATAAGCGAGTTATAGCAATCTAAAATTCAAGCTTGTCTCTAAAGCAAAGTTACTTCAAGTCAGAAATTTTGTCATAATTTCAAAATGTTTTAATATTTTTTTAAATTAAAATTTATGCATGCAAGGGTAATATATAGGCTATTTGGAAACCAAATTTAATATTTCTAAACTGACCCATAAGCGAGTTATAGCAATCTAAAATTCAAGCTTGTCTTTAAAGCAAAGTTACTTCAAGTCAGAAATTTTGTCATAATTTTAAATTGTTTTAATATTTTTTAAAATTAAAATTAGTGCATGTAAAGGTAATATATAGGCTATTTGCAAACCAAATTTAATATTTCTAAACTGACCCATAAGCGAGTTATAGCAATCTAAAATTTAATCTTGTCTTTAAAGCAAAGTTACTTCAAGTCAGAAATTTAGTCATAACTTCAAAATGTTTTAATATTTTTTAAAATTAAAGTTAGTCCATGTAAGGGTAATATATAGGCTAATTGAAAACCAAATTTAATATTTCTAAACTGACCCATAAGCGAGTTATAGCAATCTAAAATTTAAGCTTGTCTTTAAAGCAAAGTTACTTCAAGTCAGAAATTTAGTCATAATTTTAAAATGTTTGAATATTTTTTTAAAATTAAAATTAGTGCATGTTAGGGTAATATATAGGCTATTTGGAAACCAAATTTATTATTTCTAAACTGACCCATAAGCGAGTTATAGCAATCTAAAATTCAAGCTTGTCTTTAAAGCAAAGTTACTTCAAGTCAGAAATTTTGTCATAATTTCAAAATTTATAAATATTTTTTTAATTTATAGTTAGTGCATGTAAGGGTAATATATAGGCTATTTGGAAACCAAATTTAAAATTTCTAAACTGATCCATAAGCGAGTTTAATCAATCTAAATTTTAAGCTTGTCTTTAAAACAAAGTTACTTCATGTCAGAAATCTTTTCATAATTTCAAAATGTTTTAAAATTTTTTTAAATTAAAATTAGTGCATGTTAGGGTAATAAATAGGCTAATTGAAAACCAAATTTAACACTTCTTAATTTATCTTTTACCAAATTACAGCAATCTAATATGCAAGTGTGCCTTGAAAGCAAAGCTACTTAAAGTCAGAAATTTTGTAATATTTTCAAAACGTTTTAATATTTTTTTAAATTAAAATTAGTATTTGTAAGGGTAATATATAGGCTATTTGGAAACCAAATTTAATATTTCTAAACTGACCCATAAGCAAGTTATAGCAATCTAAAATTTAAGCTTGTCTTTAAAGCAAAGTTACTTCAAGTCAGAAATTTTTTCATATTTTCAAAATGTTTTAATATTTTTTAAAATTAAAATGAGTGCATGTAAGGATAATATATAGGCTAATTGGAAACCAAATTTAATATTTCTAAACTGACCCATAAGCAAGTTATAGCAATCTAAAATTCAAGCTTGTCCTTAAAGCAAAGTTACTTCAAGTCAGAAATTTTTTCATAATTTCAAAATGTGTTAATATTTTTTTAAATTATGATTAGTGCATGTTAGGGTAATATATAGACTAATTGGAAACCAAATTTAATATTTATAAACTGACCCATAAGCGAGTTTTAGCAATCTAAAATTTAAGCTTGTCTTTAAAGCAAAGTTACTTCAAGTCAGAAATTTGTTCATAATTTCAAAATGTTTTAATATTTTTTTAAATTAAAATTACTGCATGTTAGATTAATATATAAGCTAATTGAAAACCAAATTTGACACTTTTTACTTTATCTACAACCGAATTACAGCAATCTAACCTTCAAGTGTGCCTTGAAAGCAAATTACTTAAAGTCAGAAACTTTGTCATATTTTCAAAATGTTTAAATATTTTTTTAAATTAAAGTTAGTGCATGTAAGGGTAATATATAGGCTAATTGGAAACCAAATTTAATATTTCTAAACTAACCCATAAGCGAGTTATAGCAATCTGAAATTCAAGCTTGTCTTCAAAGCAAAGTTACTTCAAATCAGAAATCTTTTCATAATTTCAAAATGTTTTGATATTTTTTTAAATTAAAACTAGTGCATGTTAGGGTAATATATAGGCTACTTGGAAACCAAATTTAATATTTCTAAACTGACACATAAGCGAGTTATAGCAATCTAAAATTTAAGCTTGTCTTTAAAGCAAAGTTACTTCAAGTCAGAAATTTAGTCATAATTTCAAAATGTTTTAATATTTTTTAAAATTAAAATTAATGCATGATAAGGTAATATATAGGCTAATTGGAAACCAAATTTAACACTTTTTAATTTATCTATAACCGAATTACAGCAATCTAACTTGCAAGCGTGATTTGAAAGCAAAACTACTTAAAGTCAGAAATTTTGTCATATTTTCAAAATATTTTAATATTTTTTAAAATTAAAATTAATGCATGATAAGGTAATATATAGGCTATTTGGAAACCAAATTTAATATTTCTAAATTTACCCATAACCGAATTATAGCAATTTAAAATCCAAGCAAAAAGATCAGAAATTTTGATAAAATTTTAAATTGTTTTATTATTATTTTTTTAATCGAATCAAGCACAAGTTGAGATAATATCTTGGTTATTTGAAAACTAAATTTTACTCATAACTAAATTAATTTTAATTATTTAATTACTTCAAAGTAAATTTTTAAAATATTACAAATTTGAGTTATACAAACCTTATTATTCTAAACATTATACTCAAACAAATTAATTAATTTTAATTGTAATTAAAACTGAAAACTGTTTCTAACAAAATAATTGCAACGAGAATCTGTTGTTGTTTTGTTACGTGTGCATGTGTATACATATGTGTGCTCGCGTCCTGTATTTAAACAATTTTAATAATTATTGCAGCGAGCCGGATTACACAATTTTTTTACCCCATATAAAAATATAAAAAGCACACATAAAAGCATATTTTTAAATGGTGAATACGGAACGCAAGGCAGAACGATGACAAAAATTTCACTATTTTTTTCCTCCTATTTAACTTTTTTTATGTAAATCTTTATTAAATTCAGAATTGTAATCAGTAAACTAAATTAATTACAAAATTGAACTATAAAACTTTCTGCAACGTGAAAGTTAATTTATATTCCTTCAATTGCACGAGAGAGACATATTGAGAAAACTTTAATAGCAGTTAATCGCAACTTGTTAAGATCAGATTTCATCTACCATGTGCGTTGTTAAATGGAGCGTATAAAGTCTTGCTAACTTTATATTTTACACAACACATTTCAACTAAATTAACAAATATCTTCTCATTTATTTTTACTGATAATATTGTCCCTATGCGGAAATATCAGGGTTTACCAATCTTCTTATGCATGAAAAAACAATCCCCTGTCGCGTTCAGAGACAGATAAGTGAAAGTGCTAATCTAGTTTCCAACCCCTGGCTTAGTAAATAGTCTATCCTGGGACTACTAGTCGAGTCCCTTGGCTTGTCATGGTGAGAGAACAGTAATATCAACTTGTTTAGTTAACTTTTACCGTAATGGGTCGTATTTAGAATGAAACTGGTTAATTTTCTTTAAATAAAAGTTAAAATATTTAAATTTAGTAGCAACGCATCAAATATTCATTTTGCAAACTTTGGAAAAACTTCTGAAGGATGATTTATGCTTTACACGCACATTTTCGGCTCAACAATTCAAATAGCGGCGACCTACGCACTTCAAAACGTGTTGTTTTACTACGTTCATATTGATTTTGATGGAAAACTAAATGAATGGATAATATAAAAACGTATCCATTCGTCAACTGTCATATGAAGTGTGAAGAATAAATGAAATAATATTGTTATGGTGTAAAAACCAAAATATTTAATTATTTCAAACTTTAATGTATGTTTAATTGTACATTAAACACATGTTTTGTAAACTAAGAAGCAACACTTAAAAGACTAAATGCAATAAAAGCACAACAATTTATTTTTTTAGTATTATATTGACCATTTTATTGTGTTAATTTGACATTCTAAAGTAATTTTCAGTTGACATCTTAAAAATTATTGTGATAGAAAACGGGCTGTGTTTTCTATCACAACATTTTGAAAACCTATTAATTCAAGAATCTTAAAAGAAAACATAAAACTCTTTAACTCAAGAATGGTACATTGGAATTTTATGTACTTTGGTACTAATAGAGGTTAATGACATAAGTACCAACTGTAAAATATTTATCAAAATCTATACGCTCAATTTGACATAACCTTAAACTAATCAACATGACATATTATATCAAGAATCTTAAAAAAAAACTCAAAACTTTATAACTCAAGATTGGTACATTGGAATTGTACATAATTTAGTATCTACAATGCTATGAGTACCAACTATAAAATATTTATTAAAATTTATACTCTCAATTTGGCATAACCTCATTTAAATCAACATGACTTATCAACATTGGAAATAATAATGAATTTATTTGTAATTTGGTACTAATAAACCTCAACACAGTTAGTACTATTGTAAAAAAAATAAAAAAACCTAATTTTGTAATGTAATCAAATCTTTTCAACCTATTGATATGTGTTAAGACAATTTAGCAATCTTGATTTATTAAATGAATATTGAAAAAATCATTAAAACCCCAATTTAAGCAAATAATTTAGAATTCAAAATTTGCTAAACCCAATTTTATCATGTAATTAAGTAAGTAAGTAATTTGTTAGGATTAGTTAGAAATTTTAAATTTTTGAATAAAATAAGAAAAAAACATCAAAAAACCCAATTTAAGCAAACAATTATGGTTTCAAAATTTGAAAAACCTAATTTTGTAATATAATTAAGTTTTTTAAACCCAAATATTAAAACGGGAAGTTTATATTTGCTAAAATTTCTAACAATTTTGATTTTTTGAATAAATTAAGAAAAAAACATTAAAAAACCCAATTTAAGTAAATAAAAAAACTTTTGAAAATTGAAATATTAAAACTGAAAGTTGATATTTGTTAGCATTTTTTAACAATTTTGATTTTTTGAATAAAATATATAAAAAATCATCAAAAAAACCCAATTTAGGCAAATAATTTAGGTTTCAAAATTTGCAGAACTTATTTTTGTAACGTAATCAAGTCTTTTAAACTTAAATATTAAAACCGGAAGTTGATATGTGGTAGGATAATTTAGCAATCTTAATTTTTTGAATAAAATTAAGAAAAAATCGTTAAAAAACCTAATTTAAGCAAATAATTATGATTTCAAAAATTGCAAAACCCAATTTTGTAATGTAAACAAGTCTTTTAAATCTAAATATTAAAACCGGAAATCAATATTTGTTAAAATTATCTAATATTTTAAATTTTTTGAATGAAATAAGAAAAAAAAACATCAAAAAACCTTATTTACGCAAGTAATTTAGGTTTTAAAATTTTGCAAAACCCAATTTTGTAATGTATTTAACTCTTTTAAACCCAAATATTAAAACCGGAAGTTGATATGTGGTTGGATAATTTAGCAATCTTGATTTTTTGAATGAATATTGAACAAATTAAGAAACACAATTTAAGCAAATAATTATGGTTTCAAAACTTGCAAAATCTAAATTTATATTGTATTTAAGTCTTTTAAACCCAAATATTAAAACTAAAAGATTTTATTTAATAGGATTATTTAGCAATCTTGATTTTTTGAATATAATAAGAAAAAAATTATCAAAAAACCCAATTTAAGCAAATAATTTAGATTTCAAAATTTGAGAAACCCAATTTTATAGTAAAATTAAGTCTTTTATTAATAAATATTAAAATCTGATGTTGATATCTGGTACGAATATTTAGCAATCTTTATTTTTTATAAAATAATAATCAAATCTTCAAAAAACCCAATTTAAGCAAATAATTAGGGTTTCAAAATTTACAAAACCCAATTTTGTAATGCAATCAAGTCTTTTAAACCCAAATATTTAAACCAAAAGTTGATATTTGCTAAGATTATTTAACAATCTTGATTTGTTTTAAGAATTATAAAAAAAATTGACTAAAATACCCAATTTAAGTAAATAAAAAAACTTTTGAATTTGAAAAACCTATTTTTGTAATGAAATCAAGTCTTTTAAACCTAAATATTAAAACCGGAAGTTGATATGTGGTTGGATAATTTAGCAATCCTGATTTTTTGAATGAAATTAAGAAAAAATCATTAAAAAACCCAATTTAAGCAAATAATTATGGTTTCAAAATTTGCAAAACCTAATTTTGTAATGTAAACAAGTTTTTAAATCATAATATTAAAACCGGAAGTCAATATTTTTTAAGATTATCTAAAAATTTTAATTTTTTGAATGAAATAAGAAAAAAAAACATCAAAAAACCTTATTTACGCAAGTAATTTAGGTTTTAAAATTTTGCAAAACCCAATTTTGTAATGTATTTAACTCTTTTCAACCCAAATATTAAAACTGGAAGTTGATATGTAGTTGGATAATTTAGCAATCTTGATTTTTTGAATGAAATTAAGAAAAAATCAATAAAAAACCCAATTTAAGCAAATAATTTAGGTTTCAAAATTTGCAAAACCCAATTTTGTAACGTAATCAAGTCTTTTAAGCCCAAATAATAAAACCGAAAAACAATATTTGTAAAGTTTATTTAGAAATTTTAATTTTTTGAATGAAATACAGAAAAAATCATCAAAAAACCCAATTTAAGCAAATAATTTAGGTTTCAAAATTTACAAAACCTAATTTTGTAATGCAATCAAGTCTTTTAAACCCAAATATTGAAACCAAAAGTTGATATTTGCTAAGATTATTTAACAATCTTGATTTGTTTTAAGAATTATGAAAAAAATTGATTAAAAAACCCAATTTAAGTAAATAAAAAAACTTTTGAATTTGAAAAACCTATTTTTGTAATGTAATCAAGTCTTGTAAACTCAAATATTAAAACCGGAAGTTGTTATGTGGTAGGATAAATTAGCAATCTTGATTTTTTGAATAAAATTAAGAAAAAATCATTAAAAAACTCAATTTAAGCAAATAATTATGGTTTCAAAATTTGAAAAACTCAGTTTTGTAATATAATTAAGTCATTTAAACCCAAATATTAAAACTGGAAGTTGATATTTGTTAGCATTTTATAACAATTTTGATTTTTTGTATAAAATATTAAAAAAATCATCAAGAAAAACAAAATTTAGGCAAATAATTTAGGTTTCAAAATTTGAAAAACCTATTTTTGAAATGTAATTAAGTCTTTTAAACTCTTATATTAAAACCGGAAGTTGATATGTGGTTGGATAATTTAGCAATCTTGATTTTTTCAATAAAATTAAGAAAAAACCCTAATTAAGCAAATAATTATGTTTTCAAAATTTGTAAAACTCAATTTTGTATAGTAATTAAGTCTTTTAAATCCAAATATTAAAACCAAAAGTCGATATTTGTTAAGATTATTTAGAAATTTTAAATTTTTGAACAAAATAAGAAAAAAAACATCAAAAAACCCAATTTAAACAAATAATTTAGGTTCCAAAATTTTTCAAAACCCAATTTTGTAATGTATTTAACTCTTTTAAATCTAAATATTTAAACCGGAAATTGATATTTGTTAAGATTATTCAGCAATCTTGATTTTTTGAATAAAATAAGAAAAAAATCATCAAAAACCCCAATTTAAGCAAATAATTTAGGTTTCAAAATTTGCAAAACCCAATTTTATAGTGAAATTAAGTCTTTTAATAATAAATAATTAAATCTAAAGTTGATATCTGGTACAATTAATTAACAATCTTGATTTTTTTATAAAATAATAATCAAATCTGCAAAAAACCCATTTTAAGCAAATAATTAGGGTTTCAAAATTTACAAAACCCAATTTTGTAATGCAATCAAGTCTTTTAAACCCTAATATTTAAACCAAAAGTTTATATTTGCTATATAAGATTATTTAACAATCTTGATTTGTTTTAAGAATTATAAAAAAAATTGATAAAAAAACCCAATTTAAGTAAATAATAAATCTTTTGAATTTGAAAACCCAATTTTTTTATGTAATCAAGTCTTTTAAACCCAAATATTAAAACCGGATGTTGATATGTGTAAAGATAATTAGGCAATCTTGATTTTTTGAATAAATATGGAAAAAATCATTATAAAACCCAATTTAAACAAATAATTATGGTTTCAAAACTTGCAAAACCCAACTTTATATTGTATTTAAGTCTTTTAAACCCAAATATTAAAACTAAAAGTTTTTATTTAATAGGATTATTTAGCAATCTTGATTTTTTAAATAAAATAAGGAAAAAATTATTAAAAAACCCAAGTTATGCAAATAATTTAGATTTTAAAATTTTGCAAAACTCAATTTTGTAATGCATTTAACTCTTTTAAACCCAAATATTAAAACCGGAAGTTGATATGTGGTTGAATAATTTAGCAATCTTGATTTTTTGAATGAAATTAAGAAAAAATCATCAAAAATCCCAATTTAAGCAAATAATTTAGATTTAAAAACTTGCAAAATCTATTTTTATAATGTTATCAAGTCTTTTAAACCCAAATATTAAAACCAGAAGTTGATATGTGGTAGGATAATTTAGCAATCTTGATTTTTTGAATGAAATTAAGAAAAAATCATTAAAAAACCCAATTTAAGCAAATAATTATGGTTTCAAAATTTGAAAAACTCAATTTTGTAATATAATTAAGTCATTTGAATCGAAATATTAAAACTGGAAGTTGATATATGATAGCATTTTTTAACAATTTTGATTTTTTGAACAAAATATAGAAAAAATCATCAAAAAACCCAATTTAGGCAAATATTTTAGGTTTCAAAATTTGCAAAACCCATTTTTGTAATGTGAACAACTCTTTTAAACCCAAATATTGAAACCGGAAGTTGATATGTGGTTGGATAATTTAGCAATCTTGGTTTTTTGAATAAAATTAAGAAAAAACCCAAATTAAGCAAATAATTATGTTTTCAAAATTTGTAAAACTCAATTTTGTATAGTAATTAAGTCTTTTAAATCCAAATATTAAAACCGAAAGTCAATATTTGTTAAGATTATTTAGAAATTTTAATTTTTTGAACAAAAAAAGAAAAAAAACATCAAAAAACCCAATTTAAACAAATATTTTAGGTTCCAAAATTTTACAAAACCCAATTCTGTAATGTATTTAACTCTTTTAAATCTAAATATTTAAACCGGAAATTGATATTTGTTAAGATTATTTAGCAATCTTGATTTTTTGAATAAAATTAAGAAAAAATCATTAAAAAACCCAATTTAAGCAAATAATTTAGGTTTCAAAATTTGAAAAACCCAACTTTATAGTAAAATTAAGTCTTTTAATAATAAATATTATAATCTGAAGTTGATATCTGGTACGATTATTTAGCAATCTTGATTTTTTTATAAAATAATAATCAAATCTTCAAAAAACCCAATTTAAACAAATAATTTAGGTTTCAAAATTTGCAAAACCCAATTTTGTAATGCATTCAAGTCTTTTAAACCCAAATATTTATACCAAAAGTTGATATTTGCTAAGATTATTTAACAATCTTGATTTGTTTTAAGAATTATGAAAAAAATTGATTAAAAACCCAATTTAAGTAAATAAAAAAACTTTTGAATTCGAAAAACCTATATTTGTAATGTAATCAAGTCTTTTAAAACCAAATATTAAAACTGGAAGTTGATATGTGGTAGGATAATTTAGCAATCTTGATTTTTTGAATGAAATTAAGAAAAAATTATTAAAAAACCCAATTTAAGCAAATAAATATAGTTTCAAATTTGAAAAACTCAATTTTGTAATATAATTAAGTCATTTAAACCCAAATATTAAAACTGAAAGCTGATATTTGTTAGCATTTTTTACCAATTTTGATTTTTTGAATAAATTTTATAAAAAATCATCAAAAAAACCCAATTTAGGCAAATAATTTAGGTTTTAAAATTTGCAGAACCTATTTTTGTAATGTAATTTAGTCTTTTAAACCCAAATATTAAAACCGGAAGTTGATATGTGGTAGGATAATTTAGCAATCTTGATTTTTTGAATGAAATTAAGAAAAAATCCTTAAAAAACCCAATTTAAGCAAATAATTATGGTTTCAAAATTTGCAAAACCCAATTTTGTAACGTAATCATGTCTTTTAAACCCAAATACTAAAACCAAAAAACAATATTTGTTAAGATTATTTAGAAATTTTAATTTTTTGAATGAAATAAAAAAAAAAAAAATTAAAAAAACCTAATTTACGCAAATAACTATGGTTTCAAAATTTGCAAAACCTATTTTTGTAATGTAATCAAGTTTTTTAAACCCAAATAATAAAACCTGAAATTGATATGTGGTTGAATAATTTAGCAATGTTGATTTTTTGAATGAAATTAAGAAAAAAATATTAAAAACCCAATTTAAGCAAATAATTATGATTTCAAAATTTGCAAAACTTATTTTTGTAATGTAATCAAGTCTTTTAAACCCAAATATTAAAACCGGAAGTTGATATGTGATAGGATAATTTAGCAATTTTGATATTTTGAATGAAATTAAGAAAAAAACATCAAAAAACCCAATTTAAGCAAATAATTTATATTTCAAAATTTGCAAAACCTAAATTTGTAATGTAAACAAGTGTTTTAAACCCAATTTTTAAAACCAAAAGTCGATATTTCCTAAAATAATTTAACAATCTTTATTTTTTAAATGAATATTGAAAAAATCATCAAAAAACCCAATTTAAGCAAATAATTTAGGTTCCAAAATTTTGCAAAACCCAATTTTATAATGTATTTAACTCTTTTAAACCCAAATATTTAAACCGGAAATTGACATTTGTTAATATTATTTAGCAATCTTGATTTTTTGAATAAAATTAAGAAAAAATCATTAAAAAACCCAGTTTAAGCAAATAATTTAGATTTCAAAATTTGCAAAACCTAATTTTGTAATGTAAACAAAACTTTTAAATTTAAGTATTAAAACAGGAAATCAAGATTTGTCAAGATTATTTAGAAAATTTAATTTTTTGAATAAAATAAAAAAAAAAACATCAAAAAACCTAATTTAAGCAAATAATTTAGGTTTTAAAATTTTGCAAAACCTAATTTTGTAATGTAAACAAGTTTTTAAATCTAAATATTAAAACCGGAAGTCAATATTTCTTAAGATTATCTAAAAATTTTAATTTTTTGAATGAAATAAGTAAAAAAACATCAAAAAACCTAATTTACGCAAATAATTTAGGTTTCAAAATTTTGCAAAACCCAATTTTGTAATGTATTTAACTCTTTTAAACCAAAATATTGAAACCGGAAGTTGATATGTGGTTGGATAATTTAGCAATCTTGATATTTTGAATGAAATTAAGATAAAATCATTTAAAAACCCAATTTAAGCAAATAAATAAGGTTTGAAAATTTGCAAAACATAATTTTGTAATGTAAACAAGTTTTTTAAATCTAAATATTGAAATCGAAAATCAATATTTGTTAAGACTATTTAAAAAATTTAATCTTTTAAATGAAATAAGAAAAAAAACATCAAAAAACCCAATTTAAGCAAATAATTAAGGTTTTAAAATTTGCAAAACTCAATTTTGTAATAGAATGAAATCTTCTAAACCCAAATAATAAAACCGGAAGTTGATATGTGGTTGGATAATTTAGCAATCTTGATTTCTTGAATAAAATTAAGAATTTTTTTTTAAAAACCCCAATTTAGGCAAATAATTATGGTTTTAAAATTTGAAAAACCCAATTCTGTAATGAACTGTAGTTTTTTACACCCAAATATTAATACTAGAAATCAATATTTGTTAAGATTATTTAGAAATTTTAATTTTTTGAATAAAATAAGAATAAAACATCAAAAAACTCAATTTTTAGGTAATAATTATAGTTTTAAAATTTGCAAAACTTAATTTTAAAATGTAAACAAGTCTTTTAAACCCAAATATTAAAACCGGAAGTTGATATTTGTAAAAACTTTTTAGCAATTTTGATTTAGCTCTGAAAGTTAATTTCAAAGTTTAATTAATTCTTAATAAGCTACAATTTCTAAAATAATTTGATTATAAATTTGTAATTTTCTGAAATTGTACTTAAATCAACCTTTATTAAAGTGTTATTTCTAGAAATCAAATAATACATTTATTTATACTTCAAAATTAACCTCAAACTTAACAATTTTATCAATTCTTAATTGGAGCACTCAACGAGCTACAATTTGCAAAATAATTTGATTACAAATCTAAAATTGTATTAACTCTTATGAAGGTGATATTTTTAGAAAAAAAAAATTTCATTCCTCAAAATTTCAAAATAATGATTATAATATTTTGAAATTTACTTACATCAGCTTATTGCAGAATTAGATTCGATGATTGTTACTTTATTAGCATTTAAATGTATAGTATACAGTCCGCATTGGTGGCTATTTGTGTAAATAGAACGATTATCATAGTTAGGACTTGATTTACGACACTAAGACAAGATGGCTAATCTCTGTGACGTTACAAATTGTTGGCAATTTATTTGATTTGATAATTGCTTGAAACAATTTAAACAATAATTAATTGTTTAAATCAATAATACCCATTTTAGTAATAAATAAAATATAAAAAAACGTGAGAAGGGTCAGGGAGATAAATACTTTGAAAAAGAACGGACTATAGAAAAGGTGATAATAAAATTTCTTTTACCTTCGACGGTGAATTTGCCATTCCACGCGCAGCACATAAAATAGAATATAAAACAAAACACACTTCTTTTTTTAAACAATGCCATTTCTATTCAGCACCACATTTGTTATTTGCGACACTACGTTTCGTCCTCACTGCCGCCTGCCCGCAGTTAAGCCATCATGTAGGTCACGAAATTAAACAATTGAACGGTGCGGTACTAGTGTTTTGTACTGTGGTAGGGCCCCCCATAATATCATATTATTATTGAATGACCTTGACCGTTTCTTTAATAAGGATTTTTTTTTAAGATGGCCCCTTTTGTTACACACAATTGCGTCACATGTTTTGCATTTATTGGATGAATTGGATGCATTGCAAATTTAAATGGGGCCGGATTCGGTAACGCAATTAGGTTGATGGCTTCGCGGAATTAAGATTTTCAATTGGTGATATTGGTTGATTTATTGTTGCGTGTTTTATCAATTAGGTGACTGATATGATTTATATAAATCTTCATGCGAGCACATTTTTGAACATCGCATCGCATAGTTAATTAACTAATGAAAGCTGTTTTAATTGGCACAAATTGTATGTACTGTGATATACAGAGTCTTTATTGAATTAGGAAAATTACTGCAAAGTGAAAAAAGTGTAAAAAACTCGTTTATTTTGGAAAAATAAAAAAAAAAAAATTATAAAATTTTTTAAGCAGAATTAAATTTTCTATAAATTTTATAAAAATAATTTTTTGGAATTTTTAGTGTCATATTTTAATTTTTTCAAATTTTATCAAAAAATTGTTTGTTATCAAGAAAATTGCTTATTCTCACATTTGTTGCGATTCAGCTGTTTTTAATGTGACAGATTGAATGACAGTTGTCACTAATACGTCAGAAGTGGGCATAATAACAAATGGGCGGGAACAAAGTTTATAAATATAAGGCCGGTGGTTTGATACAGTGTTCCTGCCCACCCGCCCAAGTGTTTGATATCATGAAATTTTGCTTACTCTTACTATTATTGCATTTCTGCTGTTTATAATGTGACAAATTGATTGACATTTGTCACTAATACGTCAAAGGTGGGTACAATAACAAATTTCTTAATAACTAATATTTGGGCGGGTGGGCGGGAACACAGTTTATAAATATTGGGCCGGTGGTTTGATACAGTGTTCCCGCCCACCCGCCCAAGTGTTTGTTATCAAGCAATTTGTTTATTCTCAAATTTGTTGCATTTCAGCTGTTTTTAATGTGACACATTGAGTGACAGTTGTCACTAATACGTCATAGGTGGGTATAATAACAAATTTCTTGCTAGCTATCACTTGGGCGGGTGGGCGGGAACACAGTTTATTAATATTGGGCCGGTGATTGGATATAGTATTCCCGCCTAGCTGCCCAAGTGTTAGTTATCAAAAAATTTGTTTATTCTCACACTTGTTGCGATACTGCTGTTTTTAATGTGACAGATTAAGTGACAGTTATTACTAATATGTCAGAGGTGAGTACAACAACAAATTTCTTGCTAGCTATCACTTGGACGAATGGGCGGGAGCATAGTTTATAATTATTGAGTCGGTGATTTGATACAATGTTCCCGCCCACCCGCCCAAGTGTTTGACATCAAGAAATTTGCTTACTTTCACTATTATTGCATTTCTGCTGTTTATAATGTGACAAATTGATTGACATTTGTCACAAATACGTCAGAGGTGGGTACAATAACAATTTTCTTGATAATTAACACTTGGGCGGGTGACCCAAACACATTTCTATGCTCGGAACAAATTTTTCTTTTATAGTAAACATTTTAAACCAATTTTTGAAAGGTCACTCAATTTGTACTTTAAATATTTTTAAAAATTTCAACTTTTACATCAATTTTGTCATTCCCCCAACATGTTTCTATGCTCCAAATATTTTCTTCCTAAGTAATAGCCATTTAGACTAATTTTTGAAGCACCAAAGATTAGAAAATTATTTGAGCAAACCATTTGTATTAATCAAATAATAATTAAAGAGTTCTTCTTTTCTGCAAGTGTTAGACGTTTTTTAGTCAAAGAAACAGGTGATATTCAATCTATTAATGACTAATACTTCAGTGAAGGTAAAAGTTACTCCAGATTCGGATAGATTAAATCAAAATGCCTACATAACCGCACAATTTCTTTTATTAAAAACTAGAAGTGTTGGAAGTCTCTTGGTTCAAGAATTTGTTTTAAAAAAATTGAAATTTATTTCTCTTTGATGATCCTGAGCTGTTAAAAATATTCTTAGAATGTTCTAAAGTGCAAAAAAAATTCTGAACTGCCTAAAATGTTACTAAACTGTTCAAAATGTTTCTGAAATGTTCTAAAGTGCAAAAAATGTTTCTAAATTAAAATTCCTAAAATGTTCTAAAGTGTAAAACATTATTTCTGAAATGTCAAAAATGTTCCTTGGACGTTCTAAAGTGTAAAAAATGTTTTTGAACTGTCAGTAATGTTCTTATACAATCAATAAATATTCTGGATGTTGGTGAAATGCTATTAAGTGCAAAGCATGTTCTTGAACTGTCTGTTATGTTCTTAAACTTTCAACAAATTTTCTAAATGATTTTAAGAGCTTAAAATGTTCTTAAACTGTCAGTAATAATCCTAAACTTTTAAAAAATCTATTAAATAATCTTGAAAAGCTCTAAAATGTTTTAAAACTGTTCAAAATATTCCAAAAATTTTCTTAAGTGTAAAACAATATTTTTTAAATGTCAAAAATGTTTCTCAAACGTTCTTAAGTGTAAACAAATTCAGTATTGTTCCCAAACTTTTAAAATAAACATTTTAAATTATTCAAAAATGATCTAAAGTGCAACAAAAATTTCAAAACTGTTCAAACATTCCAAAAAAATTTTTAAGTGTGAAACAATAATTTTAAAATGTCAGAAAAGTTTTTCAGATTTTCTAAAGTGCAAAAAATGTTCTTAATCTACCAGTGTTGTTTCCAAATTTTCAATAAACATTTTGAAAGATCCAGAAATGTTTTAAAATGCAGAAAATGTTCCTAAACTGTTCAAAATGTTCCTAAAATGTTTTAAAATGTAAAAAAATTTTCAAGAAATGTCAAAAATGTTCCTTACTGCAAAAAATGTAATGTTCAATAAATTTTCTGAATGTTCCTAAAATGTTCTAAAGTGCAAAAAATGTTTCTAAGCTGTACAAAATGTTCCTAAAATGTTGTTAAATGTAAAACAATATTTTAAATGTGAAAAATGTTCTTCAGACGTTTTATAAAGTGCAAAAATGTTCTAGAACTGTCAGTTATGTTCCTAAACTTTCAATAAACTTTCTGAATGATTCTGAAATGTTCTAAAAATCAAATAATGTTCCTAAACTATTTAAAATGTTTCTGAAATGTTTTAAAAATTACAAAAAAAAAAACTTGAACTGACAGTAATAATCCTAAAAGTACAATTTTTTTTTTCTAAAATGTGCAAAATATGTTCTTAAACTGTTGAAATTATTCTTGAAATGTTCTAAAGTGTAAATTTGGTATTCTTAAAATGTCATAAATGCTTTCTCAAATTTGATAAAGTTCTAAATGTTCTTGAAATGTTCACAGATTATTCCTAAATTATTCAAAATATTCTAAACTAAAAAAAAATGTTGCGAAAATGTTCTTTAAACTTTCTAAAGTGCAAAACATGTTTTTGAACTGTCAGTAATGTTTTTAAAGTTGAAAAAAATATTCTGAATGTTCCTGAAATGTTCTAACATGCAATTTTTAAAATGTCAGAAAAATGTTCTAAAAAGCAAAAAAAATGTTCTTAAACTGTCAGTTATGTTCCCAAAAACTCAATAAATGTTTTAGATGTTCCTGAGATGATCTAATGGGTAGAAAATGTTTTTAAAATGTCAGTAATGTTTTTTAACGTTCAATTAATGTTTTGAATGTTTGCAAAATATGTTCTTGAACTGTCAATAATGTTCTTAAACGTTTAATAATTATTCTGATTATTCCTGAAAGGTTCTAAAGTTTCTAAACTCTTAAAAATGTTCCTGAAATGTATTAAAACGTAAAAAATGTTTCTAAATTGTCAAAAATGTTTCTCAGACGATCTAAAGAGCAAATGATGTTCTTAGACGGTCAGTAATCTTTCTAAAAATTTAATAACTAATCTGATGTCCTTAAAATGTTCCTGAAATGTTCTAAAAATATTCCTGAAATGTTTTAAAAATGTTCCTAAACTGTTCAAAATATTCCAAAAATGTTCTAAATTGTAAAAAAATGTTTCTGAAATATTAAAAATGTTTTTCAGACGTTTTAGAGTGCAAAAAATGTTTTGAATTGTCAGTAATGTTCCTTAAAGTATAATAAACATTCTGGGTGTTTAAGAAACGTTGTAAAATGTTATCAAACTGTAAGAAATGTTCCTCAAAGTTTTGAATGTTTTTAAAATCTTCAAAAGTGCAAAAAAATTTAAAAATTAGAAGAACAAATGTTCTAAAAAGCAAAAAATGTTCCTAAACTGTTCAAATTATTTCTGAAATGTTTTAAACTGTAAAAGAATATTTCAAAATTATTCCTATGACATTCTAACGTGCAAAAACATGTTTTTAAACTGTCATTAATTTTTCTAAACGATTAATAATTTGCTCAGGATGTTCCAGAAAAGTTCTAAAATTAAAAAAAAGCTTTAAATGTTCTAAAATGTAAAACAAAACTTTGAATTGTCAATAATGTTTTTCAGACGTTCTAAAGTGCAAAAAATTGTTCTTGAACTATCAGATATGTTTCTGAACGCTCAATCAATATTCTGTATGATTCTAAAATGTACTAAAGTCCACAAAATATTTCTAAACTGTTTAATTCACACCACCCGCAACACACAACAACACCTGTGAAAAGAAAAAAAAAACTGATGATGGCCTAACCGCCGAAACCGGTCTAAATATATAAAAATAAAACCAGCACAATAAAGTATAAAAGTTTTATTAAAATACCCTAACCTCAATTGTTTAAATCACTCCAAAAATGTTCTTAATTAAAAAACAATATTTTTAAAACGTTTCTTAGACGTTCAGAAATGTAAAAAATGTTCTTGAACTGTCAGTTATGTTTTTAAACGTTCAATAAATATTCTGAATGTTTTAAAAATATTCTAAAGTTCAAAAAATGTTCCTAAAGTATTCAAAATATATCTAAAATGTTCTAAAATTTAAAACAATATTTTTAAAAAGTCAAAAATGTTTTTCAAGCGTTCTAAAGTGCACAATAAAATTTTGGCTTGTCAGTAATGTTCCTAAACGTATATTAAATAATCCTAAAATGTTCCAAAGTGCAAAGCATGTTCTTAAACGTTTTATAAATGTTCTGAATGTTCCAATGTGCAAAATATGTTTTTAAATTGTACAAAGTATTTCTAAAATGTCCCAGCCCACCCGTTTAATTGATAGTTATCAAGAAGTTAAGAAGTTTGTAATTAAACCCGCCTTTGACGTATAAGTGGCAACTGTCATTCAATCTGTCACATTAAAAACAGTAGAAATTCAACAAGTGTAAGAAGAAGCAAATTTCTTGATAACAAACATTTGGGCAGGTGGGCGGGAACAATGTATTAAACCACCGGCCCAATATTTATAAACTGTGTTCCCGCCCACCCGCCCAAATGTTAGTTATGAAGAAATTTGTTATTATACCCACCTCTGACGGATCAGTGACAACTGTCACTCAATCTGTCACATTAGAAACAGCAGAAACGCAACAAGTGTGACAATAAGCAAATTTCTTGATAACAAACACTTGGGCGGGTCGGCGGAAACAATGTATTAAACCACCGGCCCAATATTTATAAATTGTATTCCCGCCCACCCGCCCAAGTGATAACTAGCAAGAAATTTGTTATTATACCCACCTATGACGTATTAGTGACAACTGTCACTCAATGTGTCACATTAAAAACAGCAGAAATGCAACAAATTTGAGAATAAACCAATTGCTTGATAACAAACACTTAAGCAGGTGGGCGGAAACACTGTACCAAACCACCGGCCCAATATTTATAAACTTTGTTCCCGCCCACCCTCCCAAGTGTTAATTATCATGAAATTTTATATTGAACTCACCTGTGACGTATTAATAACAACTGTCACTTAATCTGTTACATTAAAAACAACAGTAACGCAACAAGTGTGAGAATAAACAAATTGCTTGATAACAAACACTTGGGCGGGTGGGCGGGAACACTGTATCAAACCACCGGCCCAATATTTATAAACTGTGTTCCCGCCCACCCGCCCAAATGTTAGTTATCAAGCAATTTGTTTATTCTCACACTTGTTGCGTTACTGCTGTTTATAATGTGACAGATTAAGTGACAACAACTGTCTAATATGTCAGAGGTGGGTACAATAACAAATTTCTTGCTAGCTATCACTTGGGCGAGTGGACGGGAACACAGTTTATAGTTATTGGGCCGATGCTTTGATACAATGTTCCCGCCCACCCGCCCAAATGTTTGTTATCAAAAAAATTGCTTCTTCTCATTTTCGTTGCGTTTTTGCTGTTTAAAATGTGACAGATTAAATGACAGTTTTCACTAAAACGTCAGAGGTAGGCACAATGACAATCTTTTTAATAACTAACGCTTGGGCGGGTGGGCGGCAACACATTTTATAATTATTGAGCCGGTGGTTTAATATAGTGTTCCCGCCCACCCACCCAAGTGTTTGTTATCAAGCAATTTGTATATTCTCACACTTCTTGCGTTACTGCAGTTTTTAATGTGACAGATTAAGTGACAGTTGTTACTTATACGTCATAGGTGAATTTAATATTAAATGTCTTGATATTTAACACTTGGGCGGGTGGGCGGGAACAAACTTTATAAATATTGGGCCGGTAGTTTGGTACAGTGTTTCCGCCCACCCGCTTAAGTGTTTGTTATTAAGCAATTTGTTTATTCTCAAATTTGTTGCATTTCTGCTGTTTTTAATGTGACACATTGAGTGACAGTTGTCACTAATACGTCATAGGTGGGTATAATAACAAATTTCTTGCTAGTTATCACTTGGGCGGGTGGGCGGGAACACAGTTTATAAATATTGGGGCGGTGGTTGGATATAGTGTTCCCGCCCATCCGCCCAATTGATTGTTATCAAAAAATTTGTATATTTTCACAATTGTTGTGTTTTGTCAGAAGATCGCATAATAACAAATTTCTTGCTAGCTATTACTTGGGCGGGTGGGCGAAAACACAATTTATAATTATTGAGCCGGTGGTTTGATACAATGTTTCCGCCCACCCGCCCAAATGTTTGTTATTAAGAAACTTGTTTCTTCTCACACTTGTTGCGTTTCTGCTATTTCAAACGTGACATATTAAATGACAGTTTTCACAAATACGTCAGACGTGGACACAATAGCAATCTTCTTCATAACTCACACTTGGGCGGGTGGGCGGGAACACAGTTTATAAATATTAAGCTGGTGGTTTAATACAGTGTTCCCACCCACCCGCCCAATTGTTTGTTATCAAAATATTTGCTTATTCTCACACTTTTTACGTTTCTGTTGATTTTAATGTGACAGATTGAATGACAGTTGTCACTAATACGTCAGAGGTGGGTATGATAACTAACACTTGGGTGGGCGGGCGGGAACACAGTTTATAATTATTTGGCCGGTGGTTTGATACAATGTTCCCGCCCACCCGCTCAAATGTTTGTTATCAAGAAAATTGCTTCTTCTCACATTTGTTGCGTTTCTGCTATTTTAAATGTGACAGATTAAATGACAGTTTTCACTAAAACGTCAGAGGTGGGTACAATAGCAATTTTCTTGATAACTAACACTTGGGCGGGTGGGCGGGAACACAGTTTATAAATATTGGGCCGGTGGTTTGATACATTGTTCCCGCCCACCCGCCCAAGTGTTTGTTATCAAGAAATTTGCTTATTCTCACATTTGTTGCGTTTTTGCTATTTTAAATGTGACAGATTAAATGACAGTTAGTTGACACTAATACGTCAGAGGTGGGTATAATAACAATTTTTTTGATAATTAACACTTGGGTGGGTGGGCGGGAACACAGTTTATAAATATTGGGCCGATGGTTTAATACATTGTTCCCGCCCACCCGCCCAAATGTTGGTTATCAAGAAATTTGCTTATTCTCACACTTGTTGCATTTCTGCTGTTTTTAATGTGACAGATTGAATGACAGTTGTCACTTATACGTCAAAGATGGGTTTAATTACAACCTTCTTGATAACTATCAATTGGGCGAGTGGGCGAGGATTTTTTAGAAATACTTTGAACAATTTAAAAATATATTTTGCAATTTGGAACATTTCAAGAACATTCAGAACATTTATAAAACGTTTAAGAACATGCTTTGCTCTTTAAAACATTTTAGGAATATTAAATATACGTTCAGGAACATTACTGACAAGTCAAAAATTTCTTGTGCACTTTAAAACGCTTGTTAATCTTTTTTGATTTTTCAAAAATATTGTTTTAAATTTTAGAACATTTTAGATATATTTTGAATACATTAGGAACATTTTTTGAACTTTCGAATATATTAAAAACATTCAGAATATTTATTGAATGTTCAAGAACATAACTGACAGTTCAAGAAAATTTTTTGCACTTCTGAACGTCTAAGAAATATTGTTTTTTATTTAACAACATTTTTGGAGTGATTTAAACAGTTTAGAAATATTTTTTGGACTTTAGAACATTTTAGAATTATACAGAATATTGATTGAGCGTTCAGAAACATTTTTCATAGTTCAAGAACAATTTTTTGCACTTTATAACCTCTGAAAATCATTTTTGACAATTCAAAATTTTGTTTTACATTTTAGAACATTTTAGAACCATTTTAGAACTGTTTTTTAATTTTAGAACATTTCAGGAACATTTAGAGCAATTATTTAACGTTTAGAAACATTAATGACAGTTTGAAAACATGTTTTTGCACGTTAGAATGTCTTAGGAATAATTTTGAAATATTCTTTCACAGTTTAAAACATTTCAGAAATAATTTTAACAGTTTAGGAACATTTTTTGCTTTATAGAACATTTGTTCTTTTAATTTTTAACATTTTTTGCACTTTTAAAGATTTTAAAAACATTCAAAACTTTTAGGAACATTACTGACAGTTTGAAAACATTTTACAACGTTTCTTAAACACCCAGAATGTTTATTATACTTTAAGGAACATAACTGACAATTCAAAACATTTTTTGCACTCTAAAACGTCTGAAAAACATTTTTAATATTTTACACTTTAGAACATTTTTGGAATATTTTGAACAGTTTAGAAACAATTTTAGAACATTTCAGGAATATTTTTAGAACATTTTAGGAACATTTTAAAGACATCAGAATATTTATTGAATTTTTAGAAACATTACTGAAACATTTTTGACAATTCAGAAACATTTTTTATATTTTAAAACATTTCAGGAACATTTTGAAAAGTTTAGAAACTTTTTTTGCATTTTAGAATAATTATTAAACGTTTAAGAACATTACTGACATTTCAAAAACATATTTTGCAAACATTGAAAACATTAATTGAACGTTAAAAAACATTACTGACATTTTAAAAACATTTTCTACCCATTAGATCATCTCAGGAACATCTAAAACATTTATTGAGTTTTTAGGAACATAACTGACAGTTTAAGAACATGTTTTGCTCTTTAGAACATTTCATAACGTTTATTGAATATTTAGAAACATTACTGACATTTCAAAAATTGCATGTTAGAACATTCAGAATATATTTTTGAACTTTGAAGAACATCACTGACAGTTCAAAAATATTTTTTGCACTTTAAAAAGTTTAAGGAACATTTTTGCAACATCTTTTTTTAGTTTAGAATATTTTGAATAGTTTAGGAACAATTTTTGAACATTTCAGGAATATTCAGAATATTTATCAAATTTTTAAGAACATTACTGACAGTTTAAAAACATGTTTTGCATTTTAGAACATTTGAGAAACATTTTTGACATTTTAGGAATACTGGATTTACACTTTAGAACATTTCAGAAATAATTTAAACAGTTTAGGAACATATTTTGCACATTTTAGAAAAAAAAAATTGTACTTTTAAGAATATTACTGTCAGTTCAAGTTTTTTTTTGTAATTTTTAAAACATCTCAGAAACATTTTAAATAGTTTAGGAACATTATTTGATTTTTAGAACATTTCAGAATTATTCAGAAAGTTTATTGAAAGTTTAGAAACAAAACTGACAGTTCTAGAACATTTTTGCACTTTATAAACGTCTGCAGAACATTTTACACATTTAAATAATATTGTTTTACAATTAACAACATTTTAGGAACATTTTGTACATCTTAGAAACATTTTTTGCACTTTCAGGAACATTCAGAAAATTTATTGAACATTACTGACAAGAACATTCTTTGCAGTTAGGAACATTTTTGACATTTCTTGAATATTTTTTTACATTTTAAAACATTTTGAACAGTTTAGGAACATTTTCTGCATTTTTAATCATTTCTGGATCTTTCAAAATGTTTATTGAAAATTTGAAAACATCACTGGTAGATCAAGAACATTTTTTGCACTTTAGAAAATCTGAAAAACTTTTCTGACATTTTAACATTATTGTTTTACACTTAAAATTTTTTTTGGAATATTTGGAACAGTTTTGATACATTTGTTGCCTTTTAGATCATTTTTGAATCATTTAAAATGTTTATTTTAAAAGTTTAGGAACATTACTGAATTTGTTTGCACTTAAGAACGTTTGAGAAATTTTTTTGACTTTTAAAAAATATTGTTTTTCACTTAAGAAAATTTTTGGAATATTTTGAACAGTTTTAAAACATTTAGAACTTTTCAAGATTATTTAATGGATTTTTTAAAAGTTGAGGATTATTACTGACAGTTTAAGAACATTTTAAGCTCTTAAAATCATTTAGAAAATTTGTTGAAAGTTTACGAACATAACAGACAGATCAAGAACATGCTTTGCACTTAAAGCATTTCAGCAACATTCAGAATATTTATTGAACGTATAAGAACGTTACAAAAACATTTAGAGCTTCCATGGAACATTTTTGACATTTCAGAAATAATGTTTTACACTTTAGAACATTTTAGGAATTTTAATTTAGAAACATTTTTTGCACTTTAGAACATTTCAAAAACATTTTGAACAGTTTAGCAACATTTTAGGCACTTCAGAATTTTTTTTTGCACTTTAGAACATTCTAAGAATATTTTTAACAGCTCAGGATCAACAAAAAGCAAAAATTTTCAATTTCTTTAAAGCAAATTTTTGAACCAAGAGACTTCCAACACTTCCAATTTTTGATAAAAAAATTTGGGCGGTTATGTGGGCATTTTGATTTAAACTATCTGAATCTGGAATAACTTTTACCTTCACTGAAGTATTAGTCATCAATAGATTGAATATCATCTTCTTTTTGACTAAAAAACGTCTAAGTCTTGCAGAAAAGAAAAACTTTTTAATTATTATTTGATTAATACAAATGGTTTGCTCAAATTATTTTCTATTAATCTTTGGTGCTTCAAAAATTAGTCTAAATGGCTATTACTTAGGAAGACAATATTTCTAGCATAGAAACATGTTGGGGTAATGATAAAATTAATGTAAAAATTGAAATTTTTAAAAATATTTAAAGTACAAATTGAGTGACCTTTCAAAAATTGGTTTAAAATGTTTACTATAAAAGAAAAATTTGTTCCAAGCATAGAAATGTGTTTGGGTCATAACAAAATTAAAGCAAAAGTTAATTTTTTTTAAAACAATTAAAGTCCAAATTAATTGGTGCTTCTAAAATGAGTCCAAAATAGACAATACTAAGGAAAAGGTTATTTTAAGCATGGAATAGTGTTTGGGTAATAAGAAAATTAAAGCAATAATTATATTTTTCTAAAAAAATTAAAGTCCGGGTTAAATGGTGCTTCTAAAATGAGTTCAAAATAATAATTATTATAAAAGGAAATATTCCAAACAAAAAAACAGATTTGGGTAATCATAAAATTGATGTTTAATCTAAAAAAAGCAAAAATATTTAAAGTACAATCTAAACGGTGCTTCAAAAATTTGTTCAAAATAGTTGTTATTGAAGAAGAGAACAATTTAAGCACGGATATGGGTTTGGGTAACGATTAAATTGAAACACAAATTAA
Source organism: Tachinus rufipes (assembly GCA_963932245.1). Lineage (NCBI taxonomy): Eukaryota > Metazoa > Arthropoda > Insecta > Coleoptera > Staphylinidae > Tachinus > Tachinus rufipes. The sequence continues at coordinate 1,398,420 of OZ010743.1, read as the reverse complement.
AATTTTTAAAAACAATTAAAGTCCAAATTGATTGGTACTTCTAAAATAAGTCTAAAACAGACAATACCAAAGAAAAATTTATTTTAAGCATAGAATAGTGTTTGGGTAATAAGAAAATTAAAGCAAAAATTATATTTTTCTAAAAAAATTAAAGTCCGGGTTAAATGGTGCTTCTAAAATGAGTTCAAAATAATAATTATTATAAAAGGAAATATTCCAAACAAAAAAAACAGATTTGGGTAATCATAAAATTGATGTATAATCTAAAAAAAGCAAAAATATTTAAAGTACAATCTAAATGGTGCTTCAAAAATTTGTTCAAAATAGTTGTTATTGAAGAAGAGAACAATTCAAGCACGGATATGGGTTTGGGTATTGATTAAATTGAAACACAAATTAAAATTTTTGAAAACAATTAAAGTCCGAATTGATTGGTGCTTCTAAAATAAGTCCAAAACATACAATACCAAAGAAAAAGTTATTTTAAGCATGGAATAGTGTTTGGGTAATAAGAAAATTAAAGCAAAAGTTATATTTTTCTAAAATAATTAAAGTTCGAGTTGAATGGTGCTTCTAAAATGAGTTCACAATAATAATTTTTATAAAAGAAAATATTCCTAAAGAAGAAACAGGTTTGGGTGATAATAAAATTGATGTATAATCTAAAAAAAACAAAAATGTTTAAAGTACAATCTAAATGGTGCTTCAAAAATTTGTTCAAAATAAATGTTATTAAAGAAGAGAACAATTTAAGCACGGATATAGGTTTGGGTAACGATTAAATTGAAACACAAATTAAAATGTTTAAAAACAATTAAAGTCCGAATTGATTGGTGCTTCTAAAATGAGTCCAAAATAGACAATACTAAGGAAAAAGTTCTTTGAAGCATGAAATAGTGTTTGGGTAATAAGAAAATTAAAGCAAAAGTTATATTAAAAAAAAAAAAAATTAAAGTCCGAGTTGAATGGTGTTTCTAAAATGAGTTCAAAATAACTATTATTATAAAAGAAAGTATTCCAAACAATGAAACAGATTTGGGTAATGATGAAATTGATGTATAATCTAAAGAAACCAAAAATATTTAAAGTACAAATTAAATAGTGATTCAAAAATTTGTTCAAAATAGCTTTGATTATTTGAAAACATTTGAGAAACAAAATTAATAATTTAATTTTTTTAAATTGAGAAGATTATAAAAACACAATTGACATTTTAAAAATAAATTGATAGTTTTGTTGTTTATTTTATCAAATATTGTCAGTAATAGTGTAATTATTATTCATTCTAGTATGATGTTGTGTGTGATTTACAGTTTTAATGTGGATTATATAAGATCCATATAAATACACGTTAAGATATGATAATAAAGTATCATTTTCTTCTCTTCACTAATGCATTTACAACTTTGCATAAATAATATTCCTAACGAAAAGTTATTATCCGTGTCGCTGCATTGTGCTATTTAAAGAACATGAAGTTATAATACGTTCGGGAAACTCGTTTCGTATATATTTTTTTTCTCTTCATTCACTCTACTAAATATATATATGAAGTATATATGAAACGCTCGCGTCTGTTCAACAACATAACAATAAGCTCAATTTGAGAGTCGGGGCTCTTATTTTTCCACGCTGGAATTTATAAATGTCAACCGAACAAGGCGGACAACAATGCTCCGGCCACTACACACGTTTTTCTTTCAAGTTTTGTAATTTTTTTTTTCGTTTATTTTCTAATTTTGTTATATATGTAATCCTGGCGAGACGTAGGGTGGGTGGGAAAAAAGTTAATTCTCTACTCATACGAGGACAGTTTTCAACACAATAATACCATGTCAGGTTAAAACGTATTTAGTCTTACTTGTTGGAAAAGATTAGTTTTTCATTTTCAGTACGAGCTTATTGAGACATGATATGTTTGTTTCATACTTTAAAGACTTTAAAAGGAAATAAATCTTATTTACTTTAAGTGTATTTTATCGTATAACTAATTAAAATCAATTATATTTAATAATAATCAACCAAAAATACAATAAAATATTGTCCAGTAACTATTAAAATAAAAAAAAATCTTATTTTAACAAAAACTTTTGGAACAATTTTTGAAGCACTTAATTTTTTTTAGATACTTCTAATTTGTACTTAATTTTTTTCAATAACTAAACACATTTTTGGGTTTGGAATCACTGATTCTTTAAAAACTTAGCATTTACATCAATTTTGCCATTGCCCAAACTCATTTTTGTGCTTAGATTAATTTTTTTTTTAATGAAAACTATTTTGGACCAATTTTTAAAACACCAATTAATTTGTACTTCAAAGTTTTTGAAAAAATTAAACTTTTACATCAATTATGTCTATACCTAAATCAGTTTCCGTGCTTGGATTATTCTCTTCTTTGTTAACAATTATTTTGGACACATTTTTGAACCACCAATTAAATTGTACTTTAGTTGTTTTTAAATTTTTCAACTTACACATCAATTTTATCATTGCCCAAACCCATTTTTGTGTTTGGATTATTCTCTTCTTCAATAAGAACTATTTTGGACTAATTTTTGAAACACCAAACAATTTGTACTTTAGATATTTAAATAAAATTGTTTTTTTACATCAATTTTGTCATTGCTCAAACTCATTTCTATGTTTGGATTATTTTCATCTTTCTATATAACAATTTTGGATCAATTTTTGAAGCACCACGTAATTGGTATTTTAAATATTTTAATTTTTTTTAACGTATACATCAATTTTATTGTTGTTTAAATTTATTTCTGTGCTTGCAATATTTTTTTCTTCAACCAAACTATTTTAGACTAATTTTTGAAGCACTTTTTAGTTTGTACTTTAAATATTTTTAGTTTTTTTAGGTTATACATCAATTTTATCAATACCCAAATTAGTTTCTTTGTTTGGAATACTTCCTTTTATAATAATAGTTATTTTGAACTCATTTTAGAAGCATAATTCAATTCTTTTAGAAAAAAATTACTTTTGCTTTAATTTTCTTATTGCCCAAACACTATTTCATGCTGGAAATTTTTTTTTCTTAGTAGTATCAAGTTTGGATTCATTTTAAAGGTATCACTTAATTCAAACTTTAATTGTTTTTAAATATTTTAATTTGTGCTTCAATTTAATCATTACCCAAACCCATATCCACGCTTGAATTGTTTTCTTCTTGAGTAACAACTATTTTGAACAAATTTTTGAAGCACCATTTAGTTTGTACTTTAAATATTTTTAATTTTTATAGATTATACATCAATTTTATCTTTACCCAAATTAGTTTCTTTGTTTGGAATACTTCTTTTTATAATAATTATTATTTTGAACTCATTTTAGAAGCACCGTTCAACTCGGACTTAAATTCTTAAAAAAAAAAATATTTGCTTTAATTTTCTCATTACCCAAACACTATTCCGAGCTTGGAATAACTTTTTTCTTAGTAGTATCAATTTTGGACTCATTTTATAAGCATCACTTAACTCAAACTTCAATTGTTTTTAAATATTTTAACTTGTGCTTTAATTAATTTATTACCCAAACCCATATCCATGCTTGGATTGTTTTCTTCTTCAATAACAACTATTTTGATCAAATTTTTGAAGCACCATTTAGTTTGTACTTTAAATAATTTTGTTTTTTTTAAATTAAACATCTATTTTATAATTACCCAAATCTGTTTCTTTGTTTGGAATACTTTCTTTTATAATAATAGCTATTTTGAACTCATTTTAGAAGCACCATTTAACACAAACTTTAATTATTTAAGAAAACAAAAATTTTGCTTTAATTTCCACATTACCCAAACACAATTTTATGCTTAAAATTACTTTTTTCTTTGTATTCTTTATTTTGGACTTAATTTAGAAGAATCACATAACTCAAACTTTAATTGTTATTGAAAATTTTATTTTGTGTTTATATTTCATCATTACCCAAACTCATATTTATGCTTGGATTGTTCTCTTCTTCAATAACAACTATTTTGAACAAATTTTTGAAGCACCATTTAGTTTGTACTTTAAATATTTTTGATTTTTTTAAATTATACATCAATTTTATCATTACCCAAATCTGTTTCTTTGTTTGGAATACTTTCTTTTATAATAATAGCTATTTTGAATTCATTTTAGAAGCGCCATTTAACACAAACTTTAATTATTTTAGAAAATAAAAATTTTGCTTTAATTTCCACATTACCCAAACACTATTTTATGCTTAAAATTACTTTTTTCTTAGTATTCTATATTTTGGACTTATTTTAGAAGCATCACATAACTCAAACTTTAATTGTTATTAAAAATTTTATTTTGTGTTTATATTTCATCATTACCCAAACTCATATTTATGCTTGGATTGTTCTCTTCTTCAATAACAACTATTTTGAACAAATTTTTCAAGCACCATTTAGTTTGTACTTTAAATATTTCTGTTTTTTTAGATTATACATCAATTTTATCATTACCCAAATCTGTTTCTTTGTTTGGAATACTCTTTTTTATAATAATAGCTATTTTGAACTCATTTTAGAAGCACAATTTAACACAAACTTTAATTATTTAAAAAAACAAAAATTTTGCTTTAATTTCCACATTACCCAAACACTATTTCATGCTTAAAATTACTTTTTTCTTAGTATTCTTTATTTTGGACTTATTTTAGAAGCACCAATCAATTCGGACTTTAATTGTTTTAAATTTTTTTAACTTGTACTTTAATTTTGTCATGACCCAAACACATTTCTATGCTTGGAACAAATTCTTCTTATATAGTAAACAATTTAAACCAATTTTTGAAGGGTCACTCAAATTGTACTTTAAATATTTTTAAAATTTTTAATTTTTACATCAATTTTGGCATTACCCCAACATGTTTCTTTGCTCTAAATATTTTCTTCCTATGTAATAGCCATTTAGACTAATTTTTGAAGCACCAATTAATTAAAATATAGTTTGAGCAAACCATTTGTATTAATTAAATAATAAAAAAAAAATTATTCCTTTCTGCAAGCGTTTTTTAGTCAAAGGAAAAGGTTATATTCAATCTTTTGATGACTAATACTTGAGTGAGTGTGAAAGTCACTTCAGATCTAGAGAGTTTGAATTGAAGTGCCTACACAATCGTTCTAAATTTATTATCAAAAATTGGAAGTGTTAGAAGTCTCTTAGTTTAAGAATTTTTTACAAAAAAATTGATTTTTTTTAATTTGATGTTTTTGAACTGTTAAAAATGTGCAAAAAATACTACCTAAAATGTTGTTAAAGTGTTCAAAATGTTTCTAAATTGTTCTAAAGTGCAAAAAAGGTTTCTAAACTAAAATTCCTAAAATGTTCTAAAGTGTAAAAATGTCAAAAAAGTTCCTTGGACGTGCAAAAAATGTTTTTAAACTATCAGTAATGTTCCTATACAATCAGTAAATATTCTTGATGTTGCTAAAATGTTCTTAAGTGCAAAACATGTTCTTGAACTGTCTGTAGTTTTCAACAAATATTCTAAATGTTTCTAAAATGTTTTAAACTGCTTAAAATATTCTTAAATTGTCACCAATAATCCTGAACTTACAATTTTTTTTTGAATTTTTTTGAAATGTTCTAAAATGTTTCAAAACTGTTCAAAATATTCCAAAAATGCTTTTTAGAGTAAGATAATGTTTTTAAAAAGTCAAAAATTTTTCTTAAATGTTCTTAAGTCTAAAAAATGTTCTTGGACTATCAGTAATGTTCCTGAACTTTCAATGAACATTTTAAATGATCTAAAATGCAACAAATGTTTCACAACTGTTCAAAATATTCCAAAAATGTTCTTAAATGTAAAACAATAATTTTAAAATGTCAAAAATGTTTTTTAGATTTTTTAAAGTGCAAAAAATGTTTTTGATCTGTTAGTAATGTTTCCAAACTTTCAATAAACATTTTGAATAATCCAGAAATGTTTTAAAATGTTCCTAAACTGTTCAAAATGTTCCTAACGTGTTTTCAAGTGTAAACAATGTTCCTTAGACGTTCTTACTGCAAAAAATGTTCTTGTCAGTAATGTTCCTAAACGTTCAATAAATTTTCTGAATGATTCTAAAATGTTCTAAAGTGCAAATAATGTTTCTAAGCTGTACAAAATGTTCTTAAGTGTAAAACAATATTTTTTGAATGTCAAAAATGTTCTTCAGACTTTTTATAAAGTGCAAAAATGTTGCCAGCTATGTTCCTAAACTTTTAGTAAACATTCGGAATAATCCTGAAATGTTCTGAAAAGCAAATAATGTTCCTAAACTATTTAAAATGTTTCTGAAATGTTTTAAAAATTAAATAAAGTTACTAAAATGTTAAAAATGTTTTCAATTACAAAAAAAAACTTGAATCTTTTCTAGAAATACCATCAATTTTTTGGATGGTTTTAAAATGTGCAAAAAATGTTCTTAAACTGTTTAAATTATTCCTGAAATATTCTAAAGTGTTAATCCTGTATTCCAAAAATGTAAAAAATGTTTCTTAGATGTTCTAAAATGCAAAACATGTTTTTAAACTGGCAGTAATGTTCTTAAAAGTTTAATAAAAATTTTGGATATTTTTAAAATATGTTCCCAAACTGTTCAAAATACTTTAAACTAAAAAAAATGTTCCGGAAATGTTAAAAATGTTTCTTAAACTTGAAAGAATGTTTTTGGACAGTCAATGATGTTTTAAAAAATTATTTTTTTTTTAATATTTCTAAAATGTTCTAACATGCAAAAAATATTTATGAAATGTCAGTACATTTTCTAAATATTCAATAAACGTTCTAAAATGTTCTAAAATGCAAAACATGTTCTTGAACTGTCAGTAATGTTCCCAAAAATTCAATAAATATTCCTGAGATGTTCTAATGTGTAAACAATGTTTTTATAATGTCAGTAATGTTTTTAAACGTTTAATAAATGCTTTGAATGTTTCTAAAATGTTCTAAAGTGCAAAACATGTTCTTGAACTGTAAGAAATGTTGATAGTCGTTTAATATCTATTCTGAATTTTACTAAAATATTCTAAAATGCAAGAAATGTTTCTAAACTGTTCAAAATGTTCCTAAAATGTTTTGAAATGTAAAAAAAATTGTTTCTGAAATGTCAAAAATGTTTCTCAGACAATCTAAAGTGCAAATAATTTTCTTGAGCGGTCAGTAATGTTTCTAAAAGTTTAATAAATATTGTTCCTAAAATGTTTACGAAATGTTCTAAAAATGTTCCTAAACTGTTCAAAATATTCCTAAAATCTAAATCTAAAGTCTAAAACAATATTTTTGAAATGTCAAAAATGTTTTTCAGATGTCAGTTATGTACCTCACAGGAACAAGTTTTTAAACCACCGATCTAACATTTTTGAACTTGGTGCTTGCCCACCCACTCAAGTGTTAGGTGTCAAGCAGTTGAATTACAAACACTTGGGCGGGATCACGTTTTTAAACCACCGATCTAACATTTATGAATTTTTTGATTATTGCCCAAAAGAATTGATAAAGTTTGGCCAAGTTAGTTAATTTGAGGTTATGCAAAATTGGGACTATGAAAAAATGAAATTAGCGTTTATATACTCTATCGACTTCATCAACCTAGTTCTAGCAGGCCGAAGGTCCTTCCGAGTATGGAGTGATGAAATGTGGCAAGATGAATATTGTTTGTAAATTTGTTTGGCGCCGAAATCATGAACGCCAAAGCGGTTAAAGCAGTGAGCAAATTTACAAATAATATACGGCAGGTTAGGATTTGAACTCAGGAACCCCAGCATTAAAGGCAAGCATCTAAGCAACTAACCCACACTGCCGCAAGGCGTATGAATTTTTATAAATGGTACACATTTGGTACTAATGGTATTGAGGTGTATTGGTACCAAATTGTACTAATTTTTAAAGAACCATTTTGGAGTTATGAATTTTTTAATTATCTCTTAAAAGATTTGATTAAGCTAGACCAAGTCAAAGAATTTGATTTTATGTAAAATTAGGCGTATAATTCTTTTTTTATTTTACACATTTGGTACTTATAGTATTGAGGTACATTGGTACCAAATTGCACCAATTTCTCAAAAACTATTTTGGAGTTATGAATTTTTCAATTATCTCTTAAAAGATTTGATTAAGCTAGACCAAGTCAAAGAATTTGATTTTATGCAAAATTGGGAGTATGAATTTTAATAAATTTTACACATTTGGTACTAATGGTATTGAGGTATGTTGGAACCAAATAGTACTAATTTTTAAAAAACAATTTTAGAGTTTTGAATTTTTCAATTACCTCTTAGTGGATTAATTAAGCTAGACCAAGTCAAGCAATTTGATTTTATGCAAAACTGGGCGTATAAGTTTTTATAAATTTTACACATTTGGTACTTAAGGTATTGAGGTATATTGGTAGCAAATTGCATCAATTTTCAATAAACCATTTTGGAGTTATTAATTTTTCAATTATCTCTTAATGGATTTGATTAAACTAGACCAAGTCGGAGAATTTGAGGTTATGCAAAATTAGGGGTACACATTTTTATAAATTTTACACGTTTGGTACTAATGGCATTGAGGTGTGTTGGCACCAAATTGCATCAATTTCTAAAAAACCATTTTGGAGTTTGGGATTTTTCAATTATCTCTTAATAGATTTGATTAAGCTAGACAAAGTCAGAAAATTTGAGGTTATGCCAAATTAGGCGTACAAATTTTTATAAATTTTACACGATTGGTACTATTGGCATTGAAGTGTAATGGTACCAAATTGCATCAATTTCTAAAGAACCATTTTAGAGTTATAAATTTTTCAATTATCTCCTAATGGATTTGATTAAGCTAGACCAAGTGAGGGAATTTGATGTTAAGCCAAATTAGGCTTATGAATTTTTATAAATATTTTATACTAGGTACTGTTAGTATTGAGGTATATTCTGGATGTTTTAAAAAACGTTGTAAAGTGCAAAAAATGTTCTCAAACTATTAGTAATGCTCTTAAAAGTTTAATAAACGTTTTGGATGTTCCAAAAATGTTCTAAAATGTAAAAAAAAAATGTTTTTGATTTATCATTAATGTTCCTGAACGTTCAATAAACATTCTGGATGTTCTTAAAATGTTCTAAAGTTCCAAATATGTTTTTAAAAGGTTCAAAATATTTCTGAAATGTTGTAAAGTATAAAACAATATTGTTGAAATGTCAAAAATGTTCTTAAGATGTTCTAAAGTGCAATCAAATGTTTTTGAATTGTCATTTATGTTTCTAAACGTTTTGCAATTACTCTGGATGTTCTAAAAATATTCTAAAATTAAAAAAAAATGTCAGTAATGTTTCTAAAAATTTAATAAATATTTTTCTAAAATGTTCTAAAGTTTAAAAACTGTTCAAAATATTCTTAAAATGTTTAAAAATACAAAGCAATATTTCTGAAATGTTAAAAATGTTTTTTAAACGTTCTAAAGTGCAAAAAATGATCTTAAACTATCAGTTATGTTTCTAAACTGTCATATATATTCTGGATGTTAATTTTGACCGCTTTTTAAGTGCAAAAAATGTTTTTAAGCTGTTTAAAATAATCTTGAAACATTTTAAAGTGTAAAAATGTTTCTGAATGTAAAAAAAAATATTTCAGACTTTTAAAAGTGCAAAACATGTACTTGAACTGTCAATAATGTTCTTTAATGTTCAGTAAATATTCTTAATGTTCCTGAATAATAATCAAAAAAGATCTAAGGTGATTTAAATGTTTAAATATGTCCATAAACTGTAAAAAATATTGTGATAAACAACAAAAAAGATCTTTTAATATTAAATAAAATTTGTAATGTTCCTAAACTGTAAAAATGTTCCTAAAAAGTTCTAATGTGGAAAATAAATGTTCTTATGCACAACTAAATTGTACTAAACTATCAACACTGTTAGTAAAATGTTTTAACAAGCAACAAAATGTTCGTGAAATGTTAGAAATATTCTAAGTTGCAAAATAACATATTTGAATTGACAAAAAAATTTAAAAATATTTTAATAAGCGACTAAAACTTTTTCAAATCTGAGGTCACAGTTTTGCAAATAACTTCTTAAATTTTGCAATAAATCTAGTCCAAATGTTGCCCAATAAAATACCAACCTCAAAATAAATTTAAAAAATTGTAACTATTTTTATAATTTTTTGGAATTTTTAAAAAATTTCTAAAGTCATGTTAAAGCGTTTATTTATTTAAAAGTTACAATTTTGGAAATAGTTTTTTAAAATTTGCACCAAATGTAGTCCAATTGTTGCGCAATAATGTACAAAATCAAATTTAAAAAATTTAAAACATTTTTCGGAAATTAAAAAAAAAAAGAAAATCATATTAGAGCATATTTTTATAATGACTCGCAATTTTGCAAATAATTTCTTAAAATTTGCACCAATTATAGTTTAATTATGGCTAAATAATGTACTAAAATAAAAATTAAATTTAAAAAATTGTAAATATTGCGTGCTAAATATGATATATTTTCTTACATATTAAATAAAATAAAAAATGCTAATAATTATTTAATATCACAGCAAAAGAATATAAATATAAAACACTTTAAGAGACCTTTTATGTTAAAACCCGCGCAAACTTTCCAACATTTATGAATCTGTTTTGGTTATTTTTTCTTTCATTTTACGACATTTTTATATAGTGCGACAAACGTGACCGAAATTAAGCGACATCTTTTTGCACCCTCCACATTCATCTACCTAACTATAAAGTAGCGGATTTTAAGGGATTAACCTACCCTTAAACATTAAGTTATCAACTAAACAAACCACTTAACTAAATAAATTTATAATAAAATTTTATTCTTGTTTTTAATGAAAATAAATGTCAATTTCTTGCGCTTGTGAAATTATTGTAGTGAATAAATTAATGAAATCATAAATTACAAACACATGACGCATTCGGCGAAACGTCCATGTAGCAGCCGGCCAAAAAACAAACAAATTAATGCCAACTCCTTTCGCCACCACCGAACCAACAAACGCAACTCCCCAGCTGATAATAATTCGAAGTGTAACTGAAACGAAACAACAGAAAAAAATCTATAAGTGAAAGCGAGGAAGAAGAGGCAATTAAAATTAATTGCAAACGGTCACGTAATTGTTTACAACTGTGTCGTGCGTATTTCCAAGCCAAACATCAAATCGAAACGACATGCAACATATGTCTCCGTTATATTATAAACTTTAAATGGTTTTTCATACAATATTACATATTCTCGGCCGATTTCATCAAATGGTCTGCACACAAATTTATACAATGGATCAATCGTGAATATTCAATTGATTTTTTGAATTTGCTTTGCATGTTTTATTATCCAAGCGATACGATAACAAAGTTTTCATCCAGTGGAATAAAAAAAAGTAAAGGAAATGCGCACCGCAAAATGCAATCAATCGAAATAAATTAATTCCGTTTGGCACATAATTCCACTTGCTGCTGCTGCTGCTGCTGCTGCTTTTTTTTTTCTGATGAAGCGAGACCCCAATTGAATTTGTACGGAAAATAAAAGTTTTGTTAATGCATCTAATGAAAAAAAAGTTAAACGATTGTTTTCGGGGATTATTGGAGCTGAATAGAATCGTTTTGATTGAAAAACAAATTATGTTTGAGTTAAATTGATACGATAAGTGGTATAAACATAATCCAATTTAATTTAATTTAATTTAATTTAATTTAATTTAATTTGTAAGTTTAATTCATTATAAAAAATTTGCATCCAGCATTTATTGTAATAAATTTATCAAAAATCACATAAAATGGCATAAATTTGATTAAAAAATAAGTAATAAATTTGTAAAAAATTGCTTAGAAACTTCATTTATTGCATAAAATTCACACAAAATTACCGTTTATTGCCTGAAACTTGCATAGAAAACTCATTTAGTGCATAAAATTCATCAAAAACTGTCACAAAAAAGCATTTACTAAAGTTCAAAATTGCACAAAAGTTTATTTACATTTTATAAAAAGTAATAATATCAACAAAAATTGCCTAAAAGCCTCATATATTGCAGACAATTTTTATAAAACTGAATCAAACATGTATTTAAAGCAATAAATAAGTAAAAAATTACATCAAATTTGCACAAAAAACTAATTTTCTGCATAAAATTCATCAAAAGCAAAACATTCTCACAAAAAAATTCATTTATAGAAAACTTTATTGCCGCAAAAAATCATAAAAAACTGTCACTAAAACGAAATAATCAAAATAAATATATCAAAAGTTGCACAAAATTTTTCAAAAATTAGAAATTCCACTAAAAACTCATTTATTAGAAATAAATTTGATTATTTTCTAGACAAAATTAATTAAAATTTTACAAAAAAGCATTTGATGCAATAAATCATCAAAAATCACAAAAAAATCGCACAAATTTGATCAAAAAATGCATTCAAAGTAATAAATTTGTAAAAAAATGTTTAGAAACTCTGAAAAATTGTCTGAAATTTGCATAGAAAACCTATTTGCTGCAAAAAATCATCAAAAACTGTCACAAAAACGCAAATTTCAAAATAAATATGACATTTCAAAATTTCTCAAAAGTTAACGCAAGAAATATTTATCAAAATAACACAAAACTTAGTTCATCAAAAAATAAATCCTTTAAAAAAATATTCAAAATAATAAATTCGACAAAAACCGCGTAGAAATCTCACTTATTGCATAAAATTCTCACAGAAAACGCATATTAAAAAAAAAAACGCAAAAATTGCACTAAAAACCCATTTATTAGAAATATATTTGACCTTTTACCGCACCAAACTAATCAATTTTTGTTGTAAAAAAGCATTTATTGAATTAATCTGACAAAAAAATGCATTTAAGTAACAAATTTGTAAAAAATTGCATAGAAACCCCATTTACCGCACAAAATTAAACAAAATCTATCGCAAAAAAGCATTTAATGCAAAATTAACACAAAACCGCATGAATTTGATCAATAAATGCATTTAAAGTATTAAATTTGTAAAAAATTGCATAGAAACTTCATTTATTGCATTACATTTACACACAAAAACCGTTTATTTCCTGAAATTTGCACTAAAAACTCATTTAGCGCACAGATATCATCAAAAACTGTTGCAAAAAAGCACTTTTTAAAATAATTAAAAAAAAAAAAAAAAACTGCACTGAAAACCCATTTATTAGAATTAAATTTGATCATTTACCCCACAAAATTGATTAAAAGTTTTGCAAAAAAGTGTTTATTGCAATAAATATGTAAAAAATAACACAAAACCGCATAAATTTAACAAAAATATGCAATTAAAGTAATAAATTTGTGAAAAATTGCGTAGAAATTTTATTTATTTCTTAAAGTTCACACAAAAAATCCATTTATTGTCTGAAATTCGTATAGAAAACTCATTTGCCGCACAAAATTAATAAAAATCTGTTACAAAAAAGCAATTATTAAAAGAAATACGTCAAAAATTGCACTAAAAACCCATTTACTAGAAAAAAATGTTAAAAAAAATTAATCAAAAATTGTTGTAAAAAGGCAGTTATTGCAATAAAAACATAAAAAACACACAAAATTGCATGAATTTGATCAAAAAGTGCATTAAAAGTAACAAATTGGTAAAGAACTAGAATAAAACTCCATTTATTGCATAAAATTCACACAAAAACTCCGTTTATTGCTTAAAACTCGCATAAAAAACTTATTTACCGCACAAAATTAATCAAAATCTGTTGCAAAAAAGCAATTGTCAATTATAATTACCATTTATTAAAAGAAGTTTGTTTATTTACCGCACCAAATTAATCAAAAATTGTTATAAAAAAGCATTTATTGCAATAAATACGTAAAAAATCACACAAAACAGCATGCGTTTGATTAAAAATGGGCTATTAAAGTAATAAATTTGTAAAAAATTGCATTTTTTTAAATTTATTGCATAAAATTTACACAAAAACTTTATTTATTGCCTGAAACTCGTAAAGAAAACTATTTGCCTCAAAAAATTAACCAAATTTTGTCATAAAAAAGCAATTAATAAAAGAAACACGTCAAAAATTGCTTTAAAAGCTCATTTATTAGAAAAAAATTGTTTATTTACAGCACAAAATTAACCAAAATTTGTTGTAAAAAGGAATTTATTGCAATAGATGCGTCAAAAATTACACAAAACCGCATGAATTTGATCAAAAAATGCATTTAAAGTAATAAATTTGTGAAAAACCGCATAGAAACTCTATTTATTGCATAAAATTTACACAAAATTGGCATAGAAAATCCATTTGAAGTAATTATAAAAAATGTCAAAAATTGCACTAAAAAGCCTTTTATTTGAAAAAAATATTTTATTTACGGCACCAAATTAATCAAAAACTGTTGTTAACAAGCATTTATCTCAATAAATGCGTTAAAACTCACACAAAACCGCAAGAATTTAATCAAAAAATGCATTTAAACTCCATTTATTGCATAAAACAAATTTTGTTTATTGTCTGAAATTTGCATAGAAAACTTATTTACCGCACAAAATGAATCAAAATCTGTTGCAAAAAAGCATTTACTAAAATAAAAACGTCAAAAATCGCACAAAAGTTTGTTTACATTTTAAATTGTATTTATACTAATAATATCAACAAAAATCGCGTAAAAACCTCATTTATTGCATACATTTTTTATAGAAATAAATCAAAATTGAAAACATTCTAAAATTTACTAAAAAATTTAATTTTTTTCAAAATTAATTTTGAGATTACTACGTTATTGGACAAGAAAACTATAATTAGTACAAATTAAAAAAAAATATATTTACAAAATTGTGACCTTCTAATATAGTTTTGAAAAAAAATATCCTAAGGTTAGTATATTATTAGGCAACATTTGGACTAAAATTGGTGCAAATTTTAAAAATATATTTGCAATATTATGACCTCAGCATTAACATACGCTCTAATATCATTTTAGAAAAAAATAAAATTTACATTTTTTTAAATTTAATTTTGAGGTTAGGACATTGTTTAGCAGTATTTAGACTACAATTGGTGCAAATTTAGAAAAATTATTTACAAAATTTTAACCTTTTTGACTTATAAACATACGCCCTAATATGATTTTAATTTTTTTCTAAAATTTACAAAAAATATTTACAATTTTTTAAATTTTATTTTGAGATTAGTACATTGTTGGGCAATATTTGGATTTGTGCCCTTTGCAAATTTTGTGTGCTCTTCTGATTTAAAGAAAAAAAATCTTTTAAATTTTTTAATTTTTGCAAATTTTTTGGCTTTTTTAAGAAGTTTTCTCTGAATAATTTGAGACTTTTTTACGTTTTGTTTAGTTTTCTGGTAGTCTTTTTGGTTTTTGAAATTTTCTGAACCTTGTTCTGACTTTTTTTGGATTATCAAGAAGTTTTTTGCGCTTTTTAGGAGTTTTTTTAGGTTTTTTGAAGTATCCTGAGTTTTTTTTTACATTTTTTGTAAATTTTTATGAGCATTTTAATTTTTTTTTCTAATTTAGTTAAAATGTCTCAGTATTTTGTTTGGTCTTTTAAAAGTCTTTTTGGGTCTTTTGAGATTTTGTTTTATTTTAGCTTTTTTTGAGTTCTTTTATTTTTTTTGGATTGTTTGCGTTTTTTGGAAAGTCTTCTGAGTTTATTTTTGAGTTTTTATACTTTTTTTGCAGTTTTTGCAAGTTTCCTCAAGCTTATTTTAAATTATTTAAGATTTTTCAATGATTTGTTTGACATTCTGTGATTTTTTTTTGGATCTTTTGGTATTTTCTGAACTTTTCTAGAGCCTTCTGCCTATTTTGAATTTTTTGTGAGTATTCTATTGTTTTTTGAAAGTTTTTTTTAGGTTTCTTAAGTTTTTTTCGTTGTTTTAAGTTTTTTTTTTTTTAATTTTTTGAGTTTTTTTTTGGTTTTCTAAAAGCTTTTTTCTAAATCATTTAAGATTTCTAAGATCTTTTGTTGGGCTATCTGAAAGTTTTTTTTATGTCATTTGAGTTTTCTTACTATTTTTGCGCTAAAAATTTGCTTTCTTTAAATTATTTGAGACTTAATGATTTGTTTGGTCTTTTGGCAGTTTTTTGAGTTTTTTAGGGCTTTCTCAACCTTACTCAAGTCTTCTGATTTTTTTAAACAATTTTAAGAGTTTTTTGTGTTTTCTGGAAGTTATTTTTGAAGATTTGCAAAATTTTTTGGATATTTGAGCCTTTTTTTTGGATATTATAATTTTTTTAGAACTTTTTTAGGCTTTTTCTGAGTTTTTTAATTCATTTGCTACTATTTCATGTTTTGTTTGGCTTAAGCATTGTTGGGTCTCTTGGGGTTTTTTAGGTTTTTTTGAATTTTTTTGAATTTTTTTGAATTTTGATTTGATTTTGATGACCTCTACACAAAAAAATATTAAAAAACATTAACAATTTTTTAAAGTTAATTTTGAAATTTTTTAAAAATATGTTTGACAGTTCAGCAATATTTTGTTGCACTTTAAAACATTTTTGACATTTTAGAAATATGTTTGACAGTTTAAAACCTTTTGTTGCACAGTTGAATATCCTTTAACTGCTTAAGAACATTTCTAATAGATTTTTTTTTATGAACGTATAGGTAGGTTTTTGGCAGTTTATAAACGTTTTTTGTACTTTAGAAAAAACAATTATAACTATTTCAAGAAAAATGTTGATAGTTTAAGAACATTGTTTGCAAATTAATACAATTTAGAAAAATTTTGGGCTGTTTTAAATTTTTTTTGCACTTTAGTAGAAAATCTTAACAAAGTTTTAGACAATTAAATTTTTGTTGCAATTCAGATTATTTATTAAATGTTCAGAAATGTTTTTGACAGTTTTGGAACAATTTTTTGACACAGTAGAACATTTTTGACATTTATAGAACACTATTTAGCTTAGTAGAACTTTTTTTAACAAGTAAAGAACACTTTTTTGCTCATCAGAAACATATTTAACAGTTTATAAATGATTTTTATACATTAAAACAATTTTTGGATCATTTTGGATAGTTTAAGAACATTGTTTGCATATTAAAACAATTCAAATTTTTTTTTTACAATTCTAAAACTTTTTTGCACTTTAGTAGGACATCTCAACAAAGTTTTTGACAATTAAATTTTTGTTGCACTTCAGAATATTTATTGAAAGTTCAGACAGTTTTAGAAGTAGAACTTTTTTGACATTTAAGAAACACATTTTTGCTTATCAGAAACAGATTTAACAATTCAGAAATTAGTTTTTTTACATTAAAACAATTTTGGGAACATTTTTGATAGTTTCAAAACATTGTTTGCATATTAAAATAATTCAGGAATATTTTGGACAGTTCTGAAACTTTTTTGCACTTTAAGTTTCGTTGCACTTTAGATTATTTATTAAATGTTCAGAAAAATTTTTGATAGTTTTAGAACATTTTTTTGACACAATAAAACTTTTTTGACATTTAAGACACACTTTTTTGCTCATCAAAAACATATTTAACAATTCAGAAATTATTTTTTTACATTAAAACAATTTTGAAAACATTTTTGATAGTTTAGGAACATCGTTTGCATATTAAAACAATTCAGAAACATTTTGGACAGTTCTGAAACTTGTTTGCGCTATAGTAGAACATACTAGCAAAAATTATGACAATTTAGATTTTCTTGCACCTTAGATTTTGCATCAAAAATGTTTTTGATAGTTTTGGAACATTTTTTTAACATAGTGGAACTTTTTGGACATTTAAGAAACACTCTTTTGCCCATCAAAAACATATTTAAGAACTTAGAAATTATTTTTTTTACAATACAACTATTTTGGAAACATTATTTGCATATTAAAATAATTCAAGAACAATTTGGACAGTTTTGAAACTTTTTTTGCACTTTAGTAGGACATCTTAGCAAAAATTTTGACAATTAACATTTTGGTGCACCTTAGCTTATGTATTGAAAGTTTAGAAAGGTTGTTGATGGTTTTGAAACATTTTTTTGACACAGTTGAATTTTTTTGACATTTGTGGAACACTTTTTAGCTTATCAGAAATATATTTTACAAATTCAGAAATAATTTTTTTTACATTAAAGCAATTTTGGAAAACATTTTTAAAAGTTTAGGAACATTGATTGCATATTAAAATAATTTAGGAATATTTTGGACAATTCTGAAACTTTTTTGCATTTTAATTGGACATCTTAGAAACATTTTTGACAAATAATATTTCGTTGCACTTTAGATTATTTATTAAAAGTTCAGAAAGTTTTTGATAGTTTTAGAACATTTTTTTGACACAATAAGACTTTTTTGACAATTAAGGAACACTTTTTTGCTCATCAGAAACATATTTAACAATTCAGAAATTAGTTTTTTTTACATTAAATCAATTTTGGAAGCATTTTTGATAGTTTAAGATCATCGTTTGCATATTAAAACAATTCAGAAACATTTTGGACAGTTCTGAAACTTGTTTGCGCTATAGTACGACATCTTAGCAAAAATGTTGACAATTTACATTTTGTTGCACTTTAGATTATGCATTAAAAGTTCAGAAATGTTTTTGATAGTTTTAGAACATTTTTTTGACACAATAAAACTTTTTTGACAATTAATTAAGGAACACATTTTTGCTCATCAGAAACATATTTAACATTTCAGAAATTAGTTTTTTTACATTAAAACAATTTTGAAAACATTTTTGAAAGTTCAGGAACATTATTTAGCAAATTATAATAATTTGGGAACATTTTGGATAGTTCTGAAACTTTTTTGCACTTTAGTAGCAGATCTTAGCAACATTTTTGACAATTAATATTTTGTTGCACCTTAAATTATTTATTAAAAGTTCAAAAATCTTTTTGACAGTTTTGCAACATTTTTTTGACACATTAGAACTTTTTGAACATTTAAGAAACACTTTTTTGCCCATCAAAAACATATTTAACAACTGAGAAATTATTTTTTTTTACAATACAACTATTTTGGAAATATTATTTGCATATTAAAATAATCGTAAAACATTTTGGACAATTTTGAAACTTTTTTGCACTTTAGTAAAACATCTTAGCAAAATTTTTGACAATTAATACTTTGTTGCACCTTAAATTATGTATTTGAAAGTTCAGAAAAGTTTTTGATGGTTTTGGAATTTTTTTTGGACACAGTAGAACTTTTTGGACATTTAAAAAACTCTTTTTTGCTCATCGGAAACATATTTAACAGTTTAGAAATTATTTTTTTTACATTAAAACAATTTTGGAAACATTTTTGATATTTAGAAACAATGTTTGCTTATTAAAATAATTAAAGAACATTTTGGACAGTTTTGAAACTTTTTTGCACCTTAGTAGGACATCTTAGCTACATTTTTGACAAATAACATTTTGTTGCACCAAACATTATGTGTTGAAAGTTCCAACAAGTTATTGATAATTTTGGAACATTTTTTTGACACAATAGAACTTTTTAGACATTTAAAGAACACATTTTTGCTTATTAGAAACATATTTAACATTTTAGAAATTAGTTTTTTTACATTAAAACAATTTTGGAAACATTTTTGATAGTTTATGATCATCGTTTGCATATTAAAACAATTCAAAAACATTTTGACAGTTCTCAAACTTTTTTGCACTTTAGTCAAACATCTTAGCAAAATTTTTGACCCCTTAGATTATGTATTGAAAGTTCAAAAAGGTTTTTGATGGTTTTGGAATATTTTTTGGACACAGTAGAACTTTTTGGACATTTAAAAAACTCTTTTTTGCTCATCAGAAACATATTTAACAGTTCTGAAATTATTTTTTTTACATTAAAACAATTTTGGAAACATTTTTTATAGTTTAAGAACATTGTTAGGATATTAAAATAATTCAGGAACATTTTAGACAGATCTGAAACTTTTTTGCACTTTAGTAGCAGATCTTAGCAACATTTTTGACAAATAATATTTTGTTGCACCTTAAATTATTTATTAAAAGTTCAGAAAAGTTTTTGACAGTTTTGCAATATTTTTTTGACCTATTAGAACTTTTTGGACAGTTAAAATACACTTTTTTGCTTATCAAAAACATATGTAACAATTCAGAAATTATTTTTTTTACATTACAACTATTTTGGGAACATTATTTGCATATTAAAATAATTCAAAAACATTTTGGACAATTTTGAAACTTTTTTGCACTTTAGTAGATCATCTTAGCAAAAATTTTGACAATTAACTTTTTTTTTTGCACATTAGATTATGTATTGAAAGTTCAAAAATTATTTTGACAGATTTGGAAACTTTTTGACATTTAAGGAACACGTTTTTGTTCATCACAAATATATTTTACAAATCAGAAAATTTTTTTTTACATTAAAACAATTTTGGGAACATTTTTGATAGTTTAGGAACATCGTTTGCATATTAAAACAATTCAGAAACATTTTGGACAGTTCTTAAACTTTTTGGCATTTTAGTAAAGAGTCTTAGCAAAATTATTGACAATTAACGTTTTGTTGCACATTAAAATTATAAATTAATTGTTTAGAAAGGTTTTTAATGATTTTGGAACATTTTTTTGATTCAGTAGAATTTTTTTTCACATTTAAAAAACACTTTTTAGCTTATCAGAAATATATTTAACAAATTCAGAAATTATTTTTTTACATTAAAACAATTTTAGAAACATTTTTGATAGTTTGGGAACATTGTTTGCAAATTAAAATAATCCAGAAACTTTTTGGACAGTTTTGAAATTTTTTTGCTTTTTATTAAGACATCTTAGCAAAATTTTTGACAATTAACATTTTGGAGCACCTTAAATTATGTAATAAAAGTTTAGAAATGTTTTTGATAGTTTTGGAACATTTTTTTGACATAGTAGAACTTTTTGGACATTTAAGAAACACTTTTTTGCCCATCAAAAACATAGTTAACAACTCAGAAATTATTTTTATTTACAATACAATATTTTTGTAACATTATTTGCATATTAAAATAATTCAAAAACATTTTGGACAATTTTGAAACTTTAGTAGAACATCTTAGCAAAATTTTTGACAATTAATACTTTGTTGCACCTTATATTATGTATTTGAAAGTTCAGAAAAGTTTTTGATGGTTTTGGAACATTTTTTGACACAGTAGAACTTTTTCGACATTTAAAAAACTCTTTTTTGCTCATCAGAAACATATTTAACAGTTCAGAAGTTATTTTTTTTACATTAAAACAATTTTGGAAACATTTTTGATAGTTTAAGAACATTGTTAGGATATTAAAATAATTTAGGAACATTTTGGACAGATCTGAATTTTTTTTGCACTTTAGTAGCACATCTTAGCAACATTTTTGACAATTAATATTTTGTTGCACCTTAAATTATTTATTAAAAGTTCAGAAATGTTTTTGACAGTTTTGCAATAATTTTTTGACACATTAGAGCTTATAGGACATTTAAGAAACACTTTTTTGCTCATCAATAACATATTTAACAACTCAGAAATTATTTTTATTTACAACACAACTATTTTGGAAACATTATTTGCATATTAAAATAATTCAAGAACATTTTGGACAATTTTGAAACTTTTTTTGCACTTTAGTAGAACATCTTAGAAATTTTTTTGACAATTAATACTTTGTTGCACCTTAAATTATGTAATTGAAAGTTCAGAAAGGTTTTTGATGGTTTTGGAATATTTTTTGGACACAGTCAAACTTTTTGGACATTTAAAAAACTCTTTTTGCTCTTCGGAAATATATTTAACAGTTCAGAAATTATTTTTTTTACATTAAAACAATTTTGGAAACATTTTTTATAGTTTAGGAACATTGTTTGCATAATAAAATAATTCAGGAACAATTTGGACAGTTTTGAAACTTTTTTGCACTTTAGTAGGACATCTTCGCAAAATTTTTGACAATTAACATTTTGTTGTACCAAAGATTATGTATTGAAAGTTCCAAAAGGTTTTTGATAGTTTTTGAACATTTTTTTGACACATTAGAACATTTTTAACTTTTACGAAACACTTTTTTGGCCATCAGAATATTTTTGAAAATTTAGGAACATTTTTAGCAGGTCAGGAATAATTTTAGGAACATTTTTACAGTTTAAAACATTTTTTTTTGCATCAGAACTATTTTAAAACTTTTTTGACAGTTTTTGTACTTAATGTATGTGAATGTACTTTTTTAAAAGTTAAAAAAAAATCAAAATCATTTTGTTAAATTTACATTGGAATTCGATAAATGAAAGTAATAATGAAGTACTACTAAAGTACTAATTTGACATAAAATTTCAATCGTTTTCATACCCTCAATATATAATTTAATTATCAACTTTTTCTTGTACTAAATTTTTTTTTTGTTACAGGTGAGTTTATTTGCAATGAATTTCAAACAATTACAAACAAGTAAGTAAAGTTTAAAACATTGATTTACACAAATAAATAATTTAATATAAAATATATTAGCTAAGATTGAAAATATCTTCATTAAATCAATAATATTATATATCATTTTATAATATTTAATTGTAAGTATTTTTTATTCCAACATTGTTATTTCAAAGTTTATAAACTCCATAATTTCACTATTAAAACTGATGCATTAAAAAAAAATCATTCAATATTCCATCTATTAAAAAACGAAACGTAGCGTGCAGTCGTCATAATTACATCCGATCCGTTGAAGTTAATTGGCTCTACATTAGTGCGAAACTTTTCCAATAGTCCCAGTCTCTGTGTGCTCTCGCGAAGCCCATTGTCTCGTTTCGCCATAGTTTTAAAATTTCCCTACGTTTTAATATCTAATCTAAATGCTATTCCGCAGTCACATAACGGTCGGTTGTTGGAAGTAGGAGGGGGTTGTTAAAAATAATGAAGTATAAAATTAATTGGGTCGCGTTGGCAAATATTAGGACAGAAATTAGTACTCGAACAACACTGGATGTAATCTGTTATGTAAACTGTTATTTTTTTTAATTATTTAATGTTTCTATTTGTTTTAATTTCATTATTTTAACATTACTTAATCAAATCAATGTAACAACTTGTGTTTAGGAAACTACAGCTATAAAATTAGAGGTTTGAGCGTCTGCCCTTCATTTTTATATATTTTTGCGTCAGCCCTCCTCCCTTTAATAAGATAAGAGACTGATAAAAATTTTCATCGTTTTACTACTCGCTGTCCAACATTTGTTTGGTGGAATGAATAAAGTTTATTTCTCTTCTGTGAGGGGGAAGGGGTGATGATAAAAGATAAAAAGAAAAAATAGCATCGGTAGTCTAATCGATAGCAAAGTGAAATAAATGTTTTATATTTAATAAAAATATTTGTAACAAGTAAATGTGAACTATTTTAATTAAGTATCAATTAAATTTAAAGTTTCTTTTAAATAGAAAAAAGTTTGACCAAAAATCTCAATTACTTTTCAGCACTAATAAAAGTTTGATTATAAACAGTATCAAACTGTTTTCTTTTATTTATAGATTTTATTTATAATACATAATAGTTATAGAATTTTTCAAATAGCTATAGAATTAACTGTTTTAACATTACTAATAAGTTATCTACATTAAATTGTGCATTTTTTTATTTAAACTAGTTTCAACTTTCTACAAATATATTTTGTTCTCAAAAGCTATACACAAACACAAAACTTGCAACAAAAAAGTGTTGTTCTGACAGTTTATCACATTTCTATTATAACCTAACCTAACTATCTGAATCTAGATTGAATTGCGCATATTTTAGAATTAATGTCAGTTTGTTGGGTTAATTTCTAGTATAATAACGACAGACGCAAACAATACTTTGTCATTTAACTTGAAAATTTTGTACTGCGCCTATATAACCTAAACTCACCAAAGTTTGAAACAATTTGGAACAATTTTTGAAGCACCAATTAAACCATACTTTAATTTAAACATCATATTTTGTGATAAATCATATTTATACCAACCCCCAAACTAATTTATTGCTTTAAAATGATTATTTCCTAAGTTTGAAACAATTTTTGAAGCACCAATTAAATTAAACTTTAAATTAAACATCATATTTTGCAATTAATTGTATTTATATAAACCCCCAAACCTAATTCATGCATCAAAACAATTGCTTCCTAAGTTTAAAGCAATTTAAAACAATTTTTAATGCACCAATTAAATCAAACTTTAATTTAAACATTATATTTTGTAATTAATTTTATTTCTACTAACTTCCAAACTTACTTTATGCATCAAAACAATTGTTTCTTAATTTTAAAACAATTTTGAACAATTTTTGAAGCACCAATTAAACCAATCTTTAAATTAAACATCATATTTTGCAATTTATTGTATTTATATTAACCCCCAAACTCAATTCATGCATCAAAACATTTGCTTCCTAAGTTTAAAACAATTTGGAACAATTTTTGAGGCACCAATTAAACCAAACTTTAATTTAAACTTTATATTTTGCGATAAATTGTAGTTCTACTAACTTCTAAACTTAGTTCAAGCATCAAAATAATTGCTTTCTAAATTTAAAACAATTTGGAACAATTTTTGAAGCACCAATTAAACCAAACTTTAATTTAAACATTATATTTTGTAAGTAATTGTATTTTTACTAATTTTCAAACTTACTTCATACATCAAAACAATTGCTTCCTTATTTCAAAACAATTTGGAACAACTTTTGATGCACCAATTAAACCAAACTTTAATTTTAACAATATATTTTTGAATAAATTTTATTTCTATTAACCCTCAAACCTAGTCCATGCACCAAAACAATTGCTTCCTAAGTTTAAAACAATTTGGAATAATGTTTGAAGCACCAATTAAACCAAACTTCAATTTAAACATTATCTTTTGTGATTAAATGTATTTTTACTAACCTCCAAACCTAGTTCAATTAAAACAATTGCTTCCTAAATTTAAAACAATTTGGATCAATTTTTGAAGCACCAATTTAACCAAACTTTATTTTAAAGAACATTTTTAACATTTCAAAAATATTGTTTTAGACTTTAGAACATTTTAGGAATATTTTTTGAACTTTAGAATAATTAAAAAAACATTCAGAATATTTATTGAAAGTTCAGGAACGTAACTGACAATTCAAAAACATTGTTGACGTTTTAAAAATATTGTTTTTTATTTAAGAACATTTTTGGAATATTTTAAACAGTTTAGAATATTTTTTTGGACTTTAGAACATTTTTGAAATATACAGAATATTTATTGAACTTTCAGAATCATTACTGATAAGCTCAAAAACATTTTTTTGCACTTTAGAACGTCTGAAGAACATTTTTGACAATTCAAAGTTTTGTTTTACACTTTAGAACATTTTAGAAACCATTTTTTAATTTTAGAACATTTCAGGAACACCCAGAGCAATTATTAAACGTTTAGAAACATTAATGACTGTTTAAAAACATGTTTTTGCACGTTAGAATGTCTTAGGAATATTTTTGAAATATCCTTTTACACTTTAAAACATTTCAGAAATATTATGAACAGTTTAGGAACATTTTTGGCTTTTTAGAACATTTGTTTACACTTTAGATCATTTTAGAAATATTTTAATTTTTTTTTGCACTTTCGAACATTCTAAGAACAAAAAACGTTTATTAAACTTTTAGGAACATTACTGGCAGTTTGAAAATATTTGTTGCACTTTGTTTGCATTTTAGGTATATTTTGAACAGTTTAACATCTTTTTAAGGACATCAGAATATTTAATGAATTTTTAGGAACATTACAGACCGTTCAAGAACATTATTTGCTCTTCACATTTTTGACATTTCAGAAACAGTTTTTTTTTACATTTTATAAATTAAAATTTCAAAAACATTTTGAACAGTTTAGAATCATTTCTGGAACATTCAGAATAATTATTAAACGTTTAAGAACATTACTGACAGTTCAAGAACATGTTTTGCACTTTAAAACATTTTAGAAACACACAAAACATTAATTGAACGTTTAAAAACATTACTGACAAATTTAAAAACATTGTTTACACATTAAAACATCTCAGGAACATCCAGAACATTTATTAAATTTTTGGGAACATTCAAGAACATGTTTTGCACTTTAGAACATTTCAGAACATTTATTGAACACATTTAGAATATTTTTTTAACTTTGAGAAACATCACTGACAATTCAATAACTTGTTTTGCACTTTAGAAGAAACATTTTGAACACTTTCGGAATATCTTTGTTTAGTTTAGAATATTTTAAGCAGTTTAGGAACAATTTTTGAACATTTCAGGAACATCCAAAATTTTTAACAAACTTTTAAGAACATTACTGACAGTTTAAAACATGTTTTGCATTTTAGAACATCTG
The DNA here is from genome assembly GCA_963932245.1 of Tachinus rufipes. Taxonomy (NCBI): domain Eukaryota; kingdom Metazoa; phylum Arthropoda; class Insecta; order Coleoptera; family Staphylinidae; genus Tachinus; species Tachinus rufipes. Next base: position 1,372,124 of record OZ010743.1, on the reverse strand, counting down.
AGAAAATATTTTCGACATTTTAGGAATACTGGATTTTCACTTTGAAACATTTCAGGAATAAGTTAAACAATTTAAGAACATTTTTTTTTTAAATTCAAAAAATTTGTTGCATTTCTGAGAATATTTCTGACAATTCTAGAATTCTGAAAAATATTTTTGACATTTAAAAAATATTGTTTTACATTTAACAAGATTTCAGAAATATTTTGAACAGTTTAGAAACATTTTTTGCACTTTGGAACATTTTAGGAAAATCTAGAAAATTTATTGAACGTTTATGAACATTACTGACAAGAACATTTTTTGCAGTAAGAACGTCAGAGAAACATGTTTGACAAAACATAAATATTTTTTTACACTTTTGGAACATTTTGAACAATTTAGGAACATATTATGCATCTTAAAACATTTTTGGAACATTCAAAAACATTTTTTGCACTTTAGAAAGTCTGAAAAACTTGTCTAAGATTTTAAAATTATTTTTAAAATGTTTTGAAAAGTTTTGAAACATTTGTAGCACTTTAGATCATTTTTGGATAATTCAAAATGTTTATTAAAAGTTCAGAAACATTACTGATAGTTTAGAACTTAGTAACAACATTTGTAAAAAAAAATATTAAATTTTCAATTCAAAATGTTTGTAAAAAAAATAAACAATTTTAAAAACTCAAAATACATGTTTGGAGTTTTTGAAAAATTACTAAATTTAAAAAAATTAATTACTTAAACATATTAACAACATTTGTAAAAAAATTTGAATTAAAACTTTGAAAATTGTTGACTTTATTAAAATTTTTGTAAAAAAAATTAACAATTTTAAAAATTAAAAAAAGCATGTTTGGGATTTTTGAAAAAAGACTAAATTTTAAAAATTAATTACTTAAACTTATTAACAACATTCCAAAAAAAAATTATTAAAATTTAGAAAATTGTTGATAGAATTGCAATTTTTGTAAAAAGAAAAAAATTAACAATTTTAAAAAATCAAAAAACATGTTTAGAAATTTTGGAAAATTACTCAATTTTGAAAATAAATTAACTGAACTTATTAACAACATTTGTAAAAAAATTTGAATTAAAATTTTCAAAATTGTTGATATAATTGCAATTTTTGTAAAAAGAAAAAATAAACAATTTTAAAAATTCAAAAAAACATGTTTGAAACTTTTGAAAAATTACTAAATTTTGAAAATTGATTAATCAAACATATTAACAACATTTGAAAAAAAAATTGATTTCAAAATTTTGAAAATTGTTGATATAATTGCAATTTTTGTAAAAAGAAAAAATTATCAATTTTAAAAATTAAAAAAAATGTTTAGAATTTTTTTAAAATTACTTAATTTTGAAAATAAATTAATTGAACTTATTAACAACATTTGTAAAAAAATTCGAATCAAAATTTTCAAAATTGTTGATATAATTGCAATTTTTGTAAAATAAAATTTAAACAGTTTTAAAAATTTAAAAAAACATGTTTGGAATTTTTGGAAAATTACTAAATTTTTAAAATTAATTAATTGAACCTAGTAACAACATTTGTAAAAAAAAGTGATTTAAAATTTTCAAAATTGTTGAAATAATTGCAATTTTTGTAAATAAAAAAAATAAACAATTTTAAAAATTAAAAAAAAACAAGTTTGGAGTTTTTGAAAAATTACTAAATTTGATCAATTAAACTTATTAACAACATTTGTAAAAAAAATGAACCAAAATTTTTAAAATTGTTAATATAATTGCAATTTTTGTAAAAAGAAATGTGATCAATTTTAAAAATTCAAAAAAATATGTCTGGAGTTTTTGAAAAATTACAAAATTTTGAAAATTGATTAATTGAATTTATTAACAACATTTGTAAAAAAAATTGAATCAAAGTTTTGAAAATTGTTGAAATAGTTGCAATTTTTGTAAAATGAAAAATAAACAATTTTAAAAATTAAAAAAACATGTTTGGAATTTTTGAAAAATTACTAAATTTTAAAAATTGAACAATTGAACTGATTAACAACATTTGTAAAAAATTGAATCAAAATTTTTAAATTTGTTGATATAATTGCAATTTTTATAAAAAGAAAAAATAAACAATTTTAAAAATTAAAAAAAAACAAATTTGGGATTTTTGAAAAAATACTAAATTTTAAAAATTGATTACTTAAGTTTAGTGACTACATTTTTAAAAAAATTTGAATCAAAATTTTTAAATTTGTTGAAATAATTGCATTTTTTGTAAAAAAAAAAAAAAAAAATTAAAAAATTTAAAAAAACATCTTTAGAATTTTTGAAAATTTACTAAATTTTAAAAATTGATTAATGGACTTATTAACAACATTTGTTAAAAAAATTGAATCAAAATTTCCAAAATTGTAGATTTAATTGCAGTTTTTGTAAAAAAAATTAATCAATTTTAAAAATTCAAAAAAACGTGTTTGAAATTTTGGAAAAATAACTAAATTTTGAAAATTGATTATTTAAACTTATTAACAACATTTGTAAAAAAATTTAATTAAATGATAATATAATTGCAATTTTTGTAAAAAAAAAACAATTTTAAAAACTCAAAAAACATGTTTGGAATTTTTGGAAAATTACTAAATTTTGAAAATTGATTAATTAAACTTATTAACAACATTTGTAAAAAAAATTGTATCATAATTTTCAATATTGTTAATATAATTGCAACTTTTGTAGAAAAAAAAATTAACATTTTTAAAAATTAAAAATGACTAATTTTTAAAAATAAATTAATGAAACTTATTGACAACATTTATAACAAAATTTGAATTAAATCTATCAAAATTGTTGATTTTAATGCAATTTTTGTAAAAAAAAATAAACATTTTTAAAAACTCAAAGAAAACATATTTGGAATTTTTAAGACTAAATTTTGAAAATTAATTACTTAAACTTATTAACAACAATTTAAAAAAAAAATTTTATTAAAATTTTGAAAATTGTTGATTTTATGGCAATTTTTGTATAAAGTCAAAAATTAACAATTTTAAAAAATCATAAAAACATGTTTGAAATTTTTGAAATATTACTAAATTTAAAAAATTAATTAGTTGAACTTATTAACTATATTTGTAAAAAAAATTAAATCAAAATTTTCAAAATTGTTGATATAATTGCAACTTTTGTAAAAAGAAAAAATAAACAATTTTAAAAACTCAAAAAAATATGTTTGAAATTTTTGAAAAATTACTAAATTAATTAAGGTATTTTTTTGCAAAACTTGTAAAAACATTTAAATTGAAATTTTGAAAATTGTTGAAATAATTGTAATTTTAATAAATAGAAAAAATAAACAATTTTAAAAATTCAAAAAAACATGTTTGGAATTTCTGAAAAATTACTAAATTTTGAAAATTAATTAAGGTACTTATTAGCAAAACTTTAAAAAAAATTTAAATAGAAATTTTCAAAATTGTTGAAATAATTGCAATTTTTGTAAATAGAAAAAAATTACAAATTTAAAAATAAAAAAAAAAAAAAATTGGAATTTTTGAAAAAAAAAAAAAATTGAAAATAAATTACTTAAACTTATTAACAACATTTGTAAAAAAAATGTAATCAAAATTTTGAAATTTGTTGATTTTATTGCAATTTTTGTAAAAAGAAAAAAAAAAAAACAATTTTAAACATTCAAAAAACATATTTAAAATTTTTGAAAAATTACTAAATTTTGAAAACTGATTAATTGACTTATCAACAACATTTGTAAAAAAAATTGAATCAAAATTTTAAAAATTGTTGATATAATTGCAATTTTTATAAAAAAAATAAACAATTTTAAAAACTCAAAAAAAACATGTTTGGGATTTTGAAAAATTATTAAATTTTAAAAATTGATTACTTAAGTTTAGTGACAACATTTTTATAAAAATTTGAATCAAAATTTTTAAATTTGTTGAAATAATTGCATTTTTTGTAAAAAAAAAAAAATTTAAAAAGTTTAAAAAAACATCTTTAGAATTTTTGAAAATTTACTAAATTTTGAAAATTGATTATTGGACTTATTAACAACATTTGTTAAAAAATTTGAATCAAAATTTCCAAAATTGTAGATATAATTGCAGTTTTTGTAGAAAAAAAAAATCAATTTTAAAATTTTAAAAAAACGTGTTTGAAATTTTTGGAAAATAACTAAATTTTGAAAATTGATTATTTAAACTTATTAACAACATTTGTAAAAAAAACTAATAAAATGATAATATAATTGCAATTTTTGTAAAAAAAAACAATTTTAAAAACTCAAAAAACATGTTTGGAATTTTTAGAAAATTACTAAATTTTGAAAATAATTAATTAAACTTATTAACAACATTTGTAAAAAAATTTGAATCAAAATTTTCAAAATTGTTAATATAATTGCAACTTTTGTAGAAAAAAAAATTAACATTTTTAAGAATAAAAAAAAAACAGGTTTGGATTTTTTGAAAAATTACTAATTTTTAAAAATAAATTAATGAAACTTATTGACAACATTTATAACAAAATTTGAATCAATTCTTTCCAAATTGTTGATTTTAATGCAATTTTTGTAAAAAAAATAAACATTTTTAAAAACTCAAAAAAAAACATATTTGGAATTTAAAAAAAAAAACTAAATTTTGAAAATTAATTATTTAAACTTATTAACAACATTTCTAAAAAAAAATTTAATTAAAATTTTGAAAATTGTTGATTTTATGGCAATTTTTGTAAAAAGTCAAAATTTAACAATTTTAAAAAATCATAAAAACATGTTTGAAATTTTTGAAAAATTACTAAATTTTAAAAATTAATTAATTGAACTTATTAACTATATTTGTAAAAAAAATTAAAACAAAATTTTCAAAATTGTCTATATAATTGCAACTTTTGTAAAAATAAACAATTTTAAAAACTCAAAAAAACATGTTTGAAATTTTTGAAAAATTACTAAATTTCGAAAATTAATTACGGTATTTTTTATATAGCGTGGTTCGGAAGTCACGTATTAAGCTGTTGGTCCCATCAACCCACTTTAAACAAGTCGTAGACTTACTGTGGCGATGTAAAATAGCCGTAAAAAGCATAAATAAATAAAAAAAAAAAAAAAAAAAAATTAGCAAAACTGTAAAAACATTTAAATTGAAATTTTGAAAATTGTTGAAATAATTGTAATTTTAATAAATAGAAAAAATAAACAATTTTAAAAATTCAAAAAAACATGTTTGGAATTTTTGAAAAAATACTAAATTTTGAAAAATAATTAAGGTAGTTATTAGCAAAACTTGTAAAAAAATTTGAAATGAAATTTTCAAAATTGTAATTGTAATTTTTGTAAATAGAAAAAAATTACAATTTTAAAAATTAAAAAAAAACAAGTTTGGAGTTTTTGAAAAATTACTAATTTTTAAAAACTGATTAATTAAACTTATTAACAACATTTGTAAAAAAAAATTAAATCAAAACTTTAAAAATTGTTGATATAATTGCAATTTTTGTAAAAAGAAAAAATAAACAATTTTTTAAAATTCAAAAAAAAACATTTTAGAAAATTATTAAATATTAAAAATTAATTAATTAAACTTATTAACAACATTTCTAAAAAAAATGTAATCAAAATTTTAAAAATTGTTGATTAAATTGCAGTTTATGTAAAAAGAAAAAATAAACAATTTTAAAATAAAAAAAAAACATATTTGGAATTTTTGAAAAAATACTAAATTTAAAAAAAATTAATTATTTAAACTTAATAACAACATTTGTAAAAAAAATTGAATCAAAATTTTGAAAATTGTTGAAATAATTGCAATTTTTGTAAAATGAAAAATAAACAATTTTAAAAACTCAAAAAAAACATGTTTGGAGTTTTTGGAAAATTTCTAAATTTTAAAAAACTAATTACTTTAACTTATTAACAACATTTGTAAAAAAATTTGTATCAAAATTTTCAAAATTGTTGATATAATTGCAATTTTTGTAAAAAAAAATAAACAATTTTAAAAACTCAAAAAAAAAAAACATGTTTGGAGTTTTTGGAAAATTACTAAATTTAAAAAAATTAATTATTTAAACTTATTTATAACATTTGTAAAAAAATTTGAATCAAAATTTTCAAAAATTGATGATAGAATTGCAAATTTTGTAAAAAAAAATAAACAATTTTAAAAATTCAAAAAAAACTTGTTTGAAATTTTTGAAAAATTATTAAATTTTGAAATGTAATTTCGGTACTTATTAGCAAAACTTGTAAAAAAACTTGAATTGAAATTTTGAAAATTGTTGAAATAATTGTAATTTTAATAAATAGAAAAAAATAACAATTTTAAAAATTAAAAAAAACATGTTTGAAATTTTTGAAAAATGGCTAAATTTTGAAAATTAATTAAGGTACTTATTAGCAAAACTTGTAAAAAAATTTGAATTGAAATTTTCAAAATTGTTGAAATAATTGCAATTTTTGTAAATAGAAAAAATTTAGTAATTTTCCAAAAATTTTAAATATAATTTTTGGAAAATTACTAAATTTTGAAAACTGATTAATTGAACTTATTAGCAACATTTGTAAAAAAAATTGAATCAAAATTTTCAAAATTGTTAATATAATTGCAACTTTTGTAGAAAAAAAAAATTAACATTTTTAAAAATTTAAAAATAAACAGGTTTGGAATTTTTGAAAAATTACTAATTTTTAAAAATAAATTAATGAAACTTATTGACAACATTTATAACAAAATTTGAATCAAATCTTTCAAAATTGTTGATATTAATGCAATTTTTGTAAAAAAAAAAATAATCATTTTTAAAAACTCAAAAAAACATATTTAGAATTTTTAAAAAAAGACTAAATTTTGAAAATTAATTACTTAAACTTATTAACAACATTTGTAAAAAAATTAGAATCAAAATTTTCAAAATTGTTGATATAATTGCAGTTTTTGTAAAAAGAAAAAATTAACAATTTTAAAAAGTAAAAAAAAACATGTTTGAAATTTTTGAAAAATTACTAAATTTTAAAAATTAATTAATTGAACTTATTAACTATATTTGTAAAAAAAAAAATGAAATCAAACTTTTCAAAATTGTTGATATAATTGCAACTTTTGTCAAGAGAAAAAATAAACAAATTTCAAAATTAAAAAAAACATGTTTGGATTGTTTGGAAAATTTACTTAATTTTGAAAATTGATTAATTGAACTTATTAACAACATTAAAAAAAAATGGATCAAAATTTTGAAAGTTGTTGATGTAATTGCAGTTTTTTTTTTAAAGAAAAATTTAAACATTTTTAAAAATTCTAAAAAACATGTTTGGAAATTTTGGAAAACTACTAAAATTTGAAAATTGATTAATTCAACTTATCACAACATTTGTAAACAAATTGGAATCAAAATTTTTAAAATTGTTGATATAATTGCATTTTTTGTAAAATAAAAAAATAAATAAATTTAAAAATTCAAAAAATCATGTTTGGAGTTTTTGAAAAATTACTTAATTTTGAAAATTGATTAATTGGACGTATTTACAACATTTGTAAAAATTTTGAATCAAAATTTTCAAAATTGTTTATTTTATAGCAGTTTTTGTAATAAAAATAAACAATTTTAAAAACTCAAAAAACATGTTTGGAGTTTTTGGAAAATTTCTAAATTTAAAAAAATTAATTACTTAAACTTATTAACAACATTTGTAAAAAAAATTGAATCAAATATTTTAAAATTGTTGATATAATTGCAATTTTTGTAAAAAGAAAAATAAACAATTTTAAAAATTCAAAAAATATGCTTGGAGTTTGTGAAAAATTACAAAATTTTGAAAATTAATTAATTGAACTTATTAGCAAAATTTATTAAAAAAATTGAATAAAAATTTTCAAAATTGTTGATATAATTGCAATTTTTGTAAAAAGAAAAATAAACAATTCTAAAAATTCAAAAAAATATTTTTGGAGTTTTTGAAAAATTACAAAATTTTGAAAATTGATTATTTGAACTTATTAGCAAAATTTGTTAAAAAAATTAAATCAAAATTTTCAAAATACAATTTTTGCAAAAAAAATTAAATTTTCAAAATTTTTTTTTTTTGAAAAACTATTAGATTTTAAAAATTGATTAATTGAATTTATCACAACATTTTTAAACAAATGTGAATCAAAGTTCTTAAAATTGTTCATTTACTTGCAATTTTTGTAAAACAATTAACAATTTTAAAAACTCAAAAAAACATGTTTGAAATTTTTGGAAAATTATTAAATTTTGAAAATTGTTTACTTAAACTTATTAACAACATTTGTAAAAAAATTTGAATCAAAATTTTGAAAATTGCTGATATAATTGCAATTTTTGTAAAATAAAAATTAAACAGATTTAAAAATTTAATAAAACATGTTTGGAATTTTTGGAAAATTACTAAATTTTGAAAATTGATTATATGAACTTATTAACAACATTTGTAAAAAAATTGAATCAAATTTTTTAAAATTGTTGATATAATTGCAATTTTTGTAAAATGAAAAAATAAACAATTTTAAAAATTTAAAAAACATGTTTGGAATTTTTGGAAATTTACTAAATTTTGAAAATTAATTAATTGAACTTGCTAACAACATTTTAGTCTAAAATAACATTTTTTTAAATAAATTTTACGCAATTAAAAATTACAAGTTTTATTATGCGTTTTAATTAAATAATAAAAAAAAATAAAGGAGTATAGCTAACAAAATTTTTCGATTCAATATTTTAAACAAATTAGATTTTTGTATGATAAAATATAATTAAATTTCCACCAACAAAATTAAACTCCACTCAATTAAATAACAATAACTCATTCGATAATTGCATAAACAAATTTAAAATGTGTTTGCGGTTTGAGTGAAAAGCAAAAAAAAAAGAAGTAGAAGAAAGCGAAGCAAAGAGGACGAAATGAGGGAGAGGGTAAATTTGGAGAGATAAAAACTGTTACAAATATCCCAATATACTAATTGAATTACCAACCATGCGAAGTAGTAAAGAGATATATACGGATTCCGGAGCCAAGAGTAGGGCTCCGGGGCGCATGCCGGATTCGCGTGTGCAGTCATGGATAGAGCGAGATGGATTCTGGGATGTGGTGGGAGTCCTTTTGGAGGATAGTTGCCAGTTGCCGGCTTTTCCCCCTAGTTGCTTGTCGTCGGGAAAATTCTCAGTGCGAGAGATCGGAATAAGCGCGCAATCGTTTTCAACAATTATTTTATTGTGTGCTACGATATTTTTTTTTGTTTTAATTTATTAAGTGCAGTAGAGTATATTGCAAACTCATGGAATAAATTAGTGCACTTTATACAGTTAGTAAACTAATTGGATTTTAATAAATTATGAAAAAATCTGGATTAAATACAATAAGTGGAAAAAATTGTAGGAAAATTAGTAATAAAATATTTATTGTATTAATGAGTTCTATAGAGTATGGAATATTGAATAGTGTATAAATTTAATAGTTTTAAAACAAATCACTTATTAAGGAAGGTCTAAATTATGATTAAATTTTATATTTATAATATTATAACAATTTGAAAAGCAAAAACAAAATTTTCAAAAAATCCTATAAGGTTTTTTGGTTTTAAAAAAATTTCTTAAATAAGTTAATTATTTAGCAATATCAAAATTATATTTAGCTCAAATTTGAACTTAATTGTTGAAAAATTGTTACCTCAGCAACAATTTGAAAATATTTGATAAAATTTAAAATAAAAAAAAAATAATCAAAAATGTTTCTAATTAAAAAAAAAAAAAAAAAAAAATTATCAAGTCACTTTCTTAACAATGTTTAAATGTTTGGTCCCAATTTGAACTTAATATTTAGAAAAATATGACCTCGGCAACAATTTGATTTTTTCTTATTAAAAAAAAAATTAAAAAAATCCAAAAATGTATCTAAATTAAAAAAAAAATAATAATTTGAAACTATTGACTTATTCAGCAATGTCCAAATTATATTTGGCTCAAATTTAAATTTAATATTTTAGAAAAATATGACCTCAACAACAAAAAAAAAATAAAATTTTCAAAAAATTTCAAAAATGTAAAAAAAAAGAAAAAATTAAAACCAGTCATTTATTAAGCAATGTCTACAATAAGTTTTGCCCAAATTTGAATTTAATATTTTAAAAAATATGACCTTAGCTAAATTTAAAAAAATTGATTTTCAAAAAAAAAAATTTTTAATTATTTTACATTCATTTTGTTTAAAACCAGACTAATTTTGATTCTAAAAAAAATTATTCATTATTTAGTTCAAAACTATTCGAACGATTAAACATTTAATTCTTTATCAAACCTGTTTCTAACTAGAACGACATTTGTATTGATTAAAACATTTTTCATTCAATTCTCAAGATAAGTTTAAAATTATATACTTCAATTAAATCAGGTTAATACTTTTATTTATTTTTTTATGATTGAGGTTAGTAGAGCAGAATCAGCAGGATATATTTGAAAGTTTAATTGGCATGGATTTTTTTCTGGAAGCGTCCCAAAATATATAAAATATAAAGAGGATTAGGCGGTCCTGACTAGAGATATCCATCTACATTGGCATAATTTTTAGATAAATTGGTATTAACAGTAACAAAGTTATTTATTTTGGTAAATAAATAAGTTGGGAGAATGGTTAGAAAAAGGTTAAAAGCAAATATAAAAAGAAATAACTTAGCTACATTGATATAGACAATATAAGAAGTAGTTTTGATTGTTTAATAAAATTATGAAATTGTCGCTTGTTGACTGTTGTGTTTTTAATTAAAAAAAAAGTTACTAAAACGGCGGACAATTTACTATAAAAAATCTGTAATAACTTTTGAAATTGTCATGAAAATTAAAAAAAAATTTCAAAACATTACTTTACATATGTACTGATATTAATCCAAAATGGCGCTATTAAACAAGAAATTGTTAATAAAATGGCGGACAATTTACTCTTAAATTTGTTAAAAAATGATGAAAAATTGTAATAACTTTTGAAATTTTCATGGAAATTAGATAAATTTTTTCTAAACAATGCATAAAATATGTGTTCATCTAATCCTAAAATGGCGCTAATTAAAAAAAAAAAAAAAAAAAATGGCGGACATTTTATTCTTAATTTTTTTAAAAATTATGAAAAATTGTAATAACTTTTGAAATTTACATGGAAATTAAATGAATTTTTTCTAAACAATGCATAAAATGTGTGTTCATTCAATCCCAAAATAGCGCTAATTAAAATAAAAGTATTACTAAAATGGCGGACAATTTACTCTTAAATTTGTTAAAAATGATGAAAAATTGTAATAACTTTTGAAATTTTTATGGAAATTAGATAAATTTTTTCTAAACATAGCATAAAATATGTGTTCATACTATCCCAAAATAGCACAAATAAAAAAAAAAAAAATTACCAAAATGGCGGACAATTTTTTCTTAAATTTGTTAAAAAATATTAATAAGTTTTGAAATTTTCATGGAAATTAGATGAATTTTTTTTTTACAATGCATAAAATGTGTATTAATCCAATCCCAAAATGGCGCTAATTTAATAGAAAAAATTACCAAAATAGCGGACAATTTACTCTTAAATTTGTTAAAAAATGATGAAAAGTTGTAATAACTTTTGAAATTTTCATGGAAATTAGATGAATTTTTTTTAAACAAAGCATAAAATATGTGTTCATCCAATCCCAAAATGGCGCTAATTAAAAAAAAAAACGGCGGACAAATTACTCTTAAATTTGTTAAAAAATGATAAAAAATTGTAATAACTTTTGAAATTTTTATGGAAATTTGATGATTTTTTTCTGAACAATGCATAAAACGTGTTCATCCAATCCCAAATAAAAAAAAAACAAAAACCAAAATGGCGGACAATTTACTCTTAAATTTGTTGAAAAATTATAAAATACTATTATTAACTAAATATTCATATTCAAAAAAATAAATTTGAAAAATTAATTTAAATTTTGTGAACATGTGGCTATGATAATCACCAACACTTGGGTGGGTGAGCGGGGAACTTAATTCAAGGTTTCTGAGTGTATAATTTAGATTAATCTCTGTCTCAGTATTTGTTATCTAATTTAGTAATAACAAATGCTTGGTTGGGTGACCGGTGAACTTAAATTAAATTTTCTAGACGTGTGGTTTGGATTGGTATTGCCCACCCACCCGCCCGTATGTTTGTGATCTAATTTTCTAATCAGAAACACTTGAGTGGGTGAGCGGGGAATTTAATTCAAATTTTGTGGTGGTTTGAATTGGTTTTTTGCCGAAGTGTTTGTGATCTATTTTTTGACAACAAGCACTTAGATGGGTGGGCGGGGAATTAAATTTAAGTTTTGTAAGCGTGTGGTTTAGAATAGTGTTTTTCAAAACTGTCAAAATTATCTCTGTGCAACAATGTCTAACACAAAATCAGTGCCAAAAGACTAAAATAAGCAAATTTAAAAATTGTTTTTTGACTTTTAATAAAAAAAATGTTGCATTTTTAACAGTTTATGGTAAATTTTGGTACTTTTTGACAATTTTTATTGATACTTTATGGCCAAATTTTGGTAATTAAATTATTTTTACATTTTTTAAATGCTTTTCAATAATATTATGATGTTTTGAGGTCAAAATTTGCTGTTTTTATAAATATAATTTTGAATTTTTTAAACGTTTTTGACCAAATCTTAGCTAAAAATGTTTATATTTAGTTTATTACAATATTGCACTTTTTAACAGTTAATTTTTAAATTTTGGTACTTTTTGACATTATTTTCATACTTTATGACGGTTTTTAACATTTTATAAAAAGATTTTTGGATTTTTTAATAGTTTATGGTCAGATTTTAGAGCTTTCTGACAATATTTTGATGTTTCATAGCCGGATTTTGATTTTTTCAACAATATATGTAGCTACATTTTGTTATTTTTGAAATTTTATATTTTTTTTAAATTTTTTCAAACAATTTACGGCCGGTGCTTTCTGACAATTTTTATTTTTTTTAGCTTTATGACTAAATTATGCAGTTTTTGAACTTTAATAAATAAAATTTAATGTTTTTAACAGTTTATGGCCGGATTTTTTAACATTTTTTAACGTTTTACATTTTTTAGTAAAATTTTCAGCTATAAAATATCAAAATATTATTAGAAAACACAAAAATCAAGCCATAAAGTAAAAAATTCTATTAAAAAATGTCAAAAATAACAAAATCCGGCCAAAAGTTGTTGAAAAAAAGAAAGATTTTATTAATAAAAATTAAAAAAAAAAATAAAATCCGCTTACAAAATATAGAGTTTGACCATCACACCTTAAACAATGCAAAATTCTACTCATGAAATGTGAAAAAAAGCAAAATTCGGCAAAAAACTGTTAAAAAGTGATAAATTTTTTATATAAAAAGTGAAAACCATTAAAATCCGGCCATAAATCATAAAATTATTCTAAGAAAACACTAAAATTCGGCTATTAAAGGTAAAAAAGTGCAAAATTCTACACATAAAATATTAAAAATATCAAAATATTGTTGAAAAGCACCAAAATCCGGTCATAAACTGTTAAAAAAGTTAAAAATTTTATTCATAAAATGACAAATCAGCAAAATTTTGCCATAAACTGTTAAAAAGTGCAAGATTCTATTTATAAAAAGTAAAAAACAGCAAAATCCGGCCACGAAGTATCAAAATATTGTCAGGAAACACCAAAATCCAGTCATAAACGGTTGAAAAGTGCAAAATTTTATTTATAAAATGTCAAAAATAGCTAAATTCAACAATAAACTGTTTAAAAGTGATAGATTTTTTATTTTAAAAGTAAAATCTATTAAAATCTAACCAGAAAATATCAAAATATTGTCAGAAAAAAATTAAAACCGGATATTAAGGTATAAAAAGTGCAAAATTTTATTCTTAAAATGTCAAAATTGGCAAAATTTTGGCATAAACTATTAAAAAATGCAAGATTCTATTCTTAAAATGTCAAAAATAGCAAAAAAACGACTATAAGTAGTTAAAAATGTAAAATGTAAGTAAAAACTAATAAATTTTGGCCATAAATCATCAAAAATTTGTAAAAAAACACCAAAATTCGGTAAAAAAGTACAAAATTCTACACATAAAATGTCAAAAATATCAAAATATTGTTAAAATGCACCAAAATTTGGTCATAAACTGTTAAAAAAAATGCAAAATTCTATTCATGAAATGACAAAACAGCAAAAAAATAGCAAAATCTAGCCATAAAGTATTAAAATATTGTCAGAAAGCATTTAAATCTAGTCATAAAAGGTTGGAAAGTGCAAAATTCTATTTACAAAATGTCAGAAATAGCAAAATTTGGTAATAAACTGTTGAAAAGTAATAGATTCTTTTCATAAAAAGTTAAAACCATTAAAATCCGGCCATGAAATATTAAAATATTGTCAGATAATACTAAAAACCAAACATTAAAGATTGAAAAATGCAAAATTTTACTCTTAAAATGTAAAAATTAGCAAAATTTTACCATAAATTATTAAAAAGAGCAAGATTAAATTTTTGAATTATTAAAAACAGCAGAAAAGTAGAATGTTGGTAATAACTAAAAAAATCCGGCCATAAATTATGAAAATATTCTAATAAAACACTAAAATTCAACCATCAAGGTTTAAAAAATGCAAAATTTTGAACGTAAAATGTTAAAAATATTAAAATATTGTTTAAAAACACCAAAATTCGGCCATAAACTGTTAAAAAGGTGCAAAATTTTATTCATAAAATGACAAAACAGCAAAATTTGGCCATAAACTGTTAAAAAGTGCAAGATTCTATTTATAAATAGTAAAAATTAGCTAAATCCGGCCCCAAAATATCAAAATATTGTCAGGAAACACTAAAATTCTGTCATAAACGGTTGAAAAGTGCAGAATTTTATTTATGAAACGTCAAAAATAGCAAAATTTAGCAATAAACTGTTAAAAAGTGATAGATTCTGTTTAAAAAAAGTAAAAACCATTAAAATCCTGCCATGAAATATTAAAATATTGTCAGAAAATACTAAAAACCAAACATTAAAGATTGAAAAAAGGAAAATTTTACTCGTAAAATGTAAAAATTAGCAAAATTTTACCATAAATTATTAAAAAGAGCAGGATTATATTTTTGAATTGTTAAAAACAGCAAAAAAGTAGTTGAAAAGTAAAATGTCTAAAAAAAATCGGCTATAAATTATCAAAATATTGCAATAAAACACTAAAATTCAATCATCAAAATTTAAAAAATGCAAAATTTTGAACGTAAAATGTTAAAAATATTAAAATATTGTTTAGAAACACCAAAATTTGGTCATAAACTGTTAAAAAAGTGCAAAATTTTATTCATAAAATGACAAAACAGCAAAATTTGGCCATAAACTGTTAAAAAATGCAAGATTCTATTTATAAATAGTAAAAATTAGTTAAATCCGGCCCCAAAATATCAAAATATTGTCAGGAAACACTAAAATTCCGTCATAAACGGTTGAAAAGTGCAGAATTTTATTTATAAAACGTCAAAAATAGCAAAATTTAGCAATAAACTGTTGAAAAGTGATAGATTCTATTCAGAAAAAGTAAAAACCATTAAAATTTGGTCATGAAATATCAAAATATTGTAAAAAATACTAAAAACCGTACATTAAAGATTTAAAAATGCAAAATTTCACTAATAAAATGTCAAAATTTGCAAAATTTTGCCATAAATGATTAAAAAATGCAAAATTTTATTTGTGAAATGTCAAAAATAGCATAAAAATAGTTAAAATATTGTAAAAAAACACTAAAATTCGGCCATTAAGCGTTGAAAATTGCAAAATTCTATACATAATATGTTAAAAATATTAAAATATTGTTGAAAAACACCAAAATCCGGTCAAAAACTGTTAAATAAACGCAAAATGTAGCCATAAACTGTTAAAAAATGCAAGATTTTATTTATAAAATAAAATAAATAGCAAAATCCGGCTACAAAGTATCAAAATATTGTAAGAAAACACTGAAAAGTGCAAAATTTTGTTTAAGGAATGTTAAAAATAGCAAAATTCGGCCATAAACTGTTGAAAAATATAAAAACCATTAAAATCCGGACGTAAAATATCAAAATGTTGTCAAAAAATACTAAAAACCAGACTCTACTCATAAAATGTCTAATAAAAACTAATAAAAAGTGCAAGATTCTATTCTTGAAATGTCAAAAATAGCAAAAAATAATGACTATAAGTAGTTAAAAAAGTAAAATGTTGGTAAAAATTAATAAAATCCGGCCATAAATTATAAAATTATTGTAAGAAAACACTAAAATTTGGTCATTAAAGGTTGAAAAGTGCAAAACTCTATACATAAAATGTTAAAATTATCAAAATATTAATGAAAAGCACCAAAATCCGGTCATAAACTGTTAAAAAAGTTCAAAATTTTATTCATAAAAAGACAAATCAGCAAAATTTGGTAATAAACTGTTAAAAAGTGCAAAATTCTATTTATAAAAAGTAAAAATTAGCTAAATCCGGCCACAAAGTATCAAAAAATTGTCAGAAAACACCAAAATTAGGTCATAAACGGTTAAAGAGTGCAAAATTCAATTTTTGAAATGTTAAAAATAGCAAAATTCTGCAATAAACTGTTGAAAAGTGATAGATTCTTTTCATAAAAAGTAAAAACTATTAAAATCCGGTCATGAAATATTAAAATATTGTCAAAAAATACTAAAAACCAAACATTAGGGATTGAAAAATGCAAAATTTTACTTACAAAATGTTTAAACTGGCAAAAACTTGCCATAAATTATTTAAAAGTGCAAGATTCTATTTTTGAAATGCCAAAAATAGCAATAAACTACTATCAGTAGTTGAAAAAAATAAAATGTTGGTGAAAACTAATAAAATTCGGTCATAATTCATCAAAATATTGCAAAAAAAACTAAAAATTGGCCACCAAGGGTTAAAAATTCTAACAAAATTTTTTAAAAATATCAAAATTTTGTTAAAAAGCACCAAAATCCGGTCACAAACTGTTAAAAAATGCAAAATTTTATTCAATAAACAACAAAACATCAAAATTGGTCCATAAACTGTTAAAAAGTGCAAGATTTTATTTATAAAAAGTAAAAATAGAAAAATTTGGTCAGAAAGTATCAAAATATTGTCAGAAAACACCAAAATCCGGTAATAAATGGTTAAAAAGTGCAAAATTCTATTTACAAAATGTAGAAAATAGCCAAATTCGACAACAAATGTTAAAATGTGATAGATTTTTTTCATAAAAAGTAAAAACCACTAAAATCCGGCTATAAAATATCAAAATATTGTCAGAAAATTTTAAAAACCGGATTTAATGAATTAAAAAAGGCAAAATTCTATTCATAATAATTTAAAATTGGCAAAATTTTGCCATAAATTTATAAAAAGTGCAAGATTCGATTCTTGGAATATCAAAAATAGTAAAAAAATTGTTGAAAATTGGTAAAAACTAATAAAATCCGGTCATAAATCATCAAAATATTGCAAAAAACACTACAATTTGGCAGAATAATGCAAAATTCTACTCATTAATTGTCAAAACTTTAAAAATATTGTTAAAAAGCACTAAAATCTGGTCGTAAACTGTTAAAAAAGTTTAAAATTCTGTTCATAAAATGACAAAACAGCAAAATTCGGTTTTAAACTGTTAAAAAGCTGCAAGATTCTATTAATAAAAAGTAAAAAACAACAAAATCCGGCCAAAAAGTTTTAAAATATTGTCAGAAAGCACCGAAATTTGATCATAAACAGTTTATAAGTGCAAAACTCTGATTAAATTAGCAAAATTTGACAATAAACTGTTGAAAAGTGATAGATTCTTTTCATAAAAATTAAAAAAAAATTAAAATCCGGCCATAAAATATCAAAATATTTACAGAAAATACTAAAAACCGGACGTTAAAGATTAAAAAATGCAAAATTCTACTCATTAAATGTAAAAATTGACAAGATTCTATTCTTGAAATGTCAAAAATAACAAAAAAGTAGTTGAAAAGTAAAATGCAAAATTTTACACATAAAATGTAAAAATTATTAAACTGTTGTTAAAAACACCAAAATCCGGTCATAAACTGTTAAAAAAGTTCAAAATTCTATTCATAAAATGAAAAAACATCAAAATTTAGCCATAAACTGTTAAAAAGTGCAAGATTCTATTTATAAAAAATAAAAAACAGCAAAACCCGGCCACAAAGTATCAAAATATTGTCAAAAAGCTTAAAAATCTGGTCATAAACGGTTGAAAAGTGCAAAATTCTATTTATAAAATGTCAAAAATAGCAAAATTCGACAAAAAACTATTGAAACTAATAAAATCCAGCTATAAATCATCAAAATATTGTAAGAAAATATTAAACTTTTGGCTATTAAGAGTTGACAACTGTAAAAATCTACACATAAAATGCCAAAAATATTGAAATATTGTTGAAAAGCACTAAAATCCGGTAATAAACTGTTAAAAAATTCAATATTTCATTTATATAATGACAAATCAGCAAAATTCGTTCATAAATTGTTAAAAAAATGCAAGATTCAATTTATTAAAAGTAAAAATAGCAAAATCAGGCCACAAAGTATTAAAACATTGTCAAAAAGCACCAAAATCTGGTCTTAAACAGCTAAAAAGTGCAAAATTCTATTTATGAAATGTTAAAAATAGCAAAGTTTAGCAATAAACTGTTGAAAAGTGATAGATTCTGTTCAAAAAAAATTAAAAACCATTAAAATTTGGTCATGAAATATTAAAATTGTGTAAGAAAATACTAAATACCGTACATTAAAAATTGAAAAATGCAAAATTTTACTCATAAAATGTCAAAATTGGCAAAATTTTGCATAAATTGTTAAAAAATGCAAGATTCTATTCTTGAAAAGTCAGAAACAGCAAAAAAAACGGGTATAAGTAGTTGAAAAAAGTAAAATGTTGGTAAAAACTAATAAAATCCGGTAAGAAAACACCATAATTCGGTTAAAATGTGCAAAATTCTACACAAAAAATGTCAAAAATATCAAAATATTGTTAAAATCTGGTCATAAACTGTTAAAAAAATACAAAATTCTATTCATGAAATGACAAAACAGCAAAATGTGTTAAAAGGTACAAAATTCTCTTAATAAAAAGTTAAAAATAGCAAAATCCGAACAGAAAAGATGAAAATATTGCTAGAAAAGACCAAAAACCGGTCATAAACGTTTGAAAAGTGAAAAATTTGATTTAAGAAATGTCAAAAATACCAAAATTCTGCAATGAACTGTTGAAAAGTGATAGATTCTTTTCATAAAAAGTAAAAATCATTAAAATCCGGTCATAAAATATCAAAATTATGTCAAAAAACACTAAAAACCGGACTTAAAAATTGAAAAGTGCAAAATTCTACTCATAAAATGTCAAAATATGCATTTTTTTTCCATAAATGATTAAAAAATGCTAAATTCTATTATTGAAATGTCAATAATAGCATAAAAATAGTTAAAATTTTGTAAGAAAACACAAAAATTTGGCCTTTAAGCGTTGAAAATTGCAAAATTCTATACATAAAATGTTAAAAGTATCAAAATCTTGATAAAAAACACCAAAATCCGGTCATAAACGGTTAAAAAGTGCAAAATTTTATTTGTAAAATGTCAAAAATAGCAAAATTGGGCAATGAACTGTTGAAAAGTGATGATTTTTTTATATAAAAAATAAAAATTGTTAAAATCTGGCCATAAAATATCAAAATGTTGTCAGAAATACTAAAAATCGGACATTAAAGATTAAAAAGTAAAAAATTTTACTCATAAAATTTCAAAATTGGCAAAATTTTGTCATAAATTTTTAAAAAGTGCAAGATTCTATTCTTGAAATGTCAAAAATAGCAAAATTATTGTAAGAAAACACCAAAATTTGGTCATTAAAGGTTGAAAAGTGCAAAACTCTACACATAATATGTTAAAAATATCAAAATCATCTCCAAAATCCGGTCATAAACTGTTGAAAAAGATCAAAATTTTATTCATAAGAAAACAAATCAGCAAAATTTGGCCATTAACTGTTAAAAAAAGCAAAAATCTTTTTATAAAAAGTAAAAATTAACTAGATCCGGCCACAAAGTTTCAAAATATTGTCAGAAAACACCAAAATCAGGTCATAAACGGTTAAAAAGTGCAAAATTCTATTTATGAAATTTCAAAAATAGCAAAATTGGGCAATGAACTGTTGAAAAGTGATAGATTTTTTCATAAAAAGTAAAAACCATTAAAATCCGGCCATGAAATATTAAAATATTGTCAAAAAATACTAAAAACAAAACATTGGAGATTGAAAAATGCAAAATTTTACTTAAAAAAGTTAAAACTGGCAAAATCTTGCCATAAATTATTAAAAAGTGCAAGATTCTATTTTTAAAATGTCAAAAATAGCAATAAACTGCTATCAGTAGTTAAAAAAAATAAAATGTTGGTGAAAACTAATAGAATTTGGCCATAAATCATCAAAATATTGTAAACAAATTGGCCATCAAGAGTTAAAAAGTGCAAAATTCTACAAAAAAAAAATTGATAAAATATCAAAATATTGTTAAGAAACACTAATATCCGGTCATAAACTGTTCAAAAAGTGCAAAATTTTATTCATAAAATCACAAAACAGCAAAATGGCCATAAACTGTTAAAAAGTGCAAGATTCTATTTATAAAAAGTAAAAAACAGCAAAATCCGGCCACAAAGTATCAAAATGTTGTCAAAAACCACTAAAATTTGGTCATAAACAATTGAAAAGTGCAAAATTCTATTTAGAAAATGTCAAAAATAGCAAAATTTGGCAATAAACTGTTGAAAAGTGATAGATTCTTTTCATAAAAAGTAAAAACCATTAAAATCTGGTCATGAAATATCAAAATTATCAAAAAATATTAAAAACCAGACATTAAGAATTGAAAATTGCAAAATTCTACTCATAAAATGTCAAAATTGATAAAATTTTGCCATAAATTATTAAAAAGTGCAAGGTTCTATTTTTGAAATGTCAAAATTAGCAAAAAAACAGTTAAAAAATAAAAAGTTAGTTAAAACTAATAAATAAATCATAAAAGTATTGTAAGAAAACACTAAAATTTGGGCATTAAGAGTTAAAAAATGCACATAAAATGTTAAAAATATTAAAATATTGTTGAAAAACACCAAAATCCGGTCATAAACTGTTAAAAAAAATTAAAATTTAATTTATAAAATAACAAATTAGCAAAATTCGGCCATAAATGTTAAAAAAAGTAAAATTTTATTGCTGAAATGTCCAAAATAGCAAATATTGGCAATAAACTGTTGAAAAGTGATAGTTTTTTTCATAAAAAGTAAAACTCATAAAATCCAGCCATAAAATATTGCAAAATTTTACTTATAAAATGTCAAAATTAGCAAAATTTTGCCATAAGTTATTAAAAAGTGCAAGTTTCTGTTTTTGAAATGTCAAAAATAGCAAAAAAAAGTAGTTAAAAAGTAAAATTTTGGTAAAAACTAATAAAATCTGAACATAAATCATCAAAATATTGCATGAAAACAGTAAAAAAATGCAAAATTTTACATATAAAATGTCAAAAATATCAAAATATTATTTAAAAGCACCAAAATCCGGTTATAAACTGTTTAAAAAGTGCAAAGCTATTCATAAAAATAACAAATCAGCAAAATTTGGTCATAAACTGTCAAAAGGTGCAAGATTCTATTTATAAAAAGTAAAAAACAGCAAAATCCGGCCACAAAGTATTAAAATATTGGCAAATATTGGTCATAAGAATTTTGAAAATGCAAAAATCTATTAATAAAGTATTGAAAATAGCAAAATCCGGTCATAAACTATTGAAAAGTACAAGATTCTATTCATAAAATGACAAAAGAGCAATGTCCGGTCATAAACTGTTTAAAATTGTCCTAAGTGTGTCTAAAAGTTGTCTAAAAACGTCTAAAAAACATCAAAAACTGTCAAACAAATGTCAAAATGACGTCAAAAATGTCCAGCAAATGTTTAAAACACATCTTACAATTGTTTAACGTTGTATAGTTTTAGTATAAATGTCAAAGTGTCACAAAAATAATTAAACCAACAAAAGAACATCTAAACCTGTCAAAAAATGTATTTAAAACTTTCAAAAAATGTTGTGAAACGAGTTCTCCCTTTACAAACGTCTAAATAAGTTAAAAATCTGCAAAACAGTAAAAAAAAAACGTCAAAATGTCAAAAGCAACTATCAAAAAATGAAGTAAACTGTCAAACAATATCTTAAATGATAAAAATTTTTAAAACAAGCAAAACATAATTTAATAACTTAAAAAATGTCAAAATCTGTAAAAAACATTGCCTAAATGTCAAAATATTGTCTGAAAAAGTTATAAAAGATGTCCTATAAAAATAAATGTCAAAGTGTCACAAAAGAATATCTAAATGTCATAAAAAATCTAAAACTGTCAAAAGATTGTCTTACTTTAGTCTGAAGATGGTTTAAATTTGTCTTAAACTATCTAAAACACAAATTTGAGTAACAACAAATTTTTTTTTAAATGTTACTAACATAATTAAACATTCAAAAATTAGAAAATTATTTCAATTGAGCACATTTAGCATTTTATATAAAGTCCTTATTTAAATAAAAGTAGAGCTAGCAGTGTTAGTGAAAGAAAATTTAAATAAATCATTGCACTTTACATCCAGATCTTTTCAAGTTGTAAATCGTCGGTTATCTTAATTCCCCCAGACGATGGTATATACATGTTTTTTATTTTCAAAGTATGTACTTTTTATCTGAGGGAACAATTCGTAATATACTTTAGTATCTATTCGTAAAGATACTTTACTACCTTTTGCACATATTCTCTGCTCCTTCTTATAGCCGCATAAACTCCAATCAAGTTCGAAACAGTTTTTTCTTTTCTGTCGGGGTCGAAACCAGTGTGTTCGTTTGTGTGCGTTGTGTTATGTAAAATAAAACTTAAGGAAGGATTTAAAGTTGCCAACAAACATGAATCGACTCGTCTGTCTTGTTGGATTGCTTCTGCTACATCATGCAGCGGAATATGGTGAGTTAATAAATTACAATTGATTCTAACTGTAAATTGTTTTATTTTTTGCTGGAACTAAGTGGAGCGCTTCCACTATACGATAATTAAATTACTACGGGGGTATACTTGTAGTAGCGAACACAACGCTAATAATTTTGCTCGGAATTCGCACAAATTAAAGGTGACTCGAATGAGGTGGTTGTCGCTTAAGGGGTGGCTGTAAATATCAGCTTGTGCTATACTTCTTCAATTCCAGTTGAAATTAACTTGATCTAAAATGGTTTGCGAACAATGGGTTTTATTTATAAAAGTTATCGGAAACACTTTGTTACTTTTGTGAATACTTTTTCAAATCGATCAATAACAAGAAAATTAGTAATCATTATTTAATCAGTCTAAGTTATTTTGAAATTAAAAAAAAATCTTCAAACACTATTCAAAGACTTTGGCACTAATTTGAACATAATTAAATCAAATTTAATAACTTTTTTGAAACAGTGAAATCAAATTTTTTTAAATTTTTTTTATTTTTGATAGAAATTGAGGTCTGGTGCTTATTTACAATTGATTTTTTGCTTTTTTCTTTAAGTGCTAATTGTTCCAAGCACAATTCAAAAGTTTTGGCACTAATTTGAACATAATCAAATCAAAATTGATAAAAAATTTGATGTTTATGATACAAATTGAGTTCTAGTGCTTATTTACAATTTATTGTTTGCTTTCTTCAATAATTGTTAATTGTTCCAAGCACAAATCAAACGTTTTGGCACTAATTTGAATATAATCAAATCAAAATTGTTAGAAATTTTGATGTTTTTGATACATATTGAGTTTTGGTGCTTATTTACAATTGATTTTTTGCTTTCTTCTTTAAGTGCTTATTGTTCCAAGCAGAATTCAAACATTTTGCACTAATTTGAACATGACCAAATCAAAATTGACAGAAATTTTAATGTTATTGGTACATATTGAGTTTTGGTGCTTATTTACAATTAGTTTTTTGCTTTCTGTATTAGATACTAATTGTTTCAAGCCCAATTCAAACATTTTTGCACTAATTTGAACATAACCAAATTAAAATTGATAGAAATTTTGATGTTTTTGATACAAATTCAGTTCTGGTGCTTATTTACAATTAAATTTTTGCTTTTTTATTAATTGCTAATTGTTCCAAGCACGATTCAAACATTTCGACACTAATTTGAACACAATCAAATCAAAATTGATAGAATTTTTGATACAAATTGAGTTCTGGTGCTTATTTCCAATTGATTTTTTGCTTTTTTTATTAATTGCTAATTGTTCCAAGCACGATTCAAACATTTTTGCACTAATTTGAACATAATCAAATCAAAATTGATAGAAAATTTGATGTTTTTGATACAAATTGAGTTCTGGTGCTTATTTACAATTAGTTTTTTGCTTTCTTCTTTAAGTGTTTATTGTTTTAAGCAGAATTCAATCATTTTGGCACTAATTTGAACATAACCAAATCAAAATTGACAGAAATTTTAATGTTTTTGGTACATATTGAATTTTGGTGCTTATTTACAATTAATTTTTTGCTTTCTTCATTAGTTACTAATTGTTTCAAGCACGATTCACACATTTTTGCACTAATTTGAACATAATCAAATCAAAATTGATAGAAATTTTGATGTTTTTGATACAAATTGAGTTCTGGTGCTTGTTTACAATTAAATGTTTGCTTTCTTCATTAACTACTAATTGTTTCAAGCACGATTCAAACATTTTAGCACTAATTTGTACAAAATCAAATTAAATTTGATAGAAATTTTGATGTTTTTGATACATATTGAATTCTGGTGCTTATTTACAATTGATTTTTAGCTTTCTTTATTTATTGTTCATTGCTTCAAGCACGATTTAATGATTTTGGCACTAATTTGAACATAACTTAGTCAAAATTGAAAGAAATTTTGATGTTTTTGATACAAATTGAGTTTTGGTGCTTATTTATAATTGATTTTTTGCTTTCTTCATTAATTGCTAATTGTTTCAAGCACGATTCAAACAATTTGGCACTAATTTGAACATAATCAAACCAAAATTGTTAAAAAATTTAAAGTTTTTGATGCATATTGAGTTCTAGTGCTTATTTACAAGTGATTTTTTGCTTTCTTCTTTAAGTGCTTACTGTTACTAGCACAATTCAAATATTTTGGCACTAATTTAAACATAATCAAATCAAAATTTATAAAAATTTTGTTATTTTTGATACAAATTAAAGTCTGGTGCTTATTTATAAGTAAATTTTTGCTTTGTTTACCGATTTTCAATTGCTCAACCTCAATTAATTAATTAAAATGCATTTGCTGCATAAAATTTGTTACAAACTCATTAATTTGTGGCATTAAATCATAAAAAATACAAACAATTTATCAAGAATTGTTTTAAAAAATTGTTTAATCTAAGAAAATTTATATTATACCAACGCACATGTTCCAAGTAATTAAAAAAAAACAATTTCCCATTTTCTTCTCCTCATCAGAACCCCAACTTGTGGGAATTCAACATCAAATAAAAGCTCATCCATTTTTTTCCTTCTACTCGAACACAAATAATACAATAGCGGAGATGCCCTTTCCACAACAACAAGCTCCGGGTATTGTAATAAAGACAAACATAAACAGAACCACCAGCAATTTTAAGTTGGTTATTAAAGCGACCGCTTGTTTGCGTCAGCTGGATCGGTCGATTATTATTATTATTATTGCTGTAGTATGCAATAAATAGGTGTTTCATGCCTATACCTACATTGCTTGCCTGTTATGTAGTAAAATTAATTCAAGCGTATAAACATTGAAAGGTGTCTCGGCGAAGCGGGTTCTGAATCGTTTAACTAGTTCGGCTCCGCAAACAGACATTTCTGTGGAATTTACAGATATATGTGCAAACACTTTATAATTACATACCAGCAAACTTTATTACCGGTGTAAACATGCAAATAACTAAAACCGCATATTTAGTTACACGAAATAAGAAATCAATCTTGAAGTGGTCACATACTCACATGTAGGGGGTGATTTAAATAATTTAGAATCTCACATAAAGCCCACAGAGAGAACTAGGGTAAAAGAGTAAATTGATGGGCAGTTTAAATCGATAGAATTTCAATTGGTGGCATTCGCCTTAGCATTGCGAGACGATTTAAAGGGAACGGTCCTTCCTTTATGTGTATTTGAAGGATGTTGCAAATTAGTTTAACACTTTATTCCAAATAAGTTTAAATTTAATCAATTTTTATAAAAACCATGCTTACTAAATAATTAAATTAATAATTATCAATTTATATAAACGACACAAATTATATGATTTTTTAAATTATTTCAAATTTGCGCAGTAACCAGCAGGAATTTTAAATTGCTGATAACAAATTTGGATTTAAAATACATTAATTGATGAGAAAAAAGTTTGAAACTAACTTATATAAATTGATTTGAAGCAAAAATGGTCCCAAAATGACCCAAACTGTGTGATTTTGTTAATAATTTCAAATTTGCGCGGTAACCAGCAGAATTTTTAAATTCTTGATAACAAATTTGAATTTAAAATACATAAATTTGTAAGAAAAAAAATTGAAACTAATTTATATAAATTGATTTGAATCAGAAATGGTCTCAAAATGACCCAAAATGTATGATTTTGTTAATGATTTCAATTTTGCGCAATAACCAGCAAAAATTTCAAATTGCTCATAATAATTTCGGATTCAAAATATATTAATTGATAAAAAAAAAGTTTGAAACTAATTTGTTTAAATTGGTTTGAAGCAGAAATGGTTTCAAAATTACCCAAAATATATGATTTTGTTGTAAATTTTAAATTTGCGCAGTAGCCAGCAGGAATTTAAACTTGTTGATAAAAAAATTGGATTTAAATTACATAAATTGATAAAAAAATAAAAAAAGTACTTAAAGTGCTCACGTATATTGGTACCAATTTGCATTAATATTCAATGTAGCGTTTTTGACTTATGGATGTTTGAGTTATTGTTCATGGATCTTGACTCAAGTAAGTCTAGTTGATTAAATTGAGGTTAGGTTAAATTGAGCGTATGGATTTAAACCAATTTTACATAGTTGGTACTCAAAGTGTACAAGTATATTGGTACCAATTTGCATTAATATTTAATGTACCGTTTTTGAGTTATGAATTTTTGTGTTATCGTTTATGGCTCTTGACTCAAGTAAGTCAAGTTGATTAATTTGAGGTTAAGTTAAATTGAGCTTGTGAATTTGAACCAATTTTACACAATCGATACTTAAGGTACTAACGTATACTGATCAATATCCAATGTACTGTTTTTGAGTTATAAACCTTTGAGTTATCGTCTGTGGTTTCAGTTCTAAGTATGTCAAGTTGAATAAATTGAGGTTGAGTTAAATTGAGCGTATAGATTTAAACCAATTTTATACAATTAATACCTAAAGTGCTCACGTATATTGGTACCACTTTGCATTAATATTCAATGTAGCGTTTTTGAGTCATGGATTTTTGAGTTATTGTTTATGGATCCTTGACTCAAGTAAGTCAAGTTAATTAAATTTGAAATTAGGTTAAATTGAGCGTGTGACTTTAAATCAATTTTACACAATTCATTCTTAAGGTATCAATGTATATTGATACAACTTTGCATCAATATCCAATGTACCGCTCTTGAGTTAGAAACTTTTGAGTTATCTTCTGTTGTTCCAATCTTAAGTAAGTCAAGTTGAGTAAATTGAGGTTACGTTAAATTGAGCGTATGGATTGAAACCAATTTTACACAGTTGGTATTTATGGTACTGAACTATGTTAATACATATTATTGTAAACATCCAATAGACCGTTTAGGTGTTACAAGCTGTCAAAGCTGTCAAAAACTGTATGTTTAATAATTTTTGTAAATAACTTCAAATATCTTCTATATTACTGAAGATAAAGGTAATTTTTTTTAGGTATAATTTAAAAAAAAAATATTTTGCATTCAATCCATTGATGAAATTTTTAGAAAATTGACAAATAAATTGTCAAAATAGTTAAAAACTGTATTTTTTGTAATTTTGTGTAAATATCTTTAAATATCTTCTAAATTATTAAAGATAGAGTTAATTTTTTCAAATATAATTCATAAAACAAAATTTTGCATTAAATTTAATAACAGAAATTTTATAAAATTGACAAATAAACTGTCAAAAATGTCAATAACTGTAATTTTTGTAAATTTGTGTAAATATCTTTAAATATCTTCAAAATTATTAAAGATAGAATTAAGTTTTTTAAAGTATAATTTATAGAATTAAAATTTGGTATAAATCCATTAATTGAAATTTTAGAAAATTGACAAATTAACAGTCAAAATAGTCAAAACTGTGTTTTTTGTAAATTTGTTTAAATATCTTCAAAATAAGTAAAGATAAAATTAATTTTTTTTAAGTATAATTTATAGAATTGAATTTTGCCAGGATAGAAATTTGAAATAATTGACAAATTAATTTTCAAATTTGTCAAAAACTGTATTTTTTGTGAATTTGTGTAAATATCGTTAAATAACTTCTAAATTACTGAAGAAAGAGTTAAATTTTTCAAAGTATAATTTATAGAAATGAATTTTGAATTGAATCTATTGATAGAAAGTTTTAGAAAATTGACAAATTAACTGTCAAAATTATCAAAAAATGTATTTTATTTAAATTTGTGTATATATCTTTAAATATCTTCTAAAATACTGAACATAGAGTTAATTTTTTTAAAGTATAATTTATTAAATTAAATTTTACATTAAATCTGATAATAAAATTTTTATAAAATTAAAAAACTAACTGTCAAATCTGTCAAAAACTGTATTTTTTTGTAAAATTGTGTAAATATCTTTATTTATCTTCAAATTTATTAAAGAAAAAACTATTTTTTTTCAAAGTATAATTTATAGAATTGAATTTTGGATTGAATCTATTTACAAAAATTTTAAATTTTTTTCTATATAACTGTCAAAATGGTCTAAAACTGTATTTTTTGTATATTTGTGTAAATATCTTCAAATATCTTCTAAATTACTGAAGATAGAGTTAATTTTTTTAATGTATAATTTATAAAATTGAATTTTGCATTGAATCCATTGATAGAAAATTTAAAAAAATTGACAAATAAACTGTCAAAATAGTCAAAAACTGTATTTTTTGTAAATTTGTGTAAACATTTTTAAATATCTTCTAAATTACTGAAGATAGAGTTAATTTTTTTTAAGTATATATTATAGAATTAAATTTTGGACTAAATCCATTAACAGAAATTTTAGAAAATTGACAAAATAACTGCCAAAATTGTCAAAAACTGTATTTTTGGTTAATTTGTATAAATATCTTTAAAAATCTCCAAAATTAGTAAAGATAGAGTTAATTTTTTTTAAGTATAATTTATAGAATTAAATTTTGGATTGAATCTATTGACAGAAATTTCAAAAATTGACAAAATAATTGTTAAAAACAGTGTTTTTTGTAAATTTATTTAAATTCATTAAATATCTTCAAAATTAGTGAAGATAGAGTTAATTTTTTCAAAGTTTAATTTATAGAATTGAATTTTGCATTGAATCCATTGATGGAATCTTTAGAAAAATGACAAATTAACTGTCAAATTTGTCAAAAACTGAATTTTTTTAAAATTTGTTAAATATCTCTAAAAATCTTTTAAATTAATAAAAATAGAGTTAATTTCTTTTAGGTTTAAATTATAGAATTGAATTTTGTATTGAATCCATTGATAGAATTTATAGAAAATTGACAAATTAACTTTCAAAATTGTCAAAATTTTATTTCTGAAAATTTGTGTAAAAATCTTTAAAATTAGTGAAGATAAAGTTAATTTTTTGAAGTACAATTTATAGAATTAAATTTTGAATAGAATCCATTAACAAAATTTTAGAAAATTGACAAATTAACAGTCAAAGTAGTCAAAATTTGTGTTTTTTGTAAATTTGTTTAAATATCTTTAAATATCTTCTAAATTACTGAAGATAGAGTTATATTTTTTAAAGTATAATTCATAGAATTAACTTTTGGATTGAATCCATTGATAGAATTTTTAGGAAATTGATAAATTAACAGTCAAAATAGTCAAAAACTGTATTTTTTGTAAATTTGTGTAAATATTTTTAAATATCTTCAAAATTAGTGAAAATAGAGTTAATTTTTTTGAAGTATAATTTATAGAATTGAATTTTGGATTGAATCCATTAAAAGAAATTATTGAAAATTGACAACTTAACTGTCCAAACAGTCAAAAACTGTATTTTTTGTAAATTTGTGTAAATATCTTCAATTATCTTCTAAATTACTAAAGATAGGGTTAATTTTTTCAAAGTATATTTTATAAAATTGAATTTTGCATTGAATCCATTAACAGAAGTTTTAGAAAATTGACAAAATAACTGTCAAAATTGTCAAAAACTGTATTTTTTGTAAATTTGTTTAAATATGATTAAATATCTTTAAAATTAGTGAAGATAGAGTTAATTTTTTCAAAGTTTAATATATAAAATTAAATTTTGGATTGAATCCATTAACAGAAATTTTAGAAATGTGACAAATTAACTGTCAAAATAGTCAAAAACTGTAATTTTTGTAAATTTGTGTAAATAATTTTAAATATCTTCTAAATTACTGAAGATAAAGTTAATATTTTCAAAGTATAATTTATATAATTGAATTTTGCATTTAATCCATTGACAGAAAATTTAAAAAATTGACGAATTAACAGTCAAAATAGTCTAAAACTGTATTTTATGTAAAGTTGTGTAAATATCTTTAAATATCTTCAAAATTACTAAAAATAGATTTAATTTTTAAAAAGTATAATTTATAGAATTGAATTTTGCATTTAATCCATTGTAAGAAAATTTAAAAAACTGACGATTAACTGTCAAAATAGTCAAAAACTGTATTTTTTGTAAATTTATGTAATTATCTTTAAAAATCTCCAAATTAGTGAAGATAGAGTTATTTTTTTTTTAATTTATTTTATAGAATTGAATTTTGCATTAAATCAATTAACAGAAATTTTAGAAAATTGACAATTTAACTGTCAAATCAATCAAAAACTGTTTTTTTGTAAATTTGAGTAAATATCTTTAAATATCTTCTAAACTACTAAAGATAGAATAATTTTTTTTTAAAGTATATATTATAAATTTAAAATTTACATCAAATTCATTGATAGAAGTTTTAGAAAATTAGCAAACAAACGGTTAAAATTGTCAAAAATTGTAAATTTGTGTAAATATCTTCAAATATCTTCTAATTTACTAAAGATACAATAAATTTTTTTAAAGTATAGTTTATAAAATTGAATTTTGGATTAAATCCATTGATGAAGTTTTTAGAAAATTGACAAAAAGCAGTCAAAATTTGTATTTTTTGTAAATTTGTGTAAATATCTTTAAAAAT
The DNA here is from genome assembly GCA_963932245.1 of Tachinus rufipes. Lineage (NCBI taxonomy): Eukaryota > Metazoa > Arthropoda > Insecta > Coleoptera > Staphylinidae > Tachinus > Tachinus rufipes. The sequence continues at coordinate 1,340,651 of OZ010743.1, read as the reverse complement.
CTTCAAAATTAGTGAAGATAAAGTTAATTTTCTTGAAGTATAACTCATAAAATTAAATTTTGGTTTGAATCTATTGACAAAATTTTTAGAAAATTTACAAATTAACTGCCCAAATGGTCTTAAACGGTATTTTTTGTAAATTTGTGTAAATATTTTTAAAATCTTCAAAATTTGTGAAGATAGAGTTAAATTTTTTGAAGTATATATCATAGAATTAAACTTTGGATTGAATCTATTAACAGAATTTTTAGAAAATTGACAAATTAACGTTCAAAATAGTCAAAAACTGTATTTTTTGTAAATTTATGTATATATCTATAAAAATCTTCTAAATTACTGAAGATAGAGTTAATTTTTTTAATGTATAGTTTATAGAATTGAATTTTGCATTGAATCCATTCATAGAAATTTTAGAAAAATGACAAATTAACTGTCAAATTAGTCAAAAACTGTTTTTTTGGTAAATTTGTTTAAATATTTTTAAATATCTTCTAAATTACTAAAGATAGAGTTAATTTCTTTTAAGTATAAATTATAAAATTAAATTTTGCCATGAATTCTTTGATAGAAATTTTATAAAATTGACAAATAAACTGTCAAAATTGTCAATAACTGTAATTTTTAGAAATTTGTGTAAATATCTTCAAATATCTTCTAAAATTTAATTTTTTTTTTAAGTATAATTTATAGAATTAAATTTTGGATTGAATCCATTAACCGAAATTTTAGAAATGTGACAAATTAAATGTCAAAATAGTCAAAAACTGTATTTTTTGTAAATTTGTGTAAATATTTTTAAATATCTTCTAAATTACTAAAGATAGAATTTTTTTTTTAAAGTATAATTTATAGAATTGAATTTTGCATTTAATCCATTAATAGAAAATTTAAAAAACTGACATTAACTGTCAAAATAGTCAAAAACTGTATTTTTTGTAAATTTGTGTAAATATCTTTAAATATCTTCAAAATTAGTGAAGATAGAATCAATTTTTTGGAAGTATAATTTATAGAATAAAATTTTTATTCAATCGATTTATAGAAATTTCAAAAAATTGGCAAATTAACTGTCAAAATTGTAAAAACTGTAATTTTTGTAAATTTGTGTAGAAATCTATAAATATCTTCAAAATTAGTGAAGATAGAATTAATTTTTTTAAAGTATAGTTTATAGAATTGAATTTTGCATTGAATCCATTCATAGAAATTTTAGAAAAATGACAAATTAACTGTCAAAATAGTCAAAAACTGTTTTTTTGGTAAATTTGTTTAAATATTTTTAAATATCTTCTAAATTACTGAAGATTGAGTTAATTTTTTTAAAGTATAATTTATAGAATTAAATTTTACATTAAATAAACTGTCGAAATAGTCAAAAACTGTATTTTTTGTGAATTTGTGTGAATATCGTTAAAAATCTTTAAAATTATTTAAGATAGAGTTAATTTTATTAAAGTTAATTTATAAAATAAAATTTTGCCATAAATCCATTTACAGAAGTTTTAGAAAATTGACAAATAAACTGTAAAAAATTACAAAAACTGTAATTTTTAGAAATTTGTGTAAAAATTTTCAAATATCTTCTAAACTACTAAAGATAAAATTAATTTTGGATTAAATCCATTGATAAAAATTTTAGAAAATTGACAAATAAACTGTCAAAATAGTTTAAAACTGTATTTTTAGTAAATTTGTGTAAATATCTTTAAAAGTCTTCAAAATGATTGAGGATAGAGTTAATTTTATTAAATTAAATTTATAAAATTAAAGTTTGCCATAAATCCATTCACTGAAGTTTTAGAAAATTGACAAATAAACTGTCAAAATAGCCAAAAACAGTATTTTCTGTAATTTTTTTGTAATAATCTTTAAGTATCTTCTAAATTATTTAAGATGAAATTATTTTTCTTTAAGTTTAATTTATAGAATTTAATTTTGGATTAAATAATTTAATAGAATTTTTAGAAAATTGATAAATTAACTGTCAAAATGGTCAAAAACTGTAATTTTTGTAAATTTGTGTAAATATCTTTAAATATCTTCTAAATTACTGAATATAGAGTTAATTTTTTTAAAGTATAATTTATAAAATTAAATTTTGCATTAAATCCATTGATAAAAATTTCAGAAAATTGACATTTTAACAGTCAAAATAGTCAAAAACTGTATTTTTTGTAAGTTTGTGTAAATATCTTTAAATATCTTTTAAATTATTAAAGATAAAATTATTTTTTTTTAAGTATAATTTATGAAATTGAATTTTGCATTGAATCTATTGATAGAATTTTTAGAAAATTGACAAATTAACTATCAAAATAGTCAAAAACTGATTTTTTGTAAATTTGTGTAAATGTCTTCAAAAATCTTCTAAATTACTGAAGATAAAGTTAATTTTTTTTCAATATATTTTATAAAAATGAATTTTGGATTGAATCTATTGATAGAAATTTAAGAAAATTGACAAATATACTGTCAAAATAGTCAAAAACTATATTTTTTGTAAATTTCTGTAAATATCTTTAAATATCTTCTAAATTATTGAAGATAATTTTTTTTTTTAAGTATAATTTATAGACGTGAATTTTGCATTCAATCCATTATAAAATATTTTAGAAAATTGACAAATAAACTGTCAAAAATGTCAAAAACTGTACTTTTTGTAAATTTGTGCAAATATCTTTAAATATCTTCAAAATTATTGAAGATAGAATTAAGTTTTTTAAAGTAAAATTTATTGAATTAAAATTTGGTATAAATCCATTAATTTAAATTTTAGAAAATTGACAAATTAACTGTCAAAATTGTAAAAACTGTATTTTTTGTAAATTTGTGTAGAATACTATAAATATCTTCAAAATTAGTGAAGATAGAATTAATTTTTTAATGTATAGTTTATAGAATTAAATTTTGCATTGAATCCATTTATAAAATTTTTAAAATATTGACGAATAAACTGTCAAAATAGTCAAAAACTGTATTTTTTGTAAGTTTGTGTGAATATCTTTAAAAATCTTCAAAATTACTGAAGATAGGGTTAATTTTTTCAAAGTTTAATATATAAAATTAAATTTTGCATTGAATCCATTGATAGAAGTTTTAGAAAATAGACAAAAAAACTGTCAAAATTGTCAAAAACTGTGATTTTTCGTAAATTTGTGTAAATATCTTTAATTATCTTCTAAACTATTGAAGATAGAGTAAATTTCTTCAAAGTTTAATATATAAAATTGAATTTTGCATTGAATCCATTGATAGAAGTTTTAAAAAATTGACAAATAAACTGTCAAAATTGTTAAAAACTATAATTTTTAGAAATTTGTTAAATATCTTCGAATATCTTCTAAAATTTATTTTTTTTTTTAAGTATAATTTATAAAATTAAATTTTGGATTGAATCCATTAACAGCAATTTTAGAAATGTGACAAATTAACAGTCAAAATAGTCAAAAACTGTATTTTTTGTAAATTTGTGTAAATAATTTTAAATATCTTCTAAATTACTGAAGATAAAGTTAATATTTTCAAAGTATAATTTATATAATTGAATTTTGCATTTAATCCATTGAAAGAAAATTTAAAAAATTGACGAATTAACAGTCAAAATAGTCTAAAACTGTATTTTTTGTAAAGTTGTGTAAATATCATTAAATATCTTCAAAATTACTTAAAATAGATTTAATTTTTTAAAAGTATAATTTATAGAATTGAATTTTGCATTTAATCCATTGTAAGAAAATTTAAAAAACTGACGATTAACTGTCAAAATAGTCAAAAACTGTATTTTTTGTAAATTTATGTAATTATCTTTAAAAATCTTCAAAATTAGTGAAGATAGAGTTATTTTTTTTTTAATTTAATTTATAGAATTAAATTTTGCATTAAATCAATTAACAGAAATTTTAGAAAATTGATAATTTAACTGTCAAATCAATCAAAAACTGTTTTTTTGTAAATTTGTGTAAATATCTTTAAATATCTTCTAAACTACTAAAGATAGAATAATTTTTTTTTAAAGTATATATTATAAATTTAAAATTTACAATAATATTCATTGATAGAAGTTTTAGATAATTAGCAAACAAACGGTTAAAATTGTCAAAAATTGTAAATTTGTGTAAATATCTTCAAATATCTTCTAATTTACTAAAGATACAATAAATTTTTTTAAAGTATAGTTTATAAAATTGAATTTTGGATTAAATCCATTGATGAAGTTTTTAGAAAATTGACAAAAAGCAGTCAAAATTTGTATTTTTTGTAAATTTGTGTAAATATCTTTAAAAATCTTTAAAATTAGTGAAGATAAAGTTAATTTTTTTGAAGTATAACTCATAAAATTAATTTTTGGTTTGAATCTATTGACAAAATTTTTAGAAAATTTACAAATTAACTGCCCAAATGGTCTTAAACGGTATTTTTTGTTAATTTGTGTAAATATCTTTAAAAATCTTCAAAATTAGTAAAGGTAGAGTTAATTTTTTTTAAGTATAATTTATAGAATAAAATTTTGGATTGAATCATTTAACAGAAATTTTAGAAATATGACAATTTAACAGTCAAAATAGTCAAAAACTTTTTTTTTTGTAAATTTATGTAAATATCTTTAAATATCTTCTAAGTTATTAAAGATAGAAATAATTTTTTTAAAGTATAATTTGTAGAATTGAATTTTGAATTAAATCCATTTATAGAACTTTTAGAAAAATAACAAATTAACTGTAAAAATAGTCAAAAACTGAATATTTTGTAAATTTGAGTGAATATCTTTAAATATCTTCTAAATTACTGAAGATAGAGTTAATTTTTTTTAATATAATTCATAAAACAAAATTTTGCATTAAATTTAATGACAAAAATTTTAGAACATTGACAAATTAACAGTCAAAATAGTCAAAAACTGTATTTTTTGTAAATTTGTGAAAATATCTTTAAATATCTTCTTAATTACTGAAGATAGAGTTAATTTCTTTTAAGTTTAATTTATAGAATTGAATTTTGCATTGAATCCATTGATAGAAATTTAAGAAAATTGACAAAATAATAGTCAAAATAGTCATAAAATGTATTTTTTGTAAATTTGTGTAAATAACTTCAAATATCTTCTAAATTACTGAAAATGGAGTTAATTTTTTTAAAGTATTTTTTATAGATTTGCATTGAATCCATTGACAGAAGTTTTAGAAAATTGACAAAATAACTGTCAAAATTGTCAAATACTGTAGTTTTTGGAAATTTGTGTAAATATCTTAAAATATCTTTTTAATTACTAAAGATAAAGTTAATTTTTTAAAGTATAATTCATAAAACAAAATTATGCATTAAATTTAATTACAGAAATTTTAGAAAATTGACAAATTAACAGTAAAAATAGTCAAAAACTATAATTTTGTAAATTTGTGTAAATATCTTAAAATATCTTCTTAATTACTGAAGATAAAGTTAATTTTTTTTAAGTATAATTTATAAAATTGAATTTTAGATTGAATTCATTTACATAAATTTTAGAAAATTGACAAATTAACAGTCAAAATGGTCAAAAACTGTATTTTTTGTAAATTTGTGTAAATATCTTTAAATATCTTCAAAATAAGTGAAGATAGAGTTAATTTTTTTTAAGTAAAATTTATAAATTTAAATGTTGCATTGAATCCATTGATAGAAATTTTAAAAAATTGACAAATAAACTGTCAAAATTGTTAAAAACCGTAATTTTTGTAAATATGTTTAAATATCTTTAAAAAATCTATAAAATTAGTGAAGATAAGAGTTAATTTTTTCAAAGTTTAAGTTATAGAATTGAATTTTAGATTAAATTTATTAACAGAAATATAAGAAAATTGACAAATTAACAGTCAAAATAGTCAAATACAGTATTTTTTGTAAATTTGTGTAATTATCTTTAAATATCTTTTAAACTACTAAAGATAACTTTTTTTTTTAAATTTATTTTATAAATTTAAAATTTGCTTCAAATCCATTATTAGAAGTTTAAGAAAATTGACAGTAAAAATGTCAAAATTGTTAAGAATTGAAAATTTGTGTAAATATCTTCAAATATCTTTTAAATTACTAAAAATACAATTAATTTTTTTAAAGTATAATTCATAAAATTGAATTTTGGATTAAATCCAATGATAACATTTTTAGAAAATTGACAATTTAACTGTCAAAATGGTCAAAAACTGTAATTTTTGAAAATTTGTGTAAATAACTTTAAAAATCTTCAAAATTAGTGAAGATAGAGTTAATTTTTTTGAAGTATAATTTATAGAATTAAATTTTGAATTGAAACCATTGTTAGAATTAAATTTTGAATTGAAACCATTGTAAGATATTTTAGAAAATTGACATATTAACTGTCAAAATAGTCAAAAACTGTATTTTTTGTAAATTTCTGTAAATATCTTTAAATATCTTCTAAATTATTGAAGATAAAATTAATTTTTTTTAAGTATAATTTTTAGAATTGATTTTTGCGTTCAATCCATTAATAAATATTTTAGAAAATTGACAAATAAACTGTAAAAAATGTCAAAAACTGTAATTTTTGTAAATTTGTGTAAATATCTTTAAATATCTTCAAAATTAGTAATAATAGATTTAATTTTTTGGAAGTATATATTATAGAAACAAATTTTTCATTGAATTTATTGGTAGAAATTTTAGAAAATTGACAAATTAACTGTCAAAATGGTCAAAAACTGTATTTTTTGTAAATTTGTGTTAATATCTTTTAAATTATTAAAGAAAGAATTAATTTTTTTTAAGTATAATTAATAGAATTGAATTTTGGAATAAATTCATTGATGAAAATTTAAGAAAATTGACAAATTAACTGTCAAAATAGTCAAAAACTGTATTTTTTGTAAAATTGTGTGAATATCTTTATGTATCTTTTAAATTATTAAAGATAAAATTAATTTTTTAAAAGTATACTTTATAGAATTGAATTTTGTTTTGAATCCATTGATAGAAATTTTAGAAAATTGACAAATTAACTGTCAAAATTGTCAAAAACTATAATTTTTGTAAATTTGTGTAAATATCTTTAAATACCTTCTAAATTACTGAAGATAGAGTTAAATTTTTTAAAGTATAATTTATAAAATTAAATTTTACATTGAATGAATTGATAGAAATTTAAAAAAATTGACAAATTAACTTTTAAAATAGTCAGAAACTGTATTTTTTTGTAAATTTGTGTAAATTTCTTTAAATATCTTCTAAATTACTGAAGATAGAGTTAATTTTGTTAAGTTTAATTTATAGAATTAAATTTTGCATTGAATTCATTGATAGAAATTTTAGAAAATTGACAAATAAACTGTCAAAATTATCAAAAACTGTATTTGTTGTAAATTTGTGTAAATATCTTCAAATATTTTCTAAACTACTAAAGATAAAAAAAAATTTTTAAAGTATTATTTATAAAATTAAAATTTGCTTCAAACCTATAAATAGAATTTTAAGAAAAATGACAAATAAACTGTCAAAGTTGTCAAAAACTTTTTTTTTTGTAAATTTGTGTAAATATATTTAAATATCTTCTAAACTACTGAAGATAGAATTAATTTTTTTAAAGTCTAATTTATAGAATTAAATTTTGCATTGAATCCATTTATAAAAATTTTAGAAAAATGACAAATTAACTGTCAAAATGGTCAAAAACTGTATTTTTTGTAAATTTGTGTAAATGTTCTCTAAATTACTAAAAATAGTGTTAATTTTTCTAAAGTTTACTTTATAGTATTAAATTTTGCATTAAATCCAATAATAGATATTATAGAAATTGACAAATAAACTGTCAAAATTTGCAAATACTGCAATTTTTACAAATTTGTAGAAATATCTTTAAAAATCTTCAAAATTAGTAAAGATGGAGTTAATTTTTTTGAAGTATAAATCATAGAATTGAAATTTGGATTAAATCCATTAACAGAAAATTTAGAAAATTGACAAATTAACAGTCAAAATTGTCAAAAACTGTATTTTTTGGAAATTTGTGTAAATATCTTTAAGTATTTTTTAAATTATTAAAGATAAAATTAATTTTTCAATAGTATACATTATAGAATTGAATTTTGGATTGAATCCATTGATAAAATTTTTAGAAAATTGACAAATTAACTGTCAAAATTGTCAAAAACTGTATTTTTTGTAAATTTGTGTAAGAATCTTTAAATATCTTCTAAATTACTAAAGATAGAGCTAATTTTCTTAAAGTATAAATTATAGAATTGAATTTTGCATTGAATCCATTGATGGAAACTTTATAATATTGACAAATTTACTGTCAAAATTGTCAAAAACTGTATTGTTTTAAATTTGTGCAAATAACTTCAAATATCTTATAAATTACTGAAGATAGAAATAATTTCTTTAAAGTATTATTTACAAAATTTAATTTTGCTTTAAACCAATAAATAGAATTTTTAGAAAATTGACAATTAAACTGTCAAAATTGTCAAAAACTGTATTTTTTGGAAATTTGTGTAACTATCTTCAAAATTAGTGAAGATAGAGTAAATAATTTTTTTAAAGTATAATTTATAGAATTGAATTTTGCATTGAATCCATTTATAAAAATTTTAGAAAAATGACAAATTAACTGTCAAAATAGTTAAAAACTGTTTTTTTTGTAAATTTGTGTAAATATTTTTAAATATCTTCAAAATTAGTGAAGATAGATTTAATTTTTTGGAAGTATAATTTATAGAATTGAATTTTTCATTGAATCCATTCATAGAAATTTTAGAAAATTGACAAAATAACTGTCAAAATTGTCAAAAACTGTATTTTTTGTAAATTTGTGTAAATAACTTCAAATATCTTTTAAACTACTAAAGATAGAGTTAATCTTTTTAAGTATAATTTATAAAATTGAATTTTGCATTGAATTCATTGATAGAAATTTTAGAAAATTGACAAATTAACTGTCAAAATATTCAAAAATTGTATTTTTTGTAAATTTGTGTTAATATCTTTAAATATCTTCAAAATTAGTGAAGATAGATTAAAATTTTTGGAAGTTAAATTTATAGAATTGAATTTTTCATTAAATCTATTAATAGAAATTTTAGTTAATTCACAAATAAACTGTCAAAATTTGCAAAAACTGTAATTTTTGAAAATTTAAGTAGATATTTTCAAAAATCTTCTAAACTACTAATGACAGAATTAATTTTTTAAAGTATAATTTATAAAATTAAATTTTGTAATAAATCTATTATTAAAAATTTTAGAAAATTGATAAATAAACTGTTAAAAGTGTCAAAAACTGTATTTTTTGTAAATTTGTGTAAATATCTTTAAATATCTTCTAAATTAGTGAAGATAAAGTTAATTTTTTTGAAGTATAAATTATAGGATTGAGTTTTGAATAGAATCCATTGACAAAAATTTTAGAAAATTGATAAATTAACAGTCAAAATAGTCAAAAACTGTATTTTTTGGAAATTTGTGTAAATATCTTTAAATATCTTCAAAATTAGTGAAGATAGAGTTAATTTTTTTGAAGTATAATTTATAGAATTGAATTTTGAATTGAATCTATTGACAAAAATTTTATAAAATTGACAAATTAACTGTCAAAATATTCAAAAATTGTATTTTTTGTAAATTTGTGTAAATATCTTCTAAATAACTGAAGAAAGAATTATTTTTTTTAAAGAATAATTTATAAAATTGGATTTTGCATTAAACCTAATAGTAGAAATATTAGAAATTGACAAATTAACTGTCAAAATGGTCAAAAACTGTAGTTTTTGTAATTTTTGTAAATAACTTCAAATATTTTCTAAGTTACTGAAGGCAAAGTTAATTTTTTTTAAGTATAATTTATAAAATTGAATTATGCATATAATCCATTGATAAAAATTTTCGAAAACTGACAAATAAGCTGTCAAAATCCTCAAAAACTGTATTTTTTGTAAATTTGTATTTACATCTTGAATTATCTTCTAAAGTACTAAAGATAGAATCATTTCTTAAAAATTGATTTTATAAAATTGAATTTTACATTAATTCCTTTGATATTTTAGAAAAATGACAAATAACTTGATATTTTATCAAAAATTAAAAGTATTGATTTTTTTAATTTTTCTCTAGTTACTTGTAATACAATAACTTAAATATACTTAGTACAAGTATTAGTATGAGTACTAATTGATAATATTTAATAAAAATCCATACTCTCAATTAGCTATTGGAAATTAATTAAATTGGACACAAACTAAACGAAAATGAAACTTATATACAACTTCTCTAACTGTATGAAATATGTCAACTGAAAATCCCATACAAATTAATCCATTTGGCACTAAAATAAATGACAACTTGATACTATCTAATCCATAGCATATACATGTTAACAAAGAAACCGGCACGCAATTTACAATACAGAACTTGACGCGCGAATATAAATTGACTTTGTTAAAACTGTAGAGAAACAATACGAAACGGAATAGTTTTGCGCTCGCACCGAAAAGACAAGATGAAACGGCCATCCTTCTCTCCCTACCCATATTAAATGAGACACAAAGACAATGGACACTTACTCATAAGCACCCTCACCGCTCATTGTCATCATCAATTATCCAAGAATAAATAGACATTAATCATTCCGATTAATTCCATTTTAATTTTGTAAAAGTTGCCGTAAATAACTTAATTTCTACGTTTATTAAAGATGTTTACATCACGCACAGTATGGAAAGAAAGACTATATAGTATCAGTTGCCGCAGTCTTACACAACATATTATAAATCACTCCCGAGCCGGAAGTGGAAATATAAAACGTCACGCGCTAACTATATTGATATAAGTGTGATTGATGGCGGCCTCCACGTCTTGTTGTTTAAATACTAACTTTTTGGGTTGCGCGATTTTAAATTATTTGTAAATGTTTATAGAAAAGCCAAAACGTGCACAATTGATTTTGAAATAAATTGCACGACAACACAAACAAATACAATAAAACTTTGCCGGGGATGATGAATGTTCGCGTTTAGAAAGTACAAACAATTTTGTGTACTTTGCTGTAAAAGATTTCTTATAAATTTCCATATGATATTGTTCTGTCATGGAGAAAGTGTATTTATTAGGGGTCTCACCCGTCCCATTTTTTTTTTCTCGGGCAGGTTTCTTTCGTATTTACATTCGCCCCGCACGCGAAAGCAACACAATGGAAGTAAAAAACTTGCGGATAGAACAAGCCCCTTCTACTTCAGTTTCTACATATATCTTGCGCGTGTTTACATTTGCATCGGATTCGTATGGAAATATGGGCCCACATCGATGGTTATACAAACAAATCGGTAAATTGATATATCTTAGGACTAAGCAATTTTTCTCACATTGACAATATTTATATCCAACCCTTATTTGAACAATTTTTTATATTTACATTAGCTATGATCAATATATTGTAGAAACTTTTGGTGTAACTTGGCTGGAAAATTCAATTAAATTATGAGCTCATAACCACTACAACTTAATGCAAAACATATATTTTTGTTCACAAAAATATTAACAATTTAAAAAAAATTCAGTTTAATTTGAACATTAACAAAGTTTTTTTTAATTCATTTTTTGTATGCTTTAATTAATCCGTCAGTGGACATGGATTTTGGTCTTTCAATTGGAAAACCTAAAGCACGATCCCATATCAATGAAGCTAATACACCAAGTGCTCTCGATACACCAAACAATACAGTATAATAGCTCATCTCTTTCATCCCATAATACTGAAGAAGAACTCCTGAATGAGCATCTACATTTGGCCATGGATTCTTAACCTTTCCAAGTTCTCCTAGAATTGGTGGTACCACTTTATAAATAGTAGACACTAACTTGAACATTGGATCATCCGGCAAATGCTTGAGTGCAAATTCTCTTTGGCAAACATATCGTGGATCAGTTTTTCTGAGTACAGCATGCCCATATCCAGGAACGACTTGACCAGATTTGAGTGTTTTCCAGATAAAATCTTTGAGGTCTTGCTCTGTAACCTTATCACCAACTTCTTTGTGCAATTTTTCCAACCAGACTAAAACTTCTTGATTGGCAAGACCGTGGAGTGGTCCAGCTAAGCCATTCATGCCAGCTGCAAGTGATAGGTAAGGATCACTCAAAGCTGAACCGACTAAATGCGTTGTGTGAGCCGACACGTTTCCACCTTCATGATCACTATGAATTGTAAGGTACAACCTCATCAACTCAATAAATTGTGGATCATCAAAGCCTAACATTTTGGTAAAATTGTAACTCCAATCCTTAGATGCATCAACGGAGCCTATATCAGAACCGTCTTTAAATGTGTTACGATAAATCATGGCAGCAATTTTAGGTAATTTTGCAAGTAAATTCATGGAGTCTTCAAAAGTAGAATCCCAATACTCGCTTTTTTTAACGCCACCAGAATAAGCCTTGACGTACAGGCTTTCGGTATTAAGCACTGAAATAGCAGCGGAAAATTGAGCCATTGGATGAACATGTTTAGGAAGGTTTTTTAATAATTTACTAACATGATCTGGTAGTTCAGAACGTGCCGCCCAATCTTTAGATACTTGTCTAACCTGATCATCTGAAGGTACTTCTCCAGTAACCATAAGCCAGAAAAGGCCTTCTGGAAGTGGTTCCTTGCCCTCTGGCGCTTTTGGAAGTGCTTTTTGACATTCAGGAATGGAAAGGCCACGGAATCTAATACCCTCTTCTGGATCCAAAACTGATGTTTCACATACTAAACCTTTAATACCTCTCATACCACCATACATCATATTAATTGTAACCTCTCCAACTTTGGTTTCACCATGGCTTTTTCTAAAATCCTTAATGCGTGTTTGTTCTTTTGGGATTTTAGCTGCCAGTGTCGATTTTAAGTCTGTAGAACCATTTCTGATTATTACAGGAATTTGTGGCAGGAATTTCTTTAGACGAAGCAAAGCCATTATACTTTAATTTTATTTTATTTGACACTTGATTTAACAAATATTGTTGGCATATGGAGATTTGATTAATTGCAACTATAAATAGTGCAAACAGAATTATCGAGTAATCTTGAAATGAATTAACGAACAAAATTGAGCTTAGTAACAACAACAAAGGAGCCTACTAAAAGAATGTGTGTTAAGCGCACCCTTCCTAATGTGATATTATATAATATAAAATTCTGAAGTAATATTTATTTAAACAAATTAACTTTTAAATTAGTATATTTAAAATAAATTGAATTTGCCACTAATTATTTTACACCAAATTATTTATTTAGAGTTAAATTGAATCTACAAAAAAAAGGCAACGAAATAAAAGTTTTGGTCGTTAAAACGGCCTCGTAAAGTACAAACGAACACGGCCAAAAAGCGGATGAAAACAATCAATTTGGTAGGAAGGTATATGGTTTGGTGGGGGTGGGGGGATAAATTGTTAGGTTAGTTTCGAATTTTCCCGGTAGTCAATTGAAAGCGGAGGAAATTACACACGACACGCTTTTCCCCTCCCTCTCTCACACTATATTTTACCACTTTATTTTTTTTTTCTGCTTCTCGGGGCTTATTATCGCGTATCTGGGCTATTTTAGGGGATTATTAGTGGAGACAAATTGTGTAGAATTGCTTCCGGCAAGGATGAAAAAATAGCGGAGTCGATACGTCCTTTATGCTTCATTGGTTTTCATACTTCATTTCGCGATTATCAATCGTTCTTGTATTGAAATGAGAAATCGTGACCTATTTGATTTATCAACTTTCATTTATTATTTTTATCATCATCATTTTATAACAAAAATATGCTAAGGTTGAGGTAACTAGCAAATTAACGTTATATAATCTATAAAACTAATCGTAACTCTTAATCAATACTTTAAAATAAATAAGTTTTTGTTTATATATATAACATTAGTATAAGTGCTAAACGACAAAGTTTGAGTAAAATTTTTGTTATTTTAATTTAATCGATTTGAATTAAGAATAACTAAACTTATGAGCAAACAGAATGTTTGGCGTAACAATAGCCTTTAGTGTATTAGCTTCATTGTTATAAATTTTCAAATTTTCTGCATATAGATGAAATTAACAGTTGATTATTTTGCGATTTTTTGGTACATTTTTTTTTTGCCGCAAGCTAACGAGCGACCGTGATAATCAGTTTTTTGTGATTTGTCGCGTTAGGTTTAGTTAGTTTTTGTGATTTGTTGCGTTAGGTGTCGCCGTAGCTAAACAATGCGTATAGATGAAATTGACGGTTGCTTTTTTTACATTTTTTTGGTAATAAAATTTTTGCCGCACGCTTACGGGCGGCCGGGAAAATCGGTTTTATGTAATCTAAAAAATTTTTTAGCGCACGCTTACGGGCGGTCCGGATAATCAGTCATTTGTGATTTGTGTGTAGGTTAGGTTAGGTTAGTTTTTCATGATTTGTTGCGTTAGGTGCGGCCGTAGCTCAACAATGCAAATAGATGAAATTGACGGTTGATTTTTTGCAATTTTTTGTTAAAAAAATTTTGCCGCACGGGATAATCAGTTTTCTGTGATATGTTGCGTAAGGTTAGGTTAGGTTAGTTTTTTGTGATTTGTTGCGTTAAGTTAGGTTAGGTTAGTTTTTTGTGATTTGTCACGTTATGCATTGTTGACTAAAGAAATTGATTGTTAATTTTATTGCGTTTTTTTAGTAAAAAAAATTTGCCGCACGCTTACAGCGGGATATTTAGTCTTCTGTGATTTGTTGTTAGTTTTGTGTGATTTGTTGCGTTAGGTTAGGTTAGGTTAGTTTTTCGTGATTTGTCGCGTTAAGAGTGGCCGTAGCTCATTAATGCATGCGTGATTTGTTGCGTTAGGTTAGGTTAGGTTTTTTTCCGATTTTTTGGTAAAAAAAAATTTGCTTCACCCTTACGGGCGGCCGGGATAATCAGTTTTTTGTGATTTGTCACGTTAGGTTAGGTTAGGTTAGGTTAAGTTAGGTTAAGTTAGGTTAGTTTTTCGGGATTTGTTGCGTTAGGTGTGGCCGTAGCTTAACAATGCATATAGATGAAATTAACGGTTGATATTTTTGCAATTTTTTGGTAAAAAAAATTTTGTCGCACGAGATAATCAGTTTTCTGTGATTTGTTGCCTAAGGTTAGGTTAGGTTAGATTTTCGTGATTTTTCACGTAAGATGTGACCGTAGCTCAACAATGCATATAGATGAATTTAACGGTAAACTTATTTGCGTTTTATTAGTAAAAAAATATTTGCCGCACGCTAACGGGCGGCCGAGATAATCAGTTTTTTGTATTTTGTCGCGTTAGGTTAGGTTAGGTTATGTTAGGTTAGGTTATGTTAGGTTAGGTTATGTTAGGTTAGGTTATGTTAGGTTATGTTAGGTTAGGTTAGGTTATGTTAGGTTAGGTTATGTTAGGTTAGGTTAGGTTAGGTTAGGTTAGGTTAGGTTAGGTTAGGTTAGTATTTTGTGATTTGTCGCGTTAGGTGTAGCCGTAGCTCAACAATGCATATAGATAAAATTTAAGGTTGATTTTTTTGCAATCTTTTGGTAAAACAGATTTTGGCGCACGCTTACGGGCGGCTGAGCTAATCAGTTTTTTGTGATTTGTCGCTTTAGGTTAGGTTAGGTGAGGTTAGTTGTTTGTGACTTGTCGCGTTAGGTGTGGCCGTAGCTTAACAATGCATATAGATGAACATGATAGTTGATTTTTTTGCGATCTTTTGGTGAATAAGTTTTTGCAGCAAGCTAACGTGCGGTCGAGATAATCAGTTTTTGTGATTTGTTGCGTTAGGTGTGGTTAGGTTAGTTTTTCGTAATTTCGGAGCTTAACAAGGCATATAGATAAATTTAAAGGTTAATTTTTGCGATTTTTTTCGTAAAAACTTTTTAGCGCACGCTTACTGGCGGTCCGGATAATCAATCTTTTGTGATTTGTTGCGTAAGGTTAGGTTAGTGTTTTGTAATTGGTCGCGTTAGGTGTCGCCATAGGTCAACAATGCATATAAATGAAATTGACGGTTCATTTTTTTGCAATTTTTTAGTGTAACAATTTTTGGCGCACGCTCACTGGCAAACGGAATAATCAGTTTATTGTGAATTGTCTCGTTAGGTTAGGTTAGGTTAGTTTTTCGTAATTTGTCGCGGTAGCTGCGGCCGAAGCTTAACAATGCATATAGATGAACATGGCAGTAGATTTTTTTGCGATTTTTTTGGAGAAAGTTTTATTGCCGCACGCTTACGAGCGGCCGGGTTAATCATTTTATTGTGATTTGTCTCTTTAGGTTAGGTTAGGTTAGGTTAGGGTAGTCTTTTGTGATTTGTCGCGTTAGGTTAGGTTACGTTAGGTTAGTTTTTTGTGATTTGTTGCGCTAGGTGTGGCCGTGACTCAACAATGCATATAGATAAAACTGACGGTTGATTTTTTTGCAAATTTTGACAAAAATTTTGCCGCACGCTTACGGGCGGCTAGTATAATTAGTTTTTTTGTGATTTGTGTCGTTAGGTTAGGTTAGGTTAGGTTAGTTTTTTGTGATTTATCGCGTTAGGTATAGTCGTAGCTCAACAATGCATATCGATGAATTTGACGGCTGATTTTTTTGCAATTTTTAGGTTAGGTTAGTTTTTTGTGATTTGTCGCGTTAGGTGTGGCCGAAGCTTTACAATGCATACAGATGAACATGACAGTTGAATTTTTTGCAATTTTTTGGCTGAGAAAATCAATTTTTTGTCATTTGTCGCGTTAGGTTAGGTTAGTTTTTCGGGATTTGTTGCGTTAGGTGTGGCCGTAACTTAACAATGCATATAGATGAAATTGACGGTTGATTTTTTTGCAATTTTTTGGTAAAAAAATTTTTGCCACACCGGATAATCAGTTTTCTGGTTAGGTTAGATTTTCGTGATTTTTTGCGTTAGATGTGACCGTAGCTCAACAATGCAAATAGATGAATTTAACGGTAAAATTATTTGCGTTTTTTTAGTAAAAAAATATTTGCCGCACGCTAACGGGCGGCCGAGATAATCAGTTTTTTGTAATTTGTCGCGTTAGGTTAGGTTAGGTTAAGTTAGTTATTTGTGATTTGTTGCGCTAGGTGTGGTCGTAACTCAACAATGCATACAGATAAAACTGGCGGTTGATTTTTATGCGATTTTTGACAAAAATTTTAGCGCACGCTTACGAGCGGCCAGGATAATCAGTTTTTTGTGAATTGATGCCTTAAGTTAGGTTAGGTTAGGTTAGATTATGTTAATTTTTGTAATTTGTTGCCTTAGGTGTGGCCGTAGGTTAACAATGCTCAAAGATGAAACTGACTATTATTTTCTTTTCAATTTTTTGGTGAAAAAATGTTTGCTGCACGCTTATAGGCGGCCGGATAAATAAGTTTTTTGTAATTTGTCGCGTTAGGTTAGGTTAGGTTTGTCTTTCGTGATTTGTCGCGATAACTGTGGCCGTAGCTCAACAACGCGTATAGATGAAATTAAAGGTATTTTTTTAAAACTTTTATTGAAAAAAAATTGTGCCGCACGCTCATGTTCGGCCAAGATAATCAGCTTTTTGTGATTTGTCAAGTTAGGTTAGATTAGGATAGGTTAGGTTAGTTTTTCGTGATTTGTCGCGTTAGGTGTGACAGTAGCTTAACAACGCATATAGATGAAATTGACGGCTAATTTTTTTGAATTTTTTTAGTGAAATCATTTTTGCCGCACGCAGTGATAATCAGTTTTTTTGTGATTTGTCACCGCCCGGGTGGTGTAGTGGTTAGAGTACTCGACTGCTATACCAGGGGTCTTGGGTTCGAGCCTCAAGCCCCTTATCTGGAGAGTCAGTTTTTCTGGTTAAGAAAAAATCTGTTGTGATGAGTACGCCTTTTTTCGGATAAGAAGAGAAAATTTAGTAGGTCCCGTGTACTGCCTTGATGTTGCGTGCACAATAAAGAATCCAATAATTTAGGCTGGAATTCCTGAATTTGCGGCAAAATTCCAAGATGTAGTAGTATTAACCTATGGCGTCGGTGATTGGACTTAGCATCAGCAATAGACCGACGTTAAATAATTAAATAAAAAAAATGTGATTTGTCGCCTTAAGTTAGGTTAGGTTAGTTTTTAGAGAGTTGTCGTGTTAGGTGTGGCTATAGGTTAACAATGATAATCAGTTTTTTTATGATTTATCGCGTTAGGTTAGATTAGGTTAGTTTTTTTTAATTTGTTGATGCGATTTGCTGCCTTAGGTTAGGTAAGGTTAGTTTTTTGTGGTTTGTCGCGTTAGGTGTGGCCGAAGCTTAACAATGCATAAAGATAAACATGACAGTTTAATTTTTTTGCGATTTTTTAGTAAAAAAATGTTGCCGCACGCCTACGAGCGGTCGGGATAATCAGTCTTTTATGATTTGTCGTCTTAGGTTAGGTTAGGTTAGGTTAGTTTAGGTTTGTTTTTGTAATTTGTTGTTAGGTGTGGCCGTAGCTTAACAACGCATATATATGAATATGACAAATGATTTTTTTGCGATTTTTTGAAGAAAAAAATTTTGCCTCACGCTTACGGTTGGCCGGGATAATCAGTTTTTTATGATTTGTCGCGTTAGGTAACTTTTTTGGGATTTGTTGCGTTAGGTGTAGCCGTAGCTTATCAGTGCATATAGATGAAATTGACGGTTGATTTTTTTGCGGTTTTTTGGTAAAAAAAAATTTGCCGCAAGCTAACGAGCGGCCGAGATAATCAGTTTTTTGTGATTTGTTGCGTTAGGTTAGGTTTGTTTTTCGGGAGTTGTCGCGTTAGGCGTGGACGGAGCTTAACAAGGCATATAGATAAAATAAAGGTTGATTTTTTGCGGTTTTTTAGTAAAAAAATTTTTATCGCACGCTTACGGGCGGCCGGGATAATAAAGTTTTTGTAATTTGAGGCGTTAGGTTAAGTTAAGTTAGTTTTTGGTAATTTGTCCCGTTAGGTGTGGCCGTAGCTCAACAATGCATTTAGATAAAATTGAGGGTAGATTTTTTTGCAATTTTTTTAATAATAAAATTTTGCCGCACGCTTACGGGCGGCCGGGATAATCAGTTTTTTGTGTTTTGTCTTCTTAGGTTAGGTTAGGTTAGTTTTTTGTGGCCGAAGCTTAACAATGCATATAGATGAACATAACAGTTGATTTTTTTGCCGCATGTTTACGAGCGGCCGGGATAATCAGTTTTTTGTGATTTGTCGCGTTAGGTTAGGTTAGGTTAATTTTTCGTGATTTGTCGCGTTAGGTGTGGCCAAAGCTTAACAATGCATATAGATGAACATGACAGTTGATTATTTTGCGATTTTTTGGTGAAAAATGTTTTGCCGCACGCTTACGAGCGGCTGGGAAAATCAATTTTTTGTCATTTGTCGCGTTAGGTTAGGTTAGGTTAGTTTTTTGTGATTTGTGGCGTTAGGTGCGGCTGTAGGTCAACAAAGCATTCAGACAAAATTGACGGTTAATTTTATTGCAGTTTTTTGGTAAAATTTTGCTGCTTCACGGGTGGCCGGGGTAATCCATTTTTTTGATTTATCGCGTTAGGTTAGGTTAGGTTAGGTTAGGTTAGGTTAGGTTAGGTTAGGTTAGGTTAGGTTAGGTTAGGTTAGGTTAGGTTAGGTTAGGTTAGGTTTTTGGTAAAATTTTGCTGCTTCACGGGTGGCCGGGGTAATCCATTTTTTTGATTTATCGCGTTAGGTTAGGTTAGTTTTTTGTGATTTGTTGCGTTAGGGGTAGCTGTAGCTTATCAGTGCATTTGATTTTTTGTGATTTTTTGGTAAAAAAATTTTTGCCGCAAGCTAACGGGCGGCCAAGATAATCAGTTTTTTGTAATTTGTTGCGTTAGGTTAGGTTAGGTTAAGTTAGGTTAGTTTTTCGTTAAAGGTTGATTATTTTTGCGGTTTTTTAGTAAAAAACTTTTTAGCGCACGCTTACGGGCGGCCGGGATAATCAGTTTTTTGTAGTTTTTTGCGTTAGGTTAGGGTAGTTTCTTGTGATTTGTTGCGTTAGGTTAGCTTTTTGTGCTTTTTCGCGTTAGGTGTGGCCGTAGCTTAACAATGCATATAGATTAAATTGATCGTTCATTTTTTTCAATTTTTTGGTAAAAAAATGTTTGCAGCACGCTTACAGGCGGCCGAAATAATTAGTTTTCTGTGATTTGTTGGATTAGGTTAAGTCAGGTTCTGTTAGGTTAGGTTAGTTTTTTGTGATTTGTCGCGTTGCTGTAGCCGTAGCTTAACAATGCATATAAATGAACATGACAGTTGATTTTTTTGCGATTTTTTGATAAAAAAATGTTGTGATTTGTCGTCTTAGGTTAGGTTAGGTTAATTTTCCGTAATTTGTCGTGAGATGTGTTGCCGTAGCTTAACAAAGCATTTAGATGAATCTGACGCATGCTTTTTTACAGTTTTTTGGTAAAAAAATGTTGCCTCAGGTTTACGGTTGGCCGGGATAATCAGTTTTTTATGATTTTTCGCGTTAGGTTAGGTTAGATTAGGTTAATTTTTTTGTGTTTTTTGCGGTAGATGTAGCCGTAGCTGATCAGTGTATATAGATAAAATTGACGGTTGATTTTTTGCGGTTTTTAAGTAAAAAACTTTTTAGCGCATGCTTACGGACGGCCGGGATAATCAAGTTTTTGTAATTTAAAGCGTTATGTTAAGTTTGGTTAGTTTTTTGGTAATTTGTCGCGTTAGGTGTGGCCGTAGCTTAACAAAGCATATATATCAACATGACAAATGATTTTTTTGCAATTTTTTGGCAAAAAAATTTTGCCGCACGCCTACGAGCGGCCGGGATAATTAGTTTTTTTTATTTGTTGTCTTAGGTTAGGTTAGGTTAGTTTTTTGTGGCCGAAGCTTAACAATGCATATAGATAAACATGACAGTTGATTTTTTTGCAATTTTTTGGAGTAAAACTTTTGCCACACGCTTACGAGCGGCCGGGATAATCAGTTTTCTGTGATTTGTCGCGTTAGGTTAGGTTAGGTTAGGTTAGGTTAGGTTAGTTTTTTGTAATTTGACGCGTTAGGTGTGGCTGTAGCTCAACAAAGCATATAGACAAAATTGACGGCTAATTTTGTTGCAATTTTTTGGTACAATTTTGCTGCCTCGCGGGTGGCCGGGGTAATCAGTTTTTTTGATTTGTCACGTTAGGTTAATTCAGTTTTTCATGATTTGTTGCATGTGGCTGTAGCTCAACATTGCATATAGATAAAATTGAAGGTTAATTTTTTTGCATTTTTTTTGTAAAAATTTTTTTGCCGCAAGCCCGTGTTTGGCAGTTCAGTTTTTGTGATTTGTTGCGTTAGGTTAGGTTAGGTTAGGTTAGGTTAGTTTTTGTGATTTGTCGCGTAAGGTGTGGCAGCAACTTAATAATGCATATAGATAGTACTTTAAAAGATATTTGAAAATAATTACACAAATTTACAAAAAAAAAATCAGTTTTTGACAATTTTGACAATTATTTGTAATTTTTCTTACAAAAATGTTTAATGGATTTATTGCATACTTTAATTTTACAAATTTTTCTTTAAAAAAATTATTTCTGTCTTTAACACTTTAGAAGATATTTAAAGATATTCACACAGATTTTACAAAAAATACAGTTAGTGACAATTTTGACAGTTTATTTTTCAATTTTTTTAATTTTTTATTAATGGATTTGATGCAAAACTCAATTTTTTTAAATTATACTTTGAAGAAATCAATTCTATCTTTAGTAATTTAGAAGATATTTATACAGATTTACAAGAAATACAGTTTTTGACAATTTTGACAATTTATTTGTCAATTTTCTAAAATTTCTATTAATGGATTTGATGCAAAATTTAATTTAGTAATTGCAATTTGGTACCAACATACCTTATTATATTGGGTACCATATTTGTAAATTTATTCAAAATCCATACTTATTTTAGAAAAACTTCAACATCTTTGAGGTCACCTATTTAACGCAATAGACTATAAGGATAAAACAAAAAACTGTAACTTCTAAACGGTATAATAAAATTTTATGCAAATTAGTACCAACATAACTCTATATTATAACTACTAACTTTGTAATTTTTATCAAAATTCAATTTGACATTAACTCAATTTAATCTTCTTAACATATCTTATTCAAGAGTAGCTTAAATTATTTCAAAAATCCATAACTCAAACACTTCAATTCAAACTACTAACTCGTCATTATGCTATAGAGTTCCCACCCAGCAACCCAATTGTTTGTTATCAAGTATGTTTTTTCAAAAATAACCAAAATCCGGAAAACAAGTGCACAATTTTGTTCAAGTTTGCTTCAAATCAATTAATATAAATTAGTTTTAAACCTTTTTCTTACTAATTCATGTATTTTAAATCCAAATTTCTTATCAGCAATTTGAAATTCTTGCTGGTTACCGCGCAAATTGAAAATTATTAATAAAATCATACAACTTGGGTCATTTTGGGATCATTTCTGCTTCAAATCAATTTAAATAAATTAGTTTCAAACTTTTTTTTATCAATTAATGTATTTTGAATCAAAATTTACAAATTTTACTTTGAAAGAATAATTTCTATATTTAATAGTTTAGAAGATAGTTACACAAATTTACAAAAAATAATTTGACCATTTTGACAGTTTATTTGTCAATTTTATAAAATATTTGATTGTATTTTATTTAATAAATTTACTTGCTTGTGAGAATAACAAATTGTACCAATAATGGTAACAGAACGAGCAACAAATACAAAGATAAATAGCACAACGAAAACATTCCATTCCGATAAAATTTCTTAAGCGAAATAGGGAAATCGTGGCAGGTATTTAGTTACGTAAGGGTTTCTACGTTAAGTAGGAAATTTTTGCGAGTTTAATATTTAATGAAAAGTGCGGAATCCGGCCATGTTTCACGGAATGAATTTATTCGAAAAGTTCGTCAGTAGAGAAATAAATTCAATTTTATTAGAAGGCATGCGAAGAGAGGTTCGTTTAAAGTAAAAGAAAACGGCGGAGAATGTTTAATTAAAAATAATATTCGTCCACAAACAAGCGCAATTATAATAACTATATTCAATTATTAAACTAAAATGCATCCGAGATTTAAGTGCCGACTAACATAATGCTCTCGGAGTGCAAAGGTATGTTTTCAAAGGAAACTTAATTTTTCTTTGGGGACGCAAGCGGAGACTTAAATGTATGCATGAGAGTGTGGGAAAGGTGTCACTTAAAAATACAACTTTTTACTGCTTTCCACCGTATAAAATTTTAATTGTGGTTACAATTAAATTCAGTATCACAATTAATCAAATTATTTAGAATGAATTTACAAACATGGATTGTTTGATTGTTTGGTGTTTCCAAAGGGAAAACGACTCATAAAAGTAAATTAAAAGATCAAAGGATTCCGAAAAGAGGCACTCCATGTCAATAGAATACAAGATGTGATATGTGCGGATGGAAGTTATAATTGCAAAATCAACTCTCAAATTAAATTCCATTTAATGTCTCCTGCACACACTGAGTGTCTCCATATGTATCAGACCGCATTTTTTTCATTTATATTTATATGTAGTCTTTTCAAAGGGAGCAATTCAGTTGGTTTTATTCCTCCCTGTATGCTATTTAAATCCCTTTTGGGAACTCTAATAGTCTTTAACATACTCAGATAATCTCAAATGCGTTTCGACTATATCCAATAATCTTTTATCAATTTTTAATGAATTAAGTGAACTTAATAGATAAAATCAAAACTGTAATTAATATTAAATGATGAAACTTTTCCAATTCAAACTTTTATTTTTTATCTGACAATTGATTGAACCAACTTTTATTTTAAATAAATTTCCAAACATCAAGCAATAAATGCAAATCATTTCGAAAACAGAATACAGAACATAATCGATTGCCCATCTCATACAAAACCATCCATCCCTTAATCCCCAAAAGGTCTTACCCGCATACCAAACATTTATCCACACATTTTTTTTTTGTATGTACTTCATTTCGTTTATAAATATTTCATAGCCGCGACCGGGTGTTTTATATTCGTGATTTATTATGATCCGAGTTTATATATTTATTATTTTACGGTTGAGGATATACATTATCTTTCAACATTTTATTCTTTTTCCTTTAATTGATTATAATTAATTTTTACACTTAAAGTAGATTAATATCAGATCAATTTTATGTTCCATATGGGGTCTTTAATTAAAGCAACAAAAAATAGGAGCAAAAAGGTAATTACAAGGATCGGTTAACTTGACTGCAGAGCTTTGTACTTCAAAGGTAGAGGCGAATATTATATTACGTCATTAACGTTACTCCCTTTCTATGGAGAAACCATTGCATAATCCATTATTATGCAAATGTTAAAATAATTTTCAATTATTACACTGCATATATATCTGTAGCAATTTTGAATTAATTACAACTTCAATAACAAAACTATTAAATTGAATGCTTTATTCAGTTTAGTTTGAAGACATGTTTATAGCAATTTGTTGTATTAACTTATTGATGATAAACGAAGTGTTATGGATTTAAAATTATTATCAGTAGTTAAAAACATTGCTTTACATTCTTCCGTGGATATGGTTCTGTATCTTAGGGTATTCCTCCACACCTGGGCACCGTACAGCATTATCAAATGCGCTACACTTGACAGTATTCTCCTCTTCCCTTCTGAAGGTCCTCTGATGTTGGGCATCAGTATACTTAGTGCTTTGACCGTTTTTTCCACCTTTTCTACCGTCTTGTTAATGTGGACGGTCATTTTGGTGTTCCGATCAAAACACATATCAAGATATTTGACAGCGTTCTTTGTGGTTATATCGGCATCGCCCACTTTTATTACCGCTTTTTCTAATTTCTTACCACCGTACAGGATGACCGTTTTCTGGGCGGCAATCTCCAGCCTTAGCCCCTTTATTTTCGTTTTATTTTTCTGCACCACCGTGTTGGTCACCCTGATAAGTTCCTCTTCCCCTTTCTACATTGTTATAATACCGGTGTCGTCCGCAAAGCACAACAGCGTAGTTCCCTTCGGCATAACTACTATAATATATAGTCCACAGTAGAGGACCCAGGATTGAGCCTTGTGGTACGTCGCACGTGATCAACATCTTTTTTCCTCCTCTTCCTATAAGCAGTTCTCTGCTGTAGAGGTAGCTTTCAGTTTTTTTAATTAGCCTCTTGCTCACTCCCATTTTGATCAGTGCTCGTATCACCCTTTCCCACGGAACAGTACCAAAAGCGTTTTTGAAATCCACCGTGGTAAACATACTCATTTTCCTGTTTTTGTAAGCTTTCTTTTTAATGTCCTCTACCGTGTCCATCAGCTTTCTCATAGCATCGATGGTAAACCTTCCTTTCCGGAACCCAAACTGGCTGTCGGATATTTGGTTCTCCACTTCCTCAATCAATCTACTTGAAATTAGTTGTTCGTATATTTTTTCTAAGGTATTTATTAGGCAGATTGACCTATACTTTGGGGTTTTGTTTGTCTCTTTCTGTTATTTTTGAAGAAGAACCAGTTTTGACTGCTTCCATACCTTGGAAAATCTGCCATTCTAAAATTCCTGATATATCACTCTTAGGCCTTTACTACTTCTTTAGCAATCTTGGGAGGTATCCGATCTTGTCTCGGCGCTTTTTAGTCCTTTAGCTTTGCGGACGTTTCTTGTACTTCCTGCAAGGTAAAGGATACAGTCACCTCCTCCTCCACAACTGTTGACCATCTCACCAGCGGGTGTTTTTAAAACAGCTGTTTGGCTACTTCCAACTTCTCGGCTGAACTTGTCCGTAACAATCTTATACTCCAGACCCCACACGTCGTTTTTCACCTCATCTAGCAGCTTCTTCCAAGCCTCCTTTTTTTGCCGACTGTCTTATCCTCCAAGATTTTGCACAGATCTTTTTGCTGCTGGTCGATCTTCTTCCTGTTGGTCCGAGTCTTATTCCTGTTTGCAATATTGCACTCTTTTTTAAACGTGGTTAGGTGCTCAGACCACCAGTAAACAACCCTGTTTAGATTTACCGCTGCTTTTCTATTTAAGGATAACCTAACATAACCTTACATAACCTAACATAACCTAACATAACCTAACATAACCTTTTTTTTTTTTTTTTTTTTTTTGTGGTGGTTTAAAATCTGCAGGACTCACTAACAATTTTTTGGTTTCCCCCAGTCAGCGTGAGCCACTTCAGACGCCCCAAGATAGTAGTTAGGCGACGAGGGTTTTCTACCCCCTAAAAAACTCCACCTTTCTATGACGATAGTTTCTCTACCCTGGTAACCCAATTAACATCGGGGTAGATCGTCCGGATGTCCTCCTAGTTGTTCTAATTATTTATTTCTTCTGCTTTTCCTTTTCCATTTCGGAACGGTCCTCTGACTCCATAACTACGATTGCTTCCTTGATGAAGCTGTGTATGTTCTTCCAGTTATCCTCGCTGCTCAACATTTTGCTAATAATGTTGCTAGCATCTAGCTTCCCAACATCCTCCTGCAGCCTTTCCCTTTCCATCCGCCACTTGTTGCACTGGAATACCACGTGTTCTGGTGTGTCCTCAAGTCCGCAATACCTGCAAAGATCTTCAGGTACTATTTTAATCCTTTTTAGGTATGCCCTAAAACAACCATGCCCACTTAGGAACTGCGTGAGGTGGTAATCCACGCTACCGTGTGTCCTATCTGTCCAAGCCCCCAGGTCGTTAATTAAGATTTTGGTCCATCTCGCCTTGCCTGTATCCTTCGTCCAGTTATGCTGCCATTTGGCCAAAACCTCTTTTTTGATCACCTCTTTATCAGCTTCCTTTTTCTTATAGGATCCCCTCCTTAGTTCTACCATGAATTCTACGGGCATTATGTTGGCTATCACCAGGATGGCCTCTGTAGAGGTAGTTCGGTATCCGCTCGTGATTCGCAGCGCCAGGGTCCTTTGCTGAGCTACCAGCATATTTCTGTACTTTTCCATCTTTAGGGCTGCCTCCCAGATCTGTGCACCGTAGAGCATGATTGAGTGTGCCACCATTGCAATCACCCTTCTTTTAGTGGAGGATGGGCCTTGTGTTCTCGGCATGATTTTGACCAAAGCCGATGCTGCTTTAGCCGTCACCTGCCTGATGTGCTCGTTCATTGTTAGGTTGTGGTCAAACCAGACCCCTAGATATTTTATCGCAGCTTTAGATGTTATTACCGTTTTCCCCGCTTGTAGAGTAAATTCTTTCAGCTTTCTTCCTCCATATAAAACCACAACCTCGGTCTTACTTTCTTCAATTTGAAGCTTGAGTTTAGTTATTTGATCGCTGACTTGCCGAAACATCCGGTTTGCCAACTCCTTAAGTATCTTCAGATTTTTTGACCATACTAAGATGGCTGTGTCGTCTGCAAAGCAAAGTAGCTTAACTCCCAGTGAAAGCTTCCTAGAGAGGATCTTATTAAAGAAAATAATCCACAGCAGTGGTCCTAATATCGAGCCTTGCGGTACCCCACAGGTGAGGAGCAGCTCTTCTGACTTACCTATCTTAATTTTTCTACCCTGGAGGTAGTTGGTACGACACCGAGTTGAACGCGTTTTTTATATCCATGGTTATCAAAATACAAAGCCTTCTATTTCTTACAGCAAAATCCTTGGCCGCTTTAGCTGTTTTAACGACTTCCTCCATGGCATCTATAGTGGACATGCCCTTTCTAAATCTAAACTGATTCGGGTGTAGTTTCTCATCCACCTCTTCTCTCAATCTTCTAGCAAACAGTTTTTCGTATACCTTTCCCATCGAATTTATAATACATATGGGCCTGTATTTTTGCTCTTGGCCTTCTTTTATTGGTTTTTCAATAAGGACCAACCTAGCCTCCTTCCAAACCTCTGGGAAATTTCCTTTCAGGAACTCCGCATTTAGGACTTTCAGCACTTCGTCTGGGGCGGATCTAACTAGTTCCTTGACTATGCTGATGGGGATTTGATCTGGGCCGGGGGCTTTGTTGTCTTTGCACCCCTTTAACGCTTCCTCCAGATCCTCTCTACTGAATGGAACAACGTCCTTCACTTCTATACTTTCCCAGTTGGTGGGTTGCTGGGTGGGAAACAGCTCTAGCGCAATTTCTTTTGGCCTCCTGTCATCCAAGTAAATCCTCTGGGTTAAGTTTAGTTTTTTGGTGACAATTTTATAGCCAAGTCCCCATGTATCGTTTTCAACATCGTCGCAGACCTTCTTCCAGGCATTTTCTTTGGCTTTTGTGATGGTGTTTTTAAACGCCTTCCTCTTATCCGCATACCGTTCCGCGAGTTCTATTTTCATATCTGGATCTAGGTGTTTTTTATGGTAGGCTCTGGTCGAAGCTCTTCTTGCTGTGCAGCACTGTCTTTTGGCCACCTCCAGTTCTTCGTTCCACCAGTATAGCTTGTTGTTCTGCCCTACTTTATATTTTTTGCGGAATGTCTTGTTCATGACCCTCTTTACAGTGCCCATAAGATCTCGAGCAGTTAGCCCGTTCGCGTCACCTAGCTCGTTTACAAACCTTTCCCTCAGACTTGGGAGTAGATCAGTTTTAATTTTCCATCCCTTTTTGTTTTGAGTCGTCTTCGGCTTTTCTACTTCCTTCACGTTGTAGTAGATGTTTTGGTGGAGGCTCAAATTTTCTTTCTTTCATTTTCACCAGAGGTGTTTTCTCTTGAGCTTTGTTGGTGTAAATAAGTACCTTTGCCTCTGCTCGTTGGAAGATACATTCCGTCATAGCTCTCATGGTTTCAACGCTAATTGTACTGATTTTATGTAGTGCGATGGTTTTGTCATCCGCAGTCTCCTAACCTAACCTAACCTAACCTAACCTAACCTAACATAACCTAACATAACCTAACATAACCTAACATAACCTAACATAACCTAACCTAACATAACCTAACATAACCTAACATAACCTAACATAACCTAACATAACCTAACATAACATAACCTAGCATAACCTAACATAACCTAACATAACCTAACATAACCTAACATAACCTAACATTACCTAACATAACCTAACATTACCTAACATTACCTAACATTACCTAACATAACCCAAACTAATCTTTTTTTTTTTTCTGAAAACAACCTTGTCCCGTTAGTACCTGCGTGAAGTATTAGTTTACCTTGTCATGGCCCCAACCCACCTAATGCCCAACGTCTATAATGAGCCGTCTGAACCATGCCGGTTTGCTGCCACCCCCACTCGACACGCATTCTTTCCAACTCTTCTGCCATTCCCCCCACAACCATTCCTTTGCTGTACACTTAGTAAGGCAACCCTTTCAGACCGCCATCTTTACTTGCACTACAAGATCCAACAAGAAAGCCCGCCGTTGACGCTGTCCTGTATGCGTTGCAGACTCTCTGGCAACACCTCCTCTGAGTCCGCAGAACTAATTCCCTATGCCATTTGTTGTTGCACATGGCATCTTCCTATATTTCGGCTCTATAGAGCACTATGGAGGAGACTACCAAGCACAACAGGCGGCTGGAGGAAGATTTCGCTCTCTCCAGGTTCGGCATTTGCCCTGCTTAGAACCGAGCCGCTTTCTCCGCTCTTTCACACACCTCTCTCGCATGCATTCCCAACGCTAGGTTAGTACCTAGCGTCACACCCAAGTAGCTTAGCCGACGTTGCGACTTGACCGTAACTCCGAAAACAGTCATCTCCACTCTTCTTGAACAGGAAAGCACCACAAGTTCCGTTTTTTCTGGGGCCAATTCAAAGCTCTATGAGGGCTAGAACGCGGTTTCCCGTTTCCTCCAGTTTCCCCCTAGAACGTTTCGTAATTATCACCGCCAAGTTGTCAGCGTAAGCTACCTTTTTAATTCCCAGGGGCAATTCCAGACCTACGTCGTAGAAGACGTTCCCTAACGTGGAACCTAGAATTTATCCCTGTGCCCCCCCCCCCCCCCCCGTTAAATAATATTGCAATTATTTGGAAACACCCCTGCCCTTCAAAGCTTCCAATATCCCTCCCAAGTTGGCCGAATTAAATGCGTTTTTCAAGCCTAGAGCAACAAAAACACGTCTTCCTGTGCGTGAAGCTAAAGTTTTTTGCAGCTTTTACTGCTGCTTTTAACTCAGCATGCGCGTTCAAGGTTGACTGTCCCTTGCTAAACCCGTACTGGCGCTCGGTGAGGGCTTGATCCCCTTGGAGAGCTTCCAGCAGCCTTCCCGCTATCATGTGCTCGAGCAGCTTCCCCGCCACGTCCAGGAGACATATAGGTCAAAACGCCCTTGCACCTACCACTCCCTTTCTCTTGTCTAAGAGAACAAGCCCCTAACCTAACCTAACGTAACTTAACCTAACATAACATAACCTAACCTAACATAACCTAACATAACCTAACCTAACCTAACATAACCTAACATAACCTAACATAACCTAACATAAACTAACATAACCTAACATAAACTAACATAACCTAACATAACTCAACCTAATCTACCCCTCCCTTCCCCTTGTCTAAGAGAACAAGCCCCTATCCTAACCTAACCTAACTTAACTTAACTTAATCCAACCTAACATAATCTAACATAACCTAACATAACCTAACATAACCTAACCTAACCTAACCTAACCTAACATAACCTAACATAACCTAACATAACCCAACCTAATCTTTTTTTTTTCTGAGGAGGTGGAAAACTATTTATAAGACACCCCGAGTTGTAGAGTCAGATTTTTACTCTTCTTAAACAGAAGATCACCACAAGTTCCGTTTTTTCTGGGGCCAGTTCAAAGCCCAGCTCGTTGATTTTTCGCTCTATGAGGGCAAGAGCGCGGTTTCCTGTTTCTTCCAGCTGGAGCGTTTTGTAATTATCACCACTAAGTTGTCAGCATAAGCTACCCTTTCAACACCCAGGTGCAATTCTAGACCTACCACGTCGTCGTAGAGAACGTTTCACAACGTGGGGCCTAGAATTGATCCCTGTGGCACCCCCCTGATAAAATTACCTCTTCCTTTTTCTCACCTTCTCCCACTAACAAAACCCTGTCCCACAAATAGCTGCTAATAATATTCATCAGGTATTTGGGAACACCCCTGCCCTCCAAAGCCCTTAAACCTAACCAAACCTAACCTAACCTAAAAAAAAAAAAAAAAAAAAAAAGTAATTTTGTTAGTACTTTCAATATTTTATAGAAATTGTCTGAATGTTGATAAAACTGTCAAAATGTTGTTGAACTAGGTTAGGTTAGCCCTCCAAAGCCCTCAAACTTAACCTAACTTAAAAAAACCTAACTTAACCTAACCTAACCTAGTTCAACAACATTTTGACAGTTTTATCAACATTTAGACAATTTCTATAAAATATTGAAAGTACAAACAAAACTACATTTTATTACAATTAACAAAGTTTTATAGCAAATATCATTTTTAACAGCAATTATTGTTAATGGTTGATATAAATTGTTTAAAATTTGTCCCATAACTCATTATTAATATTAAATTTTCTTTAAACCAATTAATTGCTTCATAACTTACACCTATAAAGACTTTTTTATAATTATTAATAGTAGAAAACAAAGACACCCTCAGTTCAACGCTTAATAAATCACAATTTGCCAACCTTTTCAAAGACTCAATTTTTCGGGCCTCACCTACACTGTTGTGTTGGCCGCACTTGTCCCGGAAAGCGTTAATAAATTTTCAGACAGTTTACCTGGAACAAAAAACCACTAATTAATTTCATCCGTTATTTATGAACGCTAAGTTTTGATTAATTTATTATTTTTAATATTCATTAAAGTAATATTATTACAATGTTAAGTTAATTTAGAATGAAACAGTATTTTTGCAGACATAAAAAAGCAATACGTTTCCACACTTGTCTCGATTTAACCAATTTAAATAAAACCCACCTCTGCAATAATGCTGTTTGAAAAAAGTTAGTTGTTCAAGTGTCCCGTTGAATAAATCCCAATAAAAGTGGAAACAACAAACCGAACATGTACCCAATTTTATTACCACCAACGCGCCGACGAAAATAAAATAATAAAAGAGAAATAAAACAAACAAACGTGTCAGCCGCCAAGGCTTTTAATGGGACAGTATTTATTTCATACAGGGTGTATCGATTGCAACATAATGATGTAATGTAAAAATAGTTATTACCATTTAAACAACTGATTCCAAATGCAAAAAAATATATATAATAAACAATTGAATTTTTTTTTCTGATTTTGATTGACATACTTTTGATTTAACATTTTTTGACAATCTTTTGACTGTTTTATATAATATTTCATGGCAGTTTATTAATTTAAATTACATTCCGACATTCATACAAAATCTGTATGATATTATACACATATACTTTGTTGCTATAGAAACATTTAATTTTTAATTTTGGAAAAATATTTTTTATTTATTTGACAAATTGAAAATCTTTTGACTATTATAGAAAAACACACATTTGATAGAGTTTTATACAATTTGGACTTTAAACAATAAAATCCGGTTTTTAAAAACTAAAATTTGGGTTTGAACAAAAAAATCCGGCCTCAAATAATCAAACTTTGCCTGAAAACGTTTAAAAATCAAAATTCGGACTCTAAACAACAAATTTTGTCTTTAAATATTAAAATCCAACTTAAGAACATCAACATTTGAATTTAAAACAAAAAAAAAAAATTACTTTAAACTACAGAATCCGGCTTCTATACCAAAAAATCCGGCCACAAATAATCAAACTTTAAAATAATAAAATTCTGACTCTAAACAACAAAATCCGTCTTTAAACATTAAAAACCAGTTTAAGAACATTAAAATTTAATTTCAAAACAACAAATCCGGCCTTTAAACAATAAAATCTGGCTATTTAACAATAAAACCACAAAATTTGGCTTTAAAATATTAAAGTATTAAAATCCAAATTCAAACAGGAAAATCTGGAATATAAACAATAAAATCCGGTCTTTGAAAGCAAAAAATTAGCTTTAAACAACTAAATCCGGCCTCTAAATAAAAAAATCCGGCCTCAAATAATCAAACTTTGCCTTTAAAAAATTTAAATACCAAAATTTGGACTCTAAACAACAAATTTTGTCTTTAAGTATTAAAATTCAGCTTTAAAACATATAATCCGGCCTTTAAACAACAAAATTTGGCTTTTGAATATTAATGTATTAAAATCTTGATTCAAATAGCAAAATCTGAAATATAAATAATAAAATCTGGCTTTTACACAATAAAATTCGGTTATTATAAATTGAAATTTGGTTTCAAGCAACAAAATCCGGCCTTTAAACCAAAAAATCCGGCATCAAATAATCAAACTTTACCTTTCATATGTTAAAATATCAAAATTCAGAATGACAGTTTTAAAACATTAAAATTTGATTTAAAAACAACAAATCCGGCCATTAAACAATAAAATCCGGTTTTCAAACAACAAAATGTGGTTTTTAATTAATAGTATTAAAATTCAGATTTAAATAGCAAAATCCGGCTTCTAAACTAAAAAATCCAACCTCAAATATTCAAACTTTTAAATATTAAAATTCGGACCTTAAACAACAAAATCTTCTTTAAACATTAAAATCTAGTTTTAGATCATCACAATTTGACTTTTAACAACAAATCCGGCCTCTAAACAATAAAATTTGACTACATAACAACAAAATCTAGCTTTTAAACATCAGAATTTAACATTTAAATAATAAATTATTAAAATCTAGATTTAATTAGCAAAATCTGAACTATAAACAAAAAAGTTGGTTTCTATTTAGGCTTTAAACAACAAAATTCGGCTTTTAAACCGGTCTCAAATAATCAAACTTTGCCTTTCAAACGTTTAAATAATAAAAATTTGACTCAACAAAACAACAAAATCCGTCTGTAAACATTAAAATTTAGTTTTAGAACATCACAATTTGGCTTCAAAATAACAAATTCAGCCTCTTAACTATAAAATCCGGCTTTTAAACAACAAAATTCGGCTTTTAAGTATAAAAGTATTGAAATATATGTTTAAATAATTGAATCTTGAGTATAAATCTTAAAATCTGGCTTTTACACAATAAATCCATTTTTTTGAAATTGAAATTTGTCTTTGAGCAACAAAATCTGGTCTTTAAACAACAAAATCCGGCCTTTAAACAAAAAAACCCGGCATCAAATAATCAAACTTTACTTTTCATATGTTTAAATATTAAAATTAAGACTTTTAACAACAAAATCCGTTTAAAAAAATCAAAATTTGATTTTAAAACAACAAATCCGACCACTAAACAAAAAAATCCGGTTTTTAAACAACAAAATACGATTTTTAAACAACAAAGTTTGTCTTTAAAATAATAAAATTTTAAAATCTAGATTCAAACAACAAAGCCCGGACTATAAACAATAAAGTCCGGTTTAAAAAAAAAAATAGTTTTCAACAATAAAATTCGGCCTACAAACCAAAAATCCGGCTTCAAATAATCGAACTTTACCTTTCATACGTTTAACTAATAAAGTTTGAACTCTAAACACCAAAATCTTTTTTTAAACATTAAAATCCAATTTTAGAACATAAAAATTTGACTTAAAACAACAAATCCGGCTTTTAAACAACAAAATCCAGGTTTTAAACAACAAAGTTTGTCTTTAAAATATTAAAGTATTAAAATCCAGATTCAAACAGCAAAGTCCGGACTATAAACATTAAAATTTGGTTTCTAAACAATAAAATCCGGTCTTTAAAAACTAAAATTTAGCTTTAAGCAACAAAATCCGGCCTAAAAACCAAAAATCCGGCCTTAAATAATCAAACTTTGCCTTTCAAACGTATAAGTAATAAAATTTTACCTCTAAATAACAAAGTCCGTCTTTAAACATTAAAATCCAGTTTTAGAACTTAAAAATTTAATTTCAAAACAACAAATTCGGTCTTTAAACAATAAAATCCGGCCAAGTAACAACAAAAACCGGCTTTTAAACAATAAAATTTGGCTTTTAAATATTAAAATATTAATATTCAGATTTAAACAGCAAAATCTGAACTATAAACATTAAAATCCGGCTTCTAAACAATAAAAATCGATATTTTAAAATTTAAATTTTACTTTAAAGAACAAAATCCGGTTTCTAAACTAAAAAATCCGACCTCAAATATTCAAACTTTTAAATATTAAAATTCGGACTTTTAACAACAAAATCCTACTTAAACATTAGAACATCACAATTTAACTTTATAACAACAAATCCGGCCTCTAAACAATAAAATCCGACTACATAACAACAAAATCTAGCTTTTAAACAACAGAATTTAACGTTTAAATAATAAATTATTAAAATCTAGATTTAATTAGCAAAATCTAAACTATAAACATTAAAATCTGGTTTCTATTTAGGCTTTAAACAACAAAATCCGGCTTTTAAACCGGTCTCAAATAATCAAACTTTGCCTTTCAAACAATTAAATAATAAAATTTTGACTCTTACCAACAAAATCCGTCTGTAAACATTAAAATCTAGTTTTAGAACATCACAATTTGGCTTCAAAATAACAAATTCAGCCTCTTAACTATAAAATCCGGCTTTTAAACAACAAAATTCGGCTTTTAAGTTTAAATGTATTGAAATTTAAGTTTAAATAATTGAATCTTGAGTATAAATATTAAAATCTGGCTTATACACAATAAATCTATTATTTTTTGGAAATTAAAATTTAACTTTAAACAACAAAATTTGGTTTTTAAACAACAAAATCCGGCCTTTAAACAAAAAAATCAAACATCAAATAATCAAACTTTACCTTTTATTTGTTTAAATATTAAAAATCAAACTTTTAACAACAAAATCCGTTTTAAAACATCAAAATTCGATTTTAAAACAACAAATTTGACCTTTAATAAAAAAAAATCCGGCTTTTAAACAACAAAATACGGTTTTTAAACAACAAAGTTTGTCTTCAAAATAATAAAATATTAAAATCCAGATTCAAACAACAAAGTCCGGACTATAAACAATAAAATCCGGTCTTTAAAAAAAAATTAGGTTTAAACAATAAAATCCGGCCTACAACCCAAAAATCCGGCTTCAAATAATTGAACTTTACCTTTTATACATACGTTTAACTAATAAAATTTGAACTTTTAACAACAAAATCCGTCTTTAAACATTAAATTCCAGTTTTCGAACATAAAATTTTTAATTAAAACAACAAATTCGACCTTTAATAAAAAACTAGCTTTCAAACAACAGAGTTGGTTTCTAAAATATTAAAATCCAGATTTAAACAGCAAAGTCCAGACTAAAAACAGTAAAATCTGGTTTTTAAACAATAAAATCCGGTCTTTAAAAACTAAAATTTAGCTTTAAACAACAAAATCCGGCTTAAAAACCAAAAATCCGGCCTTAAATATACAAACTTTGCCTTTCAAACGTATAAGTAATAAAATTTTGAACTCTAAACAACAAAGTCCGTCTTTAAACATTAAAATCCAGTTTTAAAACTTAAAAATTTGATCTCAAAACAACAAATCCTGTCTTTAAATAATAAAATCCGGCCAAGTGACAATAAAAACCGGTTTTTAAAAAACAAAATTTGGCTTTTGAATAATAAAACATTAAAACCCAGATTTAAACAGCAAAATCTAAACTATAAACATTAAAAACCGGCTTTTAAACAATAAAAATTGATCTTTAAAAATTTAAATTTTACTTTAAAAAACAATATCCGGCTTCTAAACTAAAAAATCCGACCTCAAATATCCAAACTTTACTTTTCAAACTTTTAAATATTAAAATTAGGATTCTAAACAACAAACTTTTCTCTAAATATTAAAATCCAATTTTAGAACTTTACAATTTGACTTTATAACAACAAATCCGGCCTCTAAACAATAAAATCCGACTACATAACAACAAAATTTGGTTTTTAAACAACAGAATTTAACATTTAAATAATAAAGTATTAAAATCTAGATTTAATTAGCAAAATCTGAACTATAAACATAAAAATCTGGTTTCTATTTAGGCTTTAAACAACAAAATCCGGCTTCTAAACCGGTCTCAAATAATCAAACTTTGTCTTTCAAACGTTTAAATAATAAAATTTTGACTCTAAACAACAAAATCCGTCTGTAAACATTAAAATTAAGTATTAGAACATCACATTTTGGCTTCAAAATAACAAATTCAGCCTCTTAACTATAAAATCCGGCTTTTAAACAACAAAATTCGGCTTTTAAGTATAAAAGTATTGAAATCCAAATTTAAATAATTGAATTTTGAGTATAAATATTAAAATTTGGATTTTACACAACAAAATCCTATTTTTGAAAATTAAATTTTGACTTTGAATCCGGTTTTTAAACAACAAAATCCGGCCTTTAAACAAAAAAAACCGGGCATCAAATAATCAAGCTTTACCTTTTATATGTTTAAATATTAAAATTCAGACTCTTAACAACAAAATCCGTTTTAAAACATCAAAATAAGATTTTAAAACAACAAATTCGACCTTTAAAAAAAAAACTAGCTTTCAAACAACAGAGTTGGTTTCTAAAATATTAAAATCCAGATTTAAACAGCAAAGTCCAGACTATAAACATTAAAATTTGGTTTCTAAACAATAAAATCCGGTCTTTAAAAACTAAAATTTAGCATTAAACAACAAAATCCGGCCTACAAACCAAAAATCCGGCCTCAAATAATCAAACTTTGCCTTTCAAACGTTTAAGTAATAAAATTTGAACTCCGTCCGTCTTTAAACATTAAAATCCAGTTTTAGAACTTAAAAATTTGATCTCAAAACAACAAATCCGGTCTTTAAACAATAAAATCCGGCCAAGTGACAACAAAAACCGGCTTTTAAACAATAAAATTTGGCTTTTGAATACTAAAACATTAAAATCCAGATTTAAACAGCAAAATCAAAACTATAAACATTAAAAACCGGCTTTTAAACAATAAAAATTGATCTTTAAAAATAATAATTTTATTTTAAAACAACAAATTTGACCTTTAAACAAAAAAATCCGGCTTTTAAACAACAAAATCCGGTTTTTAAACAACAAAGTTTGTCTTTAAAATATTAAAATAATAAAATCCAGATTCAAACAATATAGTCCGGACTATAAACAATAAAATCCGGTCTTTAAAAAAAAATTAGTTTTAAACAATAAAATCCGGCCTACAAACCAAAAATCCGGCTTCAAATAATCGAACTTTACCTTTCATACGTTTAACTAATAAAATTTGAACTCTAAACAACAAAACCCGTCTGTAAACACTAATATCCAGTTTTAGAACATAAAAATTTGATTTAAAACAACAAATCCGACCATTAAAAAAAAATCTGGCTTTCAAACAACAAAGTTAGTTTCTAAAATATTAAAGTATTAAAATCCAGATTCAAAACAGCAAAGTCCAGACTATGAACATTAAAATTAGGTTTCTAAACATTAGAATCCGGTCTTTAAAAACTAAAATTTAGCTTTAAACAACAAAATCCGGCCTATAAACCAAAAATCCGGCCTCAAATAATCAAACTTTGCCTTTCAAACGTTTAAGTAATAAAATTTGAACTCTAAACAACAAAGTCCGTCTTTAAACATTAAAATTCAGTTTAAGAACTTAAAAATTTGATTTCAAAATCAACAAATCCGGTCTTTAAACAATAAAATCCGGCCAAGTAACAACAAAAACCGGCTTTTAAATATTAAAGTATTAAAATCCAGATTCAAATAGCAAAGTTTATTCACTAAATACACTAAATTTACACAACACCAATCATATTAACCACCAAAATGATTAAATTTAATACCAAAAATGCAAGACTGTTTTGTTAAAACTTATTTATATTAAAATAATCACATGACAATAAAAAAAATCCGTTTTATTGCAATCTGAAATAAAGATTAAAGTAACTTTATAATAAAATATTGATATTCAGTTTGCTCTAATTTTAGGTCAAAATTAAATGCAGGATTTGTTATCTCAGGATAGAATAAGAAACAGACAGATTTATTGTTGGAAATAATATTTTGGTTGAATAAATTGTAATGTATAAACGTTTATTATTGTTTGAATGTTTTTTTGATTAATACATAAAATAGCAACGTTTTCAATCAAATTAATTATAAAAAATATAAATAATCAAACGAAAGACTGGTTTGCCATCTAGTTGCAATTTTTAATACTAAAATGTCCGCATTAATCGGTATATATATATATTTATAATATCAATTGTGTTCATAAGCACAGAAATATTTATTCAAAATTGTCTTCGCTATCATGCGATGCCGTGGTCGTACAAGGCATACTGACGAGGTTTGTAGAACCGAAACAATTGTCTATGCTTGACCCTTGGCCGCTGTGATTCGATTGACTGATTTTGAATAAATTATTAATTCATTTTATAAAAAATATGTTTTTTTTTTTCAATTATTCATGGGAAACCCAACAATAATTGATGTCGTTTTGCGTCGGTGCGTGTGTCGCGCAGTTTAGCAACATAAACATATTTGGGATGAATAATGCGCGCCACTTTGTTTTGCTTACAATTTTCCAAATGGGATCATCTACGCGGATAATGGCCAATTATCTGCCAATTCAAACTTTTTTTTATGGCGCGTTACATAAGCCAGAGGCCCCTTTCCATACAGCTCGCTCATACTAAATTGTCAATTACATTGCGTAAATTGCTGAAGCACGTATAAAAAGGTATTTAAGTACATGTTGCAGGAATTCGGGAACCGTACATTAAATGCTTTGTCACTTGTGTTATAAAAAAATGGTAAAGTTTTTGTTGATTTATCTTATTAATACCATAAAGCTAGAAATTTTAATAAGCATTTCTTATAATTTAACATGGAATTAACTATGTTTTACATTAAGACTAATTCCTGTTTACTTACGTGCCCGTCCGCTTCATTAAAATGAAATCCTATTTAAATATTCTCCCTATATATGGTATATAGATGTCTTAAGACGCCGCTGGAAATCTAAAGAAGTGAACTGAATGGCTCTGCATATTAATTACGCCCGCTATTTATTATCTTCTGCTCCGACAAATGTAAATGGGAAAGAGATTCGCTACATACCCCAGTCTCCACCAA
The DNA here is from genome assembly GCA_963932245.1 of Tachinus rufipes. Classification (NCBI taxonomy): domain Eukaryota; kingdom Metazoa; phylum Arthropoda; class Insecta; order Coleoptera; family Staphylinidae; genus Tachinus; species Tachinus rufipes. The sequence continues at coordinate 1,300,622 of OZ010743.1, read as the reverse complement.
ACTCTGTAGGGTGGATTAAAAAGACTTAATGTATCCAATATTGCTAAAAAGTGGAATTCTAATTTTAATTGGCTTGTTTTGTTATTTTATTTGCATTATTTTAATTTTTTTTTCATTTAATTATTTTAGGCATACAAAAAATTTGCTGGTTTCCAGTTTTGAACAATTAGAACCAAATTAATTCACTGATGATATTTCTTAAATTGTAGAAACTAGCAAAATTATCAATACTTATGTAAACAATTGTCAAAAATAAATTTAACTGCCATTTTTAGTTGTTAAATGTAAAAAATCTTTGAAATTTTGTCTCTTAACTAAAAAATTCTGAATAGTTTTCATATATCAGTTGCCCAAAATTTTTTTTTTAGCTTTAATACGTTTTGCACTCAATATTTTGTAAGAAAAAGCTAATTGGTCTTAATTTAGAAATTGCCCAAAAATTTTGTTTTGTCTTAATCTCATAATACACTTTCTAAAACACACAATACTTAATTATTTTTACCAAGTTTTCAATATTTTGTTGTAAAACATTAATTGGTCTTCATTTATCTTTTGCCCAAAAAAATATTTTTGGTTTCATTATGTTCTGCACTTATTAAATATTTTTTGTCGGTTAAAAACACAAAATTTTGTGTTGAATCACATTTTTTTTTTAAATAATCATTCTAGTCTGTATCTAAAATTAAAAAAAAAATGATAATAAAAAGCTAAATGGTATTATTTTGTCAATTGCCCAATCGTTTCTTTTTGCTATTATATTATTTTGCACATTTTAGATCAACTAAAAAAATTATTTCCAAAAAAAAAATTTAAACTTTTCTTTTTAATTCAAATTTTTTTTTTATTAGATCAAATTATACCAAAATTTTATCAAAATCCAATTGATATCTTTGAATTCTGTTCCATTTTCTTATAATATATGCTTAGGTTAGATTTAAGTGAGTTTATATAAAATTGAAATAATACTTTTTGTTTATTGATACCAAATTTTGTTAAAATCCAATAGATATCGTAAAAGATATAAATTTTATTATACTCTGCTATTAAAAACGCGTCGGTTGGATGGGGCCAAAATAACTGAATTTGTACAGAATTGATCGTACCGATTTTACTAAATTTCAAAGAATTGGTGTAATACTAATTGAGTTCATTAGTACCAAATTTGAAGAAAATCTAAAGCATATCTTAAAAAAAAAGTGATGTTATTCTTATCTCCTATTACAAACGCTTAAGTTGGATGAGGTCAATATTATTGAGTTTGTACAAAACTGAGTGTATCAATTAAATTCAATTTTGTATGCTTTGTACTAATAAATATAAGGTTCATTAGTACAAAATTGTACCACAATCCAATGCATATCTTAGAAGATATTGATTTGATTTTACTTTCCTATTATAAATGCTAAGGTTGGAAGAGGTCATTATAATTGAGTTTGTACAAAATTGAGCGTATCGATTTAATTCAATTTTATACGGTTAGTACTAATGAGTATTAAGTCTATTCGTACTAAATTGTACCAAAATCCAATGCATATTTTAGAAGATATTGGTTTTATTTTTTTTGTCTGTTATAAAGGCTTAGATTAGATGAGGTCAGTATAATTAAGTTTACACAAAATTCAGCCTATCGATTTAATTCAATTTTATATAATTGGTACTAATAAGTATTAAGTCTATTGGTACTAAATTGTACTAAATTCCAATGCATATTTTAAAAGATATTGATTTTATTCTTATACATTATTATTAACGCTTAGATTGGATGAGGTCACTATAATTGAGTTTGTACAAAATTGAGCGTATCAATTTAATTAATATTTATATAGTTGGTACTAATGAGTATTAAGTTCATTAGTGTTTAATTGTACCAAAATCCAATGCATATCTTAGAAGATATTGATTTTATTCTACTCTGCTACTATAAACACTTAGATTGGATAAGGTCAATATAATTAAGTTTGCACAAAATTGAACCTATCGATTTCATTCAATTTAATATGGTTATTATTAATGAGTGTCAAGTCTATTGGTACTAAATTGTTTTAAAATCCAATGCATATCTTAAAAGATATTGTTGTTATTCTTGTCTCCTATCATAAACGCTTAGGTTAGATAAGGTCAATATATTTAATTTTGTACAAAAATGAGCGTATCGATATAAGTAAATTTTATATGGTTGGTACTGATAAGTATTAAGTCTATTGGTACTAAATTGTACTAAAATCCAATGCATATCTTAGAAGATATTGATTTTTTTTTTTAATTCTCCTATTATAAACGCTTAGGTTGGATGAGGTCAATATAATTGAGTTTGCACAAAATTGAGCGTATCGATTTAATTCAATTTTATATGGTCGGTACTAATAAATATTAAATCCCTTGGTACTAAATTAAACTAAAATCCAATGCATATCTTAGAAGATATTGATTTTATTCTATTCTCCTAATATGAACGCATAGGTTGGATGAGATCAATATAATTGAGTTTTCACAAAATTGAGCGTATCGATTTAATTCAATTTTATATGGTTGGTACTTATAAATAATGAATTCATTGCTACTAAATTGTAACAAAATCCAATGCATATCTTAAAAGATATTGATTTTATTCTATTCTCCTATTCTGAACGCTTAGGTTAGATGAGGTCAATATAATTGAGTTTGCACAAAATTGAGCGTATTGATTTAATTCAATTTTATATGGTTGGTACTAAGTAGTATTAAGTCCATTGGTACTAAATTGTACTAAAATCCAATGAATCCCTTAGATAATATTGATTTTATTCTACTCTCCTATTATAAACGCTTAGGTTGGATGAGGTCAATATAATTGAGTATAAATTGAATCTACCACATGAATTTAGTTTATTTTCTTATTGTTAGTAACATTAATATTAAAACACATTGTTGCCAATTTGTATCAAACTTAAATGATTTCTTTCAAAATTATTTGATTTTTTTTTTAAGTTGAAATACTAAACCTCAATCACAGCTCCTTTTTAGGTTTTGGGGTTAAATGCAATCTACCGTACTGATTTTATTCTATTTTTAGCAACTAATTGTACTAATATTAGAACACATTGCTGTTAATTTTTATTAAATTTTAATGGATGTTTTTGAATTTATTACTCTTTTTCAGTTTTTCAATTTTTAATCCCAAACGTAGCAACTTTCTAAATTTTGAGATTAAGTGCGATTCACCGTACGGATTTTATTATATTTTTTACAGTTGGTAATACTAATACTGGAGCATATTTTTGCCAATTTTTATTAAATTCTAATGTATGGTTTTGAAGTTATTTAATTTTTAAATCTTTATCCCCAATCCTAGCAACTTTCTAAATTTTGAGGTTAAGTGCAATTTACAAATTTTGGTTATTTTTTACAATTGATAATAGTGATATTGGAGCATACTTTTTGCTAAATTTGATCAAATTTTAATGCATGATTTTGAACTTATTGGGTTTCTTCATATTTTAAATCTTAATCCCAAATGCCAAAACTTTTTAAATTTTGAGGTTAGGAGCAATACACCGTATGCATTTTATTATATTTTTTAATGTTGGTAACACTAATATTGGAGTATATTTTTGCCAATTTTTATCAAAGTCTAATGTATAGTTTTGAAGTTATTTAAATTTTTTAATCTTTAAATTTTTATCCCCAATCCTAGCAACTTTCTAAATTTTGAGGTTAAGTGCAATTTACTTTACAGATTTTGTTTAATTTTTTGCAGTTGGTGGTACTAATATTAGAGCATACTTTTGCTAATTTTGATCAAATTCTAATGTATGGTTTTGAACTTATTGGGTTTCTTCATATTTTAAATCTTAATACCAAACGCAGAAACTTTTTAAATTTTGAGGTTAGGAGCAAAACACCGTATGGATTTTATTATATTTTTCACAGTTGGTTATGCTAATACTAGAGCAAATTTTTGTCAATTTTTATAAAAGTCTAATGTATGGTTTTAAAGTTATTTAATTTTTTAAATCTTTATATCTTAAACCAAAATTCTAGCAACTTTTTAAATTTTGAGGTTAAGTGCAATTTACAGATTTTGTTTAATTTTATACAATTGGTAATAGTAATATTGGAGCATACTTTTGCTAATATTAATCAAATTTTAATGCATGATTTTGAACTTATTGGGTTTCTTCATATTTTAAATCTTAATCCTGAACGCAGGAACTTTTTAAATTTTGAGGTTAGGAGCGAAACACCGTATGGATTTTTTTACAGTTGTTAATACTAATATTGGAGCATACTTTTGCTAATTTTGATCAATGTCTAATGTATGGTTTTGAAGTTATTGGGTTTCTTCATATTTTAAATCTTAATCCCAAACGCAAAAACTTTTTAAATTTTGAGGTTAGGAGCGATACACCGTATGGATTTTATTATATTTTTTAAAGTTGGTAACACTACTATTGGAGTATATTTTTGCCAACTTTTACAAAAGTCTAATGTATGGTTTTAAAATTATTTAATTTTTTTAATCAACAACCTTCTAAATTTTGAGGTTAGGTGCAATCTATTTTACAGATTTTGATTATTTTTTTACAGTTGGTAATACTAATATTGGAGCATACTTTTGCTAATTTTGATTAAATTCTAATGTATGGTTTTGAAGTTATTAGGTTTCTTCATATTTTAAATCTTAATCCCAAACGCAGAAACTTTTTAAACTTTGAGGTTAGGAGCGAAACACCGTATGGATTTTATTATATTTTTCACAGTTGGTAATGCTAATACTGGAGCAAATTTTTGCCATTTTTTATAAAAGTCTAATGTATGGTTTTAAAATTATTTAATTTTTTTAATCTTTATATCTTATTCTCCAATCCGAGCAACCTAAATTTTGAGGTTAGGTGCAGTTTATTTTTCAGATTTTGTTTCATTTTTTACAGTTGGTAATATTAATATTGGAGCATACTTTTGCTAATTTTGATCAAATTCTAATGTATGGTTTTGAAGTTATTGGGTTTCTTCATATTTTAAATCTTAATCTCAACCGCAGAAACTTATTAAATTTTGAGGTATTGAATTTTTACGGTTAGTAACACTAGTATTGGAGTATATTTTTGCCAATTTTTATCAAAGTCTAATGTATGGTTATGAAGATATTTAATTTTTTTAATTTTTTTATCTTAATCCAAAATTTTAGCAACTTTTTAAATTTTAAAGTTAAGTGCAATTTACTTTATAGATTTAGTTTTATTTTTTACAGTTGGTAATACTAATATTGGAGCATACTTTTGCTAATATTGATCAAATTCTAATGTATGGTTTTGAAGTTATGGGGTGGTTTCTTCATATTTTAAATCGTAATCCCAAACGCATAATTTTTTTAAATTTTGAGGTAAGGAGCGAAACACCGTATGGATATTGTTATATTTTTTAAGGTTGGTAACACTAATATTGAAGTATATTTTTGCCAACTTTTACCAAAGTCTAATGTATGGTTTTGAAATCATTTAATTTTTTTATTCTTTATATCTTAATCCCCAATCCAAGCAACCTTCTAAATTTTGAGGTTAGGTGCAATTTACTTTACAGATTTTGTTTAAATTTTTACAGTTGGTAATACTAATATTGGAGCATACTTTTGCTAATTTTGATCAAATTTTAATGTATAGTTTTAAAGTTATTGGGTTTCTTCATATATTAAATCTTAATCCTGAACGCAAAAACTTTTTAAATTTTGAGGTTAGGAGCAATACACCGTATGGATTTTATTATATTTTTTAAGGTTGGTAACACTAATATTGGAGTATATTTTAGCCAATTTTGACCAAAGTCTAATGTATGGTTTTGAAATTATTTAATTTTTTTAATCTTAATATCTTAATCCTCAATCCGAGCAACCTCCTAAATTTTGAGGTTGGGCGCAATTTATTTTACAGTTTTTGTTTAATTTTTTACAGTTAGTAATACTAATATTGGAGAATAGTTTTGTTAATTTTGATCAAATTCTAATGTATGGTTTTGAAGTTATTGGGTTTCTTCATATTTTAAATCTTGATCCTGAACGCAAAAACTTTTTAAATTTTGAAGTTAGGAGCGATACACCGTATGGATTTTATTATATTTTTTAAAGTTGGTAACACTACTATTGGAGTATATTTTTGCCAACTTTTACAAAAGTCTAATGTATGGTTTTAAAATTATTTAATTTTTTTAATCATTATATCTTAATCTTCTATCCGAACAACCTTCTAAGTTTTGAGGTTAGGTGCAATCTTTTTTACAGATTTTGTTTATTTTTTTACAGTTGGTAATACTAATATTGGAGCATACTTTTGCTAATTTTGATTAAATTCTAATGTATGGTTTTGAAGTTATAGAGTTTCTTCATATTTTAAATCTTAATCCCAAACGCAGAAACTTTTTAAATTTTGAGGTTAGGAGCAATACATTGTATGGATTTTATTATATTTTTTAAGGTTGGTAACACTACTATTGGAGTATATTTTTGCCAATTTTTATCAAAGTCTAATGTATGGTTATGAAGTTATTTAATTTTTTTAATCTTTATATCTTAATCTTCAATCCGAGCAAGCTTCTAAATTTTGAGGTTAGGTGCAATCTACTTTACAGATTTTGTTTCATTTTTTACAGTTGGTAATACTAATATTGGAGCATACTTTTGTTAATATTGATCAAATTCTAATGTATGGTTTTGAAGTTATGGGGTTTCTTTGTATTTTAAATCTTAATGAAATTTTTCCAATTTTCAAGTCTTATTGAATTTCTGCAATAGTTTTAAGATGCGATTTGAAATTTTGGATTTTGCATAAATGACTTTATTAAAAAATTATAAAACTTTTTTAAAAATTTGGTTTTAAAAAAAATTGATTAATCCTAATTAAATTTAAATAAAAAAAATTTAAAATTATTTTGAAAAATTTGATTTTTTATTAATTTGAAAATATTGTCAGTTTTGTTGAGTAAATTGAATTTCTGTAATAACCAGCAAAATTTTTGAAATCCGGTTTTAAATTTTGGATTTATTATAATTGAATTTGTTGAAAAAAATTTGAAATTATTTTGGAAAATTTAATTTTTTATAGAATTTTCTATTAATTTAAAATTTATGACAGTTTTGTTGATTAAATTAAATTCCTGCAACAACTAGAAAGAATTTTGGGTTGCAGTATCAAATTTTGAATTCAAAACAATTAAATTTGTTAAAAAAATTATAAAAAGTATTTTGAAAAATTTGATTTGAAAATATTGACAATTTTGTTGATTAAAATAAATTTTTGCAATAATGAACAAAAATTTTTAGATGCAATTTGAAATTTTGGATTAATCTTGATTAAATTTGTGAATAAAAAACTAATTTAGAAAATTTGATTTTTTATATTTTTTTTAAATTAATTTAAAAATATTGACAGTTTCTTGATTAAATTGAGTTTCTGTAAAAACCAGCAAGAATTTTGAAATGCGGTTTCAAATTTTGAATTTATCATAACTGAATTTGTTAAAAAAAATTTAGAAATTATTTTCAAAAATTTAAATTTCTATAAAATTTTCTATTAGATCGTCAGTTTTGTTAATTTAATTGAATTTCTGCAATAACCATTAAGAATTTTGAGATGCAGTTTTAAATTTTGGATTTATTCTTCTTTTTGAAAATTTAATTTTAAATTAATTAAATTTTTAATCAAAATTTTTTCACAAAAATAATTTTTCATCTTAGTTATATTTGTTGAATTAATTTTTTTTTATAACATTAAGTGTACTAGAAATCAACTATTAAAGCAATATAATTAACTCCAACTCTAAATAAAAAAAGTTTCTTTAGCATGAATAGTATTTTTATTAATTCATATAAATAAAATAAAGTTATAATGAGGTGCTTGTTAGGTCCATGAAGAGGTGATACAAATTGACTTGTGTGTGTGTATAAAGAGAAGGCTGAAGGAAAAAAGTTTTGCTTGAGAAGAATCTGCAGGGCCCGAAGGGGTGGAAAAGTCTAAAGCAGTTTTCGAAAAGTTTTCCCCACACTACCGACCGTTATTTTTTTCGCTTTAGCGAATGTGTGTGCTCCATTTTTTAGCACAAAAGCAATGTTATCTTCAACAATGCCGTTCGTGAAAATAGGATTTGATAAAGGTGTTATTATGTTGATTAAATTGGATAAAAGATTCATGTTATACAACAAAATAATAAATAAGATTAATAATAGCAAAATTTAAATTATCACTTAGCCCGGCGCATTCACCATTTTGTGTAATTTTAATTTTGCAAGGTACTCAAATATTTACTCGGCGACATTCCCGGCAAGCTTAAAAATTCAATTACATAAGGGAAGTCGCATAAGTGAAACATACGTTTCCGTTCTTTGTTCTCCATCGACTACTCCTGAAGCAGTTTAATTGTGGTCTATTCTGTAGACGGTATGGGTCAGGAAATAAAGTAACATTTATTCCTTTAAAAGTGTTAACTAACATCGTGTTGTTGAATCTCGAGATGATAAAGAGGGTCCGGGATAGATGGTTTCGCTCTCTAGTTGCTTGTTTATTTAGTAAATTTGTTTGGACAGCACTTGGACTAGCTTTGTCCGGTTCCGGTGCGCTACAGTTAGAGATTATAACTGGGTGTCTCTTGTTGTCAGCAATAGAATCATAAGCGTTTCCTCTTTAATTCAGAATTTGCATGTATACAAATTATAACCAACAGTTTTTCATCTGAATTAAATCGCGATTGCAAACACATCCGCCGCCGCCCCACCCTGATAAAATAAAGTTTTCCGTATAACGGTCCCCTTCTAGTTAGTTTCAGCTTGTTCCGGATTATTATTTGTTGACGGAACTTTACATATTGAAACGAATACCCGAAACTAGTGCTAACACAACTCTACAGTTGAAAATAAATAAGTCTTAATTAAAATACTTGTATTACTGTGTTGCGTTCATCCTTGAAATGAAAATAATTAATTAACAAAAGCGCGGGGCATTAACAGCTTTTATATATCGTGTACTTATAAAGTCGAGGTGCCTTTGTGGAGTATTTGGTTGGATTCAAAGGCTTGCAAATTAAAACTTTTTGCATTGGAATTAATTTTACTAATTCTATCCTATTAAATAGAATTTAGTTGCAATTTTAAATGCTTAAAAATAGTCATCAAATGTATTTCTTAAAAGTTTGTAGCGTAGTTATTTTTAAGCAAACATACAGGGTTCTCTTAATACCTATTTCAAAACCTGAGAGAGATTTTATTAGTTTATGTTTAGTACTTTTTGAGAATATAGTATTCCTTTAAAACCGGATTTTGCTAATTTTGAATTTTTAAAAATAATTTTTTTCACTTTTAAATTAATTTTGTTGCTTTATAGTTGCTCCGATTGAATTTAAATACATTTTGTTGCTTCGCAATTAAATTTTCTTTATTTAAGTGTCTTGTGTCGCTTTGAGATTGTTTTTAAAATGTGTTAAGTGCCCTTAAACATCTTTAGTTGCTTCGCAATTGTTTGTAAAATGTGTTAAGTTTCTTTAAACTGATTTTGTTGCTTTGCAATTGGTTCATAGTTGCTACGATTAGATTTATATACATTTTGTTGCTTAAGTTTTATTGATTTAAATGTTTTGGTCGCTTTGCGATTGTTTATAAATTGTGTTAAGTGCCTTTAAACTAATTTAGTTGCTTTGCAATTGATTATAAGTTGCTTTGATTAAATTTATAATTATTTTGTCGTTTCACGATTAAGTTTTTTGTCTTATATCGCTTCGCAATTGTTTGTATATTGTGTTAAGTGCTTTTAAACTGATTTTGTCGCTTTGCGATTTATTCAAAGTTGCTCCGATTGAATTTAATAACATTTTGTCGTTTAGCAACTAAGTTTTCTTTATTTAAATGTTTTGTGTCGTTTTGCGATTGCTTGTGAATTGTGTTAAGTGCCTTTTGACATTTTAAATTATGTTGTTTGAATATTTTCTTACACATTTCTTTGTTTGCACAACAGCTCTTATCAGGCGCTAACGACATACTGGATAAAAGTGCGCACTCATCAATGATTAAGCAAAAATTGCGCATGCGCTTTATAATTTTATGATAAGCCGTTAATACCAACTTGATAACAAAAATGCGTATAAATGATTTTAAGCAAAATTAAATTATCTAAATTTTGTTGGGTAGGTCACTCCACACTACAATATTGAGTCAGTTTCTATTGGAGTGGTTCACCCACCCGCCCAAATGTTTGTTGTTATGAGGTTGGATTACAATCTTCTCTTGTGCTAAAAATGACTTCTGACGTCCGCATAGTGGTCAAAGTTTCAACTTCTTTATAACAAACGTGGGTGGGCTACTTCAATCAAAACTACCAATTTGGTATTATGATATGGAATATCCCATCTACCCACGCACCCACCCAAACGTCCGTTTTTAAGAGGTTGGTGTTTTGTTCTCTCTGCGGTTGTCAGAAGACATTTTGTTACAAAAAAAGATATATTTGGAAAGGTGGGTGAGACACTCTATATCATAATACTTTGTCGATAGTTTAGATTGACGTGGCTTACCCTCCTACCTATCCAAGTGTTTGTTATTAAGAGCTTAGATCACGACCATCTTTTGTGACAAAATGACTTCTGGAGTCCACAAAGAAGTCAAACCTCCAACCTCTTTACGATAAACACTTGGACGGGTGGGTTTGTCACTTCATATTATAGTACCAAGTTGTTTAATCCAACCCAACTCAAGTGTTTGTCAGCAAGAGGATAAATGACAACCTTCTCTTGTAACAAAATGATTTCTGACGACCACAGAGAAGTCAAACCTTTAACTTCTTGATAACGGACACTTGGGTGGGTGGGTGGGTGAGTCACTCCATACTACAATATCGAATCAGTAGTTTCTATTAAAGTAGCTCATCTACCCGCCCAAGTGTTGACGATCTTCTCTTGTGCCAAAAATAACTTCTGACGTCCGCACAGTGGTCAAATTTCTAACCTTTTCAAAACAAACACTTGGGTGGGTGGATGGGCCACTCCAATCAAAATTACTAATTTGGTATTATGATATGAAATATCCCACTTTTCCACTCAAGTGTCCGTTTCTTTTAAAAGGTTGGAATTTTGTCCTCTCCGTGGACGCCAGAACACATTTTGTTACAAAAGAAAGATAGGTGGGTGGGTAGTACATTGTAATGTACCCACCCAAGTATCTGTCATCAAGAGGTTAGATCACAAACTTCTCTTGTTACAAAATGACTTGTGACGACCACAGAGAAGTCAAACTTCTAACGTCTTGATATCGGACACTTGGGTGGGTGGGTGAGACACTGCATATTATGATACCGAGAATTAGTTTTTATTGGAGTAGCCCACCCACCCGCCCAGGTGTTTGTTATCATAATGTTGAATCACGACCTTCTTTCGTAACAAAATGATTTCTGACGACCATAGAGAAGTCAAACTTCTAACCTCTCAATAACGGACACTTAAATGGGTGGGTGGGACACTCCATATTATTATATCAAGTCGGAGTCGTCTACCCACTTGCCCAAATGTCTGTCATCAAGAGATTAGATCACAAACTTCTCTTGTAACAAATCGACTTCTGACGATCACAAAGAGGTCAAACCTCTAATCTCTTAATAACGGACACTTGGGTGTGTGGGTGGGACACTCCATATCATGATACCAAGTCAATAGTTTTTATTGGAGTGACCCACCCAAGTGTTCGTTATCATGAAGTTGGATCACAACACTTTTTTTTGTAACAAAATGTCTTTTAAACTTTACAGAGAAAACAATTTTCTAATTTCTTAAAGACAAACACTTAGGTGGGTGGGTGGGACACTCCATATTATGACACCAAGTCAGTAGTTTAGATTGGAGTGGAACGCCCACCCGCCCAAGTGCTTGTTACCATGAGGATGCATTACAACCTACTTTTGTAACAAAATGTCTTCTAACGTCTGCGGTTGTGGTCAAGGCCATGATGTAATCTTTTGATGGCGGACACTTGGGTGGGTGGGTGGAACACTCCATATAATAATACCAAGTCGGTTGAACTAAAGTGAACACTTACCTACCCAAGTGTTTGTTATCAAAGAATTGAAAATTTCTTCTGCAAGCGTTAGAAGTCCCTTAGTCAGAGGAGGAAAAAGTAATATTTAAATTCTTGATGACCAACACATGGAAGGGTGGGCGGGTTTTTCCAAATCATGATTATATTCAAATAGTTTGATCTGGAGTGCCCACTCATCCGCTTAAGAATTTGTTAACAATAAATTAAAAAAATTTCCCTTTAAATGCTTTAAAAGTCTCTTTGTCCAAAAAGGAGAAGCTGATATTAAATCTTTTAATGATCAACACTTGGACGGAAGAGTGGGTCACTCCAAATCATAATTACCATCAAATAAATTGAACTGGAGTGCCCACTCAACAGCCCAAGTGTCACTTATCAAAAAATTGAAAGTTTTTCCTTTTCACAAGCGCTAGTTAGTAAAGGAATGAATCATTTCAATTTATGATTACCAACCAATATTACTATTAGTAATACCAGCCATTTTAACAATAAAAACCATCATTGCTTTGCACAAAGCAAGTTTTGAAGCCCTCATAAGATTCGGCTATAATGTCCCGCAATTATCGGAAAAATGTTTAGACAAATCAAAACTTTTTTTGATCATAAAACTGTTAAACTTGACAGTTCAAAACCGTTTTTGACAACTCACACTAAATTAAAAAATGTTGGATCTGTGGTTTGAAAACATGTTTGGCAACTAACACTTGAGTAGCTGGGCGGGAACTAAGTCCCACAATTTTTAGTTTAAAACCGTGTTTCCGCCCAAGTGTTTGTAATGTATTTTCATGACACTTGGGCGGGCACTAAGTTCATAAACGGTGGACCGGTAAAAATTTGTTTTTTACAGTTTTTTTGACAGTTTTCTGAACATTTTATGATGTTCCAAGTTTATTTAAGGCAAACCAGTTCATTATTTGACAGTTTTAGACTATAGTTTTGACAGTTAAGTATCTGTTTTGACAGTTCACAACAACGATTTAAAGTTCAAAAACTTTTTTTTTTACATTTCTCAACCATTTTTGACGTTCCCAACATCTTTAAAGATTATCTTGACTGTTATAGGTTAAGTTTGACAGTTCAAATTTATGATTTACATTCAAATATCATTTTTGACAGTTCCAAGGTTATTTAGGGCAATTCGGATTTTTATTTGACAATTAAAAATATTAAATTTGACTTCATTTTTGACAATTCATGATTATGTGTAAAAATTACTTTCGACACTTTCAAAATCATTTAGAGTTGTTTTGAGAGTTCAGTATCTGTATGTATCAAAACTGTCAAAAAATGTCTAAACTACATCAAATTGATAGAAATGTCAAATGTCAAACACAAACTGTCAAAAATGTTAAAAACTGATCCAAAGCATTTGGTAACTGTCAAATATTGTTTAAAACAGTAAAATAAAATTAAACAAAACTGCGCTTAGATTGTCAAATGTACTTAAACTGTCACATTCTTCAAAAATTGTTGCTAAACAGTTAAAATAATTTAAAAACTGACAAAAATGTTCCTAAGTTAACAAAAGAAAGTTCAAAAACTGCTCCAAATGTTACCAAAGCCTTCAAAAACTGTCAAATATTGTTCAAAACTGTTAGAAATTGACAATAAATGTTCTAAAACTGATTTTAGATTGGTACTCAAACTGTCAAACAAAAACTGCATTAACAGTTTTAAAAGCATTTCGAAACTGTCAAATAATTCCAAAATTGTCAAAATTTGACAATAAATGTTTTAAAACTGTCAAATTTTTAAAAAATTGTTACAAATAGTCAAAATATTTCACAAACTGTCAAAAATGTTTCTAAATTAACAAAAAATAGTTTAAAACTGCTCCTAATGTTACCAAAGCATTCAGAAACTGTCAAATATTGTTCAAAACTGTTACCAATTGACAATAAATGTTCTAAAATTGCTTCTAGATTGTCAAATGTACTCAAACTGTCAAAAAAAAACTGTATTAACAGTTTTAAAAACATTCCAAAAATGTCAAATGATGTCAAAATGGTCAAAATTTGACAATAAATGGTTTAAAACTGTCAAATTTCCAGAAAATTGTTACAAATACTCAAAATATTTCACAAACTGTCAAAAATGTATCTAAATTAACAAAAAATAGTTCAAAACTGCTCCTAATGTTACCAAAACATTCAAAAACTGTCAATTATTGTTCAAAACTGTTACTAATTGACAATAAATGTTCTAAAACTGCTTTTATATTGTCAAATGTACTCAAACTGTCAAAAAAAAACTGCATTAACAGTTTTAAAAGCATTCCGAAACTGTCAAATGATTCAAAAATTGTCAAAATTTGACAATAAATGTTTTAAAGCAGTCAAATTTTTAGAAAATTCTAACTAAATAGTCAAAATATTTTACAAACTGTCAAAATTGTACCTAAATTAACAAAAAATAGTTCAAAACTGCTCCGAATGTTACCAAAGCATTCAAAAACTGTCAAATATTGTTCAAAACTGTTACCATTTGACAATAAATGTTCTAAAACTGCTTCTAAATTGTCAAATGTACTCAAACTGTCAAAAAAAACTGTATTAACAGTTTTAAAAGCATTCCGAAACTGTCAAATGATTCAAAAATGGTCAAAATTTGACAATAAATGTTTTAAAGCAGTCAAATTTTAAAAAAATTCTAACTTAATAGTCAAAATATTTTACAAACTATCAAAAACGTTCTTGAATTAACAAAAAAAAGTTTAGAACTGCTCCTAATGTTACCAAAGCGTTCAGAAACTATCAAATATTGATCAAAACTGTTACCAATTGACAATAAATGTTCTAAAACTGCTTCTAGATTGTCAAATGTGTACTCAAACGGTCAAAAAAACTGCATTAAGTTTTAAAAGCATTCCAAAAATGTCAAATGATTTCAAAATTGTTAAAATTTGACAATAAATGTTTTAAAACTGTCAAATTTTTAGAAAATTGTTACTAAATAGTCAAAATATTTCACAAACTGTCAAAAATGTTCCTAAATTAACAAAAGAAAGTTCAAAAACTGCTTCAAATGTTACCAAAGCATTCAGAAACTGTCAAATATTGTTCAAAACTGTTACCATTTGACAATAAATGTTCTAAAACTGCTTTTAGATTATCAAATGCAATCAAACTGTAAAAAAACTGTATTAACAGTTTTAAAAGCATTCCAAAAATGTCAAATGATTTCAAAATTGTCAAAATTTGACAATAAATGTTTTAAAACTGTCAAATTTTTAGAAAATTGTTACAAATAGTCAAAATATTTCAGAAACTGTCAAAAATGTTCCTAAATTAACAAAAAAAAGTTCAAAACTGCTCCTTATGTTACCAAAGCATTCAGAAACTGTCAAATATTGTTCAAAACTGTTACCAATTGACAATAAATGTTCTAAAACTGCTTCTAGATTGTCAAATGTACTCAAACTGTAAAAAAAAAACTGTATTAACAGTTTTAAAATCATTCCGAAATTGTCGAATAATTCCAAGATTGTCAAAATTTGACAATAAATATTTTAAAACTGTAATTTTTTTAGAAAATTGTTACTAAATTGTCAAAATATTTTACAAACTGTCAAAAATGTTTCTGAATTAACAAAAAAAGTTCAAAACTGCTCAAAATTACACAAGATGGCGACTGACGATGAAAGTCGTGATTCAGCTAGTGCTAACAGTAAAAGTGGTAAAATACTGGAATTAAATAAAAAACAATGTACATGTGGCACAGTAGCAAAGTCGGGCACCTCATGTGTGTTTTGTGGTTTACTCTACCATGCAAGTTGTGCGCGAAAAGCGAAAATGTGCTGCGGACATAACCTATCTAGCCTCGTGGCTACAGAACAAACAGAAGAAACACTAAACTTTGAATTAGAAGCATACATCAACCTAAAAGATTTAGTAAAAGAATTAAGATCTAATAACAAGCTTCTACAAGAAAAAATAAGCTATCTGGAAGAAGAAAATAAAAAACTGCGTAATAGTAATAACGTTGCACCACCCAAGCAACAGCGTCAACTTTTAACTAATAAGAATACTATTACTAACAATGTAAGCAATGAAAACTCATTAATAAATACACCTGAAATAGTTAACGTACCCAACTACTCAAATGCAGTTAAAACTATTAATAATAACATTATTGAAAACTCAAACCAAACGGAAATTATCAACAAAAATAAAATCGAAGAACGCGGCACTGATGGTTATATTGAAGTAATATCAAAAAAATCTAAAAACAAGAAACGGGATCCTCTACCAACAGTTCAAGGAAGTTCTAGTGAAAAAATGGACATCGAAAGTGCACCTAAACTTGCACATATGCATATCTTTGGACTCTCACCAACAATGACCGAAGTAGATATTGAAAAGCACCTTAAAAATAAAAAGTTTTCATATTATATATGTGAAAAAATGAAATCTAAACACCCGAAACAATATGCTTCATTTAAAGTTGCCGTACCGTTAGAGCAGCTAAATCAATTTCAAGACCCCAACATCTGGCCTTCGGGTGTATCCATAAATCGTTTTTTATTCAGCCGAACAAGAACTCCTGTGAAACAACAATAATCCACCAAAATGTTCAATCGTTGAGTACCAGTGCGACACGAATTGATCACCTTATTGAACTTACAAATTGTGACATACTAACTTTATGTGAACATTGGCAGTGCAACGAAGAACTTAAAGCTTATTCGCTACGAGACCTAAAACTGGTATCTTCATTTTGTAGACCTCAAGGAGAACACGGTGGCAGTGCCGTATATTGCAGAAAGGACTATTTATCAAACCCTAGAAACGATTTAAACAATATGTCTGTAAGTAATGTTTTTGAATGTGCGGCAGCAGATATCCAAAATAATAATAAAACAATCACTGTTATTAACATCTATCGGCCCCCGTCTAGTAACATAAACGTTTTTATTGAAACACTTGACTGCATGCTACAACGGTTACACAACCAAAATTGTCAATTTGTAATTACCGGCGACATAAATATAGATATTTTAATTAAATCAAATAATACTATACAGTTCATAAATATTTTGAATTCATACAATTTAACTCCTTTTGTCAATAAACCTACCAGAATAACACCAACAAGTGCTACGTGCATAGACAATATTATTTCTAATCTATACCTTGAAAACGTTGAAATAATGCATACTGGTATATCGGACCATACTGCACAAAAATGCAGTCTTGGCCATGATATAAAACAAGAATGCAAAAAACAAAAAGGCCGTATTTACAATGATTTAAATAAATCAAAGTTTTTACAGTCACTCGCAAAAGAAAATTGGTTATCAATTTACAATATTGAAGATCATAAGGTGAACGAACAATGGAATTTATTCATATCAATTTTTATAAAAATCTTTAATATCAATTTTCCAGTAAAAAACTTTAACAACAATAAACCAAAAAACGACTTAAAATTAAATACCGCGGAAGTTAAAAATAAGAAACAACAACTAGATGTTCTATTTACACTTATGTCATGTGATGCTACCTACAGGCAGCAGTACAAAAAAGCAAAACAAGACTACAACGATGCCGTAATAAATGCTAAAAAAGAAAAAATCGGTGGCTTAATTAATGCATCACAAAACAAAACAAAAACAATGTGGAACATTATAAAAAACAATAGTAACGTAAATAATAAAAATGCAAACACAAACTTTTACAATAATGATAATAACATACAAAAACTAGTTGAAGATTTTAACAATTATTTTACATCTATTGCTTCCAAACTAACGTCGAACTTAAAATCTCAAGAATATGAATCAAATATTCTTTATGTAGAACAAAATATAGATATTGATGAAATAAATGAACTGGAAATTGTAGAAATAGTGAATAATTTTAAAAATAACATGAGCGCTGGTTTAGATGAAATACCACTTCATATAATAAAACTGTGCATACATTACATAAAGACACCATTAGCACGTATTGTCAACAACTCTTTTAAGTATGGTATTTTTCCTCAACAACTCAAAGATGCTAAAATTATACCAATCTACAAAAAAGGCGACACAAATACCTTAGCCAACTATAGACCAATTAGCATCTTAAACTCTTTTTCCAAAGTCTTTGAAAAAATTATCCATAATAAAATATCTTATTTTTTATCAAACTTAAATTTATTTAAAAGCAACCAACACGGATTCTTAAAAAACAGAAATGTAGAAACGGCTATGCAAGAGCTATGTCAATACGTGTCGGATGCCTTGGAGAGGGGAGATATTCCATGCGGTATATTTCTAGATCTCTCCAAGGCTTTCGATTGCGTATGCCATAACATACTTATTAAAAAATTAGATAGATATGGAGTTCGCAATTCCACACTAAACTGGATAATATCATACCTGACAAATCGAAACCAATGTGTTCAAGTGAATACTGCTTCGGAAAAGATTACATCAAGCTTTAAAAAAGTAGAAATGGGGGTGCCACAAGGCAGTATTCTTGGGCCGCTATTATTTGTTATTTATATTAACGATCTACCAGATACGTTAAACCATAGTGATCATGTTTGTATGAATTATGCCGACGATACTACCTTACTAATTAATGGGTGCGATATGCACAAGATAATATCCGAAGGAAACATTTACTTAGCAAAAATAGAGCAATGGTTAAAAACAAACAAATTAATCCTAAATTCTGAAAAAACAAACTGCACTATTTTTAAAACAAATCGATCAAAAATTATAACACCAGATCATATTTTACTCAATAACAATACAATAAAAACTGCTAAATCAAATAAGTGTCTTGGTATAATATTAGACGAAACTCTAAACTGGGGCGAACACATTAACTACACCATTTCAAAACTACAATCAATAATATATGGTTTGAGAATTCTAAAAAAACAAATTAATCAACAAGATCTTAAAACAGTTTACTACTCTTGTTTTCAATCTATTATGTCTTTTGGTATTATTGTTTGGGGAAGTAGTATGTACACAAACAAACTGTTTGTGCAACAGAAAAGGGCAGTTCGAGTTATGTTTAGTATGCAGCCTCAAAATTCTTGTAGGACAGTGTTTAAATCCAACAATATGCTTACCGTGTATGGACTGTACATATATCAGACACTTTTGTTTCACCAAAAAAATAAAATTAAATTCAATGACAACTCAAAAAAGCATAGCCACCAAACTAGGTCAAATATTTATTTCTATCCCAAACACAGACTTGATGTTACTGAAAAAAATACTATATATACCTCAATTAAATTATATAATCAATTACCTGATACTATCAAAAACATCACTAGCTTTAAACCTTTCAAGCGCAAACTACACCAATTTGTGATAAACAGTGAACCATACAGCATGGAAGAGTTCTTTAATATCTGCCAAAACACTATTCAATAACTTTACCTATTATTATATTAATTATGTGACGCGTTTTACTTTATTTACATGTATTGTATATTGTATATTTTATGTGTAAATCTTGTTAAAATAAACTTTAAATAAAAAAAAAAAAAAAAAATAATGTTACCAAAGCATTCAAAAACTGTAAAATATTGTTTAAAACTATTACCAATTGACAATAAATGTTCTAAAACTGCTTTTAGATTGTCAAATGTACTCAAACTGTCAAAAAAACTGCATTAACAGTTTTAAAAGCATTCCGAAACTGTCAAATGATTCAAAAATGGTCAAAATTTGACAATAAATGTTTTAAAGCAGTCAAATTTAAAAAAAATTCTAACTTAATAGTCAAAATATTTTACAAACTATCAAAAACGTTCTTGAATTAACAAAAAAAAGTTCAGAACTGCTCCTAATGTTACCAAAGCATTCAGAAACTGTCAAATATTGTTGAAAACTGTTACCATTTGACAATAAATGTTCTAAAACTGATTTTATATTGTCAAATGTACTCATTCCAAACTTGTCAAATGATTCCAAAATTGTCAAAATTTGACAATAAATGTTTTAAAACTGTCAAATTTTCAGAAAATTGTTACAATTAGTCAAAATATTTCACAAACTGTCAAAATTGTTCCTAAATTAACAAAAAATAGTTCAAAACTGCTCCTAATGTTACCAAAGCGTTCAGAAACTGTCAAATATTGATCAAAACTGTTACCAATTGACAATAAATGTTCTAAAACTGCTTCTAGATTGTCAAATGTACTCAAACTATCAAAAAAACTGCATTCACAGTTTTAAATGCATTCCAAAAATGTCAAATGATTTCAAAATGGTTAAAATTTGACAATAAATGTTTTAAAACTGTCAAATTTTCAGAAAATTGTTACAAATAGTCAAAATATTTCACAAACTGTCAAAAATGTTTTTAAATTAACAAAAAATAGTTCAAAACTGCTCCTAATGTTACCAAAACATTCAAAAACTGTCAAATATTGATCAAAACTGTTACCAATTGACAATAAATGTTCTAAAACTGCTTCTAGATTGTCAAATGTACTCAAACTGTCAAAAAAAACTGTATTAACAGTTTTAAAATTTCAAACGATTCCAAAATTGTCAAAATTTGACAATAAATGTTTTAACACTGTCAAATTTTCAGAAAATTGTTACAAATACTTAATATATTTCACAAACTGTCAAAAATGTTTCTAAATTAACAAAAAAAGTTCAAAACTGTTCCTAATGTTACCAAAACATTCAAAACTGTCAAATATTGTTCAAAACTGTTACCAATTGACAATAAATGTTCTAAAACTGATTTTATATTGTCAAATGTACTCAAACTGTCAAAAAAAACTGCATTAACAGTTTTAAAAGCATTCCGAAACTGTCAAATGATTCCAAAATTGTCGAAATTTGACAATAAATGTTTTAAAACTGTCAAATTTTTAGAAAATTGTTACAAATAGTCAAAATATATCAGAAACTGTCAAAAATGTTCCTAAATTAACAAAAAAAAGTTCAAAACTGCTCCTAATGTTATTACCAATGCATTCAAAAACTGTAAAATATTTAGTTACAAATTGACAATACATATTCTAAAGCTGCCATTAGATTGTCTAATGTACTTGGGTAGGCAGGTGGGACACTCCTAATTATAATACCGAGTCGGTAGTTTAGAAAAACAGTTAACAAACTATCAAACTGTCAAACAACTTACTGTCAAATGTTGCTAAAATTGGCTAAAAAGCTTATATTTATTACACTTTTAACAGTTTCTTATTTAAAACAGTTAATAAAATTCAATTAACAAAATTCAATAAAATAAATCTGGTTGTTGCGGTTTAGAATATATTTCCGCTTCTTTCACATTTCATTCTGAACGGCGCGTGATGGAGGAAAAAGCAAAAAAAAATAAAGAGGAATCCAATTGGATTTATCGCAGTTTTACATTTTCCGTTGTTTTCCCCTTCAGCCGTTCAGGAATGAATTATTAATATATTTAACGAAATGGCTCTGATATAAATTTTTACTATTTGAATAATTTAGGCTTGGAATATATATTTTTTTCGCACTCTGTCCCGAAGGAATTTTCCACGATTCGACAGGAACTAAAAAAATACGTTACGCGCAACAAAAATTGGATTAGGAATTATTAAAAAAAAAAAAATTGTGCGAATAAATTTGAATAATTTTGAATGGATTACAATGTACCCTATCGATCACACTTAGTAGTAAATTGATTCAATTGCAACACAAAGAATTGAAGAATTATTAATAAATTTAAGGTTTCTCACTAGAAAATTTAATGCTGCTGCATAAAGTTGTATTATCCAGTCGACTGAATTTTCTTTATAACTCCAATAAATTTATTTCTTCCCCCCAGTGTGCATGCGAGTAAGTATGTGTGTGGAGTTTTTCGGGGGCGGTGAAAGGCGCCTGACAATCTATTGAAATCTTTATGTGGGTATATGATAACGAGGTCTCCAACCCTTTTAGAGAGTAGAGAGTATCCATAGCCCGAACTACAATAAAAATCCAGCACGACAATATGCTTTGTTCGTTATCAAAATATATCCATCGTGTAAAGTTCTTTATTCAATCATAAAGTTTATCACTTTTGCCACTACAACAATATTCTTTTCATATATTTATTTAGTTTTTGTATTAAAGTAAATTGAGAAAGAACTTTGGTCACCTTTTAAATCGTCGGAAATTAAATGCTCTTGTGTATAATTAATTGAGATTGGATTCAGCGTGCTCAGAAATGGGCGGGTAATCGTTAAAATGGGTTTAGTTTCCCAACTGGCAATAAAAGAACTAACGCAGACTTTACTTAATTGCATTCATTTAGAAATGCTTTATTGAGAATTTGCAATATTTTCCAATTAAGTATACATTACAAATCCATCAATTAATCGACTACAATATGATAAAAAACTATTTAAAAATTAAAAATTATTATTTGTTTCAATTAAAATTTTGAAAAATGTTATAATAAAGAATTTATAGTCTACTAAAACTGTTAATGCAATGTAATTTTTTTTTTAAATTTAAATTTTTTTTTTAAAATTTTTTTTTTTATTAATTTTTTTTCTTATTTTATTTTTTAGAAACATAAAATATTTACTGTTCTAAACATGATTACTACTTTGCATATAATCTCAAAAAGGTAGAAAAGACAAAAAATGATTATATTTTATATTTAGTCGACTAAATAAATACTGAAGAATTATTGTAAAATTTCCATGTATATATGGATGACAAACGTCGTCGGAAGTGGGTTTCTGTGGATTACATCGCAATGCTCTCACACTCATCTAAATCAGCTTAAAAGTTCCGGGAGTGGCCGGAGTAAAATTAAAACTACAATGCAATCGATATGCCGTGGGAAAAGGCGTTAAAATGTTCAACCACCACCTCACCAACCAACCCCTACTGAATGTTACTTTTTTCCGTATTTATTTTTATTTTTTATACTTTCCGTCGGACGAAAAGAGTCCGGACTGTTTCATTTCTCGCCGGCTGAAAGTTTAACGCTTTATTTTGCTAATGGTTGTAGCACTGTGTTATTTTTTATACTTTTTGTTACTTCCAACAACACAACCAAAACAGAACTTAAGGAAATCACCGCTCAAAGTTTAAAATGAACGCGCTTGCTTGCTTATTGGAGCTAAAAAAATTGCAATACACGGATGGTTGGAATTCTTTCTCCTGCTCTCAACTTTTGTTAATTAAAACATTTAATCTTTTTCACAAATATTTTCAATTAAATTAAGTTATAAACAATTTAACACCTTATTCGGGAGGAAATGTTAATTACATGTTTATTGTTTCTTTCGTAAATTAATCGCTGCGGAACAATGCTTGTGAAGATGAAAATTCGACCCATTTCGCTTTTCCTCGCAGATTTAAATTGAATCGCCCGGGTTATCTTCCGCGAAGATAATTGTAAATGGAATATGTAAACTGAATGTGAACGTTTATTATTCAAGATTTCCGCAAATGGAAGCCATAACTCGGCCAGAAGAGATCGTGTGTCTCGCTGTTGCGGAATAATGGCGCATTTTTGGGGCCCGTCCCAGTCAGAAAATTAAGTGAACCGCTGAAAACAATCCAAGAAATTAAATTTTATTTATTCACTTGATTTGTTGCAATAACTAACAATGCATGCTATTAGGATTCAGTAGTAAAGCATTTTCAATTTTTGATATTTTGTTTTATGTTAAGAGATTAGAGTTATAAAAAATAGCTTTGGGTAATTAGTAAAACAAAAAAAGATTTGTATATTATTATAAAATACATCAAAACTATTGTGCAAAAATAGGTAGATTAAAAAAACTATCAAACAAAATTTACTCAAAATTGAGATTTAATTTCTCAAAAACTGATCGTATCAAATTTGATAAAATTTTTACAATGTTTAGAACTCTAAATGGTTATACAATTTTAAAAAATTAAAAAAATTTCAATGTCAAATTTCCAAGATATTTTGATTTGTACAAAAACAAAATTTAATGGTTTTCAGAAATTTACACAAATTTGAGATTAATTTTCCCAAAAACTGATCGTATCAATTTTGATAAAATTTTGTCAAGGTTTAGAACCCTAAATTGTTATGCTATTTTAAAAAATAAAAAAATATTTTATTGTCAGGTTTCTAAAATATATTGATTTGTATGAAAACAAGATTTAATGGTTTCCAGAAATTTACTCAAAATTATGCTTTAATTTCTCAAAAACTGACCGTAAAAATTTTGATAAAATTTTTTTAATGTTTAGAACCGTAAATGGTTATGCTATTTTAAAAAATTAAAAATATTTCAATGTCAGGTTTTCAAGATATTCTGATTTGTATAAAAACAAGAATTAATGGTTTCCAAAAACTTACTCAAAATTGAGCTTTAATTTCTCAAAAACTGATTGTATGAATTTTGATAATTTTTTTACAATGTTTTGATACCTAAATGGTTATGCTAATTTATCAAATAAAAAATTGTTTAATGTCAAGTTTCTAAGATATTTTGATTTGTATTAATACATGATTTAGAGGTTTCTAGAAAATTACTCAAAATTTAATTTTAAAAAACTGATCAAATAAATTTTGATAAAAAATTTTAAATGGTTAAAACCTTAAATGGTCATGCTATTTTAAAAAATTGAAAATAATTCAATGTCAAGTTTCCAAGATATTTTGATTTGTATAAAAACAAAATTTAATGGTTTCTAAAAATTTACTCAAAATTGAGCTTTAATTTCTCAAAAACTGATTTTATCAATGTTAATAAAATTTTGTCAATGTTAAGAACCTATATTGGTTATACTATTTTAAAAAATAGAAATTATTTTAATGTCAACTTTCCAAGATATTTTAATTTGTATAAAAACATGATTTAATGGTTTCCAGAAAATTACTCAAAATTGAACTTTCATTTCTCAAAAATTAATTTTATCAATTTTGATAAAAATTTGTTAATTTTTAGAACACTAAATGACTATGTTATTTTAAGAAATAGAAAACATTTCATTGTCAAGTTTCGAAGATATTTAGATTTGTATAAAAACAATATTTAGTAGTTTCCAAAATTTTTTTACTCAAAATTGAGCTTTATTTTCTCCAAAACTAATTGTATAAGTTTTAATAAAAATTTTACAACGTTTAGAACTATAAATGGTTATGCTATTTTAAAAATTAAAAAAATTTCAATGTCAGGTTTCCAAGATATTTTGATTTGTACAAAAACAAAATTTAATGGTTTTCAGAAATTTACCCAAATTGGAGATTAATTTTCTCAAAAACTGATCGTATCAATTTTGATAAAATTTTGTCAATGCTTAGAACCCTAAATTGTTATGCTATTTTAAAAAATAAAAAAATATTTTATTGTCAGGTTTCTAAAATATATTGATTTGTATAAAAACAAGATTTAATGGTTTCCAGAAATGTACTCAAAATTGAGCTTCAATTTTTAAAAAACTGATCGTATCAATGTTGATAAAATTTTGTCAATGTTTAGAACCTATAATGGTTATACTATTTTAAAAAATAAAAAATATTTCAATGTCAACTTTCCAAGATATTTTAATTTGTACAAAAACAAGATTTAATGGTTTCCAGAAATTTACTTAAAATTGAGATTAAATTTCTCAAAAACTGATCGTATCACTTTTGATAAAATTTTGTTAATGTTTTTAACCCTAAATGGTTATGCTATTCTAGAACATAAAAAATATTTTAATGTCAGGTTTCTAAAATATTTTGATTTGTATAAAAACAAGATTAATGGTTTCTAGAACTTTACTCAAAATTAAGCTTTATTTTCTCAAAAACTGATTGTATTAATTTTGATAAAACTTTTGCAATGTTTAGAACCCCAAATGGTTATGCTATTTTGAAAAATTAAAAAAAAATCAATGTCAAATTTCCAAGATATTTTGATTTGTACAAAAACAAAATTTAATGGTTTTCAGAAATTTACCTAAATTTGAGCTTTAATTTCTCAAATACTGATCGTAACATTTTTGATAAAATTTTGTCAATGCTTAGAACCCTAAATTGTTATGCTATTTTGAAAAACTAAAATTAATTTAATGTCAGGTTTCTAAAATATTTTGATTTGTATAAAAACAAGATTGAAGGGTTTCTATAACTTTACTCAAAATTATGCATTATTTTCTCAAAAAGTAATTGCATCAATTTTGATAAAATTTTTACAATGTTTAGAACCTTAAATGGTTATGCTATTTTAAAAAATAGAAAATATTTCAATGTCAACTTTCCAAGATATTTTAATTTGTATAAAAACATGATTTAATGGTTTCCAGAAATTTACTCAAAATCGAACTTTTATTTCTCAAAAACTAATTTTATTAATTTTGATAAAAAATTGTTAATGTTTAGAACTCTAAATGACTATGTTTAGTTAAGAAATAGAAAACATTCCATTGTCAAGATTCGAAGATATTTAGATTTGTATAAAAACAAGATTTAGTTGTTTCCAAATTTTTTTAACTTAAAATTGAGCTTTATTTTCTCCAAAACTAATTGTATGAGTATTAATAAAAATTTTACAACATTTAGAACCCTAATTGGTTATGCTATTTTAAAAAATAGAAAATGATTTAATGTCAAGTTTCCAAGATATTTTGATTTGTATAAAAATAAAATTCCAAAAATTTACTCAAAATTGAGCTATAATTTCTTAAAAACTGATTGTATCAATGTTGATAAAATTTTGTCAATGTTTAGAACCCTAAATGGTTATGCTATTTTAAAAAATAGAAAACAATTCATTGTCAAGATTCGAAGATATTTAGATTTGTATAAAAACAAGATTTAGTAGTTTCCAAGTTTTTTTTACATAAAATTGAGCTTTATTTTTTCTAAAACTTATCGTATAAGTTTTAATAAAATTTTTACAATGTTTAGAACCCTAAATGGTTATGCTCGTTTAAAAAATTTAAAAAATTTCAATGTCAAATTTCCAAGATATTTTGATTTGTACAAAAACAAAATTTAATGGTTTTCAGAAATTTACCCAAATTTGAGATTTAATTTCTCAAAAACTGATCGTATCAATTTTGATACAATTTTGTCAATGCTTACAACCCTAAATCGTTATACTATTTTAAAAAATAGAAATGATTTTAATGTCAGGTTTCCAAAATATTTTGATTTGTATAAAAACAAGATTTAATGGTTTCTAAAAATTTACTCAAAATTGAGCTTTAATTTCTCAAAAACTGATTGTATAAATTTTGATAATTTTTTTACAAAGTTTTGAACCTTAAATGGTTATGCTAATTTAACAAATAGAAAATATTTCAATGTCAAATTTCCAAGATATTTTGATTTCTATTAAAACATGATTTAAAGGTTTCTAGAAAATTACTCAAAATCGAGTTTTAAATTCTCAAAAACTGATCGAATAAATTTTGATAAAAAAATTTAAATGTTTAAAAACTTAAATAGTCATGCTATTTTAAAAAATTAAAAATAATTTAATGTCAAGTTACCAAAATATTTTATATTGTATAAAAACAAAATTTAATGGTTTCCCAGAATTAACTCAAAATTGAGCTTTAATTTTTCAAAAACTGATAGTATCAATTTTGATAAAACTTTGTCAATGCTTAGAACCCTAAATGGTTATGCTATTTTAAAAAATTAAAAAAAATTCAATGTCAAGTTTCAAAGATATTTTGATTTGTACAAAAACAAAATTTAATAGTTTTCAGTAATTTACTCAAAATTGACCTTTAATTTTTCAAAAACTGATCGAATAAATTTTGATAAAATTTTGTCAATGTTTAGAACCCTTAATGGTTATGTTATTTTAAAAACTAAAAAATTATTCAATGCCAAAATTTTCAAAATATATTAATTTGTATAAAAACATGATTTAATGGTTTCCAAAAAAATACTCAAAATTAAGCTTTAATTTCTCAAAAACTGATTGTATCATTTTTGATCAAATTTTGTTAATGTCTAGAACCTTGAATGTTTATGTTAATTTAAAAAATAGAAATTATTTCAATGTCAGGTTTTCATGATACTTTGGTTTTTATAAAAATAAGATCTAATGGTTTCCAGAAATTTACTCAAAATTGAGCTTTATTTTCTTAAAAACTGATCGTATTATTTTTGATAAAATTTTGTCAATATTTAGAACCCTAAATGGTTATGCTATTTTGAAAAATAGAAAAAATTTCAATGTCAGGTTTATAAAATATTTTGATTTGTACAAAAACAAAATTTAATGGTTTTCTGAAATTTACTCAAAACTGAGCTTTAATTTCTCAAAAACTGATCGTATCAATTTTGATAAAACTTTTACAATGTTTAGAACCCTAAATCGTTATGCTATTTTGAAAAATTTCAAAAATTTCAAAGTCAAATTTCCAAGATATTTTGATTTGTACAAAAACAAAATTTAATGGTTTCCAAAAATTTACCCAAAATTCAGCTTTAATTTTTCAAAAACTGATTGTATCAATTTTGATCAAATTTTGTTAATATCTAGAACTTTAAATGGTTATGTTAATTTAAAAAATAGAAATTATTTCAATGTCAGGTGTCCATGATATTTTGGTTTTTATAAAAATAAGATTTAATGGTTTCCAGAAATTTACTCAAAATTGAGCTTTTATTTCTCAAAAACTGATCGTATCAAATTTAATAAAAATTTTGCAATAATTAGAACCCTAAATGGTTATGCTATTTTAAAAAATAGAAAATATTTGAATGTCAAGTTTTCAAAATATTTTGATTTGTATTAAAACAAGATTTAATGGTTTCTAGGAATTTACTCAAAATTGAGCTGTGATTTCTCAAAAATTGATTAAATAAATTTTGATAAAAATTTTACAATGTTTAAAACCCTAAATGGTTATGCTATTTTAAAAAAATAAACAAAATTTAATGTCAAATTTTTAAGTTATTTTGACTTGGACAAAAACAAAATTTAATAGTTTTTTTAAATTTAACCAAATTTGAGCTTTAATTTCTCAAAAACTGATCGTAACAATTTTGATGAAATTTTCTCAATGCTTAGAAACCTAAACTGTTATGCTATTTTAAAAAAATAAAATTAATTTAATGTCAGGTTTCCAAGATATTTTAATTTGTATAAAAACAAGATTTAATGGTTTCCAGAAATGTACTCAAAATTGAGCTTCAATTTTTCAAAAACTGATCGTATCAATGTTGATGAAATTTTGTCAATGTTTAGAAATCTAAAAATATATTGATTTGTTTAAAAACAAGATTTAATGGTTTCCAAAAATTTACTCAAAATTGAGCTTTAATTTCTCAAAAACTGATTGTATAAATTTTTATAATTTTTTTACAATGTTTTAAACCCTAAATTGTTATGCTATTTTAATAAATAGAAAATAATTCAATGTCAAGTTTCCAAGATATTTTGGTTTGTATAAAAACAAAATTTATTTTTTTTATAAATAATATTTCAATGTCATTTTTCTAAGATATTTTGATTTATATAAAAACATGATTTAAGGGTTTCCAAAAATTTACTCAAAATTGAGCGTTAATTTCTGAAAAACTAATCGTATGAATTTTAACAAAATTTTGACAAAGTTTAGAACCCTAAATGGTTATACTATTGTAAAAAATAGAAAACATTTCAATGTCAAGTTTTCAAGTAATTTTGATTTGTATAAAAACATGGTTTTAATGGTTTCCAGAAATTTACTCAAAATTTAGTTTATATTTTTCAAAAATTGATTGTATAAATTTTGATAAATTTTTGTCAATATTTAGAAAATTTAATAACTATGTTATTTAAGAAAATAGAAAATATTTTATTGTTAGGTTTCCAAGATATTTTGGTTTGTATAAAAACAAGATTTAATGGTTTCCAGAAATTTACTCAAAATTATGCTTTAATTTCTCAAAAACTGACCGTAAAAATTTTGATAAAATTTTTACAATGTTTAGAGCCTAAAATGGTTATGCGATTTTAAAAAACTAAAAATATTTCAATGTCAAGTTTCAAAGATATTTTGGTTTGTACAAAAACAAAATTTAATAGTTTCCAGTAATTCACTCAAAATTGAGCTTTAATTTCTCAAAAACTGATCGTATCAATGTTGATAAAATTTTGTCAATGTTTAGAACCTATAATGGTTAAACTATTTTAAAAAATAGAAAATATTTCAATGTTAACTTTCCATGATATTTTAATTTGTATAAAAACATGATTTAATGGTTTCCAGAAATTTACTCAAAATTGAACTTTCATTTCTCAAAAACTAATTTTATCAATTTTGATAAAAATTTGTTAATGTTTAGAACTCTAAATGACTATGTTATTTTAAGAAATTGAAAACATTTCATTGTCAAGATTCGTAGATATTTAGATTTGTATAAAAACAAGATTTAGTAGTTTCCAAATTTTTTTACTCAAAATTGAGCTTTATTTTCTCCAAAACTAATTGTTGAGTTTTAATAAAAATGGTTATGCTATTTTCAAAAATAAAAATTGATTTAATGTCAAGTTTCCAAGATATTTTGATTTGTATAAAAATAAAAATTCCAAAAATTTACTCAAAATTGAGCTTTAATTTCTGAAAAACGGATCGTATTAATTTTGATAAAATTTTTACAATGTTAAGAACCTTAAATGGTTATGCTATTTTAAAAAATTAAAAAATTTTCAATGTCAAATTTCCAAGATATTTTGATTTGTACAAAAACAAAATTTAATGGTTTTCAAAAATTTACCCAAAATTGAGCTTCAATTTTTCAAAAACTGATCGTATCAATGTTGATAAAACTTTGTCAATGCTTAGAACCCTAAATTGTTATGCTATTTAAAAAAAATAGAAAACAATTCATTGTCAAGATTCAAAGATATTTAGATTTGTATAAAAACAAGATTTAGCAGTTTCCTAAATTTTTTTAATTAAAATTGAGCTTTATTTTTTTTAAAACTAATCGTATAAGTTTTAATAAAAAAATTACATTTAGAACCCTAAAGGGTTATGCTAATTTAAAAAATAGAAATTGATTTAATGTCAAATTTCCAAGATATTTTGATTTGTATAACAATAAAATTCCAAAAATTTAATCAAAATTGAACTTTAATTTCTGAAAAACTGATCGAATGAATTTTGATAAAAATTTTACAATGTTTAGAACCCTAAATGGTTATGCTATTTTAAAAAATTAAAAAACTTCAATGTCAAATTTTCAAGATATTTTGATTTGTACAAAAACAAAATTTAATGGTTTTCAGAAATTTACCCAAATTTGAGATTTAATTTCTCAAAAACTGATTGTTTCAAATTTGATAAAATTTTGTCAATGCTTAGAACCCTAAATGGTTATGCTATTTTGAAAAACTAAAAATATTTCAATGTCAGGTTCTCAAGATATTTTGATTTGTATAAAAACAAAATTCAATGGTTTCCAAAAACTTACTCAAAATTAATTTTTAATTTTTCAAAAACTGATTTTATAAATTTTGATATTTTTTTTATAATGTTTTGAGCTCTAAATGGTTATGCTAATTTAACAAACAGAAAATATTTCAATGTTAAGTTTCCAAGATATTTTAATTCGTATCAAAACAAGATTTAATGGTTTCCCAGAATTAACTCAAAATTGAGCTTTAATTTTTCAAAAACTGATAATATCAATTTTGATCAAACTTTGTCAATGCTTAGAACCCTAAATGGTTATGCTATTTTAAAAAATTAAAAAAAATTCAATGTCAAGTTTCAAAGATATTTTGATTTGTACAAAAACAAAATTTAATAGTTCCTAGTAATTTACTCAAAATTGAGCTTTAATTTCTCAAAAACTGATCGAATGAATTTTGATAAAATGTTGTCAATGTTTAGAACCCTTAATGGTTATGTTATTTTAAAAACTAAAAAATTGTTCAATGTCAAGTTTTTAAGATATATTAATTTGTATAAAAACATGATTTAATGGTTTCCAGAAATTTACTCAAAATTGAGCTTTAATTTCTAAAAAACTGAATGTATCTTTTTTGATCAAATTTCGTTAATGTCTAGAACCTTAAATGTTTATGTTAATTTAAAAAATTGAAATTATTTTAATGTCAGGTTTCCATGATATTTTGGTTTTTATTAAAATAAGATTTAATGGTTTCCAGAAATTTACTCAAAATTGTGAGCTTTTATTTCTCAAAAACTGATCGTATCAAATTTAATAAAATTTTTACAATAATTAGAACCCTAAATGGTTATGCTATTGTAAAAAATTAAAATTAATTTAATGTCAGGTTTCTAAAATATTTTGATTTGTATGAAAACAAGGTTTAATGGTTTTCAGAAATGTACTCAAAATTGTGCTTCAGTTTTTTAAAAACTGATCGTATTAATGTTGATAAAATTTTGTCAATGTTTAAAATCTTTAATGGTTATACTATTTTAAAAATTAGAAAATATTTCAATGTCAACTTTCCAAATTATTTTATATTGTATAAAAACATGATTTAATGGTTTCCAAAAATTTACTCAAAATTATGCTTTAATTTCTCAAAAACTGATCGTAAGAATTTTGATAAAATTTTTACAATGTTTAGAACCGTAAATGGTTATGCTATTTTAAAAAATTAAAAATATTTCAATGTCAGGTTCTCAGGATGTTTTGATTTGTATAATAACAAGATTTAATGGTTACCAAAAATTTACTCAAAATTGAGCTCTTATTTCTCAAAAACTGATCGTATGAATATTAATAAAATTTTGTTAATGTTTTAAATCTGAAATGATTACAATAATTTAAAAAATAGAAAATATTTCAATGTCAAGTTTCCAAGATATTTTGATTTGTATAAAAACATGATTTAAAAGTTTCCAAAAAATTACTCAAAATGCGCTTCTATTTCTCAAAAATTGATTCTATCAATTTTAATAAAATTTTGTGAATGTTTAGAACTCTAAATCATTATGTTATTTTAAGAAATAAAAAACATTTTATTGTCAAGATTCAAAAATATTTAGATTTGTATAAAACAAGATTTAGGGCCTGTATTATAAACCATTAAAATCTGTAGATTTTATTTACTAACCAAGTAAATTATTTTAATTGGCTGATTTCGGTAATACCGAAATACGTTTATTCGTCGAATATATTTAATTTGAGATTTGTTATTCGGTGATTTATTTTGTCTTTATAATACCGGCCCTTATAGTTTTCAAATTATTTCAACTCAAAATTGAGCATTATTTTCTCCAAAACTGATCGTATGAATTTTGATAAAAATTTCACAATGTTTAGAACCCTAATATATGCAATTTAAAAAAAAAAATTCAATACCAGGTTTCCAAAATATTTAAATTTGTTTAAAAACAAAAATAAATGGTTTTTAGAATTTAACTCAAAATTGAGCATTAATTTCCCAAAAACTGATCGAATGAATTTTGATAAAATTTTTACAATGTTTAGAACCCTAAACGGTTGTGTTATTTTAAGAAATTAAAAAAATTTCAATGTCAAATTTCCTAGATATAATGATTTGTACAAAAACAAAATTTAATAGTTTCCAGAAATTTACTTAAAATTGAGCTTAAATTTCTCAAAAACTGATCGTATTAATTTTGATAAAATTTTGTTAATGCTTTTAACCCTAAATGGTTATGCTATTCTAAAACATAAAAAATATTTTAATGTCAGGTTTCTAAAATATTTTGATTTGTATAAAAACAAGATTAATGGTTTCTAGAACTTTACTCAAAATTAAGCTTTATTTTCTCAAAAACTGATCGTTTTAATTTTGATAAAACTTTTACAATGTTTAGAACCCTAAATGGTTATGCTACTTTAAAAAATTAAAAAATTTTCAATGTCAAATTTCCAAGATTTTTTGATTTGTACAAAAACAAAATTTAATGGTTTTCAGAAATTTACCCAAATTTGAGCTTTAATTTCTCAAAAACTGATCGTAACAATTTTGATAAATTTTTGTCAATGCTTATAACCCTAAATTTTTAAGCTATTGTAAAAAATTAAAACTAATTTAATGTCAGGTTTCTAAAATATATTGATTTGTATAAAAACAAGATTTAATGGTTTCCAAAAACTTACTCAAAATTGAGCTTTAATTTCTCAAAAACTGATTGTATGAAATTTAATAATTTTTTTACAATGTTTGGAACCCTAAATGGTTATGCTATTTTAAAAAATTAAAAAAATTTCAATGTCAAATTTCCAAGATATTTTGATTTGTACAAAAACAAAATTTAATGGTTTTCAGAAATTTACCCAAATTTGAGCTTTATTTTCTCAAAAACTGATCGTAACAATTTTGATAAAATTTTGTCAATGCTTAGAACCCTAAATTGTTATGCTATTTTAAAAAAATAAAATTAATTTAATGTCAGGTTTCTAAAATATATTGATTTGTATGAAAACAAGATTAAATGGTTTCCAGAAATGTACTCAAAATTGAGCTTCAATTTTTTAAAAACTGATTGTATCAATGTTGATTAAATTTTGTCAATGTTTAGAACCCTAAATGGTTATGCTATTTTAAAAAATAGAAATCAATTCATTGTCAAGATTCAAAGATATTTAGATTTGTATAAAAACAAGTTTTAGTAGTTTCCAAATTTTTTTAACTTAAAATTGAGCTTTATTTTTTCTAAAACTAATCGTATGAGTTTTAATAAAAATTTTACATTTAGAACCCTAAAGGGTTATGCTAGTTTAAAAAATAGAAATTGATTTAATGTCAAATTTCCAAGATATTTTGATTTGTATAACAATAAAATTCCAAAAATTTAATCAAAATTGAGCTTTAATTTCTGAAAAACTGATCGTATGAATTTTGATAAAACTTTTACAATGTTTAGAACCCTAAATAGTTATGCTATTTTAAAAAATTAAAAAATTTCAATGTCAAATTTCCAAGATATTTTGATTTGTACAAAAACAAAATTTAATGGTTTTCAAAAATTTACCCTAATTTGAGATTAATTTTCTCAAAAACTGATCGTATCAATTTTGATAAAATTTTGTCAATGCTTAGAACCTTAAATGGTTATGCTATTTTAAAAAATTAAAAAATTTTCAATGTCAAACTTCCAAGATATTTTGATTTGTACAAAAACAAAAATTAATAGTTTTCAAAAATTTAACCAAAATTGAGCTTCAATTTTTCAAAAACAAATCGTATCAATTTTGATAAAATTTTTACAATGTTTAGAACCTTAAATGGTTATGCTATTTTAAAATATAGAAAATATTTCAATGTCTTGTTTCTAAAATATTTTCATGAAGATTTAATAATTTCTAGAAATTTACTCAAAATTGAGCTTTAATTTCTCAAAAACTGATCGTATCAATGTTGATAAAATTTTGTCAATGTTTAGAACCCTTAAAGGTTATAATATTTTAAAAATTAGAAAATATTTCAATGTCAACTTTCCAAGATATTTTAATTTGTATAAAAACATGATTTAATGGTTTCCAAAAATTTACTCAAAATCGAACTTTTATTTCTCAAAAACTAATTTTAGCAATTTTGATAAAAAATTGTTAATGTTTAGAACTCTAAATAACTATGTTTAGTTAAGAAATAGAAAACATTCCATTGTCAAGATTCGAAGATATTCAGATTTGTATAAAAACAAGATTTAGTAGTTTCCAAAATTTTTTTACTTAAAATTGAGCTTTATTTTTTCTAAAACTAATCGTATGAGTTTTAATAAAAATTTTACATTTAGAACCCTAAAGGGTTATGCTAGTTTAAAAAATAGAAATTGATTTAATGTCAAATTTCCAAGATATTTTGATTTGTATAACAATAAAATTCCAAAAATTTAATCAAAATTGAGCTTTAATTTCTGAAAAACTGATCGTATAAATTTTAATAAAATTTTTACAATGTTTAGAACCCTAAATGGTTATGCTATTTTAAAAAATTAAAAAAATTTCAATGTCAAATTTCCAAGATATTTTGATTTGTACAAAAACAAAATTTAATGGTTTTCAGAAATTTACCCAAATTTGAGCTTTAATTTCTCAAAAACTGATCGTAACAATTTTGATAAAATTTTGTCAATGCTTAGAACCCTAAATGGTTATGCTATTTTAAAAAAATAGAAAACAATTCATTGTCAAGATTCAAAGATATTTAGATTTGTATAAAAACAAGTTATAGTAATTTCCAATTTTTTTTTACTTAAATTTGAGCTTTATTTTTTCTAAATTTATTTGTATGAGTTTTAATAAAAGTTTTACATTTAGAACCCTAAAGGGTTATGCTATTTTAAAAAATAGAAATTGATTTAATGTCAAATTTCCAAGATATTTTGA
Organism: Tachinus rufipes; assembly: GCA_963932245.1. Classification (NCBI taxonomy): domain Eukaryota; kingdom Metazoa; phylum Arthropoda; class Insecta; order Coleoptera; family Staphylinidae; genus Tachinus; species Tachinus rufipes. The sequence continues at coordinate 1,264,379 of OZ010743.1, read as the reverse complement.
TTTGTATAACAATAAAATTCCAAAAATTTAATCAAAATTGAGCTTTAATTTCTTAAAAACTGGTTGAATAAATTTTGATAAATTTTTTACAATGTTTAGAACTCAATATGGTTATATTATTTTAAAAAATAAAAAATATTTCAATGTCAGGTTTCCAAGATATTTTGATTTGTACAAAAACAAAATTTAATGGTTTTCAGAAACTTACCCAAATTTAAGATTTAATTTCTCAAAAACTGTTCGTATCATTTTTAATAAAATTTTGTCAATGCTTAGAACCCTAAATTGTTATGCTATTTTAAAAAATAAAAAACATTTTAATGTCAGGTTTCTAAAATATATTGAATTGTATAAAATCAAGATTAAATGGTTTTCAGAAATGTACTCAAAATTAAGCTTCAATTTTTCAAAAACTGATCGTATCAATGTTGATAAAATTTTGTTAATGTTTAGAACCCTAAATGGTTATGCTTTTTTAAAAAATGAAAATATTTTAATGTCAGGTTTCTAAAATATTTTGATTTGTATATAAACAAGATTGAATGGTTTCTAGAACTTTACTCAAAATTATGCTTTATTTTCTCAAAAACTAATCGTATCAATTTTGATAAAATTTTTACAATGTTTAGAACCTTAAATGGTTATGCTATTTTAAAAAATTAAAAAATTTTCAATGTCAAATTTCCAAGATATTTTGATTTGTACAAAAACAAAATTTAATGGTTTTCAAAAATTTACCCAAAATTGAGCTTCAATTTTTTAAAAACTGATTGTATCAATGTTGATAAAACTTTGTCAATGTTTAGAACCCTAAATGGTTATGCTATTTTAAAAAATAGAAAATATTTCAATGTCTTGTTTCTAAAATATTTTGATGAAGATTTAATAATTTCCAGAAATTTACTCAAAATTGAGCTTTAATTTCTCAAAAACTGATCGTATCAATTTTGATAAAATTTTGTCAATGCTTAGAACCCTAAATTGTTATGCTATTTTTAAAAATAAAAAATATTTTAATGTCAGGTTTCTAAAATATATTGATTTGTATAAAAACAAGATTTAATTGTTTCCAGAAATGTACTCAAAATTGAGCTTTAATTTGTCAAAAACTGATCGTATCAATGTTGATAAAATTTTGTCAATGTTTAGAACGCTAAATGGTTATGCTATTTAAAAAAAATGAAAACATTTTAATGTCAGGTTTCTAAAATATTTTGATTTGTACTAAAACAAATTTTAATGGTTTTCAAAAATTTACCCAAAATTGGGCTTCAATTTTTCAAAAAGTGATCGTATCAATGTTGATAAAACTTTGTCAATGTTTAGAACCCTAAATGCATATGCTATTTTAAAAAATAGAAAACAATTCATTGTCAAGATTCGTAGATATTTAGATTTGTATAAAAACAAGATTTAGTAGTTTCCAAATATTTTTTACTTAAAATTGAGCTTTATTTTTTCTAAAACTAATCGTATGAATTTTAATAAAAAATTTACATTTAGAACCCTAAAGGGTTATGCTATGTTAAAAAATAGAAATTGATTTAATGTCAAGTTTCCAAGATATTTTGATTTGTATAACAATAATATTCCAAAAATTTACTCAAAATTGAGCTTCAATTTCTTAAAAACTGAATGAATAAATATTGATAAAATTTTTACAATGTTTAGAACCCATTATGGTTATATTATTTTAAAAAATTAAAAATATTTGAATGTCAGGTTTCCAAGATATTTTATTTTGTAAAAAAACAAAATTGTCTGGTTTCCAAAAATTTACTCAAAATTGAGCTTCAATTTTTCAAAAACTGATTGTATAAATTTTGATAATTTTTTTACAATGTTTTAAACCCTAAATGGTTATGCTAATTTAACAAATAGAAAATATTTCAATGTCAAGTTTACAAGATATTTTGGTTTGTACAAAAACAAAATTTAATATTAAGTTTCCAGTAATTTACTCAAAATTGAGATTTAATTTCTTAAAAACTGATCGTTTCAATTTTGATAAAATTTTGTCAATGCTAAGAACCCTAAATTGTTATGTTATTTTTAAAAAATTAAAATTAATTTAATGTCAGGTTTCTAAAATATATTGATTTGTATGAAAACAAGATTTAATGGTTTCCAGAAATGTACTCAAAATTGAGCTTCAATTTTTCAAAAACTTATTGTATCAATGTTGATAAAATTTTGTCAATGTTTAGAACCCTAAATGGTTATGCTATTTTAAAAAATAGAAAATATTTCAATGTCTAGTTTCTAAAATATTTTTATTTGTATAAAAAAAAGATTTAATACTTTCCAGAAACTTACTCAAAATGGAGCGTTGACTTCTCAAAAACTGATCGTATCAATTTCTATAAAATTTTGCCAATGTTTAAAACACTTAATGGTTATGTTATTTTAAAAAATAAAAAATCATTTAATGTCAGGTTTCGAAGACATTTTCATTTGTATAAAAACAAAATTTAATGGTTTCTAGAAATGTACTCAAAATTGAGCTTCAAGTTTTTAAAAACTGATTTTATCAATGTTGATAAATTTTTGTCAATGTTTAAAACCCTTAATGGTTATATTATTTTAAAAATTAGAAAATATTTCAATGTCAACTTTCCAAGATATTTTAATTTGTATAAAAACTAGATTTAATAGTTTCCAGAAATTTACTCAAAATTGAGCATTAATTTCTAAAAATTGATCGCAAGAATTTTGATAAAATTTTCACAACGTTTAGAACTTTGAATGGTTATGATATTTAAAAAAAAAATTTAATGTCAAGTTTTAAAGTTATTTTGATTTGTATAAAAACATAATTTAAAGGTTTCCAGAAATATATTTAAAATTGAACTTTAATTTCTCAAAAACTGATCGTATCAATTTTGATAAAATTTTGTCAATGTTTAGAACCCTAAATGGTTATGTTCTTTTAAAAAAATAGGAAATATGTCAATGTCAGGTTTCCAAGATATTTTGGTTTTTATAAAAATAAGATTTAATGGTTTCCAGAAATTTACTCAAAATTGAGCTTTGATTTCTCAAAAACTGATTGTATGTATTTTGTTAATTTTCTTAAAATGTTTTGAGCCCTAAATGGTTATGATAATTTAACAAATAGAAAATATTTCAATGTCAAGTTTCCAAGATATTTTGATTTGTATAAAAACAAAATTTAATGGTTTCCCGAAATTTACTCAAATTGAGCTATAATCTTTCACAAATTAAATGTATGAATTTTGATAAAACTTTTACAATGTTTAGAACACTAAATGGTTAAGCTATTTTAAAAAATTGAAAAAATTTCAATGTCAAGTTTCAAAGATATTTTGATTTGTACAAAAACAAAATTTAATAGTTTTCAGTAATTTACTCAAAATTGACCTTTAATTTTTCAAAAATTGATCAAATGAATTTTGATAAGATTTTGTCAATGTTTAGAACCCTTAATGGTTATGTTATTTTAAAAACTAAAAAACTTTTTATTGTCAAGTTTTCAAGATATATTAATTTGTATAAAAACATGATTTAATGGTTTCCAAAAAATACTCAAAATTAAGCTTTAATTTCTCAAAAACTGATTGTATCAATTTTGATCAAATTTTGTTAATGTCTAGAACTTTGAATGGTTATGTTAATTTAAAAAAATAGAAATTATTTCAATGTCAGGTTTCCATGATATTTTGGTTTTTATAAAAACAAGATTTAATAGTTTCCAAAAATTTAATCAAAATTAAGCTTTAATTTCTTAAAAATTGATCGTATAAATTTTGATAAATTTATTACAATGTTTTGAACTCTAAATGGTTATGCTATTTTAAAAAATTAAGAATATTTCAATGTCAAGTTTCCAAGATATTTTGATTCGTATAAAAACAAAATTTAATGGTTTCCAGGAATTAACTCAAAATTGAGCTTTAATTTTTCAAAAACTGATAGTATCAATTTTGATCAAACTTTGTCAATGCTTAGAACCCTAAATGGTTATGCTATTTTAAAAAATTAAAAAAAATTCAATGTCAAGTTTCAAAGATATTTTGAGTTGTACAAAAACAAAATTTAATAGTTCCTAGTAATTTACTCAAAATTGAGCTTTAATTTCTCAAAAACTGATTGAATGAATTTTGATAAAATTTTGTCAATGTTTAGAACCCTTAATGGTTATGTTATTTTAAAAACTAAAAAATTATTCAATGTCAAGTTTTCAAGATATATTAATTTGTATAAAAACAAAATTTAATGGTTTTCAGAAATTTACTCAAAATTGAGCTTTAATTTCTAAAAAAACTGATTGTATCATTTTTAATCAAATTTTGTTAATGTCTAGAACCTTAAATGTTTATGTTAATTTAAAAAATAGAAAATATTTCAATGTCAGGTTTCCAAGATATTTTGGTTTTTATAAAAATAAGATTTAATGGTTTTCAGAAATTTACTCAAAATTGAGCTTTATTTTCTCAAAAACTGATCGTATTATTTTTGAAAAAATTTTGTCAATATTTAGAACCCTAAATGGTTATGCTATTTTGAAAAATAGAAAAAATTTCAATGTCAGGTTTCCAAAATATTATGATTTATATAGAATCAAAATTTAATGGTTTTCTGAAATTTACTCAAAACTGAGCTTTAATTTCTCAAAAACTGATAGTATCAATTTTGATAAAATTTTCACAATGTTCAGAATCTTAAATGATTATGCTATTTTGAAAAATAGAAAATAATTCAATATATAGATTTAAAGATAATTTGATTTGTATAAAAACCTGATTTAATGGTTTCCAAAAAAATACTCAAAATTAAGCTTGAGTTTCTCAAAAATATCATTTTTAATAAATTTTGTTAATGTTAAAAACCCTAATTGGTTATGCTATTTTGGAAAATAGAAGTTATTTCAATGTCAGGTTTCTAAAATATTTTAATTTGTATAAAAACAAGATTTAATGGTTTCTAGAACTTTACTCAAAATTAAGCTTTATTTTCTCAAAATCTGAACGTATCAATTTTGATAAAATTTTTACAATGTTTAGAACCCTAAATGGTTATGCTATTTTAAAAAATTATAAAATTTTCAATGTCAAATTGCCCAAGATATTTTGATTTGTACAAAAACAAAATTTAATAGTTTTCAGAAATTTACCTAAATTTGAGCTTTAATTTCTCAAAAACTGATCGTGACAATTTTGATAAAATTTTGTCAATGCTTAGAACCCTAAATTGTTATGCTATTTTAAAAAATAAAAAATATTTTAATGTCAGGTTTCTAAAATATTTTGATTTGTATAAAAACAAGATTTAATGGTTTCCAAAAATTTACTCAAAATTGAGCTTTAATTTTTCAAAAACTGATTGTATCAATTTTGATCAAATTTTGTTAATGTCTAGAACTTTAAATGGTTATGTTAATTTAAAAAATAGAAATTATTTCAATGTCAGGTTTCCATGATATTTGGGTTTTTATAAAAATAAGATTTAATGGTTTCCAGAAATTTACTCAAAATTGAGCTTTTATTTCTCAAAAACTGATCGTATCAAATTTAATAAAAATTTTACAATAATTAGAACCCTAAATGGTTATGCTATTTTAAAAAATAGAAAATATTTGAATGTCAAGTTTTCAAAATATTTTGATTTGTATTAAAACAAGATTTAATGGTTTCTAGGAATTTACTCAAAATTAAGCTGTAATTTCTCAAAAATTGATTAAATAAATTTTGATAAAATTTTTACAATGTTTAAAACCCTAAATGGTTATGCTATTTTAAAAAAATTAAAAAAATTTCAATGTCAAATTTCCAAGATATTTTGATTTGTACAAAAACAAAATTTAATAGTTTCCAGAAATTTACTCAAAATTGAGCTTTAATTTCTCAAAAACTGATCGTATCAATGTTGATAAAATTTTGTCAATGTTTTGAACCTATAATGGTTATACTATTTTATTAAATAGAAAATATTTCAATGTCAACTTTCCAAGATATTTTAATTTGTACAAAAACAAGATTTATTGGTTTCTAGAAATTTACTTAAAATTGAGCTTAAATTTCTCAAAAACTGATCGTATCAATTTTGCTAAAATTTTGTTAATGCATACAACCCTAAATGGTTATGCTATTCTAGAACATAAAAAATATTTTAATGTCAGGTTTCTAAAATATTATGATTTGTATAAAAACAAGATTTAATGGTTTCTAGAATTTTAGTCAAAATTAAGGTTTATTTTCTCAAAAACTGATCGTATCAATGTTGATAAAACTTTGTCAATGTTTAGATCCCTAAATGGTTATGCTATTTTAAAAAAATGAAAATATTTTAATGTCAGGTTTCTAAAATATTTTAAATTGTATAAAAACAAGATTTAATGGTTTCCAGAAATGTTCTCAAAATTGAGCTTCAATTTTTCAAAAACTGATCGTATCAATGTTGATGAAATTTTGTCAACGTTAAGAACCCTAAATTGTTATGCTATTTTAAAAAATAAAAAACATTTTAATGCAAGGTTTCTAAAATATATTGATTTGAGTAAAAACAAGATTTAATGGTTTCCAAAAATTTACTCAATTGAGCTTTAATTTCTCAAAAACTGATTGTATAAATTTTTATAATTTTTTTACATTTTTTTAAACCTTAAATGGTTATGCTATTTTAAAAAATAGAAAATAATTCAATGTCAAGTTTTCAAGATATATTGGTTTGTACAAAAACATAATTTAATAATTTTCAGAAATTTACTCAAGTTTTCGCTTTAATTTTTCAAAAACAGATTGTATCATTTTTGGTAAAATTTTGCCAATGTTTAGAACCTTAAATGGTTATGCTATTTAAAAAAATATAAAGTTTTTTAAAGTCAAGTTTCAAAGATATTTTGAATTTTATAAAAGCAAGATTTAATTGTTTCCAGAAATTTACTCAAAATTCAGCTTTAATTTCTCAAAAACTGATCGTATAAATTTTGATAAAATTTTGTCAATGCTTAGAACCCTTAATTGTTATGCTATTTTAAAAAATTAAAAAAAATTTAATGTCTAGTTTCTAAAATATTTTGATTTGTATAAAAACAGGATTTAATAATTTTCAGAAAATTACTCAAAATTGAGCTTTGATTTCTCAAAAACTGATCGTATCAATTTTGATAAAATTTTGTCAATGTTTAGAACATTTATTGGTTATATTATTTTAAAAAATAAAAAAATCATTCAATGTCAAGTTTCCAAGATATTTTCATATGTATATAGACAAAATTTAATAGTTTTGACTGATTTACTCAAAATTGAAATTTATTTTCTCAAAAACTGATCGTATCAATGTTGATAAAATTTTGTCAATGCTTAGAACCCTAAATGGTTAAGCTATTTTAAAAAAGAAAACTTGATTTAATGTCAAGTTTGCAAGATATTTTGATTTGAATAAAAACAAAATTTAATGGTCTCCAAAAATGTACTCAAATTTGAGCTTCAATTTTTCAAAAACTAATCGTATTAATGTTGATAAAATTTTGTCAATGTTTAAAACCCTTAATGGTTATACTGTTTTAAAAATTAGAAAATATTTCAATGTCAACTTTCTAAGATATTTTATATTGTATAAAAACATGATTTAATGGTTTCCAGAAATTTACTCAAAATTATACTTAATTTTCTCAAAAACTGACCGTAAGAATTTTGATAAAATTTTGACAATGTTTAGAACCGCAAATGGTTATGTTATTTTAAAAAATTAAAAATATTTCAATGTCAGGTTCTCAAAATATTTTGATTTGTATAAAAATAAGATTTAATGGTTTCCAAAAATTTACTCAAAACTGAGCTTTAATTTCTCAAAAACTAATTTTATCAATTTTGATAAAAATTTGTTAATGTTTAGAACTCTAAATAACTATGTTATTTTAAGAAATAGAAAACATTTCTTTGTTAAGATTCGAAAACATTTAGATTTGTATAAAATCAAGATTTAGTAGTTTTCAAAATTTTTTTACTAAAAATTGAACTTTATTTTCTCCAAAACTAATCGTATAAGCTATAATGAAAATTTTACAACATTTAAAACCTTAAATGGTTATGCTATTAAAAAAAAAAAATGTTTTAATGTCAAGTTTCCAAGATATTATGATTTATATAAAAATAAAATTTCAAAAATTTACTCAAAATTGAGCTTTAATTTTTAAAAAACTGATCAAATGAATTTTGATAAAAATTTTACAATGTTTAGAACCCAATATGGTTATATTATTTTAAAAATAAACGACATTTCAATGTCAGGATTCCAAGATATTTTGATTTGTACAGAAACAAATATTTATGGTTTTCAGAAATTTACTCAAAATTGAGCTTCAATTTCTCAAAAACTGATCGTATCAATGTTAATAAAATTTTGTCAATGCTTAGAACCTTAAATGGTTATGCTATTTTCGAAAAGAGAACTTGATTTAATGTCAAATTTCCAAGATATTTTGATTTGAATAAAAACAAAATTTAATGGTTTCCAGAAATTTACTCAAAATTGAGCTTTAATTTCTCAAAAACTGATTGTATCATTTTTTATCAAATTTTGTTAATGTCTAGAACCTTAAATGTTTATGTTAATTTAAAAAATTGAACTTATTTTAATGTCAGGTTTCCATGATATTTTGGATTTTATAAAAATAAGATTTAATGGTTTCCAAAAATTTACTCAAAATTGAGCTTTAGTTTCTCAAAAACTGATTGCATCAATTTTGATCAAACTTTGTCAATGCTTAGAACCCTAAATGGTTATGCTATTTTAAAATATAGATAATATTTCAATGTCATTTTTCTAAGATATTTTGATTTATATAAAAACATGATTTAAGGGTTTCCAAAAATTTACTCAAAATTGAGCTTTAATTTCTGAAAAACTAATCGTATGAATTTTATCAAAATTTTTACAAACTTTAGAACCCTAAATGGTTATGCTATTGTAAAAAATATAAAACATTTCAATGTCAAGTTTTCAAGTAATTTTGATTTGTATAAAAACATGGTTTTAATGGTTTTCAGAAATTTACCCAAAATTGAGATTTAATTTCTCAAAAACTGATCGTTTCAATTTTGATAAAACTTTTACAATGCTTAGAACCCTAAATGGTTATGCTATTTTAAAAAACTGAAAATATTTCAATGTCAGGTTCTCAAGATATTTTGATTTGTATAAAAACAAAATTGTATGGTTTCCAAAAATTTACTCAAAATTGAGCTTTAATTTTTCAAAAACTGATTGTATAAATTTTGATAATTTTTTTACAATGTTTTAAACCCTAAATGGTTATGCTAATTTAACAAATAGAAAATATTTCAATGTCAAGTTTACAAGATATTTTGGTTTGTACAAAAACAAAATTTAATAGTTTCCAGTAATTTACTCAAAATTGAGCTATAATTTCTTAAAAACTGATCGTATCAATTTTGATAAAATTTTGTCAATGCGTACAACCCTAAATCGTTTTTACTATTTGAAAAAATAAAAAATATTTCAATGTCAACTTTTCAAGATATTTTAATTTGTATAAAAACATGATTTAATGGTTTCCAAAAATTTACTCAAAATCGAACTTTTATTTCTCAAAAACTAATTTTATTAATTTTGATAAAAAATTGTTAATGTTTAAAACTCTAAATGACTATGTTTTGTTAAGAAATAGAAAACATTCCATTGTCAAGATTCGAAGATATTTAGATTTGTATAAAAACAAGATTTAGTTGTTTCCAAATTTTTTTAACTTAAAATTGAGCTTTATTTTCTCCAAAACTAATTGTATGAGTATTAATAAAAATTTTACAACATTTAAAACCCTAATTGGTTGTGCTATTTTAAAAAATAGAAAATAATTTAATGTCAAGTTTCCAAGATATTTTGATTTGTATAAAAATAAAATTCCAAAAATTTACTCAAAATTGAGCTATAATTTCTTAAAAACTGATCGAATGAATTTTGATAAAAATTTTACAATGTTTAGAACCCTAAATGGTTATACTATTTTAAAAAATTAAAAAATTTTCAATGTCAAATTTCCAAGATATTTTGATTTGTACAAAAACAAAATTTAATGGTTTTCAAAAATTTACCTTAATTTGAGATTAATTTTCTCAAAAACTGATCGTATCAATTTTGATAAAATTTTGTCAATGCTTAGAACCCTAAATTGTTATGCTATTTTAAAAAATAAAAAATATTTTAATGTCAGGTTTCCAAAATATTTTGATTTATACTAAAACAAAATTTAATGGTTTTCAAAAATTTACCCAAAATTGAGCTTCAATTTTTTAAAAACTGATCGTATCAATGTTGATAAAACTTTGTCAATGTTTAGAACCCTAAATGGTTATGCTATTTTAAAAAATAGAAAACAATTCATTGTCAAGATTCGAAGATATTTAGATTTGTATAAAAACAAGATTTAGTAGTTTCCAAAATTTTTTTACTTAAAATTGAGCTTTATTTTTTCTAAAACTAATCGTATGAGTTTTCATAAAATTTTACAATGTTTAGAACCTTAAATGGTAATGCTATTGTAAATAATAGAAAACATTTCAATGTCAAGTTTTTAAGTAATTTTGATTTGTATAAAATCATGGTTTTAATGGTTACCAGAAATTTACTCAAAATTGAGCTTTAATTTCTCAAAAACAGATCGTATAAATTTTGATAAAGTTTTTACAATGTGTAGAACTCTAAATGGTTATGCTAATTTAAAAAGTAGAAAATATTTTATTGTCAAGTTTCCAAGTTATTTTGATTTGTATAAAAATAAAATTTAATGATTTTCAGAATTTTACTCAAAATTGAGCTTTAATTTCTTAAAATCTGAACGAATAAATTTCAATAAAATTTTCACAATGATTAGAACCCTAATAAGTTAAGCTATTTTAAAAAATAGAAAATTTTTTAATACCAGATTTCTAAAATATTTAAATTTGTTTAAAAACAAGATTTAATAGTTTCCAGAAATTTACTCAAAATTAAGCTTTATTATCTCAAAAACTGATTGTATCAATTTTAATAAAATTTTGTCAATGTTTAGATACCCAATGGTTATGCTATTTTAAAAAATTAAAGATATTTCAATATCAGGTTCTCAAAATATATTGATTTGTATAAAAACAAGATTTAATGGTTTCCAAAAATTATTATTCTTAAAAACTGATCGAATAAACTTTGATAAAGATTTTATAACGTTTAGAACCCTTCAAATACTAGCAAATAAAAAGGTCATAAACAAGTAATATGTTGACAAATGTTTTAACATCAAAATTTGCATTTAAAACTACTTTTATTTCACAATATTTTTTATTACAAAATATTGTAATACTATAAATAGCCTAGAGCACAATTACAATACAATTTTGTATAGCGATGAGATTATCGATGTAAAAAGAGCTATGCATTCTATAACAAGCTTAACGGTTCATTTGCATTAGCGCTACAATCAAACAACAATGAGTTTTAATGCATGTTGACGTATGCCGATTACGTTCGGGATTACAGTTTTAAGAGATTTAATTATGTTTGTGAATTGGAAAACATTACGCGGATGATCGGCTCCGGTTTTATGAATCCAATATGCTATGTTTTTTGTACGCATAGAGGTCGATTCCATCAAATTTTAATGTTACGCTTTTTTGGGGGATGAATGGGGATATCAAATTGAATGGAGGGTTATCATATTAAATTTTATTAGCAATTAAATATTAATTTATTATGTAATTTGTAATTTTTTAGCTTTAGTAAATTGGAATGATTTGATAAATGAAGCTTTCTTTATCATATTTTTTGTTTGATTACTATGATACTGTAATTTGGATAGAAAAATTAAGCTTTTAAGTTTTAGAAAAAAAAAAATCTTTTCAGTTTATTACATTTAAAGAGCAAAAATAATAAGAAAAAAATTTCATTTTTGTGTAGCTCTGGTATATTTTTTCAACGTAACATTTTAATTAATCCCTATGCCGACAAAAGAAAGTAGCTTTTTTTCATCCAACTCCCAATTACATCTGAGCCATTCAAAACGACCCAATAAAAAATAATGTACGTTCCATCTCAAGCCCCATTAATTCGATATTCCAACCCGCTGCAGGTTATTTATTTATAATTTAAGATGTACTGATAAGTATGCAGGGCGTTAACTAGTGCTGATGAGGGTCGCGCCCTGAAAACACGATGCAATTGACCCACACAGATTTTCTTTTGTTGTATAAAAACAGGGGTTATGTGTATGTTGGTTTTGGCGAGTGGTGGGTGGGAACGGGGTTGTTGAAAAGAAATAAGTGGCGCGCGGATTGACATTCTGCGTGCTCGTTTAGACCTTAATATGGTAATTATGGGATAATAATATTAGCCGGATAAGGGCGCTGTATAGAACGACGCCTCTGTTTTTGTCCGGGTGAAAAAGATGGTGGGGGGATTTATTAAAATTAAGCGTTGGATATATTTAAAAGGCGGTTTTATATGTATTTGTTTATTTTTTACTTCTTGTCTTATTCTCTCTCCACAAACTAATTAGATTATATAATTAAGGGAATGATAATATTTTTTTATAATTACTTTTGCGACTGTATAATGTAACCGACTTTTTTACAACTTTTCGTGTAATTGGTTTATATAAAAAAAATCATTAATTTTTTAAGCGACAAACTTGATTCAATTTTGTAATTAAAATTGAGTTATCATAAACGTCATAAAATATCCTTGAGCTGTCATAAATGTCAATAAATGCTCCTGAGCTGTCATAAAATGTTCTTGAGCTCTTATAAAATGTTTAAATAAATAACATAAAATCTTTGTGAGATATCATATTATTATTAGCTGTCAATAACATTATAAAACTTTTGTGAGCTTTTTCATAAACGTCACAAAATAATTCTAAGCTCACAAAATATGTTTGGAAAGTGCAATAAACATCATAAAATGTACGTGAACTCCAATAAACAATACTATTTGTTTGTTAACTGTCAAAAATGTCATAAAATGTTCTTAACCTGTCATAAAGTGTTCCTAAACTTCCAAAAAAATGTTTGTAAAATATCATAAACGTCATAAAAAGTCCGTGAGCTATAAGAAACATTATAAATTGTTTGTGAACTGTCATAAATGTCATAAAATGTTCCTGAACTGTCATAAAAGTTTTGTGAGATGTCACAAAATGTCCTTAAGCAATCAAAAAAATTATAAAATGGTTAGGAATTGTCCCAATTGTCATAAAATGTTCCTGAACTGTCATAATATGTTTGTAAAATGTCCGTTAACTGTCATAAACATTATAAAATGTTTGTAAACTGTGCAAATTGTCATAAAATGTTCCTGATGTATAACTAACTTTATAAAATGTTTCGAATTGTCACAATAAATTCTTGAGCTCTCATAAAATGTTTGTATAGTTGTCAGAAAATGTTCCTAAACTGCCATTCAATGTTCCCGAGTTCTCATAAAATGTTGGTGAGCTGCCACAAACATTATAATATGTTCATGAATAGTCAAAAAGTGTTGCTGAGCTTTCAAAAAATGTTTTTGAACTGTCAAAAATGACACAAAATGTTCCTAAACTGTCATAAAATATTTTAGAGTTGTCATAAATGTTATTAAATGTCCGTGAGCTATCAGAAACATTATAAAATTTTTGTGAGCTATCAATGTTATAAAATGTTCATGAGCTATCATTTGAGCTCCCAAAAAATGTTTGTGAGTTGTCATAAACGTTATAAAATGATTTTGAATTGCCATAAACGTAATAAAATGTACATAAACTGTCATAAAAACATCATTAACATTATAAAATGTTTACGAGTTGTCACAAACATGTTTGTAAAATGTCATAAACATTATATATTGCTTGTTAACTGTCAAAAATGTCAATTATATTGTTTGTTAGCTGTCAAAAATATCATAAAATGTTTCTGAGCTGCCAAAAAGTGTTTGTAAAATATCATTAACGTCATAATATTTCCGTGAGCTATTAGAAACAGTTGAAAAGGTTTGCAAACTGTCATAAATGTCATAAAATGTTCCTGAGCTGGCATAAAATGTTTTTGAACCCTCATAAAATGTTTGTGAGATGTAATAAACGTCATAAAATGTCCGCGAAGTAACATAAATGTCATAAAATGTTCTTAAACTGTCATAAAAATTGTGTGAACTTTTAAAAAATGTTTGTGAGATGTCATAAACGTCACAAAAAATTTATCAAATACATTATATAACGTTTGTGAACTGTCCTAATTGTCATAAAATGTTTCTAAGCTGTCATAAAATGTTTCCAATGTGTCAGTAACATAATAAAATGTTTTGAGTTGTCACATTATTGAACTTTCATAAAATGTTTGTAAACTGTCATTAACGTTACAAAATATTTCTAAGCTCTTAAAAAATATTTGTAAAAAATCATACATAACATAACATGTCCATGAATTGTCATAAACATTATAAAATGTTTGTTAGCTGTCAGAAATGTCAAAAAATGTTCTTGAACTGTCATCATTTATTCCTGAGTTCCCAAAAAATGTTTGCGAGATGTCATATACGTTATAAAATGTCCGTGGGATAACATAAATATCACAAAATGTTCTTGAGCTGTCATAAACATTTTGAGAGCTCTTAAAAAATGTTTGTGAAATGTCATAAACGTCACAAAATATCAGTAAGCAATAAAAATATTATAAAATATTTGTGAACTGTCTTAACTGTCATAAAACGTTTTTGAGGTGTTATAATGTTTCCGATGTGTCACTAACACTATAAAATATTTTGAAATTTCACAAAACAATCTCATAAAATGTTTGTGAGATGTCATAAACGTCATAAAATGTTTGAGCTTTTATAAAATGTTCCTGAACTGTCATAAAATGTTTTCGAGCTTTCATACTATGTTTGTAAAAAGTCATAAACATCATAAAATGTTGGTGAATTGCCATAAACATTATAAATTGGTTGTTAGCTGTCAAAAATGTCATAAATGTTCTTGAACTGTCCTAAAATGTTCCTGAGCTCCCAAAAAGTATTTGCGAAGTGTCGTAAACGTCATAACTTGTTAGTGAGTTATTAGAAACATTGTAAAATGTTTGTAAAATGTCATAAACGTCAATAAGCAATCAAAAGTATTATAAAATGTTTGTAAACTGTTTTAATTGTCATAAAATGTTTTTGAGCTATCATAAAATGTTCCAAATGTGTCACTTACATCATAAAATGTTTTGAGTTGTCTAATATATTTTTGAGCTTTCATAAAAAAAATGTAAATTGTTATAATTGTCATAAAATGTTCCTGAAGTGTCATAAAATGTTCTAGAAATCTCATTAAATGTTCGTGAGCTGTTAAAAACATTATAATATGTTCATGAATGGTTAAAAAATGTTGCTGAGTTTTCAAAAATGTTTTTGATCTGTCATAAACGTTATAAAATGTTTGTAAGTTGTCATAAAGACACAAAATGTTCTTAAACTGTCATAAAATATTTGTGAGTCATAAATGTCATAAAAAGTTTATGAACCATTATAAAATGTTTTTAAGCTCCCAAAAAATGTTTGTAAGTTATCATAAACGTTATAAAATGTTTCTGAACTGTCATAAATGTACATAAACTGTCATAAAATTCATAAAATTGTCATTACCCTTATAAAATGTTTGCGAACCGTCACAAAATATTCCTGAGCTCTCATAATATGTTTGTAAAATGCCATAAACATCATAAAATGTCTGTAAACTGCTATAAACTTGATATATTGTTTGTTAACTGTTAAAAATGTTATAAAACGTTCTTGATTTGTCATCAAATGTTCCTGAACTCCCAAAAAGTGTATGTGAAATGTCATAAAAGTTATAAAATGTCCGTGAGCTATTAGAAACAGTAGAAAACGTTTCTAAACTGTCATAAATGTCGTTAAATATTCCTGAAATGGCATAAAATGTTTGTGAAATGTTATAAACATTATAAAATGTCCGTGAGTTACCATAAATGTCAAAAAATGTTCCTGAGATGTCATAAAAGTTTTGTGAGCTTTTAAAAATAAAATTGTGAGATGTCATAAAAGTTACAAAACGTCAGTTATCAAAAACATTATAAAATGATTGTAAGCTGCCAAAAATGTCATAAAACGTTTCAGAATTGTCATAAAGTGTTTCTGAACTACTAAAAAGTGTTTGTAAAATGTCATTAACATCATTAAATGTCCGTAAGCTATTAGAAACAGTAGAAAACGTTTGTAAACTGTCATAATTGTCATAACATGTTCCTGAGCTAGCATAAAAGTTTTGTGAGCTTTAAGAAATGTTTGTGAAATGTTATAAACGTCATAAATTGTCCGCAAAGTAACATAAATGTCATAGAATGTTTCTAAGTTGTTATAAAATTTTTGTGAACTTTCAAAAAATGTTTGTGAGATGTCATAAACGTCACAAAATATTTGTAAGCTATCAAAAACATTATAAAATGTTTGTGAGCTGTCATAAATGTCATAAAATGTTTTTAGGCTTTTATAAAATGTTTATGAGTTGTCTTGAAATATTTCTGAGCTTTCATTAATATGTTCAAGAGCTGTCACAAACATTATAATATGTTTTTAAGCTAATATAAATGTCATAAAATGTTCCTAAGCTCTTAAGAAATAATTGCAAAATATTATAAACGTTATAAAATGTTTCTAAATTGTCATAAACGTCATGAACGTTATAAAGTGTTTGTGATCTATCATAAAAAGTTTATGAGCAATATTAAAAATTATAATATGTTCTTGAGCTGTCAAAAATTTTTAATGATTTCTCATTAAATGTTTTTGAGATCTCATAAACATTATAAAATGTTTGTGAGTTGTCATGAATAACACAAAATGTTTTTGAACTGTCATAAAATTTTGTGTTATAAAAGCCGTAAAAAAATTGTTTGTAAGATGTTATAATGTCACAAAAAACAAATATTTTTGGCAAAATTTTGCTGATTTTTGACATTTAACAATTAAATAGTACAGTTAAACTAATGGTTTTTAACATTTATTTGTCAATAACTTCTAAGCCTTAATTATAAATATACTAAAACTAATAGTGATATTATGACTATAAATAATAATTAACAAAAATATATTTTTTTTTGTTTCAGGTGAGTTGTCCATGTTTTTTAATTTGCAACTCTATTGATTATGGTAAGATATTTATTGATATATATTTTAATAGTTTTTTAATGTAGAAAAACGGTAAAATTTTTAAAACAAAAACTAACTAGGCAATTTTAATCAAATTTAGTAATTGATAGCACTGTATATTGCTTAAAAAAATGAAGTATTATGTAATTTGTTGACAATAAACTTGATTTTTGAAAGTTTTTAGTAAAAAAAACGGTAAAAATCATGCGTTTTTAGTTATAAAACAAAAACCAGTATAGCAATTTTAATTAAATTTGGTAATTATCAGCAATAGATGCTGCTTAATAAAATATATTAGTTAAAAAGCAAATTTTTTTTAATAAAATTGATTTTTATAAGTTTTTTGTTAAAAAAAACGGTAAAATTTTTACGTTGTTAATCATAAAACAAAAACCAAATAAGCAATTTTATTCAAATTTGGTAATTGGTAGCATTAAATGTTGTTTAAAATAATAAACTCTTAAAAATTAAAAAAAATTAACAATAAAACTAATTTTTTAAGGTTTTTAGCTAAAAAACGGTAAAATTAACACGTTTTTAGTTATAAAACAAAAACTAATTTAGCGATTTTAATCAAATTTGGGTATTAAAAGCAATTAATGTTGCTTAAAAAAAATAAAACGTCAAAAACTGCATTATTTAAAAATTAAATTATTTTTTGTAAATTTTTAGTTAAAAAAACGGTAAAATTAATACGTTTTTAATCATAAAACAAAAACCAAATGAATGATTTTATTCAAATTTGGTACTTGGTAGCACTAGATGTTATTTAAAATAAAAAACTGTTAAAAATTGTAATTTTCTGAAAATAATATTAATTTTTGCAAGTTTTTAGTTAAAAAACGGTAAAATTTCTGCGTTTTTAGTTATAAAACAAAAACTAGTCCAGCTTTAATCAAATTTAGTAATTAAAAGCTCAAGACGTTGCTTAAAAAAATAAAATATTAAAAATTGTAATATTTCAACAATAAAATTGATTTTTAAAAGTTTTTAATTTGAGAAACATTAAAATTTTAGCTTAATTGGTTATAAAGGTTATAAAACAGATTTAAATGAAATTATTTTTATATATTTTCGTTTTTGTTATATATAATATAACAAAAAAATTGTGAGTTTATACTCCATTATCCTTACATTTGGATAAAATTATACAACTTTTAAACTTTTCACCTTCCTGCAAAGCTATTAATTAGTAGAAATGGTAAGATTTACGTTGTCCCAATTTGTAGTAATTGGCTTATAAAAATCGTATGTTTTCTACTACTGGGATTTTATTGAGTATCCGTTTATTGAGAGATTATGTATCGTCCTGATCCTTACGGGTTCTGATTGGGCAATTGGAAAGGATAATAAGGATCTGCCCGGACCGATAAAAGAGTGTATCGGCAAGCCACTTGTATTCAATGCTGGACACACTTTTTTTTTTCACAGTAGGAAGCAATTCGTTAGAAAATGTGGACGCGTATGACGTCATCTTATTAAAGCTTTCGGAAGTTTGTTTGGCAAGCCATAAAATAAATTTTCTTGTTTGCAGGCAGTGTTTTGTTTGCTGATTTATTGGCGCGTGATTTGAATTCCTGCAGCAGGCAAAATTTTGTAAATTAGTTTTATAATTTCTCCATGTCCGGATTTTAATGAAAAATGCGACCGTCTTTTTAAACATCCATTATCAACGCCACAACAAGTTGCCGCATGAAATTTATGCGGTCAAATTGAATTAATATATTTTGAAACCAATTAATTAGTAAAACCTTTAAAGTTCAAACTGAAATTGTGTAAGGAAAACAAAGCAACACAGCATGTGAAAAATGTAAACTCGCTCTTTACATTCAACAAGGAGGTGAATTTTTTCTGTTGCTGTTTAGGGAATTTGGAAAGTTAAAGAAAAAAAGCATACACCGAGAATTTACATGAATGTTTTTACCACGCTACATATTTACCCCTTTGAATATTTCATTTAGTTTGCTTTACAACAAATATAATTAAATGTTCCGGAGATTTAATTCTTTTTAATTAAATTAATTTATCCCTTGAACTGATTATTTTTATTAAATAACAAACAGATCCAAGCAAAAAAATATTAAAAAACTCTTAGAATTTCTACTTTTAAAGAAAATTAACTTCTCATGTGAACATTGAAAAATTATACAATTTAATTAATTTTGATGAAAAGAAATAAAGCTTAATATCTAATATATTTTTTGAAATTAATCTATTTCCCTGCATTGCGAGTGCCAGATAATGCAACGAGATAATGCCGAAACAAAAGAGGGGGTGCTTAGGAGAGAGCAGAATGGGTCTAACAAAAGACGCCTTAACACGTTACAGTAAATTTAAATAAGTTGCGAATAGACCTGGCTCCTCCTATTGTCTGGAATAACTTGGACAGTTTGTCTTCATAAAGCCGAAATATTTCTACGTATAGCTATCTTCAACCGAAACAGCTAAGGAATATAAACACTTCTTATATAGGAAATTATATGGTGGTTGGAAGTGGTTTTAGAATTGATTGTAAATTATGGATTTTTTACGTTTTAGAGTGGAAAAGTTGGTTATCAGCTAACTATTAAAGTTTCTATTTTTATACTTTTAAGTAGCATTGTTCTAAAAATTGTTAATTTAAACAAACAAAATTAAACGTTAAAGATTTATATTAAATAATATTAAAACTTTATTAAAATTAATTAATTTTGTGAAAATTCTTAAGACGTATATAACATTTTACAAACTTTTTATAACATTTTAGAATGTTTCTGACAGATCACAGACTAATTATGACGTTTATGACATCTCACAAACATTTTATAACGTTTATGATAACTCACAAATTTTTTATGACACTTTAAGAATATTTTATAACGTTTATAACATTTTTCAAACACTTTTTAGAAGCTCAGAAAATTTTTATGACAGTTTAAGAGCATTTTATTACATTTTTGACAGTTCACACACATTTTATAATGTTTATGACAGCTCACGGACAATTTATGACATTTATGCTTTTTACAAATATTTTATGAGAGCTTAAGAGTATTTTGTAATATTTATGACAGTTTAGAAACAGTTTATGACGTTAATGACAGTTTAAAAACATTTTATGACATTTCATAAACTGTTTATGTCACTTTACAGAATTTTTTTGACATTTATGACAGTTCACAAACTGTTTATGACACAACACATACATTTTATAAAGTTTATAACAGTTCACAAACATTTGATGACGTTTTTAAGATTTACAAACTTTTTATCACAGTTCAGAAATAATTTATGACATTTGTGACAGCTCACAAACATTTTATATTGTTTCTAACAATTCAAAGACATTTTATAACCCTTATGACACCTTACAAATAACTATTAAGAATTCAGAAAAAAAATTTGACAGTTTTTAATTTTTTTATGACTTGTATGACAGTTTACGTACATTTTTCACGTTTACGTCAGTTTAGGTACATTTTATGACGTTTATGACAGCTGTAAAACATTTTTGAAAAATTCGAAAATTTTTATGATAGCTTAGGAACATTTTATGATATTTATGACATTTTACAAACATTTGATGAGAGCTCATAAACATTTGTTGACATTTATGACAGCTCATAAATATTTGACAATGACATTTTGTAACATGGTCACAAATCGGTAAAGTTTTGACCAATTTTTGATAAAAAAAGTCGTAGTACCAGAGATGCCCGTTAACAAATTTTTGCTCAATACAACAATTTATGTTCAATAAACCAAATTTTTACACAATTGGGCCGGATTTTTGTTCCATAACCATCAATCAATTTTACTCGGATTTTTGCTAAAAACACAAATTTTTACTAAAAAAACAAATTTTTGTTCAATTGAATTCTAATTTTTGAACTATAAACAATAACAATTTTGCTCAATAAAGCGCAATTCAGCCAAACAAAACTTGTCAAAAAAATAAAATTTGCTTATAATGGCCGGATTTTTGATCTATAAACCAAAATTTTATACAATCAAACCAAATTCTTGCTCTATAAACTAAATTTTTGACCAATAAAGCGCGAATTTTGTTAGAAAATAACAGTTATTTGTAAATAATTGGCCAATAAGCCAGATTTTTGACAAAAAGACTAATTTTTTGTCCAAAAAAGCAGTTTAAATCAAAAAAGCCAGTTAACTAACAAAACCAATTTTTTGCCAAAAAAAAAAACAAAAATTGGTTTTGTAAAACCAAAATTTTGCCAGAGAAGCAAGTTTTTGGTAAAAAATTGGACTTTTGCTAAACAATTGTTTAATATGGCCAGAACATTGCTTAATAAAACCAAATTTTTGATTTATAAACCAAATTAGAATGCTCTATAAATCTCAAACAAAGCCAATAAAGCGGATATTTTACTCAATGTAGCCTATTAAAGACCCATTTGTTGCTAAAAAACCCAAAACTAATCTAATAAAAACAGAATTTTGGCCTTGATTTTAGCAAAATACCAAATTAAGATATTTAGAAAACCGTAACTTTGCCTAATAAAGCCGTAATTCTTCTCTCAATAAAATCAAATTTTTTGCTTAATAAAATATGAACTAATAAAATCAGATTTTTATTACAAAAAAATCAAAATTTCATTCAATTTAACTTATGACAACAAAAAATATTAAAAATTTGCATAATATATCCGGATTTTTGCTTAATAACACAATAAACCAAAAAACTTTTACTCTATAAACCAAATTTTTTACGAACAAAGCAAGAATTTTGTACAATAAATAAAGTTTAAGTAAAAAAAGTTAACTTTTTTGAATTAATTAAAAAAAAAATTGTGAAAAAGCCAAAATGTTTTCCCAAAAAACAAAAATCAGCGCAACAAAAGCAGATTTTTGTCAGAGAAAATTTATTTAAATGTTTGTTTTATTTTTTGCTTTATTTTGTCAAAAAAATAACTCTAGATTTGTCTAAAAACTATAAAATTGGCCTTTGATAAAGATAACCATTTTGGAATATAAAGCCAAATTTTTATTAATTAAAGACAGAATATTTGCACAATAAACGCAGGTTTTGCTCAATAAAACCAATGTTTTTATTTTTACTCAATAAATAAAAATTTTGTAAAAAAAAAACAAAATTTCTACTAAGAAGATGGCAGTTTTGTTCAAAAACAGAAAAATTATCAAAAAAACCGGTCTTTTGCTAGAGAGGACCAGTTTTAAATTAAAAAAACTTAATTTTCATTAATAAAACCAAATTTTGGTTTAAAAACAAAAAACCATACTTTTACCAGATAAGATAGTTTCTAGCTCAAAAAACCATTCTTTGGTTTATTGAAGTCAAACTTTTGCAACAAAAAATTAAAATTTGAATCAATAGAGCCGGATTTTTTCTGAATTGAATCAAATTTTGATCAATAAATAAAATGTTTGTCTAAAAAGTCCTAAAGGCCTTTGTCAATGAAAGCAATTTTTAGCTCAAAAAAGCTGAATTTTTGTCCAAAAATACAAAATTGCTCAATTGAACCTAATTTTTGTTCAATAAATAAGAAAAAACAGAGTTTTAACTAATAAGGCCATTTTTTTTGCTTGAATCAATCAAAAAATTCAATAAAGCAGATTTTTTCTTGAGATGACCGTTTTAGCTAAAAAAAACAATTTTTATTCATTTGCTCAGTAAGATCGAATTTTTGCAAATTAATGCGATCAAATTTTTTCAGAGTTTCTATAGCTCAAAAATTCTAGTTTTCATTCATTGTCTTCAATTTTGTAAAATAAAATAAAATTTTGCTTAATATAACCGGATTTTGCACAAAATAGTCGGATTTTGCTCAATAAATAAATTAAAAAAAATAATAAAACCTTTAACTAATAATACCGGATTTTCTTTTAAGCAGAGTTTTTGCCCAAAAAATAGAAACTGGTTTAATATGGCCGGATTTTTGTTCAATAAGGCCAGATTTAAGTCAAAATTTTTCCAAAAAAAACCAAAACTGTAACTAATAAAGCCGGATTTTTGTTAAAAAATTCTAAAATTTGGTATAATAAAACCGGACCAACAAAGAAAATTATTTTTGCTAAAAAAAAAAAACTAATAAATCCGGATTGTTGTAAAATAAAAAACAAAAATTAGCCCAAAGTTTTTAACCAAAATTTCAATCTTTAAAGCCTGTTTTAAAAAAAATAAATTGTTTAAGGCTAAATTTTTGATTGATAAATGAAGATTTTTAATCAAAAAATTAATTTTTACTCAATAAATACAAAATGTGTCAATTAAGCCAAAAATTTAAATATCAAAACCAGTTTGTTGATAAAAAACTCATAAAACCGGACTTTGGCAAGAAAAACCAGAATTTTGCTTAATACCTTTAGATGTTTTGACTGATGCAATATATGCAAAAAAATTGACATTGACATTTCACAAAAATTTATGACAGCTTAGGAACATTTTATAATATTTATGACAGTTCACAAACATGTTCTACTGTTTTTAATAGCTCACGTACATTTTATGACGTTTATGACAGTTCAGGAAGATTATATAACCAAAATGCTCAATTTATTTTTGCAGACATTTTTTTTTAATATATTCTACAAATTTTCTAATAAATTTAACTAAACTTAACTCAAAATTTTCACTTTTAACATAACAAATCTAAAACCAACAAATTTTATATCAAAATATACAATTCTCAAAACCAAAAACAATTCGGCCTAAAAATTGAGGTTTCAATTTTTACAAATAATCAAAACAAATCCAAAATCAATAAATTCTGTTTGTAAAGCAACGATTAATTTAAAATCTACAATAATACAAATTGGGTTTAAAATTTAACAAACTTTATTTAAATAATTGGTTTGGAAACCATCAAATTTGGTTTAATATAATCAAATCTGGTTTAATCATCATTAATTCAATGTATAAATCGAAAAATGCGGTTTAAAACCAGTAAACCCAATTTAAAAACAAACAAACTTGATTTAAAAACAGACAAACCACATCAAATAAACAAAATAGACCTAAAATCAACAAATTCGGCCTTAAAATGAACAAATTTGGCTACAAAACTAATAAATCTGGCTTTAAAATGAATGATTCCAGCCTTAAAATAAAGATTTATTTTAAAAACTACAAAGATAACCAAATCCAGACTAAAATTTAGTAAACTTTACTTGGAATTAACAAAATCTGCTTGAAAATTAATAAATCCGGTTTAAAATGATTGAATCCGGCTTATAAATCATTAATCGAGCATAAAATTATAAATAAATAATAAATTTAATTAAATTTAGTTAAACATTTACAAAAATCCGGTTAGAATCAACAATACATTGTACAAATATAAAAATCCGGTTTGAAACCTATTAATTAGGTTTAAAAATCAACATTTAACTTATCAACAATTTTGTTAAAAATCTACAAAATAAAAAATTACTTTTAAGTTTATTTTCCCTAAAATTGTTTCTAGAGAATATAGCTGTAGAATATGCATCGAATATTATAATAAATGAAGTTAATTTTCTAGTAATATTTATTAAGATACACAAACGAATAATTTTCAATTAATTTTCATTAATATTTCCATTAAAATCACATTTTCTGACCTTAAAAAGCTCATTCTTTCTATCCCATACTTTCATCCATATATTCCAATTACTACACTCATTTCTATTTTTATTTTAATTGCACAAGATTGAGCAATGCAGATGACTTACGAGACTGTATGTAAGAAGAGAGTGACTAAGCACTATCGCCTTGCGCACAAAAACACATCGGAGATAAGCCGCTTGTTAAAAAAACTATTTATGCATAAAATGCGAGTGGAATATTTGTTTCTTATCTATTTAAAGATTTACAGACGAAACTAATAAATTGACTATTTATACATTTATCGAATTGTTCTAGAAGTTTCTAATAATATATTGAAATTTATTTTAATAATAAATTGAATTTATTTTATTATAAAGCCAAATAAAATTAAAATAAATTGTTTAGACGTTCTATTACCCATAAAATTGTGAATACAGCCAAATTTTTTTAAAACTGTCAATTATGTTAGAAATGGTAGTATTAGATTTGCAGCTTGAGAACACTTATTAACTGCAACTAAATAACATCTTAAAATTGATTGATAATTTGCTAATAACAATTTTATTTTTAAATAGTTTAAACTGGAATACTCATCCATTTGCCTACAAATTTGTTACTAAGAAATTAAAAAAAATTAAGTCAGAAAAAGAGATGGTGTTGACCAACCTTTTAATGACCAACACATGGGTGGATGGGTGTTACATTTTAATTGCTAATTACCATCAAATAGTTTAAATTGAAATGCTTATCTACTCGCTCAAGTGTATGTTACAAAGAAATTAGAAGTTTTTTTTCTCTGCAAACATTAGAGATCTCTATGCCAGAAGAAGCAATGGCGATACAAATTTCTTGATGACATAGACTTGGGTGGGTGGGTGTGCTACTCCAATTTATATTTAATTAAAAAAGCACAAAAAATCTTTTTTTTTAAATAAAATTAATCAATATTTCGTGAAAAAATTTGTTGAATTTAAAACATTTACTAAAAATCGCTCAAAAAACCCATTTACTGATCAAATTTCCTTACAATATAAAACAAAAATTTTAATTTAGTTTGAACTAATTGAAAAAGTGCACTAAATATTTAATTTCCTCATAAAATTTATCAAAAATCGCACAGAAAACACAAAACGGTTAAAAATTTAATTTAAAATAAACCAAAAATATTCATTTTTCTCATAACTTTATCAAAAATGCACAGAAATTCCATTTATTACACAAAATTTACCAAAAATTGTTTAATAAACCCAATAATTGATTAAATTTTTGCGCAAAAATCCTACTTTTGACATGAATTTAATTAAAAAATTCACATACAAAATTTTTTTTTTCATAAAAGAACAAGAAACTCACCAAAAATCGCTCAAAAAAATTATTTATTGATAAAAATCATCATAAAAATCCTATTTTAGCACAATGTAATTGAAAAATTGCAGTAAATATTTATTTTTCTCATAAAATTGATCAAAAATATGCGTAAAAAACCGTTTATTTCAGAAAATTTACAAATAATTGATCAAAAAAATCCATTTATTGATCAAATTCACCATGAACAAGAATTTCATTTACCCAAAATTCTCCAAATATCGCGCAGTTGACAAAATTGATTAAATGTTTGCATAAAAATCCACCTTTTATTAAAAATGTAATTAAAAAATGCGCAAAATTTCTATTTTCTTTATAAAATTCATCAGAAATGCGCAGAAAAAATAAATTATTTTAAGAACACGTTCAGAAAACTTATTTATTGATCCAATTTATTATATAACATAGCACAAAAATCCTATTTTGGCGTGAATTAATTAAAAAATTGCACTAAAATTTATTTTTAGATCAAATTGATAAAGAATTCACAAACAAAAACATTTTTATTGTTCAAAGATGATCAAAAACCACTAAAAAAAAAACACAAAAATTGTTTTTTTTTTTTATTGAATTTAACAAAACAGTCACTTCTCTCACATTTTTTTTTTAAAATACGTTGAAGATCCAATTTATACACAAAATTCGCTTGTAAAACTCAATAACTCATTAAATTTTGGCATAAAAAATATATTTTGTCATAAATTTAGTTAAAAATACAGAAAATATATATTTTTCTTTTGCAATCCATCCAAAAATTGCGCAAAATTCCCATTAACTACAAAAAAAATGACCAAAAATTCCTCAGAAAATCCATTTATTAATAAAAACCGCTAAAAAAAATTATTGTTAATAAAATTGATCTTATATTGTAACAGAAAAAACCTATTTTGGCATAAGTAATTAAAATTGTCTAAAAAACACAAAAATTTTAAATAATTTAATTTGAAAAAAGCATAAAATCATAATTTCTTTCATAAAGTTATTAAAAAAATTTAAAAATCTCATGAAATACAAGAAATTCTCTCAAAATCGCTTATAAAATGTAATAATTGATTATATTTTTTTTGTAAAAATTTAATTTTTATCATTAATTTTATTAAAAAATGCGCAAAATATCTATAATATATAAAAATTTAGAAAAATTGAGCAGAAATTGCATTTTATTTTGAAACCTATTTTGCCATCAACAAACTGGAAATTTGCACTAAAATTTTTGTGTAAAATTCTTACTTTTGTTATGAATTTAATTAAAAATTGCCTAAATTACTTATTTTCTTCAAAAAAATCATCAAAAATACTCATTTACTACAAAAAATATTTTTTATCAAACAAGATTTATCAAAAATCGTCCCTAAAGCACAAAAAATACAATAAAACAATCAATTCTCTTATGAAATTATTAAAAATGTGTACAAATTTACCAACAATTGTTTAAAAAACTGAATATATAATTATGTTTTTGTCATAAAATTAATAAGAAAAGTACAAATTATATGATTACCTCATATTTTAAGAATATTTGTCATAAAATCCATTTATTAATCAAATTTATAATATTATAACTACTGATTTGTTATGATAAAATGGAGTATCCCATCCACCCACCCAAACGTTTCTTATCAAGAAGTTTTAAGTTGGACCTCTCTATAAATATCAGAAGACACTTAATCACAAAAGACTATTGTGAATTAACCTATTGGTGACTAACATTTGGGTGGGTGGGTGAGCCAGTCCGATCCAAACAAGGGACTTGTTACTATTATTATTTATATATAGTCAAACCAAAATTAGGAATACTGTAATCAATTTTAACATCTTTGAAAAATAAATAAATTGCAACCTTTTCGTACTAAAATTATTTCAAAAACATTATTTGGATTTTATTTTAAAGAGCCATGTGCATGAAAAGCTAAACCAAATTAAATAATTTTGAAACCAATTTGTTTTTTACTAAAATTAAAATTAATTGCATTACAATATTTTAGAAATTACTAATTGGTCTTCATTTGAAACAGTCTTAAATTTTGGAAATCAAACCAAAACTATAAATTTTAAAACCAAACTAAAAAATTGCAACAATTTTTTTTAATTTAATTCATATTGTACCTTAGAGGTCAAAACAAAATTAAATATTTTAGAACCAATTTTGATGTCCGCAAAAAGTAGTTAATTTACAACTTAATACATTAAAATATTTGGAATTTTTATACCAAATTTTGTTTTTTCAAAAAATAGTTTTAGCTCAAAAATATCTTCAATAATTAAATTCCATTATAATTTTGAAGAGGCATGTACATAAAATTTAAAATCAACTTTAAGAGTTTTGAAACCAATTTTGGATGAATTACAATAATTTAGCATAAAAATAAATTTCCTGAATTTATTTTGAAGAGCCATTCAAATTGAATCAAAATTACAACATTGCTGGTTGAAAAAAAAAAGTGTTGCACTAATTTTGAACAAATTTAAAACCAATTTTGATCTAGATGAAGTTTAATTTGCATAAATTAAAAGAAATTTTGTTAAAACATATTAAATATTTTTGATTAAACCTAATATAAAAATGTTGTAAGCACAAATCATAGCTCAAGGTTTTTTGGACAAAACAAAATTTTAAACCAATTGCTTCAATCTTGTTGTATTGATTTAAAAAATAATTTGTTGGGTAGTTTTGATCTAATTTTGATCAACACCAAACGTTTAAAGCTAAATTAAAACCAACAAAATTATAACCAATTTGATTCTAATTGCAAATTTTATAATTATAAAACATTTTTGTGGCAAAATCAATAATTTGGGCTTTTCAATTTTGAAAATTTTTAAACATTTTAAACAAAACCAAAATGCATTATTTAGAAAGCAAAAATTAATTGGAATATTTTGAACTGATAATAAAAATGTTGATCAATTTTGTCTTTATTTTGAAGAACTTTAAACATATTAGACTTAACCCATGTTAAAAATTTTGAAACCAATTGAATTTTCTCACATTTTTGCTAAAAAATAAATTTGTTGGACAGCTTTGATACCATTTTAATCAACATCCAACATTAAAAGCTAGACTAAAGTAGACAATTTTGAAAACAATTTGATTTTAATTGCAGTTTTCATAATTTTAAAATATTTTGCAGCAAAATAAATAATTAGAGCCATTTAGGTCATTATTTTGAAGACGTTTCAAAACTTAATCAAAATTAAATATATAAAGCAAAAATTAATTAAAATATTTTAAATTAAAAATAAAATTGTTGGGCTATTTGGTCTTCAATTTGTAGAATTTGAATATTTCAGGGTTAGCCTATGTTGAAAATATTAATAATGATATTTTGGAACCAAAATTTTTTCAAATTTAATTTAATTAAAATTAAAACATTTTTGATTACAAATAGTATTCTTTAAAATTAGATCATTGTTTGGAAGAGCCTTGAACAAACTTAAGTTAAAATTTTTAAACCAAATTTAATGTACATTAAACTGACTTAGATTGAAACAATATTGTAAAGAAATAAATTAGTTGAGCTACACCAAAATTAACTTTTTTAATTCCAGATGCACATTAGAAGGATTTAGACGTTTTTAGCAAAATTGTATTAATTAAATTTACATTTGGAAGTGTTTCAAACTAATTACCTCAATTCAAAAAAAAAAAATTAAAAATTAATTTACATAAATTACAGCAAAATTAGAGCAAAATCTATTTTTTGGACTAATTAAGTCCTCATTTTCATAAGCCATAAACGTTTTTAGTTGATTCAAAACTAAAAATTTTGAAACTAAATTTAAGTTTGATGTAAGATAATTTGTTGGACTAAAAAAAAAAAAACTCTATTTTGAACATTTGTGAATAAACCAAAAATTGATATTTTGGTCTCAAATTTTGCCCAAATTTAATTTACATGATTAAGACATATTTGATTTAAAATGAATTTTTTTGATCAATTGGGTCTTTATTTTGAAGAACTATTAATACTTCTGGATAAACCAAAATTAAAAATTTTAAAAACAAATTTTTTCTCAATTCAATTTAGATAGATTAAGACATTTTTAAAGTAAAAATAATTTGTTGGACCAATTGGTCTTTTAATAAAAATTCTAAATTGAATATTTTAAGACCAATTATTCATTCACAATCACAAGAGACGGTTGTGATCCGACTTGGTAATTAACACTGACTTGTTATAATAATATGAAAGGAAAGATAATCTTATTATTGCTAATATTCATTAAAAAATTGCACTAAATATATTTTATATAAAATATAGATTTTGTGCAGAAAACCCATTTCAGTATAAAATTATCTCAAACATCAAAAATCTGCATAGAAATAACATTTATAACATCAAAATTCCGCAAAAAAACTCAATTCTGGCATAAAATTCAAACAAAAATCTATGAAACTTATCAAAATTATTGAATACAACTCATAATTTACGTTGAAAAACCTTAAAATTGCACAGAATAACAAAATAAAAAAAAAAATTAATTTATAGCAAAAAAAATTGCAAAAAAATGGCATTAAATTTAGTACAGAAAACCCATTTAAAGCATGAAATTTGCTTAAATAGTCTCAAAACTACACAGAATAAATTTATGACATAAAATTCAAACAGAAAACTTTTTTCAAGCATAAAATTCGTTCAAAAGTAACTCAAAATTGACAAAACAGACTCATTAAAGGTATAACATTTGCTTCAAATGCGCAGAAAACTCTTTTCTAGCATAAAATTCACTGAAAAATGACGTTTACCACATTAAATTTATTATAATTTGGGCAGAAAACAAATTTATAGCATAAGATTTGATTAAAAAATAACAAAAATCGCACAAGAAACATATTTCTATTATAAAATTGGCTGAAAAGGTACGTTTACTACCTAATTTTTTAAAAAAAGTAACACAAAAAGCTCAATTATAACATAAAATTTGTTTAGATAACATCACAATTTCATTTAAAAAACATTTACAACATAAAAATTGCTTTACACTTATTTCTAGAATAAAATTTGTTCAGTTAATATGCAAAATTTATCAAATTAGAATAAAAAAACTTATTTATAATGTAAAATTTGCTTAGAAAACCTAAATATTGCACAAAATAAACATATAAATAAAAAAAAAAATAGTAGCATCAAATTCCTGTTTACAACATGAAACTTATCATAGTTCATGCAGAAAACCCATTTATAGCACAAATATTGATTAAAAACCTCAAAATTATACAGAATAGACGTTTGCAACATCAAAATCGCTCTTAAATTGATCAAAACTAGCAAAAAAAACAATTATAGCTTAAAGTTTGCTTAGAAAATCTTAAAATTGCACATAAAATGTCTTAAAAATTATTTATAGAATAAAATTTGCTCACAAATCACGTGAAATTTATCAAAATTAAAACAGAAAACCCATTTATAGTGTATAATTTGCTTAGAAAACATAAAAATTATATCAAAATCGCTCAGAAACCACGTTTAGCACATTAAATTTATTATAATTCAATTAAAAAATAAATTTATAGCATAAGATTTGATTAATAAACCTCAAAATTATACAAAATAACCGTTTAACATCAAAATCACAAATAGTATCTATTTTTATATTTTCTCAAATTTGATTTAAATCATTACACAATACATAATAATATTGTAACATACCAAACATATTCCTATTCCATTAAAATCCAATGTGGAATCAATCACAGTATTGCATTAACACGCACTATTGACAAATTATTAAATAATTAATCTATATTAAGCAAGTAATTGGAAGAGAACGACGCGCACGCATGCAAAGCTCAGCCTCAACTGCCTTCTTTTACCTCTCCGCGCTCGGTACCTGCCACGGAATTCTTATCGCTCGAGTAAAAAAACCTTTTAACGTTCAATGCAAAATTTATTTTTATTGGAATCTTGTATTATTATTTATCTATTTACATGTTTGTAAACCAAGTAACTGCGTACTTAATAAGTATACATATATGAAATAGAAAACTGATCTAATAAATATTATAAAATGTTTCATGTAGGTATGTTAATTAATATTCTTAGATTAATAAATAATAAAACATTCTATGATTATTGACTAAACTAAAAAAAAAAATCATAAAATGTTCCCTAAATGATCTTAAACTAAATAAATTTTCTTAAAGTATCATAAAATATTGCTGAGATGTCAAAAATGTTCTCGAAATAGCATAAAATGTTCCATTATCACTAACATAATTAAAAAAAATCATAAAATTATGTTAATTAATGTTTTCAGGCTAATAAAATGTTTTTAAATTATCAAAAGATGTCGTTAAATTACCACAAACGTTAAAAACAAATCGTTTATTATCATTAGAAAAAAACTATATAAAATCTAGGTTATTATAGTGAGCATGTATTGTTGATTTATTAAAATTAATTGATTATTGATAAAAAATACAATCAATTATAATAGTCTAACAAATAAAACAATTAAACCAACATCAATGAACAAACAAACAATTTTAAATTTAAATATTTCATAAAATAATATTGAATGTAACACTAATTGGCTGATATAGCAAAAAAAAAGTTGGTTATAAAGAGATAAATAAATGTAATATTTTACAAATTATTTTATTTTACGATTACTCAGCTGGGAGATGGTATAAAAGGCAATTCTGCTTACTGCGGTGTTTTTGGGACGAAGCAAATAAGTTTCTGCGGGATATCTTGTTCGTTAAACGGGAGTTTTACGTTTCTGGAATGGTCATCTTATATAGTAAGTACCCACTTATATTCCAAATATTGTCCCCGGGCCCCTTATCTCTAACATATCTTACCTTTTCGACTGTTTAGAGATATCGTTTTCTATTATAATTCACACACTATGACAAGCGAATCGAATACACCCACTACTTGAAAGTGGATTTATTGTTATTAAAACAATTAAATCAATTTGTTTGCTTTGAAAATTGCTTTCGTGTATGGGAAATAATTTAACATGTGTGTTTGTATAGGCATATAGACATTTTATCTGTATTTGTTTATCATCTCGACAGTAGAGGGGTTGGAAAATTTTATGAAGCAGAAATATTGGTTGGATTCGCTCACAAGTAGATTTACATTGAGTTTGTTGACGCAACTTTCAACCTGACACATCCACTTACTACATGTAAGTTCAGGCAATGGAAAATGATGCAGTTATTAATTTCTGCATTACGTCCTAAACATACCTCACAAATCTTGTAAGTGAATATTAAACTTGCAGCAGCGCACAGAATTAAATTGTAATTAACATCACCATATTGCAATTTAAGAATGAAAAATGTCTATATATTATTCATTTTGCAACTGTCAGAAATAGGGGGTAAGTGACGCGATGTTATCGAAGCAAACATCATGTGTGTGTTAGAGGGTGGGTTTAAGGGGGTGGCTGTTACAGCCAGAGGGGAATTGGGAACTCTCTAGCAGCAAAGTTTAGAGAATAAATGATTCGATATCATAAATTGAGAGAGATACTTTGTTCGCCTCTCTGCATGTCAGATTGTTTTGTTCAGGATTACGTTTGCCTTTGACAATGTAAACAACGTGTCGATAAGTCGTTTGTCAACGGAATGTGACTGGCCCAACTGATATATACTTTTCTTTTTTTTTTATTATATTTTTATAAAAATATATTCAATCAATCCCTTTATGTAATATTAATTGATTTCAAAGACAAAAGAACCCGCATAATTATATATCTTGTTAGGATCTGCTTTGACGATCATAGATTTAATCTTTTTTTTATCTCCTTTCTCTGAAGAAGAGCTTGGGTGGCTAATGCCCAACCAACACCCACTAGCGCGAGTTTCAATGGAACCAATTAAATTGGCCCCGGTGTTTCGGGATTTGTATAAATCACTCCGGATTAGTAGCTGGATAAAATATGTGACTTATGTAGCAATATGTTCTCTCTTTTTTTTGTTGTTCGTTTTTAGTAACAGGAAATATTTAAGCTTGTTGACAAATTAAATCCAAATACGAAACTTTATCGGAGACAAATTACTTTAAATAGATTGGAATTTGTCAATTGATTCTATAAAGCTACAAAACAAATAAAACGGATTGTATTTACTTTGAATAAATTTTATTTTAATATTATGATTTTCATTAACACTGATTACTAAACAAACTTGATGCTAAGGCTAAAGTCATAATGAAATTTTATTTTATTTAAATTATTGCAAAACTTTTTATTAATCTAAGATCATAATTTGACACATAAAAATTTTATGTTTTTATTTAATTAAGTCAGTAATTACAAAATATGTTATGCTATTTCAAAAACAATTCATTATTTATTAATTTAAGAATATTAATTTTATATTTATTTGATCAGTTTTCAATTTAATTTATAATAAAATTGTTGACTTTACTTTACAAAAATATAAATAGATAAATGATAATAAAACATTCCAATAAAAATAAATTTTGCATTGAACGTTAAAAGGTTTTTTTTACTCGAGCGATAAGAATTCTGTGGCAGGTACCGAGCGCGGAGAGGTGAAAGAAGGCAGTTGAGGCTGAGCTTTGCATGCGTGCGCGTCGTTCTCTTTCAATTACTGGCTTAATTTGGATTAGTTAATTAATAATTTGTAAATAGTGCGTGTTAGTGCAATACTGTGATTGATTCCACATTGGATTTTAATGGAATAGGAATATGTTTGGTATGTTACAATATTATTATATATTGTGTAATGATTTAAAATTTGAGTTAATATAAAAATAGATACTATGTGTGATTTTGATGTTAAACGGTTATTTTGTATAATTTTGAGGTTTATTAATTAAATTTTATGCTAAAAATTTATTTTTTAATTGAATTATAATAAATGTATGTGCTAAACGTGGTTTCTGAGCTATTTTGATATAATTTTTATGTTTTCTAAGCAAATTATACAATATAAATGGGTTTTCTGTTTTAATTTTAATAATTTTCACGTGATTTGTGAGCGAATTTTATTTTATAAATAATTTTTAAGACATTTTATGTGCAATTTTAAGGTTTTCTAAGCAAACTTTATGCTATAATTGGGTATTTTTGTTAGTTTTAATCAATTTAAGAACGATTTTGTTGTTGCAAACGTCTATTTTGTATAATTTTGAGGTTTTTTATCAATTTTTGTTCTATAAATAGGTTTTCTGCATGAACTATGATAAGTTTCATGTTGTAAACAGCAATTTGATGCTACAAATATTTAGTTTTTTATTTAAAATGTTTATTTTGTGCAATATCTAAGTTTTTTAAGCAAATTTTACAATATAAATAAATTTTCTATTCTAATTTTGATAAATTTTACATGTTAACTGGCCGAATTTTATTCTAGAAATAAGTGTAAAGCGAATTTTATATTGTAAATGTTTTTTAAGTAATTGTGATGTTTTCTATACAAATTTTATGTTATAATAGAGCTTTTTGTGTTAATTTTGCAAAAAATCAGGTAGTAAACGTGACTTTTGAGTAATTTTATAATAGAAATGAGTTGCTTGTACGATTTTTGTTATTTTTTAATCAAATCCTATGCTATAAATTGGTTTTCTGCCCAAATTATAATAAATTTAATGTGGTAAACGTCATTTTTTATTAAATTTTATGCTAGAAAAGAGTTTTCTGCGCATTTGAAGCAAATGTTATACCTTAAGTAGGTATGTTTTGTCAATTTTGAGTTAATTTTGAACGAATTTTATGCTAGAAATAAGTTTTTTTATGTCATAAATTTATTCTGTGTAGTTTTGAGACTATTTAAGCAAATTGTATGCTTTAAATGGGTTTTCTGTACTAAATTTCATGTCATTTTTTAGCATTTTTTTTGCTATAAATGGTTTTTATGCTTGATTTTTATGTTATAAATGTCTTTTCTGGGCAATTTTAAGGTTTTTAACGTAAACTATGAGTTATATGCAATAATTTTGATAAGCTTCATAAGTAAACGTAGTTTTTGTTTGAATTTTATGCTAGAATTGAGTTTCTTTGCGGAATAATAAATATTAATTCTGTGCAATTTTTTGATGTTTGAGGTAATTTTATACTGAAAATGGGTTTTTTGCACAAAGTGTTTTAATCTAAATTTTACATAAAATATATTCAATGCAATTTTTTATTTAATATAAGCAATATTAACATTATCTTTTCTTCCATAATATTATGACGAGTCAGTGTTAATTACAAAGAGGTTGGATCACGACCGTCTTTTGTGATTGTGTATGAATAATTGGTCTTAAAATATTTAATTTTAGTCTATCTGAGAATGTTTGTGGGTTTTCCAAACAAAGACCAATTGGTCCAACAAATTATTTTTATTTTAAAAATGTCCTAATCCATCTAAATTAAATTGTGAAAAAAATTGTTCTTGAAATTTTCAATTTTGGTTTATCTACAAGTGTTAATAGTTTATCAAAATTAAAACCTAATTGGTCCAACAAATTTATTTTAAATTAAAAACGTTTTAAACCATGTAAATTGAATTTGGACAAAATTTGAGACCAAAATATCAATTTTTGGTTTATTCACAAATGTTTATGGCTCTTTAAAATAAAGACCAATTTGGTCCAACAAACTAATCTTACATCAAACTTTAAGCAACATAAATTTTATTTTAATTTTTAGTTTTGAATCAACTAAAAACGTTTATGGCTTATGAAAATAAAGGCTTAATTAGTCCAATAAATAAATTTTGCTCTAAATTTGCTGTAATTTATGTAAATGAGATTTCCAAAAAAAATTAGTTTAAGATAAAGTGTTTGAAGCACTTTCAAATGTAGATTTAATTGGTACAGTTTTGCTAAAAACGTTTCAATTCATCTAATGTGCATATTGAATTAAAAAAATAAATTTTGGTGTAGCCCAACTAATTTATTTCTTTACAATATTGTTTCAATCTAAGTAAGTTTAATGTACATTAAAGTTGGTTTTAAAATTTTTAACTTAAGTTTGTTTAAGGCTCTTCCAAACAAAGATCTAATTTCAAACAATATTATTTGTAATCAAAAATGTTTTAATTTTAATTAAATTAAATTTAAAAAAATTTTGGTTCCAAAATATCATTATTAATATTTTCAACATAAGCTAACCCAGAAATACTCAACGTTCTACAAAATGTAGACCAAATAGTCCAACAATTTTATTTTTAACTTAAAATATTTAAATTAATTTTACTTTATATATTTAACTTTGATTTAGTTTTGAAACGTCTTTAAAATAATGACCTTAATCATTTATTTTGCTGCAAAAATATTTTAAAATTATGAAAATTGCAATTGAAATCAAATTGTTTTCAAAATTGTCTACTTTAGTCTAGCTTTTAATGTTAGATGTTGATCAAAATGGGATCAAAGCTGCCCAACAAATTTATTTTTTAGCGAAAATGTTTCAAATCTAAGAAAATTTAATCTAAATCTTAAAACATTGGTTTCAAAATTTTTAACATATTTAAAATTTTACAAAATAAAAACCAAACTGCCCAACAATTTTATAATTAGTTTAAAATTATTCAATTAATTTTTGCTTTCTAAATACTGCAATTAGGTTTTGTTTAAAATTTTTAAAAATTTTCAAAATTGAAGTATTTAAATTATAGATTTTGCCACCAAAATGTTTTACAATTATAAAATTTCCAATTAGAATCAAATTGGTTCTAATTTTGTTTGTTTTGGTTCAGCTTTAAATGTTTAGTGTTGATCAAAATAGGATCAAAGCTACTAACAAATTATTGTTTTGATCAAAACAACTTTATGAAGCAATTGGTTTAAAATTTTGTTTTGTCCAAAAAACCTTAAACTATAATTTGTGGTTACAACATTTTTAAATTAGATTTAATCAAAAATATTTAATATGTTTTAACAAAATTACTTTTAATTTATGCAAATTAAACTTCATCTAGATCAAAATTGGTTTCTAAATTTGTTTAAAATTAGTGCAACAATTTAATTTTCAACCAAAAATGTTCTAATTTTGATTCAATTTGAATGGCTTTTCAAAATAAATTCAGGAAATTTATTTTTATGCCATCTAACCTTCATGGATATAAAACACTTAAAGTTGATTTCAAATTGTATGTACATGGTTCTTCAAAATTATGATGGAATTTAATTATTGAAGATATTTTTGAGATAAAACTATTTTTTGAGGAAACAAAATTTGGTATAAAAATTCCAAATATTTTAATGTATTAAGTTGTAAATTAGCTACTTTTTGCGGACACCAAAATTGGTTCCAAAATATTTAATTTTGTTTGGACCTTAAGGTACAATATAATTTAAATTTAAAAAAATTATTGCAATTTGTTTGTTTGGTTTTAAAATTTATAGTTTTGGTTTGATTTCTAAAGTTTAAGACTGTTTCAAATGAAGACCAATTAGTAATTTCTAAAATATTGTAATGCAATCCATTTTAATTTTAGTAAAATACAAATTGGTTTCAAAATTATTTAATTTGGTTTGGCTTTTCATGCACATGGCTCTTCAAAATAAAGTCCAAATAATGTTTTTGAAATAATTTTAGTACGAAAAGGTTGCTATTCATTTATTCTATAAAGATGTTAAAATTGGTTACAGTATTTCTAATTTTGGTTTGGCCATATAATAATAAAAATAGTAATAAGTCCTTAAATTGGATCAGACTGGCCCACTTACCCTCCCAAATGTTAGTCACCAATAGGTTAAATTACAATAGTCTTTTGTGATTAAGTGTCTTCTGATATTTAAAGAGAGGTCCAAATTAAAACTTCTTGATAAGAAACGTTTGGGTGGGTGGGTGGGATACTCCATTTTATCATAACAAATCAGTAGTTATCATATTATAAATTTGATTAATAAATGGATTTTATGACAAATTTTCTTAAAATATGAGGTAATCATATAATTTGTACTTTTCTTATTAAATTTATGACAAAAACATAATTAAATATTCAGTTTTTTGAACAATTGTTGGTAAATTTGTACACATTTTTAATAGTTTCATAAAAGAATTAATTGTTTTATTGTATTTTTTGTGCTTTAGGGACGATTTTTGATAAATCTTGTTTGATAAAAATTATTTTTTGTAGTAAATGAGTATTTTTGATGATTTTTTTTACGAAAATAAATAATTTATGCAATTTTTAATTAAATTCATATCAAAAGTAAAATTTTTACGCAAAAATATTTAGTGCAATTTTTAAATTTGTTGGTGGCAAAATAAGTCTTAAAATAAAACGCTATTTCTTTTTAATTTTGATAAATTTTATAAGGAAAATAGATATTATGCGCTTTTTTTAATAAAATTAATAATAAAAATTAGATTTTTACAAAAAAAATTAATCAATTATTACTTTTTATAATCGATTTTTGGAGAATTTCTTGTATTTAATGAGATTTTTAAGAGTTTTTAATAACTTTATGAAAGAAATTATTATTTTGTGCATTTTTTAAATTAAATTATTTAAAATTTTTGTGTTTTTTAGACAATTTTATTTACTTATGCCAAAATAGGTTTTTTCTGTTACATTATAAGATAAATTTTATTAACAAATATTTTTTCTTGGCGGTTTTTTTTAATAAATGGATTTTCTGAGGGGTTTTTGGTCATTTTTTTGTAGTAATTGGGAATTTTGCACAATTTTTGGATTGGATTGCAAAAAATAATATTTTTTCTGTATTTTTAACTAAATTCAAGACAATATATAATTTTTATGCAAAAATATAATGAACTATTGGGTTTTCTAAGCAAATTTTGTGTAATAAATTAGATCTTCAACGCATTTTTGAAAAAAAAATGTGAGAGAAGTTACTGTTTTGTTAAATTCTATAAAAAAAACAATTTTTGTGTTTTTTAGTGGTTTTTGATCAATTATTAACAATAAAAATGTTTGTTTTGTAAATTCTTTATCAATTTGATCTAAAAATAAATTTTTAGTGCAGTTTTTTAATTAATTCACCCCAAAATAGAATTCTTGTGTATGTTGTATGATAAATTGGATCAATAAATAAGTTTTCTAAACGTGTTCTTAAAATAATTTACTTTTTCTGCGCAATACTGATAAATTTCATAAAGAAAATAAATATTTTGCGCATTTTTAAATTAAATTCTTAATAAAAGGTGAATGCAAACATTTAATTAATTTCGTTTGCTGCGCGATTTTTGGAGAATTTTGGGTAAATGAAATTCTTGTTCATGCTGAATTTGATCAATAAATGAATTTTTTTGATCGATTATTTGTAAATTTCTTGAAATAAACGGTTTTATACGAATAATTTTGATTAATTTTATGAAAATAATCAATATTTACTACAATTTTTCAATTACATCGTCCAAAAATAGGATTTTTATGATGATTTTTATCAATAAATAATTTTTTGAGCGATTTTTGGTGAGTTTCTTGTTTTTTTATGAAAAAAAATGTTTGTATGTGCATTTTTTAATAAAATTCATGCCAAAAGTAGGATTTTTGCGCAAAATTTTAATCAATTATTGGGTTTATTAAACAATTTTTGGTAAATTTTGTGTAATAAATGGAATTTTTGTGCATTTTTAATAAAATTATGATAAAAATTAATATTTTTGGTTTATTTTAAATTAAATTTTTAACCGTTTTGTGTTTTCTGTGCGATTTTTGATCAATTTTATAAGGAAATTAAATATTTAGTGCAATTTTTCAATTAGTTCAAGCTAAATTAAAATTTTTGTTTGATATTGTATGGGAAATTTGATCAGTAAATGGGTTTTTTGAGCAATTTTAAGTAAATGTTTTAAATTCAACAAATTTTGTCACGAAATTTTGATGAATTTTATTTTAATTAAATATAAATTAGAATAGCACACCCACCCACCCAAGTCTATGTCATCAAGAAATTTGTATCGCCATTGCTTCTTCCGACATAGAGATCTATAATGTTTGCAGAGAAAAGAAACTTCTAATTTCTTTGTAACATACACTTGAGCGGATAGGCATTTCAGTTTAAACTATTTGATAGTAAAATAAGCAACTGAAAGTGTTACATTTTCATCCACATATGTGTTGGTCATTAAAAGGTTGGACACCACCATCTCTTATTCTGACTTAGAAATTTATAATCTCTTAGTAACAAACTTTTAGCTAAAAGGATGGGTATTCCAGTTTAAACTATTTAAAAATAAAATTGTTAGTAGCAAATTATCAATCGTTTTTAAGATGTTAGTTTAGTTGCGGTCAATAATTTTTGTGAAAGTGTTCTCAAGCTGCCAATCTAATACTACTTTTTCTAACATAATTGACAGGTTTAGAAAAATTTGGCTGTATTCACAATTTTATGGGTAATAGTACGTCTAAACAATTTATTTTAATAATAAAATAAAACACTGTCTACGTTTTTTACCACAAATATTTTATTGATATAAATCTATATTACTAAAGAATATATATTAATATTAACAAAAGTTCACGACTCGAGTTTCGACTTTTGAAGGCCATTATCAAGTGAAAACAAACTAACAAAGAAATACATTTATACAGAAAAATTATTATAAAAATTGAAGTGAGGGAAAAATAAATCGTATTACTAGTGGTCTAGAGAGATTTGAAAAGAGGTGATTTATATTGT
The DNA here is from genome assembly GCA_963932245.1 of Tachinus rufipes. Taxonomy (NCBI): domain Eukaryota; kingdom Metazoa; phylum Arthropoda; class Insecta; order Coleoptera; family Staphylinidae; genus Tachinus; species Tachinus rufipes. The sequence goes on along the minus strand of OZ010743.1, from coordinate 1,222,766 downwards.
GGTAAGTCCTTTTGCTCATTGAGAAGATTAACAAGAGGATTACATTGTTTTATGTGAATTTCGGCGGCTTCTAACAGATTAAGCTTAGTGCCTTTTGTACAGGTATGTAATATTTTGATTTGATTAATTTCAGGAAAAGTGTGATTCGAATTTATAATATGATTTGCAAATGAGCTTGTGTCATGATTAAGTCTAAACGCTTTAAAATGTTCTGTATATCGTGTTTCAAAACTTCTGCCAGTCTGCCCAACATAAACACTATTGCATTCGGAACATGAAATTTCATAAACACCCGATTTCCTTAAGGGATTAATTTTATCTTTAGCATTAAATAATATATTTGATAATTTACAACTTGGTCTAAAAGCAATTTGTTGATTTTGTTTTCGAAGGATGTGCGCTATGTTCTCTGTGGTTTTTCCAAAATAAGTTAATGTTGTAAATGACTCTTTGTTTAAATTTGAAACTTTTGGATAAATGTGAGAAATTGTATTTTGATACAATTTATTATTAATTAAATTTTGAATAATATTGACTGGAAAACCATTCATATTTCCTATAGATATAATTTTATTTAGTTCTAAATTACGATAATGATTTGATAATGGAATTGAAACTGCTCTTTGTGCCATAGAATGATAAGCTGCTAGCTTATGTGACATGGGATGATTGGATTTAAAAGGAATTGTAGTATTGACGCTGGTTGGTTTTCTAAATATATTGAATTCAATTTTACTATTCTTGTGAATTAAGGTTAAGTCTAAGAAATTAATTTGATTATTTTGCTCTGTTTCTATTGTAAATTTAATTTTAGGATGAATGTCATTAATTTTATTTAAGAATTGATCAAGTTGACGTGATGTTCCGCTAAAACATGCAATTATATCGTCCACGTATCGATACCAGAATGATATATGTTTTTTGGTAAAGTCTAAATTAAATATTTTATCTTCGACAATTGACATGAATAAATCTGCTAGCAAAGGGCTTAGCGGAGAACCCATTGCTAGGCCAGTAGATTGCTGATAAAATTGATTGTTAAATTGAAAATAATTTTGTGCTAAACAAGTTTTAAATGCATTATAAAGTTCTGAATGAGTAATAGGGTCTTTAACTGATTTATCTAATATATGCTGAATAATTTCAAGACATTCATCTGTTGGAATATTAGAAAACATACTTGTGACGTCAAAGGATACTAGTTTAGAATTCTTTGGAGTGGTTACTGATTTTAAGTGTTGGGATAGGAGAAGTGAGTTTTTTACAGCGTATTTTGAAGTAAAATTTGTATACTTTTTAAATAGAGTATTTAATTTAATTGCTAAAGTTCGCGAAGGACTATTAATATATGAAACTACAGGTCTAATAGGAAGATCTGATTTATGAGTCTTTATTAAGCCGTAAAGTCTTGGCGCCTGAGGATTCATATTTTTGATTTGATATTTATCTGCTTTTGAAAAAATAACATGAGTGTTATCTAAAAGTTCTTTAATTTTTGATTGAAAGGCCGTTGTTGGGTCTTTCTTTAATAGACTTAAATTTTCGGTTGTAATAAAAGCATGTACTTTGTTATTATATTGGCTATTTTTTAAAATGACTATTGAATTAGATTTATCTGCTATTGTGACAGTTAGTTCATCACTTAAAATTTTTTTTCCAGTCAATATTATTCAAAATTTAATTAATAATAAATTGTATCAAAATACAATTTCTCACATTTATCCAAAAGTTTCAAATTTAAACAAAGAGTCATTTACAACATTAACTTATTTTGGAAAAACCACAGAGAACATAGCGCACATCCTTCGAAAACAAAATCAACAAATTGCTTTTAGACCAAGTTGTAAATTATCAAATATATTATTTAATGCTAAAGATAAAATTAATCCCTTAAGGAAATCGGGTGTTTATGAAATTTCATGTTCCGAATGCAATAGTGTTTATGTTGGGCAGACTGGCAGAAGTTTTGAAACACGATATACAGAACATTTTAAAGCGTTTAGACTTAATCATGACACAAGCTCATTTGCAAATCATATTATAAATTCGAATCACACTTTTCCTGAAATTAATCAAATCAAAATATTACATACCTGTACAAAAGGCACTAAGCTTAATCTGTTAGAAGCCGCCGAAATTCACATAAAACAATGTAATCCTCTTGTTAATCTTCTCAATGAGCAAAAGGACTTACCACAATATAAATCACCTCTTTTCAAATCTCTCTAGACCACTAGTAATACGATTTATTTTTCCCTCACTTCAATTTTTATAATAATTTTTCTGTATAAATGTATTTCTTTGTTAGTTTGTTTTCACTTGATAATGGCCTTCAAAAGTCGAAACTCGAGTCGTGAACTTTTGTTAATATTAATATATATTCTTTAGTAATATAGATTTATATCAATAAAATATTTGTGGTAAAAAACGTAGACAGTGTTTTATTTTATTATTATTATGGATTACCACGTAGTAAAGGTCTCAACCATCCTTTATAATTTATTTTAACTTTATTTGGCTTTATAATAAAATAAATTCAATTTATTATTAAAATAAATTTCAATATATTATTAGAAACTTCTAGAACAATTCGATAAATGTATAAATAGCCAATTTATCAGTTTCGTTTGTAAATCTTTAAATAGATAAGAAACAAATATTCCACTCGCATTTTATGCATAAACAGTTTTTTTTTTACCAAACGGCTTATCTCCAATGTGTTTTCGTGCGCAAGGCGATAGTGCTTAGTCACGCTCTTCTTACATACAGTACCATAAGTCATCTGCATTGCTCAATCTTGTGCAATTAAAACAAAAATAGAAATGAGTGTAGTGATTGGAATATATGGATGAAAGTATGGGATAGGAAGAATGAGCTTTTTAAGGTCAGAAAATGTAATTTTAATGGGAATATTAATAAAAATTAATTGAAAATTATTCATTTTTGTATCTTAATAAAAATTACTAAAAAATTAACTTAATTTATTATAAAATATGTTGCATATTCTACAGCTTTTGAACGTTTGCTAGCTATATTCTCTAGAAACAATTTCAGGAAAAATAAACTTGAAAGTAATTTTTTATTTTATTAACAAAATTGTTGATTTTAAGACCAACGGCCAAATGTTGATTTTAAGCCTAATTATTAGGTTTCAGACCAGATTTTCAAATTTGTACAATGTATTGTTGATTCTAACCGGATTTTTGTAAATGTTTAACTCGATTTAATTTAATTAATTATTTATTTATAGTTTTATGCTCGATTAATGATTTCTAAGCCGAATTCATTCATTTTAAACCAGATTTATTGATTTTTAAGCAAATTTTGTTAATTTCAAGTAAAGTTTGCTAAATTTTAGTCCGGGTTTGATTATTTTTGTGGTTTTTAAAATAAATCTTTATTTTAAGGCCGCATTTATTCATTTTAAGGCCAGATTTATTAGTTTTGTAGCCAAATTTATTAATTTTAAGGCCGGATTTGTTGATTTTAGGTTTGTTTTGTTTATTTGATGTGGTTTGTAGGTTTTTAAATCAAATTTGTTTGTTTTTAAATTGGGTTTACAGGTTTTAAATCGGATTTTTGAATTTATACATTGGATTAATTATGTTTAAACCAGATTTGATTATATTAAACCAAATTTGATTGTTTCCAAACCAATTATTTCAATAAAGTTTTTTAAATTTTAAATTCAATTTGTATTATTGTAATTTTTAAATTAAAATTTGCTTTACAAACAATATCTATTGATTTTGGATTTGTTTTAATTTTATGTTTTTTGATTTTGTAGGTTTTCAAGCTATATTGTTAGTTTCAAATAAAGTTTAAAAAAATGTTGACTTAAATTGATGGTTTTTAGGCCAAACTTGTTGGTTTTAAGACCGGATTTGTATATTTTGATGCAAAATCTGTTGATTATAGATTTATCTTTATTTTGTTTGTGGTTTTTTGATTTTTTTAGCTAAATTGTTGTAAAAACTTTGTTTGTTGTTTTCGAAGCAAATAAGTTAGTTTTTTGTTCTATTTTTATTAAATTTTATATTTTAATAAATGTCAATTCTGTGCAGTTTTCAGGTTTTTGAAACTAATTTTATACTATAAATGTGTTTTCTGCCCAAACTTGATCTTGAATTTAAATTTCTGTGCAATTTTAATGCTATAAATGTATTTTTTTGTGTAGCTTTTCTCTATTTAAGCAAAAAAATTTTAAAAATCATGTGGCAAACGTAATTTTTGAGCGAATTTTTTAACCAATATTAGTTTTATAGGCAAAATTTGTGTTTTAAATGTTTATTCTGTGTAATTTAATAAATGTTTTTTTTGTGCCTTTTTTAAGCAAATTTTATACTACATACAAATGAGTTATTACGCTATTTTTTTGTGCATTTTATGCTAAAATTGATATTTTCAGTTTCTACGTTTTTGAAGCAAATTTTTCGCTACAAATAGGTTTTCTGAGCGAATTTATAGTATTCTGCAATTTCAAACTAGAAATGAGTTTTCTCGGCAATTTTCATATTTTCTGTACAATTCTAAAAGCAATTTTTTAATCAATTTTGATTGCAAATTGGTTTCTGCGCAAATTTTGTTAAATATCACGTGATTTTGAGCAAATATTATAAGAAAAACATGTTTTCTGGACGAAATAGTTGTTTTAAATGAGGCATTTCAAGCAAATTTTAAAATGTTTTTTTTTTGTGCAAAATTTTTCACTGCAAATGTGCTAAATTTGATCAATTACATGTAATAATTGTATGCATTTTATTGTATAAATGAGTTTTTAGCGCAATTTTGATGTCAAATGTCTTTTTTGATCAGTTTTATATGATGGATGCGAGTTTTATGCTACAATTTATTGTCTACGCTTTTTTTATATTGTACATGATATAAGCATTGAGTTTTTATAAAAAAATTCATACAATAGGTACTCATATAGTACTACTATTTGTACAAATATTATTAATTTTTTAGAATTATTGTAAATGAATGCTTATGTTTATTGCCATAAATTAATACACAAACATTGAATGTTTATAAAATTTGGCATACATTAGGTACTTCTATAGTACTTTAAAATCTATAAAAAGTATTGGTTTTGATACGGTCATATTTTTGTCCAGATTTGTAAAAAAAATCTAGAAATTTTGTAAATGAATGCTTATGATTATTGCCATAATTTATTATGCAAACATTGAATGTTTATAAAATTTGGCATACATTTAGTATTTATATAGTACTATAAAATGTATAATATTTATTTGTTTTAATACGCAAAATTTTTCTTCAAATTTGTTTATTTGTAACAGTTTTTCTAGAAATATTTTAATTGAAGTTTGTTGCTATAATTTAATACACAAATATTGAATGTTTATGAAATTTGGCATAAATTAGGTACTCATATAGTACTATTATTTGTAGAAATATTATTAAATTTAATTTGTTTAATTTTTGTGCAGATTTGTTTGTTTGTAACAATTTTTCTAAAAAATTTAGAATTTAACGCTTATGAATAATGCCAAAATTTAATACGCAAACTTTGGATGTTTATAAAATTTGGCATACATCAAGTAGTCATATAGTACTATTATTTGTACAAATTATATTAGTTTTAATACGCTTAATTTTTCTGCAGATTAGTTTATTTGTAATAATTTTTCTAGAAATGTTGTAAATGCATTATTGCCATAATTTAATACACAAACATTGAATGTTTTTAAAATTTGGCATACATTAAGTACTCATTTAGTACTATTATTTGTATAAAAATTATCAGTTTTAATACGCTCAATTTTTCTGCAGATTAATTTATCTGTAACAATTTTTCTAGAAATTTTGTAAATGAATGCTTATGTTTATTGCCATAATTTAATTCACAAACAATGAAGGTTTTTAAAATTTGGCATACTATAAGTACTCATATAGTACTATTATTTGTACAATTATTGTCAGTTTTAATACGCTGAATTTTTTTGCAGATTAGTTTGTTTGTAACAGTTTTTTCTAAATTGTTTTCGAAATTAACGTTTATGGATAGTGCTTTAATTTATGACACAAGCATTGAATGTTTATAACATTTGGCAAACATTAGGTACTTACAAATTACTAATAATTGTATAAAAATTTAATACGCTTAACATTCTTGCAAATAAGTTTATTTGTAACAGTTTTTCTAGAAATTTTGAGAATGAATTTTTATGTTTATTGTTATAATTTTATACACAAGTATTGAATGTTTATAAAAATTGGCATACATTAAGTACTTATATAGTACTATAAATTGTATAAAAATTATTTATTTTAATATGCTCAATTTTCCTACAGATTAGTTTATTTTTAACAATCTTTTTAGAAATTTTATAAATGAAGCATTATAATAATAAAATAAAACACTGTCTACGTTTTTTACCACAAATACGTAGACAGTGTTTTATTTTATTATTATTATGGATTACCACGTAGTAAAGGTCTCAACCATCCTTTATATTGAAGCATTATGTTTATTGCCATAATTTAATTGACAAACATTGAATGATTATAAAATTTGGCATTCATTAGGTACTTATATAGTACTATAATTTGTACAAATATCATTAGTTTGATTACGCTCAATTTTTCTGCAGATTAGTTTATTAGTAACATTTTTTCTAAAAATGTTATAAATTAAAGCTTACAGATATTGTCATAATTTATGACAAAAACATTGAATGTTTATAAAATTAGGCATACAATCAGTACTTATATAGTACTATAAATTGTATAAAAATTATTGATTTTAATACGCTAAATTTTTCTGTAGATTAGCTTGTTTAAAACAATTTTTCCAGAAATGTTGTAAATAAATGCTTATGTTTGTTGCCATAATTTAATACACAAACATTGAATGATTATAAAATTTGGCATACATTAACTACTCATATAATACTATTATTTGAGTAAATGTTATTAGTTTTTATTCGCTTAATATTTTTGCAGAATGGTTTGTTTGAATTTTTTTTTTTTTAAACATAATTTATTATCATTATTTATGACACAATCATTGAATGTTTAAAAGAATTGGCATACATTAGGTACTTATATAGTACTATTAAATGTACAAATAATATTAAATTTAATTTGCTAAATTTTTCTGCAGATTTGTTTGTTTGTAACAATTAAAAAAAAAATTATAATTTAAAGCTTATGGATATTGTCATAATTTACTATGCAAACATTAAATATTTACTAAAATTGGCATACATTAGGTACTTACATAGTACTATTATTTGTACAAATATTATTAGTTTTATTTTGCAATTTTGTTTGCAGATTAATTAGTTTGTAACAATTTTTCAAATTTTTTTAAATTAACACTTATTTATATTGTCATAATTTATGACACAAGCATTGAATGTTTATAAAATTTGGCATACATTAGGTACTTACAGAGTACTAATTATTGTACAAATATTATTAATTTTAATAAGCTCATTTTTTCTGCAGCTTAGCTTGTTTTCTCAAAATTTGTTATAAATTAACGCTTATATATATTGCCATAATTTAAGACACATGCATTGAATATTTATAAAACTTGGCATACATCAGATACTTATAGTGTGCTATAAATTGTATTAAAATTATTGGTTTTAATATGCTTAATTTTTATGTAGATTAGTTTCATTTGTAAAAATTTTTCTAGAAACGTTGTAAATGAATGGTTATGTTTATTGTCATAATTTAATATACAAAAATTGAATGTTTACAAAATTTGGCATACATTAGGTACTCATATAGTACTATTTATTGTACATGTTTTATAAGATTCGTACGCTAAAATTTTCTACAGATTAACATTTTTTCTAAAAATTGTATATTGCCATAATTTATGACACAAGCATTGAATGTTTATAAAATTTGGCACACATTAGGTACTTGTATAGTATTATAATTTGTGTAAAAATTATTGATTTTCATACGTTCAAATTTTCTCCAGATTTGTTTGTTTGTAACAGTATTTCAAAAAAATATATAAATTTTGACGCTTATGGATATTGTCATAATTTATGACACAAGCATTTAATGTTTATAAAAATAGGCATACATTAGGTACTTATGTAGTACTATAAATTGTATAAAAAAATATTGGTTTTAATGCGCTTAATTTTCCTGCAGATTAGTTTATTCGTAAAAAATTTTCTAGAAATTTTTGAAAATGAACGTTTTGGTACTTATTTGGTACTCATTTAGTACCATGCAACATGTAAACTTTAAAAAATTTGCTTTAAACTGTTAAAAATTTATCTAAATTTTGAAAAATGTTTTGAGTAAAATGGTATCAAATTTTTTTTAATTTTTTACAAAATGTTTTATATTGTGATTAAATGTTGCTAAAGTGTGACTTATTTATTATTGTATAATCAAGAAAATTTGATATGTTAGGTTACTTTCAGCAATCATTCTAGGCTTCTGTGATTGTTAAATTAAAATTGAATCAATTATTTAATTATTTTTTAATTTTAAAATTGCTTACACACAAATAAAGTTGTTCTCATTTAAGGCAAATTTATTGCATATTATTTTGATTATCTGCATAGATCGAACAGTTCTATAACTTTCTCGAGCCGAAGTAAAACATTAATTTTATTACTAATATTTTTAATCAAAGTTTTCTTAATTATTGAAAAATTCCAGTCTGAATATCATTAAATTTAGTACTAAAATCTCACAATAAAAATAAATTATGATTGTATACCCGGCGCATTCACCATTTATGCTTTCTCCACTGTTTGCACAAATCATGCCGTTAATGCGGATTGCGGAATCACCACTGATTTGCGAGGAAGCCTTAATGAGGAATAATCTCAAACGACATTTGCACGGATCCCCTAAAACCGCTAATCATTTCCGCTGCACATATGACGCCGGTACCGTGGTAGTAATTTGGTTTTCAGAATGATGACATATACCACTATCTACTAATTGGTGAGCAACATATAAATATTATTTTAGTATACTAACTGAAATGGATGTTGAAATGTTCAATTTAATATTCAATGGACGTCGCGGCGCCATCACTTAATTGCATTTTACAAATCTAATTGATTCATTATATTAACTATCTGAACAGACATTAAATAGTCCTAAATCTTTTATAAACTAATTATTTCATTATAGAAAATTTTATTCTCATTTTTTTTTTAATTCCATTCCATTGTTGGGGTTTTGTCCTCGTATAATAGAGCGTCAATCAATAAAGTGTTAGACCTCTTAAAATGATTCCCGAATTTACATTTAAATTATAGTCGGGCGCGCTGTTAGCATCCGCCATCCACCCATCCCGCAACACCCCTACTGTTATATCTAAAGAAAGGAAGGGAATGAAACACTTAATCAGGCCCGAAGCTTTCCCAATCAAGAGAGTGTAGGTTTTTGATGAAGAATCTCCGAAACTGAATTACGTAACAGAAATTGCTTGCTTATGTTGTGTGCTTTCCTTCCTTTTCGTCCATAAAGGTGCCAGAATGAAACTCCACACAATCAGAATGCAACTTTTGTCTATTACGACATTAAGACTTTTTTCTCTTTGTTCTCCTCGTTATTTTCACATTGCCGCTGAGCGCGGAATAGGGAAACAAGCAGCGACTTTATTTTCCATTGAGAATGCTTACAACAAATAAAAAAGACATCAATGTGCTTTGTTGGAAATGCAAAATCAACAATCAAATTGATTGAGTTTGTAATAGCAACCAATATTTACATTAAAGATAAAAATTGATATTAATTAGCCCATAACATAATGTTAATTAGGCAAACAATGTAATATAAATTTACCTAGCCACATAATTATTAAAGAAAACTCTCGCAAGCACAATGGACCTAGAAAGTTACTACTTTAGTAGCAGCAGCAGTAGCAAGCACTACCCCCTTCCAACTTTTATTATAGTAATTTGGCCTCGAAAAGGGAAGACGGCGACGTAAACGTTAATATATTTTATGATTATCTCTCCGACCGTTTATTGGGCCATCTTGATTGCATATTTATTGCAAATTCGTCCTTACTAACTATATCGTTCGCATTGAAAAGTAAATAAATTTTATTTTGGTAGCGGATTAACTAATGGATCGTAGGGATTATATTGGAAGACGTTAGTTATTTAATACGACTATTAAAAAGGGGATAGGGATTATTCTGAAAGGGCGTTTATTACGCTTGGAAAATTATTTGAATAGAAGGAAGGTGGATGATATTTAGAAAGCATTAGATTATGTTACTTTAGGCAATTTTCTATTGGAACATTTTAGAATTATTACAAAGTTTGCTATTAAATAAGGAAGTTTAACAAATTATTATTAATTATATTTTAATAATTTAACCAATTAACACTCTGACGGAGCAATTTCAGTACTCAATCAACTATCAAACAACTGATGTTAATATTATGCTAAGTAATTTAACAATAAAAGTTAGCAAAACACATTATACGGAAGGAAAACTACATTTCCTTCTTTGTTTATAATATAAATACATTCAGACCGAAGAATAATTTAATGTTTTGCGTCAAACTCTAATAAGATTTCGACTCGACGCTACTATACGCTTCGAGTATATTAGTGAGGGATGTTTTGTCCATAGAACAAATACATAAATTCACTTTTCTAATTTAGAACGGCATTCTGTATGAATGGGAACCGAATCGGGTAATTTCCGAATGATAACATCTGTCATAGAAGCATTTCTCTTGTTTTGAGGGAAACTCGTTTTTCTTTATATTGATAGAACCGTTACGTCCAGACAAAAGGTTAACGATATAAAATCAATTTATATTAGAAAGAAATACCAATTATAAAAGCAGTTATTGTTGCCAGTAATAACAAAGCCGTTACTGAAGTTATTTCAATATCAATCAAAAAGCGAAATGAAAATTTGTTGAATATTTTACACTTAAAATCCGTATGCATTATATTACCACTTTGAAGTTTTGAGTTATTTTAAACTTAGTTAATGTTTCGTTTAGTTAAAGTGGATGCATCAAAGTAGAGACTTAAATTGATTAAATGCATCATAAGATTGTAGTACAAAAAATTGTATAATAAAAATATCTCTCTCACTCACCGCAAACAATAATCTGCGAGACAGGCTAACAAGTTCTGGGGCGCTCGTAAATCGTTCTCCAAAGGAATTATGATTGTATCACCCCTGTCTATAAATCAGGGGTTATGTTAATGTCCGATCATGCGCACTAAATAACGAGTGTGGCTGTGACGGCCGGCTAAATCATCGCACACCACCACCCCCGGGATTTATTCCCTCTTCACACAAACCACCCACTACCACTACCAGAACCTACCCCTCTTTACACAGAGCTCAACTCTAAATCTTAACAGGACTCGACCTCCAAACAACTTGGGGGTATTATATACACGTTGTATCAAGTATTAGACGCCGCGGTCTGTTTAATTAAATGTACATTAAGTTGTAGCCAGACAGTGGCGGAGATGTTAATTATTACTTGGAAGGAATCCAAATTTATTATTCATTTTGTTAAATTATAAATCTGCTTGTTTCTAATTAAATTGTGAAAATTAAAATGATAATATAATTTAAAATTATAATTATTACAATAAATTTTTATAACAAAACTAAAAAAAAAAGATTTTTTTAATATTTAAATTTTAATTTAAAAAAATCTGTCAAACAAATTTATAAATTTGATAAAATTGTTGTATAATAGTTATATAATTTACCGTGAACTGCTAAGTAGAACTGTTCTTAAATTAATAATAATATTTTTACAGTTTTGTTAACTGATCAAACTTTTACAATTTTAAAACTTTTTGTTACCGCAAATTGTTGTAAATTAGTACTAACATACTTAAGTACTATTATAACCAACTTTAAAAAATCTATAAAATAAATCTATACGTTCAAATTGACATAACCTCAATTTAATTAAGAAGACATATCTAAATTCAGAAACTTAATACTTAACTCAAAAATGGCACATTAAAATTTGAGATAATTTAATATTATAATGCTTGAATCTTATTAGTGCCAACTGTAAAATATTTATAAAAATCAATTAGATCAATTTGACATAACCTCACTTTAATTATTAAGACATCCTACATTTGAAAACTTAAGACTCAACTTAAAACCCCATAACTCAAAAATGGTACTTTAAAATTGTATGTAAATTTGTACCAACATACCTAAGTAACATTAGTACGAACTGTCAAAATAATATAAAAATCCGTCTGCTTAATATTACATTACCTCACTTTTTTTTAAGAAGATACACCTAAATATAAAACATAATATCTAACTCAAATCCGTATAACTAAAAATTGGCACATTAAAATTTTACTTAATTTGGTACTAATATAGTTGAATACCATTAGTATAAACCGTAAAATATTTATAAAAATCCATACGATCAATTTGACATAACCTCACTTTAATTATTAAGGCATCCTACATCTAAAAACGTAAAACACAACTTAAAACCGGATAACTCAAAAATGTTATTTTAAAATTGTATGTAAGTTTGTATAAATATACCTTAGTACCATGAGTATGAACTGTCAAAAAATTATAAAAATCCGTAGGCTTAATTTGTGATAATCTCACCTTAATTAATGAGATATCTTAAATCTAAAAACCTAAGACACAACTCAAAACCGCATAATTCAAAAATGGTACTTTAAATTTGTATGTGAATTTGTACTAATTTACCTTAGTATCATAAGTATGAACTGCCAAAAAATTATAAAAATCTGTAGGCTCAATTTGTCATAACCTTACTTTAATTAATGAGATATCCGAAATATAAAATCTTAAGACACAACTCAAAACCGCATAACTCCAAAATGGTGTTTTAAAATTGTATGTAAATTTGTACCAATAAACCTTAGCACCATAAGTATAAACTGTCAAAATATTATAAAAATCCGTAGGCTCAATTTGATATAACTTTACTTTAACTAAAGAGACATCCTACATTTAAAAACCTAAAACACAACTCAAAACAGCATAACTCAAAAATGGTACTTTAAATTTGTATGTAAATTTGTACCAATGTACCTTAGTACCATAAGCATAAACTGTCAAAAAAATATGAAATTATGTAGACTTAATTTGATATAACTCTTCTTTAACTAATGAGACATTCTGTATCTAAAAACCTGAAGCACAACTCAAAACCGCATAACTCAAAAATGGTACTTTAAAATTTTATGTAAATTTGTACCAATATACATCAGTACCATAAGTATGAATTGTCAAAAAATTATGAAAATCTGTAGGCTCAATTTGTTATAACCTTACTTTAATTAATGAGATATCCTAAATCTAAAAACTTAAGACACAACTTAAAACCGCAAAACTCAAAAATGGTACTTTAAAATTGGATGTGAATTTGTACCAATATACTTCAGTACTATAAGCATGCACTGTTAAATGATGAAAATCCGTAGGTTCAATTTGATATAACTCTACTTTAACTAATGAGACCACCTACATCTAAAAACCTGAAACACAACTCAAAATTGCTTAACTCAAAAATGTTATTATAAATTTGTATGTAAATTTGTATCAACATACCTTAGTACCATAAGTATAAACTGTCAAAAATATATGAAAATCCGTAAGCTTAATTTGATATAACTTTACTTTAACTAATGAGACATTTTTCATCTAAAAACCTAAAACACAACTCAAGCCGCATATCTCAAAAATAGTACTTTAAAATTGCATGTAAATTTGTATCATTATACCTTTGTACCATAAGTATGAACTGTCAAAAAATTATGAAAATCTGTAGGTTCAATTTGATATAATTTTACTTTAATTAATGAGACATTCTACATCTAAAATCCTAAAACACAACTTAAAACAGCGTAACTCAAAAATGGTTCTTTAAATTTGTATGTAAATTTGTACCAATATACCTTAGTACTATAAGTATTAACCGTCAAAAAAATATAAAAATCCCTAGGCTCAATTTGATATAACCTCACTTTAATTATTAAAACATCCTAAATCTAAAAACTTAAGCTACAACTCAAAACCGGATAACTGAAAAATGGTATTTTATATTTGTATGTAAATTTGTACCAATATACCTTAGTACCATAATTATGAACCGTCAAAAAATTATGAAAATCCGTAGGCTCAATTTGGCATAACCTCACTTTAAATAATAAGACATTTGAAATCAAAAGACCGATGACACAACTCAAAACCGCATAACTCAAAAATGGTACTTTAAAATTGTATGCAAATTTGTACCAACATATCTAAGTACCATAACCATTAACTGTCAAAAAATTATGAAAATATGTAGGCTCAATTTGATATATCTTTACTTTAACTAATGAGACATCCTACATCTAAAAACCTAAAACACAACTCAAAACCGCATGATTTAAAAATTGTACTTTAAAATGTTATGTAAATTTGTACCAATATACCTTATTACCATAAGTATGAACTGTCAAAAAATTATAAAAATCCGTAGGTTTAATTTGACATAACCTTACTTTAATTAATAAGACATTCTAAATCTAAAAACCTAAGTCCTTACTTAAAACCGGATAAATCAAAAATGATATTTTAAAATTGTATGTAAATTTGTACCAATATACCTTAGTACCATAAGTATAAACTGTCAAAAAATTATGAACATTTGTTGGCTCAATTTGACATAACCTGACTTTAATTAATAAGACATCCTAAATCTAAAAACCAAAGACACAACTCAAAACCGCATAATTCAAAAATTATACTTTAAATTTTTTTGTAAATCTCTACCAATATACCTTAGTACCATAAATATGAACTGTCTAAAAATAATAAAAATCCGTACGCTCAATTTTACATTATCTCAATTATATTAAGAAGACATACATTAATTTAAAAACATAATACCTAACATAAATCCTCATAACTCAAAAATGGCGTATTAAAATTTAACACAAATTGGTATTTATTTACTTGAATCCTATTAGTACCAACTGTAAAATATTTATAAAAATAATAGTGCATTACAATTTATTGTAATTTAGTAACAATATACCTAAGTACCTATAGTATCAATTATAAAATATTTATAAAAATGTATACGCTCATATTGACATAACCTCATTTTGATTATCAAAACATAGCGGAATTCAAAAACTTATGACAAAATTTAAAATCGCATAACTCAAAAAGGATACATTAAAGTTTTATGATATTCAGCACCAATATACTTAAATACCATGAAAATCAACTGCACAAAAATTATAAAAGTTTATCATCTCAATTTTATAAAACTTTGTTTCACCTAACAAGACCTATCTAAATCTAGAAACTTTATATACAACTAAAAACCGCATAACTCAAAAATAGTACATTAAAATTGTATGTAATTTGCTACCATTATACTTTAATACTATTTATACTAACAATAAATTTTTGATGAAAATCCATACGCTGAATTTGACATAACCTCATTTCAATTAACAAGACCTGCTTAAATCTAAAAACTTTAACTCTGCTTAAAACCTCATATCTCAAAAATGGTACATTGAAATTGTATGTAATTTGCTACTAATATATTTCAATACTATTTATACCAACCATATAATTTTGATGTAAATCCATTTGCTGAATTTGATATAACCTCATTTCAATTAACAAGACATGCTTAAATCTAAAAACTTTAAACTCAACTTAAAACCACATAACTCAAAAATGGTTCATTTAAATTGTATGTAACTTGCTACCAATAGACTTCAATACTATTAATACCAACCGTAAAATTTTGATAACAATCCATAAGATGAATTTAACATAACCTCATTTTAATTAACAAGACACGCATAAAATCTAAAATCTTTAACTCAACTTAAAACTGCATAACTCAAAAATGGTACATTGAAATTGTATGTAATTTGCTACTATTATACTTCAATAATATTTATACCAATTATATAATTTTGATGTAAATCCATACGCTGAATTTGGCATAACCTTATTTCAATTAATAAGACATGATTAAATCTAAAAACTTTAACTCAACTTAAAACCGCATAACTCAAAAATGGCACATTACAATTATTTGTAATTTGCTACCAATATACCTCAATACTATTAATACCAACCATAAAATTTTGATGAAAATCCATACGCTGAATTTGACATAACCCCATTTTAATTGACAAGACATGCTTAAATCTAAAAACTTAACTTCAACTTAAAAACGCATAACGCAAAATTGGTACATTAAAATTGTATGTAGTTTTCTACCAATATACATCAATACTATTAATACTAACCATAAAATTTTGATGAAAATCTATACGCTGAATTTGACATAACCTCATTTTATATAACAAAACAAAAATTTTGATAAATCTTATTAAAACTACCAAACAATTTCTTAAAATTGCCAAATAGTTTAACATTCAATCTGCTTGAATAAATTTATAAATGTTAATGAAATCAATTACTGTTAAAATATTATAAACTCAATACATTTGATTCTAAAACGCTTGAAATTAAATTTACAATAAGCAATTGTAAAGTCCGTATTGATATACGAAACTAAGAACTACTTAATTAAATAAGTAATAGGAAAAATCTGTTTCTTCCTGAAGGCGCTCCCTTCTCGGAAATTGGGCCGGTTTAATTAAAATTTTATTTATGCATATAGGAAGGGGAACAATTTGAAATTACTTTGTTAAAATTTTCCACCGATGAAAGAAGTTAGGATAAGTTAAATTGCAATCAATATTTTTTTCAACTAATTTATTGGAAACAAATTAAAATTTATTACTTCGATCAAAAATTTACGGCACGTTTTCTACTCCCGGTCAATTTCTTTGTTGACGGGAGGATTATTAAAACTGATTGCTACATAGTCGCAAATTCCTTTTGTAAACAAACGCTTCGTTCGTGTGGGGGTTAGCAGCTCTTACTGCACCCATTGTAGAACGACCGGGTCATAAACGTTATTGTTTGATGCACATAATAAGAGCTGATAAACCGGGATACATTCAAATGATGGGTCGTAAAAATTACAGGCAACAAACTAAGACGATATTTTGTTTATTTTAATATATTGAATATGAAGAGAATGCAAATACAATTCCTTTCTTTCATCTTGATCCTTTATAAATATCGTACAATTTAACCAGTGCAAGCAAAAACAAATGCAACTACCCTTATTTACGTGAGGTACGTGTCCCGGTGCTCAGTCCTAGACAAACAGCAGCTCGTTGCGGACCACCCTTATTTTTATTTCTCCAGATAAAACAACAATTTAAAACCCATTAATCATACCGGCTGGTGGAGACACGACGCGAATAAATAAATGTGGTCTGCACCTGGATTTACCGGGAGAATATCAAATATGCTTTTATTTCTGAGGGAGGATATGATGGTGGACAGGGAGGAAGGACGACGGGAATTCCAAAAGGATGAAGAGGTGGAAACATTAAGGCGGTAATGGAATTAGAGAGCACTGGCAAGCACAGCGTAGAGGACGTGTAGAGATTTAAATGAAATAAAAGATGATATCTTGGTAAATGGAAAGCAGTGGCGTAACGAGTGCTCATGCAGATAGAGGAATGCATTTTGGTACACAAAAGCAACAATATCATATTAATTTTATAAAATGTTTTACTTCAATATTTTGAATTGATACAAAGTAAGGAGAAGATTTGGTTTAGTTATGTCATGTTATTTTAAATGAGGTTATGTCTTAATTGAGCATATGGATTTTTATGAAGATTTTACAAATGGTTCTAATAGTATTCAGGTATATTAGTACAAAACTACAAAAAATTTCAAAGTATAGTTTTTGAGTTATGCTGTTTTAAGTTGAATTTAAGGTTTTTGGATTTAAGAATGTCTTGTTAATTAAATTGAGGTTATGTCAAATTCAGCGTTTCAATTTTGCCCAAATTTTCATGGTTGGTATTAATAGTGTTGAGGTATATTAAGAGCAAATTACATACATTTTCAATGTATCATTTTTGAGTTATGCGGTTTTAAGTTGAGTTAAAGTTTTTAGATTTTAGCATTTTTTGTCAATTTCATTGAGGTTATGTCAAATTCAGCGTATTGATTTTTATCAAAATTTTGTGGTTGATGTTAATAGTCTTGAGATATACTAGTAGCAAATTACATACAATTTTAATGTTCAATTTTTGAGTTATGCGGTTTTAAGTTGAGTTAAAGTTTTTAGATTTAAGCATTTTTTGTCAATTTAATTGAGATTATGTCAAACTCAGCGTTTAAATTTTTATTAAAATTTTTGTGTTTAATGTTAATAGTATTGAGGTATATTATTAGCAAATTACATACAATTTCAATGTATCATTTTTGAGTTATGCTGTTTTAAGTTGAGTTTAAGGTTTTTGGATTTAAAAATGTCTTGTTAATTAAAATACGGTTATGTCAAATTCAGCGTATCAATTTTGCTCAAATTTTCATGGTTGATATGAATAGTATTGAGCTATATTAGGAGCAAATTACATACAATTTCAATGTACCATTTTTGAGTTATGCAGTTTTAAGTTGAATTGAAAATTTTAGATTTAAGCATTTCTTGTCAATTTAATTGAGGTTATGTCAAATTCAGCGTATCGATTGTTATCAAAATTTTGTGGTTAATGTTAATAGTATTGAAGTATACTAGTAGCAAATTACATACACTTTCAATGTACAATTTTTGAGTTATGTTGTTTTAAATTGAGTTTAAGGTTTTTGGATTTAAAAAAGTCTTGTTAATTAAAATAAGGTTATGTCAAATTCAGCGTATCAATTTTGCTCAAATTTTTATGGTTAGTATTAGTAGTACTGAGGTATATTAAGAGCAAATTCCATGCAATTTCAATGTTCCATTTTTGAGTTATGCGGTTTTAAGTTGAGTTAAAGTTTTTAGATTTAAGCATTTCTTGTCAATTTAATTGAGGTTTTGTCAAATTCAGCGTATCGATTTTTATCAAAATTTTGTGGTTAACATTAATAGTATTGAAGTATACTAGTAGCAAATTACATACAATTTCAATGTACAATTTTTGAGTTATGCTGTTTTAAGTTGAGGTTAAGGTTTTTGGATTTAAGAATGTCTTGTTAATTAAAATAAGGTTATGTTAAATTCAGCGTATCAATTTTGTTCAAATTTTTATTGGTTATATTAGTAGTACTGAGGTATATTAAGAGCAAATTGGATGCAATTTCAATGTACCATTTTTGAGTTAGGCGGTTTTAAGTTGAGTTAAAGTTTTTAGATTTAAGCATTTCCTGTCAATTTAATTGAGGTTATGTCAAATTCAGCGTATCGATTTTTATCAACCTTTTGTGGTTAATGTTTATAGTATTGAGGTATATTAGTAGCAATTTACATACAATTTCAATGTACAATTTTTGAGTTAGGCGGTTTTAAGTTGAGTTTAAGGTTTTTGGATTTAAGAATGTTTTGTTAATTAAAATAAGGTTATGTCAAATTCAGCGTATCAATTTTGCTCAAATTTTTATGGTTAGTATTAATAGTGTTGAGGTATATTAGGAACAAATTACATGCAATTTCAATGTACCATTTTTAAGTTATGCGGTTTGAAGTTAAGTTTAAAGTTTTTAGATTTACATAAGCATAATTTGTTATCTGAAATGAAGTTATATCAAATTCAGCGTATCAATTTTTATCAAAATTTTAAGGTTGGTATTAATGGTACTGAGGTATATTGGTAGCAAACTACATACAACTTCAATGTACCATTTTTGAGTTATGCGGTTTTAAGTAGAGTTAAAGTTTTTCGATTTAATCATGACTTCTTACTTGAATTGAGGTTATGTCAAATTCAGCGTATGGATTTTCATCAAAATTTTATAATTAGTATTAAAAGTATTGAGGTGTATTGGTAGCAGCATAAATTCAATTTCAATGAATCATTTTTGAGTTATGCGGTTTTAAGTTGAGTTTAAGTTTATAAATTCAATCATGTCTAGTTAATTGAAAATGAGGTTATGTCAAACTTAGCGCATGGATCTTTATCAAATTTTTATGGATGGTATTAATAGTATTTAGGTTTATTGGTACCAATTTACATACAAATTCAGTGTATTATTTTTGAGTTATACGGTTTTAAGTTGAGTTTAAAGTTTTTAGATTTAGGCATATCTTGTTGTTTAAAATGAGGTTATGTCAAATTCAGCGTATCAATTTTGCTCAAATTTACAAGGTTGGTATTAATAGTATTGAGGTATATTAGGAGCAAATTACATTCAATTTCAATATACCATTTTTGAGTTATGCTGTTTTAAGTTGAGTTTAAGGTTTTTGGATTTAAGAATGTCTTGTTAATTAAAATGAGGTTATGTCAAATTCAGCGTATTAATTTTGCTCAAATTTTCATGGTTGGTATTAATAGTATAGAGGTATATTAAGAGCAAATTATATGCAATTTCAATGTACCATTTTTGAATTATGCGGTTTTAAGTTAAGTAAAGTTTTTAGCATTTCTTGTCAATTTAATTGAGGTTATGTCAAATTCAGCGTATCGATTTCTATCAAAATTTTATGGTTGGTATTAATAGTATTGAGGTATATTAGGAGCAAATTACATACAATTTCAATGTACCATTTTTGAGTTATGCAGATTCATGTTGAGTTAAAGTTTTTAGATTTAAGCATGTTTTGTTAAATGAAATGAGGTTATGTCAAATTCAGCGTATGGATTTTTATCAAAATTTTATGGTTGGTATTAATAGTATTGAGGTATATTGGTTGCAAATTACATACAATTTTAATGTACTAATTTTGAATCATGCGATTTTAAGTTGAGTTTAAGGTTTTTAGATTTAAGCTAATTTTGTCAATTAAAACGAGTTTAAGTCAAATTGAGCGTATAAATTTTTATCAAAATTTTGTGTTTGGTATTAATAGTATTGAGGTATAGTGGTAGCAAATTCCATACAATTTTAATGTTCTATTTTTGAGTTATGCTGTTTTAAGTTGTGTGTTATGTTTTTGGATTTGGGTATGTCATGTTGATTAAATTGAGGTTATGTCAAATTAAATGTTTGGGTTTTTATAATTTTTTTACAGTTAGTACTAATGGTATTTACGTGTATTGTTACAAAATAATATAAAATTTTAATGAACCATTTTTGAGTTTTAGCGTTTTCAAGTTGTGCATTAAGTAAGTAGTAACAATTTGACAGCAACAATATTGACAGTGTTAACAATGTTGTTATGATTACTCAACTCTATCCAATAGATACTAATGTTAACATTTGATTATAAATTTTATTAATAATTAGTTTGCAAAGTTGAACTATGTTGAACAACTTCTAAATTCATCATGAAATACTAATGCAACCGACATGACTAAATATCTCACTCTCTGAAGTTAACTTCAATTACATACATGCATTATAATGCACATCTGGTTAGATTAACATTTGATTTTTATCAAAAACAAATTAATTTGCAGTGAAAATTGATTTGCATTAATCTGACGTGCGCTTTCAATCTCCGCATGCATGCAATTCATGGTGCGGTAAATTGCAGTCTGTACAAACAAGAGTTGTACAGAGAAGTGAGTTTAGTGTAAGCTGTGTTTATGGGCGGAATTTAACTCTTAAATGCGAATGTACTATTTATTTTGTAATATAATATAAATTGATTTGATATTGATATTAATTCAAAAAAGGATGGGTTAATCAAGTTGTGTAAACTGTAATGAGATTTCTTTCATCCCCTCTGTCGGTTGATTAAACAGGATGCCACGATTTGTGTTTTTTTTGTAAGCTCTGTGCAGAAAAGCTTTCATTAAAAAATTATATTAAATCCGACCGCCTTCCAGAAATGGTCCAATTACCAAGTTCCTTTTCTTACGGATGGATGGATCAGATGGACGGGTACGTAGAAGCGGACAGAGAAATAAGAAAAATGATTTAATGGGAAAATTCTATTATAATTGACTGATTGGCGATTGGAAAATTTATTTCAATCGGAAGGAGAAAGCGGCGATTCGATTTGTGCTAACATTTTTTTCATTGTATGCAGTAATAACTGTAATATTCATTTTAATTACATATTTATATAGTGAAACGAGTCTGTTTTTTTAACTTATATAATAATAGAATTAGTTTAGCTTTCAAATAGATTTAGTTTTATTCAAATATAACAATGGAATAATAATTACATCCTTACAGGGATCATAACAAGCGCGCGACTCACAGGACTCGCGGAATCCGGGGAGATTTGAATTCAATACAATTTCAATAATCATTAATCAGCTGAAGGCATTAATACTAAATTGTGGCAAATTCCTGTATATATGGGGACGCTAATTGTTTCAAACAATAAATGTATTGAGAACCAATTAATTTGAATATTAATTATAATTATAAATTAATAATTTTAAAAATATTAATATATTATACATTTGACGTTTCTAATTAGTAGAGTTTTTTAAACTATCTAAAGTCCTAAAATATTAAAAATTTACAATTTAATATCTAAATATAGCTTTAAATGTTAAAAATTTGGATTAAATTGTAAAAATGTAGCTTTCAATTACAAAAATTTGATCATTAAACAATAAAATCCGGCTTTTATTGTTAAAATTTGGTTATGCTATGTCAAAATTTAATTTATAACTTTAGAATATTAAAAATCAACAGCAAAATATTAAAATTCGGCCATAAATTATAAAAATCCGGCCTTAAACTGTACAAATTTGGCTATTAAACATTAAAATCTAGCTATTAACGTTTAAAATATTAAAAATTAACAATAAATTATCAAAATTCGGCCTTAAATAGTAAAAATCTGACTTAAATTGTAAAAATGTAGCTTTTAATTGCAAAAATTTGGTCAATAAACATCAAAATCCGGCCTTTAATGTTAAAAATTGGTTATGTTATGTCAAAACCTAATTTGTGACTTTATATTATTAAAAATCAACTGCAAAATATTAAAATCCGGCCATAAATTATAAAAATCCGGCCATAAATTATAAAAATCCGGCCTTAAACTGTACAAATTTGGCTATTAAACATTAAAATCTAGCTATTAACGTTTAAAATATTAAAAATTAATAATAAAATATCAAAATCCGGCCTTAAATAGTAAAAATCTGACTTAAATTGTAAAAATGTAGCTTTTAATTGCAAAAATTTGATCATTAAACATCAAAATCCGGCCTTTAATGTTAAAATTTGGTTATTTTATGTCAAAACCTAATGTGTGACTTTATTTTATTAAAAATCAACTGCAAAATATCAAAATCCGGCCATAAATTATAAAAATCCGGCTATAAATTATAAAAATCCGGCCTTAAACTGTACAAGTTTGGCAATTAAACATTAAAATCTGGCCTTTAACGTTTAAAATATTAAAAATTAACAATAAATTTTCAAAATCCGGCCTTAAATAGTAAAAATCTGACTTAAATTGTAAAAATGTAGCTTTTAATTACAAAAATTAGGTCATTTAACATCAAAATCCGGCTTTTAATGTTAAAATTTGGTTATTTTATGTAAAAACCTAATTTGTGACTCTATATTATTAAAAATCAACAGAAAAATATTAAAATCCGGCTATAAACTATAAAAATCCGGCCATAAATTATAAAAATCCGGCCTTAAACTGTACAAGTTTGGCTATTAAACATTAAAATCTGGCCTTCAACGTTTAAAATATTAAAAATTAACAATAAATTATCAAAATCCGGCCTTAAATAGTAAAAATCTGACATAAATTGTAAAAATGTAGCTTTTAATTGCAAAATTTTGGTCATTAAACATCAAAATCCGGCCTTTAATGCTAAAATTTGATTATGTTATGTCAAAACCTAATTTATGACTTTATATTATTAAAAATCAACAGAAAAATATTAAAATCCGGCCATAAATTATAAAAATCCAGCCATAAATTATAAAAATCCGGCCTTAAACTGTGCAAATTTGGCTATTAAACATTAAAATCTGGCCTTTAACGTTTAAAATATTAAAAGTAACAATAAATTATCAAAATTCGGCCTTAAATAGTAAAAATATGACTTAAATTGTAATAATGTAGTTTTTAATTGCAAAAATTTGGTCATTAAACATCAAAATCAGGCCTTTAATGTTAAAATTTGGTTATGCTATGTCAAAACCTGATTTGTGACTCTATATTATTAAAAATCAACTGCAAAATATTAAAATCCGGCCATAAATTATAAAAATCCGGCCATAAATTATAAAAATCCGGCCTTAAACTGTACAAATTTGGCTATTAAACATTAAAATCTGGCAATTAACGTTTAAAATATTAAAAATTAACAATAAATTATCAAAATTCGGCCTTAAATAGTAAAAATCTGACATAAATTGTAAAAATGTAGCTTTTAATTGCAAAATTTTGGTCATTAAACATCAAAATCCGGCCTTTAATGCTAAAATTTGATTATGTTATGTCAAAACCTAATTTATGACTTTATATTATTAAAAATTAACAGCAAAATATTAAAATTCGGCCATAAATTATAAAAATCCGGCCATAAATTATAAAAATCCGGCCTTAAACTGTACAAATTTGGCTATTAAACATTAAAATTTAGCTATTAACGTTTAAAATATTAAAAATTAACAATAAATTATTAAAATTCGGCCTTAAATAGTAAAAATCTGACTTAAATTGTAAAAATGTAGCTTTTAATTGCAAAAATTTGTTCATTAAACATCAAAATCTGGCCTTTAATGCTAAAATTTGATTATGTTATGTCAAAACCTAATTTAGGACTTTATATTATTAAAAATTAACAGCAAAATATTAAAATCCGGCTATAAACTATAAAAATCCGGCCTTAAACTGTCAAAATTTAGCCATTAAACATTAAAATTTGGTCTTTAACGTTTAAAATATTAAAAATAAGCAATAAAATATTAAAATCCGGTCTTAAATTATAAAAATCTGGCTTCAAACTGTACAAATTTAGCAGTTAAACAATAAAATCCGGCCTTTGACGTTTAAAATATTAAAATTTAACAATAAAATATTAAAACCCGGCCTTAAATGATAAAAATCCGGCTTTAAACTGTACAAATTTGGCAATTAAACAATAAAATCTCTCTTTTAACATTTAAAATATTAATAATCAACAATAAATTATTAAAATATAGCCCTAAATGATAAAAATTTAACTAAATTGTAAAAATGTAGCTTTCAAATGTGAAAATTGAGCAATTAAACCATTAAATCCGGTCGTTAATGTTAAAATTTGATAATGCTGTATCAAAACTTAATTTGTGACTAAATTGTAAAAATTTAGCTTTCAATTGCAAAATTTTGTCTTTAAACATCAAAATTCGTCTTTTGACGTTAAAATTTCAAAACTTGAGTTGTGACTATAAAATATCAATATCCGGCTTAAATTATAAAATTAAAAATATATATTCTTAAAATATAAAAGAAATATCAAATTTTGCTTATAAAATATTTAAGTACATATTTTCAGAAAGAATTAATTTTCGACCAAAAAAAGTGTAAAATTCTATTTATAAAATGTTAAATTTACAAAATTTGGTCTTAAAACATTAAAATATTGTCAGAAAGCACCACAATCCGGCCATAAACTGTGGAAAAGCGTAAAATTCTTATCATAAAATAACAAAAATAGCAAAATTTGGTCTTTAAACATCAAAATATTGTTAGAAAAAAACCAAAATACGACTAAAAACGGTTTAAAATCTGTAAAAGATCTCTAATAAAATCTTTGAAGCAACTCAAACGTTTTAGGAGTTATTAAAAATTAATAAACGTTTTAAAAAAGTTTCATAATACTTAATAAGACTTTTATAATGTCCAAAAAATGTCTTAGAAAGTTCAATAGGTGTTAAAAGATAAATAAAAAAAGCCGAAACAATCCAAACAGCTTCAGAAGACTTAAAATGTTAAATAATTTAAAGCAAACCTATCAGAAAGTCCAAGAATACTTAAAAAATATAAACACTCAAAAAAGACCAAAAAAAAACTTAACTCAAACAGCACTAAAAACTCCTAAAAAACTCTAAAAAAGTTAAACAAAATTTTAAGTCTTAAATGATTTAAGAAAAAACTCTTTAATGTTTATGAAGATTTGCAAAAAAATTTAAAAAAATGAAGACTTCAAAAAGAATCCAAGAAAATTCAAAAATAGACTAAAAAACTCTTTAAAAAGCTTTAAATTACCTAAAAACTTGCCAAAAAGACCAAACAAATTACTAAGAAATTTCAAATAATTTAGAGCGAAACTTTTAAACATTTCAAAAAAACTCAATAAACTCTAAAAAACCTCAAAACAAAACTTTCAGAGAAACCAAGAAAACATTAAAAAATAATTTAGAGGAAGACTCTTAAAAAGCTCAAATAAAAGCTTAGAAAGTTTCTCAGAAAACCCAAGCTTTACAAAAAATTAAAATAAACAAAACCCAAAAAAACAAACCAAAAATGCTTCATTTTAAGATTGCTAAAAGGCGAAATATAGTTTTCAGAAAATCCAAAAAGCACAAGAAACCCAAAAGTTTTAGAAAACCTTAAAACACTCTAAACAAAACACTAAAATGTCTCAAACACGTTAGAAGAAGACTTTTAGAAAGCCAAGAAGATTTGCAGAAAAAGCATTAAAAAAAAAAAAAACAAAAACCCAAAAAAACTCAACAATTTTTTTTTTAACTAAAAAAAATCTAATTATAAAGAAAAAAAGTAGAAATACCTTAAAAGAACACATAAAAAAAGTTCAAAAATCTTAAAACAACTTGAAAAGACTTCCAGAAAGCACAAAAAACTCGTAGAGAATTCAAACAAAGTCAGAAAACTCAAAAAATAGGTTAGAAAACCCCAAAGACCCCAGAAATTCGAACAAAATAGTAAACAATTTAGAGAAATACTTTAATAAAGCCCAAAAAAGCTTGCAAAAGATGCAAACAAAGTAAACAAAAATCTCAAAAAGGCATGAAAACATCCAAAAAATCCAAGAAAAGTCCAGCGACTCAAGAAAAGATATAAAATCCAAAACCTTAGAAGACACAAAAAAGACTTTTAAAAAACCAAAGAAATCACTAAAAAATTACAAATAATTTAAAAGAAAATTCTTAGAAAGCTCAAGAACATAGAAATAATAAAAAAAACAAACAAATAATTCCAAAAATCCAAAAAGCACTAGAAAACCCAAAGAGACTTACAGAAAGCTAAACAAAACCTGGAGAAAATCTAAATAATTGAAAGGAAAACTTTTCAAAAGTTCAAGAAGATTTGCAAAAACTCAAAAAAAGTAAAATAACTGTGAAGTGAGCGCAAAAAAAAAACTCAAAAAAGACTTAAAAAAAATTCAAAATTCTAAGTGACCTAAAAAACTTGCCAAAAAAGTCAACAAATTACTAAGAAATTTCAATGAATTTATAAAAAAAACTTTTAAAATTTTTAAAGAGATTTTGTAAAGTAAGAAGACGCAAAAAAATTAATTAATTTAATGATATCTGTCATTCATTCTATCACGTTTTTTAGTTTTATTCGGTAGGTTGTTGTGAGTTTTATTTTCTTGACAACAGTCACTTGAGTGGGTTTGCGGGAACACAATATCAAATTACTCACTTGATACTTTTAAACTGTGTTTCCGCCCACTCGCCCGAGCTTTTGTTACAAAGAAATTGATTACGACAGCATCTTCTACCTAACCTAACCTAACCTAATCTAACCTTACCTAACCTAACCTAACCTAATCTAACCTTTCCTAACTTAACCTAACCTAACCTAACCTAACCTAACTTAACCTTAAAACATCTGTCACTTATTCTGTCATGTTTTTTTGTTGCAAGAACGCGGTAGGTGGCTGTGACTTTTATTTTCTTAATAACTAACACTTGGGCGGGTGGGCTGGAACACAATATCAAATTAACTACCTGTTACTTTTAAACTGTGTTTTCGCCTGCCCGCCCGAGTGTATTTTTTATCAAGAATTTGATTACGACACTACTTTCTACTAACTTAACATCTGTCACTCAATCTGTCATGCTTCTTAGTTGCAGGAACGTGGTAGGTGGTTGTGACTTTTTTTTCTTTAAACTTATTTTTGACACAATAAACTTCTAACTTCAATATTGAATAATTTTTTCTAATAAAGTTTCTGAATTTTACTTGAATATTAAATATAACAAAAGATTATTGGTGAATATTTTAAAAGTCATGCTAAAAGCAACAACAATTGCAAAATAATTCCAGTAATTAAGTTTCAATCAAAAACTTTCCTAATTTTACAAAGTTATCCATGAAAGGAATCCAATTCCAGCAGACTTTGATATTTATATTTCGGTAAATACTCCGTTGGGAGGAGAATTGTATCCCTTTTAACCACCCCCAACATCCAACGCTGTCGCTGTTAATGTAACAGAAGACGGGAAGTAAAAGCGCGACGACAGGCAAATTCTAATTGTGTATTTCTTCCTAAATAACAGCAACAGTATATTCCGTCAGTTATAATTTTTTTTTTTCTGTTCCGACCGGAAACATTTTAAGGATGAAATATTATTTTGTCCGGAATTAATGATACAAAGCAAAAAAAACGTTGCTGAATTTAATTATTATAATAGACAAATCGATTTCTAATTTTATCCGGCAAAAAAAGTTGGGAATATTTTTGCCCTTCGTTTAAGATCGATCACCTCCCATCAATTACCCGCGAATTAAAAAAGTTTTCCGTTAAGATTTTGGCAACTTTTTTTTATGCGGTATTGTGGATGAATTTTCTAGTCCGAAAATTTATGCATTCCTAGAGAGGGGGTAAGGTAGTCGCTAAAACATAGAAGTTTCAACTATGTCGTTCGAAAGTTACCCGCATAAGTATGCAAACGTATTAAATTTTACACCTAAAAGGATAGAAGTGTCGAGAGTTAGGGGCTGGAAACAAAAGGGGAGGTATTAATAAAATGAAAACTTTAGCGACGAATTTATGAAAAAAAGAAATAGGTGAATAAGAGAGATGGTGAGAATAAGGGAGGGGTATTTTTCTAGTATGAATAATAAATGGGGAATTTTTACAAATGTCTTGTTTGCGACACCTTCGCCGTCGGGGCCATAATTTACATCGCCTTGTACATATCTGACCGCTTAAGGGTTTTTTTATATTTTATTCTACCCTTATGGGATTTTAGGGGTAGGAAATGGGCTTCGCGTAGCACGCATAAGAATCATAAATTTACATTTATTTAAGCTTCATTGATAAACAAAAATTATTTACATTTTCTCATTACAATCTCAATGAATATTAACGCGAGCTCATATAGTGGAAATGTATATTAATATTCATGCAAGACACATATTTTGCATTGTTGCGGATGCTGCCGACAAAATGCAACTGGCAAATTAGATATGCAATAACGTCGGTGTGTTTGAGGGGGCGCAGAATATGGGTCATAATATCTATCAATACGGATGGAATATTGGCAGTTGCAGTGGTTGGAGGGGTTTGTGGAATACACCTTAAAATAATCGATTCTCAAAATTGGATACAATTCACTATTTAAATTGATTTAATCGTATTATTTGTTAGGAAAGTGACAAATTAAGATCAATTTTATAGTGTCAAAAACAATATAATATGGTCTAATAGCAATTTTTTTTAAAATAAATTCTATGCGGTTTCTGAAAATATATATTTTTTTTTATTACCAATTTTGGAAAAATTAATAAACAATTTGAGTTATGCAGTTTTTGTAAACTCTAAAAATTTGTTTAGAATTTTTTGGAAAACTATTAAATTTTGGAAATTTAATAAATGACTTGATGGCAACTTGTGTAAAAAATTTAAAATAAATTTTCAAAAATTGTTGCTTTATTAGCAATTTTTAGAAAATGAAAGTTATGCAATTTTTGTAATTTCTAAAAATACGTTCAGAATTTTTTGGAAAACTAATAAATTTAGGAAATCTGTTAAATAACTTATTGGCAACTTGTGTAAAAAAATTTAAATTAATTTTTCAAAGTTTTTTGCTTTAATAGCTATTTTTGTAAAATAAAAATTATGCAATTTTTGTAATTTTTAAAAATACAATTAAATTTTTTTTGAAAAACTAATGAGTTTTGAAAATCTATTAAATGACTTATTGTCAATTTGCCTAGAAAATTATAAATCAATTTTTCAAAAATTGTTGCTTTAATAGCAATTTTTGTAAAATGAAAATTAAGCAATTTTTGTAATTTCTAAAAATATGTTTTGAATTTTTTGGAAAACTAATAAATTTTGGAAATATATTTAATGACTTATTGGCAACTTGTGTAAAAAATTTTGAATCACTTTTTCAAAAATTGTTGCTTAAATAGCAATTTTTGTAAAATGAAAATTAAGCAATTTTTGTATTTTCTAAAAATACGTTTAGAATTTTTTGGATAACTAATAAATTTTGGAAATCTAATTAATGATTTATTGGCATCTTGTGTAAAAAAATTTGAGTCAATTTTTCAAAAATTGTTGCATAAATAGCAATTTTTGTAAAATGAAAATTAAGCAATTTTTGTAATTTCTAAAAATACGTTTAGAATTTTTTAAAATACTAATAAATTTTGGAAATCTATTTAATGACTTATTGGCAACTTGTGTAAACAATTTTGAATATTTTTTTCAAAAATTGTTGCTTTAATAGCAAATTTTGTAAAATGAAATTTATGCAATTTTTGTTTTTTTTTTTAAATAATTTTAATTTTTTTTTGAAAATTAATAAATTTTGGAAATCTATTAAATGGCTCATTAGCAACTTGCCTAGAAATATTTGAATCACTTTTTCAAAAATTGTTCCATTAATAACAATTTTTGTAAAATGAATGTTATGCAATTTTTGTAATTTCTAAAAATACGTTTATAATTTTTTGGAAAACTAATTAATTTTAGAAATATATTTAATGACTTATTGGCAACTTGTTTAGAAAATTTTGTATCAATTTTTCAGAAATTGTTGCTTTAATAGCAATTTTTGTAAAATGAAAATTATTCAATTTTTGTAGTTTCTAAAAATACGTTTAGAATTTTTTGGAAAACTAATTAATTTTGGAAATCTATTTAATGACTTATTTGCAACTTGTTTAAAAAATTTTGAATTAATTTTTCAAAATTAGTTGCTTTAATAGCAATTTTTGTAAAATGAATGTTATGCAATTTTTGCAATTTTTAAAAATACGTTTAGAATTTTTTGGAAAACTAATTAATTTTGGAAATATATTTAATGACTTATTAGCAACTTGTTTAGAAAATTTTGAATCATTTTTTCAAAAATTGTTGCTTAAATAGCAATTGTTGTAAAATGAAAATTTAAGCAATTTTTGTAATTTCTAAAAATCCGTTTAGATTTTTTTGGAAAACTAATAATTTTTGGAAATTTTTTAAATGACTAATTAGCAACTTGGTTAGAAGATTTTGAATCAATTTTTCAATAATTGTTGCTTTAATAGCAATTTTTGTAAAATGAAAATTAAATAATTTTTGTAATTTCTAAAAACACGTTTAGAATTTTTTGGAGAACTATTAAATTTTGGAAATATATTTAAAGACTTCTTGGCAACTTGTGTAAAAAAATTTGAATTAAATTTTCAAAAATTGTTGCTTTATTAGCAATTTTTGTAAAATAAAAATTAAATAATTTTTGTAATTTTTAAAAACACGTTTAAGATTATTTGGAAAATTATTAAATTTTGGAAATATATTTATTGACTTATTGACAACTTGTGTAAAAATTTTTGAATTCATTTTTCAAAAATTGTTGCTGTAATAGCAATTTTTGTAAAATGAAAATTATTCAATTTTTGTAATTTCTAAAAATACGTTTACATTTTTTTTAAAAATTTATAAATTTTGGAAATCTATTAAATGACTTATTGGCAATTTGTGTAGAAAATGTTGTAATTATTTTTCAAAAATTGTTGCTTTAATAGCAATTTTTGTAAAATGAAAATTAAGCAATTTTTGTAATTTCTATAAATACATTTAGATTTTTTTGGAAAATTTAATGAATTTAGGAAATCCAATAAATGACTTGATGGAAACTTGTGTAGAAAATTTTTAATTGATTTTTCAAAAATTGTTGCTTTAATAGCAATTTTTGTAAAATGAAAATTATGCGATTTTTGTAATTTCTAAAAATACGTGTAGAATTTTTTGGAAAACTAATAAATTTTGGAAATATATTTAATGACTTATTGGCAACTTGTGTAAAAACTTTTGAATACATTTTTCGAAAATTGTTGCTTAAATAGCAGTTTTTGTAAAATAAAAATTAAGCAATTTTTGTAATTTTTAAAAATACGTTTAGAATTTTTTGAAAAAATAATTAATTTTGGAAATATATTTAATGATTTATTGGCAACTTGTGTACAAAATTTTGAATTTATTTTTCAAAAATTGTAGCTTTAATAGCAATTTTTGTAAAATGAAAATTAAGCAATTTTTGTAATTTCTAAAAATACGTTTAGAATTTTTTGGATAACTAATAAATTTTGGAATTCTAATTGATGATTTATTGGCATTTTGTGTAAAAAAATTTGAATCAATTTTTTAAAAATTGTTGCTTAAAAAGCAAATTTTGTAAAATGATATTTATGCAATTTTTGTAATTTTTAAAAATATATTTAAATTTTTTTTGAAAATTCTTAAATTTTGGAAATCTAATAAATGACTTATTGGCAACTTGTGTACAAAATTTTGAATTTATTTTTCAAAAATTGTTGCTTTAATAGCAATTTCTGTAAAATGAAAATTAAGCAATTTTTGTAGTTTTTAAAAATACGTTTAGAATTTTTTGGAAAACTAATAAATTTTGGAAATCCAATAAATGATTTGATGGCGACTTGTGCAGAAAATTTTCAAATAATTTTTCAAAAATTGTTGCTTTAATAGCATTTTTGGTAAAATGAAAATTAAACAATTTTTGTAATTTCTAAAAACACGTTTAGAATTTTTTGGAAAACTATTAAATTTTGAAAATATATTTAATGACTTATTGGCAACTTGTGCAAAAATTTTTGAATCCATTTTTCAGAAATTGTTGCTTTAATAGCAATTTTTGTAAAATGAAAATTAAATAATTTTTGTAATTTCTATAAACACGTTTAGAATTTTTTGGAAAACTATTAAATTTTGGAAATATATTTAATGATTTATTGGCAACTTGTGTAAAAATTTTTGAATCCATTTTTCAAAAATTGTTGCTTTAATAGCAATTTTTGTAAAATAAAAATTAAGCAATTTTTGTAATTTCTAAAAATACGTTTTGATTTTTTTGGAAAACTAATAATTTTGAAAATTTTTTTAAATGATTTATTATCAACGTGTGTAGAAAATATTGAATCAATTTTTCAAAAATTGTTGCTTTAATAGCAATTTTTGTAAAATGAAAATTAAGCAATTTTTGTAATTTCTAAAAATATGTTTAGATTTTTTTGGAAAATTTAATGAATTTAGGAAATCCAATAAATGACTTGATGGCTACTTGTGTAGAAAATTTTTAATTGATTTTTCAAAGACTGTTGCTTTAATAGCAATTTTTGTAAAATGAAAATGATTCAATTTTTGTAATTTTTAAAAATACGTTTAGAATTTTTTGAAAAATTTAAAAATTTTGGAAATTTATTAAATAACTTATTGGCAATTTGTGTAGAAAATTTTGTAATTATTTTTCAAAAATTGTTGCTTTAATAGCAATTTTTGTAAAATGAAAATTATGCAACTTTTGTAATTTTTAAAAATACATTTAGAATTTTTTGAAAAATTTAAAAATTTTGGAAATTTATTGAATAACTTATTGGCAATTTGTGTAGAAATTTTTGTAAATATTTTTCAAAAATTGTTGCTTTGATAGCAATTTTTGGAAATTAAAAATTATGCAATTTTTGAAGTTTTCAAAAATACATTTTGGATTTTTTTGAAAACAATTTATTTTTGGAAATCTATTTAATAACTTATTGGAATTTTGTGTAGTAAATTTTAAATAATTCTTTCAAAAATTGTTGCTTTAATAGCAATTTTTGTAAAATGAAAATTAAGCAATTTTTGTATTTTCTAAAAATGCGTTTAGAATTTTTTGAAAAATTTAAAAATTTTGGAAATCTATTAAATGACTTATTGGCAACTTGTGTAAAAATTTTTGAATCCATTTTTTAAAAATTGTTGTTTTAATAGCAATTTTTGTAAAATGAAAATTAAGCAATTTTTGTAATTTCTAAAAATACGTTTAGAATTTTTTTTAAATTTAAAAATTTTGGAAATCTATTAAATGACTTATTGGCAATTTGTGTAGAAAATGTTGTAATTATTTTTCAAAAATTGTTGCTTTAATAGCAATTTTTGTAAAATGAAAATTATTCAATTTTTGTAATTTTTAAAAATACATTTAGAATTTTTTGGAAAACTATTAAATTTTGGAAATATTTTTAATGACTTATTGGCAACTTGTGTAAAAGTTTTTGAATCCAATTTTTAAAAATTGTTGCTTTAATAGCAATTTTTGTAAAATGAAAATGAAATTTTTTTTGAAATTTCTAAAAACATGTTTAGAATTTTTTGGAAAATTATTAATTTTTGTATATATATTTAATGACTTATTGGCAACTTGTGTAAAAATTTTTGAATCCATTTTTCAAAAATTGTTGCTTTAATAGCAATTTTTGTAAAATAAAAATTAAATAATTTTTGTAATTTCTAAAAACACGTTTAGAATTTTTTGGAAAACTAATAAATTTTGGAAATATATTAAATGACTTAATAGCAACTTGTGTAGAAAATTTGGAATCAATTTTTTAAAAATTGTTGCTTTAATAGCAATTTTTGTAAAATAAAAATTATGCAATTTTTGTAATTTCTAAAAATACGTTTAGAATTTTTTGGAAAATTTATAAATTTTGGAAATCTAGTAAATGACCTATTGGCAACTTGCCTAGAAAATTTTGAATCAATTTTTTAAAAATTGTTGCTTTAATAGCAATTTTTGTAAAATGAAAGTTATGCAATTTTTGTAATTTCTAAAAATACGTTTAGAATTTTTTGAAAAACTAATAAATTTTGGAAATCTAATAAATGACTTAATAGCAACTTGTGTAGAAAATTTTGAATTAATTTTTCATAAATTGTTGCTTTAATAGCATTTTTTGTAAAATAAAAATGATGTAATTTTTAAAAATACGGTTAGAATTTTTTGGAAAACTAATTAATTTTGGAAATCTATTTAATGATTTATTGGTAACTTGTGTAAAAAATTTTGAATCTTTTTTCCAAAAATTGTTGCTTTAATAGCAATTTTTATAAAGTGAAATTTATGCATTTTTTGTTTTTAAAAAGTATGATAGAAAATAACTTTAATACTTTTAACATAGAATGACAGTATTTTTTTTTTTTGATAGTTCATCAATAAGTTAATATTTTCAACAATTTGGAAGTAAATAACGTTATCGATTTGCATCATGCATTTTTCAATTCATTTTATTTAAAGCGTCATCTCTGAAACGGACCAAACATCGAAGAGCGGAGAGAAAGAGCAAAAGCGATTTGCATAATCCGCCCCCCTCGGGCTGTCAATGCCGGACTGGAATTTTTACCAGCGAACATTTTTTAAAAATCAGCGTTCGAGTGCTATTGTCTTTGGGCGGGCATTAACAATTTGAGATATGAATTATGCATGGACCGTCTTATGAGGTACGGAACGCTCCCCGGAGGGATTCACACTAAAAACTTTATGCAATTTTTTCCCTTCCATCTCATTCTATCCTGCGAAAACATGGTCTATATGGAAAAATAATAAAATCTAATTTCCTCTTTATTAGAATAATGCCCATACGGATTGATTCGCTTACGACGTAAATAAATTATGGAAATTTTTAACGCAAATCCATTTAAATGTTTTCTTCTTCAATCGATCGAATTATTTTTAATAAAAAGCATTTACATTAAAATTTATGATCCGATTAAAGTGAGTTGCAGTAGTTTCGGATTATGAACCGCGCGGCGGATATAAATATTAATTAATTACCTAGTAAATTGTTGAAAACGTAATCCATTCCAGAATTAAGTGTCGCGTCGCACGGAAATTAGAATTAACAGTTAAATATTACAAATTGGTTTTACATGTAGTTTGCCCCGCATTATCCCCTCATATCCTTAATGATCTATCTATCCGCTCAGTTTGCTATCAGCACATCCTAATTAAAGAAAAAATATTATTATTAATATCACCCCTAAAAACATTAGTAAATCTGCACCCTTTTCAACCCTATATTTAAAGCTTAGTTTAAATTAACAAAATTGATTATTTAATTTTTGCTTCTTAAAAGTAGGTCGCGGGTTATAAAAATAGGGCGTAAACAGTCTCCTGAGGGTTAAAATGTTTACCACAAGCGGTAAATTTTGTTATCCTTCTAAACATCTCAAGCAAGTATTACTGAGACTTAATAAAAGAAAAACTTGTGTTGCAAAATTGTTAAACACAAAACTATAATTAGGTCGTAAAACTGGTGCTTGCGTTTAGTGGCGTTCTAGGAGTTTATAACCCCTGCATTATATATGATTTTAAAGTGTAAAGAAAGATATTTTGTTTTAATATTTAGTATTTTACAAAACTCTATTTGAATATTATTTTCAATTTTAAATTTTGAAAAAATCTCAAACAAAGAATTTAATTATTTTGATGATGAGGACACACGTTTTATAATTTAAACTCATTTCTGACAATACAGATTATGGAAAATAACTCAAAAATATTTTTAAAAAATTATTAATTTTTTTTATAAGTAGCGGTTTGGTTATTTTGATGCTAAGAACACAAATTTTATAATTGCAACTCAAAATACTTATTTAATTCACTCTAAACAATGCAGATTATAGAAAGTAACTCAAAAATAATCTTAAAAATTTGCAAATATTTTTTATAAATTGTTTCAAGTTTACAAGAAACTATTAATAGTAATTTTTTAGCGTTCAAAACTATAAAAATTGGTTTTTTATAATGTATTTTGCAATTTACCTGAAATTAAAGCATATAGAAATTGCAAAATTAATATATTTATAAATATAATACATAACATAAAATTTAATAGCTGCAATATTATCTGAACAAATATATAGATTAATCAAATATTTGAATTTCATTTATTTCCAATTTGAGTAATAAATTGAGCGATTAAAAAACTTGATCATTATTTACATTGAGTTAATGCGTATTGGATGACAATATTGAAATAAATATTGATTGAAATTTAATAATATTTACATTATAAAGCAGTGTATCGATTGTGCAAACTAAGTGCTTCATTACTTTTGCAAAAGCCGGATGGAATAATAAAAATAAAAAAAGAGAATGTAAAATATCTAAATGTATATGAGGAAAAAAGAAGAAGAAAAGTTTGCCGCTCGCGATACGCCTGCGAATGCAAAGTTTAAGTGCTAATTCAAAAGTTTTCGCAAAGGTAGATCAGACAATTTCTTAAATTACGTTACGCGAAGAGTTTGCGCTTGTCCTTTTTATGCACGAAGGGGGAAGAACGTTGCTTGCTCTATGTAAAAGCAAGCAACACGCGGAGATTTCCATGTCGCCCGACCTTATTATATTTAATAAGTTTCATTTTCATAGGTAAATGCATTATGTGTAAATTTTCAAGGAAAATTGTTAGTGTGCCAACAATTCCTTGGAAAGATATATTACCGTAATGAGTCTCCGATAAACTTTTCGAAGCTGATAAAGTATCAAGGGGAAATGAGAACTTGGGGGGGTTGTAGATTTTGAGAAAAGGGCGCGATATTTAATTAAAACTTATCGCATTAAAATATCCCGAATATTTCGAATATTTAATATCGGTTGCTACTGCTGAGGGGTTGTACTAGTTATCGGATCGAAAGTGTTTACGAATTGTTGTTAGTCAAAGATTCTAATCGCTTTATTGTGATATTGGAAAATTATGCGAAATTAACATATTTTAATTGGTTGTTGAAACTCTGCTTATAACAAGAATAATTAGGTAAAACTTATACCAAAATATGTAGCTAAACGAAAATACTAAGATAATTTAAAAAAATATGAGACGGTTTATGCAGGATGTTTGATAAATGATAACTTATTTGTAAAAATAGATTTAAAAAATTACCATAAATAACGCTTACAGAAAAAGGAAACTTTAAATTTCTTGATAGCGAACCAGATTTACTTAAGTTTATATCAAGTTGAGCGTATAAATTTTAACTACATTTTTATAACATTTTTTGACAGTTATGAAGTAAATTAATCTGAAAATGCATCTATTTCCAATGTACAGTTTAAAAGTTATAACAAAATTAGTTCACTTCTAGTGCTTCAACTTAGAGATGAGCGCTGTCAATTTACTAGAGTTTAAATTAAATTGAGCGTATAGATTTAAACTAAATTTTTAGTACATTTTTTGATAGTTATGAAGTAAATTAATACTAAGTTGCATCTATTTCTAATGAACAGTTTAAAAGTTATATCAAAATTAGTACACTTCTAGTGCTTTAATTTTGAGATAAGTGCTGTCAAATTTTTTGAGTTTATATTAAATTGAGCGTATGGAACTTAATTAAATTTTTATAACATTTTTGAACAGTTATGAAGTAAATTATGACTAAATTGCATCTATTTCCAATGTACAGTTTAAAAGTTATACGAAAATTAGTTTACTCCTAGTGCTTCAACTTTGAAATGAGTGCAGTCAAATTACTTAAGTTTATATCAAAGTGAGCGTATGAAATTTAACAAAATATTAATTACATTTTTTGACAGTAAAGAAGAAAATTATGTCTGATTTGCAATTGTTTCCAATGTACAGTTTAAAAGTTATAACGAATATAGTTTACTTTTAGTGCTTCAACTTTGAGATAAGTTCTGTCAATTTACTTAAGTTTATATTAAACTGAGCGTATGAAATTTTACTGAATTTTTAATACATTGTTTGACAGTTATGAAGTAAATTAATTCAAAATTGCATCTATTTCCATTGTACAGTTTAAAAGTTATAACAAAATTAGTTTACCTCTAGTGCTTTAATTTTGAAATGAGTGCTGTCAATTTACTTGAGTTTATATCAAAGTGAGCGTATGAAATTTAACACAAATTTTATTACATTTTTTGACAGTTAAGAAGTAAATTATTATCAAATTGCGTCTATTTCCAATGTACAGTTTAAAAGTTGTAACAAAATTAGTTTACCTCTAGTGCTTTAACTTTGAGATCAGTGATGTCAATTTTTTTAAGTTTATATCAAATTGAGCGTATGAATTTTATTTAAAATTTTATGAAATGTCTTGACAGTTATGAAAT
The DNA here is from genome assembly GCA_963932245.1 of Tachinus rufipes. Lineage (NCBI taxonomy): Eukaryota > Metazoa > Arthropoda > Insecta > Coleoptera > Staphylinidae > Tachinus > Tachinus rufipes. Next base: position 1,183,477 of record OZ010743.1, on the reverse strand, counting down.
AAATTATGACTAAATTGCATCTATTTCCAATGTACAGTTTAAAAGTTAAAACAAAATTAGTTTACCCCTAACACCTAACTTTGAGATGAGTGTTGTCATTTTAGTTGAGTTTATATCAAATTGAGCGTATGAATTATAACTAAATTGTTATTACATTTTATGACAGTTATAATGTAAACTAATACATAATGGCATTTAATTCCAATGTACGGTTTAAAAGTTATAACAAAATTTGTTTACCCCTAACCCCTAACGTTGAGATGAGTGCTATAAATTTACTTGAGTTTATATCAAATTGAGCAAATGAAATTAAACTAAATTTACATCATATTTTCTGACAGTTGTGAAGTAATTTATGACCAATTTGCATTTGTTTCCAATGTACAATTTGAAAGTTATAACAATATTAGTTTATCTCTAGTGCTTCAACTTTGAAATGAGTTCTGTCAATTTACTTGAGTTTATATCAAAGTGAGCGTATGAAATTTAACAAAAATTTTATTTTATTTTTTGACAGTTAAGAAGTAAATTATTACTAAATTGCATCTATTTCCAATGTACAGTATAGAAGTTATAACAAATTTAGTTTACCCCTAGTGCTTTAACTTTGAGATGAGTGAGGTCAATTTACTTGAGTTTATATCAAATTGAGCGTATGAATTTTAACTAAATTTTTACTACATTTTACGACAGTTATGACGTATCATAACACCAAATTGTATTCATTTCTAATCAACTGTTTAAAAGTTATAACAAAATTAGTTTACCGCCAGTGCTTAACTTTGAGATGAGTGCTGTCAATTTACCTAAGTTTATATCAAATTGAGCGTATGAATTTTAACTAAATTTTTATTACAATTTTTAACAGTTATGATGTAAATTATGACCAAATTGCATCTATTTCCAATGTACAGTTTACAAGTTATGCTAAAATTAGTTTACTTATAGTGCTTCAACTTTGAAATGAGTGCTGTCAGTCAATTTACTTAAGTTTATATCAAAGTGAGCGTATGAAATTTAACAAAAATTTTATTACATTTTTTGACTGTTAAGAAGTAAATTAATAATAAGTTGCATCTATTTCCAATGTACAGTATAGAAGTTATAACAAATTTAGATTACCGCTAGTGCTTCAACTTTGAGATGAGTGATATCAGTTTACTTGAGTTTATATCAAATTGAGCGTATGAAAGTTAACCAAACTTTCAATACATTTTTTGACAGTTATGAAGTAAATTATTATTAATTTGCATCTATTTCCAATGTACAGTTTAAAAGTTATAACAAAATTAGTTTGCAGCTTGTGCTTTAACTTTAGGGTGAGTGTTTTCAATTTACTTGAGTTTCTATCAAAATAAGCGTATATAGTTTACCTCTAGTGCTTTAACTTTGAGATGAGTGTAGTCAATTTACTTGAGTTTATATCAAATTTAGCAAAATTTTTATCACAATTTTTGAAATTTAAGAAGTAAATAATACAAAATTGCATCTATTTTCAATGTACAGTTTGAAAGATATAACAAATTTAGTTTGCCCCTAGTGCTTTAACTTTAGGATGAGTGTTTTTAATTTACTTCAGTTTCTATCAAATTGAGCGTATATATTTTAACTAAATTTTTACTGCATTTTTTGACAGTTATGAAGTAAATTTATGCACAATTGCACTTAATTCCAATGTACAGATTAAAAGTTATAACAAAATTAGTTTACTCCTAGTGCTTCAACTTTGATGTGAGTTCTGTCAATTTACTTGAGTTTATATCAAACTAAGCGTATGAAATTTAATTAAATTTTTACTACATTTTATGACAGTTATAAAGTAAATAAATACCAAGTTGTATCTATTTCTAATGTACAGTTTAAAAGTTATAATAAAATTAGTTTACCTTTAGTGCATTAACTTTGAGTTGAGCGCTGTCAATTTACTTGAGTTTATATCAAAGTTAGTGTATGAATTTTATTTAAATTTTTATTACAATTTTTGACAGTTATGAAGTATTTTAATACAAAATTGCATCTATTTCCAATGTACAGTATAGAAGTTATAACAAATTTAGTTTACACCAAGTGCTTCAACTTTAGGATGAGTGCTGTCAATTAACTTAAGTTTATATCAAATTAAGCGTATAAATTTAGACTAAATTTTTATTACATTTTCTGACAGTTATGAAGTAAATTATGACTAATTTGCATCTATTTTCAATGTACAGTTTGAAAATTATAACAAATTTAGTTTGCCTTAAGTGCTTTAACTTTAGGGTGAGTGTTTTCAATTTACTTGAGTTTCTATCAAATTGAGCGTATGAATTTTAACTTAATTTTTACTACGTTTTATGACAGTTATGAAGTATTATAATACTAAATTGTATTTATTTCTAATAAACAGTTTAAAAGTTATAACAAAATTAGTTGCGTATGAATTTTAACTCAATTTTTTACTACATTTTATGTCAATTATGAAGTACTTTATTGCAAAATTGCACTTATTTCCAATGTACAGTTTAAAAGTTATAACAAAATAACTAGGTTTTGAACAGATTATTCAAGAACTAACTCGAATCACTAAAAAGACTGCAACTTTATTGTTTCTGATATTAAATTGGTACATTCTTGGTGTGTAGAAATGTTTCAAGACTATTCTGATCATTCTTTAGTGTTTTGCAAACTTTTTATTGTAACATGTAAAAGAGTAATACCAATATCTAAAACCTTTAGAAAACTTAAAAAAATTATTTTAATACAATTCCTGAGAGATCTGCAATCAATACCTTGGCGTAATATCTATGATATAACTGATGTCAACAGTAAAGTTGAATTTATAAATAATAATGTAAATATGTTGTTAGATCTGCATGCCCCATATAGATTAGTAAAAAACTTCAAACAAAAGCAACCAACTCTATAATAATATTAATTAAGCTTAAAGATGACACTTTAATAAAATTTAAAAAAACTAAATTGCCTAAACACATGGAACTTTATAAACAATTAAGGAATCAGACAAACTCTGCAATAATTAAAGAAAAAAAATCATATTTTAAATATATATCTAATAGTACGGAACAAAAAGCTATTTGGAAAGTGCTTAAAAATAATAATATTATCAAACAAGTAAAATTTCCAATTCCACCTGAAATTAACTACCCAAACGATATTAATAACTACTATATAAACAGTGTACCCAATAATACAAATCCATTTAAAAAAGACTTAATTGACTATTACAAAAATAATAAAATTTATGAAAATAATTTTTCATTCCACTAAGTTAACAAATTTTGCTCTCAATAAAATCAAATGCTATGGGGTGCGACTGAATAAATATTTATGTTATACAACTTTGCTGTCCATTCATTATAGAGTATATTACACACATTATAAATTACTGCATTGAGTTTAACATTTTTCCATTTTTGTGGAAAAAGGCTATTGTTATTCCTATACTAATTCCCTTAAAGAGTATAAAGACCTATAAGTATTTTGCAATGCCTGTCTAAGGTTTTAGAAAAAGTACTAAACATTCATTTAAGAAAATACTTAGAACTTCATAATATTTTACCATCAATACAGTCTGGATTTAGGCCTGGTTATAGCTGCACAAGAGCAATGACAACAATAAATTAGGGCTACAGATAAAAGTGAAGTGACTGCACTGGCACTTCTCGACTACAGTAAAGCGTTTGATATGATAGACCACAATATTTTATTAGCTCTGTTAAGTCATATTGGATTCTTACAAAACAGCATACATCTATTTCATAGCTTTTTAACGGATCGTTTTCAATCTGTAAAAATACTAAACCAGCAATCAGATTTTACACAAAAGGTGTAGCTCAAGGATCAATTTTAGGTCTTTTGCTGTACATACTTTTCACATCATTATTTCAAAATAGTGGAGAATATTGCAAAGTCCACTTTTATGTAGACGACACGCAGTTGTATCAGTCTGAATCTGTTAAAAATTTAAAAGCATTAGAAAACAAAATGAACTTAGATTTACAAAAAGTTGTAAATATATTAAATGGGCTAACTATTAATCCATCAAAATCTAAAATTGTATTTTTTGGGAGATCAAAAGACATTGCAATTGCAGAACAGAACGTATACATTTATATTGAAAACCAGCGTATACCAATAGTAAAGGAAGCAAAAAGTCTTGGGCTTACAATAGATCATACTTTAAGATTTCACACGCATATATCAACTTGTTGTAAGCGAGCTTTTTGCAACCTTAAAAACCTTTATAATAATTGTCGCGTACTTAATACAAAAACAAAAAAACTGCTCTGGATAGTATTGTTCTAAGTCATTTTAACTATTGTGATGTTTTATACGGTCTTTGTCTTGATGTTAAAGATAAAAATTGGATTCAAAAAATACAGAATAGCTGCGTTAGACTAAGAAAGCAATCTGTATCGAAATTTAGAAAACTTACCGGTTGGATAACAATGAATCAAAGACGAGAATATCATACTAAAATATTTATACATAAAATAATAATCTTCAAAACTTCTAGTTATCTCTTTAATAAAGCTGAACATAGAACAAGTGTTCATTACATAAATATTAGAAGGAAATCATTGTTATCCATACCAATTCATTAGACAGAGTTTTTTAAAAGAAGTTTTTCTTATCAGATAGCAAATATCTACAACAGCATTAAATCAAAAGTTAAATCTTTATCAGTTGCTCAATTTAGCAAACATATTTTGTCGACTTATCTTACTAATTAATTTTTTAATTTTTTACTTACAAATATTTACCGAATACTTTCGTCCTTTTCATTTTTTCTATATTATTTGTGCTATTTGTGATATAATTTATTGTTTGTTGTGGTTTATTTTATTTTACTTTATTTTATTTTTTTTAATTTTTTTTTAATTTTTTATTTTCAATGTTTTTATATATTTTTAATTTGTTTAACATTATAGTTATTTTGTAATTTACTTAGGCTAAGTTAGTTATAAGTTATGGTATAGTGGAAGAACAAGAAGAATTGTAAAATTCAAGAAACTTGAACTATGCCATTTCTCCTTTTGTATCTGTGTATTTAATATGAGGAGAATAAACATTATTATATTATTATTATTAAATTAGTTTACCTCTAGTGCTTTACCTTGGAGATGAGTGCTGTCAAATTTTTTGAGTTTATATCAAATTGAGCGTATGGAACTTTACTAAATTTTAATTACATTTTTTAACAGTTATTATGTAAATTATGACCAAATTGCATCTATTTCCAATATACAGTTTAAAAGTTATGCTAAAATTAGTTTACTCCTAGTGCTTCAACTTTGAAATGAGTGCTGTCAATTTACTTAAGTTTATATCAAAGTGAGCGTATGAAATTTAACAAAAAATTTATTTTATTTTTTGACAGTCTAAAAGTAAATTAATACCAAATTGCATCTATTTCCAATGTACAGTATAGAAGTTATAACAAATTTAGTTTACCCCTAGTGCTTTAACTTTGAGATAAGTGAGGTCAATTTACTTGAGTTTATATCAAATAGAGCGTATGAAATTTAACCAAATTTTAAATACATTTTTTGACAGTTATGAAGTAAATTAATACCAAATTGCATCTATTTCCAATGTACAGTATAAAAGTTATAACAAAATTAGTTTACCCTTAGTGCTTCAACTTTGAGATGAGGGATGCTAATTTACTTGAGTTTATATTAAATTGAGCGTATGAGTTTTATTTAATTTTTTATAACATTTTTTGACAATAATGAAGTAAATTATGACTAAGTTGCATCATATTTCAATGTACAGTTTAAAAGTTATAACAAAATTAGTTTACCCCTAACACCTAACTTTGAGATGAGTGTTGTCATTTTACTTGAATTTGTATCAAATTGAGCGTATGAATTTTAAATAAAATTTTTATTACATTTTATGACAGTTATAAAATAAACTAATACAAAATGGCACTTATTTCCATTGTACAGTTTAAAAGTTATAACAAAATTAGTTTATCTCTAGTGCTTCAATTTTGAAATGAGTGCTGTCAATTTATATCAAAGTGGACGTATTATATCAAAGTGAGCGTATGAAATTTAACAAAAATTTTATTACATTTTTTGACAGTTAAGAAGTAAATTATTACCAATTTGCATCTATTTCCAATGTACAGTTTAAAAGTTATACCAAAATTAGTATACCCTTTGTGCTTCAACTTTGAGATGAGAGATGCCAATTTACTTGAGTTTATATCAAATTGAGCGTATGAAATTTAACCAAATTTTTAATACATTTTTTAACAGTTATGAAGTAAATTATGACCAAATTGCATCTGTTTTCAATGTACAGTTTGAAAGTTAAAACAAAATTAGTTTACCTTTACTGCTTCAACTTTGAGATGAGTGCTGTCAATTTACTTAAATTTATATTAAATTGAGCGTATGAATTTTATTTAAATTTTTATTACATTTTTTGACAGTTATGAAGAATTTTAATACAAAATTGCACTTGTTTCCAATGTACAGTTTTAAAGTTAGAACAAAATTAGTTTACTCGTAGTGCTTCAACATTGAGATGAGTGTTGTCAATTTACTTGAGTTTATATCAAAATGAGCGTATGAGTTTTAATTAAATTTCTACTACATCTTTTGACAGTTGTAAAGTAAATTAAAACTAAATTGTAACTAATTCCAATGTATAGTTTAAAAGTTATAACAAAATTAGATTACCCCTCATGCTTCAACTTTGAGATGAATGCTGTAAATTTACTTAAGTTTATATCAAATTAAGCGTATAAATTTTAATTAAATTTTTATTACCTTTTCTGACAGTTATGAAGTGAATTATGACCAAATTGCATCTATTTTCAATGTACAGCTTGAAAGTTATAACAAAATTAGTTTACCCATAGTGCTTCAACTTTGAGATGAGTGTTGTCAAATTTTTTGAGTTTATATTAAATTGAGCGTATGAAACCTAACTTAATTTTTAAATACATTTTTTAACAGGTACAAAGTAAATTATGACCAAATTGCATCTATTTCCAATGTACAGTTTAAAAGTTATACTAAAATTAGTTTACTCCTAGTGCTTCAACTTTGAAATAAGTGCAGTCAATTTACTTGAGTTTATATCAAAGTGAGCGTATGAAACTAAACAAAATATTTTTTACATTTTTTGACAGTTAAGAAGTAAATTATTACCAAATTGCATCTATTTCTAATGTACAGTATAGAAGTTATAACAAATTTAGTTTTTCCCTTGTGCTTCAACTTTGAGATGAGTGATGTCAATTTACTTAAGTTTATATCAAAATGAGCGTATGAATTTTAACTTAATTTTTAATACATTTTCTGACAGTTATGATGTAACTTATTACGATATTGCATCTATTTCCAATGTACAGTTTAAAAGTTATACTAAAATTAGTTTACTCCTAGTGCTTCAACTTTGAAATGAGTGCAGTCAATTTACTTGAGTTTATATCAAAGTGAGCGTATGAAATTTAACAAAAAGTTTTTTACATTTTTTGACAGTTAAGAAGTAAATTATTACAAAATTGCATCTATTTCCAATGTACAGTTTAAAAGTTATATCAAAATTAGTACACCTCTGGTGCTTTAACTTTGAGATGAGTGCTGTCAATTTACTTGAGTTTATATGAAGTTGAGCGTATGAATTTCAACTAAATTTTTAATACATTTAACAATTTTGAAGTAAATTTATACAAAATTGCCTTATTTCTAATGTACAGTTTAAAAGTTATAACAAAATTAGTTTACCCCTAACACCTAACTTTGAGATGAGTGTTGTCATTTTACTTGAGTTTATATCAAATTGAGCGTATGAATTTTAACTTAATTTTTAATACATTTTTTGACAGTTATGAAATAGATTATGACTAAATTGCATCTATTTTTAATGTACAGATTAAAAGTTATATCAAAATTAGTTTACATTTAATCCCTAACTTTGAGATGAGTGCTGCAAATTTACTTAAGTTTATGTCAAATTGAGCGTATTTTTAAAATTTATACTACATCTTCTGACAGTTATGAAGTAAATTATAATTAAATTGCAACTATTTCCAATGTATAGTTTGAAAGTTATAACAAAATTAGATTACCCCTCATGCTTCAACTTTGGGATGAGTGCTGTCAATTTACTTAAGTTTATATCAAATTAAGCGTATAAATTTTGACTAAATTTTTATTACTTTTTTTGACAGTTATAAAGTAAATTATGACTAAATTGCATCTATCTCCAATGTACAGTTTAAAAATTATAACAAAATTAGTTTACCTCTAGTGCTTCAATTTTGAGATGATTGCTGTCAGTTTACTTGAGTTTATATCAAATTGAGCGTATGAAATTTAACCAAACTTTTAATAAATTTTTTGACAGTTATGAAGTTAATTATGACCAATTTGCATCTATTTTCAATGTACAGTTTGAAAGTTATAACAAATTTAGTTTGCCCCTAGTGCTTTAACTTTAGTGTGAGTGTTTTCAATTTACTTGAGTTTCTATCAAATTGAGCGTATGAATTTTAACTAAATTTCTACTGCATTTTTTGACAGTTATGAAGTAAATTAATGCACAATTGCATTTATTTCCATTGTACAGTTTAAAAGTTATAACAAAATTAGTTTACTTCTAGTGCTTCAACTTTGAGATGAGTGCTGTCAATTTACTTAAGTTTATATCAAATTAAGCGTATAAGTTTTAACTGAATTTTTAGTACATTTTTTGACAATAATAAAGTAAATTTATACAAAATTGCACTTATTTCCAATGTACAGTTTAAAAGTTTCAACAAAATTAGTTTACCCCTAACACCTAACTTTGAGATGAGTGTTGTCATTTTACTTGAGTTAATATCAAATCAAGCGTATGAATTTTGACTAAATTTTTATTACGTTTTTTGACAGTTATGATGTATATTAATACAAAATTGCACTTGTTTTCAATGTACAGTTTAAAAGTTATACCAAAATTAGTTTACCCTTAGTGCTTCAACTTTAAGATAAGTGCTTTCAATTTACTTGAGTTTATATCAAAGTGAGCGAATGAAATTTAACCAAATTTTTATATTATTTTTTGACAGTTATGAAGTAACTTAATCCGAAAATGCATCTATTTACAATGTACAGTTTGAAAGTCATAACAAATTTAGTTTACCCCTAGTGCTTCAACTTTAAAATGAGGGATGCCAATTTACTTAAGTTTATATCAAATTGAGCGTATGAATTTTAACTAAATTTTGATTACATTTTTTGACAGTTATGAAGTAAATTATGACCAAATTGCATCTATTTTCAATGTATAGTTTAAAAGTTAAAACAAAATTAGTTTACCTCTAGTGCTTTAATTTTGAGATGAGCGCTGTTAATTTACTTGAGTTAATATCAAATTGAGCGTATGAATTTGAACTAAATTTGTATAACATTCTCTGTCAGTTATAAAATAAACTATAATTAACTTGCACCTATTTCCAATGCACAGTTTAAAAGCTGTAACAAAATTAATTTTCTTCTAATGCTTCAACTTTGAGATGAGTGCTGCCAATTTAAAAGTTATTACAAACTTAGTTTAATTGAAAATTAATACAAAAATATTTTACAGTTTTCTATTGATTAGTTAGTCGAAATAGTAGTTTCCTGCTTTGAAAGTGGGTGTAATAAAAGCGTCGTCCACTTAATCCTACTTTGTAACAATGTACAAATTGGCCGGCTATTAAGCCAATCCGATTTAATGACATGATTGATATCTCAGAGTAGCGAAAATCGGGTGAGTAAATGAATAAAACCCCCACCTCCTTCCAATCCGCCAAAATAAAAAAAATCGAATAATATATGAGGAAAACTCATATCGCAAGATTGTATTGGGAGCAATCTATATGAGTTTGCAGGAGCAATGGCCCAGTATCCCAGGGCACTTGAATTAAGATTTAAGATAGTAATCTCTGGACAAACTTCTATTTGCACGACTAACTTGAAGGGAGGGACTTTGTAAAGCTCTCGTGATAAAATACACTCATTACCTATTGCTTGCCAATGTCCGAAATGGAACGCGCTCGGATTTTCTTTCTCCGACACCTTGAAACTTTTTCAGGACACGATAAAATACTCCTAACAAACATTTTTTACCGTCAAATTGTTAAAAGAGGGTCTTCTTCAGTGAACTGTTTTTTCTTATTTTATTCCGTTTACTTTGCGAAGTAAATAAATGGTTTTACACTTGATTGCTTCAATGGTGAATTAATAGTATTGATTTAAAAAATATTGCTTTTTAAAATATCGTACGAGATGAAATGCGGCGGAAATAAGTGCTGAGATTTATTCGCCTTTAAAACTGAGAAGTTGGATTGATTGAAAAATTATGCCAGAACAAAACGATCGTCCGCTTATTGGAGTAGAAGTTACTGCAGATATCAAAAAGGCATTAAGAAAGGCGCAGCGAAGCAAAAATGGATTGTCTCTGTATAAACAAAAACGAAACACCGTTTGTTGTTTAAATAATAAATAATCAGACTAAATGGTGCAATAATTTTGCATTTTGCAAATGGGAATAAAATAAGGGGTGCGAACTATTTGCAAATCAAAGCCCGGCAAGGCGAGGCGAGGCGAGGCGCACACCAAGCGTTAAAACTAAATGAACCGTACATATAATTCAGACTGTAAGTTATTTTTAATGATCACTATATATTTTCAGATGCAGTTTATATGATATAGTGGACTAAGTACAATTCCATGAATTGAATAGAATTATGGGTCTAATTTATGCCGCCCTCGAGTTTCATTTGGCTATTTTACATCCATAATATTACACAGACACTAAATTATTTTATTGCCATAATTTAGTTCTCACTCTCTCTCTCACTTTGGCACTGTATGAAACAGTTATTTTATGCACTAATTACTCGCAGAATATAAGATAATTATAACAACTGGGATGGGATCGTCGATCCTCAGTTTTCCACTCGACACTCGGCTACAATTTTATTGAGATAATTCGACGAGTCTCGCGTCCTGCCAATTATCTCTCCATTTATTCACTACCAGTGAAATCTTAATCACCTTACATTATTCGGATTAAAACTTGTACTAATTAGATTTATTTTCAGTTTCAAACTACGCCGATATATTTTCTGATCCGGAAATCGGATCCAATGTTTTGCATAATTTAGATTTAAAAAAATTCAATAATTTTGCTTATAGTACCCAATGTAATAAGGTATGTTGGAACTAAATTGCATTAATGTCCAATACATAGTTTTTGAGTTATAAGTGTTAAGTCCCTTTGTGGCTCTAGGCTTAAGTTAGCTAAATTAATTAAATTAAGGTTAGGTTAAATTGATATACCAATTTTCATTAATATTCAATGTACCGTTTCTGAGTTATGAATTTTTGAGTTATCATATATGGCTCTTGACTCAAGTAAGTTAAGTTAATTAAATTGAGGTTAAGGTAAATTGAGCGTGTGATTTTAAACCAATTTTACACAATAAGTACTTAAGGTACTTAATTGTATTGATATAATTTTGCATCAATATCCAATGTACCGCTCTTGAGTTATAAACATTTGAGTTATCTTCTGTGGTTCCAGTCTTAAGTATGTCAAGTTGATTAAATTGAGGTTAGAATAAATTGAGCGTATGAATTTAAACTAATTTTATACAATTGGTACCTAAAAGTGCTTTAGTCAATTTGTACCAATTTTCATTAATATCCAATGTGCCGTTTTTGAGTTATAGATTTTTGAGTTATCGTATATGGCTCTTGACTCAAGTAAGTCAAGTTGATTAAATTGAGGTTAAGGTAAATTGAGCGTGAGATTTTAAACCAATTTTACACAATTGGTACTTAAGGTACTAAAATGTATTGATATATTTTTGCATCAATATATAATGTACTGCTCTTGATTTATAAACTTTTGAGTAATTTTCTGTGGTTTCTGATTTAAGTATGTCAAGTTGATTAAATTCAGGTTAGGTTAAATTGAGCGTATGAATTTAAACCAATTTTATACAGTTGGTACTTAAACTGCTTACGAATATTGATGCCAATTTGCATTAATATTTAATGTACCGTTTTTGAGTTATGGATTTTTGTGTTATTGTATTTATCTTATGACTCAAGTAAGTCAAGTTGATTAAATTGAGGTTAAGGTAAATTGAGCGTGTGATTTTAAACCAATTTTACACAATTGGTACTTAAGGTACTAAAGTGTATTGATATATTTTTGCATCAATATCCAATGTACCGCTCTTGAGTTATAAACATTTGAGTTATCTTCTGTGGTTCCAGTCTTAAGTATGTCAAGTTGATTAAATTGAGGTTAGGTTAAATTGAGCGTAAGGATTTAAACTAATTTTATACAGTTGGTACTTAAAGTGCTCAGGTATATTAGTACCAATTTTCATTTATATTCAATGTACTGTTTTTGAGTTATGGATTTTTGAGTTATTGTAAATGGCTCTTGATTCAAGTAAGTCAAGTTGATTAAATTGAGGTTAAGATAAATTGAGCGTGTGATTTTAAACCAATTTTACACAAATAGTACTTAAGGTACTAAAGTGTGTTGATATATTTTTGCATCATTATCTAATGGACTGCTCTTGAGTTATAAACTTTTGAGTTATCTTCTGTAATTCCAGTTTTAAGTATGTCAAGTTAATTAAATTGAGGTTAGGTTAAATTGAGCGTAAAGATTTAAACCAATTCTTTACAGTTGGTACTTAAAGTGCTTTCGTATATTGGTACCAATTTTTATTAATATTCAATGTACCGTTTTTGAGTTATGAATTTTTGAGTTATCGTATATGGCTTTTGAGTCAAGTAAGTCAAGTTGATTAATTTGAGGTTAAGGTAAATTGAGCGTGTGATTTTGAACCAATTTCACACACTTAGTACTTAAGGTACTAAAGTGTATTGATATATTTTTGCATCAATATCCAATGTACCGCTCTTGAGTTATAAACTTTTGAGTTATCTTCTGTGGTTCCAGTCTTAAGTATATCAAATTGATTGAAATGAGGTTAGGTTAATTTGAACGTTAGGATTTAAACTAATTTTATACAGTTGGTGTTTAAAGTGCTCAATTATATTAGTACCAATTTTCATTAATATTCAATGTACCGTTTTTGAGTTATGGATTTTTGAGTTATTGTATATGGCTTTTGACTCAAGTAAGTCAAGTTGATTAAATTGAGGTTAAAATTAATTGAACGTGTGATTTTAAACCAATTTCACACAATTGGTACTTAAAGTACTATAGTGTATTGATATAATTTTGCATCAATATCCAATGTACCGCTTTTGAGTTATAAACATTTGAGTTATCTTCTGTGGTTTTAGTCTTAAGTATGTCAAGTTGATTAAATTGAGGTTATTTTAAATTGATAGTTAGGATTTAAACTAATTTTATAAAGTTGGTACTTAAAGTGCTCACTTATATTGGTACTAATTTGCATATATATTTAATGTACCGTTATTGAGTTATGAATTTTTGAGTTATTGTATATGGCTCTTGACTCAAGTAAGTCAAGTTGATTAAATTAAGATTAAGGTAAATTGAGCGTGTGATTTTAAACCAATTTTGCACAATTGGTACTTAAGCTACTAAAGTCTATTGATATCATTTTGCATCAATATCCAATGTACCGCTCTTGAGTTATAAACTGTTGAGTTATCTTCTGTGGTTCCAGTCTTAAGTATGTCAAGTTGATTAAATTGAGGTTAGGTTAAATTGAGCGTATGAATTTAAATTAATTTTATACAGTTGGTACCTTAAAGTGCTTAAGTATATTAGTACCATTTGTCATTAATATTCAATGTACCGTTTTTGACTTATGGGTGTTTGAGTTATCGTTCCTAAATCTTTACTCAAGTAAGTTAAGTTGATTAAATTGAGGTTAAGATAAATTGAGCGTGTGATTTTAAACCAATTTTACACAAATAGTACTTAAGGTACTAAAGTGTGTTGATATATTTTTGCATCATTATCTAATGGACTGCTCTTGAGTTATAAACTTTTGAGTTATCTTCTGTAATTCCAGTTTTAAGTATGTCAAGTTAATTAAATTGAGGTTAGGTTAAATTGAGCGTAAAGATTTAAACCAATTCTTTACAGTTGGTACTTAAAGTGCTTTCGTATATTGGTACCAATTTTTATTAATATTCAATGTACCGTTTTTGAGTTATGAATTTTTGAGTTATCGTATATGGCTTTTGAGTCAAGTAAGTCAAGTTGATTAATTTGAGGTTAAGGTAAATTGAGCGTGTGATTTTGAACCAATTTCACACACTTAGTACTTAAGGTACTAAAGTGTATTGATATATTTTTGCATCAATATCCAATGTACCGCTCTTGAGTTATAAACTTTTGAGTTATCTTCTGTGGTTCCAGTCTTAAGTATATCAAATTGATTAAAATGAGGTTAGGTTAAATTGAGCGTAAGGATTTAAACTAATTTTATACAGTTGGTACTTAAAGTGCTCAAATATATTAGTACCAATTTTCATTAATATTCAATGTACCGTTTTTGAGTTATGAATTTTTGAGTTATTGTATATGGCTCTTGACTCAAGTAAGTCAAGTTGATTAAATTGTGGTTAAGATAAATTGAACGTGTGATTTTAAACCAATTTTACACAATTAGTACTTAAGGTACTTAAATGTATTGATATAATTTTGCATCAATATCCAATATACCCCTCTTGAGTTATAAACATTTGAGTTATCTTCTGTGGTTTCAGTCTTAAATACAAAAGTTAATTAAATTGAGGTTAGGTTAAATTGAGCGTAAGGATTTAAACTAATTTTATAAAGTTAGTACTTAAAGTGCTCACGTATATTGGTACCAATTTTCATTTATATTCAATGTACCGTTTTTGAGTTATGGATTTTTGAGTTATTGTTTATGGTTCTTGACTCAAGTAAGTCAAGTTGATTAAATTAATCTTATGTTAAATTGAGCGCGTGATTTTAAAGCAATTTTACACAATTGGTACTTAAGGTACCAACGTTAATTAATATAAATTTGCATCAATATCCAATGTACCGTTCTTTAGTTATAAACATTTGAGTTATTTTCTGTTGTTTCAGTTTTAAGTAAGTCAAGTTAATTAAATTGAGGTAATGGTAAATTGAGCGTATAGAATTTAACAAATTTTACACGGTTAGTATATATGGTACTGAGCTATGTTAAAACCAATTATTGTAAACATCTAATATACCGTTTAGCTGCCAAAAACTGTATTTTTAGTATTTTTTGAAAATAACTTCAAATATCTTCTAAAGTACTGAAGATAAAATTCATTTTATTAAAGTATATAATAAACTCATCAATCAATATCTAGAAATCTAAAAAAAAAATTTAAATTTAAAAACCTTTCAAAATATTGTCTACTCTCAAAAAAAAATGTCTAAAGCTATCAAAAAACGTCAAAAAATACATTAAAAATTATCTAATATTGTCAAACAATACTTAATAAAAAAGACAATTAAAACTGTAAAAAAAATTATATATGCCTTAGAATTGTCCGAAACAGTTAAAAACAATGTTGGAAAACGTCAAAGTCAAAAAAATATGAAACATAAAATCCACAAAGATTTGTAGAAATATATCTAAATCAGTCAAAAGATTTAAAAAATTGTCAAAACTTAAATTAAGTTTGTTTAAAACGTCATTTTTTTTTTTAAATTGTCAGAACATAAAATATCAAAAATTGTCAAAAAATATCTAAATTGGTCTAAAAATTGTCTAAAATAGTAGTAAAAACTTTTCAAAAACTCTTAACAAAATCTAAATGTATCTAAAAATTGTTTAAAACTGTTAATTTTTTTTTTACAAATTAAAAAACTATCAAAATATTGTCAAAAATTCTCAAAAAAACGTTTAAAAATATTCAAAAAATTTAAAAAAAATGTATAAAACTATTAATCAAATCTGAATGTTTATAAAAATTGTCTAAAAAATCTAAAAATACATCAAAAACTGTTAAAATTATCTAAAACTATGAACATATATTTAAAAACGATTAAAAAAAAACGTTTAAAACTGTCAAACTATATTTAGAATTGTCCATTTTTTTTCTAAAATTGACAAAAAAACTGATGTGTTTAAAGAATATCTAAAAACGTCAAAAAACATGAAAAACTGACAAATCACACACAAAACAATTGTCTAAAACTTAAACAAATAATTTTGAATACTTTTAAAGATCTAAAAACGTAAAAAAAAAACGATTAAAAATTATCTTATTTATTAAACAATTTCTGAAGATGTAAAAAAAAACTTAAAAAATTCTAAATAAATCTAAAAATTAACTTAAACTTTTAAAATATCTTTTAATGGTTAAAATACTATAAGAGAATTGTCTAAAATACTTAAAAAACGTTTATAAATATTCAAAGAAATCAAATAAATGTCATAAACTATACACCAAACTAAAATGTCTTTAAAAATTGTTTAAAAACGTCAAAAAATTTATCAAAAACTGTCAAAAATAAACATGTCTAAAACACTCAAAAATAATATGTAAAATCGTCAAAAAGTCAAAAGAATATTGGAAACAATATCTAGAAATGCCAACAAAAGAACTTAATTAACTGTTAAAAAAAATGTTTAAAACAATCAAATATTTAAAAAATTGTATAAAACATGTTTAATACACTAAACAAAATGTTTAAAACTGTCAAACAATACTTAGAATTGCCAAAAAGAATGTCTTAAACTGCCAAAAACATCTGATGTGTCTAATGAATATCTAAAAACGTCAAAAAATATTAAATATGGTCAAAAACTTTCAGAACAAATGTCCAAAACTTTAAAAATTCAAATGCTTCTAAAGATTTTCTAAAAACGTCAAAAAACTATCAAAAATTATTTTAAATTACAATGTCTAAAAGTGTAAAATAAAACCTAAATAGGCCTAAAAATGATCTTAAACTGTTATATAATAATTTTTAAAGTTTAAAAATCTGTCAGAAAAATGTCTAAATCCTTCAAAAAAAAAGGTTAAAAATATCCAAAAAAGTCAAATAAATGTCTTAAACTATCAATTACATCTAAATGTTTTTGAAGATTGTCTAAAAACGTCAAAAATCATTAAAAACTGTCAAAGAATATTTAATAACATCAAAAAATAACTAAAACTGTAAAAAATATGTACTCTGTAAGAAAAAACTGTACAAAACGATGATTGAATACTAAAAGTATGAAAAACAGTATATAGAATGTCAAAATATTATTAAATTGTAACTATACTTAGAAATCTGTTAAAAATAATCTTAAAACTGTCAACAAATATTTAGAATATGTCAAAAATTTGTCAAAAACAATCTAATACTGTTAAAAATATCAAAAATAGTCTTAAAATTGTCCAAAAGAATAAAAAGGTTGTAAAATTTTATCAAAAACTTTAAAAAAAGTTCTGAAAGTGTAAAAAAACTGTCTAAAAACATCAATTAACAGTAAAAAAAAAATAATTAAGTCTAAAAATTGTCTACAATATTTCTTTAAAATTAAAAAAAACTATTCAAAATTTTTCTAAAACTTCCAAAATATTTTTGAAAATATTAAAAGACGTCAAAAAAATTTCTTAAGCTATCAAACAAATCTAAATTTGTTTGAAAATTTTATAAAAGCATCAAAACCCCATCAAAGACTGTCAAACGATATCTAAAAATGTAAAAAATATCAAAAACAATTATAAAATTATTAGAATGTTAAAAGTTGTTGCTATAAAAACGTCTTAAACTGACAAAAAGTGTCAAAATGTCTAAAAAATGTTTAAACTTCTATAAAACTGTCTAATACTATCAAAGAATAATTGAATTTGTCAAATAATTTGTTTAGTTTAAACAAATTATTTCAAACGTCAAAAAGATATCAAAAACTTTTAAAAATAATCAAAAACTGTCAAATAATATCTGAAATTGTCAAAAAATTAACTAAAGCTTTTTGAAAAAGTATCTAAATTTGTCCAAAACAAAAAAAATTAAAAAATAAATTAAAACAAAAAAATTAAAAAAAAACTTTGTATGTATTTCAAAATTGTCAGAAAACGTCAAAAATTTATTAAAACTATCAATCAATATCTAGAAATCTAAAAAAAAAAAAATTAAAGTTAAAAAACTGCCAATATATATAAAACATTTAAATACGTTAAAACAATCTCTAAAACTATCCACGAAATATGAATATGTCTAAAAATTGTTTAAAAACGTCAAAAAATACATCAAAAGTTATTTAAAACTGTCAAATAATTCTCATAAAAACAACTAAAACTGTAAAAAAAAACTAAATAATGCTTCAAAATTGTTCACAACAGTTAAAAACAATGTCTGAAAACGTCAAAAAATAAAAAAAAATCAAAAATGTCAGAAACTGTAAAAAATATATAAATAGATCCAAACCAGCCAAAAGATTTAGAAAATAGTCTAAAATACAAAAATAAAATTAAAACTTTCAAACTATATTTAGAAACATCAAAAAAATGTCATAAACTGCTGAAGAAATCTGATTTGTCTAAAAACGTCAAAAAAATATTGAAAACTGTCAAAACTTATTTACAATTACCAAACAATACTTAAAACGTAAAAAAATATCTAAATGTGTCTAAAAATTGTCTTAAACAGTGAAAAAATTAAAAAACTGACAAAAACTTTTAACAAAATTTAAATGTGTCTAAAAATTGTTTAAAATTGTAAATTTTTTTTAAAAATTAAAAAACTGTCAAAATATTATCTAAAACTCTTAAAAACGTTTAAAAATAATTAGAAACCTCAACAAAAGTCTAAAGAATTCCTAAAAACGTCAAAAAGTTTTGAAAACTGTCAAAATTGATCTTAAATTGTCAAACAATACTTGAAACATAAAAAAAAAATATCAAAACAATGTCTAAAAGTGTCAAAAAATAACAAAACTAAAAAAAAATAAATAAGTTTAAAAATTATCTTAAACTGTTATAATATTTTTTTAAAGTTTAAAAAACTGTCAGAAAATTGTCTAAAACTTTCAAAAATAAGTCAAATAAATGTTTTAAACTATTAACTAAACTGAATGTTTTTGAAGATTGTCTAAAAACGTCTAAAAGTTATCTAAAACTTTTAAAGAATATTTAAAAACATGATAAAAAATAACTAGAACTGTAAAACATCTAAGTATGACAAAAAACTGTATAAAAACAAAAAGTCAAACAAGTATAAAAACTAAATATCCAGAAAGTCAAAATATTAATAAATTGTTAAAAATAATCTTAAAACTGTCAGAATATTCTTAAATATGTCTCAAAATTTAATATTATCAAATTATGTCTAAAAATTGGGAAAAAAAATTCAAAATCAATTAAAAACTTTCAAAAAAAAAACTGAATGTGTCAAAAAATTGTCTTAAAACGTCAAAAAACAGTCAAAATAATAACAACTTAAAAAAACTAATAATGTCTGAAAACTGTCAAACATTCTTAAAATATTAAAAAAAAAAATAAAAAAATTATCAAAAAATTATCTAAAATATTTTAGATAATATTTAAAGACGCCAAACAAAAAGATTTAAACTATCAAACAAATCTAATGTGTTTGAAAACTGTTTGAAAGCGTCAAAAATACATCAAAAACTGTCAAAAATGATCTAAACTGTCAAACAATATCAAAATTGCTAAAAGATATCAAAAACAATTAAAAATATTTAGAATTTTAAAAGTTGTTGCCACAATAACGTCTTAAACTGTCAAACAGTGTCAAAATGTCAAAACTGTTTAAACTTCTATAAAATTGTCCAATACTATCAATGAATATTTAAATCTGTCAATTAATTTGTATAAATAGAGGTTTCATCCAAAGGTATTTTATGAATGTCAAAATGTTAAATTATCTAAATGTCAAAAAAAGGTATTTTGACACTTAATATTTCTAAAAGTAGCAATGTTAGCATAAAGCAATTTTAAGACATTATTGCAATAATTATTACTTTGAAACCGTTCATTGAAAATATATGCAAACTCATAATAATATAGTTCATAACTATTAGAAAAGAAGTATATATTTTAGTTTAATTTTACACGTTCAGTTTAACATAACCTCAAATAAATTGAGATTGTTGAAGTAAAAGCAATAGGGTAAGCAGATTTAATCATAACTTCTATACTGTGCATTAAAAATAAATGAAAATTGGTCATAAGATGTCATCACTGTCAGTAAAAATAGTATGAATTTAGTTTAAATTCACGCGTTCAGTTTAATAAATTGCCATTGTCAAATTTACTTAAAAACAATTAAGTAAATAAAATTAGTTATCACTTTTAAATGCAAATTTATTTGAAACAACTAGTAATATTAGCGTAATATAGTTTTAAGACAGCATTACACAATCTATACTCTAAATACGTACCAAGTATTAAGATATCATTTTGATGTTAATATTTCTAAAACTAATGCTGGCTTAATACAATTTTGACAATCTATACACTAAATGCATAAGTTTTAAGATCCTTAAAAATAAATAAATTACGACAATTTTCTAAATGTATTGGTTTTTTAATCAAATAATCAATCGTAAACTTTTCTTTAAAACAAATTTTAATCAATTTTACAAAAATTTTAACTGCAAAACTCTCATCTCTAATTTATATACGCACAGCTGTTGAGTAGTGAAGCTCTAGTCTGCTACATCCATTTATCTAACCCAATTTCGGAAAAGAGTGTCACACAAAACCCACTCCAACATAACCCCACCCCCCTTTCAGGCTGCCACATCATGGAAAAGTTTTGAAATATTAAACAGGAAAGGTCGTCGTCGCAATACCGAAAATTACTAAAACGGAATTAATGCATAATTACACACGACTGCAAATAAGTTGAGTATAACAATATAACTCAACGAAAGATTACATTTGCCGTGGGTAAATGTAGTAAATTCTACGTCAAACAGTGGCAGTGTATATCTTTCCATGATATGAAATGTTGAGAATTATACAAGCCTAATGACGATGGCTTGAATTTTGTTTACATTTACAGCGAGTAAATATACTTTAAAGTGGATGGCGCTTTTTGAAACATTTTAATGGTTTTCAAACTATTGTTTACGTCTGCATAAAAATGTTTATTGAGTAATAAATCTGGATGAAATAAATAAACTATGATATTAAATGAGGACATTTTATGAGATACAACCAACCAACCCCTTAAACGATTCAATTTAAATTCCACCCTTATGAGTTTGGTCCGGTATATTCTCTGCTAGAACCGTTCACACACAATTTCCCCGATTACATTCTCGATCTTCCCGTTCCACACAGAAGCGCCTGCAAACTCGATACAACGATGTATCTTTATCTAATAGATGTCAACTCACTCACAAAATGCTTTAAAATAATCAATTCAAAATTTGTAACGTATTCCGGAAAAATGATACATGATACTCCAATATCGGATTTTTACAACACATTAAATAAATATCACGTAGAGAATTAAATATTAACGACGGATCATAAATGTTACAGAATTCCCCTCACACCACAATACTGACAAAGTAAGCATCCGCTCAACCCTGTAATTGCAATAAAATCATCGCGTTTACAGCTCTGCTGCAACTATTCTAATTCCGTTGAAAACTTTCGCGCTAACATCGTGTAGCGACACGTCCGAAAGGGTCGATTTACAACGAAAATATTATTTTATTTCTCGTATATCTCGTATAAATGTATGTATGGATTCATGCTGTCTTTTTCTGGCAGCAAAAAGAAATATGCAGTAAGTCTGGAAAATATTATGTAAAATGATTGAAGGAATAAATCAAATGGTTAAGTGTCAACAGAGATTGCCGGCATGGAATATCAAGTGGTTTTGTATCGATTCTGTCCTTTTTATGTGTATGTGTAAAGATTACTGCGGGCTATGCAAATAAAAATGGTTTGTTAAGGCTGGTTTTACATAGCACGAAACATGTTTTTTTATAAATCGCATTATTCAAGTCGAAGAATACATATACAGATACATCTTCCTAATGGAACATTCATATTTAAATAAGTAACAAATATTTAAAATTGTTTATTTGTTTTGGAAATATTTAACCATTTATTATTAATATATGTAATTTATTCATTTCTGAAGATTTAATCTTAAAATTTGGTAAGCATTCAGTATATAGATTGTATAATTTTGTCTAAATTTATATTAAGCTAGCATATTTCAGAAAAATTTGGTGCTATTCTCTTTGCACATTGCTAAAAGTAAGCAAGATAAATATTGCTAACTAACAATATGAACTTTATTTAAACAAATTATGTGTGTGGCACCGTAACAAAATATATTTTTATTTATTTTATTTTTATTTTATCTAGAGAATTGTCAGATTTTCACGCTTTCTGATGTAATATCCGTTTATATTGTTAACAAACAAGAATTGCTAAAATGACAGTTCATATTGTTAGTTTTAGTAATATGTATCTTGCTTACTTCTAGCAATGTTTATAGAGAATAGACCCGAATATATGTTAATAAATGTCAAAATACCTTTTTTGACATTTAGACAATTTAACAATTTGACATCCATAAGATACCTTTGAATAAAACCTCTATTCAAATATTTTTTGATAATATTAGACAATTAACATTTGGACCTTTTGACACTATTTGACTGTTTAAGACGTTTTTATTTCAACAACTTTTAACATTTTTAATTGTTTTTGATATCTTTTGATATTTTTTAGATATTGTTTGACAGTTTTTGATTTTTGACGTTTTTAAACAATTTTCAAACACATTTAGATTTGTTTGATAACTTAAGACATTTTTTTGGCATTTTTGAATATTTTCAAAAAAAAATTCAGTTAATTTTTTGATTATTTTCTTAACTTTTAAAAAATATTTCATGAGTGTTAAACAATTTTTAAACTTATTTAGTTTTTTTAGGTTTAGTTATTCTATTGACACTGTTTTTGACCATTTTTTTGACGTTTTTAGAAAGATTTTTGACACATTTAGAATTTTTTAGGACTTTTGATAGATTTTTAAATCTTTTTTCTTAATTTTTAAAAATTTTTGATATTTTTGATACTATTAGATTGTTTTATACAGTTTTTCAAATTTTTCTAGTTATTTTAGACATATTAAATTATTTTTTGACAGTTTTAAGATAAATGTTGACAATTTAATAATATTTTGACTTTGTAGATATAGTTTTTTATATTTGTTTGACATTTTGAAATTATCAATAATTGTTTTTGAATGTTTTATACAGTTTTTTGACATACTTAAATATTTTACAGTTCGAGTTATTCTTTTGATGTTTTTAAATATTCTTTGGCAGTTTTAGATAATTTTTTGACGTTTTTAGACAATCTTCAAAAACATTCAGGTTTAGTTGATAGTTTAAAACAATAATTTGACTTCTTTTTGAACGTTTTTTTGAGAGTTTTAGACAATTTTCTGACAGTTTTTTAACCTTTAAAATATTATAAAAAAAAAAAAAAAATTTTTTAGTTTATATTATTTTTTGACACTTTTAGACAATTTTTGATAGTTTTTTAAAAATGTTTTTAAAGAATCTTTAAAGGCACTCAGAATGTTTAGTGAGTTTTAGATGTTTTAAAAACATTTTACTGTTTTAGACAATTTAAGATCAGTTTTGACAGTTTTCAATACTTTTTGACGTTTTTAAAATTTTTTTAAACTTTTTTTGAGGTTTCTAATTATTTTTAAACGTTTTTAAGAGATTTAGACAATATTTTGTTAATTTTTTAATTTGTAAAAAAATTTACAACTTTAAACAATTTTTATATACATTTAGATTTTGTTAAAAGTTTTTAAAAAGTTTTTTAACTTTTCCACTGTTATAGACAATTTTTAGACACATTTAGATATTTTTTGACGTTTTTAGGTATTGTTTGATAATTGTAAATAAGTTTTGACAGTTTTCAATATTTTTTTGACGTTTTTAGACAATTTTTAGACACATTAGATTTTTTAGCAGTTTATGACACTTTTTTGATTTTTCTAAATATAGTTTGAAAGTTTAAATTTTAATTTTGTATTTTAGACTATTTTCTAAATCTTTTGACTGGTTTGGATCTGTTTATATATTTTTTACATTTTCTGACATTTTTAGATGTTTTTGACTTTTTGATGTTTTCAGACAATGTTTTTAACTGTTGTGGACAATTTTAAAGCATATTTAGTTTTTTTTTACAGTTTTAGTTGTTTTTTATGAGTATTGTTTGTCAGTTTTAAACTAACTTTTGATGTATTTTTTGACGTTTTTAATCAATTTTTAAACATATTCCTATTTTGTGGATAGTTTTGACGTATTTAAATGTTTTCAATATATTGATAGTTTTTTAACTTTTAATTTTTTAAAATTTTTTTGTTGAGATTTTTAGATATTGATTGATAGTTTCAGTAAATTTTTAACGTTTTTAGGCAGTTTTTAAATACATACAAAGTTTTTTTTAAATTTTTATTGTTTTGGACAAATTCAGATACTTTGTCAAAAAGCTTTAGTTAATTTTATTGACTATTTTAGGTATTATTTGACAGTTTTTGATATTTTTTTGACGTTTGAAATAATTTGTTTAAACTAAACAAATTATTTGACAGATTCAATTATTCTTTGATAGTATTAGACAGTTTTATAGAAGTTTAAACATTTTGTAGACATTTTGACACTTTTTGTCAGTTTAAGACGTTTTTACTTGTTGACAGTTTTTAATGGGTTTCTGATGATTTTATAAAATTTTCCAACATATTTAGATTTGTTTGATAGTTTAAGACATTTTTTGGCGTCTTTGAATATTTTCAAAAATATTTTGAAAGTTTTAGTTAATTTTTGAATAGTTTTTTTAACTTTTAAAAAATATTGTAGATAAATTTTAGACTTATTCAATTTTTTTTACTTATATAATTTTTTACAGTTTTTTCAATGTTTTTAGACAGTTTTTTTACACATTCCGATTTTTTTTTAAAGTTTTTTACAAGTTTTTGATAAATTTTGACTACCGTTTTATTTTTTTGGACAATTTTTAGACTATTTTTGATATTTTTAACAGTATTAGATTGTTTTTGACAGTTTTTGATATTCTCCTGGCTATTTTAAACACTTGTTAGACATATTCTAAATATTTGTTGACAGTTTTAAGATTATTTTTAACATATTTCTAGGTATAGTTACGATTTAATAATATTTTGACATTCTAGATACTGTTTTTCCTACTTTAAGTTTTCAATCATCGTTTTGTACAGTTTTTTTTTACATAGGACATATTTTTCACAGTTTTAGTTATTTTTTGATGTTATTAAATATTCTTTGACAGTTTTAAATAATTTTTGACGTTTTTAGACAATCTTTAAAAACATTTAGATGTAATTGATAGTTTAAGAAATTTATTTGACTTTTTTGGATATTTTTAACCTTTTTTTTAAGGGTTTTAGACAATTTTCTGACTGTTTTTTAAATTAAAAAAAAATTATATAACAGTTTAAGATAATTTTTAGACCTATTTAAGTTTTTTCAGTTTTGTTTTTTTTTACACTTTTAGACATTGTAATCTATGATAATTTTTAAATATTTAAAAGCATTTGAATTTTTAAAGTTTTAGACATTTGTTCTGAGAGTTTATGACAATTTTTAATATTTTTTGACGTTTTTAGTTATTCTTCAAACAGATTATATATTTTTGACAGTTTAAGACATTCTTTTTTGGCGATTCCTAAGTATTGTTTGGCAGTTTTAAACATTTTGTTTAGCGTATTAGACATGTTTTATACAATTTTTTAAATATTTGAGAGTTTTAAACATTTTTTTTAACACTTTTGTAAGTTTTTTTGTTGGCATTTCTAGATATTGTTTCCAATGTTCTTTTTAACTTTTTAACAATTTTACACATTATTTTTGATTATTTTTGACAATTTTTGATGTCTTTTTGACGTGTTTAGACAATCTTTTCGCACATCAAACAGTTTTATTTTTTTTAGTGTTTTTTAATATTATTTGAGAGCTTTGAAAAAATTTTAATTTATTTTTTTCAATTGGTTTAGGCAATTTTAAGACATATTAAGGGTAAAAAGCTCAAAAAGCTTAAATTATCTAAATGTTCAAAAACTTAAAAAGAAAATTTGGTTAAAATGCTTCTGTTCTAAATTTTTTAAATATTTTAAATTAGGAATTAAACGTTTCAGTTCGAAAAACTAAAAGAAAAGTTTTCAAATAAAATGTTCTAAAATTTCAAAAAATTCAAAAATAAAAAAAACTTTTAAAAAAGTGAAATTTCCTTAAGTTTTCATTGTAGATAATAATAAAAGTTAAATATTATAGAAAAACGCTTAGAAAACAAAAAAAAGTGGTTTTCTAGCTCTAAAAGGCAGAAAAACTTAAAAACTACAAAGACCTAATAAAAACAGAAAAAGTATTCTTAACCAAAATCTTTAAAAAAAAATTAAAAAACACATTTCAGATGTTATTGAAAGTTCTAAACTACATAAA
This sequence comes from Tachinus rufipes, assembly GCA_963932245.1. Lineage (NCBI taxonomy): Eukaryota > Metazoa > Arthropoda > Insecta > Coleoptera > Staphylinidae > Tachinus > Tachinus rufipes. The sequence goes on along the minus strand of OZ010743.1, from coordinate 1,157,025 downwards.
AACGTTCAGACTACTAAAAATGAATTCAAAGCTCCAATAGACAGAAAATGCTTTTAAAATTTTAAAAAATTTGTCCTCAAATGCAATAATATTAAAGAAAAAATTTTTTAAAATTTTGCAAACTTTAAAACAACTCCAAAAAATAGTTAACATTTTTTTTAAATTATTTTGATTTTTTTAATTGTTTTTCACATGTCTTAAGACTATTTTGTGAAAATTTTGTTAGAAGGTTTTGAAAACTATGTCTTCAACTGCAATAATATTAAAAAAGATTTTTTTTTAAATTTTGCAAACTTTAAAAAACTCCAAAAAATAGTAATCATTTTTTAAAAATATTATTTTGATTTTTTTAATAGTTTTTCACACGTCTTAAAACTATTTTGTGAAAATTTTGTAACAAAGTTTTGAAAATTGTGTCTTTAACTGCAATAATATAAAAAAAAACTTTTTACAATTTTGTAAACTTTAAAAAAACTCTAAAAAATAGTTACCATTTTTTGAAAATGATTTTGATTCTTTTAATAGTTTTCCAGATGTCTTAAGACTATTTTGTAAAAATTTTGTAGATAAATTTTGAAAACTGTGTCCTTAACTGCAAAATAATAAAAAAGTTTTTTTTTTAATTTTGCAAACTTTGATAAAACTCCAAATAATAGTTAACATTTTTTAAAAATTATTTTGATTTTTTTAATAGTTTTTACACGTCGTAAAACTATTTTGTAAAAATTTTGTAACAAAGTTTTAAAAATTGTGTCCTTAACTGCAATAATATAAAAAAAAACCTTTTACAATTTTGTAAACTTTAAAAAAACTCTAAAAAATAGTTAACATTTTTTGAAAAATTATTTTGATTTTTTTAATAGTTTTCCAGATGTCTTAAGACTATTTTGTAAAAATTTTGTAGATAAATTTTGAAAACTGTGTCCTCAACTGCAAAATATTAAAAAAGTTTTTTTTTTAAATTTTGCAAACTTTGATAAAACTCCAAATAATAATTAACATTTTTTTAAAATTATTATGATTCTTTTAATAGTTTTTTACATTTTCTAAGTTTATTTTGTAAACATTTTGTAGAAAAATTTTGAAAATTATATCCTTAACTGCAATAATACAAGGAAGAAACTTTTTAAAATTTTGCTAACTTTAAAAAAAACTCTAAAAAATAGTTAACATTTTTTGAAAATTATTTTGATTTTTTGAATAGTGTTTTACATGTCTTAAGACTCAACAGTAATAATATAAAAAAAAACTTTTTAAAATTTTGTAAATTTAAAAAAAAACTCCAAAAAATAGTTAACATTTTTTGAAAATGATTTTGATTTTTTTAATAGTTTTTAAGATATCTTAAGACTATTTTGTAAAAATTTTGTATACATATTTTGAAAACTGTGTCCTCAACTGAAAAATATTAAAAAAGTTTTTTTTTAATTTTGCAAACTTTAAAAAGCTCCAAAAAATAAATGACATTTTTTGAAAATTATTTTGATTTTTTTAATAGTTTTTCACATGTCTTAAGACTTTTTTGTGAAAATTTTGTAGACAAATTAAAAAAATTGTGTCCTCAACTGCAATAATATCAAAAAAGATTTTTTTTTAATTTTAAAAACTTTAAAAAAACTACAAAATTTAGTAAACATTTTTTTAAAATTATTTTTATTCTTTTATTAGTTTTTATATGTGTTATGAGTATTTTGTAAAAAAATTGTAGACAAATTTTGAAGTTTGTGTCTTCAACTGCAATAATACCAAAAAAGAAACTTTTTAAAACTTTGCAAACTTTAAAAAAACTCCAAAAAATAATTTACAATTTTTGAAAATTATTTTGATTCTTCTAATTGTTATCCAGATGTCTTAAGACTATTTTGTGCAAATTTTGTTTAAAATTTTCAAAAATTGTGTCTTTAACACCAATAATATCAAAGAAGAAACTTTAAAAAAATTGCAAAAAATAATTAACATTTTTTTAAAATTATTTTTATTTTTTTAATAGTTTTTGATATATATTAAGAGCATTTTGTCAAAATTTTGTAAAAAAATTTTGAAAATTGTGTTCTCAACTGCAATAATATCAAAAAAAAACATTTTACTATTTTGCAAACTTTAAACAAGCTCCAAAAAAAAGTTAACAATTTTTGAAAATGATTTTAATTTTTTTAATAGTTTTCCAGATATTAGAAGACTAATTTGTAAAAATTTTGTTGAAAATTTTTAAAAATTGTGTACTCAGCTGCAATAATTTCAAAAAAGAACTTTTTTAAAGTTTTGCAAACTTTATAAAAACTCCAAAAAATAGTTAACATTTGCTGAAAATTATTTTGATTTTTTTTAATAGTTTTTCACATGTCTTAAGACTATTTTGTAAAAATTTTGTAGACAAAGTTTAAAAATTGTGTCCTCAATTGCAATAATATCAAAGAAAAAACTTTTAAAAATTTTGCAAATTAAAAAAAAACTTCAAAAAATAGTTAACAATTTCTGAAAATTATTTTGATTTTTTAATAGTTTTTCACATATCTTATAACTATTTTGTGAAAATTTTGTAGACAAATTTTTGAAAATCAGTCCTCAACTGCAATAATACAAAAAAAGGAACATTTTACAATTTTGCACACTTTAAAAAAAATCTAGTTTCAGTTTGCTGCGTTGAGTTTTAGTTTAGATCAGTTAGCGTCTAATATGACGTTTATTTTGTACAGTTTTTTGCTTATTTTTGAGAACTTTGAACGGAGCCTATAAAAGCTAAATGAAACAAGTAAATCTACAATGAATTGCGCATCTTTTGGGACTAGTTTTAGTTTGCTGCATTGAGTTTTAGTTTAGTTCAATTTGCATTGAATAAGACTTTACACCGAAAGTTTTAATTTTGTAGATTTTTACATTTTCTTTAAATTGGGCCAATTCCATTCTATTAATTTACAAACTTTTGCAATGTTTTTGTAAATCATGTCTTCACTCTACCATTACAATAGTCTTTAAGCCATTTTAAAAGCTTTTTTGAAAAATTATTCTTCAATTTGTTCTCATTTTTAATGAAACATTTCTTAAATTCCACATTTGTATACCAATACTTTTTAAAGTTATGCAGAAAAAATATTATGCTCATATTATACTTTTCAGAAGTGTTTCACAATTATTAAAATTGTTTAATTAAACATAATGCAACTTTAATTAGTATTAAATTAATACTATAAACATTTTGTAGGGTAAATTATGTGTAATTACTGGAAATATAAATATTTGTTCTGAAGAGTTCACAGGGAAAATTTTCACTCGTGTGTTTAGTTATCTGGCAGAAACAACACAAAGCCATTGTATCGCGCAACCTATTATAAACTATTATCATAATATGGAGTTTGAATACGAATGTGGCTGGCTGTATTAGTGTTGGAGGAGTAGAAATGAAGGGGAGGAGAGAGATCATAAAGGCTTGTAAATGACACCTGAAATCTGCACGTCAGCAGCCAGTTGATTTTAAACAAAGTTTGAGTCGAGTAGCGTCAGCGGTGATGAGAAACAGAGATGGGAAAGGTATATTGAAATACCAAGGAAATGCCAAACTGGCTCTTTGTATTGTTGCAAGAGTGACTGACTTTTGATCGCAATGACGGCTTCATCCTATAAATTGCAAAATTAATATTACTTAATTCAATTCAAATGGTCACATGGATGGGTTCAGTAAGTTTGCAATCTCTATTTTAATTTAGTTAGCCGCCGTTAGCATATTATCCGGTAGTTTCCAGCGGGAAAATGAGTAGCGTGTGATTACATTCATATCACGTTGGATGTAACTTAGGTAACGTACAATTAGATGATATCTCGTGACAGGCGCAGAAATCTGCTATCGCCGTATCCGTCTGTTATCTATGCAGTATGTGGGACGTAAATAGCCATCGGAAGTTCAATTTAATTAAATATAACAATAAAGTCAGCATATTTTTTGCAGATATTGGGTGGTGAATCTGCGCCCACCGGATAGTACGCATACCAATCATGATATTGCGTCCAAGCAAATTAAATTGTGTATGGGGAAATATTTGCATATTGGTCGAAATCAATGCGGGAGAGTAAATTCAATTAAGTCACTTATTTACATTTCTCTGTATTAACATGTAAATATGGTACAGAAAATAAATATATTTAGTTTAATTTATATTTTCCATCAACCTAAATGGAATCCATTGTCAAAACTAATCGATTCCAATGCAAATAAGAAAGCATTTAATTTCATCCACTCATGCGAAAATTATATTTTTTTTATTGAATTTCCAGTTATTGCAGGCAGGCAGTGTTGAGTGTCGCGAGGGGTCCGGGAACATCGTTAATCATCTTGTAGTGTTTATTTTTTTTTCTTCTTCTTATTCCACGCCCTCATATTATATATATTTTTCTTTTCGCTAGCAAAGGAACAGTGAAGGGTTTCCGTTAGGAATTACGTTCCGCAAAGCCCTCTTTTATATTTATGATACGCCGTTATATTTTATAAAACGAATTTATTATTAATTTTGATCACCCCCCGTTTCGTTCATTCGTATTCTTCTTCGTTGTCCCCTTGATCTTCTCTAAGGACATCACGACAATTTATCTTTGTAATGAGAATTAATTTAAATTCTTAATGAGTAAATTTTTTTTTATTATAAGAGAGCTAAATATTGCTAATTATTTGCTATTTAATAGTTTAAAATTAAAATTGTTTTGTCAAAATTTTATTTCAAAAAACGTAACAATTGTGATCGACTTGCTTGTGTTTGGGTGAACAAGAAACATGTCAGGAGGAGCGTTGTTATCTTTGAAATTTATAGACAATATTTAGACATACTCAGATAGTGCTTTGACGTGTTTAGACTTTTTTGATGTTTAGATTTTGTTTTGGAAATTTATTCAGCATTTTTTTGATATTTTGGATATTTTTTTATTGTTTTTGAGATTATTTTGATTCTAGATTTTATTAACAGTTTAATTTTCTGAGGTTTCCTGATACATATAAATTAATTTCTGACAGTTTTCAGTATTTTTAGACGTTTCTAGACAATCTTTAAGTTCAGTCAGATTTTTTTAAACATTTTTTTTGACGTTTTTACTATTTGTTTGACAGTTTTAGACACTTTTTTTGACTATTTTAGACATTATTTTGATAGTTCTTTAATCTTGTAAATGTTTTAGACAATTATTAAACAAATTAAACCGTTTTTGATAATATTGATTAGCAGTTTTAAAATATTTTTTGACATTTTTTGATATTTTGTTGACGGTTTTGGAAAATTTTTAGACATATTTAGATTTTGTTGATAATTTTAGACAATTTTTGTTTTTTTTTCTAAAAAATGTTTGACAGTTGAGTTTTTTTAATATTTTTTTGTTATTTTTAAATATTGTTTGACAGTTTTCAATATTTTTTTAAGCAATCTTTACACACATTTAGATTGTTTTGGGAGTTTTAGACTTTCTTAAATATGCTTGACAGTTTCTTTTACTGCTTTAGCGTTATTTAAAATTGTTTACGTTTTTAAAAAGAAAGTTTTCAATCAATTTTGTTAGTTTTTGATTTTTTTTTGACGTTAAGCATTTTTTGACGTTAACTGTTATTTTTTTGTTTATAGTTTAAGACAACCCTTAATAGATTTTTAATTTTTGGAAAAAAAAAACTTTTTTGAGATTTTACATTATTTTTGACAATTTTCGATATTTTTTGACGTTTTTAAACACAACAAGTTTTATTAAAAATGTAAGTTTTTTTTGCTTTTGTTAATATTGCCTTTTACAGTTTTAAAAAGTTTAATTATTTTTTTGACTTTGACTTTTTTGACATTTTTTGTTAACTTTTTTAAATACTTTTTGACAGTTCAAATAATTTTTGATATTTTCTTTACAGTTTTTATGCATATTCAAACTCAATTTAAACTTTTGACAATTTAATTTATTTTTACAATTTTTAATTTCTTTAGATATTATTAGACAGTTTGTTTTTTATTTTAAGACGTTTTAAGACAATCATTAGACGCATTAATTTTTTTGAACAGATTTAGACATTTAGAGAATTTTAGAGAATTTTTGACAATTTTAAATATTTAATTTTTTCCGTCAAAAATTAATTAAAAACAGTTTAGCGACATTATTTGGAATCTATATTTACGTTTTCAGGAAAATTTTATAGTATTGAATATTTCTATAATTTACAAAAGTGTGAAGAGATGAAAATATTATTTATATTGTCAAAATATTAGTGACAGTTTAGGAACATACTTAGCAACATTTTTGAAAGTTTGAGAATATTTTTCTTAATGATTTATGATCTTTTATGAGTATTTATTGCTTTCTATAAATTTTTTTTTTTTTTTGGTGTTTTGATTTATATTTTTAGTTTTTTTAAATTTTTTTTTAATTTTTTGCAAGTTTTCTTATGTTTTTTAAAAGCTTTTTTCTAACTCATTTAAGATTTCTAAGATTTTTTTTTGTTGGACTATCTGAGAGTTTTTTAAGTTATTTGAGTTTTTGTTTGTGTTACTATTTTTGCGTCTAAAATGTTTTTTTTTAATTATTTGAGACTTTTTAATGTTTTTTTTTGGCTTTTTGGGTTTTTTTAAGGCTTTCTCAACTTTACCCAAACCTTCTGATTTTTTATAACAATTTTGATAGTTTTTTGCGTTTTTTTGAAAATTATTTTTGAGGACTTTCGAATTTTTGAGCCGTTTTTTTGGATATTATAATTTTTTTTTTAAGATTTTTAGGTTTTCTTTGAGCTTTTTAAAAGTTTTTTAAATTTATTTGCAACTTTTTCATGTTTTGTTGGGCCTTTTTGGACGTATTGTTGGGTTTTTACGGTTTTTTTAATTTTTGAATTTGGTTTAGTTTTTTGCTTGTTTTTAAGAGCTTTTTTCTAAAATATTTAAAATATTTCAGTAATTTGTTTGGCTTTCTAGGAATTTTTTTGAGTTTTTTTGTGCTTTCTTGGGTCTTTTGGATCTTTTCTGAAAATTATTTTGTGCTTTTGGGCAGCATTTTTAAGTTTTTTGAGTCTTTTTAGTTTTCATTAAATTTTTTTGCAAGACTTTCTATTTTTTTTTATAATTTGTTTAAGATTTTTTAGTTTTTTGTTTGGCTTTTTTAAGCTTTTGGGTTTTTTTAAGTTCATTAAACTTTTTTGATGTTTTAGGAGTCTTTCTGAATATTTTTTTAAGTTTTATGACGTTTTTCAGTTTTATGGGCCATTTTTTGAGTTTTTAGACTTTCTAAGAGATAGAGTAATATATAATAAACTTAACAAACAATATCTAAAAATCTAAAAAAGAAATTAAATTAAAAAAAAAATTCAAAATTTTGTCTTCACTCAAAAAAATTGTCTACAGCTATAAAAAAAAAAACGTCAAAAAATACATTAAAAATTATCTAATACTGTCAAACAATACTTAATAAAAAAGACAATTAAAACTGTAAAAAAAAAATGTTTGAAAACGTGAAAGTCAAAAAAATATGAAACCCAAAATCCACAAAGATTTGTAAAAAATATAATTATATCCAAACCAGTCAAGATTTAAAAATTTTTGTCTAAAGATTGTTTAAAACGTAATTTTTTTTGAAAATTGTCAAAATAAAATAACAAAAATTGTCAAAAAATATCTAAATATGTTTAAAAAAAAATTAAAATAGTGGAAAAATTAAATAAACTGACAAAAAAATTTCAAAAACTCTTAACAAAAATCTAAATGTATCTAAAAATTGTTTAAAACTGTTAATTTTTTTTACAAATTAAAAAACTATCAAAATATTGTCTAAAATTTTCAAAAAAAAACGTTTAAAAATATTCAGAAACCTTAAAAAAAATGTTTAAAACTATTAATCAAATCTTAATTTTTATAAAAATTGTCTAAAAGATCTAAAAATACATCAAAACTGTTAAAAATGATCTAAAACTATGAATCAATATTTAAAAACGTTTAAAACTGTCAAGCTATATTTAGAATTGTCTAAATTTTTTCTAAAATTGATAAAAAAATATCTAAAAACGTCAAAAAAACATTGAAAACTGACAAATACTCACAAAACAAATGTCTAAAACTCAAAAAAATAATTTTATGATTGTCTAAAAACGTAAAAAAAAAACTATTAAAAATTATCTTTTTTATTAAATAACTATAGATGTAAAAAAAAAACTTAAAAAATTCTAAATAAATCTAAAAATTAACTTAAACTATTAAAATATCTTTTAAAAGTTAAAATACTATAAGAGAATTGTCTAAAATACTAAAGCTTCAAAAAAAATGTTTGAAAATTGTCTAAAAAAATTATGAAGAATGATGTAAAACTGTCAAAAAAAAATGAAAAAAAAATTTATATATCTAAAAATTGTCTTAAAACAAGCAAAACAATTTTAAAGCTGTTAAACAATATTTGAAGCTTAAAAATAATAAAAACAGTAAAAAAATCTAAAAAGTTGGGCAATATCAAAAATTGTTAAAAACATAATTAAAACTGTCAAGACATTTTGGTGTGTCTAAAGGTTGTCTAAAACCGCCAAAAAAATAATTACAACTGAACTAAATCTAATAAAAAAAATTAAAAACGTCATAAAATACTAAAAATTGTCTAAAGCAATCAAAAATTTTTGTTAAGGTGCCAAAAGCTTGTCTAAAACACGTTAAAATTGTCATTAATAATTTAGAAACATCAAAAATGAAAAAAAAAAAACTGTAAAACAAAATTTAAAAATGCCAAAAAATTACTAAAAATGTAAAAAAAGTATTTTTAAAAATTGTCTAAATAATGAAAAAGTTAAAAAACTGTAAAAACTAATCTAAAATAAAAAAATGTCAAACTATCAAACAATATTTAAAAAAGACAAATAATGTCTAAAACTGTTAAAAAAATTTGAATGTGTCTTAAGACGTCAAAATTGTATCAAAAACTGCAAAAAATTATCTAATACTGCCAAACAACAAAAACGTCAAAAATTGTCTAAAACATTTAAACTCAAAAAATGTTTTAACAAAAAAATCTAAATATGTCTAAAAAATATCAAAAAACCTTAGATGTAAACTTGGTTTCCCATCCAAATGTTTGTATTAAAAAAATTGGATCACAAACACTTGGGTGGGTGGGCGGGAACACAAAGTTAAATTACTCGTCCACAAAGTTTGAATTTAATTTTCGCCCACCCACCCAAGTGTTTATAATTAAAAAATTTAAACATATAAATTTGGGCGGGTGGGCAGCCACCAATCTAAATCACACGTCTACAAGTTTTTAACTTAGTTCAAATTTTGTGGGCGTGTGTGATTTAAACTTGTACTCCCGCCCGCCCACCCAAGTGTTTGTGATACAATTTTTTATCACAAACACTTGGGTGCAAAACAGCAATCTAAATTATACGCTAACAAAATTTAAGTTTAGTTTTTTGCCGCTCAACCAAGCGTTTGTGATAAAAAAATAAATCACAAACTCTTGAGAGCCCACAGACTTTGAACTTGGTTTCCGCCCACCTACTCAAGTGTTTGTGATCCAAATTTTTTATCACAAATACTTGGCAGCATTATTGAAATCTAAACCATACGCCCATAAGGTTTAAACTTAATTTTCCGCCGCTCACCCAACTGTTTGTGATAAAAAAATTGAATCACTAACACTTGGGCGGGTGGGCGGGAACACAAGTTAAAATCACACGCTTACAAACTTTGAACTTATTTTAAAACATAGCTTTGTAAAAACTAATGCTCTAGATACAATTTTTGAAATAATATTAAAAAAAAATTTACTAAGAACATTAAGTAGTAAGATTGTAATTTCAAAAAAATATAAACGTTTCTGTAAGATATGCTAAATAAATATCTATTTAGCAATTTTTTTGACATTTTGAATATTTTTTTGACATTATTTGGTTTTTTTTACGTATTTTTGACATTTTGTGAAGTCACGAAGATATTGTTTGATAATTATAAATCATAAATTAACAATTTTTAATATTTTTCCGACTTTTTAGAGAATTTTTTTGACGCTTTTAAATATTGTTTGACAGATTCAGACTTTTTTTTATTATTTTAGACATTATTTTGATAAAAAAAAAGGAAATAGTTTTAAAACGTAACTTTGCATTAACTTACGCTAAGGACACATTTTTTTGACAATCCTAATGAGTACATACACTACAAGATTAAAACCTTAAAATTAAATAAAAATAATGTAAACTTTTTTAAAATTTGGACAATCGTCCCCACATTGATATTTCCAATTTTGCTCAAATTTTGTACACATATTTGAGGTAAAATATGTCGATTTCTAAAATTTTAGATTTCTAGGTGCAATATAGTGTAAATGGCGGCCATTTTAATTTTTCAGGAATATTTTGTCTTTTTTTAGTTTTTGTGCTGTAAATAAGCAAAAAATAGTCAAAAATTATATTCAAAAGGGTGTATATTATAGGAAATTTTACGTAGGACACGCTCCCGCTCTTAGTTTTTCAAAATTTTCCGCGGAAAATGAGAAATGTACCATTTTATTAAATATTTGATATCTTTGATTTCGCTACATCTGGAGACATGAAATTTGAATGTGATACTCCTGAAACATAGTACTTAGGGTAAAATATAACACATAATTGCTAAAAATGGGTTAATTTAAAGCAATTTTTTTTTGATTTTTTGTAATTTTACTAATTTTCCGAGGAGACTTTTAAAAATCGGACATAAAGATTGCGTTCTAGAAAAAAAAAAGTTGATTATACTAATTCAATATTTTTTTGATCTTTTTTTGCAATTGGGACAATTGTCCAAATTTAAGTGGAATTACCCTTTTATATTAATTATTGAAATTGTTTCAAAACTTCAGAAAAATTCGGGAATATGCAAATTTTGAGTTTTATGTGAAATCAGTTTTTTCAAATGAAATATTTTAAAATTTAACTTTGAATAATTTGATTTGTTTTGTAATGATTTTTTTATAATTTATTATTTGTATCATTATAATAATATGAATCACTTCTGGTCATCGGATGTAATTGAAAACGCAACAAAAATAAATCCATCCACCGCAATAATTAAACCTACATTGTTTGAATATATTTTTATTGTTAACAAACGTTTCAGCAAATAAATATATTTTAATTTAAAACACGTAATGAATAAATCCACAAACAATAATTGCACCTATTGAAAATAAATTTAATTTAAAAATTAATCAAAATATATTCCTTTCTGAAATATTTATATATTCATTTTTACATCCCGGTGCGACAATTTGCATCGAAGATGTGTGAGGGTTGTCCCTTTTTTTGCTTCAAAGTAGAATGCTCATTACAATTTCAAATTGTAACCAAAAAGCGTCACAATCACAAGCCGAACGAGATTTACTGTTAATAGGGCTCGGGTTATATTGTCCTATTTTGTTGCCAGCCAACCAACCATTCAAAGAAATACATAAATTAGGCTTTATATAACTCAGGGTGTGGATGGTATGCTAAACTAATGGTGACATACTTCATCATCACTTTGCCTTTTTAGAGATTTGCATGATGCTATGGAAGGATTTCAATTTGTACTTTGATTTTAATAAATATTTAATTTAATATTTTATTCAATTTCAAACAGAATATAGCTTGTATGTTAGCATTTGGCGACATTGTAAAGTGTTTCGCATCTGAGATAAACTTAATAAAAGTGACAAAGTTGGTTCGCTCGATAGCAAACATTGTTGTCGCGTCGAACTAGAAATTGTTTACCTACAATATTTTTTCACTTTAAAATAAAAATGTAAAAAATCTAAACGAGACAAGAAAGACAGACTCAGTGCAAGCCGTTATCATAAAACCTTAACTTCCGTCAATCAGTTTCTTAAAGAGGTTTTCTCTATGGCATGGATATTGCCTGGAGTGCTCGTATCCCAGAGCCGGAGCTCACTCCATTATTATAATATTGCAATTCTATCAGTCTTTATGCCATCCGAGACGAGAAGAATCGCCGCAGGGTTCGGTTTAAAAAAGGAAACATTTTTCGCACCAGCCACTCGATAATGATTATTTTTCTACGACCGACGACAGAAAAAAATAAAAACCATAATTTCAATTTTTATGGGCGACGGTTCGCCGGATTTTACGACGACGCCCCCACGGAGATGTCCCTTTGTTTCACATGTGCAAAGAGGCTTTTATATGTGTGTTGGGTCACTCTTTATGATACCAAAATAAAATAAAAATTGTTTATTATAAAATAATTGAGTAAAATATTACTAACGCGAAACTGATACGAATCGTTGCGATGCGTTATTAATTAATGTGTGCAGAATGATCGCTGTGCTAATGAAATTCGCATAATTATTTCATTTTCAGAAGCGTTATTATAACAATCGATTTGTTACAGCCCCCATTATGCTCTCATTTTTATTTAGTGAATTTTCGCGTTAATTTCTGTTTGTTTGGATTTAATTGGATCGAGATTAAAGTTTAATTTTATTACCTTTTAGGGGATGGATTTTATTAAAAAAATATATTTAATGTTCCTATTAAAAGCTTTGTTACCTGCGGGAATTATGTGCAATTAAAGGGAATTAGTTGAGTGATTATGGAATCAATAAATGGAGGCGAATTGGGGTGTTTAAATTGTGGTGATTTAATATAAATGTGTTAAGTTTGTGGGGTTTAAAATGTCCGCATGATTAATTTAATGTAGGCGTGGAAATATTAGAAAATTATTTGAAACTATACTAGAAACAAAATTTACATAATTAGAAGTTTTATATTCAAATTTCTAAATTAATAAACTTATAAATCTTAATTGAAAAATAATGTTTACTTAAATATTTTTTAAATTTTATAAATTAAAACATCAAATATTTAAAATTGTTTAAAATGTCCAAAAATCAAAAATAAATTAAAAAATGTAAAAAACTAAATATTTTTAAAAATGTTAAAGCAATCAAAAATTGTTGAAAATTGTCAACACATAATTTGAATATGCCTAAAAACTGTAAAGAAAATATCAAAACTGTCAAACTAATCTAAAATTGACAAAAGCTGTCTAAATGAAAAACAATATCAAATGTTAAAAAACTGTAAAATTTAAAAAAAATGTTAAATTTTTTTTTTAATCAATTTTAAGTTTGTATTCTCTAAACCCAATGTTCTTAGTAAAATTGTTACAAATTTTGAGTTATTACTTTAAAAGTTGTGTTTTCAGCATGAGTTTTTGCAAAGCTATGTTTTGAAACAGTTTCAATAATTTTTAGAAAATTCTAAATAATAACAATTTTTTTAAATTAATTTTGCGGTTATGTTCTCAGTAAAATCGTTACAAATTTTGAGTTATTACTTTAAAAATTGTGCCCTAAGCGTGAGTTTCTGCAATGGTTTATTTTGAAACAATTTCAATGATTTTTATAAAATCTTAAAAAATGTTTACAATTTTTTAATTTATTTCTTATGATATATTCTTACATCCCAATGTTCTCAGTAAAGTCGTTACAAATTTTGAGTTATTACTTTAAAAATTGTGTTCTTAGCATGAGTTTTTGCAATGCTTTATTTTAAAACAATTTCAATATTTTTTTAAAAACTGTTTACAGTTTTTTTAAATCAATTTTGAGGATTTATTCTTACAACCTAATGTTCTCAATAAAATTGTTTTACGTTTTCAGTTAATAACTCAAAAATTGTGTCCTCAGCATTAATTTATTTTGAAACAATTTCAATGTTTTTTTAAAAGACTCTAAAAAAGTGTTTACAGATTTGACTAATTTTTATGTTATATTTTTATTGATCAAATAAAATTATAATAATTTTGAATTGTTATATCAAAAATTGTCCCCAGATGTTATAAAATTCTAAATTTGTCTAAAAAATGTCTAAAACTATTAATAAATTTTCTAAAAATTTAAAAAATTACCAAAATATTGTGTAGGATACTTAAAAAAAAGTTAAATTTGTCAAAAAATATTTAGAAATGTCAAAAAAGTCTAAAACTGTCAAAACATTTTAAGGGTTTTTAAAAGTTTTCTAAAAACGTCTTAAAATATTGAAAACTATTAATTAGAAATGTCAGAAAATGAACGGAAACTGTTAAAAAATGTTTATGGGTAATTCCATTACTTTTCGACCAATTTGAAAAAGTCGACCTCTTTGATTTTGCTCAAATTTTCAGGGATCAAAATATAGATGAAAAAAATGAGATTTCCAAAATTTTGGACCTTAGAATATTGCCTGTTCAAAATGACACACATTTGAAGGTCAGAAATTTTACAATAAAACGTAATTTTTAACTTAATTTGTATCTCAATTTTTGAGTTTCTGGAAAATGATAAAAAGGTCTACGATAGCTCAAATTGTTCCTTATTACATGTACTTTAAAACCCATATTATTATGTTTAATATCGTGGCAGTCATTTTGATATATTAAGCTTTAAACATTATTCCAAAAAAACCCGTAAATTTAGCAAAATCGCAAAACTTTGCTTTCTTTAAACCGTTCTAACTTTGTCAAATCTTAACAAAATTTGATTTGCAAGGTCTAGATTTCCTCGTGTTTAATCTCTTTTTGAAGTGATCACACAATACTTATAGAATCAATACGTATACACCATTATTTTGATGCAGGAAGTTGCACATGTTTTCGCGATCTTCAAAACTTGTAATTTTCAGGTCCCGAAAAAGCGCTGTCACCCTATGTCGATTTTAGTCAAAATTTCAGTAAATACTCTTTAGAACACAAGAAAAAAGGTTATTCATATGAGAAATGGTATATCAGGCATTATCAAGAAATTTTTAATATTCAAAAATTGTCAAAATCGGCAAACCGCACATTTTTGTATCTCAATTTTTGGGTCTCTGGAAAAAGATAAGAAGGTCTACGTTGGCTTAAAATATTCCTTATTGCATGTACTTTAAAACCCATATTCGTATATTTAATGTTGGGGCAGTCATTTTGATATATCAAGCTTTAACTATTAATTTAAAAAAAAACGTAAATTTTGAAAAATTGCTAAATTATGCTTTGTTTGAACCGTTCTAACTTTGTCAAATCTTGAAGAAAATTGATCCACGAGGTCTAGATTTCTTTGTGTTCAATCTTTCTTTAAAGTAATTACACTAGACTTATAGAATCAATTTATATTCACCACTATTTTGATGCAGGAAGTAGCACATGTTTTCGCTATTTTCAAAACTTGTAATTTTCAGGTCCCGAAAAAACGCTGTCACCTTATGTCGATTTTAGTCAAAATTTCAGTAAATACTCTTCAGACTACAAGAAAAAAGGTTATTTATATGAAAAATAGTATATTGGGAATTATCAAGAAGCCATTGAGAAAATGCAAGTCGTTGTGCTACGTCGCCTGGTTGTAGGTGTTTTACTTTTGATAATAATATGGGTGAACATTTTCACTAAAAAACGCGTCAAAAAAGTTGTTTTCTGTCAGGAAATCTCAATTGCTAAGGCATTACCATTACAGAGTCCGTAAACAAAAATGATATTTGCGTATTCTCTATGTTGAACAGCATTTTTATCAAATTTCACTAACCGAACCAAAAAAACTGTTTTAACAAGTATCAAAAGCTTGCATCAATGCACACTTGTTAAAGTAATGTTGTTTTGTTTGTGTTTTTTGCTAAATAAAAAGTTTTTTAAATATTTTGTATTTGTTGACTATTTCAAAAACAAAGCAAGATAGACAAAAAGTGATTTAGATTTTCTGAATTTTGACAATTTTTGAATATAAAGAAACTCTTGATAATGCCCAATATACCATTTTTCATATAAATAACCTTTTATTTGTGGTCTTAAGAGTATTTACTGAAATTTTGACTGAAATCGACTTAAGGTGACAGCGGTTTTTCGATACCTAAAAATTACAAGTTTTGAAAATCGCAAAAACATGTGCAACTTCCTGCATCAAATTAGTGGTGAATATGTATAGATTTTATAAGTCTTATGTAATCATTTTAAAGATAGATTGAACACAAAGAAATATAGACCTGGTGGATCAAATTTCTTTAAAATTTAACAAAGTTAGAACGGTTTAAACATAGCATAATTTTGCAGTTTTGCTAAATTTACGGTTTTTTTTTGGAATAATGTTTGAAGCTTGATGTATCAAAATGACTGCCCTAACATTAAATAGACAAATATGGGTTTTAAAGTACATGTAATAAAGAATATTTTGAGCCATCGTAGACCTTCTTATCTTTTTCTAAAGGCCCAAAAACTGAGATATAAAAATGTGCGGTTTGCCAATTTTGCCAATTTTTGAATATTAAAAAATTCTTTATAATGCCCGATATACCATTTCTCATATAGATACTCTTTTTTCTTTTGCTCCAAAGAGTATTTACTGAAATTTTGACTAATATCGACATACATAGGGTGACAGGGCTTTTTTGGGACCTGAAAATTACAAGTTTTGAAGATCGCGAAAACATGTGCAACTTCCTGCATCAAAATAATGGTGTATACGTATTGATTCTATAAGTATTGTGTGATCACTTCAAAAAGAGATTAAACACGAGGAAATCTAGATCTTGCAAATCAAATTTTGTTAAGATTTGACAAAGTTAGAACGGTTTAAAGAAAGCAAAGTTTTGCGATTTTGCTAAATTTACGGGTTTCTTTGGAATAACGTTTGAAGCTTAATATATCAAAATGACTGCCACGATATTAAACATAAAAATATGGGTTTTGAAATACATGTAATAAGAAATAATCTGAGACATTGTGGACCTTTTTATCTTTTTCCAGAAGCCCAAAAATTGAGATACAAAATAAGCTAAAAAAGACGTTTTATTGTAAAATTTTTGACCTTCAAATGAGTGTCATTTTGAACAGGCATTATTCTAAGGTCCAAAATTTTGGGAATCTCATTTTTTTCATCTATATTTTGATCCCTGAAAATTTGAGCAAAATCAAAGAGGTCGACTTTTTCAAATTGGTCGAAAAGTAATGGAATTACCCTTATACATTTTGACAAAATGTGAAAAGATTTTCTAAAAGTTAAAAATCTGTCAAAAGCTGATTATTATTTTTAAAAAATGTTTTAAACTGTCAAACAATATTTACAAATGACTATAAATGTCTAAAACTGTAAACAAAATTTAAATATATCAAAATGTCAATAAAATATCGATTTTATTTTTAATGATCTAAAACTTTACAAATAATATCTCAAATTTTATTTGAAAATTGTCTAAGGTTTAAATTTTTTTTTAAAATAGTAATTTAAAGTGATTTTAGCTCCATCTTGTAGTGCAGTTATTCTGAACTACTATTTATTAACTAATTTACCATTAAGCAATGACAAGGATTTGTAAAAACCAAAACTATTGTCTGTAATTGGTTGGCCGTTTTGGAGTTGGATTGGGATTTAGTAATTGGTTAAAAACTACTAAAGGCATGTTTAAAACTGTATAAAACTTTCAAACAGTATTAAGAAGAAATTAAAAAAATTCTAAATGTGCTTAAAGATTGTCTAAAATTGTCTAAAAAATATCAAAAACTGTCAAAAAATGTCTACAACTATCAAACAATAAAATATAACGTCAAAAATGTCAAAAAATCAGATGTCTAAAAAATTTTTAGAATCTCAAAAAATTGCTAAAATTCTGTTTAAAATAAAATAAAAATTGTCTAAAAACGTCTAAAAAATATCAAAATCAACAAAAAAAAAAACGTCAAAAGATGTTAAAAAAATCCAACATGACTATAAAATTTTAAAACGACAAAAAAATCTGAATTGAAAAATTTCTAGAATTTAAAAAAAATGCTAAATATATGTCTAAAACAAAATTTATATATTAAATATTGCTATAAAATGTATAGTTAATTACAAATTATTTGAAAACTGTCTAAAGGTGTTTTAAAAATGTTAATTAAATTCCTAAAACAGTCAAGAAATTTTATTGTGTCTAAAAATTGTCTAAAAATATCTAAAACTATTAAACAATATCTAAAATCGTAAAAAGAGTAAAAAAAAAATTAAAAAAATAAAATAATAAAATAATTTTTTTGATAAAAACAAAACTGAATATATAAAAATAATTACAAAAACTGTAAAAAATGTGTAATTACATAAGAAAATTTTGTAAACAGTCAAAAATAGTTTAAAACTATCAACCAAATTTTAGAAATCTGAACAAATTCTAAAATCATTAAAAGAATATCAAAAATTGTCAAACAATATCTAACTATATCAAAAACTGCCAAAAAACAATTTTTATTATTAAAAGGATTGTCTAAAATTGCAAAAAAAATTAGACACTTTAAAAACGTCTAAAACTACCAATTTCTGTGTCCAAAGGATTGTCTAAAAATGCCAAAAATGTATGGAAAACTGTTAAAAATAATCTAAAACAAATCTAGAAACGTTAAAATCTAAAGATTAAAAAACATTGAATAAAATTCTCAAAAAAAATTAAACTGTCAAATAGTGTTTAAACGACAAAAACATGTGAAAAATTATAAACAAAATTTAAATATGTCTAAAAACTTCAAAAATAAAATTTAAATATAAGAAAAATGATCTAAACATATTTATAGAAACGTCAAAAAAATCTAACTTTGTCTAAAATTGTCTAAAACATTCAAAAAGCGATGTATATGTCTGTTTTTTAATTTTTTCCTGAAAATAGCCAAAAAATTAGGGCAAACAAATCATGTTTTTTTTTTATTTTTGCGATCAATTGTACTATGTTTTAGGAGTATCATATTCAAATTTCAAGTTTCTAGGTAAATCAAAAATATCAATTTTTTTATAAAATGGCAATTTTCCGCGGGAAATTTTGAAAAACCAAGAGCGGAATCGTGTTATACGGAAAATTTTCTATAAGATACTTTTTTTTTAATATGATTTTTTCCTATTTTTTGCTTATTTACAGCACAAAAACCACAAACATATGTATACAAACTTTGAGCAAAATCGGAGATGTTGATGTGGGGACGTTTGTTTGAACTATCTTGGAATTACCCTAAAATTGTCTAAGAAATATAAAAAAAAAATAAAAAATATCTTTAATTATCAAACAATTTAAGAAAACGTCAAATGATGTCAAAATCTAAATCGGTTAAAAAAGTCTAAATGGAAAAATATTTAGGATCTCAAAAAGTGAATCCTTAAAACAAAATCTAAATATCCAAAAAGTCTAACGTTTCAGACTCTATGTGTGTGTTGAAAATAAAATAAAAAATTAAAACTGCTATGAAATTGTTAAATATGTAAAATGATTTGATAGCATTGTCTGAAACTTTCAATAAATGTGTAAAAATAAGAAAACTTTTACAAATTATTTGAAAACTGTTTAAAGGTGTTTTAACAATGTCTAAAACTGTCAAGAAATTCTGATGTGTCTAAAAACATCAAAAAATATCTAAATCAATATCTAGAAACGTCAAAAACAGTCAAAAAAATTTTATTATGTAAAAATCAAAGAAAAAATTCCTAAATTGGTAAAAATAAAAACTTCAAAAATTATTAAAAACTGTCAAAAAATATCTAAAAATGACAAAAAACTGCAAAATAATTATTAACTACATCTAAAATTTTCTAAAACAGTCAAAAAATGTTCAAAGCTATCAACCAAATTTTAAAAATATTAAAAATATTTTAAAATCATTAAAAGAGGCCAAAAAAACAATCAAAAAATTTCAAATGTTAAAAAAAGCTTTTTCAAACAAAATTTAGAAACTTTAAAAATGTCTAAAGTCCAATTTTGATTTGTCCAAAGATTATCTAAAATTGAAAAAATAATATGGAAATTTGTCAAATGATCTGAAACTGTCAAACAATATCTAGAAACATCAGAAACTGTAAAAAAATTAACATTTTCTAATATAGTTAAAGGTTAAAAAACTGTTAAATGGTTTAAAAAAAAAATGTTTAAAACTGTCAAATAATATTTTAACGTCTAAAATATGTCAAAAAAACTTTAAACAAAATCTGAATGTGCCTAAAAATTTTCGAAAAACGTCAAAAACAAAATTGAAAAATAACAAAAAATGATCTAAATATATTTTTAGAAACGTCAAAAAAATCTAAATTTGTCAAAAATTGTCTAAAACAGTCAAAAGATGTTGCAAAATATTTAGGAATGTTTAAAACTGTCAAAACATTTTAAATGTGTCTGAAGGTTGTCTAGAAATGTCAAAAAACTAAAACTATAAAAAAAAATGTTTAGAAATTTTTTAAAACTTATGTGAAACTGTTAAAAAATGTTTATAAATTGTCTAAAATAATCAACAGATTTTCTAAAGCTTAAAGTCTACCCGAATCTTTTAAAACTTGTTTTTAACATTAAAAACTAACAAAAAAGCTTAAAACTGTAAACAAAATATGAATGCGTTTAAAGATTGTCTTAAAACGTAAAAGAATAATTGAAAACCGTCATAAGTATTTGAAATAGAAACGTTAAAATAATTTAAAGATATTTAAATAATGTCTTAAATAATAAACGGTTTTTCAATAAAGGCGGGTAGATGTTGAAATGGAATAAAACAAGCTGTGTGTGAGGTATTAACAAAATTCTTTTTTTATTTGAAAAGCCCATGTATGCTATTATGGTGGCACGGATCCGAGTGGTCTAATTTTCAAAGATTCTTCTGCATAGATCCGGCTGAATTTGAGAGATGGCTTGTGTTAAATTTATCTTTAGGGCATTGGTCAATTGTGGTTTATTTGCCTAAACCTTCGACTTCAAGAAACCCCACAAGAAAAAGTCTAGCGGGATCAAATTGCATGACCTTGGTGGCCAATTCTTTACTCACAAAACGTTCATGCAGAATGTAAATTGTGGCGTCCGCTATGTGGCACGTAGCGCCGTCTTGCTGGAAACCATATGGTTCAATTTGGGCCATAAAAAATAGATTATCATTGTTCTGTAGCTTTTGCCGTTGACGGTGACCGCCTCAACAACGTTGTTTTTAAAAAAGTACGGACTAATGACGCCGCATGCCCAAAATCCACACCAAACGGTAACTTTTTAAGAATGCATTATCACCTGGTGAACCTTGTGTGGGTTTGTGTTGTCTCATATACGGCAAATTTGCTTGTTAACATAGCCATTCATTCAAAAATGCGCCTCGTCGCTAAAGAATTTTTTCTCGACAAAATTGGGGTCTTCTTCCAAACGATTTGTAGCCCAGTCAGCAAACAAATAGCGTTGTCTATAGTCATGAACTTTGAGCTCCTCAAACCCAACTTCTTGTGCACGGCAAGGAATTGATTGCCTCGGGTTCTGCTGTACACTTACACGGACCGCGGTGACGTTCTCCGCCAAACTTGCGTTTTTTGAACATACAGGTATTGGCTGATTATTTACCGAACTCGTCGTTTCAAATTTGGCCACCAAACAATGAAAAGTCGACTAAGAAAGACCACCACGTCTATGGGTCTCCAAAATCTACCTGCGTCAACTCAAAAACTTTTTAGAAATATTTTTTTGAAGATTGCAAAATTATTAAAAATATGTATGAAATGCTTAAAACTATCAAACAATACTTAGAAACGTTAGAAGAAAGTCAAATATTTTGAATTGTCTAAAAACATTTAAAGATTACTAAAAATGTCAAAATTATCTACAAATATTAGACAATATTATAAAAAACGTTAAAAAATGTTAAATATGTCTAAATATTATTTAAAAAAATAAAAACAAGACCAAAAACAATTGAAAAATATCTAGAATTTTAAAAACTTGTTAAATAAATGACTAAATAAATATAAACAATAAAAAACATCATACGACTATTCAAGTATGTCTAAAGATTGTCTAAAATTTTCAAAAATATTTTTAAAAGTAATATGAATGTTAAAGCTACCATAAAATTGTCTAATACTATCTAATCATTGTCTAAAACTGCTAAAAAAGTTTAACAATAAAAAAACTGTCACAAATTGTTAAAAAAATATCTGAAGGAGTCTTAGAAATGTCAAAATGTTAAGTAATAAAATGTGAAAATTATGTTTGAACGTCTAAAAGTGTTTTAAAACAATTTTTAGACACATTCAGATTTTGTTTATTATTTTTTGACACATTGTTGACGTTTAAATACTATTTGACAGTTATACACAACATTTTATAATTTTTTTAACCTTAAAATCTCTAACTGCTTCAGACAATGTTTTTTTTTTCGTTTTTGACGTTTTTAGATCTATTGTTTGACAGTTTTAGATTATTTTTAACAGTTTTTTATATTTTTTTGGTAATTTTAGACAATTTCTTTCTAAAGCTAAAAGCTTATTCGAATCTTCTGGTTCTGGATTGAAAGTTGGAGGGTAAACCAAAGTCTACTGCACGTAGGCTTTATTAAACCCTTTGTATTTCCTCTAGTGGTGACCTCACTCCGTTGTCTTGGCATTCAATCATCCTATAAGACTGATGTATGCAAGTACAGCACTTGGAGGGATCTTCCTTATACTGGCCATGTCAAGCCAGCAGTTTCTCAACATGAACTCTCTATTGTATGAGAGAGCATAGCACGTGCGCGATTGTCTCCTCTTCCATTTCACATCCTCTACACGTTGGATTGTTTCCAAAACCAATCGCGTGCATGTGTTTTTTTAGTTGGCAGTGTCCTGTCAAGATTCCTGTCATAATTTGCAAGATCTTTCTGGACAGTCGCAAGTAGTAATCGGTTGTTTTAGCGTTAGGAGCAGTCATTGTTTCCTTTGCCTGTCTGCAGCCTGGAGTGTCATCCCAACGCCGTCTCAGTGCATTGTGTGTGTTAATTTTTAGTCAATTATTTAAGCATTTGAGTGTTAACGCGGTGTGGGGTTCAGGACCACATGTCATAAGAGTTGACCCTTTTTGCGCCAGCTTTAATTTGTTTGAGTGTTCTTTTACCCAAAGCAGCTCGATGCTGTTTCCACAGGCTGCTAAAGTAAGGGCACGATGACATTTAAAAATTAGCTTTGTTTTGATTCTAAGCTAGTTTATAGCAATTATAGCCGCTTTATCTGTTAGAATTTTGACATTCTTGCCAGATATTTTGCGGTTCACAATTTCTATAACTCTATACCTAGTGATAATGATGTTTTGAGATTCCCGCATCAGAACCTTTATTGGTTTTTGAGTCATCCGTGTAGATTCTAATTGAATCATTGACTACGTTTTGCTTTGCTTGTTCATGTGTGCGCACGTTGTAGGGTCTTTGAAATACAAACAACAGAGGTCTTTTCTTATCAGCTTTTTCCAGGAGAGTACTGTGTTTGCCAGCTCTCCTTGCAGTGTGCTAAAGTCCAGCTGCATTCAAACCATTGTCGCCATCTCCTTGACGTAAATGTCGAGTGGCGACAGTCACAACATTGCCTCTATAGCTGCAGTTGATGTTGTCCGCATGCCACCTGTTATACTTAGGCGTGCCATTTGTTGCAACTGATTCAGTTTGCTTGCCGACGTTTTTTGTCTAACTTTTGGCCACCATATTAGTGCCCTGTATGTGATCATAGGTTTTATGACGGCAGTACAGCCATAGCACAATCTTTGAAAACAGTTCGTCTGCATTGCCAAAAAGACATATGAACTTTTTTGCATCTCATGTTTAGATGTGTTCCCCATTTGCTTATTGTCAAAAACCACCCCAAGATATTTTTCCTCGGTTGACAATAAACACTTGGGTGGGTGGGTGGGTGGGTGGGGCACTTTAATCAAAATGACTTGCGCCTATTCATAAACTTGTGTCACCGCTCACCCACCTAAGTGTTATTGACTTAAACTTTTGATAACAAACGCTTGAGCGGGTGGGTGGGTCACTCCAATCAAAAATACTTGCGCAAAATTTGTGTTTTTGCCCACCCACCCAAGTGTAAGCTATTGAATCTCTTGACAACAAACACTTGGACGGGTGGGTGGGCTTGAGTAGGTGGGTGGGTGGAAACAAAGTTTAATTTGTAGGCGAGTTGCTTTTTTACTGTGACCTACCCACCTGCCCACGTTTTGGTCATCAAAAGATTTACTGTTTGTCCCACCACTTGTGTGCTTGAATGTAGATATGAGAGAATTTATTAACAATGAATTTCTTAATAACTAACGCTTGGGTGGGTGGGACAATAAAAAATGGGACAAACATACAATCTTTTGCTCATACACCCTTGCACTGCACTAATTTAATAAAAAAAAAAAAAAATTACCTACAAGATTTGTACATTCCATAAATCAACAATTCTGTTATTTCATAATTATCTTCGCTTCCAACATTAGTTTTCCTTTTGCGTTAACATTTCTATTCGCATGCAATTATTTATGTTTGCAATGCAAACAGAACGCTAGCCAGCAAAAATAATTAATTAACTACACACAATTTAAAATATGCTATATTTAACGGTAGCCACATTATTGCATCATATTTGCGGCCATGTACATACATGCAAAATTACTGAACTAATATTTGTTAAAAAAAGTGCAATAAAATTTATAACACAATTACAATTGAATTTTTATTGTTATAAATGAGAATAGAATATTTTAACTCGATTTATATTATTTTGTTTTATATTCAGTTGCAGCAAAATTATATTTATTTTCTTATTCCATCGATAGATAACAATCCATGCATTTAATCATCATCTATTTTTATTCCGACCTTGTTTACAAAAATTAAATAAATTTCAATACTTTTATTGCCAAGCGATTTTAATCTTTGTTTTAGATTGCAATAAAATCGAATTATTCTAATCAGTTAAAAAGCTTTAAAACGAATATAGTCGAGTCGGGCGTGCACTGCAGGGCGGATTGTCTTGCATTTATGTTGTAATTGTAAAAAATTGTGTATTAAGTGGTGTACTTTGATGTTATATTTGTGCGGAGCTTTGATGGGCCACAATTACGTAATATTGGGAAGGTATTGGCATTAATTATTTAATTATAGTTTCCTTTGTATGAAGATTAATTGATCATGAATTTTAGTATTGTGCGCATTATTATATTTATAAATACTAACTAATCAAGTATGTATAATGTATCAAATTGCAATCTATCAGTTTTGACACCAAAATATAATGTGAGCTGTTTTTTTATGTAATTATTTTTGCTGAAATTTGCTGCTATTGTATGCAATATGCAAATTAGAACCATGGATTTTGAAAGGATCGGTGAAATGTTTCACACCTGTGTGAATTCTATCGATTATAGCCATGTGGCAATTGCTGTATTTAGTATGGGATTGGCGCTGTGGGATGGTTATTTAGAAAATGAGCATCAGCATAAATAATTCGATACTGATTAATTGGGATTTAAAATATAAAGTTGTAAGTAGAAAATTGATTTGTTAATCAAATAAAAACGATGCAATCAAAAATTTATAATATAAGTTTAATAATAATATAAGTCGAATAATATTATTGCTACAAACTAGAAAATTTATCAAAAATTTTACGCTTAATTTTGCATAACTTTAATAAATCAATTAGACTCTGCAATTAAAATGATTATAATTTCTAAACGATACATTGGAAATGGATATGATTTGGCAACAATATACATTAATATTAATACTACCAACAAAATAAAATGTATGCAAATCTATACGCTTAATGTTGCATAACCTTACTTTAATTGATTAGGTTTAGTCTTAATTTTGTTTTGAGAGTTGCAACTAAAATAAATATAACTTTTAAACAATTCATTGCAAGTTGATGCAATTTGGCAACAATGTACTTTAACATTGTTGCTACAAATCAAATAAAATGTATACAAATTTATACGCTTAATTTTACATAACCTCAATAAATCAATTAAGTTCTGTTGAAGGTTGCAACTAAAATAATTATAACTTTTAAACGATACATTGGAAATAGGTCTAATTTGGCAACAATGTACAATAATATTATTGCTACCAACTCAATAAAATTAATAAAAATTTATAGGCTCAATTTTGCATAAATTTGATAAATCAATCAATCTATGGCCTAAGAAGTTGTAACTAAAAGAATCATAACTTTTAAACGATACATTGGAAATGGGTCTAATTTGGCAACAATGTACATTAATATCATTGCTAACAATTTTATAAAATTAATCAATATTTTTACGCTTAGTTTTGCATAATCTTAATTAGTCGATCAATTTTTGGATTAAGTTAAACCTGAAGGTTGCAACTAAAATAATTATAACTTTTAAACGATACATTAGAAATGGGTGCAATTTGGCAACAATGTACAATAATATTATTGCTTCCAATTTAATAAAATTAAAAAAAATCTATAGGCTCAATTTTGCATAACTTTGATAAATCAATCAGACTATGGATTAAGTTAAGCCTAAGAAGTTGTAACTAAGAGAATCATAACTTTTAAACAATACATTGGAAATGGGTCTAATTTGGCAACAATGTACATTAATATCATTGCTAACAATTTTATAAAATTGATCAATATTTATACGCTTAGTTTTGCATAATCTTAATTAGTCGATCAATTTTTGGATTAAGTTAAACCTGAAGGTTGCAACTAAAATAATTATAACTTTTAAACGATACATTAGAAATGGGTGCAATTTGGCAACAATGTACAATAATATTATTGCTTCCAACTCAATAAAATTAAAAAAAATTATAGGCTCAATTTTGCATAACTTTGATAAATCAATCAGACTATGGATTAAGTTAAGCCTAAGAAGTTGTAACTAAAAGAATCATAACTTTTAAACTATACATTGGAAATGGGTCCAATTTGACAACAATGTACATTAATATCATTGCTACCAACTTTATAAAATTAATCAATATTTATACGCTTAGTTTTGCATAATCTTAATTAGTCAATCAATTTTGAAATTAAGTTAAGCCCAAAAGTTGCAACTTATAGTTTTGTAATTCTTAAACGGTATATTGGAAATGGATGCAATTTGGCAACAATGTACAATAATATTATTACTACCAACTTAAAAAAAATCAATAAAATCTATACGCTTAATTTTGCATAACTCTGATAAAGTAGTCAAACTATAGACCAAGTTAAATCTTAAAGTTGAAACTAAATGAATCATATTTTTTAAACGATACATTGGAAATTTATGCAATTTGTCAACAATGTACATTAACATTAAAGTTACCAACAAAATAAAATTTATGCAAATCCATACGCTTGATTTTACATAACCTCACTTTAATCGATTAGCCTTAGAATTGACTTTTGCTTATGAATTGCAACTGAAATAGTTGAATTTTTCAAACAATATGGCAACATTGTATTTCAATATTGTTGCTACCAACCCAATAAAATTTAATATGCCCAGTTTTTTATAACCTTAAAAAATCAATAAAACTTTGACCTAAATTAAGTCTGAAAAGTGCAATTAAAATAACCATAAGTTTTAAAGGATACATTAGAAATGGATGCAATTTGGCAACAAAGTACAATATTATTATTACTACCAACTTAAAAAAAATCAATAAAATCTATACGCTTAATTTTGCATAACTCTGATAAAGTAGTCAAACTATAGACCAAGTTAAATCTTAAAGTTGAAACTAAATGAATCATATTTTTTAAACGATACAATGGAAATTTATGCAATTTGACAACAATGTACATTAACATCAAAGCTAACAACAAAATAAAATTTATGCAAATCCATACGCTTAATTTTACATAACTTCACTTTAATCAATTAGGCTCAGTATTAACTTTTTCTTAAAAATTGCAACTAAAATAGTTGAATTTTTCAAACAAAATGGCAACATTGTATTTCAATATTGTTGCTACCAACTCAATAAAATATATTAAATATAATATGCCCAGTTTTTCATAACCTTAAAAAATCAATAAAACTTTGACCTAAATTAAGTCTGAAAGGTGCAATTAAAATACATAAGTTTTAAAGAATACATTAGAAATGGATGCAATTTGGCAACAATGTACAATAATATTATTACTACCATTTAAAAAAAAATCAATAAAATTTATACGCTTAATTTTGCATAACTCTGATAAAGTAGTCAAACTATCGGTCAAGTTAAGCTTGAAGGTTGAAACTAAATTAATCATATTTTCTAAACGATACATTGGAAATTGATGCAATTTTACAACAATGTACACTAATATCCAAACTACCAACAAAATAAAATTTATGCAAATCCATACGCTTGATTTTACATAACCTCACTTTAATTGATTGGGCTTCTTAAAAATGTAACTAAAATAGTTGAATTTTTTAAACAAAATGGCAACATTGTATTTCAATATTGTTGCTACTAACCTAAAAAAATATATCAAAATATAATATGCTCAGTTTTTCATAACCTTAAAAAATCAATAAAACTTTGACCTAAATTAAGTCTGAAAAGTGCAATTAAAGTAACCATAACTTTTAAAGGATACATTGAAAATTTATACAATTTGGCAACAATGTATTTTAATATTTTTACTACTAATGAAATAAATTTCATATAAATCCATACGCCTCATTTTGCATAACATAACTTTAATTAATCACACTTTTTATTCATTTAATGCCAATACCTATAACTGATATAACTGTAACTTCTAAATAATGCATTGGAAATGTATGCAATTTGGCAACAATGTACAACATTATCATTGCTACCAATAACACAAAATTAATAAATATCCATACGCTTCATTTTGCATAATCTTAGTTTAATCGATCTCACCTTTATTGATTTAATACCAAGAGCGAAAATTGAAATTATTGTAACTTCCAAACAATGCAATTAAAATTTATGCAATTTAGCAACAATGTACATCATTATCATTGCTACCAATGGCACAAAATTAATACAAATTCATACGCTTAATTTTACGTAACCTTCTTTTAATCGATCACACTTATCTTGATTTTATACCAAGAACTAAAGTACAAATAATTGTAACTTCTAAACGATTCATTAAAAATAAATGCAATTTGGCAACAATGTATACTATTATTATTGCTAGTAATCAAGTAAAATTAATATAAATCTATACGCTTATTTTTGCATAATCTTACCTTAATCAATCTCATCTTAATTAATTTAATACGAAGAGATAAATTTGAAATAATTGTAACTTTTAAATAATGCATTGAAAATAGATGCATTTAAGCAACAATGTACACCATTATCATTGCTACCAATGTCACAAAATTAGTATAAAACCATACGTTCAATTTTGAATAACCTTAACTTAATTGATCACACCTGTTTTGATTTTCTACTAAAAACTGAAATTAAAATAATTGTAACTTTCAAACAATGCATTGGAATTAGATGCAATTTGGCAACAATGTACATCAATAGCATTGCTATTAATGACACAAAATTCATACAAATCCATACGCTTGATTTTGAATAACTTTAATTTAATTGATCATACCTGCATTGATTTAATGCTAAAAACTGAAATTAAAATAATTGTAACTTTCAAACGATGCATTGGAATTAGATGCAATTTGGCAACAATGTACATCATTATCATTGCTACAAATGACACAAAATTAATACAAATCCATACGCTTAATTTTAAATAATCCTAATTTAATTGATCATACCTGCTTTGGTTTGATACTAAGAACTGAAATCAAAATAATTGTAACTTTCAAACGATGCATTATAAATAAATGCAATTTGGCAACAATGTACAACATTACCATTGCTACCAATGACACAAAATTAATATAAATCCGTACGCTCAATTTTGAATAACCTTAATTGAATTGATCATACCGGTATTGATTTAATACTAAGAACTGAAATTTAAATAACTGTAACTTCTAAACGATGCATTGAAATTAGATGCAATTTTATATTATTATTATTATTATTATTATTATATTATTGATCACAACTATCTTGATTTAATGCCAAAAACTGAAATTTAAATAGTTGTAACTTCTAATCGATTCAATGAAAATTAATGTAATTTGGCAATAATGTACAATATTAATATTGCTACCAATGATACAAAATTTATTCAAATCCATACGCTTAATTTTGCATAATTTTACTTTAATCGATCTTATCATTATTGGTTTAATAACAAGAGCTAAAACTGAATTAACTAATTTTTAAACAATGCATTGGAATTTGATGCAATTTGGCAACAATGTTCATCATTATCATTGCTACCAATGACAAAAAATTAACACAAATCCTTACGCTTAATTTTGCATAACCTTACTTTATTTAATCACACCTGTCTTGATTGTATACCTAAAGCTGAAATTAAAATACTTGTAACTTCCAAACGATGTATTAGAAATGGATGCAATTTGGCAGCAATGTACATCAATAGCATTGCTACTAATGACACAAAATTAGTATAAATCCATACGTTCAATTTTGAATAACCTTAATTTAATTGATCACACCTGTTTAAATTTTCTACTAAAAACTGAAATTAAAATAATTGTAACTTTCAAACAATGCATTGGAATTAGATGCAATTTGGCAACAATGTACATTATTATTATTACTACCAATGACACAAAATTAATACAAATCCATACGCTTGATTTTGAATAACTTTAATTTAATTAATCATACTTACCTTGGTTTGATACCAAAAATTGAAATTAAAATAATTGTAACTTTCAAACGATGCATTGGAATTAGATGCAATTTGGCAACAATGCACATAATTATTATTACTACCAATAACACAATATTAATACAAATCTATACGCTTAAGTTTGCATAACTTTACTTTATTTGATCACAACTATCTTGATTTTAAATCAAGAACTAAAATTTAAATACTTATAACTTCTAAACGATACGTTGAAATAAGATGCAATTCAGCAACAAAGTACATCAATATTATTGCTACCAATGGCACAAAATTATTACAAATCCATACGCTTAATTTTGCATAACCTTACTTTACTCGATTAAACCTGCCTTGATTTAATGCTAAGAACTGAAATTTAAATAATTGTAACTTCTAAGCGATTTATTGAAAATTAATGCAATTTGGCAACAATGTACACTATTATTATTGCTACCAATGATACGAAATTAATTTAAATCCATACGCTTAATTTTGCATGATTTTACTTAAATCGATCTCATCTTTATTGATTTAATAACAAGAGCTAAAACTGAATTAACTGTAATTTTTAAACAATGCATTGGAATTTGATGCAATTTGGCAACAATGTACATTATTGTCATTGCTACCAATGACAAAAAATTAACGCAAATCCTTCCGCTTAATTTAACATAACCTGACTTTATTTAATCACACCTGTCTACCAAAAATTGCAACAATAGAAGCTAAAATTAAAATACTTGTAACTTCCAAACGATGTATTAGAAATGGATGCAATTTGGCAACAAATAACATCAATAGCATTGCTAACAATGACACAAAATTCATACAAATCCATACGCTTAATTTTGAATAACTTTAATTTAATTGATCACACCTGTCTTGATTTTATACCAAAAACTAAAATTCAAATAATTGTAACTTCTAAACGATTCATTGAAAACAAATGCAATTTGGCAACAATGTACATCAATATCATTACTACCAATGGCACAAAATTAATACAAATCTATACGTTTAATTTTGCTTAATCTTAGTTTAATCGATCTCATCTACCTTGATTTAATACCAAGATCTGAAATTAATTTAATTGTAACTTCTAAACGATGTATTGAAAATACATGCAATTTGGCAACAATGTACATCATTATCATTGCTACCATTGACACAAATTTAATAGAATTCTATAAGCTTAATTTTGAATAACCTTACTTTTATTGATCATACCTACCTCTGTTCAATACCAAGAACTGAAATTAAAATAATTGTAACTTTCAAACGATGCATTGAAAATAGATGCAATTTGGCAACAATGTACATTTTTATCATTACTACCAATGACACAAAATTAATTCAAATCCATACGCTTTATTTAGAATAACCTTAATTTAATTGATCATACCTACCATGGTTTAATACCAAGATCTGCAATTAAAATAATTGTAACTTTCAAACGATGCATTGAAAATAGATGCAATTTGGCAACAATGTACATCAATATCATTGCTACCAACGACACAAAGTTAATATAAATCTATACGCTTAATTTTGCTTAATTTTAGTTTAATCGATCTCACCTACCTTGATTTAATACCAAGATCTGAAATTAAATTACTTGTAACTTCTAAACGATGCATTGAAAATACATGTAGTTTGGCAACAATGTACATCATTATCATTGCTACCAATGACACAAAATTAATACAAATTCATACGCTTAATTTTAAAAAACCTTAATTTAGTTGATCATACCTGCCTTGATTTAATACTAAGAACTGAAATTAAATTATTTGTAACTTTTAAACGATGCATTGAAAATTGATGCAATTTGGCAACAATGTACATCATTATCATTACTACCAATGACACAAAATTTATTCAAATCCATACGCTTAATTTTAAATAACCTTAATTTAATTGATCATACCTACCTTAGTTTAATACCAAGAACTGAAATTAAAATAATTGTAACTTTCAAACGATTCACTAGAGTTAGATGCAATTTGGCAACATTGTATTTTAATATTATTGTAACAAATAGGACAAAATTAATACAAATCCATAAGCAGATTTAAGAGATACAGTTAAATTTATTATAACTTCTAAACCATACATTAGAAATGCATTTAATTTGGCAACAATATAGCTCAATATCAATGCTGCCAACTAAAAATCCTTACAATTTATGTTACAACCTAATCTCTATTTAATGACCTAACGGCTTATCTTACTAATTTTTTGTTTGTTTCAGGTGAGTGTCTTGTAGCAGATGTTTTCTCAACAAAATTAAGGAGTGAGGTAATCAAAATATTTGGGCATCATTGCTTACATGTTAAAATCAATAAAACTACCCTTACATATAATTTGTTTTAATCTAATTAAATTAATGAAGCAATCTGTCAACATTTAACCAAGTTGTTGGGAATGAAATTAATTTTACTCAAAACAGGAACGTGGCACTTAAAAAAATAATGTTCAATCCTTCATGCAAATCAGTCCGATTCACGCATTAACGTTGTTTTGTTTAATTATGCGTGCGTGTTATCCCGAAAACAGTGACAGCTTAAACAACAACAAGAATAAAATAAAAGAGTTTAATTATATCCGGCGGATCCCGACATAGAGAGAGGGAGATAATTGCAGCGACCCTCATTGAAATAAATGAACTATAACAGCGTGTGTTACACCAGAGGATACCTGAAACATTATGTGGTAAAACATGACATATAAATCAAGCCCATACACACGCAACTGCGCACAGTAAATAATAACTACGTGGTAATTACTTTATAATATGTTGGATGTATAGTGGGGGTTGGAATTTATGCAAATGTTCTTGCTCCGGCCAGTAGGTACGAGGCGGATGTGAATGAGGGGCGAGATTTAGTGGTGCAATGAGACCCCTAAAACAATCCGCGCCGGCTTCTTTTATGGTTAATAGTCTAACCGTTTAACTAACCCCTTCTTAACGTATAAAGCGAGGGATTTATTAATGGGGATTACCACCTTAATGTTGCGCACTAAGTAGTTGATTATATTTTTTAATTCAAATTTAAATCAATCAAAAGCGATATAAAATATTTTGCAAGGATAAAGCTGAAACAGTAAATATTTTCCTATAAACAAATCGAATTTGTTATGTATGCAGATATTGTTGGATACAAAACGTCCACATTCAAATCCGCAAAAGTGATAGTTTGAAATAAATATAAATAATTGCGTTACTGCATAATTGACTACGGCAAATGTATTTGTGACCTATAAACTGACTTTGTCCTTTATGTATCTCTGGGGTGATGTAAATAAGGGTCTGGGGAATAGTAGCCTGAGGGTGGAGAAGGGAGATTGTAGTAGCAATAGCAGCAGCAGCGTCGCTGGTGTGCTTTTCTTTTAAAACTTGCATGTAGCTATAAATTTGTTAAAACCGTAAACAGCTCTCTGGGCGGACCATTATGACCTTTATCTTATCATACGTCTTTGCGACACATACTCTGAAGCGTCGCATGCGTCGTGCACGCAGTAAATTTATCAAGGGGTTGTTTTCTACGTGCCTGCACTGAATATCATGTAGGAGAAGATTCGCGTATCTCAATAATCCAAGACGGGTATAAAGTTTTAAACTTCAAACTAAATTCTGACTGTGTTGAGTTAATGCTGTTGAAAATCCGGAAACAAATTTGTATGTAATAACAAATTGCTACATTAAATAATTTTAAGATTAAATTTCAACTTGTTTAACACAATTAAGAAGTCAAAAAATTTGCGTTATTAATTAAATTGTTTATTAATTATTTTGGAAGCTATAAGGGATATAAACAACTTTTAGAAAGCCAAAAGCATTACAAAAGGTTGCTCTTAGAGTGTCCCTGAATTGTTAATATGTTCTCAAACTGACAGTTTTTGATAAAAATGATGATTTGATAACTACAATCTAGAAACTATAGTCTCACAAAATAAGCAATAACTTGCAATCCGTTAATTGGAAATTAATCAAATTTGGTACTAATATACTTCATTGGCATCAATTATATGTGAGTAAGTTTGATTAAAATCCATACGACCAATTTAACATAACCTCAATTCAAGCAATCTTTTCTAACTCTAATCCAGAATTTTTAGTCTTACAAAATAAGCAATAATTTGCAATCCGTTCATTGGAAATTAATCAAATTAAGTACTAATATACTTTATTGGTATTAATTATATGTGAGTAAGTTTAATTAAAATCCATACAACCAATTTAACATAACCTTTATCAAAGCAATCTCTTCTAACTACAAACTAGAAACTACAGTCTTACAAAATCAGCAACAACTTGCAATTTGTTCATTGGATATTAATCTAATTTGGTACTAATATACTTTATTGGTTTCAATTATATGTAAGTAAGTTTGATTAAAATTCATACGACCCATTTAACATAACCTCAATCAAAGCAATCTCTTCTAACTCTAATCCAAAAACTTTAGTCTTATAAATTAAGCAATAATTTGCGATCCGTTTATTGGAAATTAATCAAATTTGGTACTAATATACTTTATTGGTACCAATTATATGTGAGTAAGTTTGATTAAAATCCATACGACCAATTTGACATAACCTCATTCAAAGCAATCTCTTCTAACTCTAATCCAGAAACTTTAGTCTTACAAAATAAGCATTAACTTCCAATCCGTTCATTGGAAATTAATTAAATTTGATACTAATATACTTTATTGATATCAATTATATGTAAGTAAGTTTGAATAAAATCCATACGACCAATTTAACATAACTTCAATCAAAGCAATCTCTTCTAACTACAATCTAGAAACTATACTCTTACAAAATAAGCAATAACTTGCAATCCGTTCATTGGAAATTAATCAAATTTGATACTAATATACTTTATTGATATCAATTATATGTAAGTAAGTTTAATTAAAATCCATACGACCAATTTAACATAACCTCAATCAAAGCAATCTCTTCTAATTATAATCTAGAAACTATAGTCTTACAAAATAAGCAATAACTTGCAATCAGTTCATTGGAAATTAATCAAACTTTGTATTAATATACCTTATTGGTATCAATTATATGTGAGTAAGTTTGATTAATATCCATACAACCAATTTAACATAATTTTAATCAAAGAAATCTCTTCTAACTACAATCTAGAAACTATAGTCTAACAAAATAAGCAATAACTTGCAATTCGTTCATTGGAAATTAATCAAACTTGGTACTAATATACTTTATTGGTACCAATTATACGTGAGTAAGTTTGAATAAAATCTATACGACCAATTTAACATAACTTCAATCAAAGCAATCTCTTCTAACTACAATCTAGAAACTATAGTCTTACAAAATAAGCAATAACTTGCAATCCGTTCATTGGAAATTAATCAAACTTGGTACTAATATACTTTATTGGTACCAATTATATGTGAGTAAGTTTGAATAAAATCCATACGACCAATTTAACATAACTTCAATCAAAGAAATCTCTTCTAACTACAATCTAGAAACTATAGTCTAACAAATTAAGCAATAACTTGCAATTCGTTTATTGGAAATTAATCAAACTTGGTACTAATATACTTTATTGGTACCAATTATACGTGAGTAAGTTTGAATAAAATCTATACGACCAATTTAACATAACTTCAATCAAAGCAATCTCTTCTAACTACAATCTAGAAACTATAGTCTTACAAAATAAGCAATAACTTGCAATCCGTTTATTGGAAATTAATCAAACTTAGTACTAATATACTTTATTGGCACCAATTCTATGTGAGTAAGTTTGATTAAAATCCATACGACCAATTTAACATAACCTCAATTAAAGCAATCTTTTCTAACTCTATTCCAGAAACTTTAATCTTACAAAATAAGCAATAATTTGCGATCCGTTCATTGAAAATTAATCAAATTTGGTGCTAATATACTTCATTGTTATCAATATTATGTGAGTGTGTCTAAATATTGTTTAAAAAAACTAACAAAATGTAAGATAACTGTCAAAATATTAAAAAAAGTATGTTTAAAAACTGTCTACCTGAACTTAAACGTGAGAATATTAATGATTTTTTTTTTATATCTGTGTGTAAAGTATACGTTTATTTACTTAAAAGTAAACAATTGTCAACAACAGCAAATTACAACCACAAACGTGTTTATAAATTGAATCTTCCTCAACGTTTTGTTTAGAAATAAATAAATTCGAGCACTCCAGAGTTAATAATAGTCCCTTTAAAACGTTCGCGAAGGTAATTTTCTTTCCATTCACCATACTGAATGAAAGAAACGAACCCTGCCCAAGTTGATTACATTATTTCCCGTTGAACCGCGATGACAACTCTCCCCTCTCTCTCACTGCTTCCACCTTTTGTATATGATCCGGGCCCGTATCAAATAAACAAACCATCCAGCCAAAAATATACACAAACAGTTGTAGCCAGTTGTAGCATTTGCGCATTCAAAATAATCTTTGCGCAAACATACACACAGGAAGGAAACGAAAGCGCGCTCGGCCACGCCGCACTGTGAAGAACAATAACGAAAACGGGCCAAAAACTGTATAGAAACTTTGGACCGTGGAGATTAAATAGAGAATAATGGGCCGGGAGTTGTTTCTTATAAATACAATAATGAAATGCGCGCGCGTTCAACAAAAGGAGGATGGTTTTTAGTAGTAAATTGCACCTATTATGCTGGAAAACGGTTCTTATAAAATATACATTTGCTGCTGCAATTAAGTTAAGTTGCGCGCTGGAGATTTATTTTATTTTTTCAGATTAATATTGCATTAGTCTAATTATTATCAATGGGGCGGCAATGGTCGCTCTTAAAGAATCATCCGGATTGTTTACAATTTAAAGCTGTATTTACAAGAAGTTTTGACTGAAATCTGATTGAAAGGAACTGATTTTATCGTAAAGGATGTGCGGATTTCTGAAGAGATGTAATAAGCCAAGAAGTGAAATTGTTTGTTAATTAATTTTTCAGTTAATTAGTGAAAAATGTTTTTAATTTTTCAATAATGCCAAAAAAAGTACTTATTTAAAATTGTGCAGACCAAATTTAAACAAAATTCTTTAATTGGTTTTGGATTTATTAAATTTTTATTAATTTGATGTTCAAAATATTATTTTTAAAAATTAGAAAAAAAAATTTTCTGTACTCATTTAATTTTTTCAATAGTACCAACATTAAAAAACAGTTATTTTAAATTATTCACAACAAATTTTAACTAAAATCCTAAATTGGTGTTGGTTTTATCAAACTTTTATCAATTTGATGTCCAAAATATGATTTCTAAAAATTGAAAAAAAAAACTTGCTGTGAATATTTTAATTTTTCAGTAAAGCCAATATTAAAAGTACTTATTTTAGAATAATCACAACAATTTTGGAAAAAAAATTGATTGGTTTAGTTTTGTTCTGAACATTTTTCAATAATGTCCAAAATATTATTTCTAAAAATTGAAAAAAAAAATACTTACGGTATTTATTTTAATTTTTCAATAAAGCCAACATAAAAGTACTTATTTTAGAGTAATCAAAACAATTTTGGAAAAAAAAATTGATTGATTTAGGTTTTTTTAAACTTTTTTCAATAATGTCCAAAATATTATTTCTAAAAATTAAAAAAAAAACTTACGGTACTTATTTTAATTTTTCAATGAGGCCAACATTAAAAGTACTTATTTTAGATTAATCAAAAAAAAATTTGGAAAAAAAAATGATTGGTTTAGGTTTTATTGAACTTGTATCAATGATGCCCAAAATATTATTTCTAAAAAATGAAAAAAAAAATATTTACGGTACTTATTTTAATTTTTCAATAAGGCCAACATTAAAAGTACTTATTTTAGAATAATCAAAACAATTTTGAAAAAAAAAATTTGATTGGTTTAGGTTTTATCGAACTTTTATTAATGATGTCCAAAATATTATTTCTAAAACTTGAAAAAAAAAAACTTACGGTACTTACTTTAATTTTTTAATAAGGCCAACATTAAAAGTACTTATTTTAGATTAATCAAAACAATTTTGGAAAAAAAAAATTGATTGGTTTAGGTTTTATCAAACTTTTATCAATAATGTCTAAAATGTTGCTTATAAAAATTGAAAAAAAAAAAATTTACCGTACTTATTTAATTTTTTAATAAGGCCTACAATAAAAGTACTTTTTTAGATTAATCAAAACAATTTTGGAAAAAAAAAATTGATTGGTTTAGGTTTTTTTGAACTTTTATCAATAATGTCTAAAATATTATTTCAAAAATTTTGAAAAAAAAAATACTTACGGTACTTATTTTATTTTTTCAATAAGGTTAACATTAAATGTACTTATTTTAGAATAAACAAAACAATTTTGAAAAAAAAAATTTGATTGGTTTAGGTTTTTTCGAACTTTTTATCAATAATGTCCAAAATATTATTTCAAAAATTGAAAAAAAAAAAATTTACCGTACTTATTTAAATTTTTAATAAGGCCTACAATAAAAGTACTTTTTTAGATTAATCAAAACAATTTTGGAAAAAAAAAAATTGATTGGTTTAGGTTTTTTTGAACTTTTATCAATAATGTCTAAAATATTATTTCAAAAATTTGAAAAAAAAAAAATACTTACGGTACTTATTTTATTTTTTCAATAAGGTTAACATTAAATGTACTTATTTTAGAATAAACAAAACAATTTTGAAAAAAAAAATTTGATTGGTTTAGGTTTTTTCGAACTTTTTATCAATAATGTCCAAAATATTATTTCAAAAATTGAAAAAAAAAAAATTTACCGTACTTATTTAAATTTTTAATAAGGCCTACAATAAAAGTACTTTTTTAGATTAATCAAAACAATTTTGGAAAAAAAAAATTGATTGGTTTAGGTTTTTTTGAACTTTTATCAATAATGTCTAAAATATTATTTCAAAAATTTAAAAAAAAAATACTTACGGTACTTATTTTATTTTTTCAATAAGGTTAACATTAAATGTACTTATTTTAGAATAAACAAAACAATTTTGAAAAAAAAAATTTGATTGGTTTAGGTTTTTTCGAACTTTTTATCAATAATGTCCAAAATATTATTTCAAAAATTGAAAAAAAAAAAATTTACCGTACTTATTTAAATTTTTAATAAGGCCTACAATAAAAGTACTTTTTTAGATTAATCAAAACAATTTTGGAAAAAAAAAATTGATTGGTTTAGGTTTTTTTGAACTTTTATCAATAATGTCTAAAATATTATTTCAAAAATTTGAAAAAAAAAAATACTTACGGTACTTATTTTATTTTTTCAATAAGGTTAACATTAAATGTACTTATTTTAGAATAAACAAAACAATTTTGAAAAAAAAAATTTGATTGGTTTAGGTTTTTTCGAACTTTTTATCAATAATGTCCAAAATATTATTTCAAAAATTGAAAAAAAAAAAATTTACCGTACTTATTTAAATTTTTAATAAGGCCTACAATAAAAGTACTTTTTT
Source organism: Tachinus rufipes (assembly GCA_963932245.1). Taxonomy (NCBI): domain Eukaryota; kingdom Metazoa; phylum Arthropoda; class Insecta; order Coleoptera; family Staphylinidae; genus Tachinus; species Tachinus rufipes. The sequence continues at coordinate 1,117,102 of OZ010743.1, read as the reverse complement.
AGATTAATCAAAACAATTTTGGAAAAAAAAAATTGATTGGTTTAGGTTTTTTTGAACTTTTATCAATAATGTCTAAAATATTATTTCAAAAATTTGAAAAAAAAAATACTTACGGTACTTATTTTATTTTTTCAATAAGGTTAACATTAAATGTACTTATTTTAGAATAAACAAAACAATTTTGAAAAAAAAAAATTTGATTGGTTTAGGTTTTTTCGAACTTTTTATCAATAATGTCCAAAATATTATTTCAAAAATTGAAAAAAAAAAAACACTTACGGTGCGCTTATTTTAATTTTTCAATATGGTTAATATTAAAAGTACCTATTTTAGATTAATCAAATCAATTTTGGAAAAAAAAATTAATTGCTTTAGGCTTTTTCGAACTTTTATCAATAATGTCCAAAATATTATTTTGAAAAATTGAAAAAAAAAATACTTACGGTACTTATTTTAATTTTTTAATAAGACCAACATTATAAGTACTTATTTTAGATTGTTTACAACAATTTTGAAAAAGAAAATTTGATTAGTTTAGGTTTTATCGAACTTTTATAAACAATGTCCGAAATATTATTTCTAAAAATTGAAAAAAAAATACCTACGGTACAAATTTTATTTTTTTAATTAGATCAACATTAAAAGTACTTATTTTAAAATAATCATAACAATTTTGGAAAAAAAAAATTGATTGGTTTTAGGTTTTTTCGAACTTTTATCAATAATGTTCTAAATATTATTTCTAAAAATTGAAAAAAATAAACTTACGGTACTTATTTTAATTGTTCAATAAGGCCAACATTAAAAGTACTTATTAAAATAAGTACTTTTAATGTATAATAGATTAATCAAAACAATTTTGGAAAAAACAATTTGATTGGTTTCGGTTTTTCGAACTTTTATCAATATGAAATTGATTGGTTTAGGTTTTTTTGAACTTTTGTCAATAATGTCCAAAATATTATTTATAAAAATTGAAAAAAAAAATACTTACGGTACTTATTTTAATTTTTCAATAAGGCCAACATTAAAAGTACTTATTTTAGATTAAACAAAACAATTTTGAAAAAAAAAATGATTGGTTTAGGTTTTATTGAACTTTTATCAAAAGTGTCCAAAATATGATTTCTAAAAATTGAAAAAAAAAAATACTTACGGTACTTATTTTAATTTTTCAATAAGGCCAACATTAAAAGTACTTATTTTAGAATAATCAAAACAATTTTGAAAAAAAAAATTTGATTGGTTTAGGTTTTATCGAACTTTTATTAATGATGTCCAAAATATTATTTCTATAAATTGAAAAAAAAAAAAAAATACTTACCGTACACTTATTTTAATTTTTCAATAAGGCTACCATTAAAAGAACTTATTTTAAATTAATCAAAACAATTTTGGAAAAAAAATGTAATTGGTTTAGGTTTTTTCGAACTTTTATAAATAATGTCCAAAATATTATTTCTAAAAATTGAAAAAAAGAATACTTACGGTACTTATTTTAATTTTTTAATAAGGCTAACATGAAAAGTACTTATTTTAGATTATTCAAAACAATTTTGAAAAAAAAAATTGATTGGTTTAGGTTTTTTTGGCTTTTTATAAATAATGTCCAAAATATTCTTTCGAAAAATTGAAAAAAAAATACTTACAATACTTATTTTAATTTTTTAAAAAGACTAACATCATAAGTACTTATTTTAGATTGATGACAACAGTTTTGAAAAAGAAATATTGATTGGCTTAAGTTTTATCGAACTTTTATCAATAAAGTCCAAATTATTATTTCTAAAAATTGATAAAAAAAAAACACTAACGGTACTTATTTTGATTTTTCAAGAAGGCCAACATTAAAAGTACTTATTTTAGAATAATCAAAACAATTTTGATAAAAAAAATTTGATTTGTTTAGGTTTTATCGAACTTTTATTAATGATGTCCAAAATATTATTTCTATAAATTGAAAAAAAAAAAAATACTTACCGTACTTATTTTAATTTTTCAATAAGGCTACCATTAAAAGAACTTATTTTAAATTAATCAAAACAATTTTGGAAAAAAAAATTGATTGGTTTAGGTTTTTTTGAACTTTTATCAATAATGTCTAAAATATTATTTCAAAAATTTAAAAAAAAAATACTTACGGTACTTATTTTATTTTTTCAATAAGGTTAACATTAAATGTACTTATTTTAGAATAAACAAAACAATTTTGAAAAAAAAAATTTGATTGGTTTAGGTTTTTTCGAACTTTTTATCAATAATGTCCAAAATATTATTTCAAAAATTGAAAAAAAAAAAATTTACCGTACTTATTTAAATTTTAAATAAGGCCTACAATAAAAGTACTTTTTTAGATTAATCAAAACAATTTTGGAAAAAAAAAATTGATTGGTTTAGGTTTTTTTGAACTTTTATCAATAATGTCTAAAATATTATTTCAAAAATTTGAAAAAAAAAAATACTTACGGTACTTATTTTATTTTTTCAATAAGGTTAACATTAAATGTACTTATTTTAGAATAAACAAAACAATTTTGAAAAAAAAAATTTGATTGGTTTAGGTTTTTTCGAACTTTTTATCAATAATGTCCAAAATATTATTTCAAAAATTGAAAAAAAAAAAATTTACCGTACTTATTTAAATTTTTAATAAGGCCTACAATAAAAGTACTTTTTTAGATTAATCAAAACAATTTTGGAAAAAAAAAATTGATTGGTTTAGGTTTTTTTGAACTTTTATCAATAATGTCTAAAATATTATTTCAAAAATTTGAAAAAAAAAATACTTACGGTACTTATTTTATTTTTTCAATAAGGTTAACATTAAATGTACTTATTTTAGAATAAACAAAACAATTTTGAAAAAAAAAAATTTGATTGGTTTAGGTTTTTTCGAACTTTTTATCAATAATGTCCAAAATATTATTTCAAAAATTGAAAAAAAAAAAACACTTACGGTGCGCTTATTTTAATTTTTCAATATGGTTAATATTAAAAGTACCTATTTTAGATTAATCAAATCAATTTTGGAAAAAAAAATTAATTGCTTTAGGCTTTTTCGAACTTTTATCAATAATGTCCAAAATATTATTTTGAAAAATTGAAAAAAAAAATACTTACGGTACTTATTTTAATTTTTTAATAAGACCAACATTATAAGTACTTATTTTAGATTGTTTACAACAATTTTGAAAAAGAAAATTTGATTAGTTTAGGTTTTATCGAACTTTTATAAACAATGTCCGAAATATTATTTCTAAAAATTGAAAAAAAAATACCTACGGTACAAATTTTATTTTTTTAATTAGATCAACATTAAAAGTACTTATTTTAAAATAATCATAACAATTTTGGAAAAAAAAAATTGATTGGTTTTAGGTTTTTTCGAACTTTTATCAATAATGTTCTAAATATTATTTCTAAAAATTGAAAAAAAAAAACTTACGGTACTTATTTTAATTGTTCAATAAGGCCAACATTAAAAGTACTTATTAAAATAAGTACTTTTAATGTATAATAGATTAATCAAAACAATTTTGGAAAAAACAATTTGATTGGTTTCGGTTTTTCGAACTTTTATCAATATGAAATTGATTGGTTTAGGTTTTTTTGAACTTTTGTCAATAATGTCCAAAATATTATTTATAAAAATTGAAAAAAAAAATACTTACGGTACTTATTTTAATTTTTCAATAAGGCCAACATTAAAAGTACTTATTTTAGATTAAACAAAACAATTTTGAAAAAAAAAATGATTGGTTTAGGTTTTATTGAACTTTTATCAAAAGTGTCCAAAATATGATTTCTAAAAATTGAAAAAAAAAAATACTTACGGTACTTATTTTAATTTTTCAATAAGGCCAACATTAAAAGTACTTATTTTAGAATAATCAAAACAATTTTGAAAAAAAAAATTTGATTGGTTTAGGTTTTATCGAACTTTTATTAATGATGTCCAAAATATTATTTCTATAAATTGAAAAAAAAAAAAAAATACTTACCGTACACTTATTTTAATTTTTCAATAAGGCTACCATTAAAAGAACTTATTTTAAATTAATCAAAACAATTTTGGAAAAAAAATGTAATTGGTTTAGGTTTTTTCGAACTTTTATAAATAATGTCCAAAATATTATTTCTAAAAATTGAAAAAAAGAATACTTACGGTACTTATTTTAATTTTTTAATAAGGCTAACATGAAAAGTACTTATTTTAGATTATTCAAAACAATTTTGAAAAAAAAAATTGATTGGTTTAGGTTTTTTTGGCTTTTTATAAATAATGTCCAAAATATTCTTTCGAAAAATTGAAAAAAAAAATACTTACAATACTTATTTTAATTTTTTAAAAAGACTAACATCATAAGTACTTATTTTAGATTGATGACAACAGTTTTGAAAAAGAAATATTGATTGGCTTAAGTTTTATCGAACTTTTATCAATAAAGTCCAAATTATTATTTCTAAAAATTGATAAAAAAAAAACACTAACGGTACTTATTTTGATTTTTCAAGAAGGCCAACATTAAAAGTACTTATTTTAGAATAATCAAAACAATTTTGATAAAAAAAATTTGATTGGTTTAGGTTTTATCGAACTTTTATTAATGATGTCCAAAATATTATTTCTATAAATTGAAAAAAAAAAAAATACTTACCGTACTTATTTTAATTTTTCAATAAGGCTACCATTAAAAGAACTTATTTTAAATTAATCAAAACAATTTTGGAAAAAAAAATTGATTGGTTTAGGTTTTTTTGAACTTTTTTCAATAATGTTCAAAATATTATTTCTAAAAATTGAAAAAAAAAATACTTACGGTATTTATTTTAATTTTTCAATATGGCCAACATTAAAAGTACTTATTTTAGAATAATCTAAACAATTTTGGAAAAAAAAATTGATTGGTTTAGGTTTTTTTGAACTTATATCAATAATGTCCAAAATATTATTTCTAAAAATTGTAAAAAAATACTTACGGTATTTATTTTAATTTTTTAATAAAGCCAACATTAAAAGTACTTATTTTAAATTATTCAACATAATTTAAAAAAAAAATTAATTGGTTTAGGTTTTTTTGAACTTTTATCAATAATGTCCAAAATATTATTTCTAAAAATTTAAAAAAAAATTACTTACGGTATTTATTTTAATTTTTTAATAAGGTCAACATCAAAAGTACTTATTTTAAGTTAATCAAAACAATTTTAGAAAAAAAAATTTGATTGGTTTAGGTTTTTTTGAACTTTTATCAATAATGTCCAAAATATTATTTCTAAAAATTGAAAAAAAAAACTTACGGTACTTATTTTAATTTTTCAAAAAGACCAACATTAAAAGTACTTATTTTAAGTTAATCGAAACAATTTTGGAAAAAAAAATTTGATTGGTTTAGGTTTTTTTGAACTTTTATTAATAATGTCCAAAATATTATTTCTAAAAATTTAAAAAAAAATCACTTACGGTATTTATTTTAATTTTTTAATAAGGTCAACATCAAAAGTACTTATTTTAAGTTAATCAAAATAATTTTAGAAAAAAAAATTTGATTGGTTTAGGTTTTTTTGAACTTTTATCAATAATGTCCAAAATATTATTTCTAAAAAATGAAAAAAATAATTAAAAATCACTTACGGTATTTATTTTAATTTTTCAATAAGGCCAACATTAAAAGTACTTATTTTAGATTAATTGAAACAATTTTGGAAAAAGAAAATTTGATTGGTTTAGGTTTTTTCGAACTATTATCAATAATGTTCAAAATATTATTTCTAAAAATTGAAAAAAAAAATACTTACGGTACTTATTTTATGTTTTTAATAAAGCCAACATTAAAAGTACTAATTTTAGATTTTTAAAAAAATTTTGGGAAAAAAAAAAATTTAATTAGTTTAGGTTTTTTCGAACTTTTATTAATAACGTCCAAAATCTTATTTATAAAAATTGAAAAAAAAAAAATACTTACGGTACTTATTTTAATTTTTCAATAAAGGCAACATTAAAAGTACTTATTTTAGATTAAACAAAACAATTTTAGAAAAAAAAATTTGATTGGTTTAAGTTTTATCGAACTTTTATCAATGATGTCCAAAATATTATTTCTAAACATTAAAAAAAAAAAATACTTACGGTACTTATTTTAATTTTTCAATAAGGCCAACATTAAATGTATTTATTTAAGATTAAACCAAACAATTTGGAAAAAAAAATTGATTGGTTTAGGTTTTTTTGTACTTTTTTCAATAATGTCCAAAATATTATTTTTAAAAATTAAAAAAAAAAATACTCACTGTACTTATTTTAATTTTTCATTAAGGCCAACATTAAAAGTACTTCTTTTAGATTAATTTAAACAATTTTGGAAAAAAGAATTTGATTGGTTTAGGTTTTTTCGAACTTTTATCAATAATGTCCAAAATATTATTTCTAAAAATTGAAAAAAAATACTTACTGTACTTATTTTACATTTTCAATTAAACCAACTTTAAAAGTACTTATTTTAGATTAATAAAAACAATTTCGGAAAAAAAAATTTGATTGGTTTAGGTTTTTTCGAACTTTTATCAAAAATGTTCAAAATATTATTTTGAAAAATTAAAAAAAAAATACTTACGGTATTTAATTTAATTTTTTAATAAGGCCAACATTAAAAATACTATTTCAAATTAATCAAAACAATTTTGGAAAAAAAAATTTGATTGGTTTAGGTTTTTTTGAACTTTTATTAATAATGTCCAAAATATTATTTCTAAAAATTGAAAAAAAAAAATACTTACGGAATTTATTTCAATTTTTTAATAAGGCTAACATTAAAAGTACTTATTTTAAATTAATAAATATAATTTTGGAAAAAAAAATTTGATTGGTTTAGGTTTTTTTGAACTTTTATCAATGATGTCCAAAATATTATTTCTAAACATTAAAAAAAAATAGTTACGGTACTAGTTTTGATTTTTCATTAAGGCCAACTTTAAAAATACGTTTTTTAGATTAATTATAACAATTTTGAAAAAAAAATTGATTGGTTTTATCAAACTTTTTTTTATCAATAATGTCCAAAATATTAATTCTAAAAATTGAAAAAAAATACTTAATGTACAAATTTTGTTTAGTTAATAAGGTTAACATTAATAGTACTTACTTTAGATTGTTTACAACAAATTTGAACAATTTTGTTTTAGTTTTATTGAGGTTTTATCAATTTGATGTCCAAAATATATTTTCTAAAAATTGGAAAATATACTTACTGTACTCATTTAATTTTTTTTAGTTGTACCAACATTAAAAACAGTTATTTTAGATTGTTTATAACAGTTTTGAACAAAATTCTTTATTTGGTTTTGATTTTATTAAATTTTTATCTCTTTTATGCCCAAAAGATTATTTCTAAAAACTGAAAAAAAAAATTTTTACGTAATCATTTTAATTTTTTTGTAGTAACATAAAAAATACTTATTTTAAATTGTTCACAACAAATTTGAACAAAATTTGAAAAAATATTTTTTCTTTTTTTAAACTTTTATCAATCTAAAAATTAAAAAAAAAAATTATTGTACTGATTTTATTTTTTTAGTACTACTAACATTAAAAGTACTTATTTTAGATTGTTCAAACCAAATTTGAACTAAATTCTTCAATAGGTTTTGGTTTTATCAAACTTTAACCAATTTGATGTCTAAAATATTATTTCAAAAAATTTACAAAAATACTTACTTTATTATTTCATCAGTCTCAACATAAAAAGTACTGATTTTAGATTGTTCAGACCAAATTTTACCAATTTTTTTTCTGGTTTAAAAAACATTTAATTAATAGAATAAAATTTGAAATGAATCAGAAACAATTTTTTTCGCAACTTTATAACAGAATTTTCATTTACTTCTCTCTTTCTAAGATCAATAAAATCGTGAGAAAAAAAGTTATGCCAGCCATTCCACAGCTGAGACTTATCTGTAAATATTACCAAACATTTATACTAAAGCTGCTTATTATATTTAATATTTCTATATCATATTTTCCGCCATGTTTATACAACACGATATCCGCATAATATTATTGCGCGGCAAACGTATCGCATTTATAAAACGGAATAATAAAACGCGAGGCTATATCTATATGTATATACAGGGTTTGTGAAGAGAAGGGGATGAGAGTATGTCATTCACTTTATACAGCCGGATCATAATTTAAAATTTCAAAACTGCCACTAACGTTATGCGAGTGTAATGTAACGAGTAATTAAACCCATTTTTATGGACCCGGATAATTGCCGTGTAAAAAAAGCATTATGCTGTCGTAGTCACACAATATTATTGCTTCATACGGAGACTAATTATTAGCTTTTTTTAATGAATTCTTCAACAGATTCATTATAATCCAACACGCGTTTCAATTCAATGCAATCGTACTAATTAAATGTTAATTAAAAAATGATTTTTATTTATTTCATGATTAATGGAAACAAATTGCAAAGATAATTGAATAAGTTCAAATTGAAATGCTGCTAATATATTGATGGATTATAAGTTTTTTTATATATTTTTCTTGGTAAATACTCCTGATAACAAGCAATTTATATATGAGATGAAAAGGGAGAGAAAAAATATATACGGAGAAGTGGACAATTATGGAAGTTTTGCTTGGAAAAAGTTGGCTGGGAAAAGTTACATTTCTGATTATAACATTTCTGTATAGAAGCAGTATGTCTTGGCCTTAATTTAATTTAGTTAGGATTTTTTTGGAACTTATTGTTTATATGAAACCAATCCTAGATTTCTTACATTTTTATTTAATAAATTTAAACAAAAAACTATTTGAAATATTATTTAAAATAATTAAAAAAAAAATTTACTGAATGCATCAAGAAGAAACTATCAACTAAAGTAACACTATTGTTTGTTACCAAGGTTAGTCTAAGTATTAAGCGAAGTTTTTAACAAAAGGTTAAAGATTTTGTACAGTTTTTGTTAAGTTTAGTTTTGGAACACAAATGTATTGGTCCAAATATTACAAAAATATTTACCATAAATCTGAATTGATCAAAATATTTAAAAACTAAATTTGATTCAAACATTAATAAAAATTTACTATTGTTAATAGACTCTATTGTATCCTTATGTTTGCAATTGTTGACATGACTGAGTTTGTATTTACTTGTATGTTTTGATATACCCCAACAAACAGTAACTTAATTTGAGTACAAGAAAGCGGAAGTAAAAATAATAATAACATTGTTGTTCAATTTCAATGCGTTTTCAGACAGAAACTCCTTTCCTTTAGTAATTAAATATAACATACATAATCATAATTAGTATGCAGCTACAGGCACCGCTTTGATGTGGTAAGATGAAGAGTTTGCCGTAACACACACCGCACATAATGTATAATTTAATTAACCATATTCAAATATTCAATTACGTTGTCATCAGACATTCATGCAAAACACACTAGAAACCCAGCTCCATCTCATAATAAAGCAAAACTCAATATTTATGAATAACATTTTTTTTTTATAATTTAGCAATAACCTCTGGCCCTATTTTGTGTAAAATAACATAAAATTATGCAAATATTGTGATTATAGCTCGGATGCAATCGCGCTGTGGTTGGCTGTTTTCGCATAGAATCTGCGGCCGATTCGGTTCAATTTTATAGGAGCCAAGCGTACATAATCTTTAAACTAAACAAGTCGGGGATTATACCCACTTTGCTAACTGCTTCAGATTACACGCATTGGGTGAAATAGACGTAGAAAAAAAGGGATTTAATGGATTTCATTTGGAAACATTACTTCGGAATTAAATATTGATTTAATGAAATTGTTCTTGAAAACATTAAATCTATAAATTATTACATAATAATTTATTGATTTTGTTAAAATTAAATTAAATATTAATAATATAATTTTGACAGTTTAAAAAAAATCCGGAAGATTTTCAAATTTTTAAAACTATAATTTTGATGGTTTTATCATGTTTTTTTTTAAATTTTTTTTTTTAATTTTTTTTTTAAATTGTTAAAAAAATTGACAGTTTTAATTTATTTTCGACAATTTAGCTAACTTTTCAATTTTTTTTTTCAATTTTGTTTTTAAAAAATTTCTGACGTATTAGTGACAACTGTCACCCAATCTGTCACATTAAAAACAGCAGAAACGCAACAAGTGTGAGAATAATCAAATTTCTTGATAACAAACAGTTGGGCGGGTGGGCGGAAACACTGTTTTAAACAACCGGCCCAATATTTTTAAATTAAGTTCCCGCCCACCCGCCACTTCTAGTTCACCCGCGCAAGTGTTGGTTATTAAAAAATTTGTTATTGCGCCCACTTCTGACGTATTAGTGACAACTAGGCGAGAACACTGTATTAAACCACCGGCCAACTGTGTTCCAGTTTTTTTGAAATTGTCATTTTTGGACAGTTTTTTTTTTCAAATCTAACAAAATAATAAAATCATTTATTTAAAAAAAAAAATCATTTGTTTTTGACAGTTTTTTTTAATTTAAAATGTTAAAAAATTAAAAAAAAAAAAAAAAAAAATTTATTAACTTTTTTTTTCCAAATGTTTAAAAAACATGGTTTATATTATTTTCAACAGTTTAGCAATATATTTTTTTTTTTAATTATTTTTGTTTATTTTCTAAATTTAATTAAAAAAAAAAAAACTGATAATCTTAGTTTATTTTTAATAATTTTTCCAGCATTTTTGAAATTACTTTTTGATAGTGTTACCTTTTTTTTGTAAATCTAAAAAATATTATTTTGATTAAGTTAAATATTGACAGTTAGCATTTTTTAAATTGAAACATATTTTAGTAAAATTAATTTTTTTTTATATTAATTTTTCTATTTTTTTTCAAATTTGATAGTTTTAATTTATTTTTGAAAAATAACATTTAAAAAAAATCAGTTTTTTTGAAATAACGTTTTGACATATATTGCTTTATTCTTTTTTTAAGTTTAACAAAAAAAAATTAATTTTAATTTAGGTTTTATTTTTTTTTATTAAAAAAAATTTTTTTTGACAATTCAACAGTTTTGTCATTTTTTTTTAAATCTAAATTTTTTTTTTTATTATTTTAAAATTACGTTTTGATATTTTCTGACAGTTTTATCATTTTTTTTCAAATCTAACTAAAAATAACTTTAAATATATTTTGACAATTTTTTAAATTTTTTTTTTAAATTAATATTTTTTTTTAAATTTTTTTTGTACCTTGAAAAATATTGACTATTTATATTTTTTTTACAGTTTAACAATTTTTTTTTGTTTTTTTAATTACGTTTTGATATATTTTGATAATTTCACATTTTTTTTTGTTCAATCTAACAAATTAAAAAGTTTTTTTAAATTTTTTTATTTTAAATAACAAGAAATAGTATAACTTTGGAACCAGTTTGTCAACAATAGAACTACATATAAGTAATATCAAATATGCAATCAACTAAACAAAATCTATACGACAATTTTTGAATAAGTCATCTTGTCTTGTTTAGATTTGCACATAACAAGATAACAAAATCGATTATAACATTGGAACCATTTATTGGATTTTTACCAAACTTGGCAACAATAGAGCTACATATATGTGATACCAAATATGTAAAATAAAACAAAATCTATTCGACAATTTTTGAATAATCTTTAATTTAGTCTTCTTATCTTGTTTAGATTTGCACATAACAGGATAACAAAATCGGTTATAACTTTAAAACCATTTATTGGATTTTAACCAAATTTGTTAACAATAGAGCTACATATAAGTAATATCAACTGTGAAATATAAACCAAAACCTATACGACAGTTTTTGGATAAATTTTAATTTAGTCATCTTATCTTGTTTAGATTTGCACATAACAAGATAACAAAAATTGTTATAATTTTAGAACCATTTATTGGATTTTAATTAAATTTGGCAACAATAGAGCTACATAAAAGTAGTACCAAATATGCAAAATAAAACAAAATCTATTCAACAATTTTTGAATAATCCCTAATTTAATCATTTTATCTTGTTTAGATTTGCACATAACAAGATAACAAAAATTGTAATAACTTTGGAACCATTTAATGGATTTTAACCAATTTTGGCAACAATAGAGCTGCATATAAGTAATACCAAATCTGTAAAAAAAACTAAATCTATACGACAATTTTTGAATAATCTCCAATTTAGTCATCTTATTTTGTTTAGATTTGCACATAATAAGATAACAAAATCGGTTATAACTTTGGAACCATTTATTGGATTTTAACCAAATTTGCCAACAATAGAGCTACATATAAGTGATACCAAATATGCAAAATAAAACAAAATCTATACGAGAATTTTTAAATAATCTCTAATCTAGTCATCTCATTTTGTTTAGATTCGTTTTTAACAATATTACAAAAATTGTTATAACTTTGGAATTATTTGTTGGATTTTAACCAAATTTAGTTACAATATAACATTTTAAATGTTTTACTAAATGTGCCAAATTAAACACAATTTATTCGACAATTTTTGAATAATCTCTAATTTAATCATCTTATCTTGTTTAGATTTGCACATAACAAGATAACAAAATTTGTTATAACTTTGGAACCATTTATTGGATTTTAACCAAATTAGGCAGCAATCGAATTACATATAAGTAATACCAATTATGCAAAAGTTAACAAAATCTATGCGACAATTTTTAAATAATTTTCAATTTAGTCATCTTGTTTTGTTTAGACTTGCACATAACAAAATAACAAAAACTGTTATACCTTTGGAACCATTTATTAGATTTTAACCAAATTTGGCAACAATAGAGCTACATATATGTGATACCAAATATGCAAAATAAAATAAAATCTATACGACAATTTTTGAATAATCTCTAATTTAGTCATCTTATTTTGTTTAGATTTGCACATAATAAGATAACAAAATCGGTTATAACTTTGGAACCATTTATTGGATTTTAACCAAATTTGGCAACAATAGAGCTACATATAAGTAATACCAAATATGCAAAATAAAACAAAACTTATACGACAATTTTTGAATAATCTCTAATTTAGTCATCTTATCTTGTTTAGATGTGCACATAACAAGACAACAAAATTGGTTATAACTTTAGAAGCATTTAATGGATTTTAACCAAATTTGGCAACAATAAAACTACATATAAGTAATACTACATCTGCAAAATAATACAAAATATATACAACAATTTTTGAATAAACTCTAATCTAGTTATCTTATTTTGTTTAGATTTGCACATAACAAGATAACAAAATTGGTTATAACTTTAGAACCATTTATTGGATTTTAACCAAATTCGGTAACAATAGAACTACATATAAGTAATACCAACTATGCAAAATAAAACATAACTTATACGACACTTTTTGAATAATCTCTAATTTAATCATCTTATTTTGTTTAGATTTGCACATAACAAGACAACAAAATCGGTTATAACTTTGGAACCATTCATTGGATTTTAACCAAATTTGGCAACAATAGAGCTACATATAAGTGATACCAAATTTGCAAAATTTAACAAAATTTTTACGACAATTTTTGAATAATTTCTAGTTTAATCATCTTATCTTGTTTAAATTTGCTTATAACAAGATAACAAAATCGATTACAACTTTGGAACCATTTAATGGATTTTAACTAAATTTGGCAACAATAAAGCTACATATATGTGATACCAAATTAGCAAAATATAACAAAATCTGTACGACAATTTCTGAATAATCTCTAGTTTAATCATCTTATTTTGTTTAGACTTGCTCTTAACAAGATAACAAAAATTGTTATAACTTTAGAACCATTGATCGGATTTTAACCAAATTTGGCAACAATAAAGTTACATATAAGTTATACTAACTGTGCAAAATAAAACAAATTCTTTACGACAATTTTTGAATAATCTCTAGTTTAGTCATCTTATCTTGTTTAGATTTGCTCTTAACAAAATAACCTAAACTGTTATAATTTTGGAACCATTTATTAAATTTTAACCAAGTTTGTTAACAATAGAGCTACATATAAGTAGTACCAAATATGCAAAATAAAACAAAATCTATACGGCCATTTTGGAATAATTTCCAATTTAATCATTTTATCTTGTTTAGATTTACATATAACAAGATAACAAAATAGCTTATAACTTTGGAAGCATTTATTGGATTTTAACTAAATTTGACAGCAATAGAGCTACATATAAGTAATACCAAATATGCAAAATAAAACAAAATCTATGCGACAACTTTTGAATAATTTTTAATTTAGTCATCTTATTTTGTTTAGATTTGCACATAACAAGATAACAAAATCGGTTATAACTTTGAAACCATTTATTGGATTTCAACTAAACTTGGCAACAATAGAACCACATGTAAGTTATACCAAATTTGCAAAATAAAGCAAAATCTATACGACAATTTTTGAATAATCTCCAATTTAGTCATCTTATCTTGTTTAGATTCGCTCTTAAAAAGATAACAAAAATTGTTATAACTTTGGAACCATTTAATGGATTTTAACTAAATTTGGCAACAATAAAACTACATATAAGTAATACCAAATCTGCAAAATAAAACAAAATCTATACGTCAATTTTTTAATAATCTCCAAATTAGTCATCTTATTTTGTTTAGATTTGCACATAACAAGATAACAAAATTGGTTATAACTTTGCAAACATTTATTGGATTTTAACTAAATTTGGTAACAATAGAGCTATATTTAAGTAATACCAAATATGCAAAATAAAACAAAATCTATACAACAACTTTTAAATAATTTTCAATTTAGTCATCTATCTTATCTTGTTTAGATTTGGAAATAACAAAATAACAAAATCGGTTTTAACTTTGGAACCATTTATTAGATTTTAACTAAATTTGGCAAAAATAGAGCTACATATAAGTGATACCAAATTTGCAAAATATAACAAAATTTGTACATTAATTTTTGAATAATCTTTAGTTTAATCATTTTATCTTGTTTAGATTTGCACATAACAAGACAACAAAATCGGATTTAACTTTGGAACTATTTATTGGATTTCAACAAAATTTGGCTACAATAGAGCTACATATAAGTCATACCAAATCTGCAAAATAATACTAAATTTATACGACAATTTTTGAATAATCTCAAATTAAGTAATCTTATCTTGTTTAGATTTGCACCTTACAAAATAAGAAAAACTGTTATAACTTTGGAACCATTTATTGGATTCTAACCAAATTTGGCAACAATAGAGTTACATATATTTGACACCAAATTTGCAAAATATTACAAAATCGGTACGACAATTTTTAAATAATCTCTAGTTTAGTCATCTTTTTTTGTTCAGATTTGCTCTTAACAAGATAACAAAATCGGTTATAACTTTGGAACCATTTATTGGATTTTAACCAAATTTGGCAGCAATGGAACTACATATAAGTAATACCAATTATGTAAAGTAAAACAAAATCTATACGACAATTTTTAAATAATTTTCAATTTAGTCATCTTATCTTGTTTAGATTTGCACATAACAAGATAACAAAATTGATTATAACTTTGAAAGCATTTATTGGATTTTAATTAAATTCGGCAACAATAGAGTTACATATAAGTGATACCAAATTTGCAAAATTTAACAAAATCTGTACAACAATTATTGAATAATTTCCAATTAAATCATTTTATCTTGTTTAGATTTGCACATATCAAGATAACAAAATCGGTTATAACTTTGGAACCATTTATTAGATTTTAACCAAATTTGGCAGCAATAGATTTACCTATAAGTCATATCAACTATGCAAAATAAAACAAAACCTATACGACAACTTTTGAATAATTTTCAATTTAATCATTTTATCTTGTTTAGATTTGCACATAACAAGATAACAAAATTGGTTATAACGTTGGAACCATTTATTGGATTTTAACCAAATTTAGTATTAATAGAGCTACATATAAGTGACATCAAATTTGCAAAATATAACAAAATTTGTACGACAATTTTTGAATAATTTCTAGTTTAATCATCTTATTTTGTTTAGACTTGCATATATCAAAATAACAAAAACTGTTAAAACTTTGGAACCATTTATTAGATTTTAACTAAATTTGGTAACAATAGAGTTACTTATAAGTAATACCAAATTTGCAAAATAAAACAAAATCTATACGACAATTTTTGAATAATCTTCAATTTAGTAATCTTATTTTGTTAAGATTCGTACATAACAAGATAACAAAAATGGTTATAACTTTGGAACCATTCATTAGATTTTAATTAAGTTTGGTAACAATAGAGCTACATATAAGTATTACCAAATATGCAAAATAAAACAAAATCTATACGACAACTCTTGAATAATTTTCAATTTAGTCATTTTATCTTGTTTAGACTAGCTCATAACAAAATAACAAAATCTGTTATAACTATGAAACCATTTATTGGATTTTAACAAAAATTGGCAACAATAGAGTTACGTATAAGTGATACCAAATTTGCAAAATTTAACAAAATCTGTACAACAATTTTTGAATAATCTCTAGTTTAATAATCTTATTTTGTTTAGACTTGCTTATAACAAAATAACAAAATCGGTTATAACTTTGGAACCATTTATTAGATTTTAACCAAATTTGGTAACAATAGAGCTACATTTAAGTAATACCAAGTATGCAAAATAAAACAAATTTTATACGACAATTTTTGAATAATCTGCAATTTAGTCATCTTATCTTGTTTAGATTTACACAAAACAGGATAACAAAATCGGTTATAACTTTGGAATCATTTATTGGATTTAAACCAAATTTGGTAATAATTTTATTCATTATTAGTAGTATCAAATCTGAAAAATAAAACAAAATTTGTACGACCAATTTAATACAATTTTTAATTTATTGATTTCATCTTACGTTGATTAGGAACAATAGAAATATTAAAAATTGTTTTAACTTTAGAACCATATATTGGATTTCAACTTGAAACAAACAAAATTTTGAACCATTTATTGCATTTTAATCAAATGTTTGTATTTTATTTTTAAATCTGAAATTAAAAATAATTATTTTAAACTAATTGAATTGAAAATGATTAAAACCATATTACTTTAAAAAAAAAAAATCAATTTTAAATTAGCTACACAAGATATGAAATTTGTTTGCAAACTCAATATTTAAAGAGGTATAATCCGTTATTATTAACATTTTCGATTATAATTATAAACCAATTCATTCCTTCAGAGACTTGAAGTGGATAGAAGGAATATGTACGACTAGTAGATGTGGGTTTCTGAAATTAATTATCCCGTAGAATGTTTAGGAATAATTACAAGCAATATCGGGACCGAATTACGTTCAAAGGAAGGCGAATTGATTAAAAGTGAGCATCGGGATGAAAAGTGGGTTGAGTCGCGATTAGGAAATCTATTAACTTGCAGCACAACGAATCTCATTTAAGTTCGAACAATTAAAGAAAGATTGATCTGTGTTAAAGTAAAATAAAAATAAAAAAGCAATTGCACATTTAGATAATTATTAAAAAGTTGTTGCACACTTTTCTGGCAACAAACGCGCATAAACAAACCGTCTACTAAGCTTTTTAAACAGGAAACCGTGGACGTTTGACAATACTGCGGTTTCGTTATTAGTTATGTTATTGTTAAAGTTATAATTGCTTTTGTTCGGTTATTTCGTGGCCCTAACTATTCAGTAAACTATGTATTCTATTTTTTTTACAAAAAGTGAGACTTTATAAATTTAGCTACAATATTTTAACTAATTAAAATTGTTAAATCTATTACACTTTTATGCATCCAGTTTCCTTAATTACAAAATCGCATTGTGAAACAAAATTTATAATTAAAATGGCTAACCTTACATTTTTCCCATTTATATTTCAGCTCCGATAAACACACAAAATGTTCACTCTCACAAAAGACATTTAATTAAATTCCGCATTGAAGATGCCAATCACTTAATAATATTTACTGCGAATCAACTATAACACCTTTAAGCCAGCCCAGTTACAAATATTGTTTTGTTTAGGGTCCCCGGAAATTATATTACTGGGTCAAATCTGTTTGGATTTAATCAAATCTCTTTCAAATGGAATCACTTAGTCACTTTAGTTAGGGCAAAACAATTGAGAAACCCTCTGTCAATATCAAATTAGTTTATTCTAAGACGAGTCACCGTTATTGTAGTAAAGCTGGGACGATTTTGGAGGCCTAATTGGGTGTAATACCTTATAATATGGTTTAATATAAGACGTGTCTATTGCTAATTGATAAGAAATTGATTAATTGTGTATGGTCTAAATTTATTTTTGAATTAATTACTTTCATTTTCAATATCAATTTGTCTGTAACATTGTGTTACACAATAAGAAAGAAAAATACTTTTAGTTGTTTATTGAACAATAAAAATTGAAAGTTGTACTTCAATCGCAATGATTGAAACATTCTCTTCTCACACAGCTTCATGAAACTATCAAACATGGTCCGTATTCGGAGCTTTTATTAAATCCAAGACAAAAAAATATCCACTAGCAAGAAACAATTTCGAAAGCAGTCGACACCTCAATTGCATTCGTTTTATCTCATAAGGTGCGAGGACGTGCACTCCATCCGAACAACCTCCTTTTTCTATTCTATTCCATCACGCATACAGTGAAAATAGTTTCAATTCAATATTGCCGCTATGAAAAATATAGTAAAAGGGAATATTTTCCATCTTCTGCACGATTAAATCACATACTTTGATGTTCGTTTCAAGCATCTGACGCTAATTTGAAAGGAAATATTAAATTATTTTAATTAATATCAATATTTATCGTATTAGGGAAATTGGATTTAATTTTAATATTCAGTGGATGGCTTTTGAATAGTTATTATTTATCAATATATAATATTCATGTTTTTGGGGCAAACAAGTGACCATAAACTATATTGCATGTAAATAACTAATTACGCAACATATCAATAAAATTTACTGGCGTCGAGAATACCAAATGCACATTTACATACATTATGCAACAATGTTATGTATGCATTAAATATTGTTTTGCAATGGAGCTTTCAAATATATTTAATGCTGAAAATAATTGTCAATAAATAGTGGACAAGAATTTTGTATCAGAAGAAATTGCACAACCTTGCAGGATATAAACACAATAAGAATTGAAATAATAAAACAATTTTTAAATTTGAAACTTTTAAACATGAATACTGTTTTTGACAATTAAATATTTTTTAAAATTATATTTGATGGTTGTGACCTCTACTATGTGACAATTCATCTTTATGAAAAATACATTACTAGTTTCGGCTTTACTAGAGCCTTCTACAGATATAACTTTATACACTCTAGTAGAGCCAAAACTAATACAGTATTCATAAATATTAATTTGTGATAAAAACATTGTAAATTGTTTTATTATTTCATAAGTTTGCCTACTTGCTAAAGATTTTTTAAATTGTAATTTTAATATTGATATTTGACAGATCCGATCATTTTTAGAATTATTTTAATATTTTTTGTCAGTTTCAGTTAGTCTTTTGATGTTTTTAGATATTATTTGACATTTTTAGATGATTTTTGACAGTTTTAAATGTTTTTTTGACAGTTTTAGAAAATTAAACAAATTTTTTGACAGTTTTAAACATTCTCCTGACGTTTCTAAATATTTTTTAACAGTTTCAACATTTTTTCAAAAGTTTTAGTCAAGTTTTTCATATTTTTAGAAAATCTTTGGTCCAATTTCTAGATATTGTTTGGCAATTTTCAATATTTTTTACGTTTTTAGGCAATTTTCAAACACTTGTTGGCAATTTTTGACATTTTTGTAATTTTTAGATATTGTTTGATAGTTTAAAATATTTTAAAAAATTTTTAGATAAGCTTTGTAATGATTTTAACTTTTAGAGAACCTTTTGAAACTTTTAAACATTGTTTGACAGTTTAAAACAATTTTGGAAAGTTTTAAATAAGCTTTTTTAACTTTTAGAAAAGCTTTTGACTATTTTAGACAACTTCAAAGACATTTCTAGTTATTGTTTGACAGTTTTAAATTACTTTTAACATTTTTTGATTAATTTTAACATATTTAGATTTTGTGACAAGCTTAGACATTTTTTTGATATTATTTGTAGACAATGTATGGCAGTTTAAAATTTATTTTGACAGTTTTTAATGTTTTTCTGATGTTTTTGAACAATCTTCAAACACGTTAAGATTTTGATGACTGTTAGAGACTTTTTTTGTAAATTTTTAACATTGTTTGACAGTTTAAAACATGTTTCAAAGTTTTAGATAAGTTTTGTAAGGTTTTTTAACGTTTATAAAACTTTTTGACTATTTTAGACAACTCCGAAGACATTTCTAGTTATTGTTTGACAGTTTTAGATAGTTTTTGGTTTTTTTGATGTTCCGATTGACATTTTTGACATGTCAAAATATTGTTTTACAGTTTTAAACATCTTAAGACAATTTTAGATAATTTTTTTGCAGTTTTAAAACTTTTAGAAAATATTATTTTTTGACGTTTTTAGGCAGTTTTAGAATTTTTTGACAGTTATGTTTTAAAAGTTTTCAGGCAAACCTTAAGCAATTTTTTAACTTTTAGTCAATTTTTAGACATGTTTAAATTATTTAAATTTTGTTTGTTTTTTTACGTTTTTGGATATAATAAAATTTTGTTCACAGCTTTTTAGCATTTTCTTGACGTTTTTAAAAATTTCTAAAAAGTTTTGAACGTTTTTTGAGAGTTTTGTCAAAAGATTGTCGTTTGACAGTTGACTTTTCACAAATGTTCGACAATTTCAAATATTTTTTGACAGTTTTAGAAAGTTTGTCATTTAAAAAAAAATTGTTTTAACCAATTACAATTTTTTTTTATAAGGTTCAATGTTTCTAAAAACAGTTTTAGATCAATTTTAATTGTTTTTCATTTTTTTTTTTACGTTTTTATGCAGTTTTGACACAAATTTTAGTTTTAGACGTTCTTCTTAATATTGGCTGACAGTTTTAACCTTTTTTGAACAATACTTCGGCAATTTGTTCTAGATAATGTTTGACAGTTTTAATAATTTTTATTTACAAGTTTTCTAATTTTATTAAATTAATTTTACAGATTTCACTTTTTTATGTTTTACATATTTAGAGTATATTGAAGTTTCTAAAAATATGTTGACAGTTTAAATCATTTTTGTTAATTTTAGATTTTTTTAACAATTTTTGATACTTTTTTAACTTTAACATATTCAGATTTTGTGGCAGATTTAAACATTTATAATTATTTATAGACAATGTTTGGCAGTTTTAAATTTATTTTGACAGTTTTTAATGCTTTTATGACGGTTTAAAACATTTTTTAAACACATTTCCAGTTCAAAAACTATCTAGAAATTTGTATCACAATCGCTTCCTCTGGCATAAAGACTTCTAACCCTAACTGAGAAAAAAAACTCTAATTTCTGGATCTCCAACACTTAGGCACTCAAGTTCAAAAACTGGCTGGTAATCATAATACAGAGTATCCCACCCACCCAACTGTTGGTTATCCAGAAATTTGTATCATTATTACCTCCTCTGGTACAAGGACTTCCAACGCTAGCAGAGAGGAGAAAGTCGAATTTCAGTTCAAACTACTGGCTGGTAAATATGTTATAGAGTGTCCCACCCACCCACCCAACTGTTAATTATCCAGAAATTTGTTTCACCATTGCCTCCTCTAGCATAAGGACTTCCAACGCTAGCAGAGAAGAGAAACTTCAATTTCTGGATCATCAACTTTTGGGCGTGTGGGTGGGCACTCCAGTTGAAACTACTGGCTGGTAAATAAGTTATAGAGTGTCCCACCCACCCATCCAACTGTTGGTTATCCAGAAATTTGTATCACCACTGCCTTCTCTGGCATAAGAACTTCTAAGGCTAGCAGAGAGGAGGAACTCCAAATTCTGGATCACCAACACTTGATCGAGTAAGTGGGCACTCCAATTCAAATTACTGGCTAATAATTAAGTTATAGAGAGTCCCACCCACTCACCTAACTGTTGGTTATACAGAAATTTGTATCACTATCGCTTCCTCTGGCATAGAGACTTCCAGCGCTAGTAGATAAAAAAAAGTCCAATTTCTGGATCACCAACAATTGAGCGGGTGGGTGGGCATTCCTGTTCAAACTACTGCTTAGTAAATTTGTTATAGAGTGTCCCACCCACCCACTTAACTGTTGGTTATCCAGAAATTTGTATAACCATCGCTTTCTCCGGCATAGAAACTTCCAATGCTAGCAGAGAGGAGAAACTCCAATTGCAAGATCCCCAACACTTGGGCGGGTGGGTCGGCTCTCCAGTTCAAACTACTGGCTGGTAATCATGTTATAGTGTGTCCCACCCATAGACCAAACTGTTGGTTATCCAGAAATTTGTATCACCATTGGCTTCTCTAGCATAAGAACTTCTAACGCTAGCATGAAGGAAAAACTTGTACTCCTAAATTAGCAACATTTGGGAGCACTCCAATTGAAATTACTGGCTGGTAATTATATTATAGAGTATCTCACCCACCTACCCAACTGTTGGTTATCCAAAAATTTGTATCACCATCACCTCTTCTGGCATAAAGACTTCCAACGCAAGCAGAGTGGAACTCCAGAAACAGCAACATTTGGGCGGGTGGGTGGGCACTCTAATTCAAATTACTGGCTAGTAATCATGTTACAAAGTATTTCACCTACCCAACTGTTGGTTATCTAAAAATTTGTACCACTATTGCCTCCTATGGCACAAAGACTTCCAACGCCAGCAGAGAGAAAAAACTTCAATTTATGGATCACCAATTCTTGGGCGGTTGGGTGGGCACTCTAATTTAAAATACTGTCTGGTTATCATGTTATAGAGTATCCTACCCACCTACCCAGTTGTTGGTTATTCAAAAATTTGTATCACTCCTCTTCTGGCATAAGGAATTCCAACGCTAGCAGAAAGGAGAATCTCTAATTTCTGGATCACCAACACTTAAGCGGGTGGGTGGTCACTCCAGTTCAAACTACTGGCTGGTAATCATGATATAGAGTGTCCTACTCACCCACCCAACTCTTGGTTATCTAAAAATTTGTATCACCATTGCTTCCTCTGGCATAGAGACTTCTTATGCTAGCAGAGAGAATAAACTTTTACTTCTGGATCAGCAACATTTGGGCGGGTGGGTGGACTTTCCAATTCAAATTACTAGCTAGTAATCATGTTACAATGTAAAAATTTGTACCACTATTGCCTCTTCTGGCATAAGAACTTCCAACGCTAGCAGAGAAGAGAAACTTTAATTTCTGGGTTACCAACACTTGGGCGGGTGGTTGGGCACTCCAGTTCAAACTACTGGCTAGTAAATATGTTATAGAGTGTCTCACCCACCCACCCAGTCAACTGCTGCTTATCAAGAAATTTGTATCACTATTGTCTCTTCTGGCATAAAGACTTTCAACGCTAGCAGAGAAGAGATTTCCAATTGTTGGATCAACAACATTTGGGTGGGTAGGTGGACATTTCAATTACTGGCTGGTAACAATGTTACAGAGTGTCCTACCCACTCACCCAAATGTATAGTCAATACAGAAATTTGTATCACCGTCGCTTTCTCTGGCATAGAGACTTCCAACACTAGAAGAGAGATTTTTTAGGCGTTTTGTAATTTTTTAACATTTGACATTTCTTTAAAGTTTTAGATAAGCTTTGTAAGGTTTTTTTAACTTTTAAAGAACTTTTTCCCTATTTTAGTCAACTCTAAAGACATTTTTAGTTATTGTTTGACAGTTTTAGATAGTTTTTGGCAATTTTTAATAACGTTTTGATGTTCTGATTGACATTTTTGACATGTCAAAATATTGTTTTACAGTTTTAGTTAATTTTAGATAAATTTTTAGAGGTTTTAGACAGTTTTTAGCAAATTTAATATATTTTATTTAAAAGTTTCAGACTTTTTTGACAGTTTTATGTATTGTATGATTTAGACAAGTTTTTTCTAACTTTTTTAGACATAATTAAATTATTTGAATTTTGTTTGTTTTTTTGACGTTTTTGGATATTATAAGATTTTGTTCACAGCTTTTTAGCATTTTCTTGACGTTTTTTAAAGTTGCTAGAAAGGTTTAAACGTTTTTTGAGAGTTTTGTCAAAAGATTGTCGTTTGACAGTTTTTTAACCATCAAAAAATCTATTTGAGACAAATTTAAACAATTTTTTTTTTACCTTTAAATAAATCTTTTGACTATATAGATAATTCTTAGAGTTGTAGTTTTTTTAAACAGTTTCAATTAATTTCTTTAAATTTCTAGCTATTATTTAATAGTTTTAGATAGTTTTTGATATTTTTTTGATGTTTTTAGACATAATTTTTGACTTTTCTAAATATTGTTTGACAGTTTCAAACATTTTTTGACAGTTTTAAAAAGTTTTTGGCAGTTTTTTATCCTTTAATTTTTGTTAACGTTTTTATGCAGTTTTGACACTTTCAGAATTTTTGACAGTTTCACACGTCCTTTTTCTCAATATTGTTTGACAGTTTTAAACATTTTATAAAAGTTTTGGACAATATTTTGACAATTCATTCTAGATAATGTTTAACAGTTTTAAATAATTTTGTATTTGACATGTTTTCTAATTTTACTAAATTTTTATACTGTTTTAGATAATTTTTAGATATATTCAAATTTTTTGACAATTTTGTTACTTTTAAAAACTTTAGATAATTCACTTACGAATAATTTTTTTTAACAGTTTTAGTTAATCTTTTAACATTTCAAGATATTATTTGACAGTTTTAGATTGATTTGATTCAGATTGACATTTTTTAATGTTGTTTGACATATTTAAATAAAATCTTTTGACAGTTTTTTGTTTTTTTTTTTAAGAAAATCTTGACTGTTTTAAATAATTTTATAGTTTTTGACGTTCTAGATACTTATTTGCCATTTTTATGCATTTTTAAAACACTAAAACTTTGTTTTATATGTTTTTAAAATAATTATAAATTGTCTTTAAAAACCTGTTTTTTTTTTTAATTTATGCGAAGGTCATATTCTTTACTCTAGAAACTCAAAACATGTACTAAATAAAGTTCAAAAATTAAAAAAAAAAAAAAAATTTAAATGATTAACTTTTTTTTGCATTTTTTTTTTAAATTTTTTAGTGATTTCTGAGGTTATATTTTTTATTCCAAAAGTTTAAAATTTGTATCAAATATGGTTGAAACATTAAGAAACAAGTGACTTTACCAGAAAATTAATTAAATTAAAATACTAAAAATTTTTTTTTAAAATTTTTTTAAAACCTGTTTTTTTTTAAATTTATGCTATTAATACCATCGTTGCCAGGTTTTGGATTCTCACAAGTTGCTTCAAAACAAGGTCTTGGTGCTGCTCAAATGGCGGTTATATTTAAAAATGTAATGAAAAGAATAGGTTTTGAAAAATATTTCCTACAAAGAGGCGATTGGGGTTTTGTAATTAGTTTGTTTGAGAAGAAAATATCAGGTTTGCATTTAAATTTATGCCAAAGTAGAACTCTTCTAACAAATTTGAAAATATTATTGGGATCTTTGTATCCGTCACTTGTTATGAAAAAAAAAATGAAAGCACATATTATCCTTTAAGTCTTATGTTATTGGAGTTTGGTTATTTCCATATACAATCAACTAAATCTGATACTGTAGGTTTTGCTTTGAATGATTCACTTTGGATTGGCTGCTTATATTTTAGAAAAATTCATTGCTGGTACCAATCTTAAATTCAAATCACTTGCTGATGGTGGCTTAAAATCTAAATGATTTACTGGTTTACCAATTCAATGACATCAGCAATGAAAATATTTGCTGAAACTTCAAGAAAAAATCATTCTGTATTAAATATGAATAGGATAGTATTGGTTTGATTTTATTTGTTTAGATTGTATTGGTTTCTTCTTTTAGTGTGGCTGTTAATGTACCTACAGCTTGTGCCAAATTTGAGCATAAAATTGCTTTCCAGTTTGATAATATGGTACTGATAAATATACAAATTTGGTTCAATCAAATGTTATCTTAAATGGTGGTTATTTTGCTGCATTGGAAAATTTTAATTTGTTAACTGATGATATTTGGTTGGCTGTTAAAGTGAAACAATAATTTGTTGAATAAAGTTGTTAAGAATTATTATGTTTTTTTTTTAATTTACTGTTCAATCTTTGTCGGAAAATATTCCAGAATTACTTTGGTTTATGTCTTTGGTTATTGGTTTTATTGTTACATCTATTGATGTTACTAAGATAGAAAAATTAAAGTTTAGAAGAAATTTTTAATGGGTGTTGAATGGTGTCATCGAGAAGTATATGTATATATATATACATATAACTTAATTTTTATTTTTAGTTACAAATGAGAAGGTGGAATTGACGTGGATTGAAAAAGTTTAAAAAAATTAATAATATGCTTTAGAAAATAATTAAAAAGTGCCAAAAATTGAAGAATTAGCATTTATTGGTTTAAATTTGTAATAATTGTTTATAAAACCTAAATATTAATTGAAATTGTTAAAAAATGTATGTATTGCATCCATAAACTAATGATTTTAAATCAAATTGCTTTAAAAAAGACATTACATTACTAAAAAATTGTCCAGAAATCATATATTAGTTAAAATGTATAAAAAAACGCCTAAAACTCAATACATTTTTTTAAGTTTGTTTGAAAATTATATTTTAGTTCAAGAAATGTATTTTTGCTTAGGAAACGCATTATTTTATATAAATTGCTCTAGAAAACACACAAAACTTCTCAGAAATCGCTCAAAAAGCGTCTTTATTGGTTGAAATGTTTGAAAATTGTTTAAAAAATCAAAACAATGTTTGAAATTTATTTACAAAAATTGTATGTATTGCTGAGGAATTGCATTTTTTTTAATAAAATTGCTGTTTAAAACACATTTAATGTGTAAAATTTGCAAAAAATCTTATTTATTGGTTAAAATGAGCTATATTTGTTTATAAAATATAAATTTTGTTCAAAATCTGTTAAATGTTTTTATAATATATTGCTCAATAAACTAATGATTTTGAATAAAATCGCTTTGAAAAAAGAACGTCAATTGCGCAAAATTTACTAAAAAATCACATTTATTGCTTAATAAAGTATAAAAATCGCTTGGAAAAACAAAATATTGTTTAAAATTTATTTGAAAAATGCAATTCAATTCAAGAAATGCATTTTTTATATAAAATTGCTTCTGAAAACACATTAATTGCGTAAAATCTATCTAAAATCGCTTAGAAATGATCATTATTAGTTAAAAAATTGCTTAAAAATTAAAATTTGGTTTAAAAAATGTATTTTTGCTTAGGAAACGTATAAAAAATGTATACTATTTCTTCAAAACAGACATTAATTGCGTAAAATTTACTAAAAAAATGCTAAAAATTTCATTTATTGGTTAAAATGTATAAAAATTGCTTCGAAAATCATAATATTGTATAAAATTCATTTAAAAAATGTATTTTAGTTTAAGAAATGCCTTCTTTTATATGAATTTGCTTCTTAAAACCTTTTAGTTACGTCAAATTTACTTAAAAATTGCTCAAAAATCAAATTTATTAGTAAAAATTTATAAAAATCGTTTACAAAATCAAAATATTGTCTAAAATCAATTAAAAAAAGTGTATTTTTGCTTAGGAAACGCATTATTTTGTGTGAAATTACTTCAGAAAACAAACAAATTACGTAAATTTTGCTCAAAAATTGCTCAAAAATCATCTTTATCAGTTGAAATGTATAAAAATCGTTTAAAAAATTAAAATATTATTAAAATTTTATTAAAAAAATGTATCTATTGCTAAAGAATTACATTCTTGTTAAAGAAACTGCTGCAGAAAACACATTTTTTGCAGAATGTTTTTATTTACGCCCGGTTTCTACAGCATGTATCCAGCCCTAACTAGACCTTAAACTACGCCTTAAGCTGAAAACCTAGCTGATTCCGTTGACCCAAAGCACAATCTATAAATATTTTAGTTAATCAGACGCTTATTTTGACAGTTTAATATAAATCTGTCAACACTTCATAATATTTTGACAGATTTACAGCTTACAACATTGCCAACCTACATATTTTAACATTTAAATCTATGTTTTGATTAATGTTTGTAGCTTTTTGACAGTTGTCAGTATATAACCAAAATTACAAAACATATTTTGACAATTTCAATCATATTTTTTAACAGTTGGCAACGTATTAATTAATGTTTTGACACATTTAACATGTTTGAAAGGGTAAAGTTGTTTGACAGTTAGCATAATTACCAACCTAAATTTTTAACATTTAATACTATGTTTTGATTAATTTTTGTAGCATTTTGACAGTTGTCAGTATATATCCAAAACTACATAATATATTTTGACAGTTTAAGAAAATTTTTCCAGTATTTTGACAGTTTAAGATGCGTTGCTAGCTTAAAAATGTATATTTTGACATTTAATTGTATGTTTGAATTAATGTTTATTGCAATTTGACAGTTGGCAATGCATAGTAAAATTTTTTACAGTTACAACAATATTTTAGTTAATTAAAAACATGTTTTGACAGTTTATTATGTATTTGTCAACATTTTATAAGATTTTGACAGTTTACAATGTGTTACCAACATATAAAAACATAATTTGATATCTAAATGTATATTTTGATTAATTTTTGTTGTATTTTGACAGTTACCAGTCAATATTTTGAAAGATTATAATTAATTTATGTGTCATTTTGACAATTTTTCTAATATATTTTGACAGTTTTAAGAATATTTTAGTTAATCAAACGCACATTTTGACAGTTTAATATATATTTGTCAACACTTTACAACATATTGTCACATTTTATATTATTTTGACAGTTTTCAATGTGTTGCTAACCTATAAATGCATATTTTAATATAAATCTATATTTACATAACAGACAGATTCAATTATATCAAATGCACATTTTGACAGTTTACAATGTATTATTACTTAAAACGTTACTTTTTAACAGTTGGCAACATATTAATTAATGTTTTGACAAATTTAACAATTGCTAACTTATAAATGTATATTTTGACATTTAATTGTACTAATTTTTGTTGCAATTTGACAGTTGGCAATGCATTGTAATTTTTTTGACAGTTATAGTAATATTTTAGTTAATTAAAAACATATTTTGACAGTTTATTATCAACATTTCATACCTTTTTGACAGTTTACGATGTGTTGCCAACCTATATATGCATAACTTGACATTTAAATGTGTATTTTGACACTTACTAAATCAGTTTTTCTAACATATTTTGACAAATTTAACAATATTTTATGACGTTTTGACAGTTTACAATGTGTTGCTATTCTATAAATGCATGTTTTAACAATTAAAGCTTTATTTTAATTAATTTTTTTGGTATTGTGATAGTTGGCAATAAGTTATCAATATTTTATAACATATTTTGACAGTTTCAACAATATTTTTATTTTGACAGTTTAATATGTATTTGTCAACACTTCATAATATTTTGACAGATTTACAGCTTACAACATTGCCAACTTACATATTTTAACATTTAAATCTATGTTTTGATTTTGTTTGTAGCATTTTGATATTTTTCAGTATATAACCAAAATTGACAGTTGAGAAAACTTGTCCAGAATTTTGACAGTTTACGATGCGCAAATGTACATTTTGACATTTAATTGTATGTTTGAATTAATTTTTGTTGCAATTTGACAGTTGGCAATGCAATGTAAATTTTTTGACAGTAATAGCATTATTTTAGTTAATTAAAAGGATATTTTGACAGTTTATTATGTTTTTGTCAATATTTTACAACATTTTGACATATTTTAAAACATTTTGACAGCTTACGATGTATTGCCAACCTATAAATGCATAATTTGACATCAAAAGATATATTTTGATTAATTTTTGTTGTATTTTGACAGTTACCAGTCAATATTTTAAGATTATAATTAAATATTGTCGACATTGCTAAATCTATTTGGATCTTAGCAAAGACGCCATTTCTAAATGCATGGTGCAACAAAAACTCGACATAAGATGGGCTTGATTCTTAGCTGAACTTAGTGATCTAACTACTTGACTAGCATCACTTGGGTGGGTCGGCGAGCACATAGTTTATAAATGTTAGACAGGTGGTTTAAAAACGTGTTCCCACTCACCTGCCCAAGTGTTTGTGATTCAACTGCTTGACAAGTAACACTTGGGTAGGTGGGCGGGCACTTAATTTATGAATGTTGTCTCGGTGGTTTAATAACGTGTTCCCACTCACCCGCCCAAGTGTGCTGTCATAAATGTTATGAAATGTTTCTAAACTGCCATGAAAGTTTTGAGCTCTCAAAAAATGTTTACTAGATGTCATATACGTCACAAACTGCCCATAAGCAATCAAAAACATTATAAAACATTTGTGAACTATCCTAATTGTCATACAATGTTCCTGAGCTGTCATAAAATGTTTCTGAGCTCTCATAATATGTTTCTAAAAATCATAAACATTATAAAATGTCCGTAAACTGTCATAAACGTTACAAAGTGTTCGTTAGCTGTCAGAAATGTCACAAAATGTTCTTAAATTGTCATAACATGTTCCTGAGCTTCCAAAAAATGATTGTAAAATAGTATAAACGTCATAAAATATCCGTGAGCTATTACAATCAAAACTTGTGAATTGTCAAATATTTTAAAATGTTTTTAAATTGTCTTAAACAAAATAAAATGTTCTTGAACTGTCATAATTTTTTTGTAAAATGTTATAAACGTTATAAAGTTTTTCTGAACTGTCATAAAATGTTCCTGAGCTAACAAAAAGTGTTTGTGAAATGTCATTAACGTCATAAAAATGTCTGTTAGTTATTAGAAACAGTAAAAAACGTTTGTAAACTGTCTTAATTGTCATAAAATGTTCCTGAGCTGTCATAAAATGTTTTCAATGTGTCACTAACATTATAAAATGTTTTGAGTTGTCACAAAACATTAATGAGCTTTCATAAAATGTTTGTAAACTGTCATTAACGTTACAAAATATTTCTAAGCTCTTAAAATATATTTGTAAAAAATCATAAACGTAATAACATGTCCATGAATTGTCATAAACATTATAAAGTGTTTGTTAGCTATCAGAAATGTCAAAAAATGTTCTTGAACTGTCATAATTAATTCCTGAGTTCCCAAAAAATGTTTGCGAGATGTCATAAACGTCATAAAATGTCCGTGAGATAACATAAGTATCACAAAATGTTCTTGAGCTCTCATAAACATTTTGAGAGCTCTTAAAAATTTTTTGTGAGATGTCATAAACGTCACAAAATATCAGTAAGCAATAAAAATATTATAAAATATTTGTGAACTGTCTTAAAACGTTTCTGAGGTGTTATAAAATATTTCCGATGTGTCACTAACACTATAAAATATTTTGAAATTTCACAAAACAATCTCATAAAATGTTTGTGAGATGTCATCAAATGTTTGAGCTTTTATAAAATGTTTCTGAACTGTCATAAAATGTTCCCTAGCTCTCATACTATGTTTGTAAAAAGTCATAAACATCATAAAATGTCAGTGAACTGCCATAAACATTATAAATTGGTTGTTAGCTGTCAAAATTATCATAAAATGTTCTTGAACTGTCATAAAATGTTTCTGAGCTTCCAAAAAGTGTTTGTGAAGTGTCGTAAACGTCATAGCTTGTCAGTGAGTTATTAGAAACATTGTAAAATGTTTTTAAAATGTCATAAACGTCAATAAGCAATCAAAAGTATTATAAAATGTTTGTAAACTGTTTGAATTGTCATAAAATGTTCTTGAGCTATCATAAAATGTTCCAAATGTGTCACTTACATTTTAAAATGTTTTGAGTTGTCTAATATATTTTTGAGCTTTCATAAAAAAATTGTAAATTGTTATAATTGTCATATAATGTTCCTGAAGTGTCAAAAAATGTCCGTGAACTGTTACAAACATTATAATATGTTCATGAATGGTTAAAATATGTTGCTGAGTTCTCAAAAATGTTTTTGAGCTGTCTTAAACGTTATAAAATATTTGTGAGCTGTCATAAATGTCATAAAATGTTTATGAACCATTATAAAATGTTTATAAGCTTCCAAAAAATGTTAGTGAGTTATCATAAACGTTATAAAATGTTTTTGAACTGTCATAAATGTACATAATCTGTCATAAAAATTATAAAAACGTCATTATCCTTATAAAATGTTTGCGAACCGTCACAAAATATTCCTGAGCTCTCATAATATGTTTGTAAAATGCCATAAACATTATAAAATGTCTGTAAATTGCCATAAACATTATATATTGTTTGTTAACTGTCAAAAATGTTATAAAACGTTCTTGATCTGTCATAAAATGTTCCTGAACCCCCAAAAAGTGTTTGTGAAATGTCATAAAGGTTATAAAATGTTCGTGAGCTATTATAAACAGTAGAAAAAAAAGTTTATGAGTATTGGACCAGTGATTTGAAAATGTGTCCCGCCCACCCGCCCAAGTGTTTGTGATCTAATTGCTTGACAAGTAACACTTGGGTGAGTGGGCGGGCACTTAGTTTATGAATGTTGGGTCTGTGGTTTGAAAATGTGTTTCCTCCCCACTTGTCCAAGTGTTTGTGATCTAACTGCTTGACAAGTAACACTTGGTTGTGTGGGCGGGTATTTAAATCATAAATGTTGGACCGTTGGTTTGAAAACGTGTTCTTGCCATAATTTACAATTTTTTTATGTTAGGTGCGTACTGTGGCTCATCTGTTAATTACATAATAACAGATAAAATTTCAAAAAAACTTTGAATGCTTAACATGATAAATGCAAAAAAAATTATTTTAATATTGAGTGCATACCGTGACACAACTGTCAATTGTAATCAAAAACAAAAATTGAATTAAGCATACCGTGACTATCATTAGAAAAGTGGCAAATAAAAAGCAAAGGTGTTTACCGTGACACAAATGTCAACTGCAAAATTGGTTTTTGTTTTATGATTAAATTAATTTCAAAAATTTGCAAAATTTATTTTTAGTACAAAATACTATATTCCAATATTGTCAATATTTAAAGTACTTACTGAGTGTAAGCATGACAAAATTGATCAAACTTTTTAAAAGGTTTATTTTGCCATAAAAGTTATTAATTTTAGTTTATATTATATTGTAAAGCTATTGGTTTTAGAAACATTCACATTAAAACCAAAAAGTAGCTTCGAATATACGTTTGTATTTTTTAAAATGAAATCATAAAATATTATTCTCTTTGAAACTGCTTTACATAACCGGACTCAATTCTACTTCATTTTCTATTATTCCAACATTTCCTTTACAAATGTCCATGCTTTATCTCGTCTTTTAAATTTTATTTTTATAATACAATGTAATATTTTCCAATTCAAATAACTTTCATGTATCAATTTCCATAAAATAATTACATTACATTAGTTGAAAACAAAGAAATAGTAATTTCGATGAGTAATTGAATGTCAGTTTAGTGATGGCCCATTACGTACAGGTGTTGCTCTACTAGGAGTCACATTGTCTGCCTCAAACGGTATTATGGTAATGCCCTGCAATATTCCCCCTCTAATGGAAGCATTTAGTAAAAAAAAATATAAAGTGAAACGCTCAGTGCGCTGTTTATCCGGGGAAAATTTTTAATTCGCATATTTTTCATCGTCCGATAAATTTGAAGGTGGATTTTTTTTTGTATGTGTGTGCTGCGCCAATTTTACGAGTGACTCACTCAAATTACGCGAAGTGCTATGGAGACGGCCCCATAAACCGCTAAAACCGAATGTCGCCAATCTGTTTTCCTTCCATGTTGTTCCATTCGTCTGGTCCGCCGCAACGAATTTACTTAACTGTTTTTATTGATATTGAAATTTTATTGATTCTTATTTAATGTTCCATTGGATTTTTTTACTATTTCCAAAACAATTTGCTCACTATACGTTTCTAATTAATTCTGATTTTTTTCAAAAATAATGAAATTATTTCACAAAATGGCAATAATTTTATATTTATATTCAATAAATAAATTCAATTTTCCATACAATAAAAAATCAACAAATAAAACGTTATTGGTTTTATTATAAAAAAAGGATTTGCCCCGTCCGGCAGACAATTTATAGCATCCCTTCAAATAATAACACTTTACAGATGATAAAACGTTCCCCTAAATACAGGGCAATTTTATATGCAAAAAAATCCATAATCGAACGCATGTTTGTGTGATTTTTCACAACACACACAAGCCAAATCCCTTAAAGACTATTAAGGGTACAAAACACAGAGAAAAATCTTATAAACGTTAGAGTTTGCATCTCTTGGGACGTATATGCAGTCACTAGGATAAAAGGGGAATTTATAATGTATCAAAGTATCATCTTCTTATGGTTTTATTTTACATTAAACTGCTTATTAATGTTCAAATCAAATGCATAATATATGAAAGGGCAAAAGCTTCCTGTTGAGGACGTCCCTGAATTGATTTAGGATGTTAATATTAACTAACAGGATTTAATATTGCATGGATAATTCAGACGGGTATATTCGACCCTACTAACTTTCAAACTAACTTGATTTTAATTTATGACAATCTATTTTCTATGGATGGATAGATGAGACAAGCCATCATGGTTATCAGATTAGGAAAATAGACATTTGAAAATGGCATTTAATAACAATATCCATTAATAAATGCATAAAATTGTAATTTATTAGTGAATTAATCAAAATAATTAAGGATAAAAATCTGTTTAAATATTGTGTCATATGACCTATACATTAACCTAATTGGGTTAAAATTAAATACAATTACGTTTGACTCATTATCTACAATTACAGAAAACTGTAATTTATTAGTAACTGGTTAAATAAATCAAAACTCTGATAATATAATCATTAAAAAAATGAAAAATTGCTTTAAAAACATGTAACATATAATCTATAGGTTTCTTTAATTTGTTTCAAAATAAACAAAATTATTTTTAACCCATTTATCACAATTGCAGAAAATTATAATTTATTGGTTAAATAAATTATAAAAGCAAGAAGATAAAATCTGCAATGTATCAAATGATCCATACATTAACACAATTGGTTTAGGTTTATTGCTTTATACTCATTCAGATTTTGTTGACAATTTTAGACATTTTTTGCTATTTCTAAATATTTTTTAAGAGTTTCAAACATTTTTTTAAACGATTTAGTCAAGCCTTGACTTTTAACTATTTTAGACAATTTTTAAACATAAAAGTTTTTAAACAGTTTCATCTTTTAACAATTCTAAATATTGTTTGATAGTTTTAGACTATTTTTGATGTTTTTTGCCAACTTTTTATTGGCATGTTTTAACAGTTTTAATTTTTTTTTGACAATTTTAAATATTTTATGACAAATTTACTTTTTTTAAGAGATTTAATTAATCTTTTTCAGTTAAAAAAAATATTTTTTTTTGATTGTTTAGTTATTTAGACTTTTTTGACGTTTTTAAAATTTTTGTACCAGTTTTAGATCATTTTTGTTTCTTTTATGTTTTTAGACAATCTATAGACACATGTAGATTTTATTCATAGCTTTTTGGTATATTTTTGACATTTTTGAATGTAGTTTGACAGTTTTCAACATTTCTTTAATAGTTTTTTAATTATTAGAAAAATCAGTTTAACCAATTTTAAGTTTTTTTTATAGTTTTTGACGTTTCTAAATATTGTTTGACAATTTATATATTTTTTGACAATTTTCGATATTTTTTTGACGTTTTTAGACAATCTTTAAACACAACAGATTTTTTTTACACTCTTTTGATGTTTTTAAATTCAAATATTTTTTTTTGCTTTTCTAAACAAGTATTTTTACAGTTTTTTTTTAATGTTTAGATTACTTAGATTGGCAGTTATAGATCATTGTTGATAATCTTTTAACGTCTTTAGACACATTCAAGGTTTTTTGACAGTTTTAATTTTAATAAATTTCTTAATTTTTTCTGTCAAAAATAATATTAAATATGTTGTCTAAAAACGTCAAAAAAAATTTGATTACAGTAAAATTAACCAAAAATTGTAAACCGATATTCAGAAACGTCAAAAACTACAAAAAAAACAAATTTTTTTTAAAAGAGTAGAATTAAAAAACTGCAAGAAGACTTTAAAGGAAATCAAAAACTGTCAAAAATGATCAACTGTCAAACAATTTCTAAAAACGCTAAATTGTTTTAATAGTTTCGGACTGTTTTTAGATTGAAAAACTGCCAAAAAATGTTAAAAATGTCAAAAATGTCCGAATATGTATAAAGATTGTATAAAAATATCAAAAACTATCTAAAACTCTCAAACAATATCTAGAAATATCAAAATATTAACTGAAACTGTTAAAAAAACTTTATTTCTAACAATAGACTACAAAATTAAGAGATTTTTTTAAAGTTAAAATTAAAAAAACTGTCAAAAGATTGTCGAGTTAGTAAAACGTTTAAAACTGTCAAACAACATTTAAAAACCCCAAGAGCAAAAAAAGCGGTAAACAAAATCCGTATGTATCTAAATATTTCAAAAAACTATCAAATATAGCCTAAGATTGTAAAAAAAAATTAAAAACATTAAAAAAATTTAAATATTGTCTAAAACAGTCAAAAGATTTTTAAAAAGTTAAAAAAACTTACAAAAACCTGTCTAATACTCTCAAAAAAAATTAAAACTGCCAAAAAATATTGAAAAACTTCAAAAAAAGTCTAAACCCCTTAAAACATTCTAAATGTTGCCTAAAAATGTTAAAAGTTATCAAAACCAACTTCAAAAATCTGAAACTGTCAAACAAAATTTAGAAATATCAAAAAAATAACTGAAACTGTTAAAAAAAATTATATGTTTAAGGATTTTCTAAAATAGTCAAAAAAATTTGTAACAGTTAAAAATTAAAAAAAAAAAATGTCTAAAACTCTCAAAAATATGTTTAAAATTGTCAAACTATTTTAAAACGTTAAAAATATAACGGAAAGCTGTAAACAAAATATCTAATTGTGTCTAAAATTGTTTAAAAACGTAAAAACAATTGAAAACTAACCAAAATAATCTAAAACTGTCATACAATATTTTTTGAAACATCAAGAAAATCAAATGTCTAAAAATTGTCCAAAAGTTAAGAAACTGGAAAAAGCTTGTCTAAAACTCTCAAACTAATTTTAAAACTGTCAAACATCAGAAAAATCTCTATTACTGTCAAAAAATTATCAAAATGTTTAAATATATCTTAAAATAGACAAAAGATTTTCTTAAGGTTACAAAACTGACAAAAATTTATCTAAAACCATTAAAGAATGATTAAAACTGTAAAACTATTTTTAGAAATAACAGAAAAATCTGAATATGTTCAAAGATTGTATAAAAAATTGTCGAAAAGTATCTAAAATTGTCAAATATTATCTAGAAATGTCAAAACATTAACTACAATTGTAAACAAAATTTATATGTCAAAGAATTGTCTACAATAGTCAAAAGATTGAACAAAGTTCTAAAGCTGTCAAAATCTTATCTAAAGTTCTCAAAAAATGTCAAATAATATTTAAAATGACAAAATGTGTCTAAAACTATAAACAAAATCTCTAA
The DNA here is from genome assembly GCA_963932245.1 of Tachinus rufipes. Classification (NCBI taxonomy): domain Eukaryota; kingdom Metazoa; phylum Arthropoda; class Insecta; order Coleoptera; family Staphylinidae; genus Tachinus; species Tachinus rufipes. Next base: position 1,079,432 of record OZ010743.1, on the reverse strand, counting down.
ATATGTCTAAAAATTATCTAAAAACGTTAAACAATATTAAAAACTGATATAAAACTGCTAAGCAATATTTATAAACATCAAAAACTTAAAAAAAAACCTATTACGTCTAAAAAATTGAATCTATCAAAAACATTTCTAAAACTTTAAACAAATGTTTTTCTAAAAACGTCTAAGAATATCGAAAATTATCAAACATTATTTACAGTTATCAAACAATATACGGAAACAACAAAAAATATCAAAAAAGTCTAAAAACGTCAAAACACTATTTGCGGGTCTAAAACTGACAAAAATATTTTCAAAATTTGATAAAAATGTTAAAATTGCCATAAAAAATTTAAAGAATAACAAAGGATTGACGGAAACTGTTAAAAAAATGTGTACTCTAAACGTCTTTAAGTGATTGATTGCCAAAAAAAAATCTCAAGCTATCAAAGAAATATTAAAATAATAGTCTAAAACTGGTGTTTTTAACAGTTAACTCATGAGGAGACCCTGATTCCGTGTAACAAGCAAAAAGGTTTATGGATTTGATCAATATTAGAAATTCTTTTTAGGTTAAGAATTTAAATTTATAATCAACATCAAAATATTAATTTGTGTTATTTATTAATTAATTGTTTCAAGCTGCAAGTTTGTTTGCAAAATGTTAAGAAAGATATGTAAAAAAATCTAGAGTATTCCATTTGAAATTCATAGATTGCAATCGTAGCAATATTTCTTCTTTTCAGCAGTAAAAAAGTGTACGAAATAAGATTATCCGCGAAATGCGCATCGCGTACGGGAAATAGTAAACATCCAAAAGGCGTCATTGTTCCTTTATTTTATCTGTCTGTAGGATATTTTCGTATGATAAATGCGCGAAATATGTAACCCAGATTTGTGTGTATGTGTGAGTCGCATACTATCGTTGAGAATAAGATATAATATCCGGTTCTGTCTTGCAACATTTATTGTATACTAGTTCGTACATATTTATAGTAATAAATGTATAAAATTTAATAAAATGATAAAATGAAAAACTAAAATATTTTATAACGGAATGCAAATAACTTTAGTTTCATTCCAATTACAAACAGACGTCTATACTTTTCCCCTGTCGGATTTACATGTGTTCAACATTTAGAGCAAAAAGTAACCACTCAAAAAGTAACCACTCAAAAAGTTTGAAACTGAAGAAACTAATGTGTAATCATGAATAATGCAAACTGGATTACACATATTAATATTAATGAATGCAATAAAAATGTTGAACATATTTTTATAATTAGCACATTTTAAGTTAATGCAAAATTAACTTGTTATACGGTTTAGTAAGTAATGAGGCAAGTTGGCCGAAACTTTGAGAGAATAACTGGCTACCCCTAACACAACGGCGGCTCCCCAAAACCTCGCTTGTAAATTACGCGAAATGCACTGGATTAGTTAATAATTTTCATGGGGACGGAGTTATTACATAAAACTTGCCATACATCAACCGCCGGAAACTTTACTACTACCCCTCATATTAGGGCTCTTCTTTTCGCAACAATAGAAAATGTATCTCTATTCAAAGCCGGGAATTTATATATTTTACTTAGTGAAATAAGGGACGAAAAAAATTGTATTAAGTCCGGTATTTCATTTCGGGCGAAATATAAATTGGAATATTTATCATGTTGGCTATATAAATTTACATGTGTGTGTGTATGTGTGCCAAATTTATGCACATTAATAATGCATGTCGTATTCTGTCCAAGTCGATTCCTCTTTTACGAATTCAATTTTTCTAAATTTCTAAAAAGTTTCAATCTTGTTAGAATTTAAAGTTTTGTCATAAAAAATTTATATAACTAATTAATTAGTAACATTCCGTAATACTAAATATTAATAAATGCTAAAAATGAGAATTATATTAAAAATATAAAAACTCAAACATAATTACAAAGAAAATTAATTTATTATCATTAGTATTAAATTAGCGGAACAAAGCCTCGCCTGTTCCACTAACTAATTTAATCAACCAAACATTGACATTGACTGAATTTCTCTAATATTTGTAAAAAAAAAAATTAAATTCTGTTAATCAACTTCTGGAACAAAAGAAACTTCATGTCCTCTTTTTGACGGAAACCAAAGTAAATAATAAAAATGGCTTTAATCTAATATATTCCGATTATCATCTTGAACATTCATTTGCTAACCCTCTTTGTTGTGCCTACATCTACAAACAATCTTTTTATAGACTGGAAACGTATTTCTTAAACTAAGCCTAGACTATTTTTGTAATGTTCTCCAAACAAAGCAATTCCAAACTTTTTTGATGACCTTTCTGTAAGTATTGACAAGTTTCTTCAAGGTAATCATAGGAAAGCTAAAATAATTTTATTAGAAGATCTAAATGTACATAATACTGAATGTTTAAGCCACTATCTTCTACAACATTATTTGCTATGATTTTTGCTGCTTTTCATAAACTTATTCAGCACACCCACATATATTCCTCGTGATAGACTTTTTAGTAAACCAAGATTATTAGATTTGTATCTTTCAACTAATGTAGATATTAGAACAACTAATACTGATGCTGTTTTAGGACGTTCTGATCATTCACATATTACTTCTGTTGTTAAAATTTTTATTCCTTTTACTACCAACCCTAAACTGCGCCTCATCTATCAATATTTTTAGATGAACATAGTAAAAATTAAAAAATTTCTTAATAATTTTGATTTTGATACTCATTGCAATTGGCGCTAATTTTGAACAATTTTGGAACATTTTAAAGGAAGTTTGTTATTCTGGATTTGGGATTGAAAGTTGGAGAGTAAACCAAAGGCCTCATTAAGTCCTTTGTACCTCCTCTAGTGGTGACCTCACTGCGTTGTCTTGGCATTCAATCACACTATGAGGCTGATGTATGCAAGTACAACGCTTGGAAGAACCTCCCTTATACTAGCCATGTTAAGCCAGCAGCTTCCCAATATAAACTCTCTATCGTATGAAAAGGCCGGGCATGTGCATAGCACGTGCTTGATCGTCTCGTCGTCTGTTTCACATCCTCTACACGTTAGATTGACTCCAATACCATGTGTTTCTTTAGTTTGCAGTGTATTGTCAAGATTCTTGTCATAATTTGCAAGTTCTTTCTGAACAGTCGCAAGTAGTAATCGGCTGTCTTAGCGTTAGAATCAAAGCCACTATACTATCCTTTAGAATTTGTATATTCTTGCCAGATATTTTGCGGTTCACAATTTCCATAACCCTTTTGCTTGAAAGATAGTTGTGTGAGCTCCTAGTGGTAATGATATTTTGAGGTTCAGGTTTTGCAAGAAGTTTTCCGCTCCAGAACTTTTATTGGTTTTGAATATTGTTGATTTAAACAAAAGATGCTTTTTGCAGGCAATTTTCTGTGTGACCAGGTCTGCAAATGTTACTATTTATGTGCAATTAATTTAAGAAAATTGCAGTTTCTGGTGATTTTGTGTGTTTTAAAAAATTATATGAGCAATTTATAATATTTATAAATTTTACACAAAATATGTTTTTTTAAATAAATTTATAATGGAATTTATGCAGATTTTAAGCGATTATTATGGTTTTGAAGCAATAAATGCATTTTTTAACAAATTTATGAGAAAAGGTGCACTTTCTGACATATTTATAAAAGATTTAAATCAAAAAAGTCAATTTATGCTTTTTACAAGCAAAAAAAATGCTTTTTACATTATTTTTTTAGTAAAAAATTATGCATTTTTAAGCGTTTTTGATAGTTTTGAAACAAATAAAACATATTTTGATAAATTTATAGCAACATTATAAATTTTGGGATATTTTAAAATGTTTTGCAAGCGTTTTAATGTATTTTTTGGACCATTTTACGCAAAAAAACATAATTTCATATTTTTGTATTGAGCACGAAATTAATAAATTAGGTTTAAACTCAAGATTTGAGTTCTTTGAAATTGCAGCTTTTGTTAAATAAATTGCTCTAACTTTATTGTTACTTAACAAATTAAGTCATGCTTAGTAAATTTGGAGTCAGAAAACTTGAATTAGTAAAAAAGCACAATTTCATATTTTTGAATTATGTACGGAATTGATAAATTAGGTTTAAACTAAGATTTGAGTTTTTTGAAATTGCAGCTTCTCTTAATAAAATAGCTCTAACCTTATTGTTACTTAACAAATTAAGTCCTGCTTAGTAAATTTAGAGTCAGAAGACTTAAATTACTAAAAAAACTCAATTTTAAGTCTTTGTATTAAGCACGGAATAGATAAATTAGGTTTAAATTAGTATTTGAATTTTTTGAAATTGCAGCTTTTGTTAACTAAATTGCTCTAACTTTATTGCAATTTCAAAAACTATGTTGCACTTAGTGAATTTATATTTAATAGACTTGAATAAGTAAAAAAACACTATTTGAAGTCTTAAAATTGAACAGAAAATTAATAAATTTGTTTTAAACACAGATTTTAGTTTTTGAAATTGCTACTTTTTTTAATTAAATTGCTCTAACTTTATTGTTAGTTAATAAATTAAGTTGTGCTTAATACATTTAGATTCAGAAGGCTTGAATTAGTAAAACAACACATTTTCAAGTCTTAAATTTAGGCACGGAATTAATAAATTAGGTTTAAACTCAGATTTAGGTTTTTTGAATTTGTTGTTTTCCTTAATTAACTTTCTCTAACTTAACTGTTGCTTAAAAAAATAAATTAAGCTTAGTGAATTTGGTTTCAGAAAACTTGATTTAGTGAAAAAACTCAATTTCGAACCTTTGAATTAAGCACGGAATTACTAAATTAAGTTTAAATTTAAATTTAGATTTTTTGAAATTGCATCTTTTGTTAATAAAATTGCTTTAACTTTATTGTTACTTAACAAATTAAGTCCTGCTTAGTAAATTAAGAGTCAGAAGACTTAATTTACTAAAAAAACTCAATTTTAAGTCTTTATATTAAGCACAAAAGTGATAAATTAGGTTTAAACTCAAGATATGAGTTTTTTGAAATTGCAGCTTTCTTAATAAAATTGCTCTAACTTTATTGTTATTTAACAAATTAAGTCATGCTTAGTAAATTTGGTATTAAAAAACTTGAATTAGTAAAGAAACTCAATTTCAAATCTTTGTATTATGCACGGAATAGATAATTTAGGTTTAAATTAGGATTTGAGTTTTTTGAATTGCAGCTTTTGTTAACTAAATTGCTCTAACTTCATTGCAATTTCAAAAACTAAGTTGTACTTAGTGAATTTATGTTTAAAAGACTTTAATTTGTAAAAAAACACAATGTCAAATCTTACAATTAAACAGGAAATTATTACATTTGGTTTAAACTCAGATTATAGTTTTTTTAAATTGCTACTTTTTTTAATTAAATTGCTCTAACTTTGTTGTTAGTTAATAAATTAAGTTGTGCTTAGTACATTTAGATTCAGAAGACTTAAATTATTAAAGAAACACATTTTCAAGTCTTAAAATTAGGCACGGAATTAATAAATTAGGTTTAAACTCAGATTTATGTTTTTTTGAATTTGTTGTTTTCCTTAATTAAATTTCTCTAACTAAACTGTTGCTTAAAAAAATAAGTAACGCTTGGTAAATTTAGGTTTGGAAGACTTGAGTTAGTAAAAAAACTCAATTTCGAACCTTAGAATAAAGCACGGAATTACTAAATTAAGTTTAAATTCAGATGTAGGTTTTTTGAAATTGCATCTTTGTTAATAAAATTGCTCCATCTTTATTGTTACTTAACAAATTAAGTCATGCTTAGTAAATTTGGAGTCAAAAGACTTGAATTAGTAAAGAAACTCAATTTCAAGTTTTTGTATTAAGCACGGAATAGATAAATTAGGTTTAAATTAGTATTTGAATTTTTTGAAATTGCAGCTTTTGTTTACTAAATTGCTCTAACTTCATTGCAATTTCAAAAACTAAGTTGCGCTTAGTGAATTTATATTTTAAAGGCTTGAATAAGTAAAAAAACACAATTTCAAGTCTTCAAATTAAACAGAAAATTAATAAATTTGCTTTAAACTCAGATTTTAGTTTTTTTAAATTGCTACTTTTTTTAATTAAATTGCTCTAACTTTGTTGTTAGTTAATAAATTAAGTTGTGCTTAGTACATTTAGATTCAGAAGACCTAAATTATTGAAGAAACACATTTTCAAGTCTTAAAATTAGGCACGGAATTAATAAATTAGGTTTAAACTCAGATTTATGTTTTTTTGAATTTGTTGTTTTCCTTAATTAAATGTCTCTAACTTAACTGTTGCTTAAGAAATAAGTTACGCTTAGTGAATTTGGTTTCAGAAGACTTGATTTAGTGAAAAAACTCAATTTCGAACCTTAGAATTAAGCACGGAATTACTAAATTAAGTTTAAATTCAAATTTAGGTTTTTTGAAATTGCATCTTTTGTTAATAATATTGCTCTAACTTTATTGTTACTTAACAAATTAAGTCCTCCTTAGTAAATTAAGAGTCAGAAGACTTAAATTACTAAAAAAACTCAATTTTAAGTCTTTATATTAAGCACTCAAGATTTGAGTTTTTTGAAATTGCAGCTTTCTTAATAAAATTGCTCTAACTTTATTGTTATTTAACAAATTAAGTCATGCTTAGTAAATTTGGTATTAAAAAACTTGAATTAGTAAAGAAACTCAATTTCAATTATTTGTATTATGCACGGAATAGATAATTTAGGTTTAAATTAGGATTTGAGTTTTTTGAATTGCAGCTTTTGTTAACTAAATTGCTCTAACTTCATTGCAATTTCAAAAACTAAGTTGTACTTAGTGAATTTATGTTTAAAAGACTTTAATTTATCAAAAAACACAATGTCAAATCTTACAATTAAACAGGAAATTATTACATTTGGTTTAAACTCAGATTATAGTTTTTTTAAATTGCTACTTTTTTTAATTAAATTGCTCTAACTTTATTGTTATTTAATAAATTAAATTGTTCTTAGTACATTTAGATTCAAAAGACTTGAATTAATAAAGAAACACAATTTCAAGTCTTAAAATTAGGCACGAAATTAATAAATTAGATTTAAACTCAGATTTATGTTTTTTGAATTTGTTGTTTTCCTTAATTAAATTTCTCTAACTAAACTGTTGCTTAATAAAATAAGTAACGCTTAGTAAATTTAGGTTTGGAAGACTTGAGTTAGTAAAAGAACTCAATTTCGAACCTTAGAATAAAGCACGGAATTACTAAATTAAGTTTAAGTTCAGATATAGGTTTTTTGAAATTGCATCTTTGTTAATAAAATTGCTCCAACTTTATTGTTACTTAACAAATTAAGTCCTGCTTAGTAAATTTGGTATTAAAAGATTTGAATTAGTAAAGAAACACAATTTTATATTATTGTATTAAGCACGGAATAGATAAATTAGGTTTAAATTAGGATTTGAGTTTATTGAAATTGCAGAAATTTTGTTAACTAAATTACTTTAACTTTATTGCAACTTAAAAAACTAAGGTGCGCTTAGTGATTTTATATAGAAAAGACTTGAATCAGTAAAAAAACACAATTTCAAGTCTTAAAATTAAACAGGAAATTAATAAATTTGGTTTAAACTCAGATTTTAGTTTTTTGAAATTGCTACTTTTTTTAATTAAATTGTTCTAACTTTATTGTTAGTTAATAAATTAAGTTGTGCTTATTACATTTAGATTCAGAAGACTTGAGTTAGTAAATAAACACAATTTTAAGTCTTAAAATTAGGCAGGGAATTAATAAATTATGTTTAAACTCAGATTTAGGTTTTTTGAATTTGTTGTTTTCCTTAAATTTTGCTTACTTAACTGCTGCTTAAAAAAATAAGTTACGCTTAGTGAATTTGGTTTCAGAAGATTTGAATTAGTAAAAAAAATCATTTTTGAACCTTAGAATTAAGCACGGAATTACTAAATTAAGTTTAAACTCAGATTTAGATTTTTTGAAATTGCATCTTTTGTTAATAAAATTGTTCTAACTTTGTTGTTACTTAACAGATTAAGTCTTAGTAAATTTGGAGTCAGAAGACTTGACTTACTAGAAAAACTCAATTTTAAGTCTTTATATTAAGCACGAAATTAATAAAATTAGGTTTAAACTCAGATTTGAGTTTTTTGAAATTGCAGCTTTCGTTAATTAAATTAATTTAACTTTATTGCAACTTAAAAAACTAAGTTGCGTTTAGTGATTTTATATTTAAAAGACTTAAATCAGTAAAAAACACAATTTGAAGTGTTAAAGTTGAACAGGAAATTAATAAATTAGGTTTAAACTTAGATTTTAGTTTTTTTAAATTGCAGCTTTTGTTAGTAAAATTGCTCTAACTTTATTGTTAATTAACAAATTAAGTCATGCGTAGTAAATTTGGAATCAGAAGATTTAAATTAGTGAAAAAACACAATTTTATAATTTTGTATTAAGCACAGAATTGATAAATTAGTTTTAAACTCAGATTTAGGTTTTATGAAATTGCTGCTTTTGTTAATAAAATGGCTCCAACTTTTTTGTTACTAAACAAATATAGTCATGTTTAGTAAATTTGGAATCAGAAGACTTGCATTAGTAAAGATACACAATTTTGTATTTTTGTATTAAGCACTGAATTGATAAATTAGGTTTAAACTCAGATTTGAGTTTTTGAATTTATATCTTTTGTTAATTAAATTGCGCTAACTTTATTTAAATTTGAAAAACTAAGTTGTGCCTAGTAAATTTGGATTTAGAAGACTTGACTTAGTAAAGAAACTTAATTTCAAGTCTTAGAATTAAGCACGGATTTAATAAATTAGGTTTTAATTCAGATTTAGGTTTTTTGAAATGTTTGATTTTGTTAATTTAATTGTTCTAATTTTATTGCTGCTTAAAAAAATAAGTTGCGCTTAGTAAATTTAGATTCAGAAGACTTGAGTTAGTTTAATTTGTGGACGAGTTACTTCTTTTACTGTGACCCACCCACCCGCTCAAGTGTTAGTCATTAGAAGATCTAGTGTTCGTCCCACCTCTTGTGTGCTAGGATTTAGATATGAAAGAATTATTTAACAATAAATCTCATCATAACTAACGCTGGGGTGGATGGGTGATAACAAAGTTCAATTTGTGAGCGAGTTACTTCTTCCACCATAGTTTTGTAACAAAAATTATAGGATTTTTATTGTTTGAAATTCGTTTTTTTAAATTTATACTGTTTTAAATCAAGTTTTATGGTTTTTTAGACATTTTTATATCTACAATTAATTTGTATGGAATTTTTATAAAAAAACTTTTTATAGAAAATTTATGCATTTTACGAGCGATTGATTGTATGCGTTTTAATTTGCAAAAAACACATTTTACGCTAAATTTGTTGTATAAGTTATGCAGTTTTTAAGCAATTTTCAAGATTTAGATGCAAATAATATATTTTGCAATAAATTTTTAATAAAAGTTATGGTTTTGATAGATTTATTGCAATAAATACATTTTCTAAACTATTTATAATTTTTAATTTAAAATAGACATTTCATATCGTTTTATAAGCAATTTTATGTTTTTTTTAAGTTTTTTGTGTATTTTTGGAAAATTTCACGCAAAAAAACTTGTTATAGAATGAGTTTTTAGTAAAAATCGTGCAATTTTTATGATTTAAAGCAATTATTATTGCTTTTATAAAAGATTTAATAAGAAACAGGTATTCCAAAGACAATATATGCGTTTAACAAACAATTTGATACGTTTAAATACAATTTTAAAGTAATTATTACATATTTTAATTCATTTGTTGTGTTTCATAAAAGAAATGCATTTGTTGTGTAATATAAAATTTGACCTAAATCATTTAATAAGAAAGAATCTCCCCTAAACTATGCCCCAATCATTCCGTCTTGGAATGTGACTAATCCCTTCAAACACTAACAAAACCCTTTCAATCTTAACTTACTTCAAGTATCTCAATTATTAATAATATTTGTCTCCAGTTCCTCAACACAAAATATTTAAATAATTCAACAAAAATTTACATTTGCTAAAATTTATTTCCCAACAGATTCCACTGCTGCATTTTTGCAGTAGAAAAGCAATTTTAATTTCTTTTCCATTTATTTTTCTCACTGTATATAATTAATAACGTTTTAAAAATTGTTGCGGCTTTACGGATAATCTCGCACATATACGCGTTAATAAATATGAAACGAAATTGCATTTCTTGCAGAACAATACGTTCCATCCTCGCAATGTAGTGCGAATTATCGCGCTGTGATTACAACAACTGAACAACACATAAAACCTCCCCAAGTTTAATGACATTCCAACATTGCAACAACAGCCGGGAGTCTATAAAGTAACTGTTAATTTCAGTTTGTGCACTAATGTGGAACCAATTCTATTTTATATACGTACCTTGACTTGAAATTCAAAATTAATATTGCAAGCCAAATAGTATATTACGAAACTTCCAAACAAGAAAAATACATTGATCGATTGCTTATTATTATTAAATATTAACCATGTTTTTCTTATGAAAATCTTGGAAAATTCTCAATCAAATCATAACACAATTGCTGCCGGTTGTGTTTCCAAGAGAGCATATAATATGGTTACATCGTGTAATCGTTTTCTTCAGAAAATGGGGGATAGGCGTTTTATATTGTGTAACGATGAAAACCGCCGTTTAAAATTAAATTTTCCTTTTCAGTATGCCCTGCACGTATAGCAATGAAAAATAAAAGATTATTATTTTCGCATTAAATATAAACCCATTCTTTTCTACTGGCTGGGACAATAAAAATTACATCATCACTCCCATCAAACAGAAACGGTTTTTGGTTATATTCCGGAAAGATTATTATGAAAATGATGGTTTGGGGTGTGAATGTTATTGAATTTAACATAACTTTTTTTAGTAGTTGATTAGGTAAGATAATTTTTATAGTATGGAATTATATTGGAATTTATTTTTTTCTAATATTAATCATTTATAATATAGTTAATACTAGTATAACTTACTAAGGTAAAAATATTAATAATTTCTGGATGCAATTTGATCAAAAACTTTGTTTCATATGGAAGAAGTTATTTATAAGGCGGACATCATATTTAACAAATGAAAAATAAAGAAAACACACTTATACATTATTGCATTCCGTATTATTGCGATAGTTTCGCATTAAAGACGTAACGGTTTATTTTGCTTCGCCGGGGATGATATCTAAGGACCGAAGCAACGTTTGACAAATGGTCTTATAAACAAAGCCGAGCAAAAAGTGAACATTCGACGTCCGTAGTTTTGTACTCGCTCCATCTCTCACACGCCCTTGTCCTCCTCCTCCTGCAACAACTACTTCCTCAAACACAAAACAACAAAAAAATAAATAAAAAAACCATTCGAAACACTCCAGTTTCCGGAAGCAATAAAACAGTTGTAAATACAATTTGAAAACAATTGTCGATAATTCGTCACTAATTGATTCCGACAAGGAATTAACGAATTCAATTTATCTAATGGTTAAGTGTTATTGCAAATGTATGATAATAATGCTATTTAATGGCAAGATAAATGTTGCCGTATAATAATAACAATAAAAAATATGATGATAAAAAGTAAGGCCATTTGTATCTTCTCTCACTGCGACAATTCACAGTTTAAAAAATGTTGGTGCGAATGGGGGACCGTCAGAAATTTTAATGCGATGCCACTTAAGTGTTGAATGAAATATGACGATATGCAGAGTGTCGTAGAAGTTGCAAGAAATACTGGCAGAACTTGCTCGTAAATTTAATTATATACATGCATTGTAATAACGCGGGTGGTGTTACTAATAATTTGATTTATTATGACAATTATGTAGAATTGCAGACAGATATCAAGTCATGTAAAAGTATATGTTAGGGTATTAATTAATTAAACTATTTAATAAAGTTTAAACATTTAAAAATATTTTGAATATTAACTTAAATTATAGTGTTGCATGGATTTATGCTGAGGACACAATATTTAATCAAACAATTTAAAATTTGTACAAAATTTAGACTAGGCATTGCTTAATATGTTAGTGTATTCAAAAATATTTTTTAAAATTTATAAATATTTTTTCAAGTTTTTGAAATAATTTGATTTTTTTATTAAATTATAGTTTTGCATAGATTCATGCTGAGGATACAAATTTTGATAAACCAACTTAAGATTTTCACAAAAGGTATTTAAGGCAATGCTTAACATATAACTGTACTCAAAAATAATATTCAAAATTTATAAACATTTTTTATTGTTTTTTAATTATTTTGAATTTTAACTTATATTTAATTCTTGCATAAATTGATGCTGAGGACACAATTGATGATTAAACAATTTGTACAAAATTTAGTCTAGGCATTGCCTTATATGTTAGTATATCCAAAAATATTTTTCAAAATTTTGAAATTTTGTTTATAAATTTTTGAAATACTTGGTTTTTTTCATAAATTATAGTCTTGCATGGATTGATGCTGAGGACACAATTTTTGATCAAACAACTTAAAATTAATTCAAAATTTAGTTTAGGCATTGCATAATTTGTTAGTGTTTCCAAAAAAAATTTCAAAATTTTGCAATATGTTTTATAAATTTTTGAAATATTTTGTTTTTTTCCCTAAATTATAATCTTGCATGGATTTATGCTGAGGACACAATTTTTGATCAAACAAGTTAAAATTTGTACAAAATTGAATTCAGGCAATGCCTAACACGGTACTGTATCCAAAAATAATTTTGAAAATTTTGAAATTTTTTTAATTGTTTTTTAAACATTTTGGATTTTAACTTAATTATAGTCTTGTATAGATTTAAGCTAAGGACACAATTTTTGATTAAACAACTTAAAATTTGTTAAAAATTTAGTCTAGGCATTGCTTAATATGTTAGTGTATTCAAAATAATTTTTAAAATTTTGAAATATTTTTTATAAATTTTTGAAATAGTTTGTTTTTTTCATAAACTATAGTCTTGCATTGATTGATGCTGAGGATACAATTTTTGATCAAACAACTTAAAATTTGTACAAAATTTAGTCTAGGCAATGTTTAACATGATATTGTATCTAAAAACAACTTTCTAAATTTGTAAGTATTTTTTGTATTTTTTTTAACATTTTGTATTTTAATTTAAGTTATAGTCTTGCATGGATTGATGCTGAGGACACAATTTTTGATCAAACAACTTAAAATTATTTTAAAATTTAGTCTATCATTGCATAATATGTTAGTGTTTTTAAAAATATTTTCCAAAATTTTGAAATATTTTTTATAAATTTTTGAAATAATTTGGTTTTTTTCTTGAGTTATAGTCTTACATGAATTGATGCTGAGGACACAATTTCTGATCAAACAACTTAAAATTTGTACAAAATTTAGTCTAGGCAATGCTTAACATGATATTGTATCTGAAAACAATTTTATAAATTTGGAAGTAGTTTTTGATTTTTTTTTTAAATTTTCGATTTTTGCTTAAATTATAGTCTTGCATAGTTTGATGCTGAGGACACAATTTTTGATCAAACCACTTGAAATTTGTACAAAATTTAGTCTAGGCATTGCTTAATATATTCGTGTATCCAAAAATATTTTTTAAAGTTTTAAAATAATTTTTATTAATTTTTGAATTAATTTGGTATTTTTCTTAAATTATAGTTTTGCATGAATTGATGCTGAGGACACAATTTTTGATCAAACAACTCAAGATTTGTACAAAATTTAATCTAGGCTATGCCTAACATGGTACTGTTCCTACAAATAGTTTTAAAATTTTAGAAATATTTTTTATTGTTTTTTGAACTATTTTGAATTTTTACGAAAATTTAGTCTTGCATGGATTGATGCTGAGGACACAATTTTTGATCAAACAACTTAAAAATTGTACAAAATTTAGTCTTTGCTTTGCCTAATATGTTAGTCTATTCAAAAATATTTTTTAAAACTTTAAAATGTTTAATAATTTTTTTTGAAATAATTTGTTTTTTTTTAAGTTGCAGTCATGCATGAATTGATGCTGAGGACACAATTTGTGATATAACAACTCAAAATTTGTACAAAATTTAGTCTTGGCATTGTCCAATATGTTATTGTATTCAAAAATGTTTTTCAAAATTTTAAAACAATTTTTATAAATTTTTGAATCAATTTTGTTTTTTTCTTAAATTATAGTCTTGCAAAAAGTGGTGCTGAAGACACAATTTTTAATCAAATAACTTAAAATTTGTACAAAATTTAATCTAGGCATTGCCTAATATGATAGTGTATTCAAAATTATTTTATAAAAATTTAAAATATTTTTTATAAATTTTTGAAATAATTTTGTTTTTCCTCAAATTATAGTCTTGCACTGATTAAAACTGAGGACACAATTTTTGATCAAACAACTTAAAATTTGTGCAAAATTTAATCTAGGCAATGCCTTACATGATATTGTTTATGAAAATAATTTTAAAAATTTGAATTTTTTTTTTGTATATTTGTATTTTTTTATTTAAATTTAAATTATATTTTTGCATGGATTGGTGCTGAGGGTACAATTTTAGATCAACCAATTTAAAATTTTCAGAAAAGGTTTTTAACGCATTGCTTAACAAATTACTGTACCCAAAAATAATGTTTAAATTTTAGACATTTTTTTGTTTGTTTTTTAAACATTTTGGGTTTTAACTTAAATTGTAATCTTGCATACATTGATGCTCAAGACATAAATTTTGATCAAACAACCTAAAATTCGTACAAAATTTAGTCCAAGCATTGCTTAATATAGTAGTGTACCCAAATTTTTTTTTCAAAGTTTTGAAATATTTTTTATAAATTTTTGTAATAATGAGGTTTTTTTCTTAAATTATAGTCTTGCATGAAATGATGCTGAGGACACAATTTTTGATCAAACAATTTAAAATTTATACAAAATTGAATTCAGGCAATGCCTAACACAGTACTGTATCCAAAAATAATTTTGAAAATTTGAAAATATTTTTTATTGTTTTTCAAACATTTTGGAATTTAACTTAAATTATAGTCTTGCATGGATTGATGCTGAGGATACAATTTTTAATCAAACAACTTAAAATTCGTACAAAATTTATTTTAGGTATTGCTTTATATGTTAGTGTATTCAAAAATATTATTCAAAATTTTGAAATGTTTTTTATAATTTTTGAATAAATTTCGTTTTTTCTTAAATTTTAGTCTTGCAAGAAATGGTGCTGAGGACACAATTTTTGATCAAATAACTTAAGATTTGTACAAAATTTAATCTAGGCAAAGCCTAACATGATATTGTATCTAAACACAATTTTCTAAATTTGGAAGCATTTTTGTATTTTTTTAAAACATTTTGTATTTTAATTTAAATTATAGTCTTGCATGGATTGATGCTGAGGATACAATTTTAGATCAAACAACTTAAAATTTGTACAAAATTTAGTATAGGCATTGTCTCATATGTTAGTGTATTTAAAAAAAATTTTTAAACATTTGAAATATTTTTTATAAATTTTTGATATAATTTGGATTTTTCCTTAAATTATAATCTTGCATGGATTGATGCTGAGGACACAATTTTTGATCAAACAACTTAAAATTTGTACAAAATTTATTTTATGCATTGCCTAATAAGTTAGTGTATTCACAATTATTTTTTAAAATTTTTAAGTATTTTTAATAAATTTTTGAAATAGTTTTGTTTTTCTTTAAATTATAGTCTTGCACTGATTGAAGCTGAGGACACAATTTTCGATCAAACAACTTAAAATTTGTGCAAAATTTAATCTAGGCAATGCCTAACATGATATTGTTTATGAATATAATTTTCAAAATTTGGAAATATTTTTTGTATTTTTTTAAATCTTTTTGGATTTAAATTTTAATTCTAGTTTTGCATAGACTGGTGCCGAGGGTACAATTTTAGATCAACCAACTTAAAATTTTTAAAAAAGGTATTTAACGCATTGCTTAACAAATTACTGTACCCAAAAATAATTTTTAAATTTTAGAAATAATTTTTATTATTTTTTAAAAATTTTAGATTTTAGTTTAAATGATAGTCTTCATACATTGATGCTGAAGACACAATTTTTGATAAAACAGCTTAAAATTTGTACAAAATATAGTCCAGGCATTGCTTAATATGTATATCCAAAAATGTTTTCAAAATTTTGAAATATTTTTTACAATTTTTTTTAATAATTTGTTTTTTTTTAAATTATAGTCTTGCATGAAATGATGCTTAGGACACAATTTTTGATCAAACAAATTAAAATTTGTACAAATTTAAATCTAAGCAATGCCTAACACGATTTTGTATCCAAAAATAATTTTGAAAATTTTGAAACATTTTTTATTGTTTTTTAAACATTTTGGATTTCAACTTAAATTATGGTCTTGTATAGATTAATGCTGAGGAAACAATTTTTGATATAACAACTCAAAATTTGTACAAAATTTAGTCTTGGCATCGTCTAATATGTTATTGTATTCAAAAATGATTTTCAAAATTTTGAAACATTTTTTATAATTTTTTGAACCAATTTTGTTTTTTTCTTAAATTATAGTCTTGCAAGAAATGGTGCTGAAGACACAATTTTTAATCAAATAACTTAAAATTTGTACAAAATTTTATCTAGGCATTGCTTAATATGATAGTGTATTCAAAATTATTTTATAAAATTTTGAAATATTTTTTATAATTTTTGAAATAATTTGGTTTTTTCTTCAATTATAGTCTTGCACTAATTGAAGCTGAGGACACAATTTTAGATCAAACAACTTAAAATTTGTGCAAAATTTAATCAAAACAATGCCTAACATGATATTGTTTATAAAAATAATTTTCGAAATATAGAAATATTTTTTGTATTTGTTTAAATTTTTTGGATTTAAATTTATATTATAGTTTTACATGGATTGGTGCTGAGGGTACAATTTTAGATCAACAAACCTAAAATTTTTAGAAATGGTATATAACGCATTGCTTAACAAATTACAGTACCCAAAAATAATTTTTAGAATTTAGAAATTTTTTTGTTTGGTTTTTAAACATTTTGGATTTTAACTTAAATTGTAGTCTTGCATACATTGTTGCTGAGGACATAATTTTTGATTAAACAATTTAAAATTTGTACAAAATTTAGTCCAGTCATTGCTAAATATGTTAGTGTATTCAAATAAAATTTTCAACATTTTAAAATATTTTTTATAAATTTTTGTAATAATTTGTTTTTTTTTTTAAATTGTAATCTTGCATAAAATGATGCTGTGGACACAATTTTTAATCAAACAATTTAAAATTTGTACAAAATTAAATTTAGGCAATGCCTAACACGATACTGTATTCTAAAATAATTTTGAAAATTTTGAAATAATTTTTATTATTTTTTTAAACATTTTGGATTTTAACTTAATTTATAGTCTTGTGTAGATTGAAGCTGAGGACACAATTTTTGATCAAACAACTTAAAATTTGTACAAAATTTATTTTATACATTGTCTATTATGTTAGTGTATTCAAAATTATTCCTCAAAATTTTAAATTGTTTTTTATAATTTTTTGAAATAATTTGGTTTTTTCTTCAACTTAGAATTTTGCATACATTGATGCTGAGAACACAATTTTTGGTGAAATGACTTAAAATTTGTATAAAATTTTGTATAGGCATTACCTAATATAGTAGTGTATCTAAACATTCTTTTCAAGTTTTTAAAATATTTTTTATAGTTTTTTGAAATAATTTGTTTTTTTTCTTAAATAATAGTCCTGCATTGATTGATACTGAGGACACAATTTTTGATCAAACAACTTAAGATTTGTAAAAAAATTAACCAAGTAATGCCTAACATGATATTGTAACTAAAAATAATTTTCTAAATTTGGAAATATATATGTTGAATTTGCTTAGATTTCAAATTAAATTATAGTCTTGCATAGATTGATGCTGAAGATACAATTTTTGATTAAACAACTTAAAATAAGTACAAAATTTAGTCTAGGCATTGCCTAATATGTAAATGCATTCAAAATTATTTTTCAAAGTTTTAAATAATTTTTAATTTTTTTTTTTAATTTGTTGATGTTTTCTTTAAATTATAGTTCTGCATTGATTGATGCTGAGCACACAATTTTTGATCAAACGACTTAAAATTTATACAAAACTTAGTCTAGGCATGGCCTGATATGTTAGTGTTTTCAAAAATATTTTTCAAAGTTCTGAAATGATTTTATAATTTTTTGAAATATTTTGGTTTTTTCCCTAAATTATAATCTTGCATGGATTGATGCTGAGGACACAATTTTTGATCAAACAAATTAAAATTTGTACAAATTTAAATCTAAGCAATGCCTAACACGATTTTGTATCCAAAAATAATTTTGAAAATTTTGAAACATTTTTTATTGTTTTTTAAACATTTTGGATTTCAACTTAAATTATAGTCTTGTATAGATTAATGCTGAGGAAACAATTTTTGATATAACAACTCAAAATTTGTACAAAATTTAGTCTTGGCATTGTCTAATATGTTATTGTATTCAAAAATGTTTTTCAAAATTTTGAAACATTTTTTATAAATTTTTGAATCAATTTTGTTTTTTTCTTTAATTATAGTCTTGCAAGAAATGGTGCTGAAGACACAATTTTTAATCAAATAACTTAAAATTTGTACAAAATTTAATCTAGGCATTGCCTAATATGATAGTGTATTCAAAATTATTTTATAAAAATTTGAAATATTTTTTATAAATTTTTGAAATAATTTTGTTTGTTTTTTCTCAAATTATAGTCTTGCACTGATTAAAACTGAGGACACAATTTTTCATCAAACAACTTAAAATTTGTGCAAAATTTAATCTAGGCAATGCCTTACATGATATTGTTTATGAAAATAATTTTCAAAATTTTTTTTTGTATATTTGTATTTTTTTAATTTAAATTTAAATTATATTTTTGCATGGATTGGTGCTGAGGGTACAATTTTAGATCAACCAATTTAAAATTTTTAGAAAAGGTTTTTAACGCATTGCTTAACAAATTACTGTACCCAAAAATAATGTTTAAATTTTAGACATTTTTTTGTTTGTTTTTTAAACATTTTGGGTTTTAACTTAAATTGTAATCTTGCATACATTGATGCTCAGGACATAAATTTTGATCAAACAACCTAAAATTCGTACAAAATTTAGTTCAAGCATTGCTTAATATAGTAGTGTACCCAATTTTTTTTTTCAAAGTTTTGAAATATTTTTTATAAATTTTTGTAATAATGAGGTTTTTTTCTTAAATTATAGTCTTGCATGAAATGATGCTGAGGACACAATTTTTGATCAAACAATTTAAAATTTATACAAAATTGAATTCAGGCAATGCCTAACACAGTACTGTATCCAAAAATAATTTTGAAAATTTGAAAATATTTTTTATTGTTTTTCAAACATTTTGGAATTTAACTTAAATTATAGTCTTGCATGGATTGATGCTGAGGATACAATTTTTAATCAAACAACTTAAAATTCGTACAAAATTTATTTTAGGTATTGCTTTATATGTTAGTGTATTCAAAAATATTATTCAAAATTTTGAAATGTTTTTTATAATTTTTGAATAAATTTCGTTTTTTCTTAAATTTTAGTCTTGCAAGAAATGGTGCTGAGGACACAATTTTTGATCAAATAACTTAAGATTTGTACAAAATTTAATCTAGGCAATGCCTAACATGATATTGTATCTAAACACAATTTTCTAAATTTGGAAGCATTTTTTTTTTTTTTAAAACATTTTGTATTTTAATTTAAATTATAGTCTTGCATGGATTGATGCTGAGAATACAATTTTAGATCAAACAACTTAAAATTTGTACAAAATTTAGTATAGGCATTGTCTCATATGTTAGTGTATTTAAAAAAAAATTTTAAACATTTGAAATATTTTTTATAAATTTTTGATATAATTTGGATTTTTCCTTAAATTATAATCTTGCATGGATTGATGCTGAGGACACAATTTTTGATCAAACAACTTAAAATTTGTACAAAATTTATTTTATGCATTGCCTAATAAGTTAGTGTATTCACAATTATTTTTTAAAAATTTTAAGTATTTTTTATAAATTTTTTGTTTTTCCTTAAATTATAGTCTTGCACTGATTGAAGCTGAGAACACAATTTTTGATCAAACATCTTAAAATTTGTGCAAAATTTAATCTAGGCAATGCCTAACATGATATTGTTTATGAAAATATTTTTTTTTGTGTTTTTTTTAATTTTTTTTGATTTAAATTTAAATTATAGTTTTGCATAGATTGGTGCCGAGGGTACAATTTTAGATCAACCAACTTAAAATTTTTAAAAAAGGTATTTAACGCATTGCTTAACAAATTACTGTACCCAAAATTAGTTTTTAAATTTTAGAAATAAATTTTATTATTTTTTAAAAATTTTAGATTTTAGTTTAAATGATAGTCTTCATACATTGATGCTGAAGACACAATTTTTGATAAAACAGCTTAAAATTTGTACAAAATATAGTCCAGGCATTGCTTAATATGCTAGTATATCCAAAAATGTTTTCAAAATTTTTAAATATTTTTTACAAATTTTTTTAATAATTTGTTTTTTTTTTTAATTATAGTCTTGCATGAAATGATGCTGAGGACACAATTTTTGATCAAACAAATTAAAATTTGTACAAATTTAAATCTAAGCAATGCCTAACACGATTCTGTATCCAAAAATAATTTTGAAAATTTTGAAAATTTTTTTATTGTTTTTTAAACATTTTGGATTTCAACTTAAATTATAGTCTTGTATAGATTAATGCTGAGGACACAATTTTTGATCAAACAACTTAAAATTAGTACAAAATTTATTTTCGGCATTTCCTAATATGTTAGTGTATTCAAAATTTTTCTTCAAAATTTTGAAATGTTTTTTATAATTTTTTGAAATAATTTGGTTTTTTTCTCAAATTATAGTCTTGCATACAATAATGCTGAGGACACCATTTTTGATCAAACAACTTAAAATTTGTACAAAATTTAGTCATGGCATTGTCTATTATGGTAGTGTATTCAAAAATGTTTTTCAAAATTTAAAAAACATTTTTTATAAATTTTTGAATAAATTTTGTTTTTCCTTAAATTATAGTCTTGCAAGAAATGGTGCTGAGGACACAATTTTTGATCAAACAATTTAAAATTTGTACAAAATTTAGTTAAGGCATTGCTTATTATGTTAGTGTATTCAAAAATGTTTTTCAAAATTTTGAAATATTTTTTATAAATTTTTGTAATTTGGTTTTTTTTCTTAAATTATAATCTTGCATGAAATGATGCTGAAGACACAATTTTTGATCTGACAATTTAAAATTTGTACAAAATTAAATTTAGGCAATGCCTAGTATGATACTGTATTCAAAAATAATTTTGAAATTTTTGAAATATTTTTTATTGTTTTTCAAACATTTTGAATTTTAACTTAAATTATAGTCTTGTATAGATTGAAGCTGAGGACACAATTTTTGATCAAACAACTTGAAATTTGTGTAAAATTTAATCAAGGCAATGCCTAACATGATATTGTTCATAAAAATAATTTTCGAAATTTAGAAATATTTTTTGTATTTTTTTAAATGTTTTGGATTTAAATTTAAATTATAGTTTTGCATGTATTGGTGCTGAGGGTACAATTTTAGATCAATCAACCTTAATTTTTCAGAAAAAGTATTTAACGCATTGCTTAACAAATTACTGTACTCAAAAATAATTTTGAAAATTTTGAAATATTTTTTATTGTTTTTCAAACATTTTGGATTTTAATTTAAATTATATCTTGTATAGATTGAAGCTGAGGACAGAATTTTTGATCAAACAATTTAAAATTTGTACAAAATTTAGTCTAGGCATTGCCTAATATGTTATTGTATTCAAAAATATTTGAAATATATTTTATAAATTTTTGAAATAATTTGTATTTTCCTTAAATTATTGAATTGCATGAATTGATACTGAGGACACAGTTTTTGATTAACCAACTTAGGATTTGTACAAAAGGTATTCAAGGCAATGCTTAACAAATTTATGAACCCAAAAATAATTTTTAAAATTTAAAAATTTTATTTTATTTTTTTAATTTTTTTTAAATTTTTATTTAAATAATAGTCTAGCATGGATTGATGCTGAGGATACAATTTTCAAACTAACAAATTAAAATCTGCGCTGCTTTACATAATTATTATTATGATGACAATTTAGTTAATTTATAACAATTATTCCAATGTAAGGAATTTTAAAAAAGTAAGAAATATTTTTGTCATCAGAAAGATGATAAAATATGTGACAGTCGATTGGTTGCACGTTACGATGTAATATCATATTCAAAGATTTAAAGTTTTTCGGTGCGTGAAATTCCTTCCCTTGTTTTACATCCATCCCGCTTCGACCCCTGTCAATGTTTAGCAAGGGATTTTATCTTTAAGTGTGTAGCAAGGGAAAAAATAAAATAAAATAAAATAAACCTTTGTCATTTTACATGACACAATTGATGTCAAATTCATTTCATACGACTACACATCATTCAATAATTAACGATTTTTGTTAGCCGCATTTTATATTTTTCAAGACACAGCCATTTATTATGCTTTAGTTTTTTTTAGTTATGTGGAAGCCATATCGGCCGGCTTCACTATGCGACTGAAATATTAATGTGGCGCCGAAATCATATTTCAAAATGTCATTCTTACCCTCGCATACATATATGTATCAGAATCTCTCGTGCCATGGAATGAAAGAGGGCTTCCATCAGTGTGTGTGTGTATAGAGAAAGATAATAATCATACATTTATAAGATGTGATGCAGATTATAAATCAAGATGAGTAATATGTCGACGGGTAACGGAACGTCGCAATTTTTTCCAATTAAATGCTCGCATCGTTGCTGAAATAAATGTGAATTTATTTTATCATGGGTTAAATTAGATGTTTAATCCTTTTGGGAATTTGTTGCGTTTTTCTAGAGGTAAAAATTCCATTAAGGTTAAAGGTTTCAACAAGATGCCGCAGGAATATTAATGCAGTTTTATTGTCTTGTTTGTTTTATTGAATAAGTGTGGTAATAAAAAAAATTAAAAATTTATAGTTTTTTTTACAATATTTGGTTTTGGCTTATTTTTTAAATTTTTTTTGCTAGATTTTTTTTTGAGCATGTCAATTATAATCATTTTTGTACACTTGGTACTCATGATAATGAGGTATATTTGTACCAATTTGCATCAATATCTAATGAACCGTTTACAAGTTATAAATTTTTTATTTTATCTTTTTGTTTCTGAATCGAGTTAGGTTATGTCAAATAGTTTAAGATTATATCAAATTGAGCGTGCGGATTATAAATATTTTTTTACAGTTGGTGCTCATAGTAATGAGGTAGATTTGTACCAATTTGCATGAATAACTAATGAACCGTTTACAAATTAGAATTTTTTTTTTTTTTTTTTGTTAATGAATCAATCTAGGTTATGTCAAATAGTTCAAGATTATATTAAATTGAGCGTGCCGATTATAATTATTTTTGTACAGTTTGTACTCATGGTAAGTAGGTATATTTGTACCATTTTGCATCAATATCTAATAAACCGTTTACAAGTTATAATTTTTTAATTTTATCTTTTTGTTACTGAATCAAGTTTTGTTATGTCAAATAGTTTAAGATGATAGAAAATTGAGTATGCCGATTATAATTATTTTTGTACAGTTGGTACTCATAGTCATGAGGTATATTTGTAATAATTTGCATCAATGGCTTATAAACCGTTTATAATTCAAAATTTTTTATTTTAACTTCTTGTTACTGAGTCAAGTTAGGTTATGTCAAATTGTTTAAGATTATATAAAATTAAGCGTGCCGATTATAATTATTTTTTCATAGTTTATACTTATGGTAATGAGGTATATTTTTCCCAATTTGCATGAATATCTAATGAACCGGTTACAAGTAATAATTTTTTAATTTTTTCTTCTTGATACTGAATCAAGTTAAATTATGTCAAATAGTTTAAGATTATATCAAAGTGAGCGTGCCGATTAAAATTATTTTTGTACAGTTTGTACTCATGGTAATTAGGTACATTTGTACCAATTTGCATCAATATCTAATAAACCGTTTACAAGTTATAAATTTTTTATTTTATCTTCTTGTTACTGAATCGAGTTAGGTTATGTCAAATAGTTTAAGATTATATCAAATTGAGCGTGCGGATTATAAATATTTTTTTACAGTTGGTGCTCATAGTAATGAGGTATATTTGTACCAAATTGAATGAATTTTTAATGAACAATACAAATTAGAATTTTTTGTTTTATCTTTTTGTTACTGAATTAAGTTAGGTTATGTCAAATAATTCAAGATTATAATAAATTGAGCGTACCGATTATAATTATTTTTGTACAGCTGGTACTCATAGTATTGAGGTATATTTGTACCAATTTGCATCAATATCTAATAAACTGTTTAGAAGTTATAATTTTTTATTTTATCTTTTTGTTACTGAATCAAGTTAGGTTTGGTCAAATATTTTAAGATAATATCAAATTGAGCGTGCCGATTGTAATTATTTTTGTACAGTCGATACTCATGGTAATGAGGTATAATTGTACTAAATTGCATAAATATCTAATGAACCGTTTACAAATTAGAATTTTTTGTTTTATTTTTTTGTTACTGAATCAAGTTAGGTTATGTCAAATAGTTTAAGATTATATCAAATTGAGCGCACCAATTATAAATATTTTTGTACAGTTGGTACTCATAATAATGAGATATATTTGTACCAATTTGCTTCAATATCTAATGAACCGTTTACTAGTAATAAGTTTTTTATTTTATCATCTTGCCACTGAATGAAGTTAGGTTATGTCAAATAGTTCAAGATTATATTAAATTGAGCGTGTCAATTATAATTATTTTTTTACAGTTGGTACTTACAATACTTAGGCATATTCTTACCCATTCCCATTACCATCCAATGAACTGTTTACAAGTGATAATTTGTTTTAACTTAAAATGTCTCAAAAATTCTTTATAGAATTTATATATTTTTTAAAATTTAATTAATAGTCAATTCTAAAAATGATAAATATTCAATGTAATAATATAACTGACAACAATCAAATTCATTCTATTCTTTAAACAATAACCTGCCACATACAAAGAGAAAAAAATCATAATAATACCATCATTTTTTTTAGAAAACAACAAAATCAAATGCATTGTTGTGTGAAATAATTTCAAAGAATTTTTTTATCTGAGCGCGCATTCCTTTCATCTATAGCTGTTTGTAGTATTTATTACAAACAAAAACAAACAAAATCAATTTTTTCATTAACATTAAAAACAAACAAAAAGTGACCTAATTACAAAATAATTTGGTAAGCAATCAATCAATTAATAATAAATTCTATTAATGAAATAAATCAAGCAAACTCCCATGGTCTTTCCTGTCCTTAACCATCCATTTCCTAGTATTGATTGAGTTCGCACATTTCCCCAAACCATTGATGTTATTTGAGTCCATTAATATAGAAAAAAAAACAGTGTTTTTATGTGAAAAGTTTTTGTTCTTGCATTCTAGGGAGCGGTCCTGAATAAATTATAATAAAAAACAATGAGGAGCGCGAACTTTTCGCTAACGTTATATGGCAAATTAAACTTGGAAACAATAAAGGGAAATTGTAATTAATATCAGATTGTAAAGTTAAATCAATCAACAATAATGTTTTTTTAGTATAATAAGCAAAAATTTGATTTGAATGGTTGAACTAATAATACATTTTGTTCAGAATAGAAATTGTGAGACAACGCTTGAATTCCTTATAGATCTAACGCGCATTAAAATAAATTATCCGTAGGTAATTTCGCAGGCTGAGAAAAGGTAACTGTATATTTTTTGCACCCCATTGTAATAAATGTAGTCTATGCGATTTGCATTACAATAAAATATATTGAATTCTTATTAAACGGCTCCCGCCTGGATATGAGATATCAAGCAGAACTTCGCCCCAGGGAGCATGAAGAGAGTAGGGAGAGAGAGTTTTGGGAGTGCAACCCGGAATGCCCCCGGCGCTCTCACACCAGTGCCTCCCCATTATCCCGTTTGTCTCCTACACCTCTCTGTCGTACACTTTACAAACTCAACCCAACCCACTCGAGTCAGGATCTTATGTAACATTGTTAGAGTATTAAGAGCATTTATTATGTTTCGTCATTACACCTCACACACGTGTGTATGAGCTTGGCTCATATATCGATTGAGTTTACATTACATAACATAAATTAACTGTTTAAAACAGGTCCTTACTACCCTTAGAGATAGAATACTCAGTCAATACAAGCATATAAAAATCTGTTTAAGGAAATGATATAATTTAGTGAAACTGTTTCCAATAATAAAACTTTTATCCTGCAACAATCGCTGATAAGGAAGTGGAATCGCCGGTCGCATCTGAAACCAATAAAACTTAAACCGTCCCATCAATTATTTCACAACGGATTCTGAAATTAGTCGACCCAGAAAATTTATTTCCTTCTCAATTGCGAAAACAATTTAGAATTAATTACTTTTGCGTTGATAATAAACTGATTTAAAAATTTAAATAAACTACAATAACAATATTTTATTTTATATTAGCACAATATAATTAAAATGATCATCACAGCAGTGTTCTAACTTTGTAATTTGAAATATTAAATTCATTTCTTAACACTGAAGAAAAAATACGGCTGCGTCTGACTGCTCCCTAATAAGAAATTAATTGAATTTCCACGCGTTTAAAATATCTTATTTAGTCTGGGTAGGGTGGTGTGCATTATTATAGCGTGAAAATAATCCCCCTTCGAGTATAATCGGCGCCCGAAAAATATGTATAAATGTATATAAGTCGTCGGATTAATTTTTTTTCTGGGACGGGAAAAGAAAAAAATTACATTACAGGATAAATGAGGGTCGTTTTTCTTCCCTCCCAATTGAAGTATGCTACAGACAAGTGGGGAATTTATATTGTTTCAAATTTATTATATTTTTGTTAAATTTCATAATTTAGGGGAAGAAATATGTTGGGTTTATTAAAATGGATAATGATATTGTTTTTGAAATAATTGGATATTATGTTCTGAACAATGCTTCTATTTATTATACAAATATGTTTAGCTTTGATTTAAAAATAATTTAATAATTAATTAAACCAAATGTTAGTTATTTTCGAGGGTTATTAAACTTTTACACATTTGTAATATTAATTAACCCTTAAAGGATACATTAATTTGGTAGAAAATTAACTCAAAATTATAAACTAAGAAAATTGTATATAATTCTGGAAGGTAACACTAAAAGTGCTGGTCCAAATAATGTGCTTTTCTATATAAATTATGATTAAATGTTTGGAATAATAATAATTGTTGATACTTTAAGTAATTGTAGTAATTATTTGGAATAAGTTGAATTTTTGTACACATTTTGAACTGGAATTATAATAACTTTAAAAGTGCTTATTCTAAATTCTTTTGATAAAACTCAAATATTTATCAAATCTTTAGCAATTTGATACTGAAAATATTATTTGCAACAATTTAAAAAAAATTAAAATACTCATTTTAATTTTCCAGTAATACCAACAGCAAAAGTATATGATTCAGTTTGACAAAAGTTTTGTGGTTTTATAGAACTTTTAGCAAATTGATGTCCAAACGACTTTTGACAGCATGTTGAATATTTGATAGAAAATTTCTTAGAAAATCCAGTATTTGACAAAAATTACAAAGAAAATACTTTTTTTACTGAAAAATACGTAATAAGTACAATATTTAATAGAAAATACACAGAAAAACGATATTTAAGAAGAAAATACGAAAAAAAAATAACATATAACAGAAAAATGCATAAAAAATATAATATTTGACAAAAATAAAATGACATATTTAAGAGCAAAATACAAAGAAAATAAAGTGATTGACAAAAAAAATCGTAATAAGTACAATATTGAGACAATGCTTAGAAAATACAATCTTTGACGGAAAAATATATAAAAAACTCGATATTTGAGAAAAAAATTTGTAAAAAATACATTGTTTAGAACAATTTAATGGGCTGATTTTATTGAAAAAAGTTTAATTTTTTGTAATATTTGCATGCAAATAAGAAGGTTTCTGCGATTTTAGAACAATTTATTGGGTTTTTGTGATCAATTTTATTATAAAAATTGTCGTTCTTTGTAATAATTTATAAAAATCATGAGTAAAATAGCATTTTTATTCAAATTTTATGCAAAAAAATGTTTTTTCTTTCAATTTCTTGCTCAAAAACAACAATTTTATGTAATTTTTGATAAATTTTATAAGAAAACATGCTTTTTTGTGTCAATTCAGAACAATTTTGTTAATCAATTAGGTTTTCTAAGAGATTTTAGAGTAAAAAATAAGTTTTTTGTGCAAATTTTATAAAATAAGTTATTTTTTTGCGATTTTAGAACAATTTTATAGAAATTTAGTATAGAAAATAGTAATTTTGTGTTATTTTTGATAATATTTGTGCAAAAATAGGACTTTTGCGTCATATAAGAACAATGTTGTTAAACAACTAAATTTTCTGAGCAATGTTAGCATACAATTTTTGATAAATTTTATGAGAAAAATAGTTTTGTTGTGTAACTTCCCCTTTTTGCCACTACTAATCTAAAACTGCATAGTATAACTTTAAATTCAAATTTAATATTAATTTTTACCATTAGTTATTATCTTTGCCTTTATCTTTCTTGTTTGACCTTTTCGTGTAGCATTTTCTTAATTTGTCGCATTTGTTCGACAATATTGTCTACAATAGTAGTTGTTTTGGTGTTTATTTTGTCTCTGTACGTCTAGCATTTATTGCATTCAAATATGCTGTGTTCTGAAGAGTCGTGTTTTTTTTTGCAAAACCAACACTTCAAGTTTTATCTAAAACTTGTTGAGGTAATTTTGTGGCTATTTAAAATTTTTTACAAGTAGTAGTCAACTTCTCCATGTTTTCGAGTGTTTCAAGCATTTTTTTTCACCTGGCTTTACCTGAATACATGCTACACTTCTCTTGAAGTTGTTTTTTGTTTGTTTTGCTTTTCTTGTGCAGCTTACAGCGGTTTTTGAACAATATATTAATGGGTTTGATACTAGTTATTACCTAAAATTGGCTCACAAACACTCGGGCGGGCGGGAAACACCAATTTAAACCACGGGTCTACAAAATTTAAAGTTAGTTCCTACCCGTCCAAGTGTTTGTGATCAAAAAATTGGATCACAAACACTTGGGTGGGTAGGCGAGGAAAACCAATCAAAACCACACGCTTGCAAAATTTAAACTTAGTTCCCGCCCACCCACCCAAGTGTTTGTGATTAAGAAATTAAATCACAAACACTTGGATGGATGGGCAGGAAACACCAATCAAAGCCACACGCTCGCAAAATTTAAACTTAGTTTCCGCCCGCCCACCCAAGTGTTTGTAGTCAAGAAATTTCAAAAACTCAAAATAACTCAACAACAAGCAAGAATTGAGAAAAACTTAAAGCAACAAATTATGTCAGGAATTTATTTTTTTTGAAAGTAGTTTCTATATTAATTTTTGTAAAGTTGGTATTAAGGAAGTTATTTTGAAATTTGTGTTAGAAAATATGAAATTTCACCAAAACTCAAAATAACTCGGCAACAAGCAGGAATTGAAAATAACTTAATTTAACAAATTATGTCAGGAATTGAATTTTCTATAAAATAGTTCCAATATTAATTTTTCTTAAGTTGGGACCAAGGAAGTTATTTTGAATTTTGTGACGGAAATTAAGAAATTTCGGAAAAACTCAAAATAACTCAACAACAAGCAAGAATTGAGACAAACTTAAAGCAATAAATTATGTCAGGATTTTAATTCTTTATAAAGTAGTTCTTATATTAATTTTTGTAAAGTTGGTATTAAGGAAGTTATTTTGAAATTTGTGTTAGAATTACTTTAAAAATGACAGAAAGCAACAGCAAATTTGACCAAAAATGTTAAATCTTTTAATATTATTCGAAAAATAATTGACAATATTTAATAAACGTTCAAAATTAATTAACCAAAACAGACTTGTCATCAACAAGGCCAGCAACCTACTGCTGAAACAACATGGCAACAACTTGACTTCTTTTCATTATGATTACTACTGAACCTGTGTACAAAAAAACACAAAACCTGATACTAATGTGATGTGTGAAAAAGTTTTATTTGTTTTTAGATGCAACCGAAAACGAACCAAACCAAATGGAACCGTATACGAGTAAAACAAGCCTAACAGAAAAGCTAAATACGCATAACTTAAAAACAGGAGAAGACATAAAAAACCTAGAAAATCATTAAAGAAAGTATCCTGAAACGGCAAAAAAGGCTTTAAGCACAAAAATAGAATCAAATGCAAATACAAAACATTAAAGTACAATAAAAGACTTAAAATACTAACAAAAAAAAAAACAAACATTTTTAAACCACAAAAGAAGAACAACGAACGAGACTAGAAACAAATATGTAAAAACAAGAATAAAAACCAATAAAAAAATAGATAAAACAAAAAAAAAAAAGAGTACTGCGAAAAAATTCACCAAAAATATGGAGCACGATCTCTACGGATCCCATAATACAGTCAGTGTCTATGTAACTATAACTACATTCAATATAAAAGCCATGCCTAAAAAAAAAAAAGTACTAAACATTCAATTAGGAAAATACTTAGAACTTCATAATATTTTACCATCAATACAGTCTGGGTTTAGGCCTGGTTATAGCTGCACAACAGCAATGACTACAATAGTAGATGATATAATTAGGGCTACAGATAAAAGTGACTGCACTGGCACTTCTCGACTACAGTAAAGCGTTTGATATAATGGACCACGATATTTTATTCGCTCTATTAAGTCATATTGGATTGTCACAAAACAGCATACATCTATTTCATAGCTTTTTAACAGATTGTCTTCAATCTGTTAAAATACTGAACCAGCACTCAGATTTTACTTGTCTTTCAAAAGGTGTAGCTCAAGGATCAATTTTAGGTTCTTTGCTATACATACTTTTCACATCTTTATTTCAAAATAGTGTAGAATATTGCAAAGTCCACTTTTATGCAGACGATACGCAGTTGTATCAGTTTGAATCTGTTAAAAATTTAAAGACATTAGAAAACAAGATGAACTTAGATTTACAAAATGTTGTAAATATATCAAATAAACATGGGTATTAATCCATCAAAATCTAAAATTGTATTTTTTGGGAGATCAAAAGACGTTGTACTTGCAGAACAGAACGTAAACATTTATATTGGGAACCAGCGTATACCAATAGTAAAGGAAGCAAAAAGTCTTGGGCATACAATAGATCATACTTTAAGATTTCACACGCATATATCAACTTGTTCTAAGCGAGCTTTTTGCAACCTTAAAAACCTTTATAATATATGTCGCGTACTTAATACAAAAACAAAATTTCGTGCTTGGTATTAAATTATTATGAATCAAGTTAGAGTGAAATTCTTAAGAATTTCTTCATGGAATAAATTATAAGTAATAATTTTTTAATATAATTATAGCTTGTTTATTTTAAAATATAGATATTCTAAAATATCTTTAATAGTCCATTAGATCAAAATAAAATCAATATTATAAAGATAGCTTTTAGTACTATTTTAAAGATGATGAAATAAAATGAAAGTATGGTTTCTGAGCAAATTTGTGTGTATTTCATAAAATATACGAATAAAAACGTTTCATTAGCGAAAATTATAGTCACGGCTGGTCATAAAGGGCTTAGTTTTTACATTTTCTAAACGTATTATTACGATTTCTAAATAATTACGGTGTTTGACTGATTGAGGGGGTTATGTTTGACAGTTTATATGCAAATCATGACAGTTTTTGTGCAAACTATGATAATTTGTGCTTAAAATAATATTTTGTAAACACATTATGACTGCAAATAGTTTTTGTGCAATTTTTGGTAGTTTCTGTGCTAACTCAGTCAGTTTTGTGCGAACTCTAACTGCTTTTGTGCATAACAGTTTTTGTTCAAACAGTTTTTGTGCACACTGTTAACAGTTTTTGTGCAAATTTTGGTAGTTTCTATGCTAACTTTGTTAGTTTTTGTGCAATCTTTGGTTGCTTATGTGCAAAACAGTTTTTGTTCAAGCTCTAACAGTTTTTATGCAGACTTTAAACAGTTTTTGTGCACATTTTGGCAGTTTTTGTGAAAATTTTGCCAGTTTTTGTGCAAATTTTGCCAGTTTTTGTGCAAATTTTGGTAGTTTTTGTGCTAACTTTGTCAGTTTTGGTGCACAAACTCTGGCTGCTTTTGGGCAATACAGTTTTTGTTCAATTTCTTAACAGTTTTTGTGCAGACTTTAAACAGTTTTTGTGCAAATTTTGTCAGTTTTAGTGCAAACTTTGGCTGCATTTGTGCAAAACAGTTTTTTTCAACTTCTTAACAGTTTTTGTGCAAATTTTGCTAGTTTTTGTGTAAATTTTGGAAGTTTTTGTGCTACTTTTGTCAATTTTTGTGCAAACTATAGCTTTTTTGTGCAAAACAGTTTTTGTTCAAACTATAACAGTTTAACAGTTTTTGTTCAGACTTTAAACAGTTTTTGTGCAAATGTTCCTAGTTTTTGTGCAAATTTTGCCAGTTTTTGTGCTAACTTTGTCAATTTCTGTGCTAAATTTGTCAGTTTTTGTGCAAACTGTGGCTGGTTTTGTGCAAAACAGTTTTTGTTTTGTGCAGACTTTAAACAGTTTTTGTGTAAATTTTTTTCAGTTTTTGTGCAAATTTTGCCAGCTTTTGTGTAAAACAGTTTTTGTTTAGACTTTATACAGTTTTGTGCAATTTTTTTCAGTTTTGGTGCAAATTTTGCCAGCTGTTGTGCAAAGCAGTTTTTGTTCAAACTATAACAGTTTTTGTTCAGACTTTAAACAGTTTTTGTGCAAATTTTGCCAGTTTTTGTGCAAATTTGCCAGTTTTTGTGCAAATTTTGGTGTTTTCTGTGCTAACTTTGTCAGTTTTTGTGCAAACTCTGGCTGCTTTTGTGCAAAACAGTTTTTGTTCAAACTATAACAGTTTTTGTTCAGACTTTAAACAGTTTTTGTGCAAATTATGCCAGTTTTTTTTTAATTTACAGTATCCGAAGAAAGCAATCCCTATCAAAATTTTGAAAACTTACCGGTTGGATAATAATAAATCAAAGACGAGAATATCATACTAAAATATTTATACATAAAATAATAATCTTCAAAACTCCTAGTTATCTCTTTAATAAAGCTGAACATAGAACATCATAACATTAATATCAGAAGGAAATCATTGTTATCCATACCAATTCATAAGACAGAGTTTTTTAAAAGAAGTTTTTCCTATCAGATAGCAAATATCTACAACAGCATTAAATCAAAAGTTAAATCTTTATCAGTTGCTCAATTTAGCAAACATATTTTGTCGACTTATTTTACTGATTAATTTTTAAATTTTTTACTTACAAATATTTACCGAATACTTTCTTCCTTTTCATTTTTTCTATATTATTTGTGCTATTTGTGATATAATTTATTGTTTGTTGTGGTTTATTTTATTTTATATTTTATTTTATTTTACTTTTTTTTTTTTTTTAATTTTTTTTTTTAATTAAATTTTATTTTTTATTTTCAATGTTTTTATATATTTTTAATTTGTTTAACATTATAGTTATTTTGTAATTTACTTAGGCTAAGTTAGTTATAAGTTATGGTATAGTGGAAGAACAAGTAGAATTGTAAAATTCAAGAAACTTGAACATGGCCATTTCTCCATTTGTATCTGTGTATTTATTATGAGGAGAATAAACATTATTATTATTAAGTATAGGTGAATTAGATTCTAGACCTCGTCAGTATCTTCATTCTCTCAATCAATTTATGCGATAGTATATATTTATATTTTTAAGTACAAATTCAAAGACAGCAGTAAGGTACTACCACAAGCTTAAGCCCTAAAATATCAGTCCATGTAACCAAAAATCAAAACTAAAAAAAAGACATAGAACAAACATAAATAAATTCATAAAAATATACAAAGTCAAGAAAGAGAAGTAGACTGAACACTTTAAAAAACTATATGGGAAGCAAAAAAAGCATCAAAGAAAATAAAATAAAAAACACAAATAAAACTGTGAACTTTTTTAACGATATACAAGTGCTTACTGTTATAGAAAAAAAGTCTTCTGATAACAATTTAAAAAAAAAGTTAAAAAAAACTACCTATAGCTTTAAAACTAGTTTCAAAAGATTCAAAATTTAATATGAATTCAAAAACTTCAACTTTATTGGTTGTAGGCAAAGACTCTCAAGTAAATTGCAACAAATTGTTCGGTACAAACGTTGTGTTCGTGTCCGTCGTTGGGATACTAAATATCAACGAAACAAACTGAAACTATAAGAGATGACATACGCTACATTTATGATCAAACAGATAATAGACAAATCAATCGAGAACAATATAACTT
Source organism: Tachinus rufipes (assembly GCA_963932245.1). Lineage (NCBI taxonomy): Eukaryota > Metazoa > Arthropoda > Insecta > Coleoptera > Staphylinidae > Tachinus > Tachinus rufipes. The sequence goes on along the minus strand of OZ010743.1, from coordinate 1,044,901 downwards.
GCATTGGATGAAGGTGAAGAAGAACTGGCAATCAAAAAATATTAAACCTTATACTAGAACACTATTGAAAAGACCGCCAAAAAAGTAAAAAACCCTACAGACAACGACAACATAGACTGAATAAGACAGAGGACAAAAGAAAAAAATACCAAAAAAAAATCAAATATTTGTCAAAAAAAATTACAAAATTGATCTTACTATTATATTATATTGTTATTATAAAAATCAAATTTTCATTAATTTTATCAATAATTGTTTTCACTACACCAATTTAATTGATTGGAAATTATACAAAAATTCATAAAAAAATTTAATTTACTAAATTAATTAAAATAGTTTAAATCAATATAATAAACATAAGTTAGTTAAAAAATAAACATAAAAAATAGTATTTTTCAAAAACATCAAAAAATGCTTTAATCACTATTACATTGTAGAGATGTTATTGTATAAACCAAACTTTGCTGGGTTTCATAAACTATTTTTTTTTTAGCGTTATGGTTAAATAAATAAATAAATAAATACTAAATCTAATATCACAGTTGCTAAAATTTAAAACTAATATCACAGAACCAACTATCACAAATGACAACAAAGTTGTAAAAAACTTTGATGCCAGTACCTATCCATTAACCTAACCTAATATCACAAATGACACCAAAACTGTAAAAGGCTTCGATGCCAGACTCAAAAAACTAAAGTAACTAAACCTAATATCACAACTTAACCTAATATCACAACCTAACTTAATATCACCGATGACATCGAAGCTGTAATATGCTTCGATGCCAGACCCTAAAAACTAACTAAACCTAATATCACAGATTGCACCAAAGTTGTAAAAGACTACGATGCTTTAAACAACTTAACAACACAAACTGATCAATAAAAATAAATAAATAAATTAACACCAAAATTATTACAAGACAACACAAAAACTTGGTTACACCTGTTCGAGAAGTCCTGCGTCTTTTAAAAACTGGACGCACCTTCCCATGGACTCCTCTCTATTTGATCAAATAGACGCCACGTTGTTAGGGAGCTCGAGCCGATTACGGTAGAGAAGGTAGGCTCGGCATTCCTCCAAAATGTGCTTCACAGTTAGAGGGTCGTGACATGTTTGGCATGCTGGTTGTTCGTCGCCGGTCAGGAGATACAAAAAGGTCAAGTTGGTCTCCTCTCTCCTGTTGAGATCTACCGGCAACTTCCATGTCGTCACGGAGAGCTTGATTTCTTTTAATTTGCTCTCGAAGCCGTTCCATACTCTTTGCCAATCCTCGATGACTTTCGATATGACGTAACCTTTGGACCAGCGGATCGACCGAGTACATAGACTCTATACTCAGGATGGCACTCAGCGAGTCGGAACAAAAGAGGAACGAACTGTGAGATGACGTCTCACAATTTAGCAGAGCTTTATGCAAAGCATGTAATTCTGCTGTGTATACGGAGGCCTCTTTAGGGAGAGACCATGAATGGGCCGTACCGTCTAGAACAAAGGCACTTCCCACCCCCCGATCCGTTTTCGAACCGTCCGTATACAACCGAGGAGAGTCTGGATATTTGGCAACAATTTCCTCGGCAACAGCCAGGGTGGAAACTCGCCAGAACCAACCTCGAATACCACCATGGATAAAATCAGGAATTTGTACAGCCGCAACAGTACCTCTCTCCGCGCACCCCAGTTGATGTTGGCCAAGCACTTGATTACGTTCAAGGCTTTTTTGCACTTTGTGACCAATTCATCAATATGTGCCCGAAAGGATAAGGTCCTATCGAGCACGAGCCCTAAGAAACGGACTGTTTCGACGCACTTGATTTTGGAACCCCGCAAGACAAGCGCGAGGTCTCGGTGAGGTCTTCTGAGACGGCAAAAATGCACGCACGAGGTTTTTGTCGTTGCCTCTGCCTCTCTGTCCACTTCGTCTATGGTGATCTGGAGTTGACGCGTTATAGCAGGGATGGTATCTCCCGACATGTAGATTACCAAATCGTCGACGTACAGGCATTGTTTAACAGGTGTAACCACAGAAGCTGCAATATTATTTACCGCAATCGCAAAAAGGGTAACGCTAATTGTTGACCCTTGGGGAACACCGTTCTCTAGACATACTGTCTTCGAGTTAGTGGTTCTCACCCTTACTATAAATGTGCGATCGCGCATAAAAGATTCATTAAAAAGAGGCATACGGTCTCTGAATCCCCATGCGTGCAACTTCTGCAAAATTCCATAGCGCCAAGTCATGTCATACGCCTTCTCCAGGTCGAAAAACACCGCTACAAGGTGTTTTCTTGCTAGGAAGACGTCTTGGATAGAATTTTCTAGACAGATTAAATGATCAACGGTTTTTGTCTGAAACCCGCCTGGTATTTAGCTAAAAGACCGTTACATTCCAGCATCCACACCAGACGGTTGTTGACCATTTTTTCTAAAATTTTACTGAGACAGCAGGTAAGTGAAATCGGTTTGTAGCTGTTGACGTTGTTTGGATCCTTGCCCGGCTTCAACAACAGCAGGATTATGGCTTCTCTTCAACAATCCGGGTAGACGCCGCTTTTCCATATCAGGTTGTAGATTTCCAGCAACCGCTCTGTCATAAGTGAGGGAAGCTGCCGGATAACCTGATAAGGCACGTCGTCTGGTCCCGGTGCGGAGGAGGTACCTATACCGTTAATTGCCGTTTCCAACTTTTTTGAGGTTAAGAAAGAGTTGTAGGACAAGGAATCGGGGGAAGAGAAATTTAACGGAGTTTTTAATTGTTCTTTTTGACGAAGGAATTCTTTATTATAATTTTGAGAGCTACTGGCAGACGCAAATTGAGTTGCCAGTGCGTCTGCAATGTTGGCCGCTTCGGTGACTTTGCGTCCGTCGACGATTAGGATGGGAGCCACAGAGGGAAATTTCTTTCCCGACACGGCTTCCACCTTTTTCCACACTTCGTCGACCGAAGTGGTCGGCGTGATCGTCGATACGTAGCTCTCCCATGATCGTTGTTTGCTATCAGGATATTTGCGGCGCGCAAGGGCACGCTTCTTCTTGAAAGCGATTATGTTTTCCTGCGTCAGAATTCTTTTAAAACAATTGAAAGCTTTCTTTTTCTCTTCTACAGCTACTCGCATATCGTCGTTCCACCAAGGAACCGACGGACCGGCCAGCTGACCGCTGGACTTTGGGACAAACACATTTGCTGCTCGGACAATACAATTAGTGAAAACCTTCACGGCGGTCTCAACATCCTCACCATTTGACTCTGGTGGGACCAGACTGGCTTGGAAACCTTGCCAGTCTGCGCGGTCGAGACACCATCTACGGGGGACGTTTGACAATGGTTTTAATTGCGATGGGAAAATGATCGCTGCCGTGAAGGTCTTCTAATACATGCCAAGATAAACGTGGGCAAAACGTGTAGACGATAATGACAAATCAATTGCTGAAAAATTTGTACCCCTACATCCGAAGTGTGTGGGAGAACCCGTATTGATGAGGACAGCGTCGCTTTGATCGAGAAAATCCTCAATCAAACGACCTCTCGTGTCTTTCTTCAGAAAACCCCATAGCGGATTGTGGGCGTTAAAATCGCTCACCAGGAGATAGGGCTGTGGAAGCTGCGAAGTAAGTTCTTGTATATCTTCCAGAGTCCAGTCAAACTCCGGAAGATACAGGTTGCATATTGTGGCTTTTATCGGGATGGTAAGCCGGATTGCGATTGCCTGGAGTCTAGTTTTGAGGGTTATTTCCGTAAACGGTAAATTTTCCCTCAGAAAAATAGCGACTCTACCTTTAGCTCGGGCACCCGGCAGAACGTCACTTCTTGTGCACGTAAAGCCCCGAAGATTGAAATTTTCTTGGGGCTTGAAGTGCGTTTCCTGTAAGCACACGAAAAAGGCATGTGCTTTACCAGGATCATCTTTAGCTCACAATAGCTACGTTTGCAACTGTTGCAGTTCTACTGTATTATTGTCTCCATAATTTTAGGTAATTACTAAATAAATAAAATAAATTAAGAAATAAATAACACGTAATAGACGGACAGCTATTAAAATAAGTTAACACAAAACAAATAAAACACCAAAGCTGTAAAGAGAGTTTAGTGTTTGGACGTAGACAAAGCAAAAGATACATTCTTAAAACTAATATCACAGATGACATCAAAGACAAAAAAATCTTTAATGCCAAAACCTTAAAATAGAAAGAACAATACAAATACACAAATGACACCGCAGTTGTAAAGGACTGCAGTGCCGATACAATACAACATTTAATTAAAAAACATATTAGAAGGCCTACAGCTGGGAGCGTCATCTGCCCTTTTTCCAACCAGGTTTCCTTCTTCTGCCTCTGGTACTGCCAGTGTTGACAACAGAAACTTCTGATGCCGTACTGGATCCGTCGTCACCGTTGCTGGAAGAAAGGTCATCCCGCTTCCGTTTACCCGGATCAAACTGATCCATATCTATTTGTTTTGGCGTATCTGCCAAAACAAGTTTGGTCAGGTCGGTTTTATAGCCAACCTGAGAATGTGTGGGGAGTGCTTCCCCCACGTTTTTGTTTAAGGAAACTGAAGTTCTCCTTAACCGTTGCTGCCCCGGAGGTTTTGGCGGGAGCATATTAGGTTTATTTATCACTTTAGGCGGTTTTTTTTGTGCAGCTTTTTGAGTGATTCCGCTAAGTGCAGCAACAAGAGGCGGTAAGAGCTTGTTAACTATATCAGTTAAGTCCACTGAGCTTCTTGATGTAGTTGTGGCTTTAGAGTAAGATAATCCGGCAATTGGTGTAGACGTTGCTACCAATTTACGTGCTTCGAAATAAGATAATTTGTTTTTGGTCATAATTTCTTTAATAGCAAATTCTTCTTTATATTTTGGGCAATTACGTGATTTTGCGAAGTGTTCTCCTCCGCAATTGATGCACGTAATTGGCATTTGCTACCTTTATGCAGAGATTTTCCACACGCGCAGATCTGCTCCTTGGAGTAACGAACAACTGTGTGACCAAACCTCTGACATTTAAAACAACAGGAATGAACGGCCTGACTGCAAGATTATAAAATGCCCCTTTTACGTTAGTAGGAAGTTGTGGACGGTTAAATGTCAGTATATGGTTAGGGGTTTCTTCACGATTTCCGTCTCGCATGCTAGAGATGCGACGTACATCAATTACCCCCTGACCATTCATATTTTCCACAATTTCTTCAAGCGTACAGTTTAAAAAGTCTCTGCAGTAGACAATGTCTTTACTTGTATTCAGCGTTTTATAGGCTAAAATTTTAACGTTTATATCTCCAATTCTTGAGCATCTTAAAAGTTTTGTAGACTGAGCGGCTGAAACTGTTTCCACAAGAAGGCCATCTCTGACCTTCTTGATAGATTTGGTGTCACCGATCAGTCCATACAACGCTCTACTTATTAAGAACTAACTTTATCAAAGTTGCCCTCTTCTCTAGTGACCAGGATGAACCGAGGGACAGGTCTCGCCTTCTCATCACTGGCACTTTTTGACAAAATAGCTTTGCCAGACTTCTTCCCTTTTGTCAAAGAAGAAGCTGGGGGTCCAATTTGTCATGGGAAGGGACCGGGTAGCATTATCCGTTGGCACAACCCGATCAGTTGCACCAACTTCTGAAGCATTGTTCTCTCCCACTCCGGTAGTTGCCAAACCCGTGCCGATTATGAAGCCTTTGTCAGATACAACTGACGGCACACGGACTGGGGGCGTGATTTAAGATGAGACATTATTAAAAAAATGTTGCGTTTTACCTTCCGCCAGGTTGGGAATGAATGAAAAAGAAGGTTAAAGGGTTAAAATGTGAATGAGTAGGGAAGGGTAGCCAGGAATGGCTTTGGGTACATTTGGTTTGGCTTTTGCTCATTGACCCATCCGGCATGAGTGGCCCTGCCAGGAGTTTAAACTCCCGCCGACATAGCTCGAACAGAAGTTACTCAGCCTCCTCACCACGACAAGGTAGTACCCACGAGGAGGTCATAAACTATTGTTATTGATACTAAATTAAATAATTAAGAGTTATTTTCAAAAAATCATGAAAATTAGTATTTTTCAAAAATAAGAAACTTTAGTCACTTTATATTTTAGTATTGTTATTCAAACAATTTTGATAAATTTTACCAACTATTGTTTTTGCTATACGAATTTAATTAACTGTAAAATTTCACAAAATGTAAATTATTGTTACGCCCAGTTTATAAACAAACTTTAAAATATTCCAATAAGTACTTACAGCTTATAGTATGTAAATTCTGATTTAATTTTAAACAAATAAAAAAAACTATCAACAATATTAACGTAAAAAATTAATAAAAATTAGGTCAACTTTCCAACCACCACACTGTGCTTGAACGTTGTATCTTAATTAATTAAAACTAATTCTTTAAATAACCAAAAACACTTCATTGCGCAAACGTTACTGATCCTTTTTACTTTGTCTCGCAGACTGCATTGCGATCCATTTGTGCCGAATCGGTCCATCTCGTCTTATTGCCTTAGCTACGGCCCGCTATTGTTTTCCAGTCAAACAACACAATTTTAAGTACATAAAAAATAGAACAAAATATTTTTTTAATCATATATTGCAACAAATCTTAAAAACATAAATGGAAATTTGTATAAAAATAGAATTTTTGAATGTAATTCCTGTAAGGTCATTATAATAACATTAAAGTGCAGAATTATTGTCACTTATTTATTTACTTTAGTGACTATAACATAATACTATTGTGAAAGTGTAAACTATTTTATGAATAAATAAAAACAACAAATGTCCTTAGTAAGGCAAATAAGTGTTTTAAAAAAATTATTAAAAAAATCATCATAAATTTTTTTTTTTTAATTGTATTTGTAAAAACAGTTTGAATATTTATTACACCTTATCACCTATCAATTGTCTGCTATTTAGAAAATTTAAATTATCTAGTTTTGATTTTTATTATAATTTAAAAATAATATTGGTCCAAAACTACTTTGCATTGTTGAAACTTGCCTTGAATACAAAGTTGTAAAATCTCCGTACGTAAAAAATATGAAAACTTACAGTATGCAAGCAGCTGGCCTAACTTTCCAAACACAACTTGCGCTATCATTAAAAACGCATACTAGAAACCACTTGAGACGTAAATGTCGATGGTCCTTTAGTTGTAAAATTCGCTAACCATTCATAATATCCAGACGTACATTTGTATTGATAAAGAATTTCCTTATTCTCAGATTATGTGGTCGCAAAAGAAACGGTTTTATTATGAGTGGCCCGCGACGGATAGTAAACTGCGTTTTTAGAGTGTCCCAGGAGGGTTGTCTGGGAAATGTGCCGCAGCCTGGCCGAGAGCCAACCAGAACTAATTTATTTACGACGATGAGGAGAGTGGCCCTCAACCACCCGAATATTTCACCTTCATTTATTAAAATTACCTCATTGAAAATCCTCAATTAATTAATATTAGTAATGAAAAGCCAACAACCACTCTAATGGAAATGAACACTCATCAAAACTCGCTTCATTTGCAATACGTTTCAACTTAACATCTTTGACTAAATTCACGCAATGAAAGCAATAAAGCCATCCAGTTACATATACCCTTTGTGTTACAAAAGCTTTGTAACGTCCGGCTAGTTTATGTCGGGCTGTAATTCTGTCTTTTAATTCTAAGCCCCGCTCGCGTTTTCATTTCAGGGGGGTTGTTTATATTACCAAATATTACTTTTGTATTTATGGAAGGAAATTTAATTTGTATTTTGCTAATAAATCCAAAAGGGTTTAATTTTGCGTACATATTTTTTTAACAATATTCGACACATAAATTGCATAGAAAATTAATTTTTGGGATTACAAATGACCTGCAAAATTGCTCTAATTAACAGTTGGATAAATCTTTATATTTTTTAATTATAACGCATGAATCAATTTTTTTTTATAATAAAGCCGTTTACTCTAAAAGCATTAAGTGCGAACAGCAAAAAATTCACATAACTAAATATAAGATTGAAATTCAACGGCATTAGTCTGTCACTTAAGGTAATAGATGGTGCTGGTTTGATGTGACGTCATAACATGACTGGTAGGAGGATGCTGCCGCCGGGGCGAAGAACAACCTTAATGGATTCTTGTTTGATGTGACAGTTGTATGTCTCGAGGAGGAGACTTTGCTTTATCCTCGGTCTTGTTACAACACTTAATGCGATGAATTCTAGGATTTCTAGCCTTTTCTTACTCCCCACCATCATCCCTACGAAACACTCATTTGGTTTAACTGAGAACGAGAGGAATGGAATGCTGGCGTGCGCTCATCCTCTCCTAAGCCCTTTTTAGCATCCCCGTTTGTAATTCGCACTGCAGAGATAAATACATAATATCGTCCTTTAATTCCTTTTATTTATTTAATTAAATTAAAAGGGAAACGCGAATTTTTAATTTAATTCAAAAACTAATTGTGGACTTTTTAACCAATAATAAATGATTGATGGAGGTTTTTACAAAAAAAACAATTCTCTAACCAATATAACAGTATTAAATCAGCGACGTGATTTTTAAGTACTTTAATAATTACTCGTTCTTGTCTTCCCTTTTTTTTCCTCAACCCTCCTCCGCCCGAGGAATTAACTTAAAAGCTTCTGCGATAATTAATTCGTACTTAATTTTAATGAACTGTTTTCTGCTGCCTAATGATGTATTTAATGAGTTTAAACTTTGCCCACACTTCAATAATAAAGTGGATTGTTCCGGCTTGGATTTATGTAATACATAAATGGGCGAGTAAGAGTCTGCGGAATCAATTAAGGTTTGGACATAATTGGCTATTTTATTAACACTTGTCATAATTGGGGTGATTTGATTCTGCTTGGTGTGAGTAGAGGGTACTTCTTTTTATTAAGTTAATGTAATTGGAAGAGATTTTATCCGCTTTACGGTCACCTCTTTGCATCGGAATGGGGAATTAAATCAATCTCATTATTCTCTAATCATAATTAGATTTAGATTAAGGAAATTAAATTAATTAATTGATTTAAATTGTCAATTTAACATCCGGTAAGCGAGTAATTGTGGTGATTTATAAGAATATTCTCATTTTGTAATTTGGAACATAGATTTATTGTGTTTAATAAAATTTTAATGGTATTGAAGCAGCATTAAGAACAGAGTTGCCTGGAAAATGTATCTATAAAATAACACAAAAAGCCTTAAAGGCCAGTTCAATGACAAATCAAGTAACAAGCACAACGTTTACTTTTTGTTAAAACGTATTCAGCAGTGTATTTTTGCTTAGTCGCAGGTCAGCTATCATCGAATTCCCAATGCGCTGGAGGTTATTGCAACAATGGCTTAATGAGAATTGGTCAGTTGCTAGCTTAAACTGGTCCTAACAATAATCTATTGTTTAGTTTTGATGCTTTAAGAATTCGTTGTTGTGGTTTATTACCTTTTTCAATTTTATATCAGTCAACATTCCAAAATTCTTTTTCCTGTTTTAGACACAATCAGATAGTGTTTTGACGTTTTCAAATTATCAAATAATTTTTTGACAGTTTTTTGCATAATCTATTTGACATTTTAAATACTTTTTAACTGTTTTTGACATTGTTTATATATTTAAAAGCTGCTTCAAACAATTTAAAAATGTATTTAGATTCTTTTTCATAGTTTCAGTTATTCTTTTAAAGTTTCTAGATGTTGTTTGACAGTTTTCGATCATTTTTGACAGTTTGCGATGTTTTTTTGATATTTTAAAATTATCTTTAGGGACATTTTTTACAATTTCAGTCTACTAAGGTTTCTAAATATTTTTGACAGTTAAAACAAAACTATTTTGACTGATGACAACAGTTTATGAATATTGTGCCAGAAGTTTTATACTTCCGCCCACCCACCCAACTTTTTGGTGTAAAAAAAATTAGATATTAGAATTTTTGCAAGTAGCAAACATGACAGAATAAATGACAGATGTCATTAAGTTTGAAGAAGGAATTGTCAATTTTTTGACAATAAACACTTGGGCTGGTGAGGGGAACACAGTTTATGAGTAATGGATCGGTAGTTTGATATTGTGTTCCCACCCACCTGTCCAAGTAATTGGTGTAAAAAAATTGATATTAGTACCACCTTTAGCGTTCCTGCAGGTAACAAACTTGACAGAATGACTGACAGTTGTCAATAAGTTTAGAGAAAAAATTGACGTAAACTTTTTGATAATAAACACTCGGGCGGGTTAGCAGAAACACAATTTATAAATATGTCCTGGTGGTCTGATATAGTTTTCCCACCCACCCACCCACCCACAACGTTTGGTGTAAAGAAATTTGATACTAATATTACTTTTAGCGTTCTTGCAGGTAACAAACATGACAAAATGACTGACAGCTCTTATTGAGTTTGAAGAGAGAGTTGTCGTTATCAATTTCTTGATAAAAAACACTTGAGCGGATACTGGGCTGGTAGTTTCATAATGTGTTTTCGCCCACCCGCCCAAGTGTTTGGTGCAACAAAATTTGATATTAGTAGCTTTCGCGTTTTTGCAGGTAATAAACATGACAGAATGACTGACAGCTGTCACTAAGTTTGAAGAGGAAGTTGCAGTTGTCAATTTTTTGATAATAAACACTTGGGCGGGTGGGCGTAAACACAGTTTATGAATACTAGGACAGTAGTTTGGTATTGTGTTCCCGCCTACCCGCCCAAGTGTGTTTGGTGTAAAAAAAGTTAATATTAGTACTACCTTTAACGTTCTTGCAGGTAACAAACATAACAGAATGACTGACAGCTGTCACTAAATTTGAAGAAAGAGTTGCTGTTGTCAATTTCTTAATAATAAACACTCGGGCGAGTGGGCAGAAACATAGTTTATGAATACTGGGCCCGTAGTTTGATATTGTGATCCCGCCCACCCGCCCAGGGGTTTAGTGTAAAAATTTTTTATATTGGTACCACCGTTAGCGTTCTTACAGGTTACAAACAAAACAGAATGATTTAAAGATGTCATTAAGTTTGAAGAGGGAGCTGACGTTGTTAATTTCTTGATAATAACCACTCGGGTGGGTGGGCGGGAACACAGTTTATAAATATTGAGCCGGTAATTTGATATTGTGTTCCCACCCACCTGCCCAAGTGTTCGGTGTAAAGAAATTTAATATTAGTACCACCTTTAGCGTTTTTGAATGTAACAAACATAACAGAATGACTGACAGCTGTCACTAAGTTTGAAGAGAAAGTTGCAATTGTCAATTTCTTGATAATAAACACAAGGACGGGTGGGCGGGAATACAGTTTATAATTACTAAGGCAGTAGTTTGATATTGTGTTCCCGCCCACCCGTCCAAGTGTTTAATGTAAAGAAATTTGATATTAGTACCACTTTTAGCGATCTTGAACGTAACAAACATGACAGAATGACTGACAGCTGTCACTAAGTTTGAAGAGAAAGTTGCAATTGTCAATTTCTTGATAATAAACACTTGGGCGGGTGGGCGGGAATACAGTTTATAATTACTAAGGCAGTAGTTTGATATTGTGTTCCCGCCCACTCGACCAAGTGTGTTTGGTGTAAAGAAATTTGATATTAGTACTACCTTTAACGTTCTTGCAGATAACAAACATAACAGAATGACTGAAAACTGTCACTAAGTTTGAAAAGAGAATAGCCGTTGTCAATTTCTTGATAATAAGCACTCGGGCGGGTGGGCGGGAACACAGTTTATGAATACTGGGCCGGTAGTTTGATATTGTATTCCCGCCCACCCGCCCAAATTGTTGGTGAAAAAAAATTTGATATTAATACCGCCTTTAGCAACCTTGCAGATAACATGCATGACAGAATAACTGACAGATGTCATTAAATTTGAAGAGAAAGTTAACGTAGTCAATTTCTTTATAATAAACACTTGGGCAAGTAAACGGAAACACAATTTATGAATACTGGTCCGGTAGTTTGATATTGTGTTCCCGCCCACCCGCCCAAGTGTTTAGTGTCACAAAATTTGATATTAGTACCACCTTAAGCGTTCTTGCAGATAACAAACATGACAGAATGACTGACAGCTGTCATTAAGTTTAAAGATGGAGTTGACATTGTCAATCCAAGCTAATCCAAGCACATTTTATGATATTTTTGACTGTTTAGGAACATATTTTGACAGTTAGTGAACATTCATAATTTTTTAAGACAGCTTAATAGATCTTTTAGAAAAAAAATTGACAGTTTAAGATCATTTTGACTGTTTAAGTACTTTAAAAGACATTTTTCTAATCTGCGCAGATTCTTTAATACTTTTTGACAGTTCGTAAACATTCATAAATGTCTTACAGTTTTATGACTTTTGTTGCTAATCCATGTATTGATAATATTTGTTTACAGTTAAAAAATATTTTCTGACAGATCGGAAAATTTTCTAATAATTTAATGACTTTTTTGACAGTTGACTAGTTTAATAGATGATTTAAAATATTTTTTGAGAGTTCAAAACATTTTTTTGACTGTATTAAATAACATTTTTTGCTGGTCCTGACACATTAGATATTTTGACAGCTTAGACACATTTTTTTTTACAGTTTTGTTTTTTTTTTTACAGTTATAGCCTTTTTTTGAGAATTATGGTTTTTTATTGATAACAATAATCTTTCATAAAACAATTTTTTTGACAGTTTAAAAACTAATGATAGTTTTTGTTAGTCTGGGCACATAATACAATATTTTTGATAATTGGTGAATACTTTTGACAGTTGGAATACATTTATAACTTTATCTGACATTTTCTGACATCAATTTTACAACTTTTTTGAAAGTTCAGTACGTTTTTTGCCAGTTTAGGCATATTTGAAGATATTTTTGATTAACCACAAACATTTTCTATTTTTTGACAGTTTAATGAATGTTTAATGACATTTTTTGACAATTTTGATTTTTTTGGACAGCATTTTATGGTATTTTTGATATTGTTCAAAAACATTTTTTGACAGTTTAAAATTTTGTTGACAGTTTCATCAATTTTTTATTAAATTTTTGACAGTTTTGGAAAACTTTGACAGTTTAAAAACTTTTATTAGCAGTTTTTGCTAGCCCAGACTTTTGATAGTTTATAAACATTTTAAAGTTACAAATCTGTTTTAATCAGTTAACGAGTTATTTGACAGTTACTATGTCAAATTGACATTTGGCAGATTTGTAAAACAATTTGCGAAGTGTTAAATTGACTTATATTTTTTAATACAATATTTTATTTGTGATTACTTTTATATTATACAGATTATAATTAATATTGAGCTATATAGGACACATCTTATTTGTGGACATCCAACATCATCCGCTTTCCTGCCGTCATTCACGTTGCAATGAAATTACATATCGATGAAAATAATACGGCAAACTTGACACCTCAATATGACACGCTTTGAAGAACACATAATGCACGTGACAATATAGATAAATGTAATGATAGTACGTTTAAATATTGAGTTAATAATTGCTATAAAATAAAACCCAGAAATCTAGATCCAGACAGCAACCAATTACAGTCTCTTTTATCTCCCGCTGATTAACTTACACAATCGCGTCTCGTTATCGCAGTTCCTTCTCTACTACTCGATCTCATTAATATAATAATGGTAGTAAGCAAAGCGATGTGTCTTCAACAGCGACTGTAAACAAAAGATATATTAGTGTAATAATTACCCGGAGCTCAAGCGACCCCATTCCTATACCATTGTCGACTGCACTAGACTCTGTCAATTTGTCTCAACAATCTTAATAATAGTTTTAAAAACATTTATTAGAAAGAAATGGAAACAATCGTTATATTAATTCATCTCTTTCCAGCACTTATGATGGAGTATATTTCTTATCGAGCGAGCCATATTTCAGTGTCAAAATGCACTCTGATTTCCGTTTGTAACAAATTGTTTAGTTGTCTCGAATGAATTTAGTTGGTCAGTAAATCGTTAAAATTATAATTTTTCTTTGGAAATCTCACACGAATTATATATAACATATATATATGTAGTCTTGAGTAAATAAGTCGTGACTGGATTACAAGATGCCAGTTTGGAAAATGTGGTAATCCTATTAGGGTCTGTATAAAGGACAATTCCTTTACGACATGTGTCTATTTTCATTCCATGAAAAGTTTGCGCGAGCGAATAATTTTTCCCTCTACTACAAATGCATTGAAATTCACTAGGCATTCGAATGGCGTCGAATGCAATTTTGCAAATAAAATGAATTACTTTTAATTATATTTCAATATTGAATTAAATTATTGCAGCAAAATATTTCGTGATTTATTAGTTTATACTGCGTAATTTATTGAGGCAGACTGTAATTATCTACCGGAACCCTCTTCTTACCACCAAACATAAGTAAAGTAAAACAATATTTCCGAAGCATGTGTGTGTCTAAGTAATTAAACAAAGGACGGCCCTTACTAAGCTGGGTAAAGTATAGGGACAGTTGCGGCTACTACGTGGGACCGTATAATCAGACTATCAGTTTCTACGTTAGGGGGGCAGTGTTCTCACTGCAAAACCGCTCGCAAAGCAGATTTCACAAAATAGCATTTCCTAATACAATCTTAAATATATATTTTATGCATTGTTTTCTTACTACTGAAATAACATTTCTGTATTTTAGTTTAGTTTCTGTTTTATATTTATATTAATAACCGTTTTACTTTAACATAATTTGATTAAAATAAGTATCAATTTTGCTACAGTTTTACAAGTTAAAAAAACCATTTTACGGTAATAATATTACAATTTCTATTATTTCATTCTAAGGGGTAACATTTTTTGCTGCTAAATAGCAACTTTATAGTTTAATTTAATTAGATCAGTTTTGTTGAAATTAGTTGAAAATAAATTCCGCTTTTTTGCTTATTTATAATCTCTATAAAAATCAAATAACTGTAACATACTAATAATTTTTATAATTTTATCTTGTTCAAAGAATCTTTAAGACAAAACGCCCCCCGCTAGATATATTCTTCAGCAACGTATTACGATTCACCGTCTTGAACCCTTACAAAATCTACTTATCTACATCAATCTAGTTTCGCAAACAATGCCCAGAAAGAATACCACAAAAAAATCAAGCTGCGTAGACAATCTAGGTTTACAGAGAAACAATTTCTTGCAGAATATTTGTCAAACTTCACCTGGTTGAATCATTGAAACTATTCCCACTAAGATCATTTATTAAATTGTTTGATACCACCAACAAAAGCAATATATTACCAAAATTATATTAATTCACCAAACCACTTATGTTTAAATACAACACAACCGTAATACCAACGGAAAAATTTACCATTGGCTATCAGATTGGCCAAAATGCAGAAGAAGTCTACCAACAAAATGTGCCACGTGAAACAAGACACGCTCGGTTGCACTGAAGTCGCAATTCAATATCGTGTAAAGTTCTCTGAGGCCGTGGTAACCTTTTACTTTTCTTTACATATTTCTAGTTCTTTTAAAGGTGTCATAAAATAATAAATTGCCTGCCAGAAACAAAACCTCAAGCGGGAATATTGAAAATGTATGCCTACATAGCAACGATCAACCAATCTTAGTAATAAAACATCAATTTTGGTTTTTTTTGAAAATATATATATAGTTTAAGACAAAATTTTGTCATTTTTAAACATTTTATAGTAAATTTTGGTAATTTCTGACACTGTTTTTATACTTTACGACAAAATTTTGCTATTTTTACATTTTATGAATTGAGTCTTTCACTTTTTAACAGTTTATGATCAGATTTTGCTACTTTTTCTTCTTTTATGAATAGAATTTTCTACTTTTTGACAGTTTATGACCAGATTTTGCTTCTACCTGACAATTTATGAATAGAATTTTCAACTTTTTAACTCTTTATGGACAAATTTTATTGTTTTCTAACAATAATTTGATATTTCAAAGCTGGGTTTTGCTACTTTTCTTATTTAATAAATACAATTTTAAACTTATAAACCATTTATAACTAAATTTTGCTAATTTAGACATTTTATAAATAGAATTTTGAACTTTTCAACCGTTTTTGACCAGATTTTAGTGCTTCCTGACAATATTTTAATACTTTGTTGCCGGATTTAGCTATTTTTTGCTTTTTAAAAATATAATTTTATTATTTTTAACATTTTATGTGTAAAATTTTGCTGATTTTTAATGTTTTCCTGTAATATTTTGATGATTTAAGGCCGGGTTTTATTAGTTTTTACCAACATTTTACTCTTTTCAACTACTAATAGCCGTTTTTTGCTATTTTTGACATTCTAAAAATGCATTTTTTTATAATTTATGGCAAAATTTTGCCAATTTTGACATTTTATGAGTAAAATTTTGCATTTTTCAATCCTTAATGTCCAGTTTTTAGTGTTTTCTGACAATATCTTGATATTTCATGGAGGATTTTAACGGTTTTTACTTTTTGTAAAGAGAATCTATAACTTTTTAATAGTTTATTGACAAATTTTGCTATTTTTAACATTTCATAAAAAGGATTTTGCACTTTTTAACTGATTATGAACGGATTTTGGTGTTTCCTGGCAATATTTTAATACTTTGTTGCCGAATTTTGCTATTTTTATCATTTCATAAAAAAGATTTTGCACTTTTTAAGTAAAATTATGCACTTTTTAACAGTTACAATTATGACCGGATTTTGGTGCTTCCTGACAATATTATGATATTTCGTGGCCTGATTTTGCTATTGTTTACTTTTTATGAATAGAATCTTGCACTTTTTAACAGATGATTGCCGAATTTTGCTGATTTGTCAATTTATGAATAGAAATTTGCGTTTTTTTTTAACAATTTATGACCAGATTTTGGTGCTTTTCAATATTATTTTGATATCTTTGACACTTTATGTGAAGAATTTTGCACTTTTCAACTCTTGATAGCCAATGTTTAGTGTTTTTTTACAATATTTTGATGACCGGATTTTATTAGTTTTTACCAACATTTTACTTATAAATAAAAAATATCAAAAATTTAGCCATAAACTGTTAAAAAGTGCAAAATTCTTTTTATAAAATATCAAAATTGCCAATTTCGGCAATGGATTATCAAAATATTGTAAAAAAACCTGAATCTGATTAAGAATTGTTAAAAAGTGCAATTTTTAAATATCAAAAAATCAAAATCCAGCAATAAGATATAAAAAAAAAGACAAAAAGCACAAAAATCCGAAAATTGTTGACGTTTTTGTTAAATACAAATCAAGGTAGCGGTCAGTATGCTCTTAAATGAAAACCCCTAATTTCTAATATAAATCGATTTATGTGTATTTACAATTTTACTATATTTTGGTTTGCAACTGGACTATATTTGGTTTAAAACTGTGCTAAATTATATAAATGTCTTAAAATCCTAATAACATTAATTTATTTGTTGATAAATACTTAACGCATGTTTAGAGAACAGTTTTGCATCATTTAAGATTGCGACTTTACTAAATTTGGTGTGAAACACAACTTTAATAATAAAAATTATCAAAAACATAATTTTTTTAAATCATAAATCATATTTGCGTATCTATAGTTAAGTTTTCTTATATTTTGGTTTGCAACTTCGCTAAATTTGGTTTAAAACTATAATAAACTTCAAAAAAATTTACAAAACAACAGAAAAGTAATTTAGTTGGTTTGCAACTTGACTAAATTTGGTTTGAAACTAAACAGAATTACAAAAAAGGTGTATATAAAAGCTGCTTATAGTACCACATTACAAAATAAGCTTAAAACTGCTTAAATAAGCAACTTAATCTTGTGACAAACCATATTTAGCTAAGTTTTATACCTCAAAATTGAAAAATAAGCTCCAAACTGACAAAAAACAATTTTGTATTAATTTTATTTATAATTTTGCAATTTGCTCACAACTTAGTCTAGTAACAAACCATATTTAGCTAAGTTACAAACCACAAAACTGCAAAATTAGCTTCAAACTGAAATTTATTTGTAATTTTGTAACCTGCTCTCAACTTAGCTTTGTAATAATCCATATTTTGTCAAATTATAAACCTTAAAACTGCAAAATAAGTTCCAAACTAACAAAAAATCAACTTTCATTGATTTTAGTTGCAATTGCTCACAACTTACTATAATGAGAAATTATATCTAGCTAAGTTGTAAACCTCAAAAGTGCAAATAAAGCTGTTAACTAAAAATGCTTTTTTGTTGTTTGTTCATAACTTAGTCTTGTAACAAACCATATTTAAACAATTTAACGCATGATTGCCGCTCAATTTTCATTGTTAGAGTTAATTTGTTTTAAAATTCTGATAAATTACATAAAACTAATGTGATTAAAACATTTATTTATTAATATTTAACGCATGTTTACTGTTTAATTTTGCATTATTTAGGTTTGCAACTTGGCTAAAAGTGTTCTGAAACTTTACTCAATTGTAAAAAAATGGTTAAAACAAAAATATCCAATGTTTTGGTTTATCACGTCGCTAAATTTGGTTTAAAACTATGCTTAAATACATAAAACACCCAATGACAATATTAATATATTTAAAAACGAATTATTAAATGCTTGATACGTTATTTTGTTCAATTTTAGTTTGAAACATTGCTTAGTTTTCAAAAATAATCAATAT
The DNA here is from genome assembly GCA_963932245.1 of Tachinus rufipes. Classification (NCBI taxonomy): domain Eukaryota; kingdom Metazoa; phylum Arthropoda; class Insecta; order Coleoptera; family Staphylinidae; genus Tachinus; species Tachinus rufipes. The sequence continues at coordinate 1,026,304 of OZ010743.1, read as the reverse complement.
TTTGATCATAAATTGATTTATAGTTTTGAAATACTATATTTTGGTTTGCAACTCGTCTAAATTTGGTTTGATATTGTGCTAAATTATATAAAATTGTTAAAAATTCTCAATAACATTGATGTACTTAATGATCAATTACTTAACGCTTGTTTAGAATTTAGTTTGGATTGCGACTTGACTAAATTTGGTTAGAAACTATGCTGAATTATATGAAAATGTATTAAAAAAAACAGATAACAGTAATTTAGTTCCTTATACGTAAATTTTCGCTTATTTCAAGCTCAAAACTGCAATACGTTGGTTCGTAACTTGGCTGAAACTCTTTTGAAACTAAACTAAATTCCAAAATAGTATATAAAATAGTAACCACTAGTAATTTAGTTGATTTTCAACTAAAAAAAATCATCATAACATGTGCTCAGACTAACAAAAAATACGTTTAAAATTTATAAACTGTCAAAAAATTTGACATGTAAGTTTGTGTCAAAACTTGTTTCTGAACGGTCAAAAATATTATAAAATGTGCTAACAAATACATCATTAAAAAGTTCTAAAACGTAAAAATAAGCCAGAACAAATTGAATTTACTGCATATACATTTGTTTTTAAAGCAAATAAAGTTTCTTTCAATGTTTTATGGTTTGCGACTCAGCTAAATATGGTTTGTAACTCAACTAGACTATCAAAATTTATCAAAAGTTAATTCGCTGCATATACAAATTTTAAAGTTTGCAATTCATTTAAATATGGTTTGAAACTTTACTAAACGATTAAAACTGTAAAAAAAATAAACTCTCTCTATATACATACGTTTTTTATGCTTATAAAAAATACTTTTAAATGGTTTGCAACTCAGCTAAATATGATTTGTAACTTGGCTAAATATAGTTTATAACTTGACTAAACTGGAAAATGTATTAAAAATGTCAACCAATTGAATTGACATCGTATATAATTGTTTTTAATGCAAATAAATATTATTTTTAAGTTTGCGACTCAGCTAAGTATAGTTGGAAAGTTGACTAAACTATTAAAAGATTGTTAAACAAAATTTTGAGTTAACTTTTTTGTAAGTCAAAATTAAATAAATATTTAGAACACAGTTTTGCATTATTTAGGATTGCAACTTGGCTAAATTTGGTGTAAAACATGGCTTAATTGATAAAAATAATTAAAACCATTGGCTTTTTTAACAAAAAAACATATTTGCGTATCTATAGTAGAGTTTTCTAATATTTTGGTTTGCAACTTAACTAAATTCGGTTTGAAACTATGCTAAACTACATAAACGTGTTTGAAACTATGTTGAATTACCGAAAACTGTCTAAAATACCCAATAATAATAAATTAATAAACAATAAATCTACCTACAGCTAATTTTATGTTATTTTGGATTGAAACTCAGCTAATTTTGGTTTGAAATTATTAAAAATTACAAAAAAACTCAAAATTTTATTATAAATTGTGTACTTAGTGGTTAATTTTATTTTATTTTGGTTTGCGACTCGACATGTTAAAAGTAAAGTTTTGGATTGATTGTGAGTTTAAAGCGTGACTCAATTGTTAAAAATGAATCAAAAACATTAAATATTTTATTCATAAATCAAATTTTGCGTATGTATAGTTGATTTTTTTTATTTTTAGTTTGCAACTTTGCTAAATTTGGTTAAAAACTATGATGAACTACAAAAAATTTACAAAACAACAGAAAAGTCATTTAGTTGGTTTGCAACTTGACTAAATTTGGTTTGAAACTAAACAGAATCACAAAAAAGTGTATAAAAAAGCTGCTTATAGTACCAAATTACAAAATAAACTTAAAACTGCTTAAATAAGCAGCTTAGTCCTGTGACAAACCATGTTTAGCTAAGTTATATACCTCAAAATTGCAAAATAAGCTCCAAACTAACAAATAACAATTTTTTATTAACATTAAAATTTTTTTTTTTTTTTTAATCTTTTATTAATTTTATTTGTAGTTTTGCAGTTTGTTCACATCTTAGTCTAGTAACAAACCATATTTAGCTAGTTTGCAAATCTTAAAACTGCAAAATTAGCATTAAACTGAGAAAAAATGAACTTTTTATAAAATTTATTTTTCCTTTTATAATCTGCTCACAACTTAGCCTTGTAACAAACCATATTTTGTCAAGTTATGAACCTTCAAACTACAAAATAAGTTCCAAACTAACAAAAAATCAACTTTCATTGATTTAGTTGCAATATTAACAATTGTTTATAACTTAGTATAGTAGCAAGCTTTATCTAGCTAAGTTGCAAACTTTAAAAATGCAAATATGGCTCTAAACTACAAAACAAAATTTTATTAATTTTAATTGCATTTTTGTTATTTGTTTATAACTTAGTCTTGTAACAAACCATTTTTAACAAAGTTTTTGCATTATTTGGGTTTGCGACTTGGCTAAGTTTGTTCTGAAACTTTACTCAATTGTAAAAAAAATGATTAAAACAAAAATATCCACAGTTCACTTTTACAATGTTTTTAGTTTGTCACGTTGCTAAATTTGGTTTGAAACTATGCTAAAATTCATAAAACATAATTTTTATTTTATTTTGGATTGAATAATTGCTTAGTTGTCAAAACTAATCAAAACATTAATATTTAGATTATAAAATAATTTTTAAGTATTTATAGTTTTGAATTACTATATTTTGGTTTGCAACTCGACTAAATTTGGATCGATATTATGCTGAACTATATAAAATTATCTAAAATTCCGAATAACATTCATTTACTTGATGATCAATAACTTAAGGCATGTTTAAAGTTTAGTTAGGCATTAGTTGGGATTGCGACTTGGCTAAAGTTGGTTAGAAACAATGCTGAACTATTGAAATTGTTAAAAAAAAAAACAGATAATAGTAATTTAGTTCATTATACGTAATTTTTTCTTAATTCAAGTTCAAAACTGCAATACGTTAGTTTGAAGCTGGCTGAAACTAGTTTGAAACTAAACTAAATTCCGAGATAGTGTATAAAATAGTAACTAATAGTATTTTAGTTGTTTATAAATATTATTTTGCATATATCCAACTCAATATTGCAACATGTAGGTTTGCGACTTGGCTAAATTTGGTTTGAAAATTAACTGAATCACAAAAAAATGTATAAAATTGCTGCTAACACAGTATTTAATTGATTTTATGTTTTCAGTTGCATCCAAAGCAGACATACTTTTACAGATTTGTATTTTTTTGACGAAATTGCAGATATGTTTTGTATCTCTGGTGTTAGTTACTTTTGTTAATTTATAACAAATTTTAACCTAGCAAAGTATGTAGTAGTCTTATTTAAATTTAATTAGTCAATAATGAAATGAGCACACAAAATAGTAATAGTATCCAAGCATTTGTATAATACGTTGCTGCGTTCATTATACAGAAACCTCACGTCCTATCGGCCAAGCAATTAATGCAGAATAAATAAGTTGAATCCAATTATTCGAAATGCCGTTTTCATCCGCTATAAACTAACTCGATTATTGCTAGAGAAACGAGACGCCGACGACATACGCTTAATGGAAACTCTATTTTGTATTGACACAGTTTATATTACATTTAAATAAAATGACAAACTGTTTAATAGAATTAAGCAATATTCCCATTAGCAGTACTTTATTAATCACAATCATTCAATCCATTACCTTCTGCCGTCGCTCACATTTTACTGAATGTATTCGTTTGCCGCTCATTTTGTATGCGTTCACATTTCGCCAACGACTTTACATTTCCGCAGTTGGAGATATGCAGTTTATTTTTTTGCCCTCTTCTCCTATATTTTTTCTTCTCTCCTACATTTGTACTCGTTTAGCATTTTATCGTTGAAAGTGATGTATCTTCGAAGGTTGCAAATATTAACCCAGTTTTTTTCTAATAATTTATTTTAAATTTATTCTATTCAATAATTCCATAAAATTGAAAAGTAATGCAGTTCTTAAATAAAGTACACGTTGAAAGTTTTATAGCAATATAGATATAAACGTTATCTACCTTCTTTATAAAATGTTCCCCTCCGGTTAAAATCGAACTCGTTTTATCTGTATTTCTCAGTGTGCACAAGTTGAAAGACATTTTTACGAGACGATGGGAACAAAGCGTTAAATATATGTTTACAGCAAGGACCCGACCATAAACATTCCGTCCTTACAAACTTTTTTAATGTCCCACTAACCCATTTTTTTAATTACAAATCAATTTTGATCTAATTTCAAAATTTATTTCCGAAATTAGATCAAAATTGATATTATTTAATTAAAAATCCCTTTTGATGGATCTGCATAATTAGCGGAGAATGTTGGATGGTAACTTTTATAAATTGGCCTTCCATCAATGTTATCTTTAACCGTTAATCAAGGTGCGGAACAATTTGTCCCGGAGCTGAATTATGTCGGCTAGACGGCGCAAAAACCGCCGCCGCCTCCTCCTACTCTATCCAGTCTTAAGATTTCTTCTCGCCGCGGACCGTAACTCATCTCCGCCCGAGGATCCATTACGCAAGCCAGGAAATAAATTTCCATTTGAGGAATCCCACCAATTTGCGAATCCATCGACGGATAATTGAAAAATCAGGTTTTATTAGTCCTATATTGTGAATTGCTTTGATTAAATTGAATCATTTTACTAAAAATCTCTGCACTCAAACCAACTAATTTGGTAATCTATCAGAAATGAAATACAACACAATAACATTAAAAGATTGATTGGGATGCTTTTATATTGATGTGGTTAATCAAAGAAAGAAGGAAGTTTCATTAGTTTTATAGATTCTTTACTTTAGAATAGTAAAAATGGTTCATGATAAAAATTTGAATCAAAACTTTAAAACAAATAAATTAATATCAAATTACAAGTTTTGATATTTAAGAATTACTTAGTAACCTGTCACACAAATCACTATTAATTAAAAACTGTCAAATAGTCTAGGAAAGTATTTGATAAACTGTAATTTTATCAACAAACTGTCACATTGGACTCAAAAACTATCAAAATGGTCTCAAAAACTGGTAAATTAGTTTGTGAACTGTCAAATTATCTTAAAATTGTTACACTAATTTCATGAACTGTCAAATTATTATCCGTACTGTCAAATTAGTCTTCACACTGTCACATTGGATTTAAAAACTGCTAAAATAGTTTAAAAAATTTGTGGACTTAACATTTATTAGTTTCTAACCTGTCAAACTTGTCTTAAAAACTGTCAAACTAGTCTCTAAACTATTGAAATAAATTTTGAACTGCCATAATATTTTTCAAACTGCCACACTTGTTTCAAAAACTATCAAAATAGTTTCAAATTGGTTTGTAAACTGTAATATTATTGTAAATTAGTTACATTTGTTTCAGAAATTATTAAAGTATTATCCGTACTATCAAATTAGTCTTCAAACTGTTACATTAGAATAAAAAACTGCTAAAATATGTTCTAAAATCATATTAGTTATCATCAAACTTTCAAAATAGTATCAGAAACTGTCAAAATAATTTGTAAACATTATTACTCTTCAACCTGTCACACTAGTCTTGGAAACTATTAAAGTAGCCACTAAACTATTATAAAAAAAATTTGAACTATCATATTAGTCAGTAAACTGTCACACTGGTCTTAATAACTGTAAAAATAGTCTCAGAAACTGTTAAATCATCTTTAATTGTTCTCTTTTAAAGCCAAATTTTAATTTATCTTTATATTTTACTTTTTTATAATTAAATTTGTATTTTTAAAACTACATTTCTTACTTTGAAAACTAGATATTAGTATTAATGTCGGATTTATATTTCAAAAACTGGTTTTCTTATTTTAAAAGCCGGATTTCTTGCTTTTTAGTCTAAATTTAAACTAATATTCTTACCTTAAAAGCAAAATTTTTCACTTAAACTCATTTTTAAGGTTAACTTAAAGTTAAGTAAGCAGTTGTGAAATACTTTATTAATTTTTTTTATTAAAATTTTTAAACCGCATTTGAAAATTCCCGTTGGTTTTTTTACAAATTACTGAGTTTTGTTTTTAAATTTTTCTTAAACTTGTTTTTGAAGCTAATTCAAAATCAAGTAGGCCTTAAACAAGTCTATTAAATAATGTTTTCTTAAATAAAGTGTGCTGATTTCAAATTTTTAAACCGCATTTCAAAATTCCCGTTGGTTATTGCAAAAATGACAAATTACTGAAGAGCTTTGTTTTTGAAATTTCCTTAAACTTGTTTTTGAAAGTAACTTAAAATTAAGTTGGCAATAAATAAATGCATTAAATAATGTTTTCTTATAAAATCAAGTGTTCTGATTTTAAATTTTTAAACCGCATTTGAAAATTTTTGTTGGTTATTTCAAAAATTTCAAATTACTAAAGAGTTTTGTTTTTGAAAATTCCTTAAGCTTGTTTTTGAAACTAACTTAAAAATAATTGACTATAAATAAATGCATTAAATTATATTTTCTTAAAAAATCAAGTGTGCTGATTTCAAATTTTTAAACCGCATTAAAAAAATCCCATTGGTTATTTCAAAAATTACAAATTACTGAAGAGTTTTGTTTTTAAAATTTCTTCAAACTTGTTTTTGAAGCTAACTTAAAATTAATTGGCAATAAATAAATACATTAAATTATATTTTCTTATAAAAGCAAGTGTGTTGATTTTAAATTTTTAAACCGCATTTCAAAATTCCCTTTGGTTATTTCAAAAATTACAAATTACTGAAGAGTTTTGATTTTAAAATTTCCTTAAACTTGTGTTTGAAGCTAATTTAAAATTAAGTTGGCAATAAATGAATGCATTAAATAATATTTTCTTATAAAATCAAGTATGCACGGAGTGTGCTGCTGCGATTACGCTTGCTCTTTTACAATATTTGTGGTTATTAAAGTGTCTTAAATTGTTAATTATTGTGTGCTCAGTAAAACTCGTGTGTGTGTGCACTAAAATTTTGATATTCTTTAAGTTTTCACGTACTATTCAACAATACTAGTCTAGTGAACAGCAAACCTGGCTTACACTCAGAAGGTCTGGAGTTCAAATCCTTCATACCTACCAAAATTCTTTTTTTTAATTTTTAATTTTTTTAATTTCTTTTATATTTCTATTTTTATATTAATATTATTAATTAATTAATTTTACATAATATTTTTTGTGTTATTAATAACCTGTTACCACTAACACACCTTTCCGTGGTCTACCTATGTGTTTGTTAAACTGTTAGTCACCAATAATGCCTCCTGTATAATTTGTTAAAATCTGATTGGTTTTTATTAACGGACAAGTATCTTTGAACTGGGCAGACCAGGCTTCACACAAACAACAAATTTGCAGTGGAATTTTATTTAAATATACATCAATTAAAATTGGTAAATTTCCTTTATTTCTTATTGAAAATATTTCCATTGCTGATGCATCTAATTAATTTACAATTGATTGGGTTTTCTTACATACCTTACCAAGATGTCCTTTTTTCCGCATTTATTACAAACGTATTCCTTGTACCGGCACTGTTCCGATGTGTGATTGCTGCGGCTACAGCGCGCGCATCCTTGATTTATCGCACTCGTCATGTGTCTCCGTACCGGCGTCTGATGTGTGACATTTCCTGTGCGGGGTTACTTCGTCCTAAATTCCCTCGATGTCCCAGCTTGTACAACGGTTCCGTCTTAACTCTGGTTACATGTTCCACTTTGTTTACACCATATCCAAGTTGCGCTGATTCGGCAATTTTTGCTGTTTCCAATGCTTTATAAAATGTTAATTTATCTTCTGAAAATAATCGATCACGTGTTTTTCCTGGTTCCAAACCCATGATGAACTTGTCTCTTAATGCTGTTTCTAGGTACTGCCCGAATTTACAATCAATTGACAAATGTTTCACCCTGGACGCCCATTCTTGCAACGATTCGGACTGTATTCGACATATGTACATACATAAATGATCTCATGCAAAAATGTTTAGGGCTTTTTATTGATCTCAGCAGAGCTTTTGATTAAACATGTATTAAAAATGCATATAATTTGATTAAATCGGATCTTCAAGACAGGTATGAGTTTGTCAAAATAAAAGGCGAATCATCAAACCTACTTAAAATTGCAAAAGGGGTTCCTCAGGGATCTGTGCTTGGTCCGTTGTTATTTTTAATGAACGTAAATGACATTAAAATTCAAAGTGGTGTATTATACGCAGACGATACCTTTGTACTCATTTCTTCCGACTCAAAGCAAGATTTAATTAATAAATCTTCAATAATAACTACTGAATTAAATGATTGGTTTAACTCCAATAAACTTTTTCTCAACTCTTCAAAGTCTGTTGTAGTGCGATTTAATGCTAACAATACAAAAACGGATGATTCGCTTTTAATAAAATGCCATTCAAAGTCAATACCAAATCAAGATTATACGTATTATGTTTAACAAGCCGTGGCATCATTCCTGTAAGCAACTTTTTTCTAAATATAAAATATTATTACTATACAGCTTATATATATTAAATACTTTAATCTATGCCAAATCTCATCTATTTAAATTTAAAACTATAAGTAATCATAGAAATAATTACACCACGGATCAACGATCTTGGAATATCCAAAACATAGACTATCTATATTTGAAAAAAGTCCGCATTATATGGGTATAAAACTATACAACAATCTTCTAAGCTCAATTACAGAACTTAACGAAAAAGCGTTTAAAAACTGTATTAAAAATGTATTATTTAAAATGGCGTACTATTCTGTTGATGAATTTTTATCAGACACAAATTTTGTTGTAAAATAGTAATAGTCTTGATTTGTATTTTATTTTAAAACTTATTATTTGTAATATTTGTGTGTGCTATATTAGTGTTACATTATTTTAAATCGTTTAACTGTATTATTGTATTACTATATTATTTGTGTATATCTATGATATGTATCTTAACTGTAACTACTGTGACTTATCCTATATCAAACATGTTCGACTGGATGAATAAAATATTATTATTATTATTATTATTATTATTATTATTATTATTATTATTATTATTATTATTATTATTATTTTTTTTTTTTATTATCTAGCTTTTATTGCTGTATTATTATTTTTATTATTATTATTATTTCATCTAAAAAATCTCATTCTTTGAATGGCTGGGATTTAGGCAAGGCGGATTGTTATCAAGCCATACCTAATTGTTATTTAGAAAGCGTCTGACAATATGGCATGTATCCAGTACGATTGTCTTGCTAATTGCTGGAAGCAGGTGTTGTAATTTTAAAGCATCGAGTTCAGTAAGTAAGCTTTTCGGAACGACTCCTGTAGTTGAGATAACCAATGGGAATATACGTACTCCTTTCAATCGCCATTATTATTATTATTATTATTATTATTATTATTATTATTATTATTATTATTATTGTTATTATTATTATTATTATTATTATTATTATTATTATTATTATTATTATTATTATTATTACTATGCTGACTTCAAATTTTTAAACCGCATTTAAAAATTCTCATTAATTATTTCAAAAATTACAAATAACTGAATAGTTTTCTTAATGAAATGGGTGGGAACAAAGTTTAATTTGTGAGCAATTTTTCTACTGTGACCCATCCAACCGCCCAAGTGTTAGTCATCAAAGGATTTATTGTTTGCTCCATCTCTTGTGTGCTTGGTTTTAGTTATGAGAGAATTGTTAAACAATAAATCTCTTGATAACTAACGCTTGGGTGGGTAGGTAAGAACAAAGTTTAATTTATAGCGAGTAATTTTGTCTATTGTAACCCACCGGCCCACCCAAGTGCTAGTCATCAAAGGATCTATTGTTCGTCTCATCTCTATTGTACTTGAATTTAGGTATAAGAGAATTGCTTAACAATAAATCTCTTGATAACTAACATTTGGGTTGGTGGGTGGAGACAAAGTTTAATAAGTGGGCAAGTTACTTCTTCTACTGTGACCCACCCACCCGCTCAAGTGTTAATCATCAAAGAATCTATTGTTTGTTCTACTTCTTGTATGCTTGGATTTAAATATGAGAAAGTTGTTTAACAATTAATTTCTTGATAATTAAAGGTTAGGTGGATGGGTCGGAACAAAATTTAATTTGTGGAAAAAAATTACTTTATTTATTGTGTCCCACCCACCCGCCCAAGTGTTAGTCATCAAAAGATCTATTGTTTGTCCCACCTCTTGTATGCTTGGGTTTAAACATAAAAGAACTGTTTAACAATAAATTTCTTGAAAACTAACGCTTGGGTGGATGAGTGGGAACAAAGTTTAATTTGTGGGCGAGTTACTTTTTTTTACTGTGACCCACCCACCCGCCCAAGTGTTAATCATCAAAAGATCTATTGTTAGTCACACCTCTTGTGTGCTTGGATTTTGATATGAAAGAATTGTTTAATAATAAATCTCTTGATAAGTAACGTTTGGGTGGGTGGGTGGGAATTAAATTTAAATTGTGAGCGAGATACTTTTTCTACTGTGACCCACCCACCCACCCAAGTGTTAGTCATCAAAGGATCTATTGTTTGTCCCACCTCATGTGTGCTTGGATTTAGATCTGAGTTGTTTAACAATAAATTTCTTAATAAGTAACACTTGGGTGGGTGGGTAGGAACAAAGTTAAATTTGTGGGCAAGCTACTTTTTCAACTGTGACCCGCCCATCTACCCACCCAAATGTTAGTTATCAAAGAATTTATTGTTTGTCTTACCCTTTGAGTGCTTGGATTGAGACATTGAATTGTTTAACAATAAATTCCTTTGGGAACAAAGTTTAATTTGTGGGCGAATAACTTTTTCTATGTTATCTACCCACCCGCCCAAGTGTTGGTCATCAAAGGATCTATTGTTTTCTACTGTGCAATTTTTAATATTTTAAAAAAATTCAATTTTTGTTTAATTTTTAAAAATCATTAAATTTTGTAAATTTTTTTAATTTTTTTAATTAATTCTGAAGGCAATTTGATAAAAAAAAGTTAAATGTTTGTTTACAGAATAACAAAACTATCATATAATAACGACTTAAGTCATTTTAATAAATCTTGAAAAAATAATTTAAAAAAATGAATTTTTGAAAATCATTCAACTTTTTGATTTTTTTTTAATTTATTAAATTTGTTGTTATGAAAACAATTGTTGATAAAATAAATTTAAATTTTGTATACACAATAACAAAACAATTATCTAATAGTGACTTAAGTCATTTCAATAAACTAGAAAAAAATATGTTTTTTATGAATTTTTGAAAATCATCAAACTTTTTTAGATTTTTTCAATTATTCAAAATGCTGTACTGAGGACAATTTTTGATAAAATAAGTTGAAATTTTAATTATACGATAAGAAAACTATCATATAAAAGTGATTTAAGTTATTTTTTTGAAAAAATCTATTTTTTATGAATTTGTAAAAAATTTTGGCAGATAATTTTTTTGCTAACATTGATATATTTAATTTGGGGATCTATTTTAATTTTGTTTAATAAAAATAAAATACGCATTCATTTGCAATTGAGTATTGTATTTAAGCATGATTAAACCTGTTTCTAGATTCCTTAAACAAACAACAAATAAAAGATGAAAGATGAAAGAGAGAAGCGCAATCGATGTTTCGAAATCCGTTCTCTTTCATTTCGCGTGCACCCCGTTAACGCTCGAAAGCGTGGCCAACTCAGTTTGAATTAAGCGCACACGTTACACTCGTACTACTCACGACGTAGTTTATTAGTTCTTTGTTGTAATTGCTATTGACATTCTCTGTATTTTTCGTTGCAGGCGTTTCCGGTCTGAGAGACATGCACATCAAAGTGCCGGAAGCAGTGCGGGTCGGTGATACCGTGACGTTGGCTTGTGATTATGACTTGGAGCAGGTGGCTCTGTACACCATCAAGTGGTATCGTTACGACGAGGAGTTCTATAGATATGTGCCGAAGGAATCGCCGCCGTCCAGAGTTTTCGCCATGCCGCACCTTGATGTTGATGTAAGTTATTTGTAAATATAATTAAGTTAATTCACCGCAAGCAATTTCCTACATGAAACAATTTCAATCGATTGTGTTTGTGTGCTGCTGCTGCTGCTGCACTCGCGGGAGAGTATTTTGTTAAAACCCTTTGTACGGTTTCTTTCAATTGCGTTCGATGTCTGCTGCAGTATCGAGTTGAAGTGTGGAGTTGCACGTCTGCAACCACAATGCATTCGATTGTTAGTTGTCGGCAAAACATTTTCCAAATATTTACAAACTTGTTTGTTCCTAGTAATGTGCTGTACTTACAATGCAACTTTATTTAACTTTTAACAAATAAATCAAACAACGCTTGTTATGCGGCAATTAAATGGAGGATATTGATTAGCCGATTGCAGTGGAAAACTGAATGTATTTGGCCCAGCAACCCAACCAATATTGTATAAATCGTCTGGTCCGTATTAGGATGTGCATATTTAAACGAAACGCAAACAGTTTAATAATTCCGATATATACAGTGGGGTGGCATACACTCAATAATCGTCGGAACCGAATCACGGTATAAATCACAATTTAATTTTCGAGCAATATACAATTATGCCCATTGGGTGTGGGTCGGTTTGTATGTAGTTAGTAAGGGACGGATGGGTGTCAGTGGGGGTGAAATACGGCGCCGCTTGCATAATAACTGTTTATCGATACGGCTTATCAGTCACTCTGGAAACCATGGACAAACAATTTAAAACAATTTATTTACCGATAATAATCATGCGAGGATGATTTAGAGAGCCGACTTTATCGCGCGATTTATTCCCATGGCTTTGATTTAGAACCGATCCGTGTTTTTCTAATTACAATTGTGGAATGCATTGCATGAATTATTTCAACTCTTACGCGATGAGGTATAATTGTTATGACAATTTTTAAGAAATAAAAATTTACAAATTTTTTTTTTCGGTTTTTCATTTACAAAAACATGATTGTTTCTTTATTGTCAAAATCTAAATTGACAAATTTTTTATAAATATAATTTTTGGGCTTTGTTTAATTTTTTTTTGTTTTTTAATGCAATTTTCTATTATTTAATGCAATAAACAAGATTTATGTGCAATTTCTGATGAATTTTATGAGGTTTATATAGCTTTTTATTATTTTTTAGTTGAATAATAAGATTTTTGTGCAATTTCATTAAATAGAATTTCTGCTCAATTTTTGTAAAATTTTCCTCACTAAATATCATTATTTTGGACAATTTTTCATAAATATACAATACAATAAGTGAGTTTAGTGTTCGATTTTTGATCATTTTATAAAATAAGTGTGTTTTTTGACAAATTTTAGGCAATAAAAAAAAATTTAAGAATTAAAAAAAAAAAATTATTTTTTTTTAAATTTTTACTTATGTTATATATTATTTACTTATCAATTACTATTATAAATTGTAGAAAAATGTTATTCATAACCAAAAAATTTTATTTTCTTTTATTTTATTTATTTGCTTAAAAAACCAAAAATTGCTCAGAAAAGAGCAAAAAATTGTAATTAATGTTGTTTTTGTTCATAGAAATTTAAGAAAAAATAAAATTTCAACATGTAATTTGCTCAAAAATTACGTTTATTACATGGAACTCATCATTTATAACATTTATAACCATGAAATTGCGCAGAAAATATCTTCTGAACTAAAAATTTGCTTTGAAAATCCCAAAATTGTACGAATAATTTAAAAATCGTGCAGAAATGCCATAAAACTCGCTCGCAAATCATGCTTACTACATAAAATATATCAAATTTGGCGCAAAACAACCATTTCTAGCATAAAATTTGCTTAAAAACTACACATTTCAGATAAAATATATAAAAATTTGAATAAATTCCATTTGTTGACAATTTAATATGTTAACCCGTTTTAGTGTTAAATAGCTACACATATTTTTTCTCTTTACTGACAGATTTGTTGAGAAGAAAATTGAAAAAGATGACAAATTTTTTCTCTTGATGACAAAAATCGCTCAAAAAATGTATTTTAACGTTCTAAACCTAGAAAAATTGCTTTAAAATCTAAGTTTTGTTATTGAATTTGACAAAAATTGTTCAGAAAAATATATTTTTGTACAAAATTTATCTTAAAAACAGGTTAAATGTAAAAATGTTACAAAGAATTCTTTGCGAAAACCAACTTTTTAGAGAAAACCCAACAAAAATTATTTAAAAATTTATTTTAATGTTTCAAATCTCTCAAAAATGAACAATTCATCAAAAATTACAACAAATTGCTTAAAAACAGTTTTTCTGATAATAAATTCAACAATAAAAGCTCAGAAAAACATAATTTTAGTACAAAATTTGGTCAAAAGTTCTATAATTTGCAAACTACAAAGAATTGCTTAGAAAAACAAACATTTTGTATAAAACTCAACAAACTATGCTTAAAAAAACAATTTAACGTCTTAAATCTATATAAATTGCTCAAAAAACCAACTTGTTTGAATAAAATTCTTCAAAAAAATCTCAAAAAACGCATTTAATATAAAAACACAATTATAATTGTCTTTAATCTATAAAAATCGCTTAGAAAAGCGCACTTTTTATATAAAATCCTCCAAAACTGCTAAAAAAATTGATAAAAATGCCTATAAAACTGAATTAATGTAAAAACTACAAAGAATTGCTTAAAAAAGCAAACTTTTTGTACAAAACTTGACTAAAATTGTTTAAAAAAAATATTTTAACATCTTAAATGTATAAAAAATACAATAAAACTTTTAAAAAATAATAATAATTCAACAAAAATTGCTCAGAGAAATGCAGTAATAGTATAAAAATCTATCAAAAATGTTTAAAAAACAAATTTAATGTAAAAATTACATAGAATTGCTTAGAAATTCAAACTTTTTGTACATAATCCGACAAAAATCGCGTAAAAACGCATTGTGCATATGAAAAACTGCCATAAATCGTTTACATAAAGCATTTTATTTCTTTAAATTAATCAAAATTAGCATAAGAAAATTACAAAAATTTTATAAAAAAACTTTTTTGTATAAATACTGACAAAAATATTTTAAATCCGTCAAAAATTCCAAAGAGTCTGAATAAAAAGACGTATCTATCCGCCATTTAGTTCCCATTCAAAACAATATTAACAGTTAAAAATGATTTCTAAAACTTTATATAAATCTGGATTTTTAACATTTTATGAAAATAATTTAGCATTTTTCGACTGTTTTAGGCCGAATTTTGAAAATATTTTAATTATTTATAACCGAATTTAGCTATTTTTGAGTTTTTATAAATACAATTTTAAATTTAAACAGATTATCACCAAATTTTAGTGCTTTTTAACAATATTTTCATACATCATGGCTGGATTTAGCTATTTTTGATTTTTTGAATTGAGTTTTGCACATTTAGACAGTTTATATGACCGGATTTTAAGCTTTCTGAAAATATTTTGACAAAAAAATACATTTTTTAACTGTTCGTGCCCGATTCTTGTGTTTCGAGGACGAATTTGACATTCCATGAATAGAATTTTTTGCACTTGTCGACAGTTCATGGCCGGATTTTGGTGCATTCTGACAAAATTTTGATGCTTCAAGATCAGATTTAGCTATTTTTGACATTTTATAAATTGCATTTTACACTTTTCAACCGTTTTTGGTTGCATTTTGACCGGCTATTTAGCTATCTTTGACTTTTTATTAATAGAATTTTGCACTTTTTAATAGTTTATGTCCAAAGGTTGGTGCTTTTTGATAATATTGCCTTACTGTATGGTCGGATTTTGAGGTTTTTAAACAATATTTTGATGTTTCAATGCCAGATTTTGCTATTTTTGACTTTTTATTAATAGAATTTTACAATTTATGCCAAGATTTTGGTGTTTCAAGTCCAGATTTTGCTTTTTTTGCACTTTTTAACAATTTATAACCAAGCTCTGGTGCTTTCAGACAACATTTTGCATCTTTTGATATTTCATGAAAAAATTTTTGCACATTTTAACAGTTTATGGTAAAATTTTTGTGCATTCTGACAATATTTTCATATTTTATAACCGGATTTAGATGTTTTTGACATATCACAAAAATATATTTGCACTTTTCAGTATTTTATGGTGTTTTTTGATAATATTTTAAATCCAAATTTTGCTATTTTTGACATTTCATCAATAGAATTATGCACCATTCAACAGTTTATGATAAAATTTTGTTTTTTTCTAACATAATTTTAATATTTTATGACAATATTTTGATGTTTTAAAGCCATATAAGTAGAATTTTACAATTTTATACATTTTTTAACTTTTATGAATAGAATGTTGCACTTTTAATAGTTTACGGTTAAATTTTGTTGTTTTTTGGCAATATTGTCATACTTTATGGCCAGATTTGCTATTTAGTCAAAAGAATTTTACAGTTTTCAACAGTTTATGGCAGAATTTCAATTTTTTTAATTAAATTTATGCCAAATTTTGTTTTTTTTTTCAATATTTTTGAAATTTCATATTTAAATTTCTCAAACATTTTTTACACTTTTCAACGGTACTAAGCTTTCTGACAATTGTTTGGAACTTCAAGGCCAAATTTTGCTATTTTCGACATTTTATGTTTACTTTTAAAACGAATTTTGGTTCTTATTGAAAATATTTTAACATTTTATGACAGAATTTTGACTAAATGGTGCATTTTTGAACAGTTTATAGTAGTAAAGTTTAGTACTTTCTGAGCAAATTTTTATATTTCATGGCCAAATTTGACATTTAATAAGTAGAATTTTGCATTTTTTGACAGTTTATTTTAAGAATCTTTCTGACATAATTTTTATATTTTATAAAAACTTTTTTATTTTTAAAACTTTATAAAGAAATTTACATTTTTTAACAGTTTATGTTCAAATTTTGGTGTTTTAAGGCCGGATTTTGCTATTTTGACACTTTATAAATAGAATTTTGCACTTTCCAAACAAATAAAAAACCTTTTAACATTTTTAGATTTAATTTTGCTATTTAACAGTTTATAGTAATTATTTTTTATATTTGAAATTTTAGTTATACAAATACTAAAATTTTTTTTTTTTTTGGAATTTTAATTTTATTTACAACAAATTTCCAAAAATAGATACAAAAAACCGGTTGCAAAATTCTGCCCAAAATTTAAAAAAAAAAAAAAATGCAAATAAGAATCCTGAAAAAAATTGTAATTTCAAATTTTGGAAAAATGTTAAAAATCTCTGTTTTTTACGCGTTTTGGTGCAATCTATGACTTAAAAAAAATTGAAATTTTTAAAATTTGAGCCAAAATTGCATTTTGAATGCAAATGAAAAATCTTGAAAAAAATTGAAAATTTCAAGTTTTCAGTCAAAAGTCAAAAAATTTTCAATTTTACGCGTTTTAGAAGCAAATAAAAAGTCAAGAAAAAAATTGAAATTTTCAAATTTTAAGTCAAAAGTCAAAAAAATTTCGTTTTTACGCGTTTTGATGCAATCTGAGACTTAAAAAAAAATAGGAGTCAAAATTGAAAAATTTCCGTTTTTTACGCGTTTCAATGCAACTGTGACTTAAAAAAAAAAAATCAAAATTTAAGTCAAAAGTTGAAAACTTTTCGTTTTTTACGCGTTTCGATGCAACTGTGACTTTAAGAAAAAATTAAATTTTCAAATTTTTAGTTAAAAGTCGAAAAATTTATTTGGATGCAATTAAAGAATCTTGAAAAAAATTGAAATTTTTAAATTTTGGATGAAAGTTGAAAAATTTCTGTTTTTTACGCGTTTTGATGCAATCTTTGACTTTAAAAAAATATTAAAAAAATTAAAAAAAAAAAAAAAATTAATTTTGGATAAATGTTGAAATTTTTTACGCGTTTTAATGCAATCTATGACTTTAAATAAAATGAATATTTCAAAATTTGAGTCAGAAGTCAAAAAATTTCCATTTTTTACGCGTTTCGATGCAAATTGTTTTTTACGCGTTTTGAATGGAAATAAAGAACCTTGAAAAAATTTTGGATTTTTGGGTCAAAAGTTTTTTACAAATTTTGAATGAAAAGTCGAAAATTTTCGTTTTTTATCCGTTTCCATGCAATTTGTGACTTAAAAAAAGTCGAAAAATTTCTGTTTTTACGCGTTTTGAATGCAAATAAAAATTCTTGAAAAAAATTGAAATTATCAAACTTTAAGTCAAAAGTCGAAAAATTTAATATTTTTCTATTTTCGATGCAATCTGTGACTAAAAAAAATTTGAAATTTTTAAATTTTTTGCCAAAAATTGAAAAATTTTCTTGAAAATATTCAAATTTCGATCAAAAGTCGAAAAATTGCCGTTTTTTACGCGTTCTGAATAAAGTCTTGAAATAAACTGAAATTTTCAAATTTCAATATCAAATATATGTAAGTCGAAAAATTTCCGTTTTTACGCGATTTGAATGCAAATAAAGAATCTTGAAAAATTGAAATTTTTAAATTTTCAGATTTGAATGCAAATGTCGAAAAAATATCATGCAACTTAAAAAAAAAAAAATGAGATTTTCAAAATTTGAGTCAAAAATCGAAATTTTTTCGTTTTTACGCGTTTTGAATGCAAATAAAGAATCTTGAAAAAATTGAAATTTTGGATTTTTAGGTCAAAAGTTTTTTACAAGTTATGCAAATAAAAAATTTTGAAAAAAAAAATTAAAATTTTTAATGAAAAGTCAAAAAATTTCCGTTTTTACGCGGTTTAAATGCAAAGAAAGAAAGAATATTGAAAAAATTAAAAGTTGCAAACTTTAGGTGAAAGTCAAAAAATTTCTGTTTTTACGACTAAAAAAAATTAAAATTTTTAAATTTTAAGCCAAAAGTGAATAGTGAGCAAAAAAAATTTTTAATTTTGGGTCAAAAGTTAAAAAAAAAAAAAATATTGAAAAAATTGAAATTTTTCAAAATTTGAGTCAAAAATCGAAAAATTTCTGTTTTGAATGCAAATAAAAAGTCATAAAATAATGAAAATTTTATAACCAAAATAAATCCGGTTATAAACAATAAAAAAGCAACAAAATTTAGTTAATTGCATCAAAAACCAAATCATAAATTACAAATGGCAAACTATAAATTAAAATTTTTGTCAAAATCAGGCTTTGAAAAATTGAAAAAAAAGCCATAAGCTGCAAGATCTGACCTTAAACTACAAAAATCTGGCCATTTATAACTGAAATTCGAACATAACATAACTGTAAACAAAAATTTTTGACCAAAAAATGAAAATTTTGCCAGAAACAATAAAATTTAAGCCATAATATAAAAAAAATTTGGCCATGTACTATACAAGTACAGCTGTAAATAGTAAGAAGCCATAAGTCATTAAATCCGGCCATAAACATTAAAAATTTTGCAAAAAATGATGAAAACCTGGCCAGAAACAACAAAAAATCTGGTCATAAGTAATAAAAGTCCGATAATTTACTACAAAAAAAGTTTTTAGCTTTAAATACAAAATCCGGCTAAAAATTATAAAAATCCGGCCACAAATAACAATAATTTAAGCATATGCAAAAGAAATTAGGGTATAAGCGTTTAAAATTATTTGATTTTCTTACACAAAAACAAATCTTGCACAAAAATGCGTTTTTCTGGTAGGCATTTTATGTTTCAAAATTTGTTTATAATCTAATTTTTGCTTCAACTTATAAAGAGGTCCAAATTTACCGGTTAAGACAATAAAATTTGTTATTTTATCAAACAACACTGTAGCTTTAGTTGCACAACGCCA
This sequence comes from Tachinus rufipes, assembly GCA_963932245.1. Lineage (NCBI taxonomy): Eukaryota > Metazoa > Arthropoda > Insecta > Coleoptera > Staphylinidae > Tachinus > Tachinus rufipes. The sequence goes on along the minus strand of OZ010743.1, from coordinate 1,006,609 downwards.
TCAAAACCGCACTAAAACCAATTTAATAGACATTTAAGTCATAATTTGCTTTGCAACGATTGTTATCATATTTAACGAACTAAGAATTTGAATATTTACTAGCAATAAAAGCCACCATTATAAAGAACAAATAAAATCATTTATTCACCATTAACAAGTGCATTAAAACGGTTGTCTTACAATGAAATCTCAATTTGATGACCCCTGAAGCAATTATTCGATTTAATGTGTGCATCCCGTCGACTGCACCATTTCTACATTTTCAATATTAAAAAAATTGAATAATTAAATAATTTGTGGTACAATTTATTTTAAAATGAACTATCACATAGTAACGACCACCATCATTCAATTTTTATTAAAAAAAATTGTTAATTTGCTAAATATAATATAATGTCACACATTTGGGACTTTAAAACCCCTCTTGAAACAGACAAAGGACATGACAATACCAACCCCTTTTAGTCCTTTGTATGAGCTGTCCAGTGTCATCGCTCAGCAATTGACGGATGGCCCTTCAAAATCTCCCCTTATCCCAATCGAATAATATATAAATCTTTTTATTAAGCCAACCATTAGAACAGAAGATATACATTATTTTTTCGCTCCATCCTATCCACCTACTAAACTTGCATGAATTTATTTTTCGCCCGTTTTGCGGCTATTCATAGATAAGGTGCGGTCTTTAGGAACCATTATCGTCGACCAATTCAATGCCATAAATTCCAACGGACTTCGAATATCAAAAGGATGAAGTATGATTCTTAAGCCCTGCATACATAAAGTTTTATCGGATTCCGTTAAACCACCCAAACAGTTTTTTAAGTTATAACGGACCCTCATATCAAGCAGTTACATGAATCAATAACATCCATCAAATGAAATTTATTATAATTATGTTATGATTTGCTATGCATGCACTTAGAAGCAAAGCCATTGTTGAACTTAGATCAAGTTTGTTCGGGTTATAAGGGTCAATGTAAACAAACACGTTGTAAACAATTTGTAACAAATAAAGTTGAAGATGGAAACTGATACTATGTATCTAGTTACATAATTTCCATATCAATTACCTTCATTGACGTATAATACAATTCAAGATGGCAGATGCAAGTAATATTATTTAAAATACCTGAAGAAACATTCAGTTAAAATTGATCCGTTGGCTGCTTTTGGCGGTAAAAGCAGACAAAAGCAATTAAAATTGCGTGAGAGGCAACTTTAATGGTGATTGCCACCTTTAATGTATTTTTTTCAGTAATAATTTTAATTCATTACTGAGAGGATTATTTAATTTTATTATTATCATTTAAAGGGGGTGTTAATTAATTGTCATTATGAGCTTCATAATTGTCAGTGTTTCAATTTGTAACGCAATCCAATTTTGAATTCATTATTTTAGTCATTGAACCGAAATGGTGAATGCGCCGGGCACACAATTTTATAACTTTATAATTTAGCAACAAATTTGTTAAACTTATAATTTAATTAGCAGTATAATTTAGATTATGTAGTTGAGGAATGTGTGGTAAAATATTTGTAATTGTACGTCAACCTTATTAGGTTTTATATGCGTTATAAGCAACCATCCAGATATAATAAATTTAGAACAAAATTTTGTTGATTGAATCTTTTAATTTAAACGAAATATAATTCTAAAACTTATTGTATTTTTTTCAGTCCCATATGCAGCCTTCTTAACATTCTGAGACACAACAATCAATTGCGTAGAAGCCGTTTGTTTACCAGGACTAATCTAGTATATAATTTTTTAATAACACTAAAATAAAAAAAAGCGCTGACGCAATATTACGCTTGATTGAATTTAATTATATGACCCGGACATATTATCCAATTTATTTTTATTATAAAATTGCAGCCGTAAAATAGAAGATTGATATATTTTTTGCAAATACTAATTTTAATTATTTTGCTTTTAATAAACTCCATGCAAACTAAAAAAAAAAACAATCAATTAAAAACTTATTAAAAACTTTAACCAAAGCGACGCTAATACTAGTAGCAAGGGATTGAAGTAAAGTCCCGCGTCTAATTATCAGATTAAAATAGTTTTTTAATGAACACCAGTCAATATTAACAGAAATTAATTTAATTAAATACTTAAACTTTGCCAAAACTTAATTTGAGTTAATGGTGTCAACGTTAATCCAATCTGTGCGAAGCTGAGAATAATAAAGGAAGAGGAAAAAAATTAACAGTGGAAAGGTAAGGCGGATGAGTTGATTAGAACGAGGGCAGGTTATTATTTCAAAAAACAATGCTGGAATTAAAACAATTTAACTATTGCGATGAGAACGAGCGAGACGGTAGAGAAGAGGTATTGTCTGGCAATGCTATTGTGCTACTGAATTACCAAATGAATATACCCCTAATCCAATTGAACCTGTTCTACTGATAGAGTTTGTCCTATAAGCCAGCTTTTCACTCCCTATAGAAAATAGAAAGAGTTATCTTTTGTTGTACAATTCAACTTTTATTATAAATAAATTAAGAAAAAATATATTTCAGTTCGATCCAAGCCATAAATAAAGTCGAGTGAGAGAGTTTGCTGTGTGTAATTCCCATGAGTGCAAGATGTTAATGGTGTCTTAGTGTGAACACTGCTTGTGGAGGTATCGGGGTGATTTATTGGCGCTGAAACACCGGAGGGCGCTCACCTTCGGGAGTAGATTACTTGTATTAGGTTACAGGATAAAAATTGATTGTTAAAACTTTTCAAAACTAAATATATAGTTGGGCTGCCAATGTACGGCGCGCAGCGGCTATAAATCATGATTAAACTTTTTTTTGCTGTTTTGTTTTGTTTTTATGTTGCCGCTTTTCCGAGTAGAGGCAGAAATACGAATGAAAACTGGTTCAAAATAATATTGGAACAGATAACAATTTAATAATAAAAATTGTTATTATCTTCTTATTATTAAAATTTTTGAAGTAACATGTAACTAGAACTAATTAATTTTATTTTTGGTATTTGTACTTTATTAGACTATTTTTTATTTTAACTTTAAACATGTTTTTGCCTAAATTAAAAAAATGTGACCTCGGTATAGTTTGAGGCAAAAAAAATACATTTTTTTAAATTTAATTTAATTGCTTTATGAAAGATGCTTTGCCTAAATTTACGACAAGTTTTATTGTCCTCATTAGAAAAATGTGACCTCAGTTGGAGCATAGAGGTTTAATAAATTTGTAAAAATTTATAAAAAATGTTTACAATTTTTTTAATTTAATTTTGATTTAAAATACTTATTAAGCAATGCATTGCCTAAATTTTTAACAAATTTTATTGTCTAAACTATAAAATTGTAACCTCTGTACAAATTGAAGCATTATAATCATTTGTAATAATTTTCAAACTTAAATTTACTGCCTTATTAAACAATGGTTGGCCTAGATTTGTGACAAATTTTATTGTCTAAAGTAAAAAATTGTGACCTCAGTACAGGTTGAGGCAAATTTGTCTGATCATATTAGATCAGACAAATTTTGAAATTTGTAATTTTTTGTAAAATGTAAATTACAATTTTGTTGTTTAAACTAGAAAATTGTAACCTCAGTACAGGTTGAGGCATTAATATAATTTTGGACAAATTTAGAAATTTTTAATTATTTTTTAAAAATTATTACAATTTTTTAAATTTAATTTTGACCTTAGGCATTGTTTTGTCTAAGTTTAACACAAATTTTATTGTCCATATTAAAAATTTGGAACCTCAGTACAGGTTAAAGCATTGATATAATTTTAGACAAATTTTGAAGATTGTAATATTTTGTAAAAAACAAATTACAATTTTCAAATTTAGTTTTTACTTCAGTGCTTTATTAGGCAATGGTTTGCTTAGATTTATGAAATTTTTTAATGTCCAAACTCGAAAATTGTGACCTCAGTACAAATTAAAGCATTAATATGATTTTAGACAAATTTTGAAATTTTTAATCATTTTTAAAAAATATTTACAATTTTTTAAATTTAATTTTGACTTTATTGCATTAGTAGGCGATGCTTTAGCTAGATTTAAAACAAATTTTATTATCTATATTAAAAAATTGTAACCTCAGTACAGTTTGAGACATTGTTATGATCTTAGACAAATTTTGAGATTTGTAATAATTTAAAAAAAATATTTAAAGTTTTTTAAATTTAATTTTGACCTTATTGCATTATTGGGCAATACCTTGCTCATACTTAAGACAATTTGTATTGTCTAAACTAGGAAATTATGACCTCAGTACAGGTTGAAGCATTATTATGATTTTAGACAAATTTTAAATTTTGTAATAATTTTTTTTTAAATACTTTTAATTTTATAAAATCAATTTTGACAAAATTGTTTTATTAACCAATGCTTTGCCTAGATTTATGAAATTTTTTATTGTCTAAACTAGAAAATTGAGACCTCAGTACAGGTTAAAGCATTGTTATGATTTTAGACTAATTTTAAAATTTGTAATAATTTTTTATAAAATATTTACAGTCTTTAAATTTGATTTTGACTTTATTGCATTATTAGGCAATGTTTTGCCTAGATATAAAATAAATTTTATTGTTTATACATAAAAACTCTGATCTCAGTACAGGTTGAGACATTAATATTATTTCAGACAAATTTTTAAATTTGTAATAATTTTTTTTTTAATTTTTAATTTTTTTAAATTAATTTTTACATTTTTTTTATTAGTCAATGCTTTGCCTAGATTTATGAAAATTTTATTGTCTAAACTAGAAAATTGTGACCTCAGTACAAGTTGAGGCATTAAAATGATTTCAGACAAATTTTGAAATTTTTAATCTTTTTAAAAAATATTTACAATTTTTTAAATTTAATTTGGACTTTAAAGCATTATTAGGCAATGCTTTACCTAGATTTAAAACAAATTTTATTGTCTATACTAACAAATTGTAACCTCAGTACAGTTTGAGACATTGTTATGATTATAAATTTTTTTTGAAATTTGTAATAATTTTTTTAAAAATACTTATAATTTTTTAAAATTTATTTTGATTTAATTTTCTTATTAAGCAATCTTTTGCCTAGATTTATGATTTTTTTTATTTTCTGAACTAGAAAATTGTGACTTTAGTACAAGTTGAGGCATTAATATGATTTCAAACAAATTTTGAAATATTTAATCATTTTTAAAAGATATTTACAGTTTTTTAGATTTAATTTTAACTTTTGTGCATTATTAGGCAATGCCTTACCTAAATTTAAAACAAATTTTATTGTGTATACTAAAAAATTGTAACCTCAGTACAGTTATAATTTTAAACAAATTTGAAAAATTTAATTTTTTTTTTTTAACTATTTTTAATTTTTTTAAATTAATTTCAGCATAACTGTTTTATTAGGCAATGCTTTGCCTAGATTTATGATTTTTTTTAATGTCTAAACTAAAAAATTGTGACTTTAGTACGGTTTGAGACATTGTTATGATCTTAGACAAATTTTTAAATATGTAATAATAATTAAAAATATTTACAGTTTTTTAAATTTAATTTTGACCTTATTGTATTATTGGGCAATATCTTGCCCAGACTTAAGACAAATTGTATTGTTTTAACTAGAAAATTGTGACTTCAGTACAGGTTAAAGCATTATTATAATTTTAGACTATTTTTGAAATTTGTAATAATTTTTTTTAAATACTTTTAATTTTATAAAATCAATTTTGACAAAATTGTCTTATTAAGCAATGCTTTCCCTAGATTTATGAAATTTTTAATTGTCTAAACTAAAAAATTGCAACCTCAGTACAGTTTGAGACATTGTTAGGATCTTAGACAAATTTTGAGATTTGTAATAATAAAAAAAAATACTTACAGTTTTTTAAACTTAATGTTGACTTTATTGCATTATTGGGCAATATCTTGCCCAGACTTAAGACAAATTGTATTGTTTTAACTAGAAAATTGTGACCTCAGTACAGGTTAAAGCATTGTTATGATTTTAGACCAATTTTGAAATTTGTAATCATTTTTTTTAAATGCTTTTATTTTTATAAAATTAATTTTGACAAAATTGTCTTATTAAGCAATGCTTTGCCTAAATTTATGAATTTTTTTATTGTCTAAACTAAAAAATTGCAACCTCAGTACAGTTTGAGACATTGTTAGGATCTTAGACAAATATTGAAATTTGTAATAATAAAAAAAATACTTACAGTTTTTTAAATTTAATGTTGACTTTATTGCATTATTGGGCAATATCTTGCCCAGCTTTAAGACAAATTGTATTGTCTTAACTAGAAAATTGTGACCTTAGTACAGGTTAAAGCATTAATATGATTTTAGACAAATTTTGAAATTTGTAATAATTTTTTTTTTTAAATACTTTTAATTTTATAAAATTAATTTTGACAAAATTGTCTTATTAAGCAATGCTTTGTCTAGATTTTTGAACATTTTTGTTGTCTAAACTAAAAAATTGTGTATTTTGGAAGGGTTGAGACATTGTTATGATCTTAGACAAATTTTAAAGTTTGTAATAATAAAAAAAAAATATTTACAGTTTTTTAAATTTAATTTTGACCTAATTGCATTATTGGGCAATATCTTGCCCAGACTTAAGACAAATTGTATTGTCTAAACTAGAAAATTGTGACCTCAGTACAGGTTTTAGCATTAATATGATTTTAGACAAATTTTGAAATTTTGAAATCATTTTTTAAAAACTATTTACAGTTTTTTTAAATTGATTTTGACTTTAGTGCATTATTAGGCAATGTTTTGCCTAGATAAAAAACAATATTGATTGTCTATATTAAAAAAATTTGATCTCAATACTGGTTGAGACATTAATATAATTTCAGACAAATTTTGACATTTGTAAAATTTTTTATTAAATACTTTTAATTTTTTTATATTAATTTTGACATATTTTTTTTATTAGTCAATGCCTTGTCTAGATTTCTCAATTTTTTTATTGTCTAAATTAGAAAGTTGTGACCTCAGTACAGGTTGAGGCATTAATATGATTCCAGACAATTTTTTCAATCATTTTAAAAAAATACTTACAATTTTTTAAATTTAATTTTGACTTTAGTGCGTTATTACGCAATGTTTTGCCTAGATTTAACACAAATTTTATTGTCTATATTAAAAATTTGTAACCTCAGTACAGGTTAAAGCACTGATACAATTTTAGACAAATTTTGAAAATTGTAATAATTTTTTAGAAAATATTTTTAATTTTTAAAATTAATTTTGATTTTACTGTCTTAATAGGCAATGCTTTCCCTAGATTTTTGACAAATTTTATTGTCTAAACTTAAAAACTGTAACCTCAGTACAGATTGAAGCATTGATATGATTTTTGAAACATTTTGATATTTGTAATAATTTTTTTATTTTTATTTACAATTTTGACTTTAGTGCATTATTAAGCAATGTTTTGCCTAAATTTTGGACAAATTTATTTGTCTTAACAAAAAAATTATAACCTTTGTACAGATTGAGATATTAATTTGATTTCAGGCAAAGTTTGTAATAGTTCTTAAATTTAATTTTGACTTTATTTTTAGTCTTATGGTTTGCCTAAATTTATAATAAATTTTGTTTCCTAAACTGGAAAAATGTGACCTCAGTACAGGATGAGGCATTGATTTGATTTTAGACACGTTTTGAAATTTGTAATTTTTTTTTAATTTGCACTAAAATACCTTATTATGCAATTCTTTTTGACAAATTTACAGTTTTTTAAATTTAATTTTGACTTTATTTTAATATTAATAATAAAATATTTATACTTAATTTGTTAAGATTGTGGTCAAGGTTGAGACAAAGAACAAATATTGCTATAAAATGAGCTGCTAACGATTTTCATAGTTAAATAATGAAACCCGAACGATTATCTAATTCGAGTATTAATTCATCTTGTGTTATCTCCACCCCAAAGTCTCTTTTGCCGCTGTTGCCGTTTATTACTGTTTTATATTTCTCACACCCCACCCATTTTCATCCCTTCTGTAATGCTTTATTATCTTCTGCAAACACTAAATGTAGAGCCGCATTGTTTTCTCGATTTCATCAGAATAAGCAATCCCCGAAACATAAAGATTAATGTTTTTTCCTCCTCCGTCGTGTCGGTATTCCGGGGCCGGCCCTTCGATACAGCTGCTCCGGGAATTGATCTCTGCTGGGAAACTAAACGTGATCATTTATTTCCTTCGATTTTTCTTATAGCCGCATTTTATATATTATTTGTATGGAAGTACTATCCACACAATTAATATAATTTTAATTGAATTTTAATCAATTTTAATCGTTCTTTGATCCGGCAAACGTAATGGAATTTTACAAACTATTAAAATCCACTTCCTGACCGCATAGCTGTGCAAATAATAAGAGCTTTAGTCGCAGGAGGGGCTCAATGGAAAATGGAAAAGTTAATCCATCCGTTCTCTGAGCCCAGTATGAAGCGAGAGAGATTACAATTGGGAACATGAAATAACATATAGTTTTAATCGACTGACTGGCGGATTTATCACAAATTCTTTTTCATTTTATGTATAAATTTGATTTAATTTTTTTAATATTAATAATTTACAGATCGCAGATGTAGATTTGAAATTAAAGAATTGAGATGCAAATTATTTAAATTTCTGCGAAGGCAAGGACGATGGCTCAGAAATGTATACATTGTGTGTCCTACTCTTATTTTTAATTCCGGATAAAATAAGCAGATAAAAATTAATGAAATACGTGATGCGCAAGAGAGATTCTTAAATTACGCTTTGGCAAATCCGGCAACGATTATTTAAAAGCTCTGTCTTTTACTTTTATCCATTTGGTAATGCAATAAAAATAAGTGGATGTCGCTACAGGAAAGAAAAAAAATAATAATCTACTTAAATTATCATAATTGAGTTTTTTAGAATGATTTATTATTTTTTTAAATTGATTTTGGTTCATTTCTTTTGTAACAAATTTGTCACTCAAATTGTACAAATTGTGAAAATGTTAGACATTTTTTGTGAACTATTACAAGTTACAAAATTTGTTTGAAATCATATTTTAATTTCAACTAGTACTGAGGTTACAATTTTTTAGTTAAGACGTTAAAATTGGTTGTAAATGTAGGCAAAACAATGCCTAATAAAGTATTGAAATCATTGTCATATTCTACTTTTTTCTGTTTTATCAACTAATTATTTTGATGAACAATAAAAGTTACAATTAAAACAATCATAAACAGTGGCATAGTTAGTATTTTTAGGCTTCAAGGCAAACTATTGAAAAACAACAAAATTTGGTAATAATATTAAAACATTTTTAGAAAGCATTCAAATCCGGCCATAAACTGTTAAAAGTTGAAAGCAAATTTCTATTCATAAAAAGTAAAAACAGCCAAATCTGGCCTTGGAACATCAAAAAAACTGCTAAAAAGTGCAAAATCTTATTGATAAAATGTCAAAAATAGTAAAAACCGGCATTTTTTTAAGTACAAAAATTCGGCCTTTAAAAAACATAAAAATTTTCCCAAAATTTCAAAAACAATACAATTCAGCTAAAAAAATATCAAAAAAAGTTGTTAGAAATAACCTAATTCCAGCATAAACTGTTGAAAAGTAATCCGGCCTTTAAACATCAAAATAATATTAAGAACCACAAAACCTAGACTTGTTAAAAAGTGTAAAAAATTTAAAAAAAAAAAGGAAAACTGCAGAATTCAACTATAAAATACCAAAATACTGTTAAAACTCACAGAAATTCAGCCATAAACTGTTGTAAAAAGCAAAAATCTGTTTATAAATAATCAAGAATCAATCTATTTATAAAATGTAAAAAATAACAAAATCCGGCTTTGAAACATACAAATACTGTCAAACAGCGCCGTAATCCAACAATAATTTAATAAAAAATATTTTTTTTAGAAATTTCAAAAAAATTGCTAAAAAGCATTAAAATCCGGCCATAAAACTGTTGAAAAATGTAAAAATCAATTCCAAAATGCCAAAAATTGCAAAATCCGGTCATGAAATATCAAAATATTGTAGAAAAACCCAAAATCTGGCCATGAACTATTGAAAAGTGTAACATTATAATTATAAAACGTCAAAAATAGTAAAATCCAGCCATCAAATTTAAATATTGTGAGAAAAGCACTAATATTTGGCAATAAACTATTCAAAAGTGTAAAATATTTATCAAAATTTAGAAATGTGCACTTTTTTTTGTTTATAAATAGCAAATATTCAAATATTAATGGCCGGATGTTTAGTTTGTTGAATAATTTTGCAATTTTTAATTGTTTTGTTGAAAAAAATAATTAAGTTTTGTCATTAATTGCCCAATTTTTTATAGCAATTAATTCAATTTTGTTGTTAACGGCCGGAATTTTTAGTTTATTAAACAATTTTAGTATTTTTTTAGTTATTTAGATTTTGTGTTCTAAACAGCCGGATTTGAAGTTCCATTAAAAGTAATAGTTGTAATGTTGTTAACTGACAGAATTTTTATTGCATTCGTTTAATTTTGTTGCTAACAGACGGATTTTTTAGTTTATTAAACAATTTTAAGATTTTTTAGTTGTTAACAGCCGGATTTTGTGTGCTTTTAAAAGTAATAGTTTTACCGACCGGATTTTATTATGTGTTAAACCAAATATTGTTGTTAACTGCTTTTATTTTTATTATAATTGAATCAATTTTGTTGTTAACGGCCGGATTTTTAAGATTGTTAAACAATTTTTTTTTCACAACTTTTGACATTTTTGTAAAAAAATATTCAATCCACATGATCACATTTTTTTAGTTTTGTTTTCGCTCACCCGCCCAAGTGTTTGTGTTCAAAAAATTAGATCACAAACTTATAGGTGGGTGGGTAGGCAACTCTGATCCAAACATCATTTAAACATAATTTCCGCCCACCCGCCCAAGTGTTCAATATCACATAGACTTGGGTGGGTGGGTGGGCTACTCCAACCCAAATCACATGCAAACATCATTAAATTTAGTTCCCGCCTACCCACCCAAGTGTTTGTGTTTAAAAAAATGGATCACAAACCAACTTTAATCTAAATATCAATTTAAGTCTAGTTTTTGCCTACCCGCCGTGTTCAAAAAATTGGATTACAAACACTTGGGTGGGTGAGTGGGCAACTCCAATTCAAACCACATGCCCACTAAATCTAAACTCAGTTCCCGCCTACCCATCCAAGTGTTTGTGTTCAAGAAATTGGTCACAAATTTTAAGGTTGGTGGGTGGGCAACTCTAAACCAAACATCATTTAAATTTTGTTTCTGTCCACCCGCCCAAACGTTTGTGTTCAAAAAACTGGATCACAAACACTTAGGTTGGTGGGTGAGTAACTTCAACCCAAACCTCATGTCCACACCATTAAAATTTAGTTCCCGCCCACCCACCCAAGCGTTTGTGTTAAAACAATTGGATCACAAACTTTTAGATGGGTGGGTGGTCAACTTTGATCCAAACTTTATTTAAACTTAGTTTTTGCCCACCCGCCCAAGTGTTTGTGATCAAAAAATTGGATCACAAACACTTGGGTGGGCGGGTGGACAACTCCAACCCAAACCACATGCCAACATCATTTAAACTTAGATCCCGCCCACCTACACAAGTGTTTGTGATAAAAAAATTGGATTACAAACACTTGGGTTGGTGGGTGGGCAACTCCAATCCATACCACATGCCCGAAATATGTACACCTACCCACCCGCCTACCCACCCAAATATTTGTGATTAAAAAATTGGATCACAAACTTTTAGGTGGGTAGGTGGGCAATTCTAATCTAAACAACATTTATACTTAGTTCTTTTCCACCCGCCCAAGTGTTTGTGTTCAAAAATTTGGATTACAAAAACTTGGGTGGGTCGGTGGCCAACTCCAACTCAAACCACTTGCCTACATCATTTAAACTTTGTTTCCGCCTACCCACCCAAGTGTTTGTGATCAAAAAATTGGATCACAAACACTTAAGTGGGTGGATGGGCAACTCCAATCTAAACCACATGCCCACATCATTTAAACTTAGTTTCCACATATTCAATCCAAACCACATGCCCACATTATTTAAACTTAGTTCCCGCCCACTCACCCAAGTGTTTGTTATCAAAAAATTGGATTACAAACACTTGGGTGGGTGGGTGGGCAACTCCAATCTAATTTACATGCCCACATCATTTATAATTAGTTCCCATCCACCCACCCAAGTGTTTGTGATCAAAAAACTGTATCACAAACATTTGGGTGGGTGGGTGGGCAACTCCAATCTTAACTACATGCCCAAATTATTTAAACTTAGTTCCCGCCCACCCACCCAAGTGTTTGTGATCAAAAAAATTGGATCACAAACACTTGGGTAGGTGAGCGGGCAATTCTACTCTAAACATTATTTAAACTTAGTTTCTGCATACCCGCTCAAGTAGTTATGTCCAAAAAATTAGATCACAAAACTTGAATATGTGGGTGGGCAACTCTAATCCAAACCACATGCCTACATCATTTAAACTTAGTTCCCGACCACCTACCTAAGTGTTTATCATCAAAAATTTGGATCACAAACACTTGGGTAGGTGGGTGGGCAAATCCAATCCAAACCACATTTTTCCATCATTTATACTTAGTTCTCGCTCACCCACCCACGTGTTTGTGATCAAAAAATTGTATCACAAACACTTAAGTGGGAGGATGGGCGACTCTAATCCAAACCACATGCCCACATCATTTATACTTAGTTCCCGCCCACCCACCCAAGTGTTTGTAATCAAAAAATTGGATCACAAACACTTGGGTAGGTGGGTGAGCAATTCTTATCTAAACATTTTATAAATTTAGTTTTCGCTCAAGTATTTATGTCCAAAAAATTAGATCACAAAGACTTGGATATGTAGGTAGGCAACTCCAATCTAAACCACAATGCCACATCATTTAAACTTAGTTTCAACTTACCTTCCCAAGTGTTTGTGATAAAAAAAATGGATTACAAACACTTGGGTGGGTGGGTGGGCAACTCCAATGCAAACCACATGCCCACATCATTTATATACTTAGTTTCCGCCGAGCCACCCAAGTGTTTGTGATCCAATTTTTAGATCACAAACTTTTAAGTGGGTAGGTAGGCAACTCCAATCCAAACTACATACCCACATTATTTATATTTAGTTCCCGCCTACTCGCCCAAGTGTTTGTTTTCAAAAAATTGGTTCACAAACTTTTGGGTGAGTGGATGGTTAACTTCAAGTCAAACTACTTGCTTACATTATTTTAACTTTGTTTCCGCCTACCCACCTAAACGTTTGTGTTCGAAAAATTGGATCACAAACACTTGGGTGGGTGGGTGGGCAACTCCAATCCAAATCACATCACCACATCATTTAAACTTAGTTCCCGCCCACCCACCCAAGTGTTTGTGATCAAAAATTTAGATCACAAACACTTGGATGGGTGGGTGGGCTTCTCCAATCCAAATCACATGCCCACATCATTTAAATTAAGTTCCCACCCACCCATCCACGTGTTTGTGATCAAAAATTTAGATCACAAACACTCGGATGGGTGGGTGGGCAATTTCAATTCAAATCACATGCCCAAATCATTTAAACTTAGTTCCCGCCCACCCACCCAAGTGTTTGTGATTAAGAAATTGGATCACAAACACTTGGGTGGGTGGGTGGCCAATTCCAATCCAAACCACATGCCCACATTGATTAAACTTAGTTTCCGCCTACCCAACCAAATGTTTGTGATCAAAAAATTAAATCACAAACACTTGGGTGGGCGGGTGGACAACTTTAACCCAAACCACATGCCAACATCATTTAAACTTAGTTTCCGCCCACCCACACAAGTGTTTGTGATCAAAAAATTGGATTACAAACACTTGGGTGGGTGGGTGGACAACTTCAATCCAAACCACATGCCCACAATATGTACACTTAGTTCCCGCATACCCACCAAAGTAACTGTGATCAAAAAAATGGATTACAAACACTTGGGTGGGTGGGTGGGCAACTCCAATTTAAACCACATGCCCACATCATTTAAACTTAGTTCCCGCCTACCCACCCCAGTGATTGTGTTCAACAATATGGATCACGAACACTTGGGTGGGTGGGTGGGCAATTCCAATTTAAACTACATGCCAACATTATTTAAACTTAGTTCCCGCCTACCCGACCAAGTGTTTGTCATCAAAAAATTAGATCACAAATACTTGGGTGGGTGGGTGGGCAACTCCAATCCAATTCACATGCCCACATCATTTATACTTAGTTCCCACCCACCCACCCAAGTGTTTGTAATAAAGAAAATGGATCACAAACATTTGGGTGGGTGGGTGGGAAACTCCAATCTAAATCACATGCCCACATCATTTAAACATAGTTCCCGCTCACCCACCCAAGTGTTGGTGATCAAAAAATTGGATCACAAACACTTGGATGGGTGGGTGGGCAACTCCAATCCAAATCACATGCCCTCATCTTTTAATCTTAGTTCCCGCCCACCCACCCAAGTGTTTGTGATCAAAATTTTAGATCACAAACACTTGGGTAGGTGGTGGGCCACTCCAATCCAAACCACATGTCCACATTATTTAAACTTAGTTCCCGCCTACCCACCCAGGCGTTTGTGTTAAAAAACAAAGGATCACAAACTTTTAGGTGGGGGGGGGTGAGCAACTTAAATCCAAACTTTATTTAAACATAATTTTGCTTACCTACCCAAGTGTTTGTGATCAAAAAATTAGATCACAAACACTTGGGTGGGTGGGTGGGTAACTCCATTCCAAATCACATCACCACATCATTTAAACTTAGTTTCCGCTCACCCACCCAGGTGTTTGTGATCAAAAAATTGGATCACAAACACTTGGGTGGGTAGGTGGGCAACTCCAATCTAAACTATATGGCCACATCATTTAAAGTTAGTTTCCGCCCAAGTGTTAGTGTTCGAAAAATTGGATCACTAACACTTGGGTGGGTGGGTGGGCAACTCCAATTCAAACCACATACCCACATCATTTATACTTAGTTTGCGCCTACCCACCCACGTATTTGTGTTCAATAAATTGGATCACAAACACTTGGGTGAGTGGGTGTGCAATTCCAACCCAAACCACATGCCTACATCATTTAAACTTAGTTTCCGACCACCCACCCAAGTGTTTGTCATCAAAAAATTGGATCACAAACACTTGGGTGGGTGGGTGGGCAACTTCAATGCAAATCACATGCCCACATCATTTAAACTTAGTTCTCGCTTACCCACCAAAGTGTTTGTGATTAAAAAAAATTATTCTAAAGACTTGAGTGGGTGGATTGGTAACTCCAATCCAAACTACATATCCACATCATTTAAACTTAGTTCCTACTTACCCACCCAAGTTTTCGTGTTAAAAAAATTAGATCACAAACTTTTAGGTGGGTGGGTGGGCAACTCCAATCTAAACATTATTTATACTTAGTTTTTCTCCACCCGCCCAAGTGTTTGTGTTCAAAAAATGTGGGCATGTGGTTTGGATTGGAGTTGCCCACCTACCCACCCAAGTCTTTGTGATCCATTTTTTTTTTAACACAAAGACTTGGGTGGGTGAGTGGCAAATTCCAAGTCAAACCACATGGCCACATCATTTAAACTTAGTTTCCGCCCATCTACCCAAGTGTTTGTAAACACAAATAATTGGATTACAAACATTTGGGTGAGTGGCTGGCCAAAACAATTTTAAACTACATGCCCACACCATTTAAACTTAGTTCCTGCCCACCCACCCAAGCGTTTGTGTTAAAAAACATGGATCACAAACTTTTAGGTGGGTGGGTGGTCAACTTTGATCCAAACTTTATTTAAACTTAATTTTTGCCCACCCGCCCAATTGTTTGTGTTCAAAAAATTTGGATTACAAACACTTAAGTGGCTAGGTGGGCAATTCCAATCCAAACCACATTCCACATTATTTAAACTTAGTTCCCGTCCGCCCACTAAGATGTTTGTGATCAAGAAATTGGATCACAAACCCTTGGGTGGGTGAGTGGATCAAATTGTGGGCATGTAGTTTGAATTGGAGTTGCCCATCCACCCAACTTAGTGTTTGTGATCTAATTTTTTGATCACAAACACTTGGGTGGGCGGGTGGGAAACTTCAATCCAAACATTACTTAAAGTTAGTTCCCGCTCACCCGTTCAAGTATTTATGTACAAAAAATTAGTTCACAAAGACTTGGGTAGGTGGGTGGGCAACTCCTATTTAAACCACATGCCCACATCATTTAAACTAAGTTCCCGCCCACCCACCCAAGTGTTTGTGTTAAAAAAATTGGTTCACAAACACTTTGGTGGGTGGATGGGCAACTTCAACCCAAGCCACATGACCACATCATTTAAACTTTGTTCCCGCTCACCCACCTAAGTGTATGTGATCAAGAAATTGGAGCTCATATACTTGAAGAAAAAATAATCAATTTACCCATTGTAAATGGAATCATGACATAAAATTAAATAAGATTTTCTTTGAATAACAATAAAGGATTTATATGCAAATTGACGCAACATTGCATAAATTCACTTCCACGCCACTGGATTGAAATTAATGCATTGGACATACATATATTTTTTATAATTTCATATTTTCTAATAAAAAATGCGTGCGTTTGTTTAAAATCAATACAATGGTTGAAATGTAATGGTAAAATGAATTTGCAGCAGTTTTTTATTGTTATATTTCCGAAACAAAAGCGACGACTTAACATTCTGGAACTGTGAATTTTCTGGGATTGAAGTGTTATATATGCTGTGAGTATTTCAACATAGTCTCAGATGTATTTTTTACATTATATTGATTTTCTTTGTTATTAAAGAGAAGAAACTAAATTTATCTCTTAGGTTTAAGAAAAATATATAAGAATTGTATGCATGATACGAAACTTAGTTTATCTGTCTGCGTATTTTTGTAAAACCGTCTATGAATCTTGTCTTGATTTATATTATTATTCTGAATAACTGTAAATTTGTTAGATTTAGATATGAAAATTAGGTTGTGTTAACCAAGACAAGCTTCGAAAATCAGAGTTAAATTAAATGTATCGTCAGCTTTTAACGTCAGCAGTATCCTGCCGAACTGATTGAGGTTGTGTTAGACCCGCGGACACTTTTTTATCCTCATTCTTGTCTCTGATTGATTTATCTTTTCCCGCGTAGCTTGTGTTTGTGACTTGGATTAATTAATTTGATCTTGGCTTTATCCAATTTTTACCTCCATCCCATGTTCAGTATCGATTGTGTTGATTGTGCTTTGTGTTCAATTTTGGGGGTTTCTTATAATTTAATAACTTTAATATTAAATATTCGGAATCGATCACTTTCCCTTGCTTGCAATATTAAATTCTTCAGTTATTGGAAATTTTGTTTCCCAATTTATTAAAAATAGTTTGATATAATTATAGAGATTTTTTGAAGCACGCCAGAACCTGCTGTCATCATCCACTCTTTCATTCAATCCTTATATTACACCTATACATTACGTGACAGTTTTCAAAATTGAAAATCCAGCTTTCAATCATCCGGGCTGATGTGCTAGCTAGCTAGCTAGCGCCCTATACGTTATACGCGAGGGGTATTTAATACAAAAGGCGGGCACGCAAAAAATATACATCATCCGGATTACCCCAAAGTGAACGAGCGACTTTTCATATTTGCAAAATATGAAATATGCGCTAGAAATAAAATAAAAAAACAAATTCCCTCCTACCCACTGTTTAAATTTAGTTGGGCTGCAGTTGAAAGAACTAAAACGTTACGCTCGATTAGAGAATTTCAAAAGTATATTCCGGTTTCCTTGTATGTTATCAAGTACAAAAGGAGTTGAAAGAATAATATGAATGGTAACTTTAGAATGTATTTTACAGTCGGTCCTTTATAGCGCGACAGTAAAATTGTAAACATTTCCTAGACACACACACAAAATCATTTGTACTATGTCATATATTATATTCGGGGATGGTGAATGTAGTACTACAATGCTTGCTTATTGTCTCATAAAATAACAAGCTCGCTTGCTGCATATCCAGACTAATTAAGTGCATCATTTAAATTCTCGCTTCGGCCTCGCCACTTCTTTGCGTATTAGTTATGCGCCGTAGCGCGTTTATCCTTGCAAATTATGCTCAGCTCCAATAATTGTACTTAATTCACACGACTTTAAAATTTAAATAATAATTATTCTTTTCATTGCTTTAATATATATTCCTATTACATGTTTGATGGGAAATAGTCTGAAGGTATTATATTGCGCGCGTGTACTAAATGAAGCACATTTATGATGCCGAATGAGGTTTTGTAATTATTTTCTGGAATGGTAGAAACGGAACATATTACACAATCCTTATTATGAGCGATAAAAAGTTGTTAGGGCGCTATTAAACATATAGCCGGTTAATAAATAAATTCAGGAGGAAATAAATTTTTAACGTTTCTTCCAATAATAAAAAATATAAAAGAAAAAGTAAGTGAGAGGGGGAGTATTGTTTATTTTTATTGAATTTTTTGACAAAGTTACTTTCGTAACAGTTTAAATCCCCGACGATATTACTTCTACTTCCAATGATTTATTATCTAATTATTTTATAACGTCATGTTGAACATATGTTGCGCACAGCCGCGACTTGTAAAATATTGAACCTTTCCGGCAGAGAACTGAATAAAACGGAACTCTTATAATATTGCAAAGTATAAATCTTTAAGTATTAATCTTTAACTGCGGAGATGCGGTCAATTTGTCTGCATATCAAACTATTTTTTATTACTACTTTCACATTAGAAATTGTTGCAATTGCATCTATTGGCATCTGAAGCATGAAAGGTATTCAACAACTTAAACTTGATTGTTACAGCGACAATTGTGATTGGCAAAACAATAACTTTTAATTGCAATAACGTTACAGATTATCAAAAACGTCCAGCTTGATAAAAAAATGTTTACTTTTGTTTTTCAGTTGACGTTTTAAAGGAAAATACTTTTTGATTATTTTTGAGTTTAGACAAAAATGCTTAACGTGAAAAAACGTTAGTTTTGTGTTTTAAGAAAAAAATTATTTTTTACCAAAAAAGGTCTACAATCGAAAGGTTTTTGTGATTAGACAAAAAATTTGAAATTTTTGAATTTTTTTTATGTCTAAGGAAAAAAAACATAAAATATGTACTTGTGTTTTTAGAAAGAATTTGAATTTTTTTACAAAAAAGGTCTATTTTTGTGTTGACAAAAATTTTGGAATTTTTTTTTGTCAAATGTGATAAAACGTGAAAATATTGAGCTTTAAAAAAAAGGTCTATAATCGAAAGATGAATACATATACCTTTCAAATATATTTGTGTTTAGCCAAAAGTTTTAAATTTTTGAAATTTTTATTTTTTGTCAAAATTTTGTGTTTTGAAAAAAAAAATTACGATTTTTTACTTTTGACATAAAAAAAATTTTTTGTCTAATCAAAAAAATAATTACCTTTTCGATTATAGACCTTTTTTGTTCAAAAATAGTTACTTTCTCAAAAATAATTTATTTCCCAAAAACACAAAATTTTCACGTTTTTTTTTACTTTTGACATAAAATTAAAAAAGTTTTTTGTCTTAACACAAAAAGGTATATACCTTTCAATTATAGACCCAATTTTTACCAAAAACACAAAATTTTTACGTTTTTTTACGTTTGGCATCAAAAAATTAAAATTTCAAAAATTTCAAAATTTTTGTCTAAACACAAAAAAGTATACAATATGTACTTTTTAATTATAGACCATTTTTGGTCAAAAATAATTTTTTTCCAAAACTCAAAAATTTCACGTTTTTTCACCTTTGTATCAAAAAAATAAAAAATTCTAAAAGTTTAAAATTTTTCTCTAACAAAAATGATCGAAAGGTATAGATAGACCTTTTTTGGTTAAAAATAATTATTTTCACAAAAATATTTTTTTTCCGAAATTACAAAACTTTCACGTTTTATCACCTTTGACATTAAAAAATAAAAATTTAAAGAAATTCAATTTTTTTGTCTAAATACAAAAAGGTTATATATATTTTTGATTATAGACCTTTTTTGGTCAAAAATAAATATTTTCTCAAAAATAATTTTCTTTCCAAAACACAAAGTTTTTACTTTTTTTTCACTTTTGACATAAAAAATAAAAATTCCAAAAAATTCAATTATAGAACTTTTTTCGAAAAAAAATTTGTCAACACAAAAAAGGTCCATTTTTGTGTTGACAAAAATTTTGGATTTTTTTTTGTCAAAGGTGAAAAAACATGAAAATACGTGAAAATATTGAGCTTTAAAAAAAAGGGTCTATAATCTAAAAATGAATACATATATATATATACCTTTCAAATATTTTTGTGCTTAGCCAAAAGTTTTAAAATTTTTGAAATTCTATTTTTTGATGTCAAAGGTAAAAATGTGAAAATTTTGTGTTTTAAGAAAAAAATTTGGCTAAAAAATGTCTATAATCGAAAGTTATAATATATTATACCTTTTGATTATTTTTATGTTAAGACAAAAAATTTGAAATTTTTATTTTGATAAAATTGAAAGAAAATTTTGTGTTTTGAGAAAAAAATTGGAATTTTTAATTTTATAATTTTTTGATGTCAAAATTGAATAAAAACGTTCTTTGAAAAAATTTGAAATTTTATTTTTTTTACGAATCAAGGTCTATAATCGAAAGGTGTACCTTTAAAAATAGAAAAAACTCGAAAAAATTTTGTTTTGAAAAAAAAATTGGAATTTTAATTTTTTTGAAAAAAAAAAAGTCTAATTATTATTTTTTGTTAAGACAAAAATTTTGAAATTTTAATTTTTTAGTTTTGTGTTTTGAGAAAAAAATTGAAATCCTATTTTTTGACGAAAAAAGTATGTATATACATATACATTTCGATTATTTTTGTGTTTTGAATAAAAAAATTGAAATTTTATTTTTTTTATGTCAAAATTAAAATGTTAAAATTTTGTGTTTTGAGAAAAAAATAAAAAAAAAAATTATTTTTTTTACGAAAAAAGTTTAAAAAAAATCGAATTTTTTAAAATTTTTATTTTTTGATGTCAAAAGTGAAAAAACCGTGTTTTGGGAAGAAAATTATTTTTGAGAAAATATTTATTTTTGACCAAAAAAGGTCTATAATCAAAAGGTATATACCTTTTTGTGTTTAGACAAAAAAAAATAATTTTTTTAAATTTTTATTTTTTGATGTCAAAGGTGAAAAAAACGCGAAAATTTTGTTTGGGAAAAAATTATTTTTATGCAAATAATTATTTTTGACCAAGAATGGTCTATAATTAAAAAGTATAAATGTATATACTTTTCAATTATTTTTGTGTTTAGACAAACTATTTAAAATTTTTGAATTTTTTTATTAAGGTCATGAAAATTTTGTGTTTTGGGAAAAAAATTGTTTTTGACCAAAAAATGTGTTTAACCGAAAAGGTACCTTTCGATTATTTTTGTGTGTTTACACAAAAATTTTGAAATTTTTGAAACTTTTATTTTTTATGTCAAGGGTGACAAAACGTGAAAACTTTGTGTTTTGGGAAAATAATTATTTTTGACCAAAAAAGGTCTATAATCGAAAGGTACATATATACTTTTTTTTGTTTAGAAAAAAAAAAAATTTTTTGAAATTTTTATTAAACGTGATAATTGTGTACTGGGAAAAAAATTATTTTTGAGAAAATAATTATTTTTTACCAAAAAAGGTCTATAATTGAAACGTACATATACATATACCTTTCGGTTATTTTTGTGTTTAGACAAAATATTTGAAATTTTTGATTTTTTTTAAGGTCAATGTAAAAAACCTGAAAATTTTGTGTTTTACGAAAAAAGGTATTTTTGAGAAAAAAATGATTTTTTATCAAAAAAGGTCTATAATTGAAAGGTGTATAACCTTTTGTGTTCAAACAAAATTTTGAAATTTTTGAAAATTCCTTTTTTTGATGTTCAAGGTGAAAAAACGTGAAAATTTTGTTTATTACAAAAAAAATAATTTTAAATTTGAAATTTTATATTTGTTGATGTCAAAAGTGAAAAAACGTGAAAATTTTGTGTTTTCGGAAAAAAATTATTTTTGAGAAATTAATTATTTTTGACCAAAGAAAGTATTTTTATTTTTTGAAGTGAAAATTGAAAAAACGTGAAAATTTTGTATTTTGAGAAATAATTTGAATTATGCCTTTCTACTACTTTTGTGTTTACACAAAAATTTTGAATTTTTTTAAATTTTTAGTTTTTGATGCCAAAAAAACGTAAAAAATTGTGTTTTGAAAAAAATATTGAAATTTTTATTTTTGATGCTATCATGAAAAAACATGAAAAATTGTGTTTAAAACAAACAAAAAATTGAATTTTAATTTTTTTGACGAAAAAGGGTCTTTAACCGAAAGGTTCCTTTCGATTATTTTAGTGATTAGACAAAAAAATTAAAACTTTCATTTTTTGATGTCAAAATAGAAAAAACGTGAATATTTTGTGTTTTGAAAAAATATATATTTTTTTGGCGAAAAAGGTCTATAATGCAAAATAACCTTTCGATTATTTGTGTTTTGACAACAAATTAAACCTAAATTCTTGAAAGCAAAACTAAGACGTGGGAAAATTACGTTTTGACGATATCACCAGCAACTCCGGTTGGTGAAGTATGGAAGAAAGTGAAAGCAGTAGCGGATAAAATGTTTCCTGGTGTTGCACCCGTTCTTCACGTCGACGGACGCAAAATTACTGACGCGGCTGAAATAGCGGATGCTTTGTACGAAGGCAAGTTTAGAAACTGCACTAGACTTTTCATCCCGGGAATCATTGTCTTATAACTCTTCATTTTCAGTAAAAGAGTTAGAAAGTGCAATGAGTAGTACGGGAACCTCGTCCGCACCCGGACCAGATAATATCCCATATCAGATGGTCAAATATCTGCCCCATGCTATGAGAGCAAGATTGCTTGATATATATAATATGATATGGCACCAAGGCGCTTACCCATTGACTTGGAAAGAATCAATTATTATACCTCTCTTAAAAACACGCAAGGATCCTAATAATCCGATTAGCTACAGACCAATCTCACTTACAAGCTGTCTTGCAAAGATACTGGAGAAGATGGTCAATAACCGCTTGGTGTGGATACTGGAATCCTTTGGACTCCTAGTAAAACATTAAGTTGGTTTTTGTAAATTTCACTCTACTATTGACCAACTGATCCAACTTGAGAACGACGTTTGCAATGCCTTCCGTAAAAGGAAACACCTAGTTGCGGTGTTTTTTGACTTGAAAAAAGCATACGACATGACCTGGAGATATGGAATTTAGGAGAAAATGCACGATTGGGGACTTAGGGGCCGTCTGCCCCTTTTTATAGAGTCTTTTATGCAAGATCGACGTTTTAAAGTCCGAGTCGGAGACACCAACTTTTCCACGTTATTGCTGGATAACGATGTTCCCCAAGGCTCCGTTATAAGTGTAACTCTATTTGCTATTGCGGTCAACAACATAGCGTCATCCGTCAGTACTCCTGTCAAGAAATGTTTATACGTTGACATTTACATTGCAGGAGATATCATCCCAGCTATAACGCGTCATTTGCAATCCACCATAGATGCGGTAAATAGAGATGCGGAAGCAAGAGGTTTTCGTCTGTCTACAACAAAAACTCCATTTTTATTTTTTGATGTCAAAGGTGAAAAACGTGATAATTTTGTGTTTTGGGAAAAAAAATAATTTTTGAGAAAAAAATTATTTTTGAGAAAAAAATTATTTTTTACCAAAAAGGTCGATAATCAAAAGGTATATAAGTATCTTTTTGTGTTCAAACAAAAATTTTGAAATTTTGGATTTTTTATTTCTTCAAAGTGAAAAAATTTTGTTTTTTACAAAAAAAAATATTTTCAAAAAAAGGTCTATATGCGAAAGGTACCTTTTTGTCTTTGGACAAAAAATTTAAAATTTTTGAATATTTAGTTTTTTGATGTCAAAGGTGAAAAATGTAAAAATGTGTTTTTGGAAAAAAACTAATTTTGAAAAAATGATTATTTTTGACCAAAAAAAGTCTATAAACGAAAGGTATATTATACCTTTTTGTGTTCAGACAAAAACTTTGAAATTTTTATTTTTTGATGTCAAAGGTAAAAAAACGTAAACTGTGTTTTGGAAAAAAAAACTATTTTTGATCAAAAAAGTTCTATAATCGAAAAGTTTATCTTTCGATTCTTTTTGTGTTTAGACAAAAAATTTGAAATTTTTGAAATTTGAATTTTTTGATGATTCAACTTAGGTTGAAAAAACGTGATTTTTTTAAATTTTTACCAAAAAAGGTCTTTATTTGAAATTTTTGAGTTTAGACAAAAATTTTGAAATTTTAATTTTTTGATGTCAAAGGTGAAAAAACGTGATAATTTTGTGATTTGAGAAAAAAAATATTTTTTGATTTTTTAATGTCAAACGTGAAAAACGAAAAATTTTGTTTTTTAGAAAAAAATTATTTTTGTGCTTAGACAAAAAAATGAAATTTTTATTTTTTTATTTCAAACGTGAAAAAACGTGAAAATTTTGTGTTTTGAAAAAAAAATTATTTTTGACAAAAAAGGTCTTAATCGATACCTTTCGACTATTTTTGTGTTTAGACACAATTTTTAAATTTTTTATTTTGAATGAAAATTTTGTGTTTAAAAAAAAAATTATTTTTAAGTTTCTCTATTTTTTATTTTTTGATGTCGAAGGTGAAAAAACGTGAAAAATTTGTGTTTTGAAATTTGTGTGTGTGTGTGTGTGTGAATGGATTTTGTGTTTGAGAAAAAATCTGAAATTTTAATTTTTTTGACACTAAAAAGTCTCTCTGTTTTGACAAAAATAATTTTGCATTACAATTTAAAGTTAAAATTGGGTTGTAATTAAATTGAATAACACAAATAAATAATTAATAAGAATTATTGATTAAAGTTAACACGCCGAAATCGCAATAAATTAAAAATTTATTTTGATGGTTAATTTATAAAATATTATTAAATATATTTGATTATATTATCAAAAAAGCTGAAGTAATCGTAATGTAATTCAGCATAAAAATTGCAATTTACTTCCAAGCGGAGCGAGTTTGATAAAAAAAAACAACTTAAGAATTCTCATTGCTTTTAATAAATTCCTAATCGAATTTAAACGGGAAGAAGTAACCAAGAGTAAATGCGGCCTACAAGTAAATAACCCGAAGTAGAAATTTAATCAATTTAATCAAAATCTAAAGATTAACATCGTTAAATAACATAGCGCCTTTTACAAGTGGATATCTCACGGCGCGCTAATCCCTCAGCGGAGACTGTCACTTTGTTAAATTGACAGTGGGGGTAAAACGAGAAGCGACGTCATAACGTAACCCTCACCACTTCTTGTACTTTTGCGAGATGACATGCAATGAACCTGAAAGGAGAAACAGTAATTATGCAAATCGCTTATAATATTTTTCATTACATCAAGGGGCGAGATTTATTGTCGCTTTATTAAAATTGAGGAATCGTTGTTTTACCTCTCAATGAGGGAGGGGTGAGTAAGAAGGTTATAAAAAGTAGCCCTTATTTTTGCCGTTGCGTTGTCATTAAAACAAGATGGATCGCGCTCGACTTTACTTTAATCTGTGGCCTGTTTAGGAAAGAGAACGGCAAGAACTTGATCCCAGTTGACAGTTGAAGTGGCTGCCACTTTTTCTTTGACAACAGTTGATCCACGGCCGGCTTTTTACTTAGTTTGCCAACATAACAATATAATTTATTTGACAATAATCAAATCTAGCTAAAAAATTTCATTGAATTATTCACCGAATTTTTGATTTATTTGCGGCTTCTAAACCCGTTTAGTTTTCTCAACGTTGGCAGCAATTTCTTGCCATTACGGGACTGCAGTGGAAATAAGAAACGGTTTCCGGTTTCCGGAATGGGGTGCGGGGGACCGGGACGTTGTTGGCAGCATCGGGTGCAAATATTATACGCACTGGCACCAACATAACAATATTTCTCGGTAATCCGGTTTGATGAAATATGTCTGGATCGGTTGTTGCATTCTAGGGGACTGAATTTTATTACCGTACGGAAAGATGCTTTGAAATAATATATTTACATTGTTTAGAATAACTAAGCTATATTTATATGTTTATTGGTAATTTGGCAAACATTGTAAACGGTTCCAATTGGCATACTTCCTGTCTTGAGCGGCACAAATTTAATTAACTGAAATTTCTTGTCGCCTGCCAGATATTATAACATCCCATACTCTCACCAGCTAAATGCGAGAATGATTCCGCACAAGTAAATTGTATTAAAAGGGACCCTCTTTCTCCTTTAATTAAGTCTTTTTCTCCGCTAGATTAATATTAATACACGAGATGGGATAATGAGATTGCGTTACGTGAATGGAACAATTATTAAAATATTCCCTAATGATGGCGGAGATTTTGCGCGCGCGAAAATGGGCCACTCTGCCTGCCAGGTTTGCAATTAATTTTTATCATGGGATTAACAGATGCGGGGATCAGCGTAAATGCATTCCTGCAGGATAATGATGTTACTTTGTGAGATTTGTTCGGTTAAAGTATTAATTTGGATATTTTATGTGTGTGTTGCTTTGTGCAAATGTTGCATGCGATGCTCCTGCTGTTGCTTACTGCACTGTTACAACTTCATATCAATTTGCATTTTGCTACTCGACGACTGTCTATTAAATGAAACGTTTCCTGCTGTTAGTTTCATTTATGCATTGATAATTTTACTTGCTCTACAAACTAATTAAATTTAAAAACCATAACATAAGTTTAAGATTAATAAGCAAATTTATTGTTACTGCAAATGTACAGAAGAGAGCAAATATTATAATTACATAGCCGATTTGTATCTTAGTATGCAAACTTAAATGAGCAAACATAAGACGTACTTTGTTATAAAAACAAAAATTGTATTTTAGGTGTCACTTTAAATACAGTTTATGCCGTTTCATATAATTTATAATTTGTTTTCAACTGATTATCAAGAATTAATCTCAATTTTATGAGCTTAAACTGTTTTCCGGTGCTTCAAAAACGTTGTAAAATATTTATAAAAAATTCTAAATGTTTTAAAAATATTTAGTAATTTGTTTCCAAAATGTTTTCAGTGTTTCAAACATTTTTGTGATTTTTTAAGTTTGATTTTTTTTCAAAATGTTTTTATTGCTTCAAGAACGTTATAAGATGTTTGTAAACATTTCTAAATGCTCTAAAAGTATTTTAAGATTTTTGAAAAATATTGAGGTTGTTTTCCAAATGTTTCCACTGCATTCAGAATGCTTTTAGGATCCTTGATAAATATTTTTAAAATTTTCCTAGTACTTGAATAAAGTTTGTAAAAGAATTGTATGAAATTCTAAATGCTTTAAAAATTTGTTTTTAAGTTTTAAAAATGTTTAAAAAGAGTTTTGACATATTTGAGAAATGTTAAAAAAAATTAAAATGTTTCCAAAATATTTTTTATCAAATTATAAATGCCAAAAATTCTAAAATACTTTTAGAGTATTTTGGAATTTTTTAGAGATGTTAAATTTGTTTTCAAAATGGTTATTTGTTTTTGAAAAATGTGTTTTGGGAACATTTTTTTTATAAAATTTAAAAAGTGTTTTGGGATTTTAGAAAAATGTTGAAACTGTTTTTAAAATGTTTCCAATGCTTTAAAAGGTGTTGTAAAATTTTTGTATAAATTTCTAAATGTTCTAAAAATATTTTAAATTTTTTGAAAAATTTTAACATTTTTCTAAATTGTATTTTGGGCTTCAAAATTTTCTAAAAAATTTGAAATGTTCTAAAATGTATTGTGATATCTGAAATATCTGAAAAAAGTTGGATATGTTTTCATTGGGTGTTTTAGAATTTTTGGAAAATGTTGAATGTGTTTTCAAAATGGTTTAGAAATGTAAATGTAAATTTTTTTGTATAAAATTTTGAAAGTTTTATAAGTGTTGTGACATTTGTTAGACGTAGTTTTTGTTAGCATTGCTTATAATCATTAATGTACTGTATATATTGTCTGAGAACTTGAGCGTTATTCACACATAGATTAAGTGGGTCTTTGAGGTGTGAAAAAGTACATTGACAAGACGCCATTGAAGTACTTCACAACTGTTTGAGGTTATTCATTCATAGGCTGAGAAGAATCTTGGAGGTGTGTACAACAAAGTACATTGGCATTGAGGTCATTGAGATACTTGACAGTTGTAGCATACAAGGTACGCTGCCAGAGTTGGGGTTGTACTAGGCTGTAAAAGATGGATATTCATACACTGGCACGAGGCCTTGCGGTTGTATGTTAACACCGTATTTGGCATTGAGATCTTATATGTAACAGTTGTTGGCGGTATGCTTGTGCACTGGCTGTTGAGGCTTTGAAGTCGCACAATAGCTGCAAAAGATTGTTAAGCTTACACTGGCCAGGTAGGTCATGAGGTTGTATGCACGGCACATTAAATTAGTAAACACACTGGTATTAGAGTATACCTTCGGGATGTGTTAATTAGGTGATGTAATAATAGAGAAGAAATTATATGTTTATTGAGTGCGCGGAACATATCAACAATTATGTGCAGGATTAATTTATAGAAAAGCAGCGCCGGAACGATTGCGGGTCGTCACTATGACGTGCTAAGAATGAGATAGACCGAGCCGGCAGGAATGAAGTAGAGTGCGGCATAGCTTGCTTAGAGCAAGGGTCGGGTGCTAGACGAACAAAGGAGCCTTAGTAACTTTTGCGCAGTAGAGTGATGTTGTCAAATGATATGACGAGAAGGCCCTTTTTCATTATTATAGATATTATTGCTGAATAGTGTTAAGTTAATTAATATACGTCGTTTAATCACGGAGTGGTGGTTGGGAGAATTAGCGAGCGTCGTGTTAGTTATATAAAAAAATTAGCTTATATAATTATGTTTAACACATTTTTGAGAAATGTTGAAATTGTTAAAGTATTACAATTTTTTTTTAAATATTTTAGTTCTCCAGCAATTTAGTAAAAGTGTTCTGGGATTTGTTTCCAAGTTATTTGCTTCAGTACTTCAAAAACGCATAAAAGTGTGTTGGAGTTCTAATTGTTAATTATTTTTTCAAAATATTTTTTATTTTTCCAAAATGTTTTACTATTTTTTATGGATTTTAAATGCTTTAAAAGTGATTAGCAATTTATGAAACATGTTGAAATTGTTTCCAGAAATGATCTAAAATTATTTGAGATCTTTGAGAAATGTTTTCAGTATGCTCTTAAAATGTTTTAGTATTCTTGATAATTGTTGAAACTGTTTTTTAAATGTTTTCAGAGTTACAAAATTTTTATATAAAATTGTATTTTAAAATATTTAAATAATGTAATAAAATATTTCCAATGCTTCAAAAATGCTCAAAAATTGTTTTGTAGTTATACTTTTAATCTTTTTAAAGCTTCAAAAATGTGTATAAAATTTATATTACTATAAAAGTATTTTGAAATCTTTTAAAAATATTAAATTAGCTTGCAAAATATTTCCAGTGCCTTAAAAATGCTTCAAAAGTGTTTTGGAATCTTTGAAAACTGCTGAATTTGTTTTCAAAATGTTTTCACTGCTTCAAAAATGTTGATTGATTTTTGTATATCATTTTAAATGCTCTGAAAAAATTGTTTCCAGTGCTTTAGAAATGTTCTAAAATTGTTCTAAAATTTTGGCAAAATGTTGAAAAAATTCAAGCTATTCAAAAGATTGTACATCACCTCCTTCTCTTCTGATTAAAGAACTTTCATCACTTGCAAAGTGAAGAAGCTTACAATTTTTTGATAACAAACACTTTGGCGGGTGGGTGGGCATTTCAATTTAAACTACTAGCCGGTAATTATGATATGGAGTATTCCACCCACCCGCCCAAGTGTTGGTCATCAATAGATTGTATATTATCTCTCTTCTGATTAAAAGACTTCTACCACTTGCAGAGTAAAGCAATTTTAAATTCTTTGATAAGAAACACTTGGGCGGATGGGTGGGCACTCCAATTCAAACTACTCGCCGGTAATTACGATCTGGAAAAACTACTCGCCGGTAATTACGATCTGGAATAACCCACCCTACCCGCTCAAGAGTTGGTCATCAAAAGAATGTATATCACCGCTTCCTCTTCTGATTAAAAAATTTCTAACACTTACAGAATGGAGAAACATCAAATTTTTTGATAAAAAATACTTGAGCAGGTGGATAGGCACTACTATTAATTGCAGAAAAGAATACCTTTCAACTACCCACCCGCCCAAATGTCTATGATTCAACTTTTGGAGTACAAAAGACTTAGGCGGGTGGGCGGGAACCAAGTTCAATTTATGTGCGCTTGCGATTTTGATTGGTGCTCTCCTCCCATCCGCCTAAGTGTGTGTGATTCAATTTTTTTACTGAAAAAACCAAGTTTGAAACATGTGCGTATGTGGATTTGATTGGTGCTCTCCACCTACCCGCCCAAGAGTCTGTGATTTTAATTTTTGAGTACAAAATACTTGGATGGGTGGGCAGGAACCAAGTTCAAAATATGTGCGCATGTGGTTTTGATTGGTGCTTCCTACCCACCCGCCCAACTTCTTTCTGGTAATTATGATCTGGAGTGATCTACTCACTTGCCTAAGTTTTAATTATCAAAAAATTAGATATTTCATCTTACTTCTTTGACTAAAAGATTTCTAACACTCACAGATTGAAGAAACTACAAATTTTTTTATCACAAACATTTGGGCGGGTAGGTGGGCACTCCAACTCAAATTTTTCACTGTAAATATGATCTGGTGTGATTGGTCATCAACATTTTTTATATCACTTCTTTTCTCTCTAACACTTGCAGAGAAGAAAAGATTGCAATTATTTGATAACAAATACTTGGTTGGGTGGGTGGGCACTCCAAGTTAAAGTATTTGATGATAATCATGATTTGGAACGACCCACCTACCCGCCCAAGTGTAAGTCGTCAAGAGTTTGTATATTACCTCTTACTTTGATTAAAATATGTTTAACACTTGTAGAAAAAAGAAACTTTAAATTCTTTGATAACAAACAGTCGGGCAGGTGGGTAGGCACTCCAATTCAAACTACTTGCCTGAAATTATGATCTGGAGTAACCTACCCACCCTCCCAAGTATTAATCATTAACAAATTATATATAACATCTTCCTTTTTTAACTAAAAGACTTCTAACACTCACAGAGTAGAGAAACTTCAAATTC
Source organism: Tachinus rufipes (assembly GCA_963932245.1). Lineage (NCBI taxonomy): Eukaryota > Metazoa > Arthropoda > Insecta > Coleoptera > Staphylinidae > Tachinus > Tachinus rufipes. The sequence continues at coordinate 975,367 of OZ010743.1, read as the reverse complement.
TTTGATCACAAACACTTGAGCGGGAGGTCGGAACTCTAATTTAAATTACTTGCCCGTAATTACGATCTGGAATGATCTACCCACCCGTTCAAGTGTTGGTCAGTGTATTACTTTTTTCTCCTCTGCTTAAAAAACTTCTATCACTTGCAAAAATTCTTTGATAACATACACTTGGGCGGGTGGGTGGGTACTTCAATTTAAATTATTTGCTGGTAATTCTGCTTTGGAGTGAGTGGAGATTACATATCACATCCTTCTTCTTTGACTAAAAGACTTCTAACACTCACAGAAAGAAGAAACTTTAAATTCTTTAATAGCAAACGCTCGGACGAGAGGGTTAGCACTTCAATTTAAACTACTTGCCGGAAATTATGATCTGGAGTGATCCATCCACCCGCTTAAGTGTTGGTCATCAAGTGATTGTATATCACTTCTTCCTTCTCTGATTAAAGGGCTTCTAACACTTGCGGAGAAGAAAAACTTTCAATTCTTTGATAAGAAACGCTTGGGCGGGTGAGTGGGTACTGCACTTTAAACTACTTGATGGTACACCCAATTTGCAGTAACCCACCCACCCGCCCAAGTGTTGGTCATTTGAATATAAAATATTACCACCTCCTTCTCAGATTAAAGGACTTCTTACAATTGCAGAAAAAAGAAATGATCAATTCTTTAATAATTAACACTTAGGAGGGTGAATGAGCACTCCAATTTAAACCATTCGCTAGTAAATATAATCTGGAGTGACCCACCTACCCGCCCAAATGTTGATAATCAAAAAATTACATATCACATTCTCCTTCTCCGATTAAAAGACTACTTACACTTACAGAGTGAAGAAATTTTGTATTATTTTATAAGAAACATTTGAGCAAGTAGATGGGCATTTTAATTCAAGCTACTCGTCGGTAATTATAACTTGAAATGACCCACCCGCCCGTCTAAGTGTTGATCACTAAAAGATTGTATATAACTTCCTTTTCCTCTGATTAAAGGACTTCTATTACTTGCAGAGTGGAAACATCAAATTCTTTTTATAAGAAACACTTGGGTGGATGGGTGGGTACTTTAACTCAAACCAATCGCCGGTAATTATAATATTGAGTGACCCACCCATCCGCCTAAGCGTTGGTTATAAAGAAATTGTATATCACTTCCTCCTTCTCTAATTAAAAGACTTCTATCACTCCCAGAGTCGGAAAACTTTAATTTTTTTGATAACATATACTTGGGCGGGTGGGTGAGAACTCCAGTTCAAACGACTTGCCGGTAATTAAAATCTGCAGCGACCCACCCACCCGCCTAAACGTTGGTTATCAAAAGATTGTATATAACCTCTTTCTTCTCCTTTGATTAAAAGACTTCTATCACTTATAGATTGGAGAAACATCAAATTCTTTGATAACAAACACTTGGGCGGGTGGGTGGGTATTCTAATTTGAACTTTTTGCCGGTAATTATAAACTGGAGTGACCCACCCACCCGCTCAAGTGTTGGTCATCAAGAAAATGTATATCACCTCCTCCTTCTCTGATTAAAGGTCTTCATTATATTTGCAGAGTGAAGAAACTTTAAATGCTTTGATAACAAACACTTGGGCGGTTGGGTGGGCACTCCAATTTAAACTTTTTGCCGGTAATTATGAACTGGAGTGACCCACCCGCCCGGCCAAGTGTTGATTATCAAAAGATTGTATATCACCTCCTCCTCCTCCCTTATTTAAAGGATTTTTAACACTTGTAAAGTGGAAAAACTTTAAATACTTTGATAACAAACACTCTGAGGGTAGCTGGGTACTCTAATTCAAACTTCTTGTCGGCAAGATCATTTCTAACACTTGCAGAGAAAAACTTCTAATTCTTTGATAACAAACACTTGGGAGAATAAGTGGGGACTTCAGTTTATTATAAGCAATTCAAAAATGTCAAAAATTGTCATTGAACTTTAATATTTTATGTTTTCAAAATTTTCCAGTGCTTCAAAAGATGTTAAATTTTAATTATTTTAAAAGTCTTTAAATTTTTTTTTCAATTTTTTTTTTGTGTTAAATTTGCTCTAAACCTGTTTTGAGATCTTTGATAAATATTGAATGTTTTAAAAGTTTTTTAAATGCTTTAAAATGTTTTGGAATCTTTGATAAATTAAATTTGCTCCCAAAAAATGTTTTTAAAATGTTTTCACTTCTTTAAAAATGTTCTAAAAGTGTTTTGGGGTTTTTGATAAATGTTGAAAATGTTTCCAAAATATGTACAATATTTCAAAATTGCGTTATAAGTGTTTTGAGATTATTTCAAAATGTTTCGAAAATGTTGTAAGATACTTTTTTGAAATTTTCCAAAAGTATATTAGAATCCTTGAAATAACTAAAATTGTTTTTAGTGTTTAAAATTGCTTGAAAATGATTTAAGATTATCAAAAGTTATTTTTAAAACGTTTCCATCATTTCAAAAATGCTTTACTAGTTTTGAAACTGTTTTTAAATAGTTTAAAATTTATTCGAAATGTGTTCAAGATTTTTGATAACGTTAAATTTATTTTCAAAATGTTGCAAATGATTCAAAAATTCTTAAAAAAAATTAAAGTTGTTTTCAAAACGTTATCGGTGTACTTCAAACGTTTTGAGAAACGGTTTTAAAAATATTTTTATTCTTTTATAAATGGTTTAAGATTTTATATGAAATTTTTAATGCTGTAGAAATGATAGGGGTTTTGAAAAATTATGAAATTGTTCTTAAAATGTTATAAGTGTTTCAGTTTTAAAAGAGTTTTAGGATCTTTGAGAAGTGCTAAAATTGTTTTAAAATTTCTTTCTTTTTTTTTTTTCTTTAAAAGGTATTTGGGATTATTGTAAAGTTTTGAATAGTTTTTTAAATGTTTCTTCATAAATTTGTTAAAATTAATTTAGGATTTTTGCAATTTTTTTAAACTGTTTCCAAAATGTTTGCAGAGCTTTAGAAAATTAAATATTATAAAAGTTTTTTTAAAAAATTTAGTGTTTTTCAAAAAAAAAAATAACAACGTTTTAAGAGTTTTAAAAAACATTGATATTGTTTCCAAAATGTTTTCAATGTTTCAAAAATACATAATTTTTATAATTGTTAAATTTGTTTATAAAATATTTCTAATGCTTTAAAAATGTATTTTGGAGTTTTTGATTTTGGATGTACATATGTTAAAACTGTTTACCAAATATTTCTATTGCTTTAAAATGATTTTTGTATAAAATTATGTTTTCAAAAAATGTATGATAGATTTATCAAAGAATGAAGCTGATAGATCATGTTAGTTGTACAAGTAAGTTTACGATGAAGTTCTAAAAAGGTGATATTAAAAGGCTTACGTAAAATTTAAAATAAATTATAGAAAAGCGTAAAAATAAAGAAGTATAGAGACAAAGAATAGACTTCAAAATATCGATGCATTTTTAGTATATTTTATATGTCTTAGTTGTATTGTTTACTTTTTCTATTTAAATAAAATTGATTTCATAAACATTTTCTATCAAAATTAAGCCAATGTCCAGTTCCGGTGAACCGCAAACCGATTAGCAAACTTGGGAATCGATTTCCAAGCTTAAAATCTTGATGTTGACTATAAGACTTAACTCTGCAGTTCGGAACTTTCCATATTACAGTGTGATTACCAGCCAACCATTACTAGTTGCTTAAAGTGCATTTACATACACTTGATATTTCCTGAAATAATCTCCACCCCAACTCCAACCTACATCTACTACTAATTTCATACGCTTTACTTGAGCTTCCGTGAGCACACAATTTTTAATTAATAACCGACTGGCAGCTCATTAGATTCAATAAGAGAGACAAAGATAGAGAGTTACATGTTTTTTATTTCAACCTTTTTAATTAAAACCGAAGCCGTTTAATCTGGATTTAATAGCTACTACATTGCAAGATACTTTACCAAGAGATAAAATTAATTCTTTTTATTTCAAATGCGAGTACTTACAGTTATTATATTATTTAGTTATAGTCTCTATGTAGCAAAATATTAAATGTAAACCGTGTGATGTTCGCACGGAATCGAAAATGTTGTGCTAGTAGGATATTATTAATTCGCGCTCCCACGTACACAGTTTATTGTTCGTTAAACAAAAATAATGGTCGTAAAAATATTTATGCTTTTGCAACAATTAAAAGCGGATTCTGAACGGAGTGAGTGGGAGTGCACGCACCAACGCTGCAGTCGTTAAACGCCCTCAATATGCGTTTAACTTTATGCATCGCGTTTTATGGTTTATTATTTTCATGTGCGACATAATAAATTAACATTGTTATTACTATTCGTGGTAATTATATTTAGCTAATAAATTTGGTATTTAAATTCAATATTAATTTAAAGTTTAACTATTAGTTTGTGGTCAGTGGTGTTCCATAAAATTAACCAATATTGTTATATTTGGATTGCGAAATTAATGTAATAAATTTAAATTGTCTGCAAAATATTTCAAATAATAATTAATAAATGATGTATTTTATGTAAGTAAAGTGTATTCAGTGTTTCAGGGTATGCACCTATCATCAGTGTGCCTAGCATCTCATTGGTCGAAGAGACAATTTACATAAAATTACAGTAACTATTAAACAGTTTATGTACCTTTAGTATAATATAAAATATAAACTTTTTTTAATTAATCCTTAAAGATTATTCTAAACAATAATTAATTCATAACTTTATAAATTCAGTACGCAACATTTCGTTTACCAATTACGTGCCTCTCTTTGTCTTTTTTTATTGAATGGAATATTTAAAATCACGTAAGGTGAAAGTTTTCAATTTGCGGAGGAAACGCGTCCCCCATTAAAAAGTTAATCCTGGTACTCGAAACATACCTCCATTGAATATTGTTAAAAATAAAAGTAAACGCGTTTAGTATTCGCATGGTGTATTGCGACCCCCTTCTAAATATATAAAAATGCTAGGGATCAAACGTTGGAATAATTTTCCTCTTATTTTTAACACGAGTGTTTGAAGCAACTTTTAAAGAAGTTCAAGGGTGTCAAAAGTTTTGTCTTTAAAAGAAAACTTTCAAAAAAAATTCAACAAGTATTTAATTTTTTTTATGTTTCTAATTAATGATTGAGGTTTCTTACTCAATATTTTCGATAGGTCAAATAGGATTTAGCTTCTTTTTCAAATCTAATATTACATTAATTTTTTTCTGGAAAATATTTATAGTTTAATTAACAGCCGTTTGTCAGAATGTTTTGCGCAACTTTGGAATGCAATGTAGCCGGGGTAATAAATAACCGGGGAAAGCTACCCTACTTATTGGTAACATTTTAAGCCCGATAAATAAAAGCTTATAATGCCGCCGGCGGCACGGCCGCTCCCAGTGCATTGTAGAGCCGGGAAGATAATGACGCCGATTAAATCTAGATTAACCGATCGCGTATAATTACAAACATAAAATTATTGAGTTTGTTTTTATATTATTAGTTTGTGCTGGTTAATTGTACGTAACTGCTCAAGTTATAATAAAAAGCAATCCTTAATGTTGATACTAACATGATGTGTGAATAGGTTTGACACGTGTAGAACATGTATTTGATTGTCTTGTTCCGTGTCTCACATAATTTACATATTGCTGTACATGTTTCCTTCACTGATAATAGCCGAATAGGAATTTAGTTAAGGTACAGTTATACATATAAAAGTGATTTACAATCTTTTGGTAATCAACACTTAGGTTGGCGGGTGGGTCATTCCAGATCATAATTACCGGTGAGAAGTATAAATTGGAATGCTTATTCGAAAGTTTTCCACTCTGCAAGTGATAGTAGTCTTTTAATCAGAAAAGGAGGAGTTGATATACAATCCCTGGATGACCAACACTTAGGTGAGTGGGCGGGTTACTCCAGAACATAATTTAAATTGGAATGACTACTTACTCGTCCATGTGTATGTTATCCAAAAAATTAAAGTTTTTTTACTCTACAAGTGATAGAAGTCCTTTAATCAGAGGAGGAGAAAGTAATATAGAATCTTTTAAAAAACAACATTTAAGCGGGTGAGGGGGTGGGTAACTCCAGGCTATTTGTACTGGTGAATAGTTTGAATTGGATTGAACACTCACCCGCCCAAGTGTTTGTGATCAAAAAAAGTGAAATTTCTTCACTCTGTAAGTGATATAAGTTCTTTAATCAAGGAAAGAGAAGGCAATATACTATCTTTTGATGACCAACACTTGGTCGGGTGGGTGAGTTACTCCAAATCATGATTATCATTGAATACTTCAAACTGAGTACCCATCCGCTTGAGTGTTTGTTATTAAAGAATTAAAAGTTTTATTTTCGGCAAATGTCAAAAAAAAATTAGTAAGAGGAGGAGGATGTGATATACAATCTTTTGATGACTATCGTTTGGGCAGTTGGGTGGGTTACTTTAGATCATATTTACCAACAAGAAGTTTCAATTGGAATGCCCACTCACCCGTCTTAGTTTTTTTTAAATTTAAGAATTAGAAGATTTTTTTTCTGCAGGTGTTAGAAGTCTTTTAATCAGAAGAATAGAAAGAGTTATAGAATCTTTTGACGACCTACACTTAGGCGGGTACTTTTTCACTTGTCTAAGAATTTGTTATCAAAGAATTTGAAGTTTTTCTGCTCTGCAAGTAATAAAAGTTTTTTAATCAGAGAAGGAGGAGGTGATATACCTTCTTTTGATAACCAACACTTGGTTAGGTGGGTAGGTAACTTCAAATTATGATTATTATTGAATATTTTAAACTGGAGTGCTTACCCACCCGCCCGAGTGTTTGTTATCAAACAATTTAAAGTTTCTTGTCAATTAATAAAATATGGCCGGATTTAACAACTTAATGACCGAATTTTGTAATTAATTACAGAAATTTGCTATTTAATAGCAGTATTTAATAATTTGTAAAATATAATAACTAAATTTTTTAATATTTGTAGGCCAAATCTAACAATTTGATGGCCGGATTTTGTAATTAAGTAAAAAAAATTGTATTTAATAGCCGGATTTTATAATTTGTAAATTTTTTTGACTACATATTGCAATTATTAAAATATAATTTTATTTGTTGGCCGGATTTAATAACTTAATGGCCGGATTTTGTAAATAAATTTATAATTTGATAATTAGATTTTGAAATTTATGACATATTTGATTATTTGTTTGTCGGATTTAACAATTGATGGCCGGATTTGATAATTAATTGCAGAATTTTAATAATTGATGACGTTTTTTATTACTAATTTTTGCGTTTAATAAAAATTGGTAGTTATTGACCGGATTTAATAATTTGATGGCCGGATTTTGCAATTCTTAACAGAAATTTTGCCGGATTTTATAATTATCTAAAATCTTGATCAGTATTTGCACATTATAAAATATGTTATTGTTTGTGGCATGATTTAATATATTAATAGCCGGATTTTGTAATTATTTAAAAAAAATAGTATTTGATAGCCGGATATATTAATTTAGGAAATTAGTCTAATACATGATTAGGGTCTATGTAACATAATTTACATTTAATATGAGTGTGTAGATACAGTGCCTCCATAAAATAGGCAAAATACAATATTCATGATAGTTAGTATAAAAGTCTATCATTCATTTTTAAAAACCGGTTTTTGACTGTTAAAATTCAGCTTTTAATAATAATAATAATAATAATAATAATAGTTTGTGTGTTCAAAGAGTCATAAATTTTACAAATGTCATAAAATGTTTTCAAAGTGTCAGAAATATTTTTATAATAGCATACATTTTCAAGAATAACAAAATGTTTTTAAAGTATCACAAATGTTTTCAAGGTACTACAAATGATATAAAATGTTCTCAAAGTATCACAAATGTTTTGAAAGTATTGTAATTTTTTTTTAAGATTTCACAAATGTCTCTAAATGTTCTCCAAGAATTACAAAATGTTTTCCAAATATCACAAATGTTTTCAAGGTACTAAAAATGTCAGAAAATATTCTCAAAGTATCTCAAATATTCTGAAAGTGTCGTAAATTGTTTTCAAGATTTCACAAATATAATCAAATTTTCTCCAAGAATTATAAAAAAACTTTCAAGTATCACAAATGTTTCCAAGTTACTACAAATGTCATAAGATGTTCTCAAGGTGTCACAAACATTCCAAAAGTGTCGTAAATTGTTTTCAAGATTTCACAAATATCACGAAATGATTTCCAAAAATAACAAAATGTTTTCCAAGTACTACAAATGTTTCTAAGGTACTACAAATGTCAAAAATTGTTCTCAAAGTGTCACAAATGTTCTAAAAGTGTCGTAAAATGTTTTCAAGATTTCACAAATGTCGAAAAATGTTCTCAAAAAATTACAAAATGTTTTCCAAGTATAACAAATGTTTCCAAGGTACTATAAATGTCATAAAATGTTCTCAAAGTATCACAAATGTTTTGAAAGTGTTGTAAATTATTTGCAAGATTTCACAAAAGTCACAAAATGATCTCCAAGAATTACAAAATGTTTTCCAAGTATAACAAATGTTTCCAAGGTACTACAAGTGTCAAAAAATGTTCTCAAAGTGTCACAAATATTCTGAAAGTGTCGTAAATTGTTTTCATAGTTTCACAAATATCACAAAATGTTCTTCAAGAATTACAAAATGATTTCCAAGTATCACAAATGTTTTTAAGGTATTACAAATGTTGAAAATTGTTCTCAAAATGTCACAAATGTTCTAATAGTGTCGTAAAATGTTTTTAAGATTTCGCAAATGTCGCAAAATGTTCTCAAAAAATTACAAAATGTTTTCCAAGTATCACAAATGTTCCAAGGTACTACAAATGTCATAAAATGTTCTTAAAGTATCACAAAATGTTCTGTAAGAATTGGAAAATATTTTCCAAGTATCACAATTGTTTCCAAGGTACTACAAATGTCATAAAATCTTTTCAAAGTATCACAAATGTTCTGAAAATGTTGTAAATTGTTTTCATAATTTCACAAATGTCACAAAATGTTCTTAAAGAATTAAAAAATGTTTTACAAGTATCACAAATGTTTCCAAGGTACTACAAATGTCATAAAATGTTCTCAAAGCATCACAAATATTCTAAAAGTATTGTAAAATGTTTTCATGATTTCACAAACGTCACAAAATGTTTTCCAAAAATTTTAAAATATTTTTCATGTATCACAAAAGTTTCCAAGGTACTACAAATGTCATAAAATGTTCTCAAAATATCACAAATGTTCTGAAAGTGTCGTAAATTGTTCTCAAAATTTCACAAATATCACAAAATGTTCTCCAAGAATAACAAAATGTTTTTCAAGTATCACAAATGTTTCCAAAGTACTACAACAAGCTATTTACAAAAGTTTCCAAGGTACTACAAATGTCATAAAATGTTCTCAAAGTGTCACAAATATTCTGAAAGTGTCGTAAATTGTTTTCAACATTTTACAAATATATCAAAATGTTCTCCAAGTATTACATTTTTTTTTCCAAATATCACAAATGTTTTCGTTCTCGAAGTATCACAAATATTTGGAATGTACCATACATTGTTTTCAAGAAATAACACAAAAAGTGGAGATGAATGTTCTCAAAGTGTCACAAATATTCTGAAAGTGTCGTAAATTGTTTTCATAGTTTCACAAATATCACAAAATGTTCTTCAAGAATTACAAAATGTTTTCCAAGTATCACAAATGTTTTTAAGGTATTACAAATGTTGAAAATTGTTCTCAAAATGTCACAAATGTTCTAATAGTGTCGTAAAATGTTTTTAAGATTTCGCAAATGTCGCAAAATGTTCTCAAAAAATTACAAAATATTTTCCAAATATCTCAAATGTTTTCAAGGTACTACAAATGTCATTAAATGTTCTCAAAGTATCACAAATGTTTTGAAAGTGTCGTAAATTGTTTTCAATATTTCATAAATGTTATGAAATATTCTCCAAGAATTATAAAATATTTTCCAAGTATCACAAATGTTTTTAAGTGACTACAAATGTCATAAAATGTTCTTAAAGTGTCACAAATATTCTGAAAGTGTCGTAAATTGTTTTCAAGATTTTACAAATATCACGAAATGTTTTCCAAGTACTACAAATGTTTCTAAGGTACTACAAATGTCATAAAATGTTCTCAAAGTGTCACAAATGTTCTAAAAGTGTCGTAAAATGTGTTCAAGATTTTACAAATGTCGAAAAATGTCCTCAAAAAATTACAAAATGTTTTCCAAGTATCACAAATGTTTCCAAGGTACTACAAATGTTATAAAATGTTCTGAAAGTGTCAAAATTGTTCTGGAAGTGTCGTAAATTGTTTTCAAGATGTTCTCCTAGAATTACAAAATGTTTAAAAAGTATCACAAATGTTTCCCAGGTACTAGATATGTCATCAAATGTTTTCAAAGTATCACAAATGTTCTGAAAGTGTCGTAAATTGTTTTCAAGATTTCACAAATGTCACAATATGTTCTGTAAGAATTACAAAATGTTTTTCAAGTATCACAATTGTTTCCAAGGTACTACAGATGTTATAAAATGTTCTCAAAGTATCACAATGTTCTGAAAATGTCGTAAATTGTTTTCATAATTGCACAAATGTCACAAAATGTTCTGTAAGAATTACAAACTGTTTTTCAAGTATCACAAATGTTCTTAAGGTACTACAAATGTCAAAAATTGTTTTCAAAGTGTCACAAATGTTTTAAAAAAGTCAAAAATTGTTTACAAGATTTTAAAAATGTCACAAAATGTTTTTCAAAAATTAGAAAATATTTTCCAAATATCACAAATGTTTCTCAGGTACTACAAATGTCAAAAAATGTTCTCAAAGTGTCACAAATATTCTAAAAGTGTTGTGAATTGTTTTCAAGATTTCACAAATGTCACAATATGTTCTCCAAGTATCACAAATGTTCTGAAAGTGTCGTAAATTGTTTTCAAGATTTTACAAATGTCACAAAATGTTCTCAAAGTGTCATAAATGTTTTAAAAGTGTCGCAAATTGTTTTCAAGATTTCACAAATGTCACTAAATGTTCTCTAAGAATTAGAAAATGTTTTCCAAGTATCACAATTGTTTCCAAGGTACTACATATGTCAAAAAATGTTCTCAATGTGTCACAAATATTCTGAAAGTGTCGTAAATTGTTTTCTATATTTTACAAATGTCACAAATTGTTCTCCAAGAATTACCAAATGTTTTCCAAGTATCACAAATGTTTCCAAGGTACTACAAATGTTATAAAATGTTGTCAAAGTATTACAAATGTTCTGAAAATGTCATAAATTGTTTTCAAGATTTCACAAATGTCACAAAATGTTCTCCAAGTATCACAAATGTTCTGAAAGTGTCGTAAATTGTTTTCAAAATTTTACAAATGTCACAAAATGTTTTGTAAAAATTAGAAAATGTTTTTCAAGTATCACAATTGTTTCCAAGATACTACAGATGTCATAAAATGTTCTCAAAGTATCACAAATGTTATGAAAATGTTGTAAATTGTTTTCATAATTTTACAAATGTCACAAAATGTTCTTTAAGAATTACAATATGTTTTCCAAATATCACAAATGTTTTTAAGGTACTACAAATGTCAAAAATTGTTCTCAAAGTGTCACAAATGATCTGAAAGTGTCAAAAATTGTTTTCAAGATTTCACAAATGTCACAAAATGTTCTCCAAGAATTACAAAATGTTTTCCAAGTATCACAAAAGTTTCCAAGGTACTACAAATGTCATAAAATGTTTTTAAAGTGCCACAAATGTTCTGAAAATATCATAAATTGTTTTCATGATTTCACAAATGTCACAAAATGTTCTCCAAATTTTAGAAAATATTTTTGAAGTATCAAAAACATCATAAACGGTTTCCGAGGTACCACAAATGTGATAAAATGTTCTCAAACGGTCACTTATGTTTTTAAAATATTATAAAGTGTTTTTATAATACCACAAATGTTAAAAATGTTTTCCAAGCGTTTTTAATTCAGAAAATTTGAAAAAACTGTTTTGGAATCAAATTTTTTCTACAAAAACTTCTAATAATTTACAAATTTTGGTAATTTTAGTGATTAAACTAGATTTTTTTAATAATTAACAAAAATTTTGAGTTGCGTTTAAAAATTTATTAGAAAATTTGTAAAAAATATTTTTTACAGAATTTTTTTGTTAAATTAAGTTTTTGCAAAAATTAAACAGAGTTTTTAAATTAAATTCAAAAATTTAGATTTTGTCTATTTGAATTATTTGAAAATTTGTAGAAAATATTTTGAAAAAAGTTATTTTTTACTAAAATTTCTATTAATTTGAAAATTTTGAAATTTTTTTTGAATAAGATAAATTTCCGCAATAACCAGCGAGAATTTAAAAAAACAGTTAAAAATTTTGGATCAAGCATACTTAAATTTATTAGAAAATTTTATTTTGAAAAAAAAAATTTTAAAGAAATTTTGAATAATTTGAAATTATTATTAATTTCAATTCAATTTTGAAAAAGTATAAAATTTTGATCAACTTTAAAGCCTTTATTTTTGCTATTATGTATATAAGATAAAATTGATCTCCCTTCAATGTTGCAAATGCTGTAACACATTCTCGCTTAATATAATGATTGCCGACGTATGTGTGCATGTGTGTAGTGGTGGCTGTGGAATGACTCGGTGGAGAAGAGAGAGAGAGAAATCGATTGGGTGTTTAGATGTGCGATAAATTCCTGGGGATACATCTAAATAAGTGGGTTCTATTATATAGAAAGGGGGTGACGCATGACGTATCAGAGCAGTATATCTGCGTCGAGGCGTAATATCTAGCGGAAGTGCCACTTATTCATTTGCTTTATAAAATAAAGCTCTAAAGATGTCTGAAGACACTTTAACATATTATCGCGACGGTGTGACGTGAGCGCGGATATGTGCTGAACAGCTAACATGCTAAATCGACAGCAAATAATATTAAAAAAATAAAAATGCAGACATATTAAACAAGCTTGACTTAATTTATTTAATTAGTGAACACTTTTTTATTATTTGGTTATTAACATGTCTGTTTTTTTTGCAGGTAAGTGTTTTGCAGCTTAATGAGCGAGGCAGGCGACCGGAATGAATGATCGACTTCGTAATGGGTAAAACGCAACTTCATTTACAGTCTAGACGTTTGGATACGCATCTCTGCAAACCCAATCAGTACTAAACTTATCAATCACAATAAAAATAATTATTGTATTGTAGTAATGAGCACAATGGTGTGTGAGTCACGTATAAATGTCTTTTTTCTGTGTCTGAAATTTGATTTGGAAAAGTTTATTAAATAAAAATTAATTGTATAAAATTTTTGTTTTGTAATACTATAAAGCAACAATAATTTGTTATTACATCCGCTGCAAAATTGTTTTAATTCCTGTACAATTCGCAATCGATTAAGGCTCATGAAAATCCAATAAAAATAACAATTCTCGACGCAATTTGAAACTAATTAAACTCTGTGTAATTTAGCAACTATATCCGCATTCCGGAGCAATGCAAAAGGTAATAAGCAATGTTATAACCGGTATGTACAGAGAAAGAGAGAAAGGGTAGCTCGCACCTCCAAAGCGTTAATTAAATAAAGATCGAATTGCATTGTTTATTTACAAAGGGATTGGGGCTGTGGAGGGGTGTAATAGTAAGTAATACCGCCCGGAATTGCAACCCGGTTTTAATGCGGGCCGAAACGGCGCCATTATCACACAGTTGCAAGCTTTCCCGAAGCGACACGGGATTTCGAAACCTGTAGTTACCTTTTTATGCGTCCATTAAACATAGGCTACCCCTTCTTAAGCCGCTTTTAATTACGACAACAATGGACTTCTCTTATTTGTAATCCCCTGGAACGGCTTCCATCTGATTATAATTAACCGCTTAATCGTTCACTGATATATCACAAAAAGGAGATCTTGCAATTAAGTATAAATCATGAGGCTTTGAGAGTAAACGAGGTTTGATTTTTTGTTTTAATTTGAAAAGAAAGTTAAAACGTTAAAACTGCCATTTGTATTTAAAAACTTAAGTAAAAAAAAATTGTAAATAATTTTATGATTTTTGCAAACTTTAGAATTTTTTCAAAATCATATTGGAACGTATGTTTATACTGAGATCACAATTGTAAAAATAACTTTTTAAAATTAGTACCAATTATAGTCCAAACATTGCCAAATTCGGTACCAACATCAAAATTGGTTTTAAAAGAAATAGAAATTATGTTTATAATTTTTTGTGAATTTTAGAATGATTACAAAGTCATATAAGAGCGTATGTTTGTTGAGGCCACAATTTTAAAATTATTGTTTCAAAATTTGCACCAATTATAGTCCAAACATTGCTTAACAGTAAACTAACTTGAATAATTAATTAAAAAAACTTTAAATATTTTTTCATAATTTTTTGTAAATTTTAAAAATTTTATAAAATCTTATTAGAGAATATGTTAATGCTGAGGTCACAATTTTGCAAACAATTCCTCAAAATTTGCACCAATTTTAGTCCAAACATTGTCTAATAATGTACCAACCTCAAATTTAAGTTTTAATTTTTTAATTTTTTTTTTTATAATTTTTTGTAAATTTTTTTTCAAATATTTGAGCTTATGTTTATGCCGAGATCACAATTTTGAAAATAATTTTTCAAAATTTGCACCAATTATAGTCCAAGTATTACCCAAATATGTATAAACTTCAAAATTAGTTTATGCTGAGATCACAACTGTAAAAATAACTTCTTAAAATTAGTACCAATTATTGTCCAAACATTGCCCAATCATATACTTAATTTAAAATTGATTTAAAAAAAATGTACATAATTTTCATAATTTTTTAGAAATTTTTGAATTGTTCAAAAAAATTATATTATAGCAAATGTTTATGCTGAGGTCATAGTTTTACAAATAATTTTTTAAAATTTGCGCCAATAAATATCCAAATGTTGCCCAATAACCTAACATTTTTAGCGCTTGGTTCAACAAAACCTCAATTTTTCTCAACGGGTAGGCGGAATCCCCGATAAGAGTTTGCATCACCTACCCATCTGGTCTCTTTTAGTTATTCTATTGTTGTTGTTTGGCTTTCTGCCTGACCAGTTTATCTCTTTCTTTTGTACTCATTGTGTCCCTCACAAATGAATGTATCTGCTTCTAGTTTTTCTTGCTTTCAAGAAGGAAGTCCATTAGGCGCTCAATCTTCAGAGCTTTTCTTACAGCTACTTCTGTTTTGTGTCTTCCGACGTGCCATCGCATGCAATGGAAGATGGTGTGCTTTGGAGAGTCCGTTTTAGTGACAATGGTCGTTTTGGATCTTTCCAATTCTCTTGGTGTATGTGCCAAAACTCCCGTGACCTGTCATGAATTGCGTCAGGAAATAGTCAGTGGTTCTGTGCGGACATCTCACCCATCTTCCTATTGAGGGGAACAAATTCTCAACTTGATTTTCTAGTAACTTGTTGTTTACTAAATCAAGTTTTTTTCCTCTATTTACTAGACTGATGTCATCAGCAAATAGTATTAAACTATTTTTGGATCTGTGTAAGTTTGGCAAATCATTAATGTATATAAGAAATAACAGGGCACCAAGTATAGACCCTTGCGGTATACCATATAGTATAGTAGTCTGCTAGAAATATATAAGTTAATCAGTTTGCATGCTGTAAGATGAAAACTGTAAAAATCCAATTTTCAAAGAAGAACATCATAAGGAACATAATTAAATGCTTTACTAAGATCTAAAAAAGTTCAAAACGAGTGCACACCTAATTCAAATCTTTCCAGGATCTCAATGGTAAACGCAATTGCATCTCTTGTAGACCTCCCTCTACGAAAACCATATTGGCTATTATAACAGTAAATTACTTTCTAAAAAGTCAATAATCTGATTAAAAAGATTTTTTTTCAAAAACCTTAGATATAATGGAATGAACAGATATGGGTCTATAATTGTTAACCTGTTTTATAGACAGGAATGACTAAAGCTTGTTTCAGCGTTTTGGGAAAGATATTACTCATTATACAACTATTTATTAATTTAGTAAGTAACACTTAACAAGCCGGTAGTTAGCCCATATACATCTTTACTTGTAGAGTTGTTTAAAGACATTATTATTTTTATGACTTCTATGTATCCTACTTGTTGAAATTGAAAATATGTGTTTCCAATATCAAAAAGGGTATACATAAATCTAATAGGTTCTACATTAGAAACTAGTAGTTTATTAACTAGGGGTTTTGCAACATTACTAAAAAACACATTGAAATAATAGTAGTATCCCTGTGGCACCCCACATTTTTTCTGTTTCCACTATTTGTAATTTTCTGCTTTCCTGATATCTGGTCAGCACTTCTATTAGACTTTAGTTTATTCCTTTTTGTCTGAGCGCCTACAGCGCTCCAAATGCATTTTTGATGTCCACGGTAGAGAGAACACACGTTTTTTTCTGTTTTTGTAGGCTTTTTCCTTTATTTTGTCTACAGACTCTACTATTACCTTTATTGCGTCTATTGTTGACATGTCTTTTTGGAAGCCGAATTGGTTGGTATCAAGTTTGTTTTCTACTTCATCCCTCAGTCTTTCTGCAATAAGTTGTTTGTACAATTTTCCAAAAGTGTTTAGCATGCATAGTGGCCTGTATTTTGTTTCTTCTTTGTTAATCTTTTTTGGTTTTTCTATGAAGACCAACCTAACCTAACCTAGGTAGACCTAACCTTTTTTTTTTTTTTTTTTTTTCTCTTTAGGAGGGGGGGAAAATCTTCTAAAAACGTTGTGCCGGATTCCTTTGGGACGCCACCACCAAACGCCTACCGACTAAAAACCCCTCCTCCGGTCTACCCTAGTCGACAGCGGGGTTACCTCGCGGTGTTGCTACACTGTCGTCTGGTCTATTTCTTTATTTTTGTTGGAGTTCCCTTTCATCCTCTTCCTTCGTCTTCATGATGTGTACCAACATAGTTTCTACGGCTGACCACTGTTCTTCACTTTCCAGCATAGTGTCGACAATGTTTTCAACTGTCAGTTCTTTACCAACTACTCGGTAAGTCGTTTTTCTTATGTTTGTCCACTTGTCGCATACCAGCATTGTGTGTTCAGTAGTATCCGACTGTTCGAAGTACATGCACTTGTCTGTATCGGTAATGTTCATCCGCTTCAAGTAAGCTCCAAAACATCCGTGTCCCGTCAGGAATTGTGTTACGAAGTACCCTATTTTACCATGTTTCCTGCTGATCCAGGTCGCAACACTCCTGATACACCTCCTCGTCCATTCTCCTGTGGCTCCAGGCGTGCTCCATTCGGCTTCCCAGCTAGCTATGGAATTCTGTCTGGCTATGGCTTTCTGCCCTTTCTTGTCTTCTTCTGAGTAGACCACTGTGCGCTCTTTTGCAAGGAGGTGTATTGGGATTACACCCGCCACCACCTGAATAGCTCTCGTCGACACGGTTCTGTAGGCTCCGGCAATCTTGATTGCGGCCTTTCTTTGAGCTTTTGCCAGCAAATTCTCGTATTTTTTGAAGCGGAGAGACTCATACCATACCGGTGCGGCGTATAGTACTATGGACGTCACTACGGAGCACATCAGTCTTCTACTGCCTGCCTTGGCGCCTCCCATGTTTGGCATCAATCTGCCGAGTGCGTTCATCGCCCTGACCGCCTTGGCTGTCACTTCTGTAATGTGCTGCCCCATATGGAAGTGTTTGCTTATGGTTACCCCTAGATACTTTAGGCTTCTTTGACTTTCTATCGGCACTTGACCCACTTTCAGTGTAAACTTATTGAGATGTCGTCCCGCTATTATCACCGCTTCGGTCTTTCGATGCTCCAGTCGTAGGCCTTTACGCTCCAGCCCGTTTTCGATCCGTTCTATTGCGAATTCGGCATCGCCAAGGGTGTGTGCTAATATTCCTCCGCTTACGATGAGTGCCAAGTCGTCGGCATAGCCAATCAGCAGAACGCCTTCTGGTAATCTGAGCTTTAGCACACCGTCGTAGTAAATGTTCCACAGTGTTGGTCCTAGGACCAAACCCTGTGGGACACCACACGTCATTTCTAGTTTTAGGTGTCTTCCAACAAGCACCCCTCTATCTTCCAGATAAGCACCTATAAGTTTTATAAGGTACTCAGGTACGCCCCTTTCTTCCAACGTTCTAACAATACCAGCCCATGGGACTGTATTGAACGCGTTTCTAACGTCCAGCGTCACCAAGATAGCATACAATCTTTGTCTTTTCGCTGCTTCTGCAGCTGTCTTCACTTCATTCATAGCATCCACAGTTGAGTGTTTGCTTCTGAAGCCGTGCTGGTGTTCAGACAGCCCGCCTCTCTTCTCGACCTCTTCGATTAGCCTCCTATTCAACACCTGTTCATACAGTTTGCCCATTGTGTTTATTAGGCACAGCGGTCTGTACGTAACAGGGTCTTCTTTGTCCTTTTTTGGTTTCTCGAGGAGGGTGAGCCTAGCTACCTTCCATTCTTCAGGAAAGATTCCGTCTGTTATGAGCTTGTTAAATACTGTTGCTAGCAGCTCGGGGTTTCCTTCCGCGATGACTTTTACGACTTCTGGCGGAATGCCGTCTGTTCCTGCTGCTTTGCCTGCCTTTAGCCTGCAAGCCGCTTTTATTATTTCTTCTTTGGTGCAGGTTGGGACGTTGCTCTTATCGATAATTCTTTCTTTCCAGACGTTTTTTTTATGAGAAGAAAATAATTTTTCGGCAATTTTAAGTTGTTCTACGTCTGCCAGGTTAATTGGGCTGTGTCCTAGTTTCCCTGTCACAATCTTATACCCTTTTCCCCATATGTCATTGTCTACGTCCTTACATAGGTCTTTCCAGGCGTTCTCTTTTGATTTCTTGATCAACTTCTTGAGATTTAGCCTGTGGGTTTTGTATATTTGCCTCAGTTCTTTGATCCGGGTTTCTGCAAGTTTTTTGCCGTTTGCTCTAGTTAGCTGCCGCTTAGAGGCAATACATGTCTTTCTTGCGCACTCAATTTCATTATTTCACCAAAAGGTTGGTCTTCTACCTGGTTTCGTACTTTTCTTTCGGAATACGTTGTTGCACACTTTGGTTATTATTTTCATCAGGTCGGTGGGGCTGCAAACATGCTGGCCATCGGTTTCCACTCTAATCTGTTCGATCAGCTGAGATTTCTTGTCCGGGTCAAAGCGCCAACCTTTTTTGTTGTTCTCCCGTTTGTTGCACTTTGCACCGTTGTCGGTTAAGCTCATGAATATATTCTTGTGATCGCTCAAGTTTTCTTCATTGCTGACATGCCATTCATTAATTCTGCTTGCTAGCCTTCTCGAACAGATGGAGACGTCTATAAAAGACACACTGCCGCGCCTCTCGAAAGTGGGGTTGTCGCCCTTATTTATTACGCAAAAATCCATTTCGTCACACCATTCGCTGAGGATGCTGCCACGCTTATCCTCTTTTTTGGAGCCCCACAGTGGTGACTTAGCGTTGAAGTCGCCACATATGAGGGATGATTTACTTGTGCTTTTGACTACATGGCTTATTTCCCTGATGACTTTTTCCAGGTGTTCTGTCGCTGTGTTTGGTGACACGTAACAAGAGAAGATTATTGCCTGATTCATTTCTACCCAGACAAAGCCCGTTCCCCTGCCTGTCGCTGTTGTCTTCTGTTGCGGTAGGTATATTGCGGCATCTTCATTAACGTCTGTTAGCCATTTTTTGTTTCGGGTCATAAATTTGTTCGGCTCTTGAACTAAAGCAACGTTAATGTCCTTGGTAGAACAGGTGTGCTTCAACAGGTCCATTGCCCTCTTGTCTCTGTTGGTGTTCACTTGTATAAGTTTCAGGTTCATTTGGATTCCGGACGCACGCCCTTCACCCTCACCTCTTCAACTAACTTTCTATATATTGGACACCGCGTTGATTCGGCTTTATGTCCCTGCTCATTGCATAAGTAGCAGGTTTGATCATTTCTACAGTTTTTGATTTGATGTCCCTTTTTGCCGCATTTGTGGCACGAGTCACCTTCCTCACTGGCTTTACATAAGTTTACCGTGTGGCCAACTCTCCGACAACGGAAACATTTTGGGGGAGTGATGATCTCTTTGGTTCTCCACCTATTCCAGCTTTCGCCGATTCTTCTCTTGTCAATTAGGATTCTAGCTCCGTGTTTCTCTACAGTAAGAAACGCTTGTTTGCTATCCCTCCTGCTGTTCTGAAGGAGCCTTATGTTGCCAGTTTCTATACTGATTTTCTGCTCTTGCAGTGCTTTGTTGACCACTTGGCTCACTTCCTCTACCGTAGTGGTTGCGTCCAGGTCAAGAAGGTAGACCTAACCTAACCTAACTTTTTTTTTTACCTGAGAGAGGAGTAATCTTTAAAAGACACCCATGTTCTATGGGAGTGTTTTTATTATTTGGTTTTTTACAGTTATTTGCATCTTCTTTAACTTCCGTAAAGTATTACAGCTTCTGTTTTATGTGGGGCAATTGCTAGTCCTAGCTCTTCTATTCTTTGTATGGTTTTTTCCACCGCTGTTTGTGCTATTTCCTGTAGTAATGTTTATGTTTTGGCAGCAACAATAATAGCAGTATCATCTGCATACCCAACTAGCTTCACTTCCTTTGGCATTTTCATTCTAATGACGTCGTCGTACAAGATATTCCACAGCAGTAGTCCAAATATCGACCCCTGTGGAACACCCCACGTTACTTGCCTAGTGTTGTTTTTACCTACTATTAGATGCCTGTCTAATAATATTTTTGAGGTACGGCTCTATATTTTTTCTTGTCATTGCCTCTAGGATTTGTTCTCAATTTACCGTGTTAAATGCATTTTTAACATCTAGCGTAATGAGTTTTTGTATGCATTTTTCTTAGCTACTTATGCAGTCTTACATACCTTTTCTAGTGCATCCGTCGTGCTTTTGCATTTGCAAAATCCATATTGGTTTGGAGCCAGTTCTCCTTTTGTGGCAAGGTCTTCCTTTAGACGGCTAACTAGCAGCTGTTCAAGCAGTTTTCCAGTACTGTCTATCAGGCATAGTGGCCTGTATTTTTTCTTCTCGGATTTATCTGTAGGTGGTTTTTCTGTCAATATTAGCTTTCTTTCATTTCTTTAGGATTTTTGCATCAACAAGTATATCATTCATTGTATCTAGGTGTTTTTGTGGGTTAGCCATCACTCCAATTTTTTAAATTTCTGCCGGGATTTTGTCTGGTCCTGGAGCTTTTTTGTTTTTTTAATTTTTTTACCGCTTGTTCCAGTTTTTCTTTAGTGAATGGCGGTGGTTTTCCGCAAGTTAGTGTTGTCCTCCTACGTTCGGGAATAGTTCATCGACTATGCAACTAACCTCTTCATCCTTCGGTTCAATTGTCTGTCGCAATCGAAATTTTCTATTCACCTAACCTAACCTATGTAGACCTAACCTTTTTTTTTCTGAGATGGAAAATCATTTATTAGACACCTCGAAGGGTAGTGTCAGATTTTTACTGACTAAAAACACCTCCCCCTCTTCTTGCGGAAATAACGATCGTCCTCCACCTTGGAATTGCATTTAAGTATTACGTCGAGGTGGAGGTTCCCGCGCGCCAAACTTCGGGCGCAATCACACATTTTTTTTTAACAGACTCTTTTTTTTAACACACATTTACATAAATTGAACACCACTTTTTTTTGTGGTTTTGGTTGTTTATCCAGTTTCGGGCGCGCAAATATACATAATATTGACAAAACAGTTTACAAAACATACATAAGAACTGAATTTACATTTACAAAAACATTAGCGAGTAGCTACGGCCCCTCCCCCTTGCCTGCTTCATTCACCCCACACCATGGAGCTAACTCTCCCTCTTCCTCTTCTTTCATACGTAGCATGGACCCTACCATAATGGCTACGATGTCCCAATTGGACACCAAAGACAGCATTACTACCACCATGTTATCCGCATTCAAGCTCTCTTCCATCAGATTCACTCTTGCTCTTTCACGCGTCTCCATCCATCTCTTGCAATGAAACACGGTGTGCTCAACCGTATCCCTTTGCCCACAGTACAGACATTCATCACTTTCAATCAAATTCATCAAATGCAAGTACGCCCGGAAACAACCATGTCCCGTTAGTACCTGCGTGAGGTAGTAGTTTATCTCACCATGGCCCCGACCCACCCAACACCTCACCTTTGTGATGAGCCGTCTGGACCATGCCGGTTT
This sequence comes from Tachinus rufipes, assembly GCA_963932245.1. Lineage (NCBI taxonomy): Eukaryota > Metazoa > Arthropoda > Insecta > Coleoptera > Staphylinidae > Tachinus > Tachinus rufipes. The sequence continues at coordinate 953,192 of OZ010743.1, read as the reverse complement.
GCTACCACCCCCACTTGACACGCATTTATCCCAATTTTTTTGCCATTCCCCCCACATCTATTCTTCCGCTTTATTAAGGCGACCCTCCCAGACCGCCGTCTTCACTTGCACCACAAGATCTAACGGCTTTGTGGCTGCCTATATGCGCTGCAAACCTTTTGGCAACACTTCCTCTGAATCCGCAAAACTAATTCCTTGTGCTTTTTGTTGTTGCACACGGCATTTCTCCATATATTGGCCCCATAGAGCACTATGGAGGAGACTACCGAGCAGATCAGGCGCCTGGTGGAAGATCTCGTTTCTCCCATTTTTGGCATTAGCTCTGCTAAGGACCGAGCCGCCTTTTCCGCTTTTTCACACACTTCTCTTACATGCATACCGCAATCTAAATTTGTGCTTAACGTAATTCCCAAGTATTTTACGCGCTTTTTGGACCTGACGGTAATTTCCGAGAGGGTAATTTCCACTTGCGGTACTATTCTTGAGCAGGAGAGCACCATAAGTTCAGTCTTTTTTGGGGTTAATTCTAATCCCGACTTAGCGATTTTTGGCTCTATCAGGGCAAGAACGCAATTTTCCGTCTCTTTCAGATCCTCCCTAAAGCGTTTTGTAACGATGACCGACAGGTCGTTGGCATAAGCCACCCTTTCCACCTTTAGAGGCAGCTCTAAGTACATTACCATGCTCAGAACTAATCCTTGTGGTAACCCCAGTTAAAAATACCTCCACTTTTTCTTTACCATCCCCCACTAACAAAGCTCTGTCCCACAAATTACTACTGATAATGTTCAGCAAATATTTGGGAACACCTCTGCCCTCCAAAGCCCTCAAAATGCTTTCCCAATTGGCAGTGTTAAATGCGTTTTTAACGTCAAGGAGAACCAAGACTTTTTGGCAGCTACCACCGCCGCTTTTACTTCAGCAAGCTCGCTCAGGGTCGAACAGCCTTTTCTAAATCCGTACTGGCGCTTGCTAAGAGCTTGGTCACCTTGAAGTGCCTTCAGCAGCCTTTCTACTATCAGGTGCTCAAGAAGCTTTCCAGCTACATCTAAAAGACGTATGGGCCGAAAAGCTCTTGCACTCACCCCACCTTTTCCCTTGTTTAGGAGAACAAGGCTTGCCCTTTTCCATACTTTCGGAAAGTCTCCATTCTCTAAGCATTTGTTAGCTGCTGCTAACCATACTTTGGGGCATTGTTCCACCAGGGCTTTTACAACTTCTGCGGGAATTCCGTCAGGCCATAGGGCAATCCCAGAACGTATTCTTTTTGAGGCTTCCCGGAGCTCACTTTCCGAAAAAGGACGAGCATCGCCCGCCTTTACGGGCCACACCTACAAACCCTTTTCTCCTGATTTGGAAAGAGTTCCCCTACGACTGCCTTCTGCACCTCTGCCGATACCTTTGGTGGCGTTCTCCCGACTTTCCCCATTACAATTTTGTATCCCCTTCCCCATATATCCTCGTCTACCTACTCCACCAAAAGGTCCCACTTACTCCTCTTGGCGGATTTGATTAGACCTCCCAGTTTTTTTTTTAACCTTTTGTACTCTAGTGCCGCTTCTACGTTTTCCCTCCCTATTGCGTTGCCCCTGGTGACCGCTCTCCGAGCTCGGTTGCACCGCGCCCGCATCTCTGCAATTTCGTCATTCCACCAGTACTTTGCACGCCTGCCTTGTGCGATGTTTTGACCTAACCTAACCCAACCTAACCTAACCTAACCTAACTTAACCTAACTTAACCTAACTTAACCTAACTTAACCTAACTTAACCTAACCTAACTTAACCTAACCTAACCTAACCTAACCTAACCTGCAAACTTGGGCTAAATAAAACTGTGTTTCAAATTTATACCGACTGCACCAATTACAGTAAATTGTTACATTTTCAGATGACATTTAAACGTCAAATTTAGATTTGACATAAACGTCACTTTTTAGAAACAAACATTTTTGCAAAAGAAACAAACAAATTTACATTTTTAGGTTACATTTAAGCGTCAAATTAGGTTTATTGATAAATAAACGTCAGTTTTGAAAATTTTTTTTTTGCAAAATTAATAAAAATTATTTGTAATACCAAAACGTAATTTTTGAGAAATGATGTACATTTTTAGATAAAATTTAAACGTCACATTTGGTTTTTGATAAATAAACGTCAGTTTTTAAAAACATACATTTTTGCAATACAAATAAAATTATTCGTAACAGTACCCATATGTTCGGATAACATTTATACGTCAGATTTGGTATTTAAGGTATAAACGTCACATTTTTGTAAAACAAAGAAAAACATCTTTGTAATACTAAAACGTAACTTTCAAACTATTGACTCGTTGTCTTGCTATAGAGTGTGTCCCACTCACCCGTCCAAGTTACGTTATTAATAAAAAATGATGTTAGACATAGTAGACATAGACATAGTGTTCTACGCCTTTGTTTGCAAAATTAAAGTTTTAGTGATTTAGTTGTATTTAATTAATATAAAAAGTGCTATGATATTGTGTAGTCTAGTCTTCAATATAGTATATAACGATTGTGATTTTATCTTTGTTAAGTGAAGTAATTGAAATTTGATTTTTTAAATTTTTTTTTTAATATTCTATAAACATTTTAAGTTTAAAAAAAAATTCTAGATCAATAGAAACTTTAAATATTTATAGCAAATCAATTGTCAAATCATTTTCTTTCTGATTTGCAACGTAAAAATCAAAATAATAAAATTATTATGCGCTAGGATTTAACACAAAATCAATATCATAACTCTTGGAAATTTGAAAATTTTATCATCCCATCAAATGGAAATATGAAACATTCGGAATAGCGCCTTCTCTCGATTGGAAGCAAGAATGCGGTTAATATCGGATAATATAAATCCAGCCGTAGGGGGATCCATCGCCTCGACTCGAAATTATCACTTCTCATTGTGTCATGGATTTGTCACATGCAATAAAGATAATGCTACACATAGCTATAAAGCTTCACATATAAATGTACTTTATGCTTTATCAGACTCATGCAATCTTAAGCAAGCAAGAATGGATTTAATCCTTTAGTACATGACATAAATTTAATTTAAATTAATACAACGTTTAATATTCTTTTTTGTTCCCTTTTTTTGCGCAAGAGTAATTAACTCAATATCGTCAATTGGCTTTATTAAAGTTGTCTAGTAATTAATTTTGCCTGCCGTCGCCGTGAAATAAATTTAATTACTCACTCGTCTCCCGGATGGGCGCTAGATCGATACAGTCAAGCAATACTAAGAATTAATTAAATAATTTACCTGAACTACTTTTTTTAATAATCCGAGCATGCTTTTAATTGTAATGTGAATCATATTTAGTTCAAAGCTTTCTTTTTCTAATAAAAAACAGGTTTAATTGTTTTTTTTTACATGAAAGAGATGAAAGAACATTTTCGATTTCCATCCTCCCCAATTTCGCCTCAATACTTGGCGACAAATCACCCCCAGGAAGTTTACACCCGGACATGTCGAATACTGGAACAGAGACGTGCAATGGCCGTGTCAGCCGTCTCATTTGTCCCCCCGGTGACCGGTTCTGACCCCTACGTATTAACCCCTAGCCTTCACTGGGCCTTGTCACTCCGACCTCTTCTTATTTCCGGTACGTCCAACTCCTTACTTAATATTTCCGCTACTCCTTCTTTACTAACCGGATATTTCTTAGAATCAAAATAATAATTTAAGAAATTTTATTCATAATTATATATAGTCTAGACTGTTGATGTGTGAGTGTTTTGCATGCATGCGACGTTTATTAGGAGATACAGCGCTTTCCAGCTCTCGGTTCAAAGTAGAAATTGATTGATTGTCGTGCGGAAAAAATATTGTATCAAACGTCAGGAGGGTTCTTTGACGACAAGGAAAATGTGGACTATTCATCGATGCCAATAAATAAAATAGGGGGAATTTATTAAAAACCTTAAAAATGACCGGCATTTATGTTTACAGCATTGAGAAATCATTCAAATTTAATCAAAGGAAAATATTTGATGTTTTCTTTGAAAGTTTGTGTGTAATTTTTGTTATTACTTTTTTATTTATTTTTAATGCGAAATAATAGTATAAAATTCAATAATAATACCAATATTGATTGAAAATAATATTTTTCTAAAGTTATTTGATTTTAAGAAGTCTTCTTAGAAAGTTATAAAACAACAAAATTAAGTTGTTAAGTATTTGAGTTAAAATGTGTTTTTTGGTAATATTTCACAAATGAAAAATAGTTTTCTAACATGCAACTCATTATAAAGTAATTTGTAATTAAAAAAAAAAAAAATTTTAAAAATATTGTCTAAAAAGTTAAGTATAGTGATTTTTTGAAATCTATCAAGCAATTTTTAATATGAGCTGTAAGTTAAAAAAAAAATTATTTAAAATTTTTTTTAGGTAAAACCTATATTGCTTCATATTTTGTAAATTTATCAATAAAAAATATCAAAAATTCTGTTTAAAAAGTAAAACAAAACAAAATTTGCTTTAGAAATAATATTTCAAATTTTTTTTTTACATATTAATTTTACTATAACATTATTTGTTTCATATTTTTAAAATTTAAAAAAATTTATCAAAATTTTTTTTTGATTTTCTGCAAATGTTATTTGTCATTAAATAAGGAAAGGATTGGGTCAGTTCCTTGATTAAGGGCGAGTAGTTTTAATTGGAATGCCTCTTCCACCTTTGACTTTTTATAAATATAATGTTGCAGTTTATGGTAAATTTTGGTATTTTCTTTTAATACTTTATGGCCGGATTTTTGCTATTTTTGACTTTCTGTAAATAAAATTTAAAGACCGGATTTTTCATTTTTCAAAATTTTATAAGAAATTACTTTTTCATTTTTATGACTTTTGCTATTCTAAACTTTTTATTTTAATTTTGCTTCTTTAACAGTTTATGGGGATTTATGCTTAGGCGGATGAAGCGGCCCTCAAGTTTTGAGATGCTTACATTATAAAATTTTAATGGGGAGCAAAATTTGGTAACGGCTTAGGCTAAATCCGCCAAAATTTATTCTCATTGTACAAATATTTTTATGTTTTACAGCCAGATTATGCTACTTTTTAATCATTTTTTGACAGTTTTTGTCAAATTTTGTTACCTTTTAACAATATTTTGATATTTTAAAGACAGATTTAGCTATTTTTGATATTTTATAAACAGAATTTTGCATTTTCCAACCGTTTTTGACCTGATTTTAAATACTTTATATAATATTTGGTTGTTTCAAGACCGAATTTTGCTATTTTTAATATTTTACAAAAAAAACTTGCACTTTTAAATAGTATTTGGTCAAATTTTGGTGTTTTCTAACAGTATTTTGATGCTTCAGGGCCAGATTTGTGACATTTTATAAACAAAAGATTACATTTTTCAACAGTTTATGACGGATTTTAATACATTTTATAAATATTTTGTAGCTTCAAGACCAAATTTTGCTTTTTAAAATTGTTTATGAATCAGGTTTTGTAGTTTTAAATTGTGCTTAGCCAAATTTTAGTGTTTTGATGTTTCAAGGCCGGATTTTGCAATTTTTGACATTTTATAAACAAAATTTTACATTTTCCAACAGTTTATGGCCGAGTTTTAATGCTTTCTATCAATATTTTGTTGTTTTTAGACCGGATTTTAATATTTTTTAACAAACTTTTGCACTTTTCAATTGTGTTTGGTGGATTTTGGTGTTTCAAGACCGGATTTGGGTATTTATGACATTATATAAATTAAATTATACATTTTCCAACAGTTTATGACCGAATTTTAATCAAGATTTTGTTGTTGGATTTTGCTATTTTTAACATTTTAAGAACAAACTTTTGCATTTTAAATTGTGTTTGGTTGAATTTTTCGTATTTTCTAACAAAATTTTGGTGTTTTAAGGCCAAATTTTGCAATTTTTTATATTTTATAAACATAATTTTACATTTTTCAACGGTTTATGACCGAATTTTCATGCTTTTTATTAACATTTTGTTGTTTTAAAGTCGGATTTTGCTTTTTTTGACATTTAATAAATAAATTTTTGCATTTTTAAGTTGTGTTTGGCCGGATTTTGGTGTTTTATAACAGTTATTTGATGTTTAAAGACAATATTTGGCTACGTTTGACATTTTATAAACAAAATTTTACATTTTACAATAGCGTATGACCGGATTTTAATACTTTAAATCAATATTTTTTTGTCCCAAAGCCGGATTTTGCTATTTTTGATGTTTTATAAACAAATCTTTGCATTTTTAAGTTGAGGATGGCCGGATTTTGGTGTTTTCTAACAGTATTTCAAAGTTTCAAGGTCAGTTTTAGCTATTTTTGACATTTTATGAACAGAATTGTACATTACATACAGTTAATGACCAGATTTTATTGCTTTCTGTCAATATTTTGTTGTTTTTAGGCCAGATTTTGCTATTTTTGACATTTTATGAATAATTTTTTTCAATTTAAAAATGTGTTAGGCCGAATTTTAGTGTTTTCTTACAGTATTTTGATGTTTCAAGACCGAATTTAGCTATTTTTGGAATTTTTTTAATAGAATTTTTTATTTTCCAACAGTTTATAACCGGTTTTTAATGCTTTTTATCAATATTTTGTTGTTTTAAGACAGGATTTTGCTATTTTTAACATTTTATTAATAAACTCTTGCACTTTTAAAATGTGTTTAGTAAAATTTTGGTGTTTTCTAACAGTATTTTGATGTTTCAAGGCCGGATTTTATACTTTTTAGCAATATTTTGTTGTTTTAAGACTGAAATTTGCTTTTTTAACATTTAACAAATCATCTTTTGCAGTTTCAAATTATGTTGGGTCAGATTTTGGTATTTTCTAACAGTATTTTGATGTTTTAAAGCCAAATTTAGCAATTTTTAACATTTTATATATAGAATTTTACATTTTCCAACAGTTTTTAATCGGATTTTAATACTATTTATCAATATTTTGTAATTTCAAGATCAAATTTTGCTATTTTAATTTTTTTGTGAATCAACTTTTGTAGTTTTAAATTGTGTTTGACCAGATTTTAGTGTTTTTTTACAGTATTTCTACGGTTTTAAGACCAGACTATTGCACTTTTAAATTGTTTTTGTAGATTTTGGTGTTTTCTAACAGTATTTTGATGTTTCTAACCCGGATTTGGCTATTTATGACATTTTATTAACAAAATTGTACACTTTCTAACAGTTTATGACCGGATTTTAATCAATATTTCATTGTTTTAAGACCGGATTTTGCTATTTTTAACATTTTTTTTAATACGTTTGGTTGAATTGTGGTGTTTTCTAACAGTATTTTGAAGTTTCAAAGCCGATTTTGCTATTTTTAATGTTTTTTTAACATAATTTTCATTTTTCAACAATTTATGACCGGATTTTAACGTTTTTTAACAATATTTTGTTGTTTCAAAGTAGGATTTGCTATTGTTGGAGTTTAATGTTTAATTTTTCCATTTTTAAGTCGTGTTTTGCCGGATTTTGGTGTTTTATAACAGTATTTTGATGCTTAAAGATCATATTTGGCTACGTTTGACATTTTATAAACAGAATTTTACAATTTACAATAGTGTATGACCGAATTTTAATACTTTCTATCAATATTTTGTTGTTTCAAAACCGGATTTTGCTATTTTTGGTATTTTATGACTAAACTTTTGCATTTTTAAGTTGTGGTTGGCCGGATTTTGATGTTTTCCAACAGTATTTTAAAGTTTCAACGCAAGATTTAGCTATTTTTGACATTTTATAAGCAGAATTTTACATAACATTCACAGTTTATGACCGGATTATATTGCTTTCTATCAATATTTTGTGGTTTCAAGGCCAAATTTGGCTATTTTGGACATTTATGAATAAATTTTTACAATTTAAATATGTGTTTGGCCGGATTTTAGTGTTTTCGAACAGTATTTTCATGTTTCAAGACCGAATTTAGTTATTTTTGTCATTTTATAAATAGAATTTTACATTTTCCAACAGTTTATAGTCAAACATATTCAAAACTTGGTCATAAACTGTCAAAAAGTGCATAATTCTATTTTTAAAATGTCAAAAATGTTAAAATCCGGCACAAAAGTATAAACATTTTGTCAAAAATTATCAAAATTTACTAAAAACTGCTTCATTCTATTTATGAAAAATCAAAAATATTCAAAATTAGGCCGTAAACTGTAAAAAAAGCATAATTCTATTATTATTATGTCAAAAATAGCAAAATTTGAAATTAAACTATAAATATTTTGTCATAAAGAATCACAATTTACCACAAATTGTTAAAAACATTCTATTTATAAAAAGTCAAAAATTGTAAAATTTGATTATAAAATAGAAAAATATGATAAAAACAAACCAACATTCTTCCAAAAAGGGTTGAAAATACAAAATTTTGTTTATAAAATATATAAAGTAGCAAAATCCGTCCATAAACTGTAAAAAAATAGTACAAATTTTCATAAGTTTTTTTTTTTATCAAAAATTATGTTTAAAAAAACAAAATCTAGCATAAACTGTTATAAAATTCAAAATTCTATTAATGAAATATCAAAATAACATAATCCGGCCATGATATATCAACATATTGTTGGAAAGATACAAAATCCGGCCATAAAACATCAAAGTTATGTCAGAATTTTTTTTTTTAATATTAAAAAAATAACAAAATCCAGCCGTAAAGAAAATTTTTATTCATAAAAAATCAAAAATAGTTAAATCCGGTCATAAATCAATCAAACTATTTCAGATTAAATCAAAGTCCGACCAAAAACGATTAAAAAATGTTAAAATATTGTTACAAGAACCAAAATTTTAGCATAAACTATGTAAAATTCTATAGATAAAAAGTCAAAATTAGTATAATTTTGTATTAAAATTAAAAAAATTAAAATGATGTCAAAAACATTCAAAATTTGATCATAATCTGTTAAAAAGTGCAAAATTCTATTCTTAAATTGTCAAAAATAGTAAAATCCGTTCATAAAGTATAAACATTTTGTCATGAAATACCAAATTATACCACAAACTGGTAAAAACTGAAACGATCTACATATTTATAAAAAGTCAATATTTGCAAAATTTGACTATAAAATAGAAAAATATTTTAAAACAAACCAAAATCCGGCCAAAAACGATTGAAAAATACAAAATGTTGTTTATAAAATATTGGATAAAGCAATATTGGTTCATAAACTGTTAAAAAAAAAGTTCAAACATTTATAAAATCTCATTAATTATCAAAAATATTGTTAGAAAAATACTATTTATTAATATTTTGTTGTTTTAAGACCGGATTTTGCTATTTTTGACATTTTATGAATAAATTTTTGCACTTTTAAATAGGTTTTGCTCGGATTTTGGTTTTTTATAACAGTATTTTGATGTTTCAATGCCAGATTTAGTTATTTTTGACATTTTATAAACAAATTTTTACATTTTTTAATAGTTTTCGACCGAATTTTTGTGCTTTCTATTAATATTTTGTTGTTTCAAGACTAAAATTTGCTATTTTTAACATTTTATGAATCAACTTTTGTAATTTTGAAATGTGTTTAACAGGATTTTGGTGTTTTCTAACTGTATTTTGATGTTTAAAGACCAGATTTAGCTATTTTCATTATTTTATAATCAAAATTTTACAATTTCCAGCTCGGATTTTAATGCTTTCTATCAGCTTTTTGTTGTTTCAAGGCCGGATTTTAATTTTTTTATCAGTATTTTAATGTTTTAAGACCAGATTAACAGTTTTTGATATTTTATGAATATAATTGTACATTTTATTTACAGTTTATGACCGGATTTTATTGCTTTCTATCATTATTTTGTTGTTTTAAAGCCGGATTTTGCTATTTTTGATATTTTATGAATAAACTTTTGCTCTTTTCAACAATTTATAAGCAAATTTTGTTATTTTTAACAATATTTTGATATATCATAGCTAAATTTGGCTGTTTTAGAGATTTCATAAAAATGTTTACTTTTTTCAATTTTTGGCCGGATTATGGTATTTTTATTTTATAATTTTTGATCAAATTTTAGCTTTTTCTAAAAATATTTTAATATTTTCTAAGCAAATTTTGTTATTTTTGGTTTTTAATGAATAGAATTTTATATTTTTTAACAGTTTAAGTGTACGCTTAATTTCAAAACTGTTTGGAAAAGGCATTCTTAATCTTTAATATGAATAAGTATAATGCTTTGGTCATAAAAGAGGTTTGTAGAATTGAAACAGTTGTCTGTACTTGACTCTTGGCTGCTGTAATCATTAAGGTAAATAGTCTAGAAATTTATACTTTAATAAATAATACTTATCAATTAATTGTAATGTTTTTTTTTTCGGCATTTATTCAACCAATTTTTTATCTTCCAGAAAAGTAAAAAATCTTCTTTTTTTTCAATTTGCAGTGTGGTTTTTTTGTCATTATTATAGTTAAGTACAGCGCACCTAACCATTTTAAAATTGATCAAAAATTTATAAAAGATACATGCAACACTGAAAAAAAACGCTTGTAAACGCAAAGACAATTTTGTTTTTAGTCTTTTTTAATTTCTTTTTTATATTCTTCAGTTATGTCATAATAAATTGCAAATTGACTAAATATAATTTAGTCATTTTTCAATTAGTCATTATCTATTGCAAAGCGATTAATAGTTTCAACTGAAATGCTCCGCTCGTCCAATCAACTATTGTTAATATAGAAGATAAAATCTCTTTTTGTTGTAAATGTCACTTGTCTCTAAACTAGGAAAAAAGGTGACTGATCTTCAATATGTTTATAACAAACCCAATTCTTAATTAATGACCAATAGTTTCAACTAAAATGCCCTGCACAGCTCCAAACATAGTAGTCCAGAAATTAAATTTTCTTTTTCATTTAGGAATGTAGATTAGTTTCTTAATTGAGAACCAATCTATGACTATCAACTAAACTGACCCAATCACCCATTCAACTTTTGCTAATCCAGAAATTAGATTTCCTTTTCTCTGCAAATGTCTTTTGTGGATCAATTAAGCCATATTTTGAAAAGCTATGGCTGGATTTTGTCATTTTTAACTCTATTACTAAAAATAATCAAAATTATTGATACATTATGACCGAATTTTGATACTTAATAGTCAAAAATTATTTGCCAATTTAGAGTATTAACATTTCTAACTTTTATTTTGAAAAAAATACAAATTTAAACATGTTATGACAAAATTTTAATATTTAACACCCCCTATTTGTCATTTTGGACAAGATTTTCCATACTTAATAGCCGGATTTTGATATTTATTAACCTAAATATTATTTTTTGATTAAAAAATTATTTTATGAACAGTTGTATTTGTATGTTTGAACTTTATTATAATAATAATAATAATAATAATAATAACTTTATTGCCCAACAGTAAACAATATTTTAATTACTTAATGGCCGGATTTTGATATTTAATAGCCAAAAATATTATTTATTGCCTTAAACATTATTTTTAACAGCTGCATTTTGTACTTTTAAACTTTATTATAAACAATAAACAACATTTTTAAAGTTTAATGGCCGGATTTTGTAATTTTAAACAATATTATTAACAGTAAACAATATTTTTAATACTTAATGGCTAGATTTTGATATTTATTAGCCAAAATATTATTTATTGTTTAAAAAATTATTTTAAGCAGCTGAATTTTGTATTTTTTAACTTTGTTATTAACAGTAAATATCATTTTTTAAACTTAATGGCCGGATTTTGATGTTTTATAGCTGGATTATGTTTGTTATTTAAAAAAATTAATATTTTTAATCAATATTTTGTAAAAAAAAACAAATTTTAAAATGTCCTAACCGGATTTTATTATTTAACGGCCGGATTTTGTTTTTTTAAACAATGTTATTACCAGTACACAATATTTTTAATATTTAATGGCCGGATTTTGATATTTAATAGCCGAATTTTATTTGTTATCTGAAAAAATGTACAATTTTAATCATTATTTTGACAAAAGAACTAAATTTTTAAATGTCATAGCCGGATTTTAATATTTAACGGCCGGATTTTGTAAATTTGAACAATTTTATTAACAGTAGACAATATTTTTAATACTTTATGGCTAGATTTTAATACTTATCAGTCAAAATATTATTTATTGATCAAAAAAATGTTTTTAAAAGCTGAATTTTGTACTTTTTAACTTTATTATTAACAGTAAGCATAATTTTTTAAACTTAATGGCCGGATTTTAATGTTTAATAGCCGGGTTTTGTTTGTTATTTAAAGCAAATGTCATTTTTAATCATAATTTTGACAATAGAACCGGATTTTAATACCTGACTGTCGGATTTTGTCATTTTGAACAATTATTAACAGTAGACAATATTCTTAATACTTAATGGTAGGATTTTGATAATTATTAGCTAAAATATTATTTATTGTTTAAAAAATTATTTTTAGAGTCTGAATTATGTACTTTTGAATTTTATTATTAACAGTAAACATTATTTTTTAAACTTAATGGCCGGATTTTGATATTTATTAGCCGGATTTGGTTTGTTATTTAAAAAAATTGGTATTTTTAATCATTATTTTGATAAAAGAACCAAATTTTGAAATGTCATAGCCGGATTTTAATACTTAACGGCCGGATTTTGCCATGTTAAACAATATTATTAACAGTAGACAATATTTTTAAGCTTTAATGGTCGGGTTTCGATATGTAAAAGCCAAAAAAATATTTATTGGTTAAAAAATTATTTTTAGTAGCTGAATTTTGTACTTTTAAACTGTATTATTAACAGTAAACAATATTTTTTAGTTTTAATGGCCGGATTTTGATGTTTATAGCTGGATTTGGTTTGTTATTTAAATAAATTGGTATTTTTAATCATTTTTTGACAAAAGAACCAAATTTTGAAATGTCATAGCTGGATTTTAATATTTAACGGCCTGATTTTGTAATTTTAAACAATATTATTAACAGTAGACATAATTTTTAATACTTAACGGCCGGATTTTGATATTTATTAACCAAAATATTATTTATTGTTTAGAGAATTATTTTTAAGCTGAATTTTGTACTTTTGAACTTTGTTATTAACAGAAAATATCATTTTTTAAGCTGGATTTTGTTTGTTATTTAAAAAAAATAATATTTTTAATTATTATTTTATCAAAAAAAAGAAATTTTGAAATGTCATTGCCGGATTTTATTGTTTAACGACCGGATTTTGATTTTTTAAACAATGTTATTACCAGTAGACAATATTTTTATTATTTAATGGCCGGATTTTGATATTTAAAGCCAAAATATTATTTATTGCTTAAATTTTTTATTTTAACAGCTAAATTTTGTACTTTTAAACTTTATTATTACCAGTAAACATCATTTTTTAAGTTTTTATGGCCGGATTTTGATGTTTAATAGCCGAATTTTATTTGTTATCTGAAAAAATGTACAATTTTAATTATTATTTTGACAAAAGAACTAAATTTTTAAATGTCATAGCCGGATTTTAATATTTAACGGCCGGATTTTGTAAATTTGAACAATTTTATTAACAGTAGATAATATTTTTAATACTAAATGGCCAGATTTTGATATTTAAAAGCCAAACTATTATTCTTTGCTTGAAAAAATATTTTAAAAATTTTAAAATTTTGTACCATTGAGTTTTATAATTAACAGTAAACATTATTTCTAAATTTTTAAAGGCCGGATTTTGATATTTATTAGCCAAATATTAATTTTTTTTGAAATAATGTATATTTTTAATTATTATTTTGACAAAAAAAAAAAACAAATTTGGAAATGTCATAACCAGATTTTAATATTTAATGGCCGGATTTTGTAATTTTTAACAATTTTATTAACAGTATGCTATATTTTTAATACTTAATGGCCAGATTTTGATATTTAAAAGCCAAACTATTATTCATTGCTTGAAAAATTGTTTTTAACAGCAAAATTTTGTACTTTTGAATTTTAAAATTAACAGTTAACATTATTTTTTAAGTTTTAATGGCCGGATTTTGATGTTTTATGGCCGAATTTTATTTGTTATCTGAAAAAATGTACAATTTTAATCATTATTTTGACAAAAAAACTAAGTTTTTAAATGTCATAGCCGGGTTTTAATATTTAACGGCCGGATTCTGTAAATTTGAACAATTTTATTAACAGTGGACAATAATTTTTAATACTTAACGGCCGAATTTTGATATTTATTAACCAAAATATTATTTATTGTTTAGAAAATTATTATTAACAGCTGAATTTTTTACTTTTGAACTTCTTTATTAACAGTAAATATCATTTTCCAATTTTAATGGCCGGATTTTGAAGTTTAATAGCTGGATTTTGTTTGTTATTTAAAAAAATTGAAATTTTTAATCATTATTTTGATAAAAAACCAAATTTTGAAATCTCATAGCTGGATTTTAATATATAACGGCCGGATTTTAAAAATTTGAACAACAATATTATTAACAATAAACAATATTTTTAATTATTATTGGCTTAAAAACTAAATTTTTACTTTTGTACATTTTTTTTAACTTTAATGGCCGGATTTTGATATTAAATAGCCGGATTTTGTTAGTTTTTTTTTAATTGTCATTTTACTTACTATTTTTACAAAAAAAAACAAATTTTGAAATATTATAGCCGGATTTTAAAATTTAACGGCCGGATTTTGCTATGCTAAACAATATTATAAATAGTAGAAAATATTTTTAATACTTAATAACCGGACTTTGATATTTAATAGCCAAAATATTATTTACTGTTTAAAAAATTGTTTTTAACAGTTGAATTTTGTTTTTTTGATCTTTATTATTAACAGTAAACATCATTTTTTAAATTTAATAGCAGGATTTTGATGTTAAGTGGCCGGATTTTGTTTGTTATTTAAAAAAATTTACATTTTAAATTATTATTTTGACAAAAAAAAAAATTGGAAATGTCATAGCCGAATTTTAATATTTATAGGCCGGATTTTGTAATTTTGAACAATATTATTATTAGTAAACAATACTTTTTATTCTTAACAGCCGGATTTTGACATTTAAAACCCAAAAAAAATATTTATTGTTTAAAAAATTATTCTTAGCAGCTGAATTCTGTATTTTTAAACTTTATTATTAACAGTAAACCTCATTTTTTAAATTTAATAGCTGGATTTTGATGTTTAGTAGTCGGATTTTGTTTGTTATTTGAAAAAAATTACATTTTAAATCATTATTTTTATTTTTATTTTAATATTTAACTGCCGGATTTTGTAATTTTTAACATTTTTTTTAACAGTGGACAATATTTTTAATATTAAATGGCCGGATTTTGATATTTAAAAACCAAAATATTATTTATTACATGAAAAATTGTTTTTAACAGCTAAATTTTGTACTTTTGAATTTTATAATTAACAATAAACATAATTTTTTAAACTTAATGGCCGGATTTTGATGTTTAATAGCCGGATTTGGTTTGTTATTAAAAAAAATTGGTATTTTTAATCATTATTTTGACAAAAGAATCAAATTTTGAAATGTCATTGCCGGATTTTAATACTTAACGGCCAGATTTTGCTATGTTAAACAATATTATTAACAGTAGACAATATTTTTAATACTTAATGGCCGGATTTTGATATTTAATAGCTAAAAATGTTATTTATTGTTTAAAAAATTATTTTAAGCAGCTGAATTTTGTACTTTTGAGTTTTATTATCAACGGTAACCAACATTTTTTAAACCTATTGGCCGGATTTTGATGTTTAATAGCCGGATTTAGTTTGTTATTTAAAAAAAAATGGTATTTTTAATCATTATTTTGACATAAGAACCAAATTTTGAAATGTTATAGCCGGATTTTAATACTTAACGGCCGGATTTTGATATTTAATAGCAAAATCTTGTTTAAAAAACTATTTTTAACAACTGAATTTTGTATTTTTGAACTTTATTATTATTAGTAAACAACATTTATTAAACTCAATGGCCGGATTTTGATGTTTAATAGCCGGATTTTGTTTGTTATTTGAAGAAAATTACATTTTTAATCATTATTTTGACTAGCGAATCAAATTTTGAAATGTCATAGCCGGATTTTGATATTTTACGGCCAGATTTTATAATTTTGAACAATATTACTAACAGTAGACAAAATTTTTAATACTTAATGGCCGGATTTTGATATTTAAAAGCCAAAATAATATTTATTGCTTAAAAAATTATTTTTAAAAGTTGAATTTTGTACTTTTAAACTTTATTATTACAGTAAACATTATTATTTTAAATTTAATGGCCGGATTTTCATGTTTAATATTTTTAGTCAATATTTAGACAAAAGAACCAAATTTTAAAATGACATAGCCGGAGTTTAATACTAAACGGCCGGATTCTGTATTTTTAAACAATGTTCTATTGAAAGTTCAATTTAAATAACTGCAGCAATAAAAAGATTAAACTATTCCTGGGCCCGGCGCATCCACCATTTAATTAAAACTGCATAGAAGTAATTTAATATTTATAAAGTAATAATTATTTAATAATATAATTAATTAAATAAAATGTCCACTACAAGTAAAAACGTTGTTAAAGAAGCAAGAAAGCAAATGTTGAAATTTATACAAATGCAAAAATTATATTATGTGCAAGTTCTACAATATACTTTGCCTACGACTTCAATAAATAAAAGAATAATTAACATTATATAAAAACTTTGTGCAAATTTTATAACTAAAATTCATAATAGTTGCACAATTACGGTATTTAATTGAAAATTACAAAAACGCTTTTAAATTTTTATTATTTTTTTAAATAAGTAATTGATACACATTTCTAATCTCAGTCATTAAAATTTGATATTGTTATTATATTGCTATAGCATATTTATGTTGAGGGGGATGTTTTACGGCATTTAACAATGATATTAAGATACACATCACGAAGAAAAGCCGCCAAGGTGTGTATAAAGCACTAATAAATCCATTTTTAACAGTCCCGATAATCTTTTAGGTTGTTTGTAAGACATAACGGGCCTACCAAGCCACCGTTAATATCGATAAGGGGCCTTAGTTAAGGGTATAAAATGTCAGGATGTTTATCGCCCGATAGTACTTACACCTTTATATAAAAAAAAAGGGGAGAAACCACACTATCTGTTAGGTGTAATATAAACGGCACGTTTTACAATCCTCTTTTAAATTGAATCACGTAACAATTTCGTGGCTTAATTTTAATTGAATCTATTAAAAAGGGTTGCGTTTTTTATTATATAAATAAGTAAAATGGTTTGAGTTGTACGTAGCGCTCTTTTTAGCACATTTCTAAATCATCCAGTCAATCTCTTATGCAATCACTGTGAGGAACGTCAGCTTTATGTCAACGGAATAAATCCGGAATAACTCAAATGCGATATATTCAGCTGGAATGCATTCTTGCGGCGTCTACAGAATACCAATACAATTGGCATTGAGGGTTCTGTTGTAAAAACAAGTAATACAATCACAGTTTTATTATAGTTTTTCCAATAACAATGTTTTTATTATATAATTTAAGCACTTTTAGAGTTCTACAAACCTTATCAGTGTGCTTTGTATGACTAATTTTAATTATAAACAAATTTAAATGTAAGTTTGTAGTGATTTATCAATGCATTATAATTTGAAATAAATTTTATGCATATCATATTTCAAACTAATGTGATGCTAGACACACAGATAAAGGGTGCATACCTTGAACACTATTGAGTTTTGTGCTAGATAAAAAAATATTTTTTGTAGTTAAATAAGACAAATTGAAGAATTTATTCTAAACAAACCAATGATGAAACTTTGTAAGATCTATCACAGAGCTTTATTATAAAGATTTAAATTTTTTATATAAAAATCTGTAACATTACTAAGGGTAATATTCATTTAATTATTTTCATATTTCATTTGTGCATATCATAAAAATCAACGAAGCCGTTGGAAATTTAATTCTGTCCAACATTTGATGTATCTAATTACATTCTTGCATGAATGGATGGACGTAATTAAATCACCTTCTCGCATATCACACGCTCAACATTTTTTTGTATTATTATTTTAAAACTAATTAGTAGAGCGACGGATACGTTGTCCGTGCACATGTCTCTCCTCTCCGTAGCTGGCGCATTCTACACAAAACTAGTACTCCCCCAACCCAAGAGGAAACTTTAAATAAAACCGGATTAAATTAGTCCGTGTAAAGAAGGCAGCATGTTTGGAATATGAATTAGACGACGCCCGGAGGGGTTCGAGAATTTGAAAAGCAAAACGAAAATCTCGTGTGTAAATGTTTGTCAAGCATTGATAATAATTATGATTAGTAAAGTTTGTCAGAATAATTACTAATCGGTGGAATTGTATTATTTTATTTACAAACAACAATCCGAAACTTCAAATGATTATGACCGGTTGCGATAAGGTGTAAAGTTTCGGGCACGTTTCCAAATGCCGGGGACGGCTGCTTTATTGCTGCGGCCTGCACGTGCTTGTTAAAATGTGATATATAATTAATAAATAGCCAGAACACGGCGGCGCGGCGCTGCGTTCGAGGATATTATAAATCGTCGAGGGCTAATTGAAAGTTTTCGAATTTTACAAAATATTAAAACGTGGCGGACATTTTAATCAATTAATTATATTATTAAATAATTATTACTTTATAAATATCCATCAATTATAATTGATATTAAATTTAATTACTTCTATGCAGTTTTAATTAAATGGTGAATGCGCCGGGCTACATATTTAATTTATGAAAATTTAATCTTATTGCTGCAATTATATAAATTAAATTCTAACACTTCAAAGAAGAAATAGTAAAACGCCTAAACTCTACAGTTTTAAAAACTGAGATTTAGAAAATTCAATTTACTACTCCAATACTTTTAAAATTCTGCAAGTTATATTATGACTAGAACTATTTTACTGGATGCATACATTAATACAAATATTGCGTAATTCGGACAAAAGTAAATAGGATGTGGCCCCTAGTATATACGTAACATAATTACAAAGTTATAAATGCCTCAATCTTAATTAACTGGAAATCCGCGCTGACCTTCTCTCCCTTAATCCTCGACGCTTGTTTGGTCTCATCACCAAACCGCACAAACTTTGATTGGACTCGCACCATATTCAATTTAAATCTCACAACAATAAACAACACTTAACATTACAATAGGGAACAATTGGAAGGGGTGTGAAAGGGACCGGTATTAAGCAGAAATAATTTCAGCTTCCCTTAATTAGATTACTAAATTATATTAAACGATAATTAGCATTAGTTCTATAATAAAATAATTTCCGCTTGTACAAGCCTGAAATAAAATAATATTTATGTAATTATGTATGCTTGACTTGTATCAACACACATTCATCATTTTGTTATGTTAGTAAATTAATTAATTCTGTTAGTTTGGAATTTCTCATGCTTTTTTTGTGTGTATAGTAGTGTAGACCACACCTGCGGTAAGAATGTCTTGGCCTGGCCGCATTCATTATGCATATCCTGGAAAGCCCGTATGCAGTTTGCGGATGGGTTTACACGTTATCGTGCAGCACCGACGCAATGCATAAAATATAAGTTATTCGAATAGCTTCTATTCTCACATGTGGTATTCATAATAATATCCCATTGTAATGCATACCGATCGCTTCATTTTAAATTAAAAAATAACAAAATACAAGATTCTTTTATGTATGTGTGTGCGTATGTGTGTATCCCTTGAGAGATACAAGCTGACCCTTCTTAAAGGAAATTGGATGTTTATTGGAATCAAGTACGCCGGCGGTTATCGGGAATTGCATTAAATGCGATTTACTCGCTGCTTAACGTTTTGGGGCTCTCATACATGGGACCCTCCAATACGAAATTCGTGTTGTAATACACTAGCTTGCTCGGACCTGGGTGCAAATCTACCGGCGAGAAAAGGGTTCGATTGTAATCGTAAACAAAATTACTTGCACGCATTCAGGAATGGCTGGGTAAGCAACCCAGAGATAATCAAAAGGATGTAATTTGGAGATAATTAACACCTGAGAGTAGTTACAAATCAATTAAATTTAATTAGAATTATTATTATGTTATAAAATCAAATAAGTTTTTGATTATGGTAATGTTAAAGCTACAATTTTTTTAATTTTTCTGAAAATTTTGATATGAAATAAGAAAAAAATTGAATAAATTTTTCAAAAATTGTTGCTAAATATCAATTGTTGTAAAATAAAAACATCTAAAATTTTCTTGAAAATTGCCAAACTTTAGATTAACAATATGTGCAAAAAAATTGTATCCATTTTTCAAAAATTTTGATTTTTGTGATTACCAAAGTTTGACAATGAAGAATTTATTTTCTAAAAATTTATGCAATTTTTGATGCAAAAAAATAATTAAACCATAATTTCTACATTTCCTCTACATATACAGCTTGTCTAAATTACATAGAAACCTAGTACAAAAAAATGATTTATCATAAAAACCCATTTATTGGAAACAAATTGCACAAAACTAATTTTTGTAAAAACTATTATAAATTGCACAAAAACCGCACTTATTAAATAATAGTAGCTCAACAAACTTATTTTTTATAAAAAACTATT
Source organism: Tachinus rufipes (assembly GCA_963932245.1). Taxonomy (NCBI): domain Eukaryota; kingdom Metazoa; phylum Arthropoda; class Insecta; order Coleoptera; family Staphylinidae; genus Tachinus; species Tachinus rufipes. The sequence goes on along the minus strand of OZ010743.1, from coordinate 932,580 downwards.
TTTTCTGAACTTTCTAAATTATCTTCCTAATCAGTTAAAAAAAAAAAATCAAAAAATTTTGTAATAAAAAACTAATTGGTCTTCTGTTATCAATTGCCCAATAAATTATTTTTGTTTTCTTATTGTTAGGCACATTCTAAACTAACTAAAAACTTAATTTCCAAAATATTTTTAACAAAATTTTGCAAGAATTTTTTTTTAACCCAATTTATAAAAAAAAAATTTTCCTGTTTTATTAATGTTTGGATCAAATTATAGTAAAATTTTATCAAAATCCAAACAATAAATTTAAAATTTAAGCGAAAAGTTAAATGAGATCAGTTTTATGAGTTTCTACAAAATTGAGCTTGCAAATTTTATTGAATTTTCTGGAAATCATTTTGATGCTTATTAAGTCTATTAGTATTATTTGTATCAAAATTCAATGCATATCTTGGATGATATTAACTGTATTTTATTTATCAATCAAAATCGCTTAAATTAGTTGGAATCAGTTTGATGAAGTTCTGCAAAATTGAGCGTATCAATTCTGTTAAATTTTGTAAAGATGGTACTAATGGCAATTAAGTCTATTGGTACTAAATTTTGTCAAAATTCAATGCATATCTTCAAAGATATTTCATTTATTTCATTCTTCTATTATACACGTTTAGGTTGGATGAGGTCATAATATTTGAATTTGTACAAAATTGGGCGTAGCGATTTTGTTCAACTTTCTAAGATTAGTGCCAATACTCATTGAGTTTATTTGTACCAAATTATATCAAAATCCAATGCATATCTTGAAAGTTATTAATTTTATTCTATTCTCTTCTTAGAAACGCTTTGGTTGGATGAGATCAATATATCTGAATTTGTACAAAATTGAGCGTGTCAATCTTATTCAAATTTATAGGCTTAATAGTAACTCCTACTGCGCCTATTAGTACCAAAATTTATTAAAATCCAATGCATATCTTGAAAGATTTAAAATTAAATTTGTTCTTAAATTAGATAAGATCATAAAACTAAATTTGTACAAAGTTGAGCGTTTTGATTTTATTAAATTTTGTAGGGTTGGTACCAATACCTATTAAAATTATTGGTATAAAATTTGGTTTAAATTCAATGCATATCTTAAAAGCTATAGATTTTACTCTAATCTTCTGTTATGGCGGTTTAAGTTGAATGTAGTTATAAAAATTAAATTTCTGCTAAATTGAACTTTTCTACTTTTAATTTCACTAAATTCAAATATTTTAAAAATTGTTTAATTTTGATTTTTTTTTTATAATTAGCACTTGGGTGGGTGGGCGGGAACAGAGTTCATAATTATTGAGACGGTGGTTTAATGCAGTATTTCCTACCCAAGTGTTTGTTATCAAGAAATTTGCTTATTCTCTTACTTGTTGCATTTCTGCTGTTTTTGATGTGACAGATTTATTGACTGGTGTCCCTAACACATGAGAGGTGGGCGGAATATTAAATTTTTTGATAAGTAACACTTGGGTGGGTGGGCGGGAACAAAGTTTATAAATATTGGGCCGGTGGTTTGACAGTATTTCTATCCACCCGCCCAAGTGTTTGTTATTAATTTTTTTTCTTATTCTCACACTTGTTGCATTTCTGCTGTTTTTAATGTAACATATTGAATGACAGTAGTCTTTAATACATCAAAGGTGGAAAAAATCGTCCAAACTTATCCCAGACATGTTCTATGGAATTAATGTCTGAGAGCTGGCCAATCTAACCGCGAAATTCCCATTTCATCCAGATAATCTCTGACAACTCTGGCTACGTGAAGTTTAGCATTTTTTTGCGTACGAAAGGAAAAGTCTTCAAAAGACACTGGACAGTCCGTGTTGTCTAGTAGTGTCAACCTTTTACCTTTTTTACTTTGAGGTGGTTTGCTTAGCGTCTCTTGCACTGCGATCCTATTGAACCTGTTGTACACCTCTGGTATTTTACTTCTCGAGCAGCTCCGTTTCTTTGATAAAGTCCAGTACCTTTACCCAGTTGGTTGCTTTTAGCAAATCTTTGTTTAGTTTGTGTTTGCTAAAAATGGTTATAGGTTGCTGTTTGTAAGCTTTGCATTCATTCAGCAAGTGTATCGAAGTCTTATTTTCTTCCATACACCGGTGGTATAGAGGGCCCGTTCCTATTCCCATTCTATACAAGTGTCTGAAGTCTAATACGACTCATTGTATTACCATTGTTTTGGTATTATACGGTGGTTCTGCTAGAAATATTCTTGAATGTGTCAATCCCTTACATTTTTTCTACAGGTTGTAGTGTTCCGTCTCAAGTTTGTTGCGGATTATTGCTTTTTCGGTCTTGTATGGGATTCCAATTGCGGGTTTTGGTCTAGTAAATGTCTCATGTGCTCTTTATTTGGCAAGTTTATTTTACTTTTATCTCCTGGTCTTTAGGTATCCATATCAGTTGAATTTTGCAAGTTGTGGTTATTGTTTTCAGACTATGTATGCATGTCGTAACCAATATGGATTTTATTACTGGCAATTGCAGGGCCTGCAATGTCGCTTGACTGTTTGACATGATGGTTACTGGTACGTCAGGTTTTAGTCCCTTCTCGGATCATGTCGATAGCAGCCACTTCTGCCAAAAATGTCGAAGCATATTTACCCAGAGGTAGTGAAGTTTGTTTTCCTTGGTGTTTCTCCACGTAAATTCCAGCCTCAGTGCCTTTTTGGTCTTTGGTTTCATCAATGTACCAGATAGTTCTTTTGACCATTCCCAGATATCTGTTCTTTATGCGTTCGTATTGCTGTAGCATTATCTTGCATGAAAATGCCGCGCTCGACCATAATTGTCATGAAGGGCATAATCTTCGAGAACTATAATGTATCTGTGAGCTGTCAGGGAGCCATTCTCTATAAAGTTTAACTCTGTGCGTGCTTCGGTAGAAATTTCTGCCCAAACCATAACCGACCCACTGCCAAATGGAAGTTGCTCATCAATACAAACTGAAGCGTATCTTTCTCCGCATCTTCTCCACTTTCCAACATCCGTCTGATCCGTTGAGGCAAAAGCGCGACTCATCTGAAAACAGTACCCTGCTCCGGTCTTTATTATTTCATGCCCGGTGGATTTGGGCAAAAACCAATCTTGTAACTGTGGATCTGTAGCTATGTTTCTACAAAACAATCCAGCAACCCGAAGCCTTCTTCTAGCGGTTCATTCACTAACATTTACATCTCTAACTTCATGAAGTTGATTTCGTAGATAAACTCTAGAAGCTGTTGTATTCCGCAAATTTGTTGACACCAAAAAACGGTCATTTCTGTTTGTGGTGATTTTTTTTTTGCCCAAATCCTGATTTTCTGGTTATCGGGGTAGTATCCAAGTAACGCTGATACACTTTTTGTACAGCACAAAGGTTCTTACCAACAATCCTTGCAGTTTCACGTTTTCCTCACCCATCTTCTTTCGACGCTACAACAAAATTTTTGCCACAACAATAGGGCCTAAAGGCATTATGACCTGTTAAGTACCGTACACTAAGTGAAAAAACCACAACGAAATGTAGGTTTTCAATGTGTCATAATTTTAAAGTGACTTCTATTTTTGGCTTGCCAGTGTAGATATATATTTACATATACGCTTATAACTCGACAGTATACACTATTAATCTCAATCTTTGTCAATGTTTCGAAAAGCTTTTTCCAGATTACCGTATCAAAAGCTTTTTCTAAGTCAACAAATAATAGGTGCATGCCTAAATTTCTAGCCATTCGCTTTTCTACAATTATACTCAACTTAAATCTAATCATCAACATGTGATTTTTTTTGCATATGAGAGTTGTTATTTATGTATTGAGAATAGAAAGAACAAATAATTTTTTTCAAAAATATTTTTTATGCTTTTCAAAATAATCGCCTCTAAAATCTATACACTTTTGTATGCAATTGAACCATCCTTCAAAGCACTTTGTTCAGTCAAAAGATGATAGCTCTAAAACATGCGTGTTGAAAGCCTCAACCGCTTCTTCGAGCAATGAAAATCGCAGTTTATCTTTAATTACTGAGAACAAAAAATAGTCATTAGGTGCCAGGTCGGGGCTGTAAGGCGGATGGCCGATCAATTTGATCTTTTGTGTGTCCAAATACTCGTTTGTTTCATGTGATAATAATAATAATAATAATAATAATAATTTTATTCATGTTTTCCAAAAATTACTTTTTTTACATACGTCATTAAACCTAATAGTAATAGTTAATAAAATACAGTAAATAATAAAATAAATTACCAATAAAAAGTTTTCTACATCAAAACAGTTAAAAAAATTACAATAATAGATTACACCTACATTTACTAAACGATTTATATAATTCTAAACTAGGACGTACTTAAAAAATTAGATTCATAAATTATATTATTTAAAAAATCGTTGACGGAATAGTATGCTTGTTTTACAAAATATGTTTTAATAAGGTTCTTAAATTTATTTCCTTGCAAATCAGTTATTGATTTTGGTAACTTGTTATACAGTTTTATGCCAAGAAATTCACTAGCTGTGACTGACTTAGTTAGTCTATATTGAGGTAGTCTTAGATGATGCCCTTGTCTGGTGTTATGACTATGGATAGTAGTACTTGCAGTATATAAGTGAGTGTTTTTTTTTATAAATGAAATGCTTTCAAGCATAAATAATGAAGGTAGGGTCAGAATATTCATTCTTTTAAATGTTTCTTTGCAGTCTGCTCTATAGGACAGGCCAGCCAGAATTCTTACAGCTTTTCTTTGTAAAGAAAATATCCTTTTAGATCCATGCAAATTTCCCCAAACTACAATAGCATAGGATAAATGTGAATGAAGATTTCCAAAATAACACATCTTTAAAACGGATTCTGATACTGTTCCTTGTAAATTTCTTATAGCGTATATGTTTTTATTTAATTTTTTAGACAGTTCTTCACAATGTTTATTCCAATTAAGTTTGGCGTCCATATGTACACCAAGAAATTTAACTGATTTATCTAGTTGTATTGGCATAGGTCTCATAGAAAATATCAATTTTGTAGTTTTATTCTCGTTTAGTAAAAGATCATTTGCAGAACACCATTCTTTTAACTGCAACATTGAAAAAAAAAAAAAAATTGAAAAATGAAAAATGAAAAATGAAAAATTAGGTTAAAATAAAAAAAAAAAAAAATAATTAAATAAATAAAATTAAACAAAAAAGGAGTATTTGGAAAATAAATTATAGACAAAGAGAAAAAATGAATTAAAAATGAATTAATATTTAGACTATGCAACACTAGAACACGAACATGTTTTATTTGTATACTCCTTTTTTGCTTAATTTTTTTTTTTTTTTTAATTTTTTTTTTTTTTTAATTTTAACCACATTTTTTTTTTTTTTTTTTAATGTTGCAGTATTAGTAGTACTAACTGTAATGTGCAAGCTACTTTTATTTTCTAAGTAACTTGTTTTCGTCTTTGTAAGACGCGTATGCACAAGCCCAACGATTAATTCGTTTTTCAAGATTAATATTTAATCACTTGTGTCATGTATTAATGGACATTTGTTCTAATGTTTACATGAAAACTAATACGTCAACTACTTTTTCAAACTTAATGACATCTGTCCTGTTTGTTAGTTGCAGGAACGCGGGAAGTGTTTGTAACTAGTTTTTCTATGACAAACATTTGAGCGGGAACACTATATCAAACTACCAGCTCAACATTCGTAAACCTAATTCTGCCAAAATTGACGTTTAACTATCAAAAATATATTTTACTTAAAATCAAACTATCTAAATCAGTAAACGTCAAAGTGACAGTCAATCAGAATAAAAAAGTAAAAATCATTCAAAAATTACAATTTTTAAATTTTTTGGACAATAAATATAAGTTCTAAGCGATTTTTTGTAGATTTTAAGCAAAAAAATTGTTTTCAGCAGCAGTTTCATTAAAAAAAATGCAATTCTTTAGCAATAGATACATTTTTTTAATAAATTTTGAACAATATTTTAATTTTCTAAACAATTTTATACAATTCAACTGATAAAGATGATTTTTGAGCAATTTTTATGCAAATTTTACGTAATTTGTTTGTTTTTTGAAGTAATTTCACACAAAATAATGCGTTTCCTAAACAAAAATACACTTTTCTTAAATCGATTTTAATCAATGTTTTCATTTTGTAAGCGATTTTTATACATTTTTACTAATAAATTTGATTTTTGAGCAATTTTTTTAGTAAATTTGACGCAATTAACTGGTTTTAAGAAGCAAATTCAAATAAAAAAGACATTTCTTAAACTAAAATACATTTTTTAAGTGAATTTTATACAATATTATGATTTTCGAAGCGATTTTTATACATTTTAACCAATAAATGAGATTTTTAGCATTTTTTTAGTAAATTTTACGCAATAAATGCCTTTTTTGAAAAAGTTGAATTTATTTTGTAAGCGTTTTCTAAGCAAAAATACAATTTTTAAACCAAAATTTAATTTTTAAGCAACGTAGACAGTGTTTTATTTTATTATTAATTTTTAAGCAATTTTTTAACTAATAATCATCATTTCTAAGCAATTTTTGATAGATTTTACGCAATTAATGTGTTTTCAGAAGCAATATCATATAAAAGAATACATTTTTTGAACAAAAATGCATTTTCCAAATGAATTTTAAACAATATTTTGATTTTCCAAGCGATTTTTATACTTTATGAAGCAATAAATGTGATTTTTTAGTAAATTTTGCGCAATTTACTTTTTTTTAAAGCGATTTTATTCAAAATCATTAATTTATTGAGCAATATATAAACAAATTAACAGATTTTAAACAAAATTTAAATTTAAAAAATAAATACAGCTCATTTTAACCAATAAATAATTTTACACAATAAATGTATTTTAAACAGCAATTTTATAAAAAAAAAATGCAATTCCTCAGCAATACATACAATTTTTTAATAAATTTCAAACATTGTTTTGATTTTCTAAACAATTTTCAAACATTTCAACCAATAAAGACGCTTTTTAAGCAATTTTTGAGAAGTTTTGTGTGTTTTCTGGAGCAATTTATATAAAATATTGCGTTTCCTAAGCAAAAATACATTTCTTGAACTAAAATATAATTTTCAAACAATTTTCAAACAATATATTAATTTTTTAGGCGTTTTTTATACATTTTAACTAATATATGTATACATATATATGATTTCTGGGCAATTTTGTAGTAAATTATTGTCTTTTTTGAAACAATTTGATTCAAAATCATTAGTTTATAGATGCAATACATACATTTTTTAAACAATTTTAATTAATATTTAGGTTTTATAAACAATTATTACAAATTTAAACCAATAAATGCTAATTCTAAGGAATTTTTGGCACTTAAAGTATTTTCTAAAGCATATTATTAATTTTTTTTAACTTTTTCAATCCACGTCAATTCCACCTTCTCATTTGTAACTAAAAATAAAAATTAAATTATATATATATACATATATTTCTCGATGACACCATTCAACACCCATTAAAAATTTCTTCTAAACCTTAATTTTTCTATCTTAGAAACATCAATAGATGTAACAATAGAATCAATAACCAAAGTAATTCTGGAATATTTTCCGACAAAGATTCAACAGTAAATTAAAAAAAAAAACATAATAATTCTAAACAACTTTATTTAACAAATTATTTTTTTACTTTATCAACCAACCAAATATCATTAGCTAACGAATCAGGATTTTCCAATGCAGCAAATTGAACACCATCTAAGATAACATTTGATTGAACCAAATTTGTATATTTATCAGTACCATATTATCAAACTGGAAAGCAATTTTATGCTTAAATTTTTCACAAACTGTAGGTACATTAACAGCCACACTAAAAGAAAAAACCAATACAATCTAAACAAATAAAATCAAACCAATACTAACCTATTCATATTTAATGCAGAATGAATTTTTCTTGAAGATTCAGCATATATTTTCATTGCTGATGTTATTGAATTGGTAAACCGGTATATCATAATGTTATCTAATAAAACTTCATAGTTATATTTAGATTTTAACTCACCATCAGCAAGTGATTTGAATTTAAGATTGGTACCAGCAATGAATTTTTCTAAAATATAAGCAGCCAATCCAACGGGTAAATCATTCAAAGCAAAACTTACAGTATCAGGTTTGGTTGATTGTATATGAAAATAACCAGACTCCAATAACATAAGACTCATAGTATCACTTAAAGGATAATATGTGCTTTCATATTTTTTTCCATAACAAGTAGAGGATACAAAGATCCCAATAATATTTTCAAATTTGTTAGAGGAGTTCAACTTTGGCATAAATTTAAATGCAAACTTAATATTTTCTCAAACAAACTAATTACAGAACCCCAATCGCCTCTTTGTAGGTAATATTTTTCAAAACCTATCCTTTTCATTAAATTTTTAAATATAACCGCCATTTGAGCAGCACCTAGACCTTGTTTTGAAGCAACTTGTAAGAATCCAAAACCTGGCAACGATGGTATTAATAATCTTAGCATGAATTAAAAAAAAAATCAGGTTTAAAAAAAAATTATAAAAAATATTTTTAGTTTTTTAATTTAATTAATTTTCTGGTAAAGTCACTTGTTTCTTAATGTTTCAACCTTATTTGGAACAAATTTTAAACTTTTGGAATAAAAAATAAAACCTCAAAAATCACTAAAAAAGAAAACAATTTTTCAAAAAAATGTAATCATTTCAAAAAATTCTAAACTTTTTTTAATGTTTGAACTTTATTTAGAACAAGTTTTGAGTTTCTAAAGTAAAAAATATGACCTCAGCATAAATTTAAAAGAAACAAGTTTTTTAAGAAAATTTACAATTATTTTAGAAACATATAAAACAAATTTTTAGTATTTAAATTCAATTTTTTAATGTAGTTTCTTGTTTATTAATGTTTATTAAACTTTATTTAGTACAAGTTTTAGAATAAAAAATTTAATCTCTGCAATTATTTTAGAAAATTTATAAAAATATGTTTGGGTGTTTCTAAATGTTCATACATTAATTGGTATCAATTTTCAGTTTCTAGATTACAGAATATAACCTCTTATGAATATATGAAGCAGTTTTCAAGATTCTAAATTAGTAATTTGTTGTTATAATAAAGCAAATTGTATTAAAAAAATAAATTTTGATAGTTGTTGATAATTTTAAAAATAAAAATAATTAAACTCTTCTTCTTATGTAGCTATTTTTAAGAATTTAAAGTAGTATTTGATGCTATAATATAGCAAAATTTAAAAAAAAAAAAAATTTGAAACCTATTTATTTAAAGATAATCTGAGCAACGTTATTACTCCTTGACTTCACCCTAGTTTCCGGTGTCCGATGCTTCAATTTCCGGAAAGCAGAAGGAGTTTCCGATCAGGTATTACATGTAGATATCCCCAAATCGCAAATCTAAATCCACATTTACAAAATTCCATATACAATGCTTCTTATATTAATATTATTATATTTGTGACCCAGTTGAATTTATTTGGCTGCTAGCAACAAATTTTTCATAAAATTAGTAATGGTACCGTGGATTCTGATTTAATACAAAACTGACAACGTTTTTTATTTTTGAGTTTTTTCCACCCCGAACGCGCGCAAATGACAAATGTATTTTATATTAAAATTCTCGCTTGCAGAACAAGTATAATAAAGATTCATTACATTTCGCGCCGTGATAAATCCCGTTTATTATTCTTCACGCTCCCTATTAATTATCCGAGCATAACTTTTTCGGTCGAATTAGATTGGTTGGCACGAAAATCGATCTAAATTAACCAAACTTATTATATCATCAAAGAGATTAATGCGTTATTATAATAACCAAGAGAAGCTGTTAATTTCGACCCTTCTTAGTGTTAAGTTGAAGACATCCTAGAAGGCAATAGCGGAAACTAAATTTCCGGTGCCTTTGGCCGCACGAATGGTTATTATATTCATTCATTCTGGCGTGCCAGTGGCAGCAGCAAACACCCAGAGAAATGCTTCTGAATTTCTTCTATCGCAACTTCCATCTCATCATACTAAAGAAAACCCGCACAACACTAAACAAATATACTTATTATTAGTAAATTGCTGAGTTATCTTTACATAGTAAGCAGATCGCAACAATGTATATTTATATTTCAGTGAAATTAATTCAGATTTTTTGTTCAATCAATTTTTGCAGAGCTATTGGAAAACGATATCGCGCGTTAATGGCCGCGATTTGCTCAATGGCATAGTAAAAGCGCAATGAATTGTGTGAAGATAAAGTTTGCAAATGCGGGAGCTGATTTTTTAAATAAATTCTATTGGTTTATGACTGAAATAATAATAATAATAATAATAATTAATAACGTTTTTATTAATGATTTGCTAAAAAAAAAAGTTATTTGTCAAACTGACAGTTTATACAACAAATTTGGCAAGAAGAAAGTTGACAGAGAGATCATTGGGTGTACAGTAGAGTTGTTGGAAATAATTAATAATATAAATTAAATCTTTTTGTTAGAATGTTGTTGATTATTATGCAAAGATAATTATTTGTAAACAATTTGCTATAATTTAGCCCATTGTTTTATAATCAATACACAAATTCCGAGTATACATTATCCGAAACCGGCGTCGCGTCTGACGCTTTGATTAATAATAACAACCCACCGCGCACACTGATGGCACAATAATTATACCCAGATATTATAATATTAGTAATCAGGATAATATAACGAGCGTTGGCCCGGTTTTCGGCAATGAAGAAGAGGAGAAGTGCAGATGTAAGATCGTTGCTATAACAACTCTCGCGAGCAAGCATTTGAAAGCTAAAGTTTACGTCAACAGAGCTTAACTTATCCAATTAAAGCTCTTTCCTTTATATCGGACTAACGAGCTCGGGAACATGCACTGATAAAGAAAGCTCTCATTAACTTTCGAGGGCCTAATCTACAGTTATATATCCAATTGTGAGTGCACACGTCCTTGAATAGGGAAAAGGATGAAGCAACTACGATACCAGTACTGGAGATAAGGATGAAAAACAGGGCGCTACGAAATGCACTCGGGATAGATGAATGAATGCATCCGGGAATAAATTATACGTTTATTTAATGCTCTACCGTATTGACTAATAATATTCAATTTATAAAAAATATTTTTTTTATCTTCTGGTAATAAATTATTTAAATAAAAATATGCATCCGGGGCATCCTTTTATCTTGATTAATACCGGTTTTAAGAGATTACCCTTATAATTATATTATATAGTATAATATTTAATAAAATAGAGTAGTAGATGGCTGCTTGGCTTTTTAATAAATTTATTTTGCTCCTATTGCAGACAATTTTTATTATATTATTCAGTTAAAATTGCAATTATGTAAAAGCAGTAATCATTAATAATAATTAACTTTTAATTTATATATAAAAGCAATTAATTTGGAATTAATTTTAATCAAATAAAGCTTATGTGCATTATCAAGCTAAAACAAGATTTAATGTTACAGAAAAAAAAAATCACAAGTTTTCTAAAATTCTACACAACAAATCAAAACTTTTCAAACGTTTCCATAATCTTGTAAAAGCAAGGGCGTTTCCAGCCAATTAGTGAAGGGGGGGGGGGTAATTAAAAAAAAGATAAATATATATTTTATTTTGTAAGTACAATAAACAAACAGAGAAAAGGACTTTTCTAATGTTTTAACGTCTTAGAAAAATTTACCGGTTATGTTATTTGTTTACAATATGGAATATCGGTAATTTTTAACAATAAAAATTGATAAGGAAAACATTCTTAGGGGGGTAATTACCAAATTACGCCCCCCCCCCCCTGAAATCGGCACTGTGTAAAAGAGGAAATAAGAAGTGTATTAAAACAAGATAGTTCAGTTATAGTATGGGGTTCGATCTCCGAAATATGACTGAAATAATCCGATCAAACCCCTTCAAACAAGATGTAAGACTTCTGGGGCGATGTAAAAAGCTGTAAAACGTACAATAAAAACAATTATCTCAAATCTGCAAAAAAATTAAATACAAAACAAATAACACTTCTTCTAGACATTGTTAATTTGGCAAACTTGTACTGAATTGAAAAGAAATACAAACCCAAACGGAAAACTTATTAACCAATTGTGATGAATAATTATATAATCCAAGCAACTTATAGACTACGTTTACTTTGTAATATAATTCCGATTGCAACCATAGACTTGATAATAATACATTTCCTCATTTCCTTTTCATTGATTCTATAATTATCCTTTCTTAAAAATGTTTGACATCAAAAGGTAAACATTTACGTTTACATTTGCGGTCTAAATTATGGAATATAATTACCGCATGAGTTTTGCAAAGACGGATGCGGGTAGCAGGCGGGAGTGGTATGAAGAACTGAGCAGATAATTATCCCCGAGTCTCGCAAACTCTAAAAGAGAGACATTTAAGAACGCGAGTTACTTGTAATGCGGCTTTGATTGCTTGTTCGTCTCTGTTTTGCACAAGTCATATAATTACACAAACAAACTCAGCTTTACACCCAGTTCCGAGAAAATAATAATAATAAACGGTTTTACTTATTTAATTAAAGTGAGTAATTTTTTTAATAAACGTAATTAATATTTTAATTAATTATATTATTTTAAATAAATTTTTAGTTTAGTTTAGTTTCATCAAATAGTAAGTTAAATTAATCAATTAAATTCAAGTGGAATTAATCGAGTGTAATGAAAGCAGCTGGTAAATCAAACCCGTCGTCACCTAATCCATAAAACTTAACTCCGCAGGATTGTAAATTTTAATTAGTACGGTAGTGATCCTGTCCAATTAAGTTGGCTGTCCACTTCGCTCGCGTGTGTAACTGGTTCGGGTAATAACCGGTTACTTTATAATGCAATAACGTGCAACGTACAATGGAGCCGTAAGTCACGTCCCGTTGGATATATACCGCATCCTACCTGTTATATCCACGAGCCAGGCACATTTAAGCAGAACAAGGAAAATGCATGTGCAGTTATTGCCCCGCATATTGAATCGTTGTTTTAGTCCTGGGAGAACTACTCGGCTACTTTGTGTGTATGTGTGGGTGTGTGTCTTCATTCCACTTACAGTCACGTAAATTTGTGGAGGCAGGAAAAATGCTACGGTTGTTATTATGCTGATTATTAGCATACCGATTCTCGGCACGTGGATGTTTGTGTGATTTATCAGCGGTTCATAAAAATATCAATGGAGACGTTAGCTTTTATATTATTGAGGTCAACATAAAACAAATTTATAACAACACATTCATGATCTTTTCAAATAACAAATTGATGACAATCTTATTCAAATTATGAATCAATTTTTTAATAAGATTAGTTACTTATTTCTCATATTTGAACCTTATTTGGTGCATTTATAAAAAAAAAAAAATTATAAAAAAAATATTTTAGGTTTCTTTTAATTTTTGGTGTAGTCACTTGTTTTAAAATGTTTAATTAAACCTTATTTAATACAAATTTTGAAGTACTGAAATAAAGAATACAATCTCAACATAAACGTTTTTTTTAAATAACAATATTTTTAAAAATTTATAAAAAATATTTTTAATTTTTAAATTTAATTTGTAAATATTGTTTTTTAATGTTTTAACTTTTTTTAATATAAATTTTGAGGTTATAATATAAAAAAAGTAACCGCAGTATGAATTTAAAAGTTTTTTTAAAAAAACTACAAACATTTTAAAAAATTATAAAAATTCGTTTTTAATTTGTAAAAATTAAATGAAAAATATAAAAATCTGGCTTGGGGCAAAAATATGTAAAAAATTGGCCATAAAATACAAAAATATTATCTCAAAAAGTGTATAATGGTTAAAAAACAAATAAAAAATCAGCGATAAAATAAATAGAAAATGTGTTACAATACATAATTCAGTTGTTAAAGTCAAACATTGATAAAAGAAAAAAAATCTGACTTAAAAAACAATTTGTTCTAAAAACATTATAATCATTGTCAAAAACTGAATGTTGTGTTTGAAAAAAGTTTCAATAATTTTATAAAAACTAGTAGGTATAAAAATATATAATATCAAATTCAGTAAATAAATAATATGGAAAAAATGTACAAAAATCCGGCCAAAAAACGTGTAAAATTGGTTCAAAAGTATAACAATCAGACTATAAAAATAAAAAATACCAATGATTGATTTTAATTATTATATAATATATTATATTATACAAAATGTACCTGTAATATTTTATACTTGTAATATATTTTTGTATGTAAATTTATTTACAAACATGCTATTTACTTATGTAATTATATATGTATCTTTTTTACATTTAATAAACAACATAACATAACATAACATAACAACATTTAAACAAATATAAGAAGTTGATAAAAATATTTGACACAAAATGTGTAAAATGTGTATCCGGCCATGCATGTAAAAAATCCGGCCATTTTGGAAATTGTTTTGATTTTTAACATTTCAATTTTGGTTATTACTTTTTTATATTATTTAGTCTTAAAAACTTTTTTGATGTTCAATATGTCGTTTTAATTTAAAAAATTGTTGCTAAAAAACCTTTACACACGTTTACTCAAATAATTTGTATTGCGTTTTGGCAATTAAAAAAAAAGTATTCAAAGTTTTGCATTTGTGATTGGATTATTACAATTTTTTGGTTATTTTTACACTAAAAACATGATTTTTTGTAGTTTTTTTGGTATTATGCTTAACCAGTTTTATAAATATAGAAGGAATTTTTAAGCCGGATTTAGGTTTTGTTTGTCTGTACTATATTTTCTACAAATTATATCTAAATTTTTTTGACAAATTTCTAAATAATATAATATTTGTTTGTTTAATCTATGGTGTCGTTTTTACATCTAGATAATTTAAAAAGTGTTTTGTGGCCGGATTTTAAAATATTTGGTTTTTTATAGCCGGTTTTTGTATTTTTAAACATTTTCTTATAGTTTTTTTTTATTTCTTATGGCCGGATTTTTAAATTTTTAACAAAATATAAATAAAATAACAAATAAATTTTTGTGGCCGGATTTTAATTTATTTAATTTACTATGGATTTTTGTTATTTTTTTTTTTACTTTAAACAAAGTTTTTTGTTTTTGGCGTTATTTTAATATTTTGTGAGCAAATTTTGAAATTTTCAATTTTTGATGGCTAATTTTTGTATTTTTTAGTTTTTTTTTTTTTGGTATTTTATGGTTTGAATTTGCTTGTTTGTGCAGATTTGCATATTTTTTGGCCAAATTTTGTACTTTTTTTTTTAATTAAGATCGAATTTTAGCTTTTTTGATATAATTTTGGGTTTTTATTTTAAGGCCAGGTTTCAAAAATTTTGATTTTTTATTGCCGATTTTTAGTATTATTTTAATTTTAATGAAATATTAAAAATAGCAAAATTTGGCAGTAAAAATCAAAATAGTGAAAACATAAAAATCCGGCCATAAACTGTTGAATTGTGCAAAAATTTTGTAATGAGTCAAAATCTGACCAAGAAATAACATATTGTTAAAAAGAACCAATAATAAAATGTCGAAATGTGCAAAATTCTATTTATAAAATGTCAAAAATATCAAAATCCGGCTATAAAAAATCAACACATTGTTAAAAGAAACAAAAATCCAGTCATAAACTATCGAAAAGTGCAAAATTTTATTTATAAAATGTCATAAATATTAAAAGCCATGAAATAAAAAAATATTGTTAGAAAGTATCAAATTTGGGCCACAAACTGTTGAAAGTTGCACAATTCTTTTCATAGAATATCAAACAAAATCAAATTTTGATTATAAACTGTTAATATGAGCAAAAATTTTTTAATAAAAAGTCAAAAATGGCTATATCCGGCATTAAGTATAAAAATATTGTCAAAGTGCACCAAAATTTTGTCAGAAACTGTTGAAAAGTACAAAAGTCTATTTGAAGAATATCAATAATAGCAAAATCCGGCCTTGAAGT
The DNA here is from genome assembly GCA_963932245.1 of Tachinus rufipes. NCBI lineage: Eukaryota > Metazoa > Arthropoda > Insecta > Coleoptera > Staphylinidae > Tachinus > Tachinus rufipes. Next base: position 916,624 of record OZ010743.1, on the reverse strand, counting down.
ATAAAAATATTGTCAGAAACACCAATGTTTGGTCATAAACTGTTAAAAACTACAAAATTCTGTTCATAAAACATCAAAAATAGTTAAAAATTTGTAGAAAATATTGTCAAAAGCACCAAATCTTTACAAATAGAATCAAAAGCTGGCCCAAAATATTGAAATGCAGTTTTAAAACATCAAAATATTGTTAGAAAGCACCAAAATCTGCCCATACACTCATAAAAAAAATTAAAAAAATTAAAAAAATTAAAAAAATTAAAAAAATATCAAAATATTGTTAAAAATACCCAAATTTTGGTCATAAACTGTTAATATGAGCAAAATTCTATATGTAAAAAGTCAAAAATAGCTAAATCCGGCCATTAAGTATGAACATATTGTCAAATTGCACCAAAGTTTGGTCATAAAAGTGCAAAATTTTATTCATCGAATGAAATTATCATAAACTGTTAAAAAGTGCAAAATTCTGTTCATAAAACATCAAAAATAGTTAAGAAATATCAAAAATATTGTTAGAAGAACTAAAATCGGACATAATTTGTAGAAAAGTGCAAAATTCTTTTAATGAAAAGTCAGAAATAGTAAAATTGGGCCATGAAATATTAACATATTGTTAAAAAGATTGAAAATGCGGTTATAAACTGTGGAAAAGTGCAAAATTCTGCTATAAAAATACGTCAAAGGTGGGCACTAATAATTTTTTTGATAACTAACATTTGAGCGGGTGGACGGGAACACAGTTTATAAATATTGGGCCGGTGGTTTGATACAGTGTTTCCCCAATTGATTGTTATCAAGAAATTTGCTTATTCCCACACTTGTTGCGTCTCTGCTGTTTATAATGTGACTGATTGAATGACAAGGTGGGTGGGTCACTCCAGATCATGATTACCATTGAGTAGTTTTAACTGGAGTGAAAATATTGACAGAAAGCACCAACATTTGGTCATTTAAACTTTTAAAAATAACAAAATCCAGCTATAAAATATCAAAAACATTGTTAGAATGAACCAAAATTCGGCATAAACTGTTTAAAAGTGCAAAATCCTTTTAATGAAATTATTAAAACATCAAAATTTAGTTATAAACCGTGGAAAAGTGCAAAATTTTTTTTATGGAGTGTTTTGGAGAAAACCGTACACAATTTTCAGATAGAATAAAAATCCGACCAAGAACGGTTTAATAAGAGTGCATCATTTTATTCATAAATTGTCAAAACGAGCTAAACCTAGTCTTGAAATATTAAAATATTGTCGCCAAAAACCAGCCATAAACTGTTAAAAAGTGTGAAAAAAATTATGATATTTCAAACATAGCAAAATCTAGTTATGAAGTATCAAATTACTGTACAAAAGTCTGGTCATAAGCTGCCAAAAAATGTAAAATTCTATTAATAAAATGTCAAAAATATCAAAATTCGGTAATGAATTATCAAAATATTGTTAGAATTGGCAAAATTTGGTCATAAACTGTTGAATAGTGCAAAATTCTATTTCAAAAATGGCAATTTTTTGTTCATAAAATGTCAAATGTAAATAAATCTTTAAAATATGTTTAGGTAACATCAAAATCCGGCCAAAAACGGTTGAAAGGTGCAACATTTTATTTATAAAATGTCAAAAATACCAAAATCAGATTTTTAAATGCAAAATCCGGCCATAAAATTTTAAACAAATGTGAGAATGCACTAAACTTCGATTATAACCTCTTAAAACGTGTAAAATCCTTCAAGAAATATCAAAAATAGCAAAATCTATCTATAAATTAGAAGAACCAAAATCTAGTCCAATCTGTTAAAAGGTCCAAATTCTATTCAAGAAATGTAAAAAATAGCAAAAATTCCCCATTTTAGGTTTTGGAATAGACGTCGAGAGGATCCTGTATTCATGTAGGCTCTTCTGCGTTGCAGATATTTACGCCACTGGATGTGTACAATAAAGTACATTTGCGTTATTGTTGTACTTTTATAACTGCATAATAATGTTTACCGTTTTAGGGGCAATGAAATCACATTGAGGTCACATAGGGATTCTTGAGAGATTGTCTAAGAAATTAGGTTAGCGCATGTTTAGTTGCTGGAAAATCCTTTACAAGTTGATGCGTGAAGATCAGTAGTACGGAGCGGCGCTAGGAGACTAAACAGTTTACCCTCTGCAGTGAGACGATGCGCTTAAATCAAATGGCAGCTGATGACGGTTGAAAAAAGTTGGCTGTTTAGTGTAATTAAAAGGCCAAAATACTGAACCGAAATGAGAAAAAAAGCAAAACCACGTGTACGGGTATGTTTGACAAATCAAAATAGAGCAATCAGAAGTCATACTTTACCGAACTGCATCGAGTCTATTAACACAATCAAAAAATGGTTAACCTTGTCTAGAAAGTAATTCCTATGACGATCTTTAATAGTATGCTGGCTTCAGTTAGGTTATTGGGATTGAAAAATCCTAGTTAGGCTGGCGTACAGTGTAATGTTTTGATAGCTACTTCGGTCACACTTTATTGATTGCAGGACAGTAGTTTTAACTGGAGTTTTACCAATCCTCCCAAGTGTTTTTGATCCACTTTTTTTGATTACAAACACAAAATTTGCTGATTGGGGAACAGGATTTTCAACTGAAGTTCACTCCGACACACTCAAGTGTTTGTGATTTAATTTCTTGATTTCAAACACATGGGCGGGCAAAAAGTTTATTGATTGCGGAATAGAAGTTAAAATACAAAAATCCGGCCATAAAAAGCAAAAATTTGTTAAAATTCTAAACCCGACCATAATCGGCAATTAATTCAAAATACAAAAACTCATCAAAAAATAAAATATAAAAATTTAGCTCCAAAAATTAAAAAAAAAAAAATGTAAACAATTGACTATAAAATACAAAAATATTATCTCAAAAATTGCTTTCTTGTTTAAAAGCTTCAATTTAAGTATGATTATCTAGACATGAACATTAAAGTTAATATTTTTGTATAATAATTAATATATAAATGTAAATCAAATAATATTTTTGAATCAATTAAATATTACTATTAGCACAATAATTAATTACAAATAAACATATAACGCATGTTAAATCCGCATAATTAATATTTTAATAGCCCGATTAAAATAATTAATTAATATAACTGATCCTGATTTATAGAGAACGATAAAATTTTAATGCGATTAACGTTTTTCGATTGCATTTAAAAGTAAAATAAAACACATTGAAATTAATGAAATCGCCTGTAATATTTTAAAGCCGAAACAAGCCAACCAACCAACCAAAAACAAACATTTATCGATAGAAAAAATACAGATAATAGTACTAAAGTGCATATCGAGCGAATGCAATTGACATTTTTCATTAAAACCGCGCAACACATACAAATTTTCATTAATATCGATGGGGTCGTTAAAGTCCTAAAAATGATATCATACTATTGACCGATGAATTACATTTATTTAATTAATGATTTGTAATCAATTTAATTCAAGATATTTGGTCATCAGAGCAAATTGTTATCCTAAAAATCTATCAATATTTTTATTGCAATTTGATTGACAAAAAGCTTTTATGAAAATGTTTCATGAAATATAATGCAAAATTATAAATAAAATGGCTTTTTGATTGCATCAAATATTGTCAGTAATAACCCCTTTGAAATAATAAATAGACATGTTGGAAAATATATTGGTATTTGAACACGCATTCAAGGAAATCTCTAAAGGTTTTAACAAAGACTTTCGATGGAATCTCAGCTCGTATTTTTACAAGTGTCCTGATAATTCCTGCTGCAATCTCCGGGGAATTATGGACCCTTGAACCCACCCACCCATCTACCAACACACACGTACAAACACACACACACAAAGATTCGCTATAATACTGACCACAGTGGCCGGATTCACGCAAACACGGATAGATAGATAAAGCCGACTGGGAATGGGGTGGGGAATTGAAGCCGCAACGTTTCCAGAATTGCTCAATGCACAAATATTGTCCTCTTAATTAAAATTCAATTACTGGCTAGATCCGGACTGTAGTTGGCAGCGGGACAATGGTTAAAGTACATACATGAGAGTGATTCGAATATAAAATTGGACGATTCAATTGGGTTTATAGAATAATTGAAAATGTTTTTATAAAAATAATCTTATTGAGAATTATTATCAAATTTTAAATTGTATTCAAAGCAATCGCCTTGTTTAGAATACAATGGGATTCGTGGGCCCCATGAGGGTGGCTTAAAACCGTTTTAAATGCAACGAAGGAAAAAATAGAAGAGAACCGGATCATTTTCACCAACTCAAATTTAGATTAACTAATAGAGGTCGCACAGCAAGGTGAATACAAACATCTGGATTACAATATGTATTGAGTGCTAACATGTTTACGTTATACGTGTTACAACCGTGTTTGATTAAGCCCATGTAATCCTTGCGTTTCGCCCCGCGGAGCAAAAACAAACCACGGCTATTTGCAGAGCTACACATATATGGAGACAACAACTTTTCTTATCAATATTAATTAAATCAATTGGCATTAATGTGTTGACCTATTAATTTCTGAATGTAACATCAAAGCGAATTAGTGGTGATATTTTAATCCCACTAAAACGCAACGTTTAATCAATTAAACAAACTATTTACGGAATTGAAATGCATTTGAATTTGAATGAATGCATCACATCCCTTTTCGGTTATTACACATCTTCTTGTTGGGGAAAATGGCTCGCAACACTACTGAATACATCACGTTCTAAATGGAACCATTCGATAAAATGTGTTGTGTATTTACATAATATAAAATGCAGGTTACAGCATATCAATAAATCACAGCTTGCTGCTGGGTGTAGATGGAAAGATATATCTTATGTTAACACGTGTTGTGGTATCACGTGACGAATTAACACATCCGGTGCAAGCTGTCACTCGTTCGAATTGAAATATTAAATCTCGTTAATTTTACAGAGTCATTTATCATCCTTGCTTTATGCAAGCATTAATTTGAACATGTTTTGTTGGTTCAAACTAATTTGTACTTAATAATGTTTTAATATCAAAAAATCAGTTTAATTGTAAACAACTATTTTCAAAAATTCAAATTTAGATTAAAAAAAAAATGGCTGTGGCGAACCCCGCGCGATTTTAGTTGTTAATATTCAAATCTCGTATGGATGATATTAAAATAGAAGATACTCAATTAAGTAAAGCATTCATTCCAACACCTCAAAGTTGTAAGGTGAATAAAGTAGAAGTTTAAAGATGGACATTGTTAAGTTCGTAAATGAAGAAAGTATTATATTATATATTATATAAAAAATTTATTTTGGTAAAGAAAGATAAAATTAATATAAATTTAGAATCGAAGAAAGAAGGAATAAAGATTGAAAACAATAAAAATGAAGAAAATTTAAAGAATACGGAATCTACCATGAACATAAAGAAAAAATTGTAAAAATTAAAGAAACATTAAAGAAAACTAAAGTTGTTTCTACAAAGTTAATAAAAGCGGATGTAAAGTCTATAAATATAATGGATGACTTCATCCGTAGATATCAAAACTTTTAGTTAGTTTTTTGAATATTGCAGCAAACTGTCACAGTTCACACATCTCTTGCTGTAATCAACTTTTTGGTTTTTTTTGTGGCATTATTTACTCATAAACTAACAACCTGCAACAATGTCAAACAACATCAAATATGCGACCATTATTATCAAATATTTAAAATACAAATATATGCAAATAGGCAGTGTAGTGGGCGGAGGGTTTCTAATACTGTATCCCAACCACCCGCCCAAATGTTAGTGATAAAAAAAATCAATATCTCCCACTTCTCGTGTTTCTGTAACTATTGTACGCATCAGAAAAAAAGTAAAATGTTAACAAAACACTAGAGAAGGTTAAAACAATAAAACCCTTGATGACAAACGCTTGGGTGGGTGGGCGGGTACAAAGTTTGAATTGTGGGCGGGTGGCTTCTAATACGTTTTCCCACCAACCCGCCCAAAAATTTAATATCTCCTACTTCTCGTACACAATTGAAAGAGTGTTAAATGTTAAAGAAGCACTAAAGTAAGTTCGAACAATAAAACCCTTTATGACAAACGCTTGGGTGGATGGGTAGGCACTAATTTTAAATTGTGAGCGGGTGGATTCTAACACTCTATCCCACTCACTCGCCCAAGTGTTAGTTATCAAAGGAAATTTAATATCCTGTAATTTTAGTATTCTTGTAACTATTGTACGCATTAGAAAGAGTGTAAAATGTTAACTTGGGTGGGTGGGTGGGCACTATGTTAAAATTGTAGGCAGGTGGTTTCTAATACTGTGTCTCACCCACCCGCTTAAGAGTTAGTTATCAATAAAATACTATCTCCCGCCTCTCATAATCTTGTAACTATTATACGCAATAGAAAGAGTGTTTAATGTAAAAAAAAACACTAAAGGAGGTTGTAGCAATAAAAATCTTTTATGACAAACGCTTGGGTGGGTGGGCGGGCACTAAGTTTGAATTGTGGGCGGGTTGTTTCTAATACTATGTCCCATCTACCCGCCCAAATGGTAATAATAAAAAAAAATTAATATCTCCCATCTCTCGATTTCCTGTAACTATTGTACACAATAGAAAAATTATAAACTATTAACAAAACACTTGAGAAGATTGTATCAAGAAAACCCTTTATGACAACTGCTTGGGTGAGTAGGCGAGCACTAAATTTAAATTGTGGGCGGATAGCTTCTACTACTGTGTCCCGCCCACCCTTCCAAATGTTAGTTATTAAAGGAAATTTAATATCTACTACCTCTCGTGATTCTGTAACTGTTGTACGCAATAAAATAAGTGTAAAATGTTTAATAAACACTAGAGAAAGTTGTAACAAGAAAACCTCTAATGACAAACGCTTAGATGAGTTGGCGGGCACTAAGTTTGTAAAATGTTAACGAAACATTAGAGAAAGTTGTAACAATAAAACCCTTGATGACAAACGCTTGAGTGGGTGGGCGGGCCATAAGTTTGAATTGTGGGCGGGTGCTTTAAAATATTGTGTCCTACCCACCCGTCCTGATGTTAGTTATCAAAGGTAATTTAATATCTACCACCTCTCGTGTTTTTGTAACTATTGTACGCATTAGAAAGTGTAAAATGTTAACAAAGCACTAGAAAATGTTGTTACAATAAAAACCTTAATGACAAACGCTTGGGTGGGTTGGCGGACACTAAATTTGATTTGTGGGCGGGTGGTTTCTAACACCTGATCTCACTGACCCGCCCAAGTGTTTAAGAAAAATTTAATTAAAGAAAATTTAATGTTTTACATTTTTTCTATTGCGTACAGGAAACGCAATAGAAAAAGTGTAAAATGTTAACAAAACACTAGAGAAGGTTGTAACAATAAAATCCTTTATGACAAACGCTTGGGTAAGTGTGCGGGCACTTAATTTAAATTGTGTTAGGGTGGTTTCAAATACAAATACAAATACCCACCCACTCACCCAAGTGTTAGTGATCAAAGAAAATTAAATATCTTTCACCTTCTGTGTTTCTGTAACTATTCTACGCAATAGGAAGAGTGTAAAATAATAATAAAACACTAAAGAAAGTTGTAACAATAAAACCCTTTATGACAAACGTTTGGGTGGGTGGGCGGGCACTATATTTAAATTGTAAGTGGTTGGTTTCTAATACTGTGTCCCACCCACCCTCCAAAGTGATAGTATTCAAAGAAAATTCAATATTTCTTACTTCTTGTGTTTCTGTAACTATTGTATGAATAAAAAAGTGTAAAATGTTAACAAAACACTAAAGAATGTTGCAACAATAAAACCTTTGATGACAAACGCTTAGGTGTGTGAGCGGGCACTAAATTTAAATTGTGGGCGTGTGGTTTTAACTACTGTGTCCCACCCACCCGCCCAAGTGTTAGTTATCAAAGGAAATTTAATATCTCCTACCTCTCGTGTTCCTATAATTATTGTTCGCATTAGAAAGAATGTTAAATATTAAAAAAGCACTAAAGAAGGTTGTAACAATAAAACTCTTTATGACAAACGCTTGGGTGAATGGGCGGACACTATGTTTAAATTGTGGGCGGGTGGTTTCAAATACTTTGTCCCACCCGCCCGCCCAAGTGTTAGTTATCAAACAAAATTTAATATTTCCCACCTCTAGTGTTCCTGTAACTATTATACGCATTAGAAAAAGTGTAAAATTTTTACAAAATACTAGAAAAGGTTGTAACAATAAAACCTGTTATGACAATCGTTTGGATGGGTGGGCGGGCACTAAGTTTGAATTGTGGGTGAATGATTTTAAATACTGTGTCCCGCCCATCCGCCCAAGTGTTAGTGATTAAAGAATACTTGATATCTCTTGTGTTCTTGTACCAATATTACGCAACAGAAAGAATGTAAAATGTTAACAAAACATTAGAGAAGGTTGAAACACTAAAACCCTAAATTGGCTTCTAATACTGTGTCCTACCTATCCGCCCAAATGTCAGTAATCAAAGAAATGATAATATTCTTCACTTCTTGTGTTCCTGTAACTTGAATTGTAGTCAACAACTTAATTCCACCCACCACAATTTTTTTTTAATTACTTTAATGTAATTAAAGAAAATTTAATTTTTTTTTCTTGTGATTTTGTAACTATTGTACGCAATAGGAAGAGTGTAAAATAATAATAAAACACTAAAGAAGGTTGCAACAATAAAACTTTTGTTGACAAACGCTTGGGTGGGTGAGCAGTATGTGTTAGTAATCAATAAAAAATTATTCTCTCTTACTTCTCGTTTTTCTGTAGTTATTGTACTTATTAGAAAGAGTGTAAAATATTAACAAAACACTAGAAAAGGTTGTAATAATAAAATCCTTGACGATAAACGCTTGGGTGGGTGGGCGGGCACTAAGTTTGAAATGTGGGCGGGTGATTTTTAATACTGTATCCCACCCACCCGCCCAAGTGTTAGTAATCTAAGGAAAATTAATGTCTACCACCTCTTGTGTTTCTGTAACTATTGTACGCAATAGAAAAAGTGTAAATTGTTAAAAAAACACTAATGAAGGTTGTAACAGTAAAATCCTTAATGACAAACGATTAGGTGGGTAGGCGAGCATTAACTTTAAAGTGTGCGCGGATGATTTTTAAAACTGAGTCCCACCCAACCGCCCAAGTTTAGTGATTAAAGAAAATTTAATATCTCCCACCTTTCATGTTTCTGTAACTATTGTACCCAATAGAAAGAGTGTAAAATGTTAACAAAACTCTAGAGAAGATTGTAACCATAAAACCCTTAATGACAAATGCCTGCGTGGGTAGGCGGGCAACAAGTTTAAATTGTGGGCAGGTGGCTATTAATACTGTGTCCCACCCACCCGCCCAAGTGTAAGTTATTAAAGAATTTTGTTTTCTTACCTCTTGTGTTCTTATAACTTCTTTACGCAATAGAACGAGTGTAAACTGTTAACAAAACAATAAAAAAGGCTGTAACAATAAAACCTTTGATGACAAACGCTTGGGTGGGTGGGCGGGCAATAAGTTTAAATTGTGAGCGAGTGGCTTCTTACATTGTGTCCCACCCACTCGCCCAAATGTTAGTGATAAAAAAATATTAATATCTCATACCTCTCGTGTTTCTGTAACTATTGTACGCAATAGAAAAAGTATAAAATGTTAAAAAAAAGCTCTAGAGAAGATTGTAACAATAAAATCCTTAATGACAAACGATTAGGTGTGTGGGCAGGCATTAATTTTAAAGTGTGTTCCTGTGACTATTGTATGCATTAGAAATATTGTAAAATGTTAACAAAATACTAGAAGAATTTGTTACAATAAAACTCTTAACGACAAACGTTTGGGTGGGTGGGCGGACACTAAGTTAAATTGTGGGCGGGTGACTTATAATACTTTGTCCCACCTACCCACCCAAATGTTAATAAACAAAGAAAATTTAATATCTCCCATCTTTTGTGTTCCTATAACCATTATACGCAATAGAAAGAGTGTAAAATGTTAACAAAATACTATAAAAGGTTGTAACAATAAAAACCTTTATGAGAAATGCTTGGGTGAGTAGGCCGGCATTTAATTTAATAATACTAATAATAATAATAATAATAATAATAATAATAATAATAATAATAATAATAATAATAATAATAATAAATATTTGCAAATTGGACAACTATACCCCGAAACGGAAGGATTTATTCAAGCAATTCAAGACAAAGTAATAAATACTCGAAGCTACCAAAGGTACATATTAAAAGACCCAGCTAATAAAACCGATAAATGCAGAAAATGTAATACAGACCCAGAGACGATAGAACATATTACAAACGGATGCAGAATATTAGCACCGACGCAGTACGTAGAACGACACAATGCTGCAGCTAAAATTGTACATCAAGAGTTAGCCTATAAATATAAACTAATAAGTAAAAAAGAACCTTACTATAAATATGTTCCGCAATCTGTTCTTGAAAATAATATCTGTAAGTTATACTGGGACAAGACAATATTTACAAACAAAACAATAAACCATAACCGACCAGACATCACTATTACTATTAAAACATCAAATAGTACATTTTTAGTAGACATTGCAATCCCAGCTGATCATAACATTGAAACAAAATACGCAGAGAAAATAGAAAAATACTTACCTCTAGCTTCAGAAATAGAAAAACTGTGGAAACAAAAACACATTAAAATTATTCCTATAATAATATCTTCAACAGGAATAATACCATCAAAATTAAACAATTCTATAAAACAATTAGACATAGAACAATACAATATTATAAACATGCAAAAGGCGGTAATACTAAGTACATGTAACATAGTACGATCGTTTTTAAAACAACACATGTAATACATCTATGTATTAGACTTGGTAGTATGTACCCGTCTAATACAATGAAACCAGGTTAACCTGTGAAAAAAAAAAAAAAAAAAAAAAAAAAAAATAATAATAATAATAATAATAATAATAATTCTTTATTATTATACAGTTCAAATAAAACTAATTACAGAATAATATTAAAAACTCCAAGACAAAAATCAGATATAAAATTTCTACAAAAAAAAAATAAAGTTGAACAACTACAAAATAAATTTAAAATATAATAAAATAAAATTAAAATAAAACATAAAATAAGATAGGAATAACAACAGGCAGATATAAAATTTAAGCAAGAGATAAAAGATGAACAATCATTTATAAAATATTGGTAAAATTTGATGGACAAAAAGTACTTGGTGAATCATTCTTCTTTTGTTTAGTGACGTATAGTTAAATTCCTCTAGAAGATTTTGCTGCGAATATCCTTGGACTGGATAAATTTTATATTTCCTGTAGTATAATGCCTTTAAAAACTTCCTTTGTACTTTTTCAATATTGATACTATGCGTATTATATGCTGGATGCCATATGATTGATGCATATTCTAACTTACTGCGTATAAAAGCATTGTAGAACTTTGATAATGCTACTGTACCTTTAAACGGTTTTGTATTTCGAAAAATAAATCCTAAAAGTTTATAACATTCTTTGTTAATAGAGTTCATATGATCATCAAAAGTAAGTTTTTGATTAAATAATACAATTTGAATTCATCCATAAAATATTCATAGTTAATATTAATATGTTTTTTTGAAAAAGATATAATTTTACATTTATCTACGTTTAGATTTAGACAATTTTTAGTACAATCATTATGAGTTAAAATTTTTCTGAATATTTTTATGTCGTCAGCATATATTAAGCAGTCTGAGTTTATACAGTTAACAAAATCATTAATAAACATTAGAAAAAGTAATGGGTCTAGATTTGATCCTTGAGGGACACCACTCGTTGCAGTATATACATTTGATTGTATGCCATTATATTCTACAAAAAAATTTCTTGAGGTTAGGTATGATGCGAATAGTGATATTATGTCAGACCTTATACCAAGTGTATGCAATTTTTTTATCAAAAAAATCAGTATAGATGACATCGATTATCAAGAGCATCTGGTATTTTTTCAACAAACGTACAAAGATTAGTAACCATAAATCTACCTTTAATAAATCCATGCTGCTTAGAACTTAAATCATTTTTTATGTGACAGTAAATAACTTTGAATATCATTGATTCAAACAACTTGGCAAAATTACATATGAAAGATATAGGACAGTAGTTCTTAATTTCATTAACTGTACTAGATTTAAATATAGGAGTTATTTTTGCTGTCTTCCAGCAGACTGGAAAAGATTTGTTCTTAATGCTTAAATTAAAAATGTGACAAAGAGGTTTATCCAAAATATTACAACAGTCCTTGACTATAAGCGCAGAGATGTTATCAGGACTTATAGTTAAAGTTGGTTTTATCAAATTTGCTGCTTCAATTACTTCAATCTCTTCAAATTTTTTTAATAATAAAATATTTTTGTTACAAACATTTGGTACTTCATTATCAAACTCACTGGATATATTCAAGAATACTGAAGAAAAGTGACTTGCAAAAGCGTTATTTATCATTTGTGGACTATCGTAGAATTCATTTTTATTAAGTTGGAATTTTGTTTTTTTATTTTTAGTATTTATATAAGACCATAGTTTTTTAGGGTCATTGATTATGTTTTGTTCAACACCATCAATGTAATTGTTAAAATCTTCTTTTATATTTCTTTTTACAGTATTTCGGAGTCTACTAAATTGCATTCTATTAAATTGGGTATTATGTTTTAAAGATAGATTACGATAATGACGTTTACGTTTTACATTGTGTATTGATTGTTTTGAAAACCAAACTGGAAATCGAAAACATACATTTGTACTGGATTTATAAACGGTTATATCAAAAAAGCTATTTAATATTGAGTAAAATTTTTCGCATGCCACATCCGGATCTTCTAATAATGTGACTGGAGTCCAGTTAGTTATCAAGATTAAATCATATAATTGAACAAAATTTGCTTTTTTAAAGTTATATCGAGGTAATTTAGAAAATTGTGAGAGGGTGGTTTCAAATACTGTGTCCCACCTACCCACCCAAGTGTTAATAATCAAAGAAAATTTAATATCTCTTACCTCTTGTGTTCCTGTAACTATTTTACGCAATAAGAAGAGTGTAACATAATAATAAAACACTAACGGAGGTTGAAACAATAAAACCTTTGTTGACAAATGCTTGGGTGGGTGGGTGAGCAGTATGTCAGAATTGTGGGCGAGTGGTTTCAATTACTGTGTCCCACCCACCCGCCCAATTGTTAGTGATTAAAGAAAATTTAATAGCTTCCACCTCTCGTGTTCCTGCAACTATTGTACGCAATAGAAAAATAATAAAATGTAAACAAAACACTAGAATAGGTTGTAACAATAAAATCCTTGATGAAAAACACTTGGATGGGTGGGCGAGCATTAAGTTTGAATTCTGGGCGGTTGGATTGGATTACAATCTTCTCTTGTAATAAAATGATTTCTGACGTCCGCATAGTATAGAAACGTTTAATATCTTGATGACAAACACTTCAGCAGTTAGTTCACTTTAGATGAGTTTGGACGGGGTTTTTGTCCACCCGCCCAGGTGCTATTTATCAAAAAAGTTAAAATTAAAAATTATAGGAGGTGGTTATGATATCCAATTTCTTAATAACAAACACTTAGACGGGTGAGTGGGATAATCCAAAGCAAAGTAAGGGACCAACACTTTAAAAAAGAGTGTCCCAACTACTCACCCAAATGTTGCTTATCAGAAAATCGGATCACGACGACCTTTTTTTTGTGACAGAATGACTTCTAACGTCTGCATAGAAGAGAAACATACATTTTTTTGATGACAAACACTAGGGCGCGTGAGTGGAAAACTTTAGATCATGGTAAGGAGCCAATACTTTGGAATGAAGTGGCTCATCTATTCACCTAAGTATTAGTTATCAAGAGGTTAAATCACGACTTTCTCTTGTGACAAAATAACTTCGAACGCCCTCATAGTAAAAAAACATTAAACTTAAAAATAACAAACACTTGTCCGAGTGGGTGTGACAATCTAAAGCATGGTGAATAGACATTTTTTTGGAATATAAGATTAAATCATGATCTTCTTTTGAGACAAAATGACTTCTAACGTCAGCATAGAAGACAAACTTCTAATTCCTTGATGACAAATATTTAAGTGGACGGGTGGAACACTCCAAAGCATAGTAACGAGGCATTAGTTTGGATTGGATTGGAACATCCACCTACCCAAGCGTTAGTTATCAAAATGTTGGATTAAGATCTTCTTTTGTAATAAAATGACTTCTAACGTTTGCATCTTCACCAAAATAATAAGCACTATTTGCATTAATCTTAATTTTATTGTTTAAAAAATTAAATTTGATTGTGAAAATTTCTATTAAGAACATCTAATAAAAATGTCATAGTTAGTTTGATAGTTACTAAACTCACAAATAGACGAGTTAAGAACTCTTTAATAGCAGGAGTATATGTGTGGTAAAGTAATTAATAAAACTTCGTTTCACTTTAGTTTATTAAAACGTTGAATTATATTTTCGTTTAAAAATATAAACTCGCTTATAAGCAGCACGCTTTTCTCTACTCGATATCAAAGAAAACTTTTCTAGTGTAGTAAATTTAAATCCGTTGGCTAAAGATGTGGATAAAATAAATATAAGAAACTCGCATTCTCCGAGCAGGCAATACATTAATATTCAGTCCATAATGACGCTCACACCTCTCTTTGTCACCCTCCTTGAAACGACGGTAATTGTGCATTTTAAAATCGAGCGGCGTCACTGTTCGACGCCACCGACGTCCATCCAACCCAACAAGGACGGCGATGCCGGACCGCGCCCGTAAATATAAACGGTCCACCGTAGTCCCTCGACACGTTCACACTTCCCCGAACTTTTCCAAGTTTTATCTGGGAAGTAGCTTTTTACGCCGCCTGCAAGTTAATGAAAAGAACTTGGGCTTGTTTAAATCTTGAAAAATGTTAAGTGTGTTCATGTGCATTCTAAATTAACTTTTAAATTTCATTTTGGCTGCAATATAATCAAATATGTAATAAATCAAGTGAAGGTGCATTCGGCACGAAGACTTATTGCGGTTGGATGGAGTGACGCATTCCTTTCAGTAGAGGCGATATTTCTATTTGCGGATTGGTTCCGGGAATCTATTTGCTTCGTCTTCCTTCTTCTTCATCCTCCTGCTACGTAATTCCACGGTTCAAATCTGCGCCAGCGATAAATCTCGCTTTATACTGCCTTCTCAGGCGACAGGAGTCCGGTGCTCTCTCCTGTACCAGATTTTTTACCCAAGAATGCGACAGCGTCCGGACTGCTTTATTAAATAACGTCAATTATATATTACTTCCATTCACATTAAGCGTTGTGATTTATGACCATTTTTATATAAATCCAATTGCAAAAAAATATGTGTGTAAACATAAATGTATCGTGCAGAAACACAACGTTTTATGTTCATAGCTTGTGTTCCACAACTGGCACGTAGTCTTGATGTAATATACTTACTTATATTGTATCACATATCTGGCTTAGTGCATTGTGTTAAGTCTTATAAATAAATTTAATTTAATTGGAAATAGGAATTTTTGAGGAGAGTGCAATTTTATTTTCGCTTATAAAATATGATATACGTCGGCATTAAAGAACAACGAGGGGCAATACCATTATATTTTCAAGTCGGTAATATCCAGAGACATTACATTAAATTATTATAGTTTGCAGTATTGCTGCGGAGCATTGTATTCGGTTCACGGTTCCCAACCTTCACGCCATGAACGCAACAACAAATGAATGTCAGGCGCCGTCGCTCGGGTGCTTGCAAGCAAGCAAGCAACTTGCCGTTTGGTGGTGGTAGGATTTCTCTCCGCTATCCGTTTGCATAACAAGTATCGCTAATAAGTTCACAGTAATAACTACTTAGTTAGTAGTTATGCTCGGCATATTTAGGATACTTAGTAATTAATACACACTACATATTCGACACGGAACCGAACAACACATTGGTGGGAATTAGTTGTATTCGAAACTTCCATTGTTGAGAGGAAGTGTATTCTTCATGGAATTAAACTTTATCGGTGCGCATCATTAACAACTTTAATGGAATATTTGTGCACGTGCACTAAACATTTAATTAATACAAATTTAGTCAAATATTTAATCACCTCCATAGTTTCATATTTATTGCCAATGAATAATATTAATATTTTCTGCTCAATTTATAGTTCATCTACAATCGATTGGAAATAGTATTACTTGTATTAAATTCATAACAAGTTCTTTACGAATTCAATTATCTTCCGGAACGAGATTTTATATTAAATATTAATGCTTTATATACTTCAAAAATTGTTAAGAA
Organism: Tachinus rufipes; assembly: GCA_963932245.1. NCBI lineage: Eukaryota > Metazoa > Arthropoda > Insecta > Coleoptera > Staphylinidae > Tachinus > Tachinus rufipes. Next base: position 900,270 of record OZ010743.1, on the reverse strand, counting down.
TTTATTATGAACCATATTAGAACGTTGTTATTGCATGAAATAAATGTATTAATTAAAAACAAAAAAGAAATTGCAAACTAACAAATTCAAAAACTACATCCGACTTTTTAAGAACTTCTTTCTTTGTCACCAAGTTTTTGGCATTCCATTAGAAGCAGAAGATGTGGGAGTAGCTTGTAGGTGTAAATTCAAATGCACTATTTGTCAGAAAATTTTGCTCAATATTACATACTTATTGCACAAGAATTAATTTGTTGTTTAATTTTTTTCTTAAATTGACTTTGGGCAATATGGGGAAGTGGTCACTTATTGTTGTCTAGCAGCAACATATTATAAATCGCTCAGAAAAAAACAATTATTTCATAATTTCTTAGGAAATGCATTTTGTATTATTTATTTGCTCAAATCATTAAAAATCGCTTCTTCTTTTTCTTCTTCTTTAGCCTGTTGTTGTCCACTTCTGGACATAGGCCTCCCTTAAACTCTTCCACATGTTTCCGTTATGTGCTGTTTGTTGCCATTTTTGTCCAGCAACCTCGCGGATATCGTCCTTCCATCTTTTCTGGGGTTTTCCTGCACTGCGGGTCGTTATTCTAGGTCTCCACTGTATGATCTTTATAGCCCATTTTGATGAATCCTGTCTGGCAACATGACCTGCCCAGCTCTACTTGAGGTTTGCAAATCGTACAATTATGTCTTCAACGTCAGTTTTTCTGCGGATTTTGTCGTTTCTGATGTGATCAAGCTTATACCAAGCATCGCATGCTCCATGGATCTTTGACAGGTTCTGAGTTTATTTGCAGATCTTACTGTGAGGGTGGTTGTTTTGAGCCCATACGTTTTGACGGGAAGGATACACTTGTTATAAACTTCCCGCTTTAGACCGTATAGGATGGTCTTATTTTTTAAAATGTATCCTAGCTTACCAAACGCTGCCCAGCTCATTTTTACGCGACGTGATATTTTCTCTGTTTAGTTGTCCTTCCCCAATTTAATGATATGGCTAAGATATACATACTCGGTCGCCTTTTCTACCGTTTGTCTTTCTACGCTAATAGATGTCTCATTCTCACTCATGATTTTAGTCTTCTTAACGTTCATTTTTAGACCGACTTCTTTTGATGCTGTATTTAGTTGTAAAAGCATGTCTTTTAGTTCACTGTAATCTGAACTAATGAAGATAATATCGTCTGCAAAACGTAGATGGTTAAGGTGTTTTTCATCTATGTTTATGCCTTTTTTATCCCAGTCCAGTCTTTTTAAGATATCTTCCATTGCAAGCGTGAAAAGTTTTGTTGAGATCGTATCGCCTTGTTGCACCCCTCTTCTAATGGGAACCTTGTCTGTTAATGTGTCGTCATCAATTTTTACTTATAAAGTAGCGTTATCATAGATGTATCTGATAATGTTGGTATACCTGGAGTCGATACGTGCGTTAGACATTGCCTGTAATACTGCCCACATCTCGATAGAATCAAACGCTTTTTCGTAGTCTACAAATGCCAGGTGTAGGGGTATATTGTATTCTACGGATTTTTCAATTAAGGAAAGGTTACTTTGAAAATGGTCTGCTGTACCAAAGCCTTTCCTAAAACCTGCCTGCTCTGTGGGTTGATAGAAATCCAGTTTAGTTGTAAGTCTATTAGTTATAATTTTAGTTAACAGTTTGTATTGGTGGAGAGTATACTAATTAGCCTATAATTTTCGATATTAGTGGTGTCACCTTTTTATGTATCAGTGTTACGTGTGCATTTTGCCATTCTATCGGGATCTTTCCTTCTTCCAAGCATTTATTTAAGAGAGTGCGTACTGCCTCCAATAGGGCGTTTCCTCCAAATTTGAGCATCTCGCGTGTAATTCCGTCTGTCCCAGGAGCTTTCCTATTTTTCATTTGGTGTAGGGCCTTCATCAGTTCATTTGTGTCTTCGGAATTAACGTTAGTGATTTCTTTCCTTCCGCTGGCGAGTGTTGGTGGTTCCTGTATTAGGGAAGCATATAGTTTTGCGTAGAAGTCCTCGATTGATTTTTTAATGTCTTCTTTTCCTTTTAACAATTTGTCCAGTATTATTTTTGATTTTGTAGATTTTTGTTTTCCCATTGTGAATGTGCGATCGTAATATTTTCATGTTTGCATTATCTTCAATGACTTCCTTGATTTTCCTAGTATTAAATGTATCCTTGCGAATTTCTGTCTTTATAATTCTGTTTAGTTAGTAGTCTATATAACGGGGAGTTGTGGTCTAGCATTCTTTGCTGTTCTATTAGTTTTATTGTGTTTAGACTTTTTTGTTTTGTTTTTGTGAGTTTTCGCTCTCATGCATACTTTTTTATTTACGGTACTTATATCAGCTGCGATTTTATCGGACAGTGAGTCTATGCTCAAGTCTTCTAAAGAATGTGGACTTAATTTGGAAATGGGTATTTTGCGGAATGTTATTTTAAGTCATCGATTTGTAGGTGCGTCCGTTTCAAAATATTTTTTTTTTGCTCGAGTTTGGTGTTTAGCAGTAATGTTGCTCTGACCATTCTATGGTCACTTCCTGTTCTGAAATTATTTAGGACTGAGACATCTGTTACTAGTGATTTTTTATTCAATATAATGTAGTCTATTTGGTTTTTTGTTCTGCCACCTGGGCTCACCCATATCCGGTTTTTTGAAAAAGGTGTTCTTGCAATAAAGGTTCTACTGTTGCAGATAATTTAGGAGCATTCCTCCTCGGCTATTCCTTTTTCCCAGTCTAAACTGACCTATGTTTACTTTCTGTCTTTCTCCAATCTTTGCATTGAAGTTGCCCATGGTAATGAAAAATTGTGGTTTTCCAGCCTTCCATGCTGTTGATATGTCGTCGTAAAATTGCTCTATTTCTTCCTCGTCGGATGTACTAGTTGGTGCATATACAAGGATATTCTGGAGGCAATACCTTTTTGAAATCTGTACCATTATATATATATAACCCTTGCTCGAGATAGATTCCATTTTTGTAACGAGATGTTTCAGATGTTTGTTGATGAGTATTCCTACACTTCTTCTTCTTCTCTGAGGATAATTCCCTCCAATGGTTCGGAATCCACTTAAAAACTGTAGGTCCCTTGTTATGTAAGTTGCCAGCATTTACAAGCAGAGAAGAGGCTTATGTCCTGCAGTGGACGCAAACGGCTGGACAATGATGATGATGATGATTCCTACACTCCCATTTTGCGAGTTGGTATCAGAGTTGTTTTGGTACAAGACATGTCCCGATTTAAGAGTGGTACATTTCTCCCCCGGTCTTCTCGTTTTGCATAGCCCAACAACATCCCATTTTATATGTGAGAGTTCCTCTTCTAGTTCATCTAAGTGTTTGTCTGATCTCATAGTTCTTATATTGTACGTTGCAATTATTTGTCGTTTCCTATGACAATCTTTGTAAGTCTAGTTATTTTTAGCACCCCTGATCTGTCCTCTATTCCAGCCGTTGTCTTAGCTGGGAGGCGGCAGATTGCTGGGGACTCGGGGCCTTATTGTAGTTCCTTGTGTATTCATGTTTAAAGTTTAAAAAGTTTTGGCATTTACCCACCACGCTTGCCCTGCGAGTTGGTGGGTTTGTGTAGTTCATCTGACTAGAACTTAATATGCCGCCATTGTTTCTTAATTGAAATCTTCCGCCACCATATTTGTCGAAATAGTCCTACCAACAGAACCATTTTATCCGGGTTTTTGGGTGGTCTGCTTCTGCTGGTCCTTGCAAGTACCCATTCTGGGGCTGCTGTGAGAATACATTTCCTTTATTCTCGTTTGAATGGTTATACCGCCATGACTCGGTCGCCAGAGCCTCGTTCGTTATCTAGCAGCGAGCACCACGTGCAGGAGAGGTTGACATTTGGGCCGGGCTTACTTGCTGGTTATTGCCGTCACACCTTACCCACCGCTTAAGAGACGCAATTAATTTATTGAAAATTGCTGAACAAAACATATTTTTTGCTTCAAAATAAATCCATGACTAAAATTTATTTTTATTAATAAAATTTGCTCAATAAACGTTTTTGAAATTATTGCACAAAATCCACATTTTTTGTTATTAATTCATTATAAATCTTTAAGAAAACGCATTTATTAATTTAAATTAAATTATAAAAAATCGTTTAAAAAATGCAATTACTATTTAATGTTAGTCAAATCTAATTAAGAAATCCAAATAATACATGATTTCTGATTGGAAATACATTTCCAGTATAAAATTTATAATAAAACTGTAAGAAAACTCATTTATTGTTTAAAAATTAATAAGAATAAAAAATTATCAAAAACGCGAATAGTTCTGCATGCAAAGATGGAAATCACTTTTTCTTCATTATAAATTTTCAAGAAAACTCAACTCAATTATGGTTTAAAATTGTTTAGAAAATGGAATTATTGCTTAAAATCATTCAAAATTTAAATTTAAAAAAAGTTTAGCTTGAAAAACACATAAATCATTAAAAACTTACTGAAAATAAGCATTTTTAAATATTTTTTTTAAATTTATAGCTTTGACTTTAAATTAGATAAAAAATTTAAAAAGAAAAATGTGGGCCCGGCGCATTCACCATTTTTATTGGACAGTTTGAACAAATTTTTAGTTGGTACTAAGAATAATAGGAATTATTATATATTAGTTAGTACCAAATTGCATTTTGCACCATTCGTGAGATACAATTTTAAGATTAAGTTTTCTGTGCATTTTCATGCAATAAATAATAATTTTATGCGATTTATGATAAGTTTTGAGCAACAATTTAGCATTTTTGAGCAACAATTTAGATTTTTTGAGCAATTTACTCATAAATTGTGTTCAAAAATTTAATTTTAGATTACTTTTAAGACAAAAATATATGTTTTTAAAGCAACATTTTTACAATAAATAAGTTTTCATGAGATAAATAGGGTTCCTGTGTGATTTTAAAATTATTAATAATTTTAGATTTTTTTTTTGTAAATGCGTTTTTTTAGCAAATAGGTTTATAGTGCAATCATAGATGAATTTTGTGAGAAAAATGAAATTTCTTGCAACAAAGGCATTTTGTGCAATTTACAATCAAATTTGCAGATCAATTCTAGACAAATCTTTAGAATTTTTAAGCGATTTAACAGACTTTTGAAGCTGTTTTACACAAATTTTCTAGTTTTAGTAAGTTTAAACAAATTAAAAAAAAAAAAACACTTATTTTGGATTATGAGATAGATGAGTTTTCTGCGCAATTTTAGTTTATTTTATAAAAAAAAAAATGATTTCAGGTTTTGTGAGCGGTTTTCGAGAAATTTCAGACGCATTTTCTCAAAGTTTTATAATAAATTATTGCGCAATTTTTGATAAAATTTGTGTTAAAAGTTAAGCGATTTTCGATCATTTAAAGTGAATTTTATGCAAGTAATGAACTTTGTGATTTTGGTTTACAATTTTGCGTTGTGAGCAGTTTTAGACAAATTTTGTGCAAAAAATAATTTTTGAGCAATTTTAAATGCATTTTATGAACTTTTTAAACAAATATGCAATAAATAAGATTTATGTGCAATTTTTAATTAATTTTATGCAACAATTGAAATCTCTTTTTTTATTAATTAATTTTAAATTACATTCAAAAAGAAAATAAGTTTATTTATTAAACTTTATGCAATTGAAGTTTTCTGCACGATGTGCAATTCTCATTTTAACACAAAAATTGTACCTAGGCATCAGATGTAATTTTTTTTTTATTTTATTACAAATAGTTTTTATTATTTATTATCAAATTTAATAAAAATTTTGAAAAATTACAATTTTAACGTAAAAAAATGTACGTAATATAGCCCAAAAAATGAGGCAGTATGCATTTGAAGTTGAATTATACTGAATTATTCAAAATCTTTTTTTTTTTTAATTTATTACAAAATTTCTGAAATAACAATTTTTTTTGTAACAAGTACAAATTTAATTTTATAAACTTAAGAAATGTATTTGCAATAGCCAAGAAATTGGAGTATAAATTTTTTAAAGCTGGAATATACTGAGTGATTCAGAAATATTTTTTATTTATTTTTAAACATAATACAAAATTTTAAAAATTTTGGTTGTAACTTTTTTTTTTTTTTGGTGGTCAGGGCGGTAAAATCTTCTAAAGAGTGACTCAAAGTGTCGGATTCAGTCTCACGAGAAAAGTGCCTACCGACTAAAAACCGCCCCATTTTGAGTACCGGGAAGTTTGAGACCTATGCTCATAAACCTTCTATTGGGAGAAAATTAAGGGGATGAATAGAGATAGAAAACCGTATAGGCTGTAGTTGTTACTTTGTTTAAAGTACCATTTTTATTTTATAAACTCAAAACTTTATATAGTCAAGAATGAGTTGCTGCAAAACCTTCGTACAAAACGCAAGTGATTTTATGGAGCTCCTGCAATTAGTCGTAATACTTGTAGTTCTTCAAGTGACATTTTTTTTTTCACTCGACACGTGGTGTGGTGTAGTATTTGTGACCTCTTTGCGTGTTATTCTCTGAAAAGTTGAGTCTATAAAATTTATGCAAAATTTTGTGTGCCCGGCGCATTCACCATTTTAATGTTCAATTTGAATTTAATTAAATAGGTTTTCTGTGCAAATTTCATTTAATAATTAGCAATTTTTTGCAATTTATGATGTTTTGAGCAATAAGTTAGATTTTCTGAGCAATTATTAACATATTTTTGTGCAAGCATTCGATTTTTTTTAAGACGAAATAAGTTTTTACAATGAATAACTTTGTGTAATTAAATTAAATAATCAGTTTCTATTTTATTAGCGATTTTGATGCAATAAACTGTTTTTTTGTAAGATTTTATAAGATTTTTTTGAGAGAAATAAAATTTCATGCAACAAATACATTTTCTGCAATTTACAATCAAATTTTCAAATCAATACTAGACAAAACTTGTGTCAAAATTAGATTTAAAAAAAAATTAACAGAACTTAAGCTTTAAAAGCAGTTTTTCACAAATTTTAGATGAATTTCAAAAAGAACAATTATATTTTTAAACAAATTTTGTGAAACAAGTTTTCTGTGCAATTTTAATTTATTTTATATGCAAATTTCAGACTTTGTGAGCGGTTTTAGACAAACAAAAATAACTTTTCTGAAAGTTTTATAATAAATTCGATTTTTACGCAATTTTCCATGTATTAAAAGAATTTCTGTGCATTTTTTGATAAATTTTGTTACAACTAAAAGTTTTAGATTATTTGAAGTGAATTTTATGCAATAATAAACTTTGTAATTTTGGTATAAATTGTGGCTATGATAGCAATAGTGGCCTAACCCACAAACAATTTCAAAGTAGGAAAACTAATATTTTTGCAGTAAAATGTTAAAGTTTTCTAATATTAGACATCAACTAATTAAATTAATATAAATTATAAATATTTTGAAAATTGAAATCATTTTGTAGATAAAAACAATAAAAATTAACTTCTAACAAACACCATTTAGCTCCATTAGATATGCTAGTGAGTTAGGCCATTGTTGCTCTCATAGCCTCAATTTGTTTTACAAGTTATTGTTGTGAGCAATTTTAAACAAATTTTGTGTATGAACTATTTTTTTGAACAATTTTAAATGTATTTAAAAAAAAACTTACTTTTTAGGCAAATTTTATGCAATAAATGGGATTTTTGTGTAATTTTAGACAAAGTTTCTGTAAAAATTGAGTTTATTGTGCAATATTAAATTACATTAAAATACAAATAAGTTTTAAATTTTTAATAAGTTTGTACAAACATATATAATAAGATATCTTATTTGCAACTTAGAATTTATGTATTTTTTTTCTAAAAACTCAAGTTAAATTAAAAATTAGAACAAAATTTTTTTATAACTTTATAGTAAATTGAAAGCAAATAATTTCAAGTGCAACTTAAAATTCGTAATAGTTTAATTGAAAACACAAAAAACATTAGAAAATCAAAACAAAAATTGCATTTAATAATAATAATAATAATAATAATAATAATAATAATAATAATTATATATATACCCTTGGGAAACCCGCGTATATATCGATAAAACACGACAACAAGTTAGTTAAAAAAAAAAAAAAAAAAAATAATAATAATAGATATTTATTGCCCTACAGGAAACAATTCCCAATTACAAGACAACATACAAAAAAAAGTACCATATACAAATAAAATAAAATAATAAAAATACATATAAAAACTAAACAATTTTAAACTAAGATTAACATTTGCAAAAAAAAAAAATTAAAAAATTAAAAAAATAAATAAAATAAAATTAAAATTAAGTAACTTGTTCAATTAAATACTTAATATTATCATTAAAAATATCACAGCAGGGTGGCATATTATTTAAATTACCACAAACATTATCAATTGGTGACTTAAGACCATAGCTAGTTCGTATTGTTGGTAAACTAAAGGTTGGTTTTTGTCGACTGTTAAAAGATGGTATATGCAATTTAATAAGTTGTATAATTTCAGGAGAATCGACAATATTGTGCAAGAGTTTATACACAAAAATAACACTTGCCTTAAAACGTCTAAGCTCTAGTGATTCAAAATTAAACTTGTTGAGTAAACTGAGGTGATCATAGCCTCTGATAGGATAATGTCCTTCAATTTTAAAAAATAAATATTTTAAAAACCTGCGTTGCACACTTTCAATTTGTTGTGTTTGATGTTGGTTCTGTGGATACCAAATTAAAGAAGCGTATTCCAGTTTAGAACGCACAAATGAATTATATAAAGCCTTTAAGGCACTAAGATTTTGAAAACTATTGGTGTTACGATGAATAAATCCTAAAGCTTTTATAGAACTCTGTACAACGTTTTCAATGTGATAATTAAACGTTAGTTTAGTATCAAAGTGAACACCAAGGTCTTTAAAAGTACTAACATACTCAACTGAACGGCTATTTATAAGATAATCAAATTTTATGGCATTAGTTTTGCGTGTAAATGACATAAACTTACACTTGCTAATGTTTAAATCTAATCGATTAGCAATACACCAAGTGAAAATTTGGTTTAACATGTTTTGCAACTGAAAACAGTCATTGATGCTGTTGATCTTTGAATATATTTTAAGATCATCAGCATATAGAAGATGCTGACAACCTAGTGATGTGGAAAGGTCATTAATAAATAAATTGAACAGCATGGGCCCCAATATTGATCCTTGTGGAACACCAGATGTTGGTAAATAAGAATTAGATTTATAGTAATTGAAAGTGACATACGACTCACGCTTTTTGAGATAAGATGACATCAGTACAATGGATGAACTGCAAAAACCAAAATCTTTAAGCTTAGCTAAAAGAATATTATGTTCAACTCTATCAAAAGCCTTTGACATATCTGTATAAATAACGTCCATTTGCCCAGAAGTGTCAAGAGTTCTAGCTATTTCGTGTGTAATAACACACAGATTTGTTACAGTCGAACGCCCTGGAACAAAACCATGTTGATTAGTGGAGATATAAGGTTTAACATGGTTGTATATTTGATTATAGAGGATACGCTCAAAGACTTTGGCAATGTGTGGTAAGATTGCAATAGGGCGATAGTTATCAATGTTGTGAAGATTGATATTAGTTTTAGGTATTGGACAAACAGAAATTATTTTCAGATTATTAGGGAAAGTAGAGGTAGTAATGGATAAATTGAATAAAATTGTGAGAGGATGACAAAACAGAATAGCGCAATCTTTCAATAAAAAAGCAGGTAAATTATCATTGCCAGCAGAATTTTTATTTGGAAGGGTTTTAAGAATCTTTAACACAGCATCTTCTGAAACATGAGAAAATGTAAAGTTATGTATATAGCTGCAGTTATCAAGGTTGACATTAGTAGACGGGGGAATGTGTACGGATTCAAAAAACTTAGAAAAGCCATTAGCAATGTTCTTAGGATTATCAAATACTTCATTATCACTAATCAAAGTAGAAGGAACTCTAGATGAGTTCGATTTCTTAGAGCTGATATATGTCCAAAACTGTTTTGGGTTAGAGACAACTTCATTTTCAATTGAGGATATATAAATACTGTAAGCAGATTTAGTTTTACGTTTAATTAAAGTTCTAAGTCGTTTAAACTCCGTTGTTATTGTCGGAGAGTTGAACTTAAGTTTTAGTCTGACTGAAGCTTTTTGTTTAATAAGTTTTATAATTTCTATATTATACCAAGGTGGATATTTTCTTTTTTGTTTAACTTTGCAAGATGGAATAAACTTATGCAGCGCACTATTTAATATATTATAAAATTCAATAAAAGCTAAAGCTACATCTCCTCAAAACTCAAATGCAATTGAAAGTCAAAACAAAAATTCACTATTGAAGTCAATTATGCTCAAAATACGCACTTTATAGTGAATTGATGTTATTTAAACACAAATTATTTAAGTGCAACTTAAACTTTGTAATAAATTATTTATAATAACTCAGATTTAAATTGAAAACCAGAAAAAACAGAATTTTGCAACCAATTATTCTCAAATTAAACGACTTATAAACATTTATTTAAAACTTATAATAAATTGACATCTTATAAATACAAATATTTTAAGAACAACTTATAATTTGTTATAGTTTATTACAAAAATGCAAATTTCAATTAAAAATTAGAAGAAAAAAAGAATTTTTAAGCTAAATGTTCAATTTTTTTTATAATTTTTAAAATACAGAAGTCAAAAACATTTTTTTTTTATTTTATAAAAATTGATATCTTATATACATTACTAGTTTTGGCTTACTAAACCTAAGTAATTAAAATTTGAATACGCAGCCTGATTCAATTTTCAAACTTAATTCTAAATTTTTTATTTTATTAACTCAAAAATTGTTATTATTATAGCCAAGAGATAAGGCTTTAAGTATTTAAAATTACAATATACTAAGTAATTTAGAATTATTTTCATAATTTAAATTTTCAAAAATTGAAACTTTAGTTATAACTTTGTATCAGGTAAAATTACCATTTTATCAACTCAAAAATTGTAATATAGCCAAAGAATGAGGCAATCTGTATTTGAAGTTAAAATATACTGAGTGGTTCAAAATTATTTTCAAATTTATAACAATTAAAGTTGTAACATTGTTTCTGGTACAACAAAGATGTGGATTTAGGTATACTGAAATCTGTCGGCAAAGATGTATTTTTTTTTAACTGCATAATCAGTAAGAAAAATCAGACATTTGCAAATTTGTTTGCAAAATTGTGTGGGCCCGGCGCATTCACCATTTCTCAATGGAAAATTTAACCCATTTTTTATTAGTTGATACTAGGGATAATGGAACGTATTAATTAGTAACAAATTGTATTAATATCTAATGCACCATTTGTGATTTATAATTTTAAGGTAATTAAGTTTTCTGTGCAGATGTTATGCAATAATTAGCAATTCTATGCGATTCATGATGTTTCAACAATTTAGATTTTCTGAACAATTATACACTTATATTTTTTTTTTAGCAATTTTAGATTATTTTTAGGACAAAAATAAGTTGTTAAAGCATTTTTTTACAATAATTAGGTTTTCTGTGCAAATTTCATAAGATAAATGGGGTTTCTGAGTGATTTTAAATGAGGTTTGTGCTTTTTCAGCAGTTTTAGATAACTTTTTTTTCTTTTTTTAGCAAATTTATAAAATTTTAAAACCGTAAATTTGTTTTTTAACAAATTAAATTAAAATTAAATTTTATGCAATAAATAGATTTTTAGTGCGATTATAGATGAGTATTGTGAAAGAAATAGATTTTCTTGATTACAGTGCAACAAATGATGATTTTTTGATCACCTCTATACAATATTTGGGTAAGAGTTGGTTTTTTTAAACAAATTAAATAAAATTTAGTACAGCTCAGAACTAATTTACACAAATTTTCTGTTCCTACCAAAATTTTTATTTTCAAGTAGAAATGAATTAATTTATAGAAATCAGGCGTACGAATATAATTTTATTTTTGTTCAAAGTTGGTACCAAAATAGTACTAAAATATACTGAAAATGCATCAATATCCAATGCATAGTTTGGATTTTATGTAAAATTATCGAACCGTCTAAGATCATTTTTATTTTTCTCAAAAATTATTTAATTTATAAAAATCAGTAGTACCAATATGATTTTATTTTTGTTTAAAGTTGGTACCAATTAAGTATTATATTATACTAAAGTTGCATCAACATTCAATGCATAGTTTAGCTCTGTAAATTTATTTATTTTTTAGTTTCTTTTCTTTAAGTTTAAATAAATAAAAAAAATGAGATTTTTGCATGTATCAAGTGGAATTTTTGTGAGTTTTTAATCAATTTTGTGTTACAATTGAAGGGGCAAGTGGATAAATAAGTTATGTTACATTTTTTGAAAAGTGAGATTTTTTTATGGAAGAACATGTTTTATGCCACTTTATCATGACTAGATCTTTCAAAGTCGTACATTTATTATTTCAAAAGCAAAAGTTATCGAATAGAATATGCTATGGTACAAAGTTTTTTTGGTTCTGCGTGTATGAAAAACACACAAAGTAATTTACTTAAATCTCATTTTGCGAATTGTAACATAACATATTCATCCACTTGCCCCTTTAATTGAAAGTGATGCAATTTTAAGTAAATTTTATGCAATAAAATAGACTTGTGAGTAGTTTTAAACAATACTTTTTATTTTTTAAACAACTTTAAATGCATTTTAAGAATCACATTTACTTTTTAAGCAAATATCATGCAATAAATGGTATTTTTGTTTAAATTATAATTTAAAAACAATTTTCTGTTTGCTGCGTATGGGTATCTGGTGTACTCATTAAAATCCCGATATCATTTTCACCAAAAATTTACTTTAAAATGCAAAAAAATATTAACTATGCTTAAATAATTCATAAAAACGTTTTTTTAGTTAAATTATTGATAACTCACATCAGAGCCATGAGCACATAAAAAATTATATGGCACCAAAAGAAGCCATACGAATATTGTGTGGGGTATGGGCTATACTATATTAGTTTTTTGTTCAAAATATTTATGTTTACTGTTTGAATTTGTCTTGTTTGGCACAAATGCGGTTTATAAGTATAAATCCGGCTTTCAAACTCATAAATTTGGCTATTTTTGAACAAATCTGGCATTATTTGCGTAAATAAAAATCAATCAAAAATCTGGTAAAAGTTTGCTATTTTGTGAAAAGTTTTTACTATTTATACACAAATTTGGCATTGTTTATGCACATCGACCTTAAATGTGAATAAATTTGCTCTCTATTAGCACAAATCCGACCAATAAATGACAAAATTTGTTTTTCTGTACAAAATTTTAATGTTTACTATTTAAATCCTCTTGTTTGGCTTTTTGTTGTATAAATCCGGCGTTCAAATTTATAAGTTTTGTCATGTATACATAAATTTGGCATTATTTGCGCAAATCAAGCCTGAATATAAACAAATTTGTTTTTTAATAGCACAAATCCGGCCTAAAAAACGTACTTAAACTTTTTATGCAAATCTTTGATAAATCTGGTTTTTGGATCTATAAATTCGGCTTTTAGATTCATAAATCTGGCCATTTATAGAAATCAAGCATCATAAACGCATTATATACGTAAATCTGCTCTCTATTAGCAGAAATCCGGCCTATAAATAACAAAGTTTGATTTTTTGTACACAGTTTTGATGTTTACTATTTAAATTAGAGTGGTTTTTTGTCATACAAATCTTGCCATCAAATTCATAAAAAAATTTATATATACATAAATTTGGCATTATTTGTGCAAATCAAGAACCTTTAAATGACGTAATTAGATTTTTTATGGAAAATTTTTATTAATCCGGCTTTAAGATTCATAAATCCGTCCATTTATACACAAATTAGGCATTATATGCTCATTATATACGTTAATCTGCTATCTATTAACAGAAATCCGGTCTTCAAACAACAAAGTTTGACTTTTGTCTAAAATTTTGATGTTTACTGTTTAAATTTAAATTGTTTGGCATAAATTGGACTTTGTAATGTATAAATCCGGCCTCCAAACTCATAAATTCATGTTTTTATACACAAATATTGCATTATATGTGCAAATCAAAATTGAATATGCACAAATCCGGACTCTATTAACATAAATCAGGCATTTAAAAGATGTAAAATTGCTTTTTTTTACATAAACACGGCTTCTGTTGCGTAAATCCGGCCTTCAAACTCATAAATTTAGGTATTTATACACAACTCTGGCATTGTATGTTCTAATCAAGTTTAAATATGCACAAATCCGGCCTCTATAATCATAAATCCGGTATTTAAATGATAAAAGTTTGCTTTTTATGTTTTTTTTACATAAATTTAACTTTTGTTGGTAAATCCGGCCACCAAACTCATAAATTCAGATATTTATACACAAATTTGGCATTATATGTGCATTGAATATGCACAAATCCGGCCTCTATTAACATAAATTTGGCATTTAAGTTATGAAAATTTGTTTTTTATGTTTTTTTTTACATAAATACGGTTTTTGTTGCTTAAATCCGGCCTTCAAACTCATAAATTCAGGTAATTGTGCACAAATCTGGCATTATATGTGCAAATCAAGTTTGAATGTGCACAAATCCGGCCTTAATTAGCATAAATCTGGCATATAATTGATAAAAGTTTGTTTTTTATGTGTTTTTTTTACATAAATACGGCTTTTGTTGCGTAAATCCGGCTTTCAAATTTATAAATCTGGCTAATAATTTACAAATCTAGCATTATATGTGCAAATCAAATTTAAATATGCACAAATTTGACCTCTATTAGCATAAATCCGGCATTTCAATGTTTGCTTATGTTTTTTTTTACATAAATTTGGCTTATGTTGGTAAATCCGGCCTCTAAATTCATAAAATCAGGTATTTATGCACAAATCTGGCATAGTATGTAAAAACAAAGTTTGAATATGCAAAAATCCGGCTTCTATTAGCATAAATCCGGCATTTAAATGATGAAAGTTTGTTTTTTATGTGTTTTTTACATAAATACGGCTATTGTTGCGTAAATCCGGCCTCCAGACAGATAAATTCAGGAATTTATACACAAATTTGACATTATATGTGCAAATCAAGTTTGAATATGCACAAATCAAGCTTCTGATAGCATAAATCCGGCCTCTATTAGCATAAATATGGCATTTAAATAATGAAAGTTTGTTTTTTATGTGCTTTTTACATAAATACGGCTTTTGTTGCGTAAATCCGGCCTTCAAACTTATAAATCTGGCTAATAATTTACAAATCTGGCATTTTATGTGCAAATTAAATTTGAATATGCACAAATCCGGCCTCTATTAGCATAAATCCGGCATTTAAATAATAAAAGTTTGTTTTTTATGTGTTTTTACGTAAATACGTTTTTTTTGCGTAAATCTGGCCTCCAAACTCATAAATTTAGGTAATTGTGCACAAATCTGGCATTATATGTGCAAATCAAGTTTGGATATGTACAAATCCGGCTTCTATTAATATAAATCCGGCATATAAATGATAAAATTTTGTTTTTTATGTGTTTTTTTTATATAAATACGGCTTTTGTTGCGTAAATCCGGCCTTCAAACTCATAAATTCAAGTATTTATTTACAAATCTGGCATTATATGTGCAGAGCAAGTTTGAATATGCACAAATCCGGCCTCTATTAGCATAAATCCGGCCGCTATTAGCATAAATCCGGCATTTAAATGATAAAAGTTTTCTTTTATGTTTTTTTTACATAAATTTGGCTTATGTTGGTAAATCCGGCCTCTAAACTCATAAACCCAGGTATATATATACACAAATCTGGCATAATATTTGCAAACTAAGTTTGAATATGCACAAATCCGGCTTCTATTAGCATAAATCTGGCATAATATGTGCAAACTAAGTTTGAATATGCACAAATCCGGCCTCTACTAGCATAAATCTTGCATATAAATGATAGAAGTTTGTTTTCCATGTTTTTTTTACATAAATACGGCTTTTGTTGCGTAAATCCGGCCTTCAAACTTATAAATCCGGCTAGTTATTTACAAATCTGGCATTATATGTGCAAATCAAGTTTGAATATGCACAAATCCGGCCTCTATTTGCATAAATCCGGCATTTAAATGATGAAAGTTTGTTTTTATGTGTTCTTTTACATAAATGCGGCTTTTGTTGCGTAAATCCGGCCTTTAAACTCATAAACTTAGGTGTTTACACACAAATCTGGCATTATATGTGCAAATCAAATTTAATTATGCATAAATCCGGCCTCTATTAGCAAAAATCTGGCATTTAAATTAGAAAAGTTTGTTTTTTAAGTATTTTTGTTACATAAATACGGTTTTTTTTGCGCAAATCCGACCTCCAAATTTACAAATTTAGGTATTTATTTACAAATCGGGCATTATATGTGGAAAGCAAGTTTGAATATGCACAAATCCGGCCTCTAATAGCATAAATCCGGCCTCTATTAACATAAATCCGGCATTTAAATGATAAAAGTTTGTTTTTTATGTTTTTTGCACAAAAATACGGTTATTGTTGCATAAATCCGGCCTTCAAACTAATAAATTCAAGTATTTATACACAAATCTGGCATTATATGTGCAAATCAAGTTTGATTATGCTCAAATCCGGCCGTTAATAGCATAAATCCGGCCTCTATTAGCATAAATCCGGGATTTAATTTATAATAGTTTTTTTTATGTTTTTTTTTTTACAAAAATACAGTTATTGTTGCGTAAATCCGGCCTTTAAACTCATAAACTCAGGTGTTTATACACAAATCTGGCATTATTTGTGCAAATCAAGTTTGAATATGCACAAATCTGGCCGCTATTAGCATAAATCCGGCCTTTATTGGCATAAATCCGGCATTTAATTGGTAAAAATTTGTTTTTTAATGTTTTTTAATGTTTTTTTTTACAAAAATACGATTATTGTTGCGTAAATCCGGCCTTTAAACTAATAAATTCAAGTATTTATACACAAATCTGGCATTATATGTGCAAATTAAGTTTGAATATGCTCAAATCAGGCATAAATCTGGTCTCTATTAATATAAATCCGGCATTTATATGATAAAACTTTGTTTTTTTATGTTTTTTTACATAAATACGGCTTTTGTTGCGTGAATCCGGCCTCCAAATTTATAAATTAAGGCATATAGTTACAAATCTGGCATTATATGTGCAAATCAAGTTAGAATATGCACAAATCCGGCCGCTAATAGCATAAAACCGGCCTCTATTAGCATAAATCTGGCATTTAATTGATAAAAGTTTGTTTTTTATGTTTTTTTTTGCAAAAATACGGTTATTGTTGCGTAAATCCGGCCTCTAAACTCATAAATTCAAGTATTTATACACAAATCTAGCATTTTATGTGCAAATCAAGTTTATATATGCACAAATCCGACCTCTATTAGCATAAATCCGGCCTCTATTAGCATAAATCCGGCATTTAAATGATGAAAATTTGTTTTTTATGTGTTTTTTATATAAATACGGTTTTTATTGCGTAAATCTGACCTTCAAACTCATAAATCCGGCTATTTATTTACAAATTAGGCATTATTTGCAGCAAACGTGTTAAAATTGAGTTTATTGAGCAATTTTACATTAAATTTAAAGAGAACATAAGTTTTTTAATTAAATTTTAAGCAATTAATAAGTTTTTGCACGATTTTAGATTAATTTGATGAGTAAAATAGATTTTTTTTTTTTATTGTAGCTTAGTGATATAAATGCAATCAATTTTGAAATGAAATTTAATATTTAAAAAGTAATATTAAATTGTATATTACTTATTGCAGGAATAGACTACATTTTTTTGATAAAGTATATTAAAGCCACACGTATTTCGCCAGAGAGCCAGCTCAGAATTTAATTAACATCGGCTGTAATTAAAAAAAAAGCAAGCAGAGAAAGAGACGGGGACAAGCGCGTTACATATAAGTGAGGCTTAAAAAGAACGACCATAAAAGGCATTCAATATGTGTGACAGCATATTGCGAGTTTTACAATGACATAAAACGAAACCTGCCGAAGCTCTGGCTGGCTGGATTAGGAAAACTCAGCACTATACTAAATCATTGAATTTAATATAAAATATTTGTTTTATTTATTTTGTCTATAAAGAAATGAAGCTATTTTATATGTGAGTGGATGAACATGGAATGGAGAGAGCAATGAATGTAGTTTTAAATGTATCCCGCCCATGCTCTGACCTGGGTTGGTCCAACAATAAAACCTTTGGGTATAATGGATGGGGGCACAGTGTGCCCCCATACATACACAGACACACAAAGAGAGTATTTCATTCGGGTTTTGTTGTTCCCTTCGAACTATTTTCCAGGAAAAGCATTTACTATTGTAACCGTAGTTGCGCGAGCCTTGACTGCATTATAAATTACTGATTGCAGGTTATTTAAGTAATGTACATTTGTTTCAGTTTGTAATTAATATTTTTAAAACTACAATTAGCCAAGGTGGTAGAAAGGGGTTTGCAAAGTTATTTAATTATATCCAAAGTAAAAGCAAATGCAAGACATACACACTGAATAAATTATGCCTTATTTGCATGTCTTTGAGTTTGTTGTGTAAATACTTTCTTAAGTGATTGCGTCGCTTTATTAATTAGGTAATGAAATCCTTTTAAAAGTTAACATACTAACTTTTAATTTTTTGTGGGTTTTCACCCACACATATTCTAATTAAAATCCATTGTGCTCATGTCGAGTGGAAATATCGCCGCGTTTATTTTAATATTAATTAACGGCTATTAATCATGTCTTTGCCTGTTATGCTGCCGCATTTGTATCAGCTAGAAATTCTGATGACATCGGATTAATCTATTTTTGTTTTGTTCGGTGGTGTGTTTTCATCATGTCATTAAAATGGTACTCATTAGTGGCAAGCATTGATTTTCATATCTGCCATACATTCTACATAAATCAAAATATTTTAAAATTAATTATGTTTGCTTTTTTATGATTATTTAGTGCGCGCCGGCTATTAATCTAATCTATTTTTTCCGCTGTCGCTGTAAGTTTTGGTTTGGTTGGCGTGACCCGGTAATAAAAACAGGAAAACTTAACAGAAAACGGCCTAAGTGAAATATCATGTAGGATTTGACGTTGAAGGGTGGGCCCAGATAATACGTTTAAAAAAATGCGGACATTGTTTTCGGTCGCGACTTTCGACTTTCTTCGCTTGTTACACACAACAGAAAAAATAGCTTGATTGGATTAATGTAGTTGGCTATTTTATTAGAGAATAGCGACACAAGTGGCACAACACTACACTTGATTTATTAAGCGGGAATAACAAAAATTTGATTTTAATTACATAATTTAGATTATTAATAAAATATAATTGTCTTTTTATCCAGTGAGAGACACATACACTCGTGTTTCAGGGTATGTGCCTAGCATCTCACTGATTGAAGAGACAATTTACATAACTAAAACAGTCTATGTCGACCAGTGAGATGCTAGGCACATTGATGATGGGTGCATACCCTGAAACACGAGTGTATGTGTCACTTACACATCATTTATTAATTTTAAAATATAATAAATCCACTGAATAACTTATATAACAAACTCAGTTTATTACAAGCTTCAGAGCATTAGAGCTTAGCAATACAAATTCCAATATATTAATCCCAACCATTAATATAATAGATCCTGGAGCACTAATTCCTAATACCCTTTAAGAAATATCACTTCATGCTATACCTTTTTCAACCAATCTTCCTTTAGCTCCTTCCACACTCAACTCGCATGTAGCGAATACAGATTAGTGCACAGATTGAATTTGTACGCACGTAAACAATAATTTTTTGTGTTGAATTTATAGTTGAAAAAAACCGTGGTATGAATAACGGCGCAGTGCAGCATCGCGAACGGGGTCGCGCACTCTTTGTTGTGCGCGCTGCAGTTGGCAATTGTAATATATAAAGTACGAAAAAAAGGAAGACCTGAGGGGCTATTTTAAATTCTGTTTATTGCGGTGCTATAATTTTATTACTCGCTTCTTTATGCGAAAAGGGGAAAGAGATGGGACCTATGGAGGGATATATTTTTTAGTTATACCTTCATTTAATTCTTATTAACAACAGACTTGCTGCTAATATTCATCACCTTAGTATTAAGAATGTTTAGTGGATCTTTACAAAAAAATTGTACCTTTAACATAAAATTTAGGAATAAACTATTATAAATATTAAAAGGTTTTTTTAAATATTTTTTTTCAATGTGTACTAAATATTGTTAGAATTATTTATGTAAACGCCGAATAGTACTTAGTATTGCCATATACAGTTAAATCAGTACAAAATTTAAAGCTGTTATAACTCCCATGGTTCATTAAAAGCAGCAAGCAAGCAAGCAAGCAAGCAAGCAAGCAAGCAAGCCCTCGCTATAACTGCACATACACACAGAGTCCGAGTCTGTTAACTCTCCCCGCGTTGCTTAAATTAATGGTATTTGGTGTTCTGGTTACGCCAGCTAGGGGGTGGTATTTCTAATATTAGTTTAGTGGCTTGACCTCAAACTCCTCTTAAATATTTAACTTAATATTAAACGGGGAGGGATGGAAAGTAAATATTTGCTGAATATAACAACCCCGGTTTAAATAAAAACAAGATATATTTTCTTTAATAATGAATGATGTGTATTTTACTGTCCGCGAAATGGAAAAAAGAAGGAGGTGGGTGCGCATTTCCGCCCCCCTTAATACATATACATAGTAAACGACTGGAAATTTTTGTATGAGAAATGTAGGTAAAGTAAGATTGGTGACTTCGAATGCGGCTCAAATGAGATGGAAATAAAATAAAGGGAACGCGGATGATGGGGTAGATGGACCAGAAAAAATCACATCGCTCCGAAATACGAAATAACTATTGATTCATATTATATTAACAAATCAATTACATTTTTTTTTAAATCGATTTCGTTAAGTTAATAAAATTAAATTCTAACCGTCAATACCACCCTCGCTTTATTTGAAAAATCTATCAGGAATAATTTAACGCTGCGACTGTCGCATTCGAAGAGGAAATCAGCTTTTTCCATTATACTTATCGTTCCATATTAACAACTTAATTTTACTTTTTTCTTACCCTATTTGCCATGGCAACCGCACACTTAATGCTTTCGTTCTTTCTACATATTATAAATCGTGGTGGAATGCGGATGGAAAAAATCAATTGCTTTGGTTTATAATAAATATTTTTAGTTTTGTGTGAAAAAGTTAATGCGGGTGTGAATGAATCCACGCGATCTCTCTAATTGCACGTTATTAACACCCCATTAATGATCATGAATTAGCCAATTACCACCCCCAATCGAACTTGATCAAACGTTAACCGCAATTTGTCGGCACAATTTCTCACTCACACCACATATTGATTTCATAGACCGTTTTCTTGCACTACATCACTTTTTTTAAGTATAAATTAAAGTAAATGATTTATTAAAGAATAATTGAATATAATATTTAGCATTGTATGTAGCACATCGGTGTTTAGTTGCATTTGCAAAGAGTCAATGTTGTTAATAATATTGTTTCAGATAATAAAATACGGCTATGACTTTTAAAAATTTGTTTTTTTTGTCAAAATAATGATTAAAAATGTCAATTTTTTTAAATTACAAACAAAATCCGGCTTTTAAACATCAAAATCCGGCCATTAAGTTTAAAAAATGATGTTTACTGTTAATAGTAAAGTTCAAAAATACAAAATTCAGCTGTTAAAATAATGTTTTGGGCTATTAAATATCAAAATCCAACCATTAAATATTAAAAATATTGTCTACTGTAATTACCATTGTTAAAAATTACAAAATCCGGCCGTTAAGTATTAAAATCCGGCTATAACATATAAAAATTTAGTTCTTTTGTCAAAATAATGATTAAAAATTGTAATTTTTTTAAATAACAAATACAATCCGGCTATTAAACATCAAAATCCGGCTAGTAAATTTAAAAAATGTTGCTTACTGTTAATAATAAAATTCAAAAGTACAAAATTTAGCAGTTAAAATAATGTTTTGTGCAATAAATAATATTTAGGCTTTTAAATATCAATATCCGGCCATTAAATATTAAAAATATTGTTTATTATTAATATGAATGTTTAAAATTACAAAATCCGGCCATTAAATATTAAAATCCGGTTATGACATTTCAAAATTTGGTTCTTTTTATCAAAATAATGATAAAAATTGTATTTTTTTTAAGTACCAAACAAAATCCGGCTATTAAACATCAAAATCCGGCCAATAAAATTAAAAAATTATGTTTACTGATAATAATAAAAATCAACAGTACAAAATTCGGCCGATTAAAATATTGTTTTAAGCAATTAATAACATTTTTGGCTATTAATTATCAAAATCCGGCCATGAAGTGTTAAAAATATTGTGTACTATTAATAACATTCTTTAAAATTACAAAATCCGGCCGATAAATAGTAAAATCCGGCTATAGCATTTTAAAATTTAGTTTTTTTGTCAAAATAATTATTAAAAATGTAAATTTTTTTAAATAACAAATAAATCCGGCTGTTAAACATCAAAATTTGGCTTTATTGTTTAAAAAATATTGTTTACTGTTAATAATAAAGTTTAAAAGTACAAATTTCAGCTGTTAAAAATATTTATTTAAGCAAATAATAACATTTTTGGCTTTTAAATATTAAAATCCGGATATTAAGTATTAAAAATATAGTTTACTGTTAATAACATTGTTAAAAATTACAAAATCCGGCCGTTAAATATCAAAATCAAGCTATGTCATTTCAAAATTTAGTTCTTTTGTCAATATAATCAATAAAAATGTATTTTTTTTTAAATAATAAATAAAATTCGGCTATTAAACATTAAAATCCGGCCATTAAAATTAAAAAATGATGTTTACTAGTAATAATAAAGTTTAAAACTACAAATTTCAGCTGTTAAAAATATTTCTTAAGCATTAAATAATATTTTTGGCTATTCAATATCAAAATCCGGCCATTAAGTATTAAAAATATTGTTTAATGTTAATAACATTGTTAAAAATTACATAATCTGGCCGTTAAATATTAAAATCCGGCTATGTCATTTCAAAATTAGGTTCTTTTGTCAAAATTATAAATAAAATGTAATTTTTTTTAAATAACAATGAAAATTTGCCTATTAAACATCAAAATCCGGCCATTAAGTTTAAAAAATAATGTCGACTGTTAATAATAAAATTCAAAAGTACATAATTCAGATTCGAAAAATAATTTTTTAAGCAAATTCTAATATTTTTGACTATTAAATATCAAAATCCGGCCATTTAGTATTAAAAATATTGTCTACTGTCAATAATATTGTTCAAAATTATAAAATTCGGGCGTTAAATATTAAAAAGCGGCTATAACATTTCAAATTTTAATTTTTTTGTAAATATAATAATTAGAAATGTCAATTTTTTTAAATAACAACAACACACATTAAAATCCGGCCATTTAGTTTAAAAAAATGTTGTTTATTGTTAATAATAAAGTTCAAAAACACAAATTCAGCAGTTCATAAAATAAGTTTTTAAGCAATAAATAATATTTTTTAGTAAATATCAAATCCGGCCATTAAGTATGAAAAATCTTGTTTATTGTTAATAATAAGAGTTCAAAATGACAAATAGCAAGTGTTAAATTTTAAAATCTGTTTATTACATGTTGAAATTTGTATTTTTCGTCAAAATTATTTTGACAAAAAATACTTTTTTTTTTTTTTAAATACAAATAATTTTCGACTATTTTCGTATAAAAATTCGGTCATAATGTATCAACAATTTTAATTTATTTTAGTAATAAAGTTAAAATTGGCAAAATCCGGCCATAGCATTGCAAAATTTGGCTTAATTGATCCACAAAAAACAAATGAAGAAAAAAGAAAATCTAATTTATCAGTTTAGTTGACACTATTGGTTATCAATTAAGAAACTAATCTACATTCCTAAATGAAAAAGAAAATTTAATTTCTGGACTACTAATGTTTGGAGCTGAGCAGGGCATTCTAGTTGAAACTATTGGTCATCAATTAAGAATTGATTGTTTTGATTACCCTCCTGACTGTTTGTTAACAAAATATTGAAGATCAGTTATCTTTTTTCTTAGTTTTGAGACAAGTGACATTTACAACAAAAAGAGATTTTATCTTCTATATTAACAATAGTTGGTTGGGTGAGCAGTTGAAACTATTAGTCGCTTTGCAATAGATTATGTCTAATTGAAAAATGACTAATATATATTTAGTAAATTTGCAATTTATTATGACATAACTGAAGAATATATGAAAGTAATTGAAAATAATTAAAAACAAAATTTTCTTTGCTGCGTTTACAAGCATTTTTTCCTATAATAATAACAAATAAACCACACTGCAAAATGGAAAAAAAAAAAATTTTTTACTTTTCTGGAAGATACAAAATTGGGAAGCAGTAGTTGAACAAATGCCAAAGAAAATATTGCATTTTATTGATAAGTATTATTTATTGAAGTATAAATTTGTAAACTATTTACCTCAGTATGAAATAAATTAATATTTTCTTTAAACTCGATCTAACGATTACAGCGGCCAAGAGTCAAGTAGAAACAAATGTTTTTGTTCCGCAAACCTTGTAAGTGTGTCTTGTATGACCATTTATATTAAAGAGACTTTTTTCAGACAGTTTTAAAATTAAGCGTACATTTAAATATATTAATATATTAATATAAAAATCTATTTAGAAAAAACCAAAAGTAACAAAATTTGGTTATAAAATATTAAAATATTTTCAGAAAAACAGTTAAAAGTGTATATTTTTATAAAATAAAATTACCCTAATCCAGCCATAAACTTATAAAAGTAAACATTTTTATGAAATCTCTAAAATAGCAAAATTTAGCTATGATATATCAAAATTTTGTTAAAAATAGCAAAAATTCGCCCATAAACTGTTGAAAAGTGTAAAAGTTTATTCATAAAATATCAAAAATAGCAAAATCCGGCCTTAAAACAACAAAATATTGATAAAAAGCAATAAAATCCGGTCATAAACTGTAAAAATAATGTTGTCAAAAACTGTTAAATCTGGTCTTAAAACATCAAAATACTGATAAAAAGTATTAAAATCCGACTTTAAAATAACAAAATGCTAATAAAAAGCTTTAAAATCTGAGCATTAACTGCTGAAAAATGTAAAATTTTGTTTATAAAATGTCAAAAATAGCTAAATCTGGCTTTTAAACATCAAAATACTATTAGAAAACACTAAAAGCCGGTTAAACACATTATAAAACTCAAAAAGTTGATTCATAAAATGTTAAAAATAGCAAAATCCGGCCCTGAAACACCAAAATATTGATAGAAAGCAATGAAATCCTGTCATAAACTGTAAATTTAATAAAAATTATGTTTATAAAATGTCAAAAATAGCTAAATCTGGCATTAAAACTTTAAAATACTGTTAGTAAACACCAAAATTTAAAAATGCAAAAGTTTATGCATAAAACTTTAAAAATAGCAAAATCCGGTTTAGAAAGAACAAAATATTGATAGAAAGTATTAAAATCCGGTTTTACACGATTGGAAAATGTAAAATTATTTTTATAAAATTGTAAAATTAGCAAAATTTGCCTTGAAGCATACTATTATAAAACACTAAAATTTAACACAATTTAAAAAAAGCAAAAATTTGTTCATAAAATGTTAAAAATCCGGTCTTAGAACAACAAAATATTGATTAAAATATGGTCATAAACTGTTGGAAAATGTACAATTTTAAATTTTAATTAGCCAAATCAGGTCTTGAAACATCAAAATACTGTTAGTATCCACCAAACACAATTTAAATTGCAAACGTTTGTTAAAAATTGTCAAAAATATCAAAATTCAACCTTAAAACAACAAAATATTGATAAAAACCAATAAAATCCGATTATAAACTGTTGAAAACTGTAAAATTCTGTTTTTAAAATGTCAAAAATTGCAAAATCCGGCTTTGAAACATCGAAATACTCTTAGAAAACACTAAAATCTAGCACAATTTAAAACTACAAAAGTTGATTTATACAAAAAAAAAAATTTAGGCTTGAAACAACAAAATATTAATAGAAAGCATAAAAAATCAGTCAAAAACTACTGAAAAGTTTAAAATTTTGTTTCTAAAATAACAAAAATAGCTAAATCTGGTATTGAAACAAAAATACTGATATGAAAAACCAAAATTTGGACAAACAGTATTTAAAAGTGCAAAATTTTATTCATAAAATGTCAAAAATAGTAAAATCCGGTTTTTTTCTAACATAATTTTTGATAATTATTGAGATTTTTAATAGTTTATGAACAGATATTGTTTTATCCTATATTTTATAAACAACATTTTGTATTTTTAAATCGTTTTTGGCAAGATTTTGGTTTGTTTTTATTATATTTTTCTATTTATAATCAAATTTTGCAATTTTTGAGTTTTTATAAATAGATCAATTTATAAAATATATAATTTATAATATAATTTATAAAAAAAGATTTTTCTGACATAACTTTTGTTGTTTTATAACTGGATTTTGTTTCTTTTCAACAATATGTTAATATACCGGGTGTCTCAGACCACCCGTACCAGCCTTTTATTTCGACAACGCTTGGTCGAATGTGACTGGGACAAAAAGAATTATTACCAAAGTGAACCTAAGGAATCCACTGATAAATTTATTTGTTACCGGAATAATCCGGAAGTACCCGGAACCGGAAGTAACTTTAAGATTTCAATTGGCAACATAGGTCGAGTATGGTATTAATTGATAGGTTTTTTTTAATGAAACAACTTTTATTAAAAGGTTTTTTTTAATATTTTGCATATTTACAAAAATAAACAAAAAAAACTAAACTGAAAATTAGTTATCCGTTCAACACTCAATTTCCTCAAGTTGGATTTGCTTTTTTATTATGTCAAAATAATTGACGTTTGTGAATAGTTGAGAAGTAAAATAAATTATTATTGTCAAAGTATTAAATGTGTCATCATGGTTTTTACAAACCTCGAAGGTTTTGATAATCTGATAATATTAAGTGAATGCGGCCAAAAATATCGTACTGCTGAGCGAATTTATGCTGAGCAATACCCTCAACGAGCCAATCAGTCAAAAAATGTTTTTCGGCGCCTTGCAGAACAAGTTAAGACAACTGGTAAGCTACAGCCCAGCCACATCAAAGGTCGAAATATCAGAAAACGTGTACAAGATGAAAGAACACCAGATATTTTTGCAGCAATTGCTCTGGACCCGAACATCTCGACTAGAAAAATTTAAATCAATGCTAGAATAAGTCGCTCCACTGCTTAAAGAGTTTTAAAAACAAACAAATTTTATCCATATCATATCCCTTTACACCAGAAACTTGAAAAGCGGGATTTTCAAGATAGGTTGAAGCTTTGTGAATGGTTGTCTCTAAAAAATTATAAATTCCATCACAAAATTTTATGGACAGATGAGTCGATATTCATAAGCAACGGAGTTGTTAATTTACATAATGCTCATTACCGGAATAATGAAAACTCTCATTGGTTAAGAGAAGTTGATAATCAACACGTGCAGACCCTTAATGTTTGGTGTGGTATTTTAGGAAACCAAATAATTGGTCGGCATTTTTTCGATGGTTCATTAAACGTAGCTAAACACGCTGATTTTTGAGAAAATAATCTTATTGACCTTCTAGATGACGTTCCATATGCGACACGTTTAACAATGTATTTGCAACAAGATAGTTGTCCAGCTCATCAAGAGTTTCTCGTCAAACCGTTGATCGCCTTTTTCCTGGTCGATGGATTGGAAGGCTAGGACCATTTCCATGGCCACCTCGTTCTCCTGGCATAACGCCTCTTGACTTCTTCTTGTGGGGACGTATCCTAGTTTATAAAGAATTTTCAACTACGAGGGATAATATGAAGGAGAGGATACGGAATGTCTGCCGTTCACTTAGTGAAGATGAGATACCACGGGCCGTCATATCATATTTTTTAATTTCACACTTTTATTTGTATTGTTGAATGAAATACTTTCAAACGATTAGTATTTTTTAATTATCGTAAATATGCAAAATATTAAAAAAACATTTTAATAAAAGTTGTTTCTTTTAAAAAGACCTCTCAATTAATACCATATTCAGGAACGTCAATTATTTTAACATAACAAAAAAGCAAAGTCAACTAATTTTCAATTTAGTTTTTTTTCGTTTATTTTTGTAAATATGCAAAATATTAAAAAAACCTTTTAATAAAAGTTGTTTTTTTTATAGACCTATCAATTAATATCATACTCGACCTATGTTGCAATTTGAAATTTAAAAATTACTTCCGGTTCCAGGTACTTCCAGATTATTAAGGTAAAAAATAAATTCATCAGTGGGTGCTTTGGGTTCACTTTGGTAATAATTTTTTTTGTCCCAGTCACATTCGACCAAGCGTTGTCGAAATATAAGGCTGGTACGGATGGTCTGAGACACCCGGTATAATGGCCGGATTATGTTATTTTGACATTTCATTAAAAGAATTTTGCATTTTATAACAGTTTATGCTGGATTATACTGGACTATATTTTTGAGAATTTTTGAGATTTTATAAAAATTTGAACTATTTTATAGCAGTTTATGGACTCATTTTGCTGCTTTATATATTTTATAAACAAAATTTTGCATTTTCAACCGTTTTTGGAAGGATTTTGGTTTGCTTTTATCATATTTTTTTATTTTAAAATCAAATTTTGCAGTTTTTGACTTTTTATAAATAGAATGTTGCAGTTTATAACATTTTGTTGTAAATTTTGGTAATTTTTAACAAAATGTTTATACTATATGGCCGAATTTTACTATTTTTGACATTTTAAAAATAAAATTATAAACTTTTTGACAGTTTATGAGCAAGTTTTGAATATTTTTGACTATAAACTGTTGTAAAATGTAAAATTCTATTTATAAAATGTCAAAAATAGCAAAATTTGGTCTTGAAACATCATAATACTAAAAGAAAACACTAAAATCCGGCAAAACACATATTTAAATTGAAAAAATTTATTCAGTTATGTCAAAAATAGCAAAATCCGGCCTTAAAACAACAAAATATTGATAGAAAGCATTAAAATCTTGTCATAAACTGTATACGTAATGTAAAACCCTGTTTAAAAAATCAAAAATAGCTAAATCTGACCTTGAAACATTAAATTACTGTTGGAAAACACCAAAATCCGGTCAACAACAACTTAAAATTGCAAAAGTTTATTCATAAAACATCAAAAATAGCAAAATCCGGTTTTGAAAATATAAAATTCAGTTTATAAAACGTTAAACATAGCTAAATATGGTCTTTAAACACCAAAATACAATTACAAAACACCAACAACCGGCCGAACAAAACTTACAATTGGAAAAATGTATTCATAAAACGTCAAGAGTAGCAAAACCCGACTTTAAAATTACAAATTATTGATAAAAAGCATTAAAAAAATGTAAAATTAAGTTTATAAAACATTAAAAATAGCAAAATTCGGCCTAGAAACTTTAAAATATTGAATAAAATTCAGTTATAAACTGTACAATTTTATTTATAAAATGTCACAAATAGGCAAATCCAGTCTTGAAACATTAAAATACTGTTAGAAAACACTAAAATTTACAAAACACAATTTAAAAGTGCAAATATTTGTTAACAAATTTCAACAATAGCAAAATCCGGCCTTAAAACAACAAAATATTGAAAAAAAAACATTAAAATCCAATCTAAAATAAAAATAAATTCTAGAAAATGTAAAATTCTGTTTTTAAAATGTCAAAAATTGAAAAATCCGGCCTTGAAACATCGAAATACTGTTAGAAAACAATAAAACCTGGCAAAACTACAAACATTGATTCATAAAAATTTAAAAATAGCAAAATTTGGTCTTAAAATAACAAAATATTGCTAAAAAGTATCAGTCATAAACTGTTAGAAAATTTAAAATACTGTTTATATTATAAAACGTCGATTGTAGCCAAATATGGTCTTTATAAACATCAAAATACTGTTACAAAACACCAAAATCCGTCCAACTACAACTTAAAAATGCAAAAGTTTGTTTATAAAACATCAAAAATAGCAAAATCTGACTTTGAAACAACAAAATATTGATAAAAAGCAATAAAATCCGGTCAAAACTGTTTAAAAATGTAAAATTGTGTTTATAAAACGTCAAAAATAGCAAAATTAGGCCTTTAAACATCAAAATACTATTAGAAAACACCAAAATTCAACAAAACACAATTTAAAAAAGCAAAAAAATTTTAGAACAACAAAATAGTGAATAAAAACTGTTGGAAAATGTACAATTTTTTTTTAAATGTCACAAATAGTCAAATTTGGTCTTGAAACATTAAAATACTGTTAGAAAACACTAAAATCTACCAAACACAATTTAAAAGTACAAAAGTTTGTTAAAAAAAGTCCAAAATCCGGCTTTAAAACAACAAAATACTGATAGAAAGCGTTAAAATCCGATCACAAACTGTTGGAAAATGTAAAATTTTGTATATAAAATGTAAAAAATTGTTTATAAAACATTAAAAAGAGCAAAATTTGGCCTTGAAACATCAAAATAGTGTTAGAAAACACCAAAATTCAACCAAACACAATTTAAAATAGCAAAAGTTTGTTCACAAAATGTTAAATGTTTCAAAATCCGGTCTTAGAACAACAAAATATTGATTAAAATCCGGTCATAAACTGTTGGAAAATGAAAAATTCTGTTTATAAAATTCCAAAATTGAAAGTTCCAGCTTTAACTTTAAAATATTGTTAGAAAACACTTAAATCTGGCCAAAAACAATTTAAAACTATAAAAATTGATTATTTAAAAAATAGAAATAGCAAGATTTAGTTTTGAAACTACAAAATATTACTAAAAAGTCATAAACTTTTGGAAAATGTGAACTTTTGTTTATAAAATGTAACGAATCTGGCCCTGAAGCATCAAAATACTGTTAGAAAAGACCAAAATTTGACTAAACACAATTTAAAAGTGCAAAAGTTTTTTTTTTTATAAATTATCAAAAATAGTAAAATTCGGTCTTGAAACAATCAAATATTATAGAAAGCATTAAAATCCGGTCAAAAACTGTTAGAAAATGTAAAATTCTGTTTACAAAATATCAAAAATTGTAAAATCCGGCTTTGAAACATCGAAATAATAATAATAATAATCTTTATTTACGGTAAGTAAAACCATTTACATCTACATAAAAATACAATAAATATAAACAATATAATACATATATAAAAAACAAAAGCAAAAGATTGACATAAAAAACAATATAAAATACAATACATAACATTTAATCAATATGTCCCAATTGAATCTTAAACAAAGATTTAGAACAAAAAAAATTTAAATTGTTTGTTAGACTGTTTGCAAATCTACAAATTCTACCAATAGGATTGTGCAATCCATAATTAGTAGAATGTGTAAATTCTCTAAATAATGAAGTCTGCCTAGTACGTCGTTCACTAATAGGAATGTAGAATGGAAGAGATTCAAGTAACTCAGGACAGTCTACTTCAGACATCACTAGACCACGCAAAAATGAGAGATCTGATCTTTTGCGCCGAACTTTTAGTGACGGTAAATTGTATAGTGAAGAAATGTAATTGCGATCAAAATTAACCGACAATATACCAGATCTATAGGACAACAGGCGAAAAAATTTGTTTTGAACACGTTCAATATTCTGACTATGGATTTCATAGGGGCACACAAAGGGCACCAGACTGACGGAACGTACTCTAAATGAGAACGCACCAAGGCACAGTAAAGTAATTTAAGAGTATTTGGAGAAAGATCAGCAGACATCCTGTATACAAACCCCAGCATTTTTATAGCACGATTACGCATGTAGCTGATATGCTCAACAAACGTAAGTTTAAAATCGAAAATTACACCCAAGTCTTTAATTTGTGTCACTTGTTGTAGCACCTTGTTATCGATAATACAAATATATATATATATATATATATACTACAAATACTACAAAATTTAATTTATAAAAAACTAAAAATTATAAAAATTTTTTTTGTAACTACAAAATATTGATTAAATTGATTAAAATCCGGTCATAAACTGTAAATATGTAAACTTTTGTAAATAAAATGTATCAAATCTGGCCCCGAAGCATCAAAATACTGTTAGAAAAGACCAAAATTTGACCAAACACAATTTAAAAGTGCAAAAGTTTTTTATAAATTATCAAAAATAGTAAAATTCGGTCTAGAAACAACTAAATATTATAGAAAGCATTAAAATCCGGTTAAAAACTGTTGGAAAATGTAAAGTTTTATTTACAAAATATCAAAATCTTGCTTTAAAACATCAAAAAAAGTTAAAAAGCAACAATATTTGGTCAAAAAATGAGTAAAAAGTAGCAAAATCCGGCGGTAAATTGTTAATTAAAATATTTTTACAATAAGCATATATTTTGGCGGATTTAGCATGTTAAAAGCCTGAAGTGTTACCAAGTTTTGCTCTCCTAAGCATATCAAAACTTGAGAGCCGCTTCATCCGCCTATGCATAAATTTGCATAAACTGTTAAACACGCAAAATTAAAATAAAAAGTTTAGAATGGCAAAATCCGGTCATAAAATTGGAAAATTAATTTTATATAAAATTTTAAAAAATAGGAAAATCCGGTCTATTTACAGAAAATCAAAAATAGCAAAATCAAGCTATAAAGTATTGTAAATTAGAAAAATGCAAAAAAATTAAATTCAGCCACTTAATATAAAAAGTATCATTGTCTAAAAATTTCAAATTTTGTGCATAAAATTTAAAAATCCGGTTATAGAATATGAAAAAAATGTATAAAGCATTGAAATCCGGCCATTAATTGTCAAAAATTACAAGATTATTAAAATATTAATATCTTGTAGTTATGCTAAAATTAAGTTATAAAATTGTCCAGCCATCAAATATGCAACATTTTAAAGTTAATTTTAATGCAAAGTGTTCATTAATCTGTTTTTTAAATTTTTATTTACAACAGGATTTTGGTGATACAACATAATTATAAAAATTTTTGCCAATGAAGAACAACAAAGTAGAAAAAAAATCAACCAAACAAAACCAAAAAATATTTAAATCAAATTGGAGCTTTCAAGCAGCTTATAATTATTTATTATTAAACCACATTACCATCAACAATTGGCATAATAAGCAACAGTACTTCTCATCTGCTTTAATCGTGCATTGACAAACTTCCGTTGGCCAAATGTTCTAGAAAAAATTCTGGATTCAACGAGCTATTGGGCCACTCAGAACACGCTTCTTTAAATCATTTTGTCAACTTTTAAATTGAAATAAACTAAGTTTACCAACAGAAAAAAACATATTTACAACACAGAGTGGCAACTAGGTTTAAGTAAAAGCCTAACTATTTAATTGTTAACAAATTAGCTAAAACCCATATATTTTTCATGCACAATTATTTTATTTTAATATTGCAACAAGTTTATTGTTGATTTAAAAAAAATACCAATATCAATACAACCCAATTAACAGAAACCGTATATGCTAACAGAGGAAATTGTTATCTCTAATTGACAAACATTTGTATTTAATGAATCAAACACTGAAATTAATTAGTGGCGGGACTTAATTTAATTATTTAAATCCTTCCGCGTATATGTATATTGCAAAATTAATCCAATCACACAATATTGGCAGAGGATGTAAATAACACATTTCAAAACTTGATTGCTTCAGTAATTTTATTAAAAAATATTAGAGTTAATATACTTGGTAATGCCATCCAGACGAATATCTTTAATATGTATGTAAATTAACGCCCCAAGTTTCACAGAATAAAAACAAATTATGTAAAGAGAAGCATAAATATGTGCACGTGAAAATAAGAAACAAAAAACCTCACCATCTCTCCCTAGTGGATATTAAAACAGATCTTCCTTCTTTTTTCAGCCTTTACTTTTATCTGTGTATATGAACATAACATACGATATTTATTCCACCATTCCATGTGTGCTTTTTTTCGTTGGTTTGCTTTCTTAGGACCGCAGAAGTGCTTTCTTTTTTTTTCTACTTCGAGCCACGAGAGGTTTGCAAAAAATAAAGAAAACGAAGCTCGGAGTATAAATATCTATTAGGATGCTGATTTGTGAAGGCCTTGATTTAATTGATGAATATTTATTGCGTAGTTTATACAATGAAATTTTTGAATTGATTGTACATGTTTATTTACATTACTATGCAGACATGGATAACTTCCAAATCTCATTATAACGTGAACACTTGGCATGCGATGTGTTCGGCCGTATCTCTCAGATGATAATTAGTTTCCATGTTCCGAACCGCCGATAAGTTGGATGCGCACACCTCCTTGCAATAACCGTTTGAGTGCAAGCAAGAGGGAACGGTCGCAACAATAAGGTGCTAAAATTAATTGTATCGGATGCCTGGAGAACTTTGCTTAATTAAATGTTACTGGGCCGGCTTGGCTGCTAACTTAATCAGACGAATTCAATATTAATAATTTGTTAATTTTCATATCATTTTATATTTATTTGAAAATAAAATAACTAAAATTATTAATTGTAGAAAGTGGTGTATACGTCCGGTTTATTGATACGTGCGATTAATATCCATGCGTTATTTTCGCAAAGCCCAGATGTGTTTGTATCAAGTGAATTGATGCCCGATCTCCCCAAATCTCTTCGAATATTTCAAACCTAAATATATATCCCAAACAATCTGACATGACTTTTTTTCTGACTCGCATTTTTTACGTTCCTTGCATTAGTAAATTATCTGGGGAACTCATTTATAAAACCGACAGACAACCATATATATATATATAACTTGATCATACAGACCTATACATATATTTTAAATAAAATGTGTCGCGAGGTGAGCTATAGAATGCAGGCTACGCCCATCCGGCGCTTGATTGTATGCAGATTGCCACCGCCTGTAGTAAATTCAAACTTGCAAATAACTTAACATCAAAAGCAGCATCCTGCAATAAAGTTGTCGGCAGGTGTGTTATATATTTAGTTTGTTTATAATAATATTGTTAAGTTTGTGAGAAAATGCGTGCGTGATGAATGTCCTTGGCAACGTAAACGAATTGAGCAATTTTCGCCACTAATTCCAGCGCTCTTCCTGAAAGGAGTCATTATGTGAATCCGGGACGCCAATTAATCAACAGCAACAGCCCACGCCCGAACAACCAACTGACCAATATCGATTCTTAAACAGACACTCGACCGCAACGAGATTATAGATTCCGCAGTATAAATGTAGAAATTACTATTAATTATATTGAATTAAATATCTAAGGTTTTGCTTTCTCTTATCGATCATTCAGTCTCACCTGTTTGCTGCTTCATTTATCATTACTCCCTTGGATATTAACCACCAGCATAATTAACGATGTGAGTTTCGACCGCAGAACAATAACGTGACCGAAGCGGCGGTTTTAGCTTTATATTATTAAACATTCCGCAAGATTAGCAAATATAAATGCCGGCTTTACACTACGCTGACCTCTTATGTCCCTTAGGTTCAGATTATTCTATTTTTAATTCAAGTGTTATGTGTCGTAAATCTACCAACATGTCGTAACTCTATAAACATTAATATAATAATATGAACATAGTATACAGCTTTAAGTAATAGATTTCAAAGCTTGTAGATTATAAAAATTAATAATAAAATTGATGGAACAAATAATTATAAAATATTTGTTTTGTATTTCATCAATCTATCTATATATATTATAAGTTTCGTTAATTTAATACTAAACTCAACTTATTATATGCCATTTTAAAGCAATTTTAATTGGCTTTAATTTAAATAAATAAAAAATTTCAATTCTGGCATTTAATTGAAATTATTTTAAAAAAATCAACAAAATTAGTTTCTGTTCAAAAATGCTAAATTGTCATAATTTGTTTAATTCAATCCTAACCTCAACCTATAATAGGTCATTTTAAAGAAAATTTTATTATCTTCAATTCATTTAAATAAAATATTTCATATCCGGTCTTCATTTTTGAGTTATTTTGAAAAAATCAACAAAATTGATTTTTGTTCATAAATGCTAACTTGCTCTAATTTATTTAAATTAATCCTAACCTTAACCTATTATATGTCATTTTAAAGAAAAATAAATTTGCTTTAATTTATATAATCAAAATATTTCAATTCCGCCCTTCATTTATTAATTATTTTAAAATAATCAACAAAATTAGTTTCCGTTCAAAAATGCTAAATTGTCATAATTTGTTTAATTCAATCCTAACCTCAACCTATAATAGGTCATTTTAAAGAAAATTTTATTATCTTCAATTCATTTAAATAAAATATTTCATATCCGGTCTTCATTTTTGAGTTATTTTGAAAAAATCAACAAAATTGATTTTTGTTCATAAATGCTAACTTGCTCTAATTTATTTAAATTAATCCTAACCTCAACCTATTATATGTCATTTTAAAGAAAAATAAATTTGCTTTAATTTATATAATCAAAATATTTCAATTCCGCCCTTCATTTATTAATTATTTTAAAATAATCAACAAAATTAGTTTCTGTTCAAAAATGCTAAAGTGTCATAATTTGTTTAATTCAATCCTAACCTCAACCTATTATAGGTCATTTTAAAGGAAATTTAATTATCTTCAATTCATTTAAATGAAATATTTTATATCCAGTCTTCATTTTTGAGTTATTTTGAAAAAATCAACAAAATTGATTTTTGTTCATAAATGCTAACTTGCTCTAGTTTATTTAAATTAATCCTAACCTCAACCTATTATAAGTCATTTTAAAGGAAATTTAATTATCTTCAATTCATTTAAATAAAATATTTCATATCCGGTCTTCATTTTTGAGTTATTTTGAAAAAACTAACAAAATTGATTTTTGTTCATAAATGCTAACTTGCTCTAATTTATTTAAATTAATTCTAACCTCAACTTATTATATGTCATTTTAAAGAAAAATAAATTTGCTTTAATTTATATAATCAAAATATTTCAATTCCGCCCTTCATTTATTAATTATTTTGAAATAATCAACAAAATTAGTTTCTGTTCAAAAATGCTAAATTGCCATAATTTGTTTAATTCTATCCTAACCTCAACCTATTATAGGTCATTTTAAAGA
Organism: Tachinus rufipes; assembly: GCA_963932245.1. NCBI lineage: Eukaryota > Metazoa > Arthropoda > Insecta > Coleoptera > Staphylinidae > Tachinus > Tachinus rufipes. Next base: position 863,090 of record OZ010743.1, on the reverse strand, counting down.
AAATTTAATTATCTTCAATTCATTTAAATAAAATATTTCATATCCGGTCTTAATTTTTGAGTTATTTTGAAAAAATCAACAAAATTGATTTTTGTTCATAAATGCTAACTTGCTCTAGTTTATTTAAATTAATCCTAACCTCAACCTATTATATGTCATTTTAAAGAAAAATAAATTTGCTTTAATTTATATAATCAAAATATTTCAATTCCGCTCTTCATTTTTTAATTATTTTGAAAAAATCAATAAAATTTGTTTTTGCTCAAAAATCAAAAAGGAGCCACAGTTTGGTTAATTCTATGCTAACTTCAACATATATGTGTCATTTTAATTGGCTTCAATTTATGTAAATGAAATATTTCAATTCCAGGCTTAATTTAAGAATTATTTTGAAAAAATCAGAAAATTTGGATTTTATTCAAAAAAGCAATGTCGCCATAGTTTGGTTAGTTTAATCCTAACCTGAACCTATTATATGTCGTTTGAAGGAAAATTTAATTAATTTCAATTTTGTTTTCCATTTTAAAATGAAAAAATCAACAAATTTGGCATTTGCTCAATACAAAGCCGATGCAAAAAGCTTACACAGAACAATTAAACTCGCAGAAAAATCTACAAAAAGTCATAAAGTCTTGAAATGAAGACTTCTTGATATAAACAAAAACAATAGAACATCGACAGCAATAATGCGCTGTCAAAAGTGACATTTAAAAAAGCAAATTACGTCCTGTGACTGTCAAAAGTGCATAATTAAAAACTAATTGTCAAACGTGACGTTTATTTGTCAACGTGAAGTTTCAAACTGTTTTGCAAAAACGTTTTTACACTGTCAAAAGTGACATTTAAGCACAAACTACGTCTTAAGGTTTCAAAAGTGCTTACTCAACTAAAGAAAAAAAGATCTCCTTAAAAAAACATCTGCAAGCTTGTTAAAAGTGTTGTAGAAGAAGTAAAAAAAAACCTCAACCAAACTTGAGTAAACTAAAATATCCTATAAGAAATACGTAAGGCCAAAAATAGCATTTTGAATTTTGCTTCTTGTCTAAATCGCCCATCGTCGGTCGTTCTACCAACCGAGAGCTTTTGAATAGTTCGAAAAGTTTATTAGAACTTTTTTGGGAGCGCTAAGAGGGTGGCAAACTAAAGAGCTTAAAAAACTGTTTAAAAGCTTTAGAAAGACTATGGAAGAGCTTTTAAGAAGTATGTAAAGTCCCCAGACCATGATTCTTGTAAAGTTCTTCAAAAACTCCTGACCAAACTCGAGTTGGCTCCAAAGCAGAAGAGCTAAGTATATTATTGCTCAAATGTCCCATAAAAAAAGTCATGAGGCTAAAATTGCTCCCATGTGAAAGCTGAATTAGAGTTTGATTGTTTTTAAAAGCTCGAAACGATTTTTGGAAGCTCTTAAAGAGTGATAGATAGAAAAACTTTTATAGAGTCTCAGAAACTTTTAAGGAACTATATAATGATGGAGCTTTAAAAGATTCATCCATTACTTTCTTAAAACTCTTTAAACAATCTAAGATTTCACTTCCTGTCTAAAAGGTCTATCTGAAAACTTATTCAAAGCTTCAGAGTTATTTAGAAACTCATAAAGCTTTTTAGGGACTTTAATAGAGTAATGGGTGGAGAAGTTTTTAAAGAACTTTTTAAGAGCTCTAGAATGATAAGCCTTTAAAGGCTTTTAAAGAACACTTCCACTTATCAATTTCCTAGAACACCTTAAATGCTCTCGTGCCAAGATGTCTATCTAAAAGCTCGATCAGAGCTTGCAGAGTTCAAAACTCTTTAGGAACCATAAAAGAGTGATAGGTGATAAGAATTTTTAGAAAACCAAAAAATTGTTTAGAAAACCTTTTAGATGCTTTAAGGTGATGGAAAAAAGGTTTAGTTGAAAAAGCTACTCGCTCACAGTTTAAACTTGGTTCCCGCCCGCCCACCCCAGAGTTTGTCATCAAGAAGCTTATTGTAAACTAATCATTTGTTGTATTGCTAACAACTTACAATTATTCTCTGCTTAAGAATAGCAGCAGGAACATAAATGGTAAGTGAAATAATAAATCATTTGATCACCAACACTTGGATGGGTGAGTGGGTTACAGTAATAGAAGTTACGCGGCCACAATTTAAACTTGGTTTTTACCCGCCTACCCAAACGTTTGTCATAAAGAAACTTATTGTAAACTAATCGTCTGTTGTAATGCTAACAATTTATAAAAAAAATAAGTTTTTCCAAAAAAAGCGTAAGTTTCACATCACTGACTAGTTTTCATAAAGATTTTTCCACAGAATTTAAATTTTTTAATAATATTTGTTCTTTTTTAAGCGCTGCTAAACGTATATTTGTTAATACGCAAAAGTTGAAAGTGTTTCTAAACAAGAAGTTAGATCACGAACACTTGGACCATTCAACTACGTGCCCCGACCACCCACCCAACTTGCACCAAATCATGAAATATAATCATTAACACTTTTGTGGGTAGGCAAGAACTAAATTTAAAAATACTGTTCCGCAATCATTGAACTTAGTGCCCCGTCTACCCACCCAAGTGTTTGTAAACAACAAAATAGATCACAAAGACTTGGGTGTGTAGGCGGAAACTACCGTTAAAACTATTGTCTCGTAACCAATAAACTTTGTACCCCACCCAACCACCCAATTGTTTGTGAAAAAAAATTGGTTTACAAACACTGCGTGGGTGGGCGGGAACTAAAGTTTACACCATTGTCCCGTAACCAATATATTTTGTGCCCTAACTCTTTACCCGACTGGTTGTGAACAAGAAATTGGTTCACGAACACTTGGGTGGGTGGGCGGGAACTAAAGTTGAAACTACTGTACCACAATCACTTTTTAGTGCCCCGCATACCCACCCAATCATAAAATTTAATTATAAATATTTGGGTAGGTGGGCCGGAACTAAAATAGAAACTACTATTCCGCAATTATTGAACTTAGTGCCCCGCCCACCCACCTAAGTGTTTGTGAACAAAAAATTAGATCACAAACACTTGGGTGGGTGGGCGGGAACTAAAGTTAAAACTATTGTTTTGCAATCAATAAACTGCGTGCCACGCCCACCCACCCAACTGTTTGCGAACAAGAAATTGGTTCACAAACACTTGGGTGGGTGGGCGGGAACTAAAGCTGAAACAACTGTCTCACAATCATTAACCTTAGTACCCCGCCTACCCACCCAACTATAAAATTTAATCATTAACACTTGAGTTTTTTCTTTTAACAAAAAATACAATTATAGCAACAATTTTCAAAACTTAAAGTCAAATTTGTTTGTATAATGGGCCAATAAATACCCTAAGTTTTCAAAATTTCTAAATATGTTTTTTTGAATTTCCAAAACTGTTTAATTATTTTTTTACAAAATTTGCAATTATGGCATTAATTTTCAAAACACAGTTTGAAACCACCGGTCCAATTTTTCTGAACTGTGTTACCGCCCACCCGCCCAAGTGTTTGTTGTTAAAAAATTATTAAAATCATCACTTTTTTGTATCTTAATGACATATGTCAGTCCCTTTGTTACGTTTTTTAACAGCTGGAACAGAGTAGGTGGTGGTAACTTTAAATTTCTTTATGACAAACACTCAGGCGGGTGGGCGGGTACACAGTTTGAAACCACCGGTCTAATTTTTCTAAACTGTGTTCCCGCCCACCCGCCCAAGTGTTTGTTATCAAGAAATTATTAAAGTCATCACTTTTTTGTACCTTAATAACATCTGTCAATCCCTTTGTTAGATTTTTTAACTGCTGGAACAAAGTAGGTGGTGATAACTTTAAATTACTTTATGACAAACACTCGGGTGGGTGAGCGGGAACACAGTTTGAAACCACAAGTCCAATTTTTCTGAATTGTGTTTCCGCCCACCCGCCTAAGTATTTGTTATCAAGAAATTATTAAAATCATCACTTTCTTGTACTTTAATGACATCTGTCAGTCACTTAGTTAAGTTTTTAAACTGCTGGAACAAAGTAGGTGGTGGTAACTTTAAATTCGTTTATGACAAACACTTGGGTGGGTGGGCGGGAACACAGTTTAAAACCACCGGTCCAATTTTTCTAAACTGTGTTCCCGCGCACCCGCCCAAGTGTTTGTTATCAAGAAATTATTAAAGTCATTACTTTTTTGTACCTTAATGACATCTGTCAGTCCCTTTGTTAGGTTTTGTAACTGCTGGAACAGAGTAGGTGGTAGTAACTTTAAAATTCTTTATGACAAACAGTCGGGCGAGTGGGCGGTAACACTGTTTGAAACCACCGGTCCAATTTTTCTGAACTGTGTTCCCGCCCACCCTCCCAAGTGTTTGTTATTAAGAAATTATTAAAGTCATTACTTTCTTGAACCTTAATGACATTTGTCAGTCCATTTATTAAGTTTGTTAACTGCTGGAACAGAGAAGGTGGTGCTAATTTTAAAATTCTTCATGACAAACACTTGGGCGGGTGGGCGGGAACACAGTTTAAAACCACTGTTCTAATTTTTCTGAACTGTGTTCCCGCCCACCCACCCAAGTGTTTGTTATCAAGAAATTATTAAAGTCATTACTTTTTTGTACCTTTATGACATCTGTCAGTCCCTTTGTTAAGTTTTTTAACTGCTGGAACAGAGAAGGTGGTGCTAACTTTAAAATTCTTTATGACAAACACTCGGGTGGGTGGGCGGTAACACTGTTTGAAATCACCGGTCCATATTTTCTGAACTGTGTTCCCGCCCACCCTCCCAAGTGTTTGTTATCAAGAAATTATTAAAGTCATTTCTTTTTTGTACCTTTATGACATCTGTCAGTCCCTTTGTTAGGTTTTGTAACTGCTGGAACAGAGTAGGTGGTAGTAACTTTAAAATTCTTTATGACAAACAGTCGGGCGAGTAGGCGGTAACACTGTTTGAAACCACCGGTCCATATTTTCTGAACTGTGTTCCCGCCCACCCTCCCAAGTGTTTGTTATCAAGAAATTATTAAAGTCATCACTTTCTTGTACCTTAATGACATCTCTCAGTCCTTCTGACAGGTTTTTTAGCAGCAGGATCAGAGTAGGTGGTGGTAACTTTAAATTTCTTTATGACAAACACTCAGGCGGGTGGGCGGGTACACAGTTTGAAACCACCGGTCTAATTTTTTTAAACTGTGTTCCCGCCCACCCGCCCAAGTGTTTGTTATCAAGAAATTATTAAAGTCTTTACTTTCTTGAATCTTAATGACATCTGTCAGTCCTTTTATTAAGTTTGTTAACTGCTGGAACAGAGTAGGTGGTGCTAACTTTAAAATTCTTTATGACATACACTCGGGCGGGTGGGCGGGAACACTGTTTGAAACTACCGGTCCAATTTTTCAAAACTGTGTTCCCGCCCACCCGCCCAAGTGTTTGTTATCAAGAAATTATTAAAGTCATTACTTTTTTGTACCTTAATAACATCTGTCAGTCCCTTAGTTAAGTTTTTTAACTGCTGGAACATAGTAGGTGGTGGTAACTATAACTTTTTTTATAACAAACACTCGGGTGGGTGGGCGGGAACACAGTTTGAACCACCGGTCCAGTTTTTCTGAACTGTGTTCCCGCCCACCCGCCCAAGTGTTTGTTATCAAGAAATTATTAAAGTCATTACTTTTTTGTACCTTTATGACATCTGTCAGTCCCTTTGTTAGGTTTTTAAACTGCTGGAACAAAGTAGGTGGTGGTAACTTTAAATTTTCTTATGACAAACACTTGGGTGGGTGGGCGGGAACACAGTTTAAAACTACTGTTCTAATTTTTCTAAATTGTGTTCCTGCCCACCCACCCAAATGTTTGATATCAAGAAATTATTAAAATCATCACTTTCTTGTACTTTAATGACATCTGTCAGTCCCTTAGTTAGGTTTTTTAACTGCTGGAACTGAGTAGGTGGTGGTAATTATAAAATTCTTTATGACAAACACTTGGACTGGTGGGCGGGAACACAGTTTGAAACCACTGGTCCAATTTTTTTAAACTGTGTTCCCGTCCACCCGCCCAAGTGTTTGTTATCAAAAAATTAATAAAATTATTACTTTTTTTGTATCTTAATAACATCTGTCAGTCCCTTTGTTAGGTTTTTTAACTGCTGGAACAGAGTAGGTGGTAGTAACTATAAAATTCTTTATGAGAAACACTCGGGTGCGTGGGCGGGAACACAGTTTAAAACTACCGGTCCAATTTTTCTAAACTGTGTTCCCGCCCACCCGCCCAAGTGTTTGTTATCAAAAAATTATTAAAGTCATCACTTTCTTGTACCTTAATGACATCTGTCAGTCCTTCTGTCAGGTTTTTTAGCTGCAGCAACAGAGTAGGTGGTGGTAACTATAAAATTCTTTATGACAAACACTCGGGTGGGTTGGCGGGAACACAGTTTGAAACCACCGGTCCAGTTTTTCTGAACTGTGTTCCCGCCCACCCGCCCAAGTGTTCGTTATCAAGAAATTATTAAAGTCATCACTTTCTTGTACCTTAATGACATCTGTCAATCCCTTTGTTAGTATTTTTAACTGCTGGATTAGAGTAGGTACCTTAATGACATCTCTCAGTCCTTCTGTCAGGTTTTTTAGCTGCAGCAACAGAGTAGGTGGTGGTAGCTATAAAATTCTTTATAACAAACACTCGGGTGGGTGGGCGGGAACACAGTTTAAAACCACCGGTCCAATTTTTCTAAACTGTGTTCCCGCCCACCTGCCCAAGTGTTCGTTTGTTCCCGCCCACCTGCCCAAGTGTTCGTTATCAAGAAATTATTAAAGTCATCACTTTCTTGTTCCTTAATGACATCTGTCAATCCCTTTGTTAGATTTTTTAACAGCTGGAACAGAGTAGGTGGTGGTAACTTTAAAATTCTTTATGACAAACATTCCGGCGGGTAGGCGGGAACACAGTTGAAACCTCCAATCCAATTTTTCTAAACTGTATTCAAAATTTTGAGTCAAATTTGTTTGCACATCTTGCAAATAAATTAATACATTAATTAAAATTAATCAATTTTTCAAAAATTTTAAACATTTTTTTTAATTTAAAAAAAATCATCATTTAAAAATTGCAGTTATAGCATCAATTTTCTAAAATATGCTATTTTTCAAAATTTCCAAAAACATTTTTTGAATTTTCAAAATGCAATAGCAACAAAATTTGAAAACAAATTTGGTTTCACATGTAGCTTTCAAAACATATTTTTTGAATTTTTGAAAAAATTTAGTTTTTTCAATTTACGGAAACTGAAATTATAGCAACATTTTTCAAAATTTTGAGACAAATTTAATTGCCTTAATTAATTTCCAATATTTAATTTTAACATATTTTTGCAGTTTTTTTGAGTTTTAAAACCCAAAAATCATTACAAATTTATATTTTATAATTTACATCAAAATACAGCAACTTTGGCATTTAATAAAATCTAAAAAATGTTCCGTTATCCCCAGCTTACTGGAAACAACAAATTGGTTTTATAAGTTTTGCGGCTTATAGACCGGGCATAGACTTTAAATGGTACCAAAATTAGATTTTAAAAACAAATTCTGATCGATTTCACTAACAAAAATGTTTTTTTGCAACAATCCAAAAGTAAAAACTAAAAAAAAAAATTGTGGAATTTTTTTAAGGGTTTTATACCATCATAAAACGAGTACTAATAAGTTATAGAATAAGAAAAAAAAAATACTAATGCAAGTTTTAAAGATAACGAAACTTGTCCAAAGTCTTTGTTTACTAACCGTTTTAAAATTATGAGTTTTTAGAGTTTTTTGTTGAGCAAATAATCAGTAATTTAGAGGTGTAGTTTTGACCTTTACACCAATGTTGATGAACATTTTATTTTGGACTAATTTTGGTACCAGGAACACGAAATTGGCATTTCTGGTTTAAAACAAAGACCTAAATAAAAAATGTGTTAGGTACCTCAAATTTTATTTGAAAACGCTTTTGATTTTAAAGAATACATTTCTTGCTTCAAATGTCACATTCGAGTACTTATGGCCGGTGGACTTTTTTAAAAACATAATTTTTGTCTTTAAACATAACATTTTGGTGAAGTCGCTGGACAAAAAAATTGGTAGTCAGATTAAAAAAAAGCTTCTTAAACGGAATTTTTTGGTTTTTAACTTACTTTCCTCTTAGAATCAAATTTACTCCAATTATTATAAATTTACGTCTTTTTGAAACAAATTCTCTCGCCGCTACTGGTGTTTTGACAAATCTGTCCCAAATTGTATTTAAGAAGTGGTACAATTCGAAAATCTATATGCCTTATCTCAACCATTTTTAAAAAAGGGGATAAAATGGTCTCAAGCAAAAGAAATTTTGAAGGTACCTTATGGTAAGTTTAAAAAAAATCGTCTTTTTGGATTGATTTTTTGAAAAATCCTTGTTTAGCCCCAAATTGTAGTTGAGGAGTGGTGCAATTCAAAAACTTATATGCTCTATTTGGAGCGTTTTTAGAAAAATTTAAAAAAAACATGAGTAATTTTAAAGGAACCTTAAGGTAAGTTTAAAAAAAAAAATTACGTCCTTTTGGACAAAAACTACCATGCGGCTACTGATTTTTTTGAAAAATCTTTGTTTAGTCTCAATTTGTAGTTAAGGAGTGGTGCAATTTGAAAATTTACATGCCCTATCTGAACCTTTTATAAAAAAGCCAAAAAAATTTTTTAAAAAAGTTAATAGAAAACAAATGAACTAATAATAGGGTATATAAGAAGCCAAGAAACCCAAAAAAAGTATTAATCAAATTATTCATCAACATTTTGTTGCAATTTTACTGACCCTCTTCTAGAAAAGGTTAAAAGTTAATTATTATTAAATTAGAACATTACATAACAAATCTACGGAGTATTAAACATATCAATATATAGTGTACCAATTTTATTGATTTTATAAATTAAATTTACATTATTATACATTTCACTCCGATATACTATTACAGTAATTACACATTTTGCAAAGTTCCAATTACTATTACACTAATTAATTAGTTAACAATGCATTAAACCATGCGTATTGTTCGCTGTATTCGAAACAAGAGAGAACAAAATTCTTTACTATAAAGGATGGTTGAGACCTTTACTACGTGGTAATCCATAATAATAATAAAATAAAACACTGTCTACGTTTTTTACCACAAATACTTTATTGATATAAATCTATATTCCTAAAGAATATATATTAATATTAACAAAAGTTCACGACTCGAGTAAATTTTGAATTAATTAAATTAATAATAAATTGTATCAAAATACAATCTCTCACATTTATCCAAAAGTTTCAAATTTAAACAAAGAGTCATTTACAACATTAACTTATTTTGGAAAAACCACAGAGAACATAGCGCACATCCTTCGAAAACAAAATCAACAAATTGCTTTTAGACCAAGTTGTAAATTATCAAATATATTATTTAATGCTAAAGATAAAATTAATCCCTTAAGGAAATCGGGTGTTTATGAAATTTCATGTTCCGAATGCAATAGTGTTTATGTTGGGCAGACTGGCAGAAGTTTTGAAACACGATATACAGAACATTTTAAAGCGTTTAGACTTAATCATGACACAAGCTCATTTGCAAATCATATTATAAATTCGAATCACACTTTTCCTGAAATTAATCAAATCAAAATATTACATACCTGTACAAAAGGCACTAAGCTTAATCTGTTAGAAGCCGCCGAAATTCACATAAAACAATGTAATCCTCTTGTTAATCTTCTCAATGAGCAAAAGGACTTACCACAATATAAATCACCTCTTTTCAAATCTCTCTAGACCACTAGTAATACGATTTATTTTTCCCTCACTTCAATTTTTATAATAATTTTTCTGTATAAATGTATTTCTTTGTTAGTTTGTTTTCACTTGATAATGGCCTTCAAAAGTCGAAACTCGAGTCGTGAACTTTTGTTAATATTAATATATATTCTTTAGGAATATAGATTTATATCAATAAAGTATTTGTGGTAAAAAACGTAGACAGTGTTTTATTTTATTATTAAAATTCTTTACGTCTGATAAAGGAATGGCATTGTAATGATATGCAAATATAATCGTCAATGTCATGAGCTTGAAAATATTTAGAGGCAATTTGATAAAAATCTATTAAAATTGACACAGAATAAACATTATAATATCAAAATTCATTTCAGACATAAAATTAGAACTTATTTTATTGTAATTGGAAATTTTATAATTATAAAACATTTTGGCAGAAAATAAATAATTTGGGCTATTTAGGTCTTAATTTTAAAGGATTTTAAACATTTTAAACAAAACCAAAACGTAGTATTTATAAAACAAAAATTAATTGAAATATTTTGAACTGATAATAAAATTGTTGGGCAATTTGGTTTTTATTTTGTAGAATTTTGAACATTTAAAATTTTTTGAAACCAATTGAATTTCTTCAGATTTGAAACATTTTTGCTAAGAAATAAATTTGTTGTGCAGCTTTGATACCATTTTGATCAACATCAACATTAATAGCTAGACCAAAGTAAACAATTTTAAAAGCAATTTGATTCCAATTGCAATTTTCATAATTTTAAAATATTTTTGCAGCAAAATAAATAATTTGGGCTATTTAAGTCATTATTTTAAAGACGTTTCAAATAAATCAAAATTTAATATATAAAGCGAATGTTAATTAAAACATTTTACATTAAAAATAAAATTGTTGGGCTATTTGGTCTTCATTTTGTAGAACTTTGAACACTTTAGGGTTAGTCTATGTTAAAAATTTTGATACCAATTTTGATGCACATTAAATTTACTTGAATTGAGGCACTTTTGCAAAGAAATAAATTTGTTGGACTAATTTAGACTTTAATTGGAAGAGCTATGATCAAATTCTTAAAATTTTGTAATAAATTAATTCTAAATTCATGTTAAATATATTTAAAAACGTTTTTTAAAGATGGGCCGTTTTTGTCTTCATTTGGAAGAGCCAAGAACACTGAAAATTTTATATTTTAAAAGCAAAATTTAATTAAAATTTTTAAATACAAATAATATTGTTTGACAAGTTAGGTCTTTGTTTGGAAGAGCCTTGAACAATTCAGGACAAACTTAAGTTGAAAATTTTGAAACCAAATTTTATGTACATCAAGTTTACTTAGAATGAAACAATTTTGTAAAGAAATAAATTAGTTGGGCTACTTTGGACTTTAGTTGGAGGAGCCATGATCAGGGGTACACCAAAATTAGTTTTTTAATTCTAGATGCACATTAGATGGATTAAGACTTTTTTAGCAAAGTTGTAGCAAGATGGAAGTGTTTCAAACACTTTATCTTTAACCAAAATTTAGACCTATTTTTTTTTTTGAAAATTTATATTACATAAATTACAGCAAATTTGCAGCAAAATCTATTTTATGGACTTTACAAGCCATAGACGTTTTTAGTTGATCCAAAACTTAAAAATTAAAAACCAAACTTTTGATCTGAGATTAATTTGTTGGACCAATTTGGTTTTTATTTTGAAAAGCCGTGAACGTTTGTCTTAAATTTTGCCCAAATTTAATTTACATGATTTCAGATATTTTTGATTAAAAATTAATTTATTGGACTAATTGGGTCTTTATTTTGAAGAGCTATTAACACTTCTGGATAAATCAAAATTGAAAGTTTTAACCAGTTTTTTTCTAAAATTTATTTAGATGTATTAAGACATTTTTAAATTAAAAATAATTGATTGGACCAATTAGTTTATGTTTGGAAGAGCCATAAACGTTCTTAGATAAACCAAAATTGAATATTTTAAAACCAATTTTTTCACTTAATCACAAAAGACGGTCGTGATCCAACTTCTTGGTAACTAACACTTGAGTGGGTGGTTGGGACACTCCATATTATGATAACGAGTCAATAGTTTATTTATTTCAAGTTTTGCAATTTTGACCATCAATTTTGCAACCATTTCAGAACTGTTTGAAAAAATCCAAATTAAAGTTAAAAAAAAACGCATTTGAATATCTATAAACTTTCTTAAGTCAGAAGATTTTGCTATACAGACCAGATTTAAAGGAAAAGTTCTTTGTGCAAACCTATGCAAGTGACGTGGGGTTGAGAACGCAGCTATTTTGGTCTATAAAATGGAGAGCAGAGACTAACAAAATCTTGTTATTACTGAAAAGAAACTATAGTACCTCAGAAAATAAGCATACTTAGTAGTTTGGGCCTAAAAAAATCACTTTACTGATCTTCTTTTTTTTTATTGTTTTTTAGGGTTTTATAAAAAAATTAAACAGATTTTGATGCTTTTGAACAATATTTTGATGTTTAATGGCCAAAATTTGCTATTTTCAACAGTTTATAAACAAAATTTTGGACTTTGATTCTATTTGAAAATATTTTACTACTTTATGACCGGATTTTATTATTTTTAACTTTTTAAGGTAGATCTTTGCACATTTTGTTATTTTTAAACAATATTTTTATGCATCAAAGCCGGATTTAGCAAATTTTGAATAAATTTTGTTTTTTCAGTTTTTAATACTTTATAACCGGATTTTAATGTTATTTAATAATATTTAGATGATTTTGACATTTTATTGAATAAAATAAATGCATTTTCAACACTTTATAACTAGATTCTGTCATTTTCTTACAATATTTCTGTTTTAAGGCCGGATTTTGTTAGTTTTTAAAAATAATTTTACAAATTTTACCAGTTTATGGCCGGATTTTGAAGCTTTTTGACAATATTTTATAATTATTTTAAACATTATAAATAGAACTTTGCACTTTTCAACAGTTTATGGCGGAATTTTGCCTGTTTTAACAATATTTTAATATTTTGTAACTAATATGGCCGGATTTTAGTGTTTTCTGACAATATTTTGATGATTTATGGCCGGAATTTGCTAGTTTTAAGCAAGTTTTATACTGCAAATAATTTTTGTGTGCAATTTTCTTGCCATAAATGCCTTTTCTGTGCAATTTTATGGTTTTAAAGGTGAATTTTGTGATATAAATTGGTTTTTTGCGCCAGTTTTGACAAATTTTTTGCTAAATATCAGTTTTGTAAGCTCAAATCTAAATTACTGAATTGTTATCATAATATGGAGTGTCCCACCCACCTACCCAAATGTTTGTTATGAAGAAGTTTCATGTTTGACCTTTCTACAAACGTCAGAAATCACTTAATCACAAGAGACAGTTGTGATACAACCTTTTGATAACGAATCTTTGGGTGGGTGGGTGGGCCACTTCAATCCAAATTATTGATTTGTTATCATAATATGGAGTGTCTCACCCACCCACCCAAATGTTTGTTATCAAGAAGTTTTATGTTTGATTTTTCTACTAACGTCAGAAGTCATTTAATCACAAAAGGCGGTCGTGATACAACCTCTTGATAACGAACACTTGGGTGGGTTTGTGGGACATTCCATATTATGATAACAAGTTAGATATTTGAATAAGAGAGAATTGGAGATCACAACCATCTCTTGTAATTAAATCACTTCTGAAGCTTGCAGAGAGATGAAATATTAAACCTCTTGATAACGAACACTTGGGTGAGTGGGTGGGATACTGCATATTATAATAACAAGTCAGTAATTTGGTTCGAAGTGGGCCACCAACCCACCCAAGTGTTTGTTATCAAAAAATTAAAGATCGCGATTGTCTCTTGTGATTAAATGACTTCTGACGCTCGCAGAGAAGTCAAATACTAAACCTTTTGATAACAAACACTTGGGTGGGTGGGTGGGTGGGCCACTTCATTTTATAGTAATAAGTCAGTAATTTGGATAGAAGTGGCCCACCCACCCACCCAAGTGTTTGTTATCAAAAGATTGGAGATCACAATCGTCTTTTGCGATTAAATGACTTCTGACGCTTGCAGAGAGGTTAAACATTAAACCTTTTGATAACAAACACTTGGGTGGGTGGGTGGGCCATTTCATTTTATAGTAATAAGTCAGTAATTTGGATAGAAGTGGCCCACCCACCCACCCAAGTGTTTGTTATCAAAAGATTGGAGATCACAATCGTCTTCTGCGATTAAATGACTTCTGACGCTTGCAGAGAGGTTAAACATTAAACCTTTTGATAACAAACACTTGGGTGGGTGGGTGGGCCATTTCATTTTATAGTAATAAGTCAGTAATTTGGATAGAAGTGGCCCACCCACCCACCCAAGTGTTTGTTATCAAAAGATTGGAGATCACAATCGTCTTCTGCGATTAAATTACTTCTGACTCTTGCAGAGAGGTTAAACATTAAACCTATTGATAACAAACACTTGGGTGGGTGGGTGGGCCACTCCATTTTATAATATCAAGTCAATAATTTTGATGGAAGTAACCCACCCACCCAAGTGTTTGTTATCAAACGTTTGGAGATCACGACCGTCTCAAATATTAAACCTTTTGTTAACAAACACTTGGGTGAGTGGGTGGGACTCAACTCAATTTTATAATAATAAGTTAGTAATTTGGATGGGAGTAACCCACCCACCCACCCAAGTGTTTGTTATCAGAAAATTGGAGATTACGACCGTCTCTTGTGATTAAATGACTTCTGACGCTTGCAGAGAAGTTAAATATTAAACCTTTTTATAACAAACACTTGGGTGGGTGGGTCGGACACTCCATTTTATAGTAACAAGTCAGTAATTTGGATGGAAATGGCCCACCCTCCCACCCAAGTGTTCATTACGAGAAAATTGAAAATAACGACCGTCTCTGGTGATTAAATGACTTCTGACGCTTGCAAAGACGTCAAACATTAAACCTCATGATAACAAACACTTGGGTGGGTGGGTGGGCCACTCCATTTTATAATAACAAGTCAGTAATTTGGAAGGGAGTGGCCCACCCACCCGCCCAAGTGTTTGTTATCAAAAGATTGAAGATTACGACCGTCTCTTGTGATTAAATGACTTCTGACGCTCGCAGAGAAGTCAAATATTAAATTTCTTGATAACGAACACTTGGGTGGGTGGGTGGGACACTCCATTTTATAGTAACAAGTCAGTAATTTGGATGGAAATAGCCCACTCACCCACCCAAGTGTTCGTTATCAGAAGATTGAAAATTACGATCGTCTTTTGCGATTAAATGACTTCTGACGCTTGCAGAGACGTCAAACATTAAACCTCTTGATAACAAACACTTGGGTGGGTGGGTAAGCCACTTCATTTTATACTAATAAGTCAGTAATTTGGATAGAAGTGGCCCACCCATCCACCCAAGTGTTTGTTATCAAAAGATTGGAGATCACAATCGTCTTTTGCGATTAAATGACTTCTGACGCTCGCAGAGAAGTCAAATATTAAATTTTTTGATAACGAACACTTGGGTAGGTGGGTGGGACACTCCATTTTATAGTAACAAGTCAGTAATTTGGATGGAAGTGGCCCACCCACCCACCCAAATGTTCGTTATCAGAAAATTGGAGATTACGACCGTCTCTTGTGAATAAATGATTTCTGACGCTTGCAGAGAGGTCAAACATTAAACCTTTTGATAATAAACACTTGGGTGGGTGGGTGGGCCACTCCATTTTATAATATCAAGTCAATAAAATTGATGGAAGTAACCCTCTTACCCACCCAAGTGTTTGTTATCAAAAGTTTGGAGATCACGATCGTCTCTTGTGATTAAATGACTTCTGACGCTCGCAGAGAAGTCAAATATTAAACCTTTTGATAACAAACACTTGGGTAGGTGGGTGGGCCACTCCATTTTATAATAACAAGTCAGTCATTTAAATGGGAGTGGCCCACCCACCCAACCAAGTGTTCGTTATCAAAAAATTGGAGATTACGACCGTCTCTTGTGATTAAATGACTTCTGACGCTCGCAGAGAAGTCAAATATTAAATTTCTTGATAACGAACACTTAGGTGGGTGGGTGGGACACTCCATTTTATAGTAACAAGTCAGTAATTTGAATGGGAGTGGCCCACCCACCCACCCAAGTGTTCGTTATCAAAAGATTGGAGATTACGACCGTCTCTTGTGATTAAATGACTTCTGACGCTCGCAGAGAAGTCAAATATTAAATTTCTTGATAACGAACACTTAGGTGGGTGGGTGGGACACTCCATTTTATAGTAACAAGTCAGTAATTTGGATGGAAGTGGCCCACCCACCCACCCAAGTGTTCGTTATCAGAAAATTGTCTCTTGTGATTAAATGACTTCTGACGCTCGCAAACAGGTTAAACATTAAATCTCTAGATAACGATCATTTAGGTGGGTGGGTGGGACACTCCATATTATAATAACAAGTTAGTAATTTGGATGGGAGTGGCCCACTCACCCACCCAAGTGTTTGTTATCAAAAGATTGGATATCACGTCTCTTGTGATTAAATGACTTCTGACGTTCGCAGAGAGATCAAACATTAAACTTGGGTGGGTGAGTGAAACATTCCATATTATAATAACGGGTCAGTAGTTTGGTGGGTAAGGGGTGACGGCAAGAACCACCAAGTAAGTCCCTCCCAAATGTCAACTCCTGCTCGCTGCTAGATAACTAACGGGCTCTGGCGACCGAGTCATGGTGGTATAACCATTAAAATGAGAATTAAGAAAATGTAATTTAACCTTGACCCAGTACAGAGGGGTATAGCGTTGTCTACTGCCCAGAGATGCGGGCGAAGACCCCAATGGCAGCAAAGGCGAAGAAGAGGGACTTCGGTACGGCGGAGCTGGCGGAAGGGGCATCCCCTGCTTTTAGGGATTTAATGCCAATATTACCTCACATGAAATGTTTTTGGTTCAAAAAACAACAATACCCCAGGTGGGTAGGACAAGTCCAAAATCCCACACCCTTTATAGGGTCCGTCACAAGGATTCTGGGGGTGGCAAAAAACTCAACTAACCAACCAACAACAAAGAAAGGAACTATATTATATGTTGCAACATAGAATACACAATCAGAATCTACCGAAGAACGGCTAGTAGAACTGGAATACAAACTAAAACCCATAAAATGGGACATACTTGAGATCTCAGAGATGAGAAGAAAAGAAGAGAACCGTCTAAAACTACAATCGGGACACACACTATCAGATCAGAGAAAAGACCAACGTGGACAATGTCGCAAAGAAAATCAGCTTACAAAAATGGAACTGGGCTGGCTACGCCATCAGGGCCAAAGACAGGTGGATCCTATTTTGGCCAAATTTAGATTAAAACAATATTGTAAAGAAGTAAATTAGTTGGGCTACACCAAAAATGTATTTTTTTAATTGCACATTTGATGGATTAAGATGTTTATAGCTGAATTTAATTTTTTTTTTTAATTAATTTACATAAATTACAGCAAATTAAGAGGTAAATCTATTTTTTGGACTAATTAAGTAATAAACGTTTTTAGTAGATCCAAAAAATTTAAAAACCAAATTTATGTTACTTAAATTAACGTAAGTTTGATGTAAGATTAAATTGTTGGATCAATTTTGTTTTTATTTTGAAGAGCCATGAACATTTCTGAATAAACCAAAAATTGATATTTTGGTCTCAAATTTTGCCCAAATTTAATTTACATGATTTAAGACATAATTGATTTAAAATGAATTTGTTGGACCAATTAGGACTTTATTTTGCACAACTATTAACATTTCTGGATAAATCAAAATTGAAAATTTCAAAAACAATTTTTTTCCCAAATTAATTTAAATGGATTAAAACATTTTTAAAGTAAAAATAATTTGTTTGGAAGAACCATAAATATTCTCAGACCAAAATTGAATATTTTAAGACCAATTATTCATCCACAATCACAAGAGACGGTAGTGATCCAACCTCTTGGTAACTAACACTGATTCGTAATAATAATATGGAAGGAAAGATAATCTTATTATTGCTTATACTAATTAAAAAAATGCACTAAATATATTTTATATAAAGTATAGATTAAAAACACTTTGTGCAGAAAACCCATTTCCAGTATAAAATTACCTCAAACATCAAAAAACTGCGCAGAAGTAACATTTATAACATCAAAATTCCTCAAAGAAACTCAATTCTGGCATAAAATTCAAACAAAAATCTCGTTTACCTATGAAACTTATCAAAATTATTGCATACAACTCATAATTTATGTTGAAAAACCTCAAAATTACACAGAAAAAACATAAAAATAAAGCATAAAATTCATTCATAGCAAAAAATTGCCAAAAAGTGAAATGAAATTTAGTACAGAAAACCCATTTTAAGCATAAAATTTGCTTAAATAGTCTCAAAACTACACAAAATAAATTTATGACAATTTAAACAGAAAACTTATTTCTAGCATAAAATTCGTTCAAAAGTAACTCAAAATTGACAAAACAGGCTTATTAAGGGTATAACATTTGCTTCAAACGCGCAGAAAACTCATTTC
The DNA here is from genome assembly GCA_963932245.1 of Tachinus rufipes. Taxonomy (NCBI): domain Eukaryota; kingdom Metazoa; phylum Arthropoda; class Insecta; order Coleoptera; family Staphylinidae; genus Tachinus; species Tachinus rufipes. Next base: position 844,747 of record OZ010743.1, on the reverse strand, counting down.
TAGCATAAAATTCACTGAAAAATGACTTTACCACATTAAATTTATTATAATTGAGCAGAAAACAAATTTATAGCATAAAATTTGATTAAAAAATAACAAAAATCGCACAAGAAACTTATTTCTAATATAAAATTTGCTCAAAAGTTACGTTTACTACCTGTTTTTTTGCAAAATTAACACAAAAAGCTCAAATATAACAAAAAATTGTTTAGAAAACATCAAAATTGCACTTAAAAAACATTTACATTATAAAAATCGCTTAACACTTATTTCTAGAATAAGATTTGCTCAATTAACATGTAAAGTTTATTAAAATTAGAATAAAAAACTTATTTATAGTGTAAAATTTGCTTAAAAAACCTAGATATTGCTCAAAATAAACATTTAAAATTAAAAAAAAATAAATTAGTTGCATCAAATTCCTGTTTACAACATGAAACTTATCATAGTTCATGCAGAAAACCCATTTATAGCACAAAAATTGACAGAAAACCTCTAAATTATACAGAATAGACGTTTGCAACATCAAAATCGCTCTTAAATTGAACAAAATTAGCAAAAAAAAAACAATTATAGCATAAAGTTTGTTTAGAAAACCTTAAAATTGCACATAAAATGTCTTAAAAATTATTTATAGAATAAAATTCGCTCAAAAATAACGTGAAATTTATCAAAATTAAGACAGAAAACCCATTTAAAGTGTATAATTTGTTTAGAAAACATAAAATTATATCAAAATCGGTCAGAAACCACGTTTAGCACATTAAATTTATCATAATTCAAACAAAAAACAAATTTATAGCATAAGATTTAATTCAAAAACGTCAAAATTACACAAAATAACATCAAAATTACTTTTAATTTCAGCTTTTATTTTTATATCAACTCAATTTGATTTAAATCATTACACAATATATAATAATATTGTAACATACCAAACATATTCCTATTCCATTAAAATCCAATGTGGAATCAATCACAGTATTGCACTAATACACACTATTTATATTGTTTACAAATTATTAATTAATTAATTGAAATAAAGCAAATAATTGAAAGAGAACGACGCGCACGCATGCAAAGCTCAGCCTCAACTGCCTTCTTTCACCTCTCCGCGCTTGGTACCTGCCACAGAATTCTTATCGCTCGAGTAAAAAAAAAACCTTTTAACGTTCAATGCAAAATTTATTTTTATTGGAATGTTTTATTATCATTTATCTATTTATATTTTTGTAATGTTAACCAAGTAACTGCATACTAAACAAGTATATGAAATAGAATTCATCAATCTAATATGTTCCATGTGTATTAATTAATGTTCTTCGAGATTAATAAATAATAAAATATTCTTGAAATGGCATAACATATTTTATAATTACTGACCATTAAAGAAAATCATAAGATATGAAACATGACAAAGGAAAAAAAGTGCAGTAACATTGATATGGTTTTATTTTAGTTGAAATAAATAGTTACATTTTATTACTTTTAAAAATTTTAACATTCAATTCAAATTTAATAAATAAATATTACATTTTCAAGTAACAATTCAATTAATTATAATTTAAAGGTCAATAAACTTTCAATAATGTTTACTTACATTTATCAAGCCGGCGTGAATTCGATGGATGCTTATATTATCCATAACACTATTAAAGCACTATTCACTAAGTTTTCCACAACAGTTTGATACTCATTTTGTATGAATTAAGGAGCACTGATGCAGAGCACCCGCATTAGTCAACAGCGCACAGTTGACTGAATGAAGCACATGAAGTAGGGACGGTCAATATGCATGCGCAGTGGTACCAAAACATATCTTGATAAATTAAAAGATGTTATAAAACAATATATTAAATAAACTTACATAATTATTGTATTTGTGGTAAAAGCTTATTAATTTATCATTATTATGGATTACCACATAATAAAGGTTTCAACCATATTTTGCATTAAGTACATATTAAACTTCTATATGTACATAAATGATGATAGTTATAAACAAATTGTGTAATATATTACTAATTTATAATTTTGTTTCAGATCTATAGATCAAATTCACGGGAGGTGACTTTAAAGGATGTTGAAAGGGAGACATCCGGAGAATTCAAGTGCGAAGTGTCAGCGGATGCCCCGCTATTTCACACAGAGATCCGAGCCGCCAATCTACTAGTTGCAGGTATTTAACTTTAACACATTTAAAAAACAATTTCAAAACATTTGTTGATTAAAAACCTATTGTATCATAATGAATTGATTCGGCAAATACATATTGAAACTCAATATTATATTAATAATTAAAACAGAGGTGGTTTTGGGTTTCACAACATTATTACTTATCTGATATAGTGAAACATGTCGTAATTTTTTAAATAAATCTTTGAAATCCAAAACCAACTGCTTTAATTATTAATTAAATTTCAAATTTTAAAATAACACATTTTTTTGCTTAAAAATAATTAATTTTATCTAAATTTATAATAATTTAATCTCAGGAAAATTCCATCCCTATAGACTCGCCATTACACAAGGCAATATTTCCAAAGTAAATTATTCATTCGACTCCCCTGAAATCCACGATTCCTGTTTACCCGGAAAGTTTGCGCCGACCCTTGTAAGGACACAAAACTGTCAAGGCGCAATCTGCGTGCCAAATTTGCGGTTAATTGATTACAAAATCCGCAAATTATTATCTCAATTAATTTAACTACACAAAAAAAATGGATTGGTGCATTTCTACAAATTATTTAAATGTTATAAAGTAGAATATAGGCGGTGTTTTAATTAAATTAAATTAATAACTATAATTAAGTTCAGCAGCAGAAATTGTAATAGATATTTTATGTATATTTTGGTCCTAAATCATTGTCTAGGTGTAATTATTTCCATGCATAAATTATATCGGTTTATTAGTTTCGATGTTAATATTCAGCGCGTATTATGCATTTGATAAATTGCTGGATTAATCAGCAAACTGCGTAAGACTGCTGAGAATAGAAATAGTCTTATTTAGTGATTAAATAGTTTTCTTGCACAAATTATCAACAATAATTTTTAGATGGAATAAGCATTGATAATTACGTTATATTATAAACTACACTGGCGAGCAAAAAAATAGGGGTCAAAATTATGACTTATTTTTGGAATTTTTTGTTTTAACTTTATGTTTGCAAATTGTAAACCAAAGAAGACGTTAATAATTTATTTTTTATTTAATGTTATTTATCTGTCAGTTATTATCACCGTTTTACAGACTTAATTAAAAACCTACATTTTGTTGTGGTTTTTTTACTTAGTGTTGATTTTTCTCTGCGAAACTTGTCATTCACACGGTTTATTGTAGTGATCAGGTCATAATGCCCTTAAGCCTTATTGTTGTAGCAAGAATTATAGCCTCGATTAAAGATGGGCGAGAAAAAAGTGAAACTGCAAGGATTGTTGGTAAAAATCTTTGTGCTGTACAAAAGACGTTTCAGCGTTACTTGGATACTGGTTTGATAACCAGAAGATCAGGATCCAAACAAAAAAAAGTTACTACGAACAAAAATTACCATTTTTTTGTGTCTACAAAGTTTGCGGAATAGAACAGCTTCTGCAGTTTATCTACGAAATCAATTTTATGAAGTTAGAGATGTAAATGTTAGTGAATGAACCGTTGGAAGAAGGCTTTGAGCTGCTGAATTGTCTTGTAGAGAGATGACTACTGGTCCACTTTTTCAAAGCCGATATTGTGTTGCAAGATTTGCTTTTGCCCAAAATCATTGGCCATGGAATAATGAAAACTGGAGCAAGGTATTGTTTTCAGATAAGTTGCGCTTTTGCCTCAACGGATCAGACGGGCGTTGGAAAGTGTAGAAAAGACGCGGAGAAATACACTTTTTAGTTTGTATTAATAAGCGACTTCCATTTGGCGGTGGGTCGATTGTAGTTTGGGAAAGAATTTTTACAGAGTTGGTCTTTATAGAGAAAGACTCCATGACAGTTTACAGATACATTATGGAGTTTCTCGAAGATCATGTTATGCTCTTTATGACAACTACGGGCGAGCGCGGCAAGATTTATGCAAGATAATGCTAGACCTCACGTAGCCAGAGTTGTCAGAGATTAACTGAATGAAGTGGAAATTTCGCGGTTTAATTGGCCAGTTCTCAGCCCGGACATGAATCCCATAGAACATGTCTGGGATGCAAATTGATAAAAATATTATACCCAGGATACCTACTGTATGTAAAATTTTCCGTAGAATCCAAATTTCGTTATTTTGAAAGATATAAATGCTTTGAAGAGTCACAAAAGCAGAAAAAAACGGTATAAATGGCAAAAAATAACAAAAATCTGACTGCTGCATTTGATTCCTTGGGAAATTTCCCATCGGTTATGACTAATCTAAAATTTTCCCAGACTGAAATGCAATTAAGATAAATAAAGTTAAAAATTGAACTTAAAAATTGCCGTAAAATTCAATTGGCTCTACGAGGCGAACTATGTAACCTAGAGGTCTGAAATTTGGCAAGAAATCATATTTTGGGTACTCAAATAAGTGTACAAAATTTGAGCTAAATCGGAGAGGGTTGCGTAAAATGGACTGCTCACTTGACGTGGAATTGCCCATTTATAAAATGTCGAAAAATGGCATAAAATACCAAAATGTTTTCAAAAATAAATCAAAATCTTGCCAAAAACGGGTAAAAAGTGAAAACTTTTTTCAGAAATTTCCAAAATCCTACTATAAAGTATCCAGTTAAGAAATATCAAATAATTGTAGAAAGAATTAAATTAAAAAAAGAAAAATTTTACACTTTTTAACAGAAGTGTAAAATTTTTCTTACAAAATTTCAAAATTATTAAATTTTTTTCAAAAAGTATGAAAGAAGCACCAAAACTTAGTGATTAACTGTTGAAAAGTGCAAATTTTTTTATTGAATAGTCAAAAATAGTTAAATTTGGCCATAAAACATTAAATTTTTAAGATAGAATTAAATTTCGGCCAAAAACGGTTAAAAACTTCAAAATTTTATTCATAAAATGTCAAAACTAACAAATTCCGTTTATAAAACATCAACATGTTGTTGAAAAAAAATTCAAAATGCGGTCATAAACTGTTAAAAAATGCAAATTTTTGTTTTAAAATTTCAGAAATAGCAAAATCCAGCTATAAAGTATAATCAAATTGTCAGAAAGTACCAAAATTTACTATAAACTGTTAAAAATTGCTACATTTTATTTATAAAAAGTCAAAAAATAAAAAACTACCAAAAACGGTTAAAAAATGCAATTTTTTGTCAAAAATAGCTCAATTTGGCATGGAAATTTTAAACAATTATCAGATATTGCCAAAATCTAACTATAAACTGTTTAAAAGTTTGAAAAATTTAAGGAATTATTAAATATATTGTTAGAAAGAACAAAATTAGGTCATAAATCATTAAAAAATGTAAAATTCTTATCATGAAATGTCAAAATTTGTAAAATCTGTCCAAAAAGTATGAAAAACGCATCAAAATCTAGTTAAAAAGTGCAAAACTTTATATTAAATAGTCATAAATAGCTGAATTTGGCCATTAAACAATAAAAATTTTAGATAAAATCAAAATCTGTCCAAAACGGTAAAAAAATCTAAAATTTTATTAATATAATCTCAATACTAGCAAATTTTGACTATAAAATATCAAAATACTATTGAAAAACATTCAATACCGGAATTTAACTGTTAGCATTGTTTCATGAAATTTTCAAAATAGCAAAATTAAGTCTTAAGATATTAACAAATTGTCAGAAAAATTTAAAATACGGTTATAAACTGTTGAAAAGTGCAAATTTTTATTTTAAAATCTCAAAAATAGCAAAATCCAACTATGAAGTATAAATATATTATTAAAAAAAAAACTGTTTAAAACTACATGTTTTATAAATTAAAAAGTCAAAAATGGCATAAAACAACAAAATGTTTTCAAAAATAAATCAAAATCTTACCAAAAATGGTTAAAAAGTGCAAAATTTTGTCAAAAATAGCTCTACTTGGCATGAAAATTTCAAACAATTGTCAGAAATTGCCAAAATCTAACTATAAACTGTTTGAAAGTTTGAAAAATTTAAAAAAAAATTAAAAATAGCAATATCCAGCTATCAAATATATTGTTAGAAAAAACCAAATTCGGTCATAAACTGTTTAAAAGTGTAAATTTTTTTTCATGAATTGTCAAAATTAGTAAAATCCATCCAAAAAGTATGAAAAAAGTACCAAAATCAAGTCATTAACTGTTAAAAAATGCAAAATTCTATATTATATACTAAAAATAGACAAAATCTGCCATAAAACATTAAAAATTTCAGATAGAATCAAATTACGGCCAAAAACAGATAAAAAATCCAAAATTTTATTTATAAAATGTCAAAACAAGCAAATGCCAACTATAAACCATCAAAATATTGTTGGAAAAAAATTCGAATCCGGCCATTGACTGTTAGCATTGTTGCATGAAATCCCAAAAAAAGCAAAATTGAATTTAAAATTATTAAATTATTGTCAGAAAGATTCAAAATGCGCTCATAAACTGTTGAAAAGTGCAAATATCTATTTTAAAACTTAGCAAAATCCAGCTATGAAGTTTAAAAAATTTGTCAGAAAGTACTAATATTTACCATAAACTGTTAAAAACTGCAACGTTATTATTATCAAAAGTCAAAAAATGACATAAAATACCAAAATGTTTTCAAAAAGAAATCAAATATTGCTAAAAACGGTTAAAAAATGCAAAATGTTGTCAAAAATAGCTCAAAAACTTCAAACAATTGTCAAAAACTGCCAAAATCCAACTATAAACGTGAGAAAAAATTAAAGAATTTTTAAAAATAGCAATATTCAGCTATGAAATATCAAATATTCGGTTATAAACTGTTAAAAGTGTAAAATTCTTTTCATGATATGAAAAAATTAGTAAAATCCGGCCAAAAAGTATGAAAAAAGGATCACAATCTACTCATTAAATGTTAAAAAAGGCAAAATTTTAAATTAAATACTCAAAAATAGTTAAATTTAGCCAAAAAAACATTAAAAACTTTAGATAGAATCAAAATCAGGCCAATAACGGTTCAAAAATTAAAAATTTTATTTATAAAATGTAAAAATTCTTACTATAAACCATCAAAATATTATTGGAAAGCATTTAAATCCTACCATTAACTGTTAGCATTGTTGCATAAAATTCCAATAATAGCAAAATAAAGTCTTAAAATATCGAAGTATTCAAAGATTCAAAATGCGGTCATAATCTGTTGAAAAGTGAAAAATTCTGTTATAAAATATCAAAAATAGCATAATCCAGCCATAAAGTATAAAAATATTGTCAAGAAGTACCTAAATTCACCATAAACTGTTAAAAACTGCAACATTCTATTTATAAAAAGTCAAAAATGGCATAAAATACCAAAATGTACCAAAATATCAAAGAAAAAGAAAGTATAAATGTATAAACAATGATACAAAACTATACTATAACTAAATTATACATTAAAATATATATTAAAATTAATTTGTCTACATTTGTTTTTAAATGAATTTGCAGATAATGTAAAAAGATCAAAAAGACTCAAAATGCGGTCATAATCTGTTTAAAAGTGCAAATTTTTATTTAAAATTTTAAAAATAGCAAAGTCCAGCTATAAAGTACAAAAATATTGTCAAAAAGTACCAAAAATTATCATAAACAGTTAAAAACTGCAATATTCTATTTATAAAAGTCAAAAAATGACAATAAATACCAAAATATCTTAAAAAATAAAAAAAAATTGCCAAAAACGGTTAAAAAGTGAAATTTTTTGTCAAAAACAGCTCAATTTGGCATGCAAATTTTAAACAATTGTCAGAAATTGCCAAATTACAACTATAAACTGTTTAAAAATTTAAAAAAATTAAATTAATTGTAAAAAAGAACCAAATTCAGTCATAAACTGTTGAAAATTAGTAAAATCCGTCCAAAAAGTATGAAAAAAGTACCAAAATCTAATCATTAACTGTTAAAAAGTGCAAAATTTTATATTTAATAGTCAAAAATAGCTAAATTTGGCCATAAAACATTAAAAATTTTAGATAAAAACAATAATTTTATTCATAAAATGTCAAAACTAGCAAATTTTGACTATAAAATATCAAAATGTTATTGGAAAGCAGTCAATACCGGTAATTAACTGTTAACATTGTTTTATGAAATCTCAAAAATAGCAAAATTTGGTCTTAAAATATCAAAATATTGTCAGAAATATTCAAAATGCGGTCATAAAAAGTTGAAAGGTGCAAAAAAAAGAACCCAAAACTTTATTCATAAAATGTCAAAATTAGCAAAATTTGGTCTTAAAATATCAAAATATTGTCAGAAAGATTCAAAATGCGGTCATAAACTATTAAAAAGTTCAAAATTCAATTTTAAAATCTCCAAAATAACAAAATCCAGCTATAAAATATAAAAAAAAATGTCAAAAAGTACCAAAATTTACTATAAACTGTTAAAAACTGCAACATTTTATTTATAAAAACAAAAAATAGCATTAACTAATTGCAAAAAACGGTTAAAAAGTGCAAAATTTTGTCAAAAATTGCTCAGTTTTGCATGAAAATTTTAAACAGTTATCAGAAATTGCCAAAATCTAACTATTTAAAAATTTAAAAAATTCAAAAAATTATCAAGTATATTGTTAGAAAGAACCAAATTTGGTCTTAAACTATTAAAAAGTATAAAAATTTTATCATGAATTATCAAAATTTGTAAAATTTGTCCAAAAAGTATGAAAAACGCATCAAAATCTAGTCATTAACTTTAAAAAATTAAATTTATGAAAAAATATTCTAAACTAAAATCATCCATAGACGCGTTTCGATGTTTACCTCTCATCAGTATGGCTTTATTTATTTAAACTTAATAATTGATATTTAACTTACTTCGTCAACATTGTTCACCACCACAATTCAAAAAGAATATTTTAAAGGGTGTATTGACTATTTATACTAACTGACTTAATGACTTTATTTAATGGCTATGGTTAATAGCATTCTGAGAATGAACAAATGGATGATTTTAGTTTAGAATATTTTTTCATAAATTTAATTTTTTAATGTTATTATTGGGTTGTCCGATTGAACAAATAGTAACGAGCGCTACATATGTCGTTGTGGCATTCGTATAAATTTACCTATTTAACTAGGCTTTATTCGAAACTATTGCTTACAACTGTCTCATTTGAGGACATTGCGTCTCTTCTTTATATATTTTTTTATATAGTCATTAACTGTTAAAAAGTGCAAAACTTTATATTAAATAGTCAAAAATAGCTGAATTTGGCCATTAAACAATAAAAATTTTAGATAGAATCAAAATCTGTCCAAAAACGAAAAAAAAAATCTAAAATTTTATTAATAAAATCTCAAAACTAGCAAATTTTGACTATAAAATGTTAAAATATTTTTGAAAAACATTCAATACCGGCCTTTAACTGTTACCATTGTTTCATGAAATTTCAAAAATAGCAAAATTAAGTCTAAAATATCAACAAATTGTCAGAAAAATTTAAAATACGGTTATAAGCTGTTGAAAAGTGCAAATTTTTAGTTTAAAATCTCAAAAATAGCAAAATCCAACTATAAAGTATAAATATATTATTAAAAAAAAAAACAAAATTCACCATAAACTGTTTAAAACTACATGTTTTATAAATTAAAAAGTCAAAAATGGCATTAAACAACAAAATGTTTTCAAAAATAAATCAAAATCTTACCAAAAATGGTTAAAAAGTGCAAAATTTTGTCAAAAATAGCTCTACTTGGCATGAAAATTTCAAACAATTGTCAGAAATTGCCAAAATCTAACTATAAACTGTTTAAAAGTTTGAAAAATTAAAAAAAAAATTAAAAATAGCAATATCCAGCTATCAAATATATTGTTAGAAAGAACCAAAGTTGGTCATAAACTATTAAAATGTGTAAAATTCTTATCATGAAATGTCAAAAATTGTAAAATCTGTCCAAAAAGTATGAAAACGCATCAAAATCTAGTCATTAACTGTTAAAAAGTGCAAAACTATATTAAATAGTCAAAAATAGCTGAATTTGGCCATTAAACAATGAAAATTTTAGATAGAATCAAACTCTGTCCAAAAACGGTAAAAAAATCCAAAATTTTATTCATAAAATCTCAAAACTAGCAAATTTTGACTATGAAATATTGAAATATTATTGGAAAACATTCAATACCGGCCTTTAACTGTTATCATTGTTTTATGAAATTTTCAAAATAGCAAAATTAAGTCTTAAGATATCAACATATTGTCAGAAAAATTTAAAATACGGTTATAAACTGTTGAAAAGTGCAAATTTTTATTTTTAAATCTCAAAAATAGCAAAATTCAGCTATAAAGTATAAATATATTATCAAAAAGAACCAAAATTCACTATAAACTGTTAAAAACTGTAACGTTCAAATTATAAAAAGTCAAAAATTGGCTAAATTACCATGTTTAAAAATAAAACGGTTGAAAAGTGCAATTTTTAAGTCTTGTCATGTCTAGAAATTGTTTATAAGTTGCATAAATTGTATAAAGCTTTTCAAAACTATTAATAGCTTTTTGAACCTTTCAATGAGTTGTAAAAGTTTTTATTAGATTACACAATTTGTAAATAATTTGTAGAAACTATAAATAGGTTTTATAATCTATCAGTAAGTTGTAGAAAATGTTTATAAGTTGCCGAGTTTGTATATAACTTGTTAAAATTATTATTTACTAACTGAGCCTTTCAGTAAATTTTAAAAGTTTTTATTAGGTCACACAATTTGTGGATAATTTGTAATAAATCTAAATGAACCTATTAATATGTTGTAGAAACTGTTTATAAATTGCAGAATTTGTATATGACTTTACAAAAATATTAATGATTTGCAAAACTTGTCAGTGAGTTTTCGAAACTAAATAAAAGTTGAAAATGTATAGAAGCTAAGTTGCAAAATGTGTATAAAACTTTCTAAAACTATGAATATTTTGTATAACCTATCAGTGAATTGTAAAAATTGTTTATAAGTTAAAGAATGACTTGTAGAACCTGTCGGTGAGTTGAAGAAATTTTGATTTATAGGTTAAAGAGTTTATACGTAATTTACTCAAATAGTTCATACGTTGTCACTAATACGTCAGAGGTGGGTACAATAACAAATTTCTTGATAATTAAGACTTGGGCGGTTGGACGAGAACACGAGTTTTTAAATATTTGGCCAACGGTTTAATACAATGTTCCCGCCCACCCGCCCAATTGCTTGTTATCAAAAAATTTGCTTATTCTCACATTTGACCCGTTTATGCTGTTTTTAATGTGACAGTTTAAGTGACAATTGTCACTAATACGTCAGAAGTGGTTACAATAACAAATTTCTTGATAACTGACACTTGGGTGGGTGGGCGGGAACACAGTTTATTTTATTTTATTTGGCCGGTGGTTTGATATACTATTTCCGCCCTCTCGCTCAAGTATTTGTTATCAAGAAATTTGCATATTCTCACAATTGTTGAGTTTCTGCTGTTTTTTAATGTGACAGATTAAATGACAGTTGTCATTAATACGTCATAAGTGAGTATAATGACTAATTTGGGTGGGAGAGAACACAGTTTATAAAAATTTCTTTATAACTAACACTTGGCGAGTGGAAGGCGGGTGGCAACGTTGGTTATAAATATTGAATTGGTGGTTTAATATAATGTTCCCGCTCACCCGCCCAAGTGTTTGTTATTAAAAAAATTGCTTATTGTCAAACTTATTGCGTTTCTGCTACTTTTAATGTGACAAATTGATAGACAGTTGTCACTACTTCATGAGAGGTTGGTACAATAACAAATTTCTTGATAACTATCATTTGGGCGAGTTGGCGGAAACACAGTTTATAAGTATTGGGCCGGCGGTTTGATACACTATTTGAGTTTGAAGATAACTTTTTAATAATATTAATGATTTGTAGAATTTGTCAGTGAGTTTTTAATAAAATGCATAATTTGTAGATAATTTGCAAAAACTATAAATTAGCTGTTGAATCTGTCAGTAATTTATTAAAATTGTTTAAGTTGCAGAGTTTGTAATTAACTTGCTTAACTTGTAAAACTTGCCAGTGAGTTTAAGAAGATTTAAACAGAATTTGTATATAATTTTTTAATTTATTATTAGTTTGTAAATGCTATACAAGTAAGTTGTAGAAGCTGTTTATAGATTGTAAAATTTGTAGATAATTTAATTAAACTTTTAAGACTCTTGAAGAAAAATATAGCAAAAGAAGAATTTGGTCTCAGAAAAGAGGTAGGGACAAAGAATAATTTGGTATATTGAGAATAATTAAAGAAAGGTACTTAGAAAAGGATATTGGTTTAAAAGTGTGTATGAGTAGATTGTAAATATAGAAGATTGATAGGTAATTTATATATGAAACGAAAATTGCAATGTATGCTATGCCAAAGAGATGGAGTGTTGGAACGGAAACAAGGAAATGAGAAAAAGAGGAAGAAAAATAGAATCTAATTGATTTGCCGTATGATCTTGATTGCAGAAAACATAGAAGAACTTAAAATGCTAAAATTTTAACAAATGGAACAAGTCAAAGGTAATGAAAATTGGAAAGGCAAAAGAAGTGGACATGTACGTGAACGGAGATAAATGGGAGCAAGTGGAAAGATACAAATATTTTCTATACGGATATAAAATTTGGACTATACTAAAACAAGATGATAAACGCATAGAAGCAGTTATAACAAAAAATAAAATATAGATAGAACATTGAACATTAAGAAGAGATTGTTTATTGAAAAATGTTTTTAAAGGAATGGTGAATGCAAACCCAAAATGAAGAAGGAAAAGATGCAAAATGAAGATAAAGTTTTAAAGAAAAAAGAAACTATGATAATAAATAAGTTGTAAAAAGTGATTTTTTAAGCGTTTGGATTTTCAAAATTAAAAAAAATAATGATAATAATAAATAAAATATTTATTTGGAGCGATACAGCAATGCCCATGGCTACGCCTGAGATGGTCCATCCGTAAGCTCCAATTTTGGCATACTTTTCTCAGCATTTCGGCTGGTTTCTCACCAACGGCAGCTGTAATGTTGTCTTTCAAGGCTGCAATTGTGGCTGGCTTGTCCTTGTAGAAGAAAGACTTCACGTAGCCCCACAAAAAATAGTCTAATGGGGTGAGATTGCATGATCTTGGCCAATGGACTGCTCTAAAACATGAGATTAATTGCTCACCAATCTAGCCTCTCAATTGGTCTATAGGATCGCGTGCCGTGTGGCATGTGGCACTGTTTTGTTAAAACCACATGTCAACCTAGTCCAATTCTTCCATTTTGGGCAAAAAAAGTCAGTAAGTATCGCACGGTACCTTACTCCATTGACTGTAAAGTTGCGATTTTTATTATTTTTGAAAAAGTACGGGCCAATGATGCCGCCGGTTCACAAACCGCACCAAACAGTGCATTTTTCAGGGTGCATTGGCAGCTCTTGAACTGCTTCTAGTTGTTTGCTAGACTAAATTTGGCAATTCTGTTTGTTGACGTACGCTTTGAGCCAAAATTGAGCTTTGCGCTGAAGATAATTTTTTGATAAAAAAGTGGATCTTTATCCAACTTTTTTAAGACCCATTCAGCAAACAAACGACGTTGTGGTAAGTCTTCAGTTCTTACACCAGCTGTACTTTGTATGGTTTCATACCGAAGTCTTTACGTAAAATCGTCAAGAAAGTCGAACAACACAAGCCCAATTGTTGAGAACGGCAACAAATTGACATATTGCTATCTTCAGTAACACTAGCCAATACAGCAGCAATTTTCTCCTCGGTACGCACTCTCCGCATACGGGTTGGTAGATTAATGTTCAATAAAGTGAAACAATAACTTGAATAGCCTGTTTGGTGAGTAGGTTATGACGACCATAAAATGGACGTAATTTGCAAAACACATTTTTTACAGAGCACAAATTTTTATAATAAAATTCAATGATTAGCAAGTGCAGTTCGTTTGTTAGTCTATTTATGGTGAAATGGCAAACTTTACTAAGCATTTTTAGCATTGACACATGACACGAATCATGCGTGTAAAAAAAATTACACTGAAAAAACAAATAGCAAAAAAAATCACCTTGCTTAAAAGTTGTAAATTTTTTATATAAGTTTCTAAGGGCCGGTTTATTCATCTGTTCTGTAAGTTATTGATTAGTTACGTGTTCAATAAACTTATAGGTCACTTATATAAAATTTGGGTGTATTCATCCCATTTTATATGACAAGTAATTACTGAACGCTTATAATGTTTTTATACGGCTAGTACAACTTAATAGATAAAGATATCTATATACATATCTGTAAGAAAGACAGAGATAGACTTACTAAAAAGAAAATGATTGTGCTACTACTGCTTGTTGTTATTTGTTTGTGGTTACATTCATGTGAAACAAAATGGCATAAGGTTATGTTCTTTTAGTAATTTTTTTATTGACGGGCCAAAGTAATCTATATAAATTATCTGTCTTGTAAATTTAATTTGATGACAGGTTGTCACTATTGACAGATGAATAAACATTTATTCATGGCAATCTTATCAGTAATGCTACAGAGCACTTTATAGAAAGGTGAATAAATCGGCCCTTAATCTGTTAATGATCTTGGAACCTGTGAGCAAATTATAAAAAATGTTGATCAATCAAAATTTTGTATGTAGTTTGTAGAAACCATAAATTAATTGTAGAACCCGTCAGTAAATTGTTGGGACTCTTTATCTCTATGTATTTTCGGTAAGTTGTAAAAGTTTTTAGAATATATGTAGAAACTATAAATGAGTTTTATAAGCTGCAAAATGTGTAGATAACTTTTTAAAACTATTAATAATTTTTGGAACCTTAGTAAGTTGTAAAAGATTTTGATAAAATGAAAACCTAAATAATAAAATTAGTTGCAGAACTTATATATATTTAATGACTTGTAGAACCTGTCGATGAGTTGTATAAGCTATTTATAGGTTATTTTTGAAACCTATAAATGAATTAAAAAATGTTGCAGAATTTGTACATAAGTTGCTAAAATTGTTAATGAATTGTAAAAACCTGTTAGTGAATCAATTTGAGAAAACAGTTGTCAACTGTTTCAGTTATTTTATTTTTGCTAAACCTATCATATAAATTATTGATTCAACAAAGCATCAACTGATTCACAAATCTGTCATACGAGCTATCTGATGTATAAACTTTTAATTATAATTTTGATAAATCTGTCATATAAACTATCAACTGTCAATACTAAAATGTTTTATGTTTTACAATTTGACGTATGAGCTTTCAAAAACAAATTTGCATTATAATATGTCAACTTTCAATTTAACAAAACATTATAAATTAATTGTTTTACAAGCTTGAATCAACTTTTTGACAAAACAACTCTCAACTGTTTTACAAAAACTGTCTTTATTCTCGACAAATTTGTTGCAATCTTTGATTTGATTATTTTAAGTTACGTATCAGCAATAAGTTATTTGTATTTTCAATACTTTAAAACAATTTTGATTTTGACATTATCGTTTGACAGTTAAAAAAACAAAGCAATAAATAAGTTCATCAATTTGAGAATTTTTTGATAGTTTAAAAATATTTTTATAGCGTTAAAGCAAAATAAATTAAAAAATTATATTTTAACAATAATTTAACAGTTTGAAGAATTGTTTGACAGTTTACAATATCTCAATTTGACAAAGCTAAAACGTTTTGATATAACCTATTTTTAACGTTTTAAAAATGCTGTCTCTGCTTATGTAAAGTGACCGGCAATAACAATAACCCTCTTTAGATAAGCACACTATTGTACAAAGATTTAGATTCCTTTGTCGATCAAATTGAATACACTCGACAATTTCGAGATATAATGTTAATACACAGCGGACAATCCCTGATTTAATATTCGGCCCTTAATACTAATGCCCATCAATTGGGAGCAATAAATTAGTTTTGCCATTCGCCGCCGTTCAATTATTGTCGCTGATGAGCTGTTTACTGTATAATGACCTAATTGGCATGCCTCTGCCCCTAATCAACGGCGGGGGTGGCAGCATCGAACGGGATTACGATGGCTCTCCAGTAACGCAGGGATACGTCTATCAAATAACATTATCACTTTACACAAACACTGTGCATTGGATCTAATTAATTGAATGTTTGCACAAATGACTGTTTTAGTTATATTTTGATTACAGATATCCCGGATGAGGAACCGGTGCTGAGAACGGAGGTCCAGAAAGTGGCGCCTGGGGCCAAATTCCGAGCGAATTGCACGACTCCCAGTTCATATCCTCAAATGAACGTAACTTGGTTCATAAATGATGTGGAGGTAAGTGATAATTTTTATCAAAATAAATTATTACATTGCTAAAGAAATATCTATATTATTATTAATGCGTGTCATGAGAGGGGTTAGAGAATTTGGTACAGTTTGAATAATGAGCGTCATAGGTAAAGGGGGATTGTAAGGCGACATTTCGACACGACCTAAGTCGTGTCGGGGAGTTGTTGGGACCTTATCTGCCTCTTACAGAGGTCTACAGTGTCGTTATACGCCATCTTAGCTTCGACAACCCGTATTCAAACCATCCATCAGGATGGATATTCAATAAATGATGGGGTATTATAGCGGCGGCCTCTTTGCGATACGCGAATAAAATTGATACGGAGTGATTTTACATATTTTTTTCACAAAATTTAATTCAACCTGAAATACAATATTCAATATATCGAGGCTGCTAACAAATTGTAAATAAATCAAATGAAATTAATAACCGATTTCATTGTTCAACAAAAGTTAGACATTGTTAAATATTTTATTTAATTAAAATGAGTTTAATTAAAACTGTTATACAATTTGCAAAATTAATTTATTGTTTACTACACTACCCATCCATCATTATGTGATGCGTAGGTGTAGATTCAATCAATTCAATATGAGTTTTTTTTTTTTTAGTTATAACAAATTTTTTTGTAATAAAATAATTTAGAAAAAACAATTGTTTGAATATAGTTTATTAATTAAAATTAATAATTTCTACAAATTTGAAGTTTAAAGCTGAAGTAAAGTTTAACAATATGTTTAAAACAAAAATGATTAAATTTATTAAACAAGTTGCGCAATGATGTTTAAACTATGCACTGTAATTACTGTAAAAATAATAGTGCAAATTTGAAAAAAGTTGCGTAATTGTTGCTCCTAGAATGGATCCTTGTGGAACATGGTTTGTTCTAACTGGAAACTCAGACAGTTTTAAGAGGACTCTATACCTCCGGCTAGTATAGAGAATTGCATGTATACGGGCGCCGATAAAAATTGCATACTTTCGTAATTTTTAATAAAATTTAAAATGTATGCAAGCTAAATTCATCATAACAAATTAATGACAACATTATTCTTAAAACCCCTCGACCCAATTGTGGATAAATGTTTAAGTTTTTTAAATCTGGTCTTGGATTGTAATTATGTTAACTGATGCATTAGTTATTTTGGCGCCCGTAAACAAGTAATTTTCTATACCGGCCAAAGGTATGGAGCATAGCATTTTAGTAATTATTTGACAGAAGTTTTTTTTAGTTTAAACATATTTTTGAAAGTTTAAGAATATGTTCCTAAATTTTTCACAATGTAAATATATGTATATAGCGTTAAAATAATTTTGACAATTTATAGGGCTACTTTTTTAGTTAAAAAAAATTTCAGCAATAAATTGATAGTTTGAGGACATTTTGATATTTTTTTAAATTTGTTATAGCTTTAAAATAAATTTTACAGTTTAGAAAGCTCAGTATTGGCACAATAAAAAATATATTAAAAAAAAAACATTTTGGATTCAGTTTGAGAAAATATTTTTCTGTATTTTACAGTATTGAAAATTTTGAAGTTTAAAAAAAATTTATTAATAAATTGACAAAGAATATTTTGTTTTGGCAGATTGAGCATTGTTTTGACATTTCAAAAATAATTTTATAGTTTTAAAACGATTTTGACAGCTTAGACAATATTAAAAAATTTGAGGTTATTTAAGTAATAAGTTGACAGTTTTGAAATTTTTTGACAGTTTAAACATTTTGTTGCATTTTAGGCATTTTTTGATTGTTTACTACATTTAGTGACACTTTAAAAATTTGTTTATAGTTTATAAATAATTGTTACTACTTAACAACAGTATTTTGGAAAAAACATTTTTGCAATGACTTGATAATTTCAGATTTTCTGTTGACTGTTTAATAGTTTTATTATAATTTTATAATAATTTTGACATTGACAGTCTATAGAGCAGCTTTTTAATAATTTTAACAATTTTGAAAGCAAGTTTTCAAAAGATTTGAAAATAATTGGTTTAAAAATATACATTTGAACAATAAATTAATAGTTTTAGAAAATATTTGAAAATTTGAGCATTTTGTGGCAGTTTGAAAAAGTTTTTATATTTTGACAGTTTTGCAATAAAAAACATGTTAGCAATAAAAAAAATTGTTGACAATTTGAGCTATAAAATATGTTTGTAGCTTTAAAATAGTTTTGACAGTTTTTTTTTAAATTTACAACTCAAAATAAGTTGATATTTTGTGGACATTTTTGACAGTTGAGCTTTTTTTTTGCAGTTAATAATATTTGCATAGCTTTACAGCATTTTTGACAGTTTATAGAGCAAATTGTCAATACAATGACAGTTTTGATTAATTTTGTTTTAAAAATTTGACATTTTATCATTAAGTTTACAGTTTAAAATTTTTTTTGACAGTTTTGGCATTTTTTTGACAATTTTAAAACAGAAGTTTACTGTTTGACAAAAATTTGAACATTTTTTGGCAGCTTAACAATATACCATTGTCAAAAAAATTACATTTCAGCAATAAATTGGCAGTTTGCAAAAACTTTGACAGTTTTATTATTTTTTAATAATAATTTTTTAGTTTTTTAGTTTATTACTAATAGAAAAAGAACATTTTAGACATTAAGTTGACAGTTTGATTTTTTTACAGTTTTATTATTTTTCGCCAGTTTATAAAAATGTTTTAAAATTTTAAAACAATTTTAACAAATTAGAAAGCAAAGTTTGGACAGTTTTAAAATAAATTTGATTAAAAAAAATAACAATAATTTGTTAACTTAAATTTTTTGACAAATTGAGCATTTTCTTGACTATATAAATTTTTTTCATAGTTTTAAATCAATTTTGACAGCTTTGAGAACGTTGGGCGGTTTTAGAAAAAAAAATTACAGTTTTTGATTTTTTTTAACATTTTATAGTAGCAGTATTTTGACAATTTTGACATTTCAGCAATTCTGGCATAGTTTTGACAGTTAAGAACGTTTTTTATTGTATTAACGTAATTTTGACAACTTATTTTTCTTTAAACATTAAAAAAAATTTAATAACCTTTCAAATTAATTTGGAATTTTGAAGAAAATTTTGATTTTTTGACATTTTAAATTTAAATTTTTTAAGTTTTGAAAAAAAAAATCAACAATTAGTGACACTTTTTTACATTTTTTTTACAATTAAAAAATTTTTTAGTTTGACATTTTAGAAAGCAGTTTTGATCATTTAAAAAAAATACACTTTAACAATAAGTTAAGACAGTTTGAGAATTTTGTTGACAATTTGAGCAATTTTTTGACACTTTGACACAAAACTTGGCCTCAAACTAACATTGTATACTGAAATCCGGTAAAAAAATAATACAAAAAATTAGTTTAATGTAATATAGATTTGCTTTTTAACTTAACGGTAAAAAATTACGAAAATCTTGCCGTATACTAATGTAAAACTATTAAAACTTCAAAAAACTTCAAAAAATTATTGAAATTTGACGTTGACTACAAAAGTCCGGCTGTAACTTACAAAAATATATCTAATAAAATACAAATTTGGCCATAAACTTTAAAAACCAGGCAAACAACGATAATAACTGAACAAAAATTATGAATTTTATCAAAAAATAACAAATAATAATTGGATTGAATAAAAATCCGGCCGTAATTACATTAAATTGTACAATTTAATACAGATCCGCCTAAAAACTTTAAAAAAATGGTTAACAATGATAAAAAACTGATTGATAACTAACATTGTATATTAAAATTTAGACAAAAACTGTACAAAAATGGATTATTTGAACTAAATTAACCAAAAATGATTGAGTTTTGGCAAATACTACAAAAATCCAGCCGTAAATTGTAAAACCTTGTTCAATATAATAAAAAATCGGTATAAATTAAAAAAAAACTGATAAAAATTTGGCAGTAAACAAAAACTACTTACTATACATACAAATACTGTATTATTAAATCCAGCCAAAAATTATAAAAACTGCCAGTAAATAACAAAAAAAAAAATTTAATATAATACAAATCCGGCCACAAACTTTATAAAGTGGCAAAAATAGATACAAATCCGGCCGCAAAAAATTACAAAAATGATAAAGACTTGGAAAAAAATAATTCAAAATTAAGCGTTCAAAATAATAATACACACGCTCACATAACCTTTAAAAAAACTGGCAAAAATGATGAACTTAAACTTTTATTGTATACCAAAAACTGACCAAAAATTATTAAAATTTTGGAATACTTTAAATGTCCACCCTAAATTAACAAAAAATAATTAAATTATGGCTAAAATTAACCTAATTTGGCTCAAACAACAACAAAAATCATAGAAATTATATATAATACACAAATTTAGCTATATATCACAAAAATCCTGATTTAAGTTCAATTAAAAAAATTATATTTAATAAAATGTAGTCAGAAAGCACCAAAATTCAGCCGTAAACTGTTAAAAAATGTCAAAATATTATTGAAAAGTACCAAAATCCGACCAAAAACAAATTATAAGTGCAAAATTGTATTCATAGAATGTCAAAAACAGCAAAATCCGGTCTTAAAACATCAAAATATTGTCAAAAAGAACAAAAAACGGCATAAATCCGGTCATAAACTATTAAAAATGCAAAACTCGGTAAAAAAGTCAAGAACAACAAAATTCGGTCAAAAAATATTTTCAGTTTGGCCAAAAAAGTTGAAAATTTCTAAACATTAAAATTCAGCCATAAACAGTTAAAAAGTGTAATTTTTTTCTTGAAATTTCAAAAACATCAAAATCCTGATATAAAGTATCAGATATTGTTAGAAAACACCAAAATTTGGCCATAATTTCTTGAAATTTTATTCATAAAACGTCAAAAATCCGGCTTTAAAACCACAAAACTGTTAAAAAGTGTAAAATTTGTTTATAAAATCTTAGAATTAGCAAAATCCGGCTATGAAATATCAAAATATTGCTAAGAAACACCAAAATTTAGCCATAAACTGTTGAAAACTGTAAAATTTTCTTTATAATATGTCAAAAATAGCAAAATATTATCAGAAAGTATCAATATTTTGTCTTAAACTGTTAAAAAGTGCAAATTTCTATTCATAAAATTAAAAAATTTGTTCAATTTAATACAAATTACTAATAAAAATCCAGAGGTAAAAAAGTTTAAAATAATAAAAATTCTATTAAAGTTTTACAAATCTAAATATCACATTTGATTTAGTTAGAATCAACAAATTATATAAAATAATATTAACTACAAAAATCCGGTTGTAAGTTACAAAATTGTGTCTAAATAATACAAATAAAGCCTTTCTCTTAATGGTTTTATGATTTTTACTTGCGGATTTCTAGATTTACTCGCGTTGTGCAATTCTGCAGTATGGCATCTATGTCTTGCCTTTCGAATGCATTTTTATATAACGATTTCTAATAGCATAAACTTTGTTATTATTGCTTTTGTAAACAATAGTTTATTTAGTTGCAATTTCAACTACGTTTTTACCGTTTTTAATACTGGTACTATTAACGTCTTGTTGAGCTTTATCAAAGTTATGTGTTTTATAGCATAACTGGAACAATCAATTTTTTTACTTTTTAGCACAATTAATACTCAAAAAAGACTTATATACGATAAGAATCTAATGCCGTTAATATATATTCTTCTACCAAGCTTTTTTTGTTCATACTGTCTAGTAAAAACTTTAATGATCCGGCCTAAAACAACAAAAGTAAATTAAATTTTGGCTTATATGGTACTACATAAATCCTTTTTTTTCCTATATTAAACAAATCTGGCTATAAAGTATAAAATAATTGGCAAAAATAATAAAAATCCGTGCACAAACTAACATTGTATCTCAAAATCCGACCAAAAACTATTTTTAATAAAAATCCGGCCAAAAATTATATTTTAAAATTAATTGATTTTTAGCATTCGCCACAAAAATTCAAAGAAAATTTGTCTGAAATCAGCAAAAAACAATAAAACTTTGCCAAAAACTACAATTTTATATAAAAATCCGGCCAAAATTTATTAAACCAACAAAAAACTTTCAAAATATGTTTAAAATTAACAAAAATATGTTTAAATTTTTGCATTTACTGCACAACCCCTGTTGTAAATTTAAAATAAATTGTAAAAAACTATAAAAATTAGTTGTGCAATGTTAAATAAATCTGACCACAAATATTGAATTGTAACAATTAAAAAAATACTAAATTAACATTATAAACCAAAATTTTACCAAAATTTATAAAATCTAAAAAAAAATTCGGCACTCATTGTGATGCAACAATAAAAAAAAAATATCATTACTTATACAAATCTTGCTATGTATCACAAAAACCGGGCCATAAATTACAAAAATGTGTCCAGTTAAAACAATTACTAAAAAAATTAAAATCCGGCTAAAATCAACAACTAAATTTGGAATTAAAACTCTAATTCCTAATTACCAGCCAATAGTTTGAAATGGAGTGCTCACCCACCCGCTCAAGTGTTAGTGATCCAGAAATTAGAGTTTCTCTTCTCTACAAGCGTTAAAAGTTTCTATATCAGAGGAGGCGATGGTGATACAATTTTCTTGATTTCTAACAAATGGGTTGATGGGTGGATCACTCTAATTCATAAATATCAGCCAATAGTTTGAACCTACGCCCAAGTGTTACTGATCCAGAAATTGTCATTTCTCTACTCTGTATGCGTTAGAAGTCTTTATAACGGAAATGGTGATAGTAATGTTAATCTAATGATGACTAACATTTGGGTGGGTCACTCCAGTTTATAAATATTAGCCATTAGTTTGAACTGGAGTGCTCACCTACCCGCCCAGATGTTAGTGATCTATAAATTGGAGTTTTAAAATTTTATATATCAGAGGAGGCTATGGTGATATCAATTTTTTTATGACTAACACTTGGGTGGATGGGTCAGTCACTCCAGTTCCTAAATACCAGCCAATAGTTTGAAATAGAGTGTCCACTCACCCGCCCAAGTGTTAGAAGAAAATTGCATTGCCCACTATGAAGCAACAAAATAGTTTTAAAAATAATTTTGAAAAAGTTAAAATTTTGGAAATTTATACTTTTGAGTTTGGGTTTACTGATAAAAATTGCAACAAAAATGTATCTTAACAAATTAGTCTTACAGAGCATCTTTTGTTGAGGAACAAAATAATTTTTAAAAACATTCTGAAAACAAAACATATTTTGAAAATATATAATTTTTTATTGGCATAGGTTTTAGAATAATTTATAAAAATTGCATTTCTCTATCTTAACAGTTGTGCTTTACAAAGCATTTTTTGTAGATCAACTTTAAAATTTTTTAAATTCAAAATTAAAATTTTGGAAAATTATAATTTTGAGCTTAGATTTAGAATTGGAATAGTTTCTAGTTTAATTGAAAAAAAAATGCAAAGATTTTTGCTACGATATAATTTGGAAAATATAAAAAAAAAATCAAAATTGTAGAAATAAATAAATTTGAGTTTATTTTTATAATTTGTGTAGTCTTTGGTATAATTGATGAAAATTGCATTTATTTATCTGAACAACTGTGCCTTACAAAGCGATAATTTTAAAAATTGTTTAAAAAAATTTTTGGAAATTTATAATTTTGAGTTTGGCTTTAGAATTGGCATAGTTTCTAGATTAATTAAAAAAGTTTGCATTTTATTATCTCAACAAAAGCACTTTGCAGAGCATAATTTGTAAAGCTATGATAAAGTTTGGAAAATATTTTCGAAAAAATTGCAAAAAATCAGAATTTATAATTTTGGGTTCATCTTTTTTTAGTATAGTTTTTGGTATAATTGATAAAAGTTTTATTTTTTTACATCAACAAATTTGCTCTATAAAGCATATTTTCTTGACAAATAAAATAATATTAAAAATTGTTTAGAAAAAAATGTAAACAAATATAAAAATCCGGCAGCAAACTAACATTGTATACAAAATAACACAATAAATCAACAAAAAATTAAATAAATTTCAGCTATAATTATATTAATTCAGCCGCAACAATCAAAAATTCATCAAAGTTATGCAAATTTGATCATAAACCACAAAGATTTGGCCGCGAATTACAAAAATGCGTATAAATAAAGCCATAAACTATAAAAAAACTGCTGCAAATTTTTTACTAAAACTTGGTCAAAAATTATAAAAACTTAAAAAACCTTCAACTCCAGCAATCTTACAAATTTGTCATTGTATTATTTTTGGCTATAGCAAAAGACTTTCTATATTTTACTGGATATCACACTGGCTTTGTTCCTCAACTAGGAATTCTTTGCTAGTATTTCTGTATCCAATGTACTGCTTTACTGCTTTAGACAATAATATTGAGTTACAAAATTATTTTTTTTAAATAGTTTTAATAATTTATCCCGGACAACATGTAAATAAATTTAAATTTGTTGTTAAAAATTCCGCAAGCTAATTGCATGCATGAACTTTGAAACCCTTAAATCGATGGAGGGCAAGCAATTTGGCGTGCATAAAAATGCACATTAGCATGCGAAACCGACGACAACAACCGGTAATTGAGCCGATAAATAACATGACAATTAAAATGGTCCGCAGCAGCAGCAAGCAGCGTCGTCGGTGGCAAGCAAATCGATATCTTACCATTTCCGTCGTCGCGTTAAGATTAATTAGCATGAAATTAATCACTAGGACAAAGTGAATTGCCGTCCTGCTAGCATATATCCTGTCAGGACATGGCACTTCGGCGGCAATCACGGCCCAATTATATCTGTAATGATTAGGCCGTGCGGATCTAGTGACAGGAGACGCAGGTATATGTATATAGGTACTGCATTAAAGCCGGGATTGGGTTGCATATGGAATGTGCACAATGTGGAATAGTTAATGTCATACCTGTGTGTCTGTGAGAGGCATCCGCTTTAATGGTAAGTTATTGTAAGTGCGCGGCGAACATCGAATTTCCCTTAGATATTGAATCTATGAAATATTGAATGTCTGTTGAAAGTATTCCCGAAGGATTATGGGAGTCGGTCAATTACATAAAAAACTTTGCAACTTTGAACTTTTAATTAAGTAATTAAGAGAAAAAAGTTTAATGAGTTTACTTTTCATCTAGAAGATTATTAATAACTTAAAAAATTATTTTAAATTTGAAATTTAATTTTATAAATTTGTGTAAACTCAGCAGAAACGTTAATTAAATTTCAGTCAACATGTCCTTATTCGGATGCCATTGAAAATATTATAATTTATAACAAACAGGATTTTTCATGTTTATTCCGGTGCTATTTTAAATGAATTAATTACCAACTCGACTCTCTTGTAATCTTTTAATTAAAAAAAGTCAACCCAACCACTTATCCTATTGGAGATAAATTTATACAACTCAAAATAAATATAAATATAAAACGTATTCGATAAGAGATGGAAATAAATAAAAACTTTTATTGTTTACCACCGGCACAGACACAAAAAAATGTTATCATAAAAAAGTTCACAGTTCATAAATTTTAAGGGGACAGATGACAAATAAATTTTATCACTGCAATGCTGCGGGATATATCTTATATTTTATTATTGCGACCAAAGATAAAAATTAATAGAATAACCCTGGTTACAACACAAAAACACAAACACAACAACTGTCAATCAATCAAGATTAATTAATCAATCAAAATTCCAAGTGTTATAATGTTCAGACAATCATCAATACGATGCATTTCCATGCAGAAATTGAGGAAAGAATCGAAAATATATGGAAAATTGTTCAATTCTCCGTACAAAAATCCGATTGTTAATACAATTAAACCTTTCAAACCATTGAGGCCGCCATTGATACATTACAGAATAGCAACTTTGGAATCATCATTATTTCCTAATAATAATAATTTGATGAGATTTTATTCATCTATGGTAATAAGTAATAATAATTGCAATCAAGCTTTAATGTTGAAGACTGCAATGTTTGCTACCTGTCCGTGTCCTTCGAAAAAGAAAACTGGATGTGGATCCCCAATACTCTGTTCGATTAATAAATGTGGACAATTTATATTGTTCAGTTTAATACTACCGGTGGTTTTGTTTGTACTTTTTATTGTTAATTGTTGGCCTGATTGGATGAGATGTTTAGAGAAAAAATGTCATTGGTCCTATGATTATTTACAATATGTTCAATTTTTACATAAAAAGAAGGATGATTGTGATGGTGGTAGAAAAGAATAATATTAGTGGATATGTATAATATTGGTGATGATTTGTAACAAAATGTCTGAATTAAATATAAATAATAAGAAGTAAATTTAGTAGTTTTTTTAAAGTATTGTTTAGCATTGCGGTAAAAAAAGTCAAATCTGGAGTTCCAGTCGCAGAATTCTTTTCTAGTTGTAGTCAATTTTAGATTGAATAAAACGTTTTTTTTTTAATTTTTAGATTTTAATGAATATGTTTACAATTGACAAGATTCAGATTAGTTTACGGCCAGATTTTTATAATTTTATGGCGGTTATTTAAAGTTTATTTCTAAATTTGTATTATATTACACATATTTTTGTAATATACTTTAATACCATTTTTTTGTAATTTTAATCAAAATTTAATTAACTATTGTTTGTTATTGTTATATAATGTTAATTTGCTACCAAATTTTCATTATTTTTTTGGCAATTATTTAAAGTTTATAACCAGATTTGTATTATATTGGATTTTTTTGTAATTTTAGGCCGGATTTTTGTAGTATGGCCAAAATTCTATATTTTTTTGTTAATTTATAGTTTTTGTAGTTTTGTTAAATTTTGTTAAACAATGTTATTTTGCGGCCAGAGATTCATCATTTTTTACAAATTGAAAGTTAAAGTTAAATTTTGTATTTTATTTAAAATTTCTTTGTGATTTACAATCGAATTTGGTTGGTTTATGCTTATATTTAAACATTTTTTGTCTATTTTGGCCGAATTTTTAAGTTTTTGTAGTTTTTTGCTATGTTTTGATAAAAAATTGTAGTTTTTGGAACAAATTTTGATCAGATCTATTTAAATTTTTAAAGTTTATGGCCGGATTTATACTATAATGAACGGATTTTTGTAATTTATAAGCGAATTTTGTGATAAATGGCCGGATTTTTCTATTTTTGATGGGATTCTTTTGTTGAGTCTAATTTTTGCCAATATTTAATCATTTTTTCTTGATTTAGTATAATTTTTGGAAGGATTTTGGTATAAATATTAGTTTGCAATTAGATTTGTATATATAAAGGGTTTTCCAATAAGAAGTTTTATGTTGAATAGAAAGATATTTGGGTATTTGACAAGTAAAAACTACGCCATTATTAAATAGGAACGATACACGTTTTAACAACGCATTGAAATTATTAAAATTCACTACAAAAATAGTGAAAAATTTTCAGTCACAGTTTGCAAAACTAAAGCACGTTTGGTCGTACTAAAGCACCTTCTCGGCCAGCAATAGTAAACCTGGTGAAAAAAATTGAAGTTTGTGATGTGAAGAATCAAAACCGTGTGCATCGCTCAAGAACACAAGAGAATATTGCTGATGTAGCCCGTAGTGTTAAAGAAAATCCAGCTTTGTCGAATTCTCGTCGATCTTTGGAATTAGACATTCCACAAACGACATTACACCGTATTTTGCATAAAGACTTAAGACTTAAGGCTATTAAAACTCAGTTAACACAAGAACTCAAGCTGTTCGATCACCATAAACGTCGTATCTTCGCTGATTTTTCTGAGTCCTTCAAGAACATCAAAATTATCCGGAATTTCATCGAAAAATCATTTTCAGTGATGAGGCCCATTTTTACCTTAAAGGCTACGTTATTAAGCAGAATTGTTGGATTAGGGGTTCAGAAAATCCAAGAATGATTGTTGAAAAGTTTTTGCATCCTCAACGTGTCACTGTTTGGTGCGGTTTTTGGGTTAGCGATGTGATTGGACCCTACTTTTTTTGAAAATGAGACTGGTGCAACTGTTACGGTGAATGGATGGCGCTACCGAGCTATAATTATTGATTTTTTATGGCTGGAATTGGAAGATATTGATGTGGACAAAGTTTATTTTCAGCAAAACGGCGTTACGTGCCACATAAGCAACGAAACAATCGCAATTTTACAAGAAAAGTTTCCAGACCGTTCTATTTCTCGAAGAGGTGATCACAATTGGCCACCAAAATCTTGTGATTTAATACCTTTAGACTTTTTTCTTTGGGGCCACGTGAAAGATAAGGTCAATGCCAATGCTCTACAATCAATTCAAGACCTTAAAGATGGAATTTGTGAAATTATCGAGGACATACAGCCGCAAATGTGCGAATTGGTCATGGAAAATTTTATTAAAAGAATGTGGTACTGCAACCGTAACCGTGGTGGCCATTTGACTGATATCGTTTTCAAATGTTAATGGCATATCTTCCTCTTTACAATGAAATAAACATTTATTGATTTCTCTTAAAAAATACTTGTTGGATTGATGGAAATAGCATAGTTTTAGGTTAAATTGAATCATTTTTGTTGATTTAGGCCGCGTTTTTTTTTTAATTTTGGCTAGATTTTGGTATAAAATATTAGTTTGCGGTTGGATTTTTTCCATTTTTGCCAATTTTTTATAATTTATAGCCTGACTTGTGTCAAATTAAAATTTATTTTTGTAATGCTTTGCCGGATTTTTGTGAAATATTATAAATTTCAATTATTTTTTGTTTGCTTTAGTTTTTATTGTTTATTGCCGAGGTTGTCATATTTTGGAAGAATTTTTATAATTTACGGCGGGTTTTTGTTTTGTTACGACCAAATAATATATAGTTTTAACCAAAACCTAATTGTTTTTTGTTGATTAGATTAGGTTTTTGAAGTTTTTTAGATTGTCAAAGTTTTTGACTGATACAGAACTAGTTTTCTTAGTTTTAAGATTTTTTGCCATTTTTTTTTTAATTTTTTTAAATTTAAATCCGGCCGATTTGTGTTATAAACAAAATTAAATATAATGCTCGGATTTTTGTTTTTGCCAAAATCCAATCATTTTTTGTTGATTTTTTAAGTTTTATGTGCACTATTTTGGACACTTTTTTGTAATTTGCAGCCGAATTTTTGTAATTTATGCCAATTTTTTTTTTTTTTAGTTTATATTTAAAATATTTGTCTAGATTTTTGTATACAACGTTAGTTTGGGACTGAATTTTCATAGTTTTTGCCAATTTTTTAAAGTTTATGGCCGGATTTGTATTAAAACAGTTTTTTTTGTAATTTACAGCAGAATTTTTTTTATTTTTATAGTTTATTAGTATACAATGGTAGTGTGCAACCGGATAATTTAATATTTTTTTGCCAATTTGTCAAAGTTATAGTCGATTTTGTATTATAATAGACATTTTTTTGTTTACGGCCGGATTTTAGTGGTTTTTGCCAAATTTTTTATTATTTTAAGCCAAATTTTGGGACACTGTTAATTTGTAGCATTTTAGATAATTTTTTGCCAAAATTCAATTTTGATTTACAGTGTTAGTTTGCGGCCAAATTTATATTAACTTTGTTTTCATTTTGTGTTTGAATTATATTATATTAGACAGATATTTTTTATTTACGGCCAAATTTGTGTAATATATGGTCGGATTAGCCTAATTTTAATTTTTTTTTATTATTGTGACATAATTAAGATCATTTTGTTAAAATTTAATATTTTTGATTTTTGAAATTTTAAGATGAAATTTTAGCAAAAATTTATCATTATTTTTTGTTGATTCTATCTGGATTTTAATTAGTTTTTTTTTTTTTTAGTTTAAAACTAAATTTGTAGTATATAAGTTCAATTTTTGTAACTTTGGGCCGGATTTTTGTAAAGCTTGCTTAAGTTTTTTTTACTTTTTGGCTGGATTTTGGTAAAAGAATTATAGTTTTTGGCCGGATTTTGAATTAACTTGTTAGTTTGACCGCGTTCTTATTAGGTTTGTAATTTGTTGCATGGAAGATTTTTCAAATGTTTATAGTTTTTGGTTTGATTTTAATCATTTTTTGTAATTTTTGAATAAAATTGTATTTTTATTTTAGATTTTGTAGTTTTTGGCCAGATGTTAATAAAAAATGCTAGGTTTCTGTTCAAATTCTGATTAGTTTTGCTTGATAAATGGCCGGATTTTAATATTTTTGATAAATTAGTATAGTTTTTGCTAAGATTTAATCATTTTCACTTGATTTTGGCTAGATTTTTAAAGTTTTTTGTCGGATTTTATTACACAATCTTTTTACAACCGGATTATTTTTGTCAATTTTATAGCCAAATTTGTATCTTTATTTATATTGTATTTGTATTTTTGTGATACATGCTAAACCTCAATAATGTTTGTTGATTTTAGCTCTTTTTATGCATTTTTATTGTTTTTATTGCCGGCTGAATGTTTTTATTATATAAAACGAGTTTTTATAATTTATTGTCGGATTTTTATAGTACATCCAAAAATTTATATGTTTTGTTGATTTTAGCCATACAATATTGCTATACAATATTAGTTTGTAACCATATGTTTATCGTATTTTTCCTATTTTTAAAAGTTCACGGTCAAATTTGTATTACAATTCTTTTGTAATTTACGGCCGAATTTTAAATTATGGTACTTTCAAACAATTTTTTTATACTTCATAGCTGGATTTTGCTATTTTTGAAATTTTAAAATAGAATTTTTCACTTTTCAACAGTTTATGAACTTTTCTAAAAATATTTTGATATTTTAAGACCAAATTTTGCCACTTTTGGGATTTCATAAAACAATGTTAATAATTAACGGCCGGATTTGAATGCTTTAAAACAATATTTTGATGTTCTAGTCGGAATTTGCTAGTTTTGATATTTTATGAATAATTTTTTTAATTTTTTAACCGTTTTTAACCGGAATTTGATTTTATCTAAAAAAATTAATGTTTTACAGTCGAATTTAGATATTCTTTTCCTTTTTAATATAAAATTTTGCACATTTTATTAACAGTTAATGACTAGTTTTTGGTATTTTTTGACAAATTTTTCATACTTTTTGGCCGGATTTTAATAATTTTGACAATTTATGAAAAAAAATTTACACTTTTCAACTATTTATGACCAAATTTTGTTCTTTCTAACAATATATTTGATATTTCATAGTTAGATACTGCTATTTTTAATCATTCTTTAAATTTTTTAAACTTTTAAACAGTTTATAGCTAGATTTTGGCAATTTCTGTCAATTGTTTGAAATTTTCATGCCGGATTTAGCAATTTTTGACAAAATTTTGCACATTTTAGTATTTTATGCAATTTTTTGGCTTTTTATAAATAGAATGTTACAGTTTTTAACAGTTTTTGGTAAATTTTGGTACTTTTTGATCATATTTTTATACTTTATAGCTGGATTTCGCTATTTTCCAAACTTTAAATTAAATTTTTGCACTTTTCTACAGATTATAAATCTTTCTGACAATATTTTGAAATTTTAAGACCGAATTTTGGAATTTTATAAAACAATGTTAACAGTTATGGGTCAAATTTGAATGCTTTTCAACAATATTTGGATGTTTTTTAGTTGGAATTTGATAATTTCGACATTTTATGAATAAAATTTTGGATTTTTTAACCGTTTTTGGACGGATTTTGATTCTAACTAAAATGTTTAAAATGTTTTATGACCAAATTTAGCTATTTTTAACTTTCTAGTACAAAATTTTGCATTTTGCATAAAATGTTCTTAAATTGCAATAATATATTTCAAAAATGTTTTGATAGTCATAAAATATGTCATAATGGTCATAAAATGTTCCTACGTTATCATAAAATAATCTAAAAACAGTTGACATAATTATAAAAGTTTTCTTAATTGTCATAAAACATTTCAAACAACTCTTAAATGTCATAAAATATTCCTAATCTGCCATAAAACGTTCCAACCAAACTTTAAATTATTATAAAATATAAAAGATATCAAGATGGTAATAAATTATTCCTAACTATCATGCAAAAAAACAGAAAAAATATGGTAGTCTAAACTGTCATAAGATATTTTAGAAAAACCTTGATAGTCATAAAACGTTTCTTAACTGTCATAAAATGTTGCAAACAATCCAAAAATGTAATAAAATGTTTTTAAACTGTGATACAATTTCCTAAAAAGACAATGATGGCTTTAACTGTCGTAAAATACTCCAAATAAACTTAATGTAAATTTAGAAAAGCCATATTTATAATAAAATGTTTCTAAACTATCATAAACTGTTCCAAAAAAACCATAATATTTATAAAATGTTCTTTTACTCTCAGAAAACGTTGCAAACAAACCTTAAATGTCATAAAATGTGGTAAAACTATTATAAAATTTAACAAAAAAACCAAGATGGTCATAAATTGTTCCTAAATTGTTTCTAAACTATCATAAAATACTCTAGAGAAGCCAAAACAATCATAAAATGTTTTTTACTGTTCCAAATATACTTTATCTGTTTCAATGTTAAAAAGAAAATTGGGATGATCATGATAGTCATAAAATGTTTTTCAACTTTTATAAAATGTTTCAAAGAAACTTTAAGTGTCATAAAATGTTCTTAAGCTGTCAAAAAATGTTCCAGGAATATTATATTAGTCATAATTTGTCCCAAAAATGTTCCAGACAAACCCCAAGTCATATAATGATCCGATTGATAGTCATACAATGCTTCTAAAATATCATCAAATTTTCCAGAAAAGCCACAATGGTTTTAGAATGTTTCTCAACTATTAGCAATGATTTAATCAAATTTTAATTGTCATAAAAACTTTCCAGACAAATTTTAAGTATCATAAAACGCTGTCAATAAATTTTCTATTAAAATCATGGTAGTTATAAAATGTTACAGACAAACTTTAAGTGTTATATAATGGTCCTAAACTGTTATAATTTGTTGCACTCAAATCTTAAGTATTACAAAATGTTCCAAATTTTAATAATTAAAAAAAAAAAAAACTGATAGTTGTTATAAAATGTTCGAAAACTGTCATAAAATGTTCTACACAATATTTTAATGTTAGAAATTGTTCCAAAAATGCCATGATGGTCATAAAATGTTCCTCTACTATCATAAAATGTTCTAGACAAACCTAAAATACCAATCAAAATTCTAAATCATAAACTGTTTCTAAACTGGCATAAAGTGTTTTAAAAACTTTCTTTATTAAAAAAATCTTTAAGATTTAAGACCATACCGACCGCTACCTTGATTTGTAGTATTTTAACAAAAACGGCAACTTCCTCTTTATCGCTGCTTCTACAAATAATTTGATAATTGATTTAGTATTTTACCAGTACATTTAGAAAAGATTAAACTATGATATGTCGAAGTCTTTTTTGTGAAATTATATTTGCAAATAACAACAAAATGCATTTAAAAATACAGAAAAACGCATTTATTTTTATATTTGATGGGTTTTTTTGGTTATTTCCTAACTATTATTTGACTAAAATACTTCGACATATCATAGTTTAATCCTTTCTAAATGTACTGGTAAATATCATAAAATGTTTATTATTTGTCATTCAAGGTACTAGATATAGTTATAAAATGTTTCTAAATATCAGAATATATTTCAGACAAACCTACCGTGTCATAAAATGTTTCAAACAAATCCCAAGTGTCATAAAATGCTCCTAAATATATAAAAATAAATAAAAAGTTTTTAAACTGTCAGAGTTTTCTAAAAAAGCCATTATGGTAGAAAATGTTTTTAAACTGTCATAAAATGTTCCATACAAAATAAAATAAAATGTGCCATAAAATTTTCCAATCAAACCCTAAGTATCATAATATATTCTTAAACTTTTATATTTTTTTAGGAAAGTTATGTTTGTCATAAAATGTTGCTAAAATGTAATAAAATGTACCAGAATAACCTGTTTCCTTAACGAAATAGTTTTCTATTTAACTAATATAAGCTATAATTAGTGTTAAATTAATACAACAATTTGAATTAATTTTATTATTTTTAACTAATGATATTCAAACATATTTTCAACCTACAATGATTCAAATTAATATATCATTTTCACTCCTTTTTACATATTTGCTTTCATTAATGATGTTTTTCATCATTTTCTCATCGTGTTCTGCAAACAGATAGGCAATAAAAATCGATTATACATATAAATAACCATCCAATGCACATTACTTGGCTATTGGTACGGCACAAATAACAATAATTAAAACATCCTGGGGTGCGCAGCGCAACGTTATCGCGTGTTGCTTTTAATTTGCAGCTGGCTCAATATTTGTCCACAAACAACATTTGCATTTTGGTAAAAAAAAACAATGAAAAAATCACTTCATTAAATACATTCATTAATAGAAAAAATAATATTAAAATGTAAATGTTTTTATTAGTTTACATAATTTTTACTATTAGAATCATAATCATAAAAAAAAACTAAATATACCAAAAATTAATCTAATCAATTTTTTATTATGTATTTTTTAACGAAATAACTATATATTTTTAATAATATTGTTATATCAAAACTAATTAATAAAAATATAAAAAAAAATAAAAATTTATTTAAAAATTTTAAAAATTGCCCGGCGCATTCACCATATATTACGTTAATGTCGATGCGTATTTTGTCTTATTTTTTGTTCGATTACAAAGCAGTTATTTATTTAACAATTTATAAGATATATTTGATTACTTTTTAAACTAAAAATGTTTTTCTAATAGCAATAAAGATTGTTAATACCATTAACTCCCTCAAGATTTAAATTCTGATTGCGTACTTTCCATTAAACTTTAAAAACTTGTTTCTCTTGTGCCCTCTTATTAACTTCTCAAGATTTTGGAACATATTTATGCGCATTCTGGGAGCGATACATGAAGAATTTTTTTGGATAAAAATAATAAACATTTTATTTTCCCCATGCTAAAACAACATACGCACAGATAAAAATAAACAATAATATAAAAAATGCAAAAATAAAGCCGTTTTAATAGATAAAAGGAAAACAATGCGAAGGCGAATTATTATTTTTTATGTGCCGGAACATTTGGGTTGAAAGTTGCGATATTCTCCCTCTCAATAATCGTAACGCGACGGCATTTGTGTGCAGAAATATTCCAGTCATTAAATCCGAACTTTTAATCCGTGTTTATATGCGGGGGATATGTGTGCGGGATTCCTGTGGCGCCGTTAAAATAATCCGCGACATTTAAGTTAGATTATTTAATTTATTATTTTATTTGGTTGTGTCTGGGAGTTTTATTAACTATTGGTAGGTTCAAGAAAGCAGAATTGGAGTGATATCAATACGTATTGCTGATTAGTTTTGCTTTCTTAAACTTTCACTTGATATAGATTGGAAATTGATTAAGAAACTTATTGAATATATAAATTTAAATCAAATTTTTGAAAATTATTGGTTTATTGCAGATTTTGTAAAAATTTAAATTAAACAGTTTCAAAAATTGAAAAAACATTTTTAAATTTGTCGCAATTTTTTTTTTAAATTAGTAAATTTTGAAAATTGATTGGGAAGATGTACAAACAAATTTGACTCAAAATTTTGAAAGTTGCTGTAATAATTACAATTTTTGTAAAATTAAAAAATTAAACATTTAAAAAAATTAAAAAAAAATTAAATTTTTGGAAATTTATTAAAAAACTTTTTGATAATTTTATTGCTACAATTGCAACTTAAAAAAAAAATAAGCAGCCTTAAAAATTAAAAAAAAAAAATTTAAAATTTTTGAAAAACTCCTAAAATTTAAAAATTCATTTAGAATTTATTGGTAATATGTGCAAACAAATTTGACTGAATATTTAGAAAATTGTTGCAAAAACTTCAATTTCTGTAAAATTAAAAAAAAAAATTTTCAAAAATTCAAAAAAATTTTTTGGGAAATTACTAAATTTTGAAAATTTATTACGGTATTTATTGGCTACATGTAAAACCAAATTTGAATTTAAATTTTGAGAATTGTTGCTATATGTATTTACAAATTTTGTAAAAAGAAAAAATAAACAATTTTGAAAATTCAAAAAATAAGTTTATTAAAAAATTAATACATTTTGGAAATTAATTTATTAATAACAGGTGCAAAATAAATAACTTCAAAATTTTAAAAATTGTTGCCATAATTGCAGTTTTTGCAAAAAATTAAAAAAACTACACAATTCTGGTTAAAAAAAAAATTAATTAATTATTGGTACTATGTGCTAACAAATTTGTCTCAACATTTTGAAAATTTATGTCATAATTGTAAAAAAATTAAACATGTTTGAGAATTCAAAAAAATATATTAAGAAATTTTGAAAATTTACAAACAAATTTGACTCAAAATTTTAAAAATTGTTGATGTAAATGCAATTTTTGTAAAAAAAATTAATATTTTTAAAAATTAAAAAATTTGATTTAGTTTTTGAAAAATTATTTTGAAAATTTACGGTTCCTTAGTTGCAAAACAGTAGTTTTAACTTTAGTTCCCGCCCACCCATCCAAGTGTTTGTAAATTAATTTTTTGATCACAAACAGTTGGATGGGTGGGCAGAACACTAAGTTCAAGTTCGTGGGTGGGCGGGGCACAAAGTTTTTAGTTTTAACTTTAGTTCCCCGAGTGTTTGTGAACTTTTTTCTTATTCACAAACAGTTGGGTGGGTAGGTTAGACACAAAGTTTATTGGTTACGGAACATAGTTTCATTTTTAATTTCCGCCTTTCCGGCCAAGTGTTTGTAAACTAAGTTCTTGATCACAAACAGTTGGGTGAGTGGGTGGGGCATTAAGTTTAATGATTGCGAGACAATAGTTTCAACTTTAGTTCTGCCCACCCATCCAAGTGTTTGTAAACCATTTTTTTGTTTACAAACAGTTAGGAGGGCAGGTGGGGTACAAAGTTTGTTAGTTACGGGTCAATAATGTCAACTTTAGTTTTCGCTCACCCATTTAAATGTTAGAGATTTACTTTCTTGATAAAGTAGGCGGGGGTCACAGTTCATTGGTTGCAATTTTCAATTTCAGTTCCCGTCCACCCAAAAAACAAAAAAGTACAAAACAATAGTTTCAACTTTAATTTCCGCCCACCCAATCAAGTATTATTAATTTTTTTTTTTGATTGGGCAGATGGGCGGGGCACTAAGTTTAATAAGTGCGCAAAATTAATTTCAACTTTAGTTTCCGCCCACCCACCAAAGTGTTTGTAAATCAATCAATTTCTTAATCACAAACAGTAGGGTGGGTGGACGTGACACTAAATTTATGATTGGGAAACAGTAATAACAACTTTTGTTCCTGCCCACCCACCCTAGTGTTGATAAACCAATTTCTTGTTTACAAACAGTTGGGTGGGTGGGTGAGGCACTAAGTTTAATGATTGCGGGATAACAGTTTCAACTTTAGTTCCTGTCTACCCACCTAAGTGTTGATAAACCAATTTCTTGTTCAACTTTAATTTCCTCCCACTCACCCAAATATTTGTAAACCAATTTTTTGTTTACAAACAGTTGGGTGGATGAGGTATTAAGTTCAATGATTGCGTAACAGTAATTTCAACTTTAACTCCCGCTCACCCACCCAAGTGTTACTGATTAAATTTCTTGATTGTAGTATTATGATTGCGGGAAAGTAATTTCAAGTTTAGTTTTTGCCCACCCACCCAAATGTTTGTGAACCAATTTATTGCTCATAAACAGTTGGGTGGGCGGGGCACTAAGTTTAATGATTGCAAGGCAGTAGTTTTAACTTTAGTTCCCGCTCACCCACCCAAGTGTTTATGAATAAATTTCTTAATTAGGTAGGTGGGCGTAGTATTAAGTTTAATGATTGCGGGATAATAGTTTTAGTTTTAGTTTTTGTCTACCTACTTAAATATTTGTGAACCAATTTTTTATTCACAAACAGTTAAGTGGGTGAGCGGGGCACAAAGTTTATTGGTTAAGAGACAATAGTTTTAACTTAAGTTCCCGACTACCCGCCCAAGTGTTTGTGAATCAATTTCTTGTTTAGAAACACTTGGGTGGGTGGGCGGGACACTAAGTTTAATGATTGCAAAACAGCAGTTTTTACTTTAGTTCCCGCACACCCATCTAAGTGTTCATGATTTAATTTCTTGATTAGGTAGGTGAGCGGAATATTAAATTTAATGATTGCGGGACAATAATTTTAATTTTATTTCTTGACCACCCACCCAAGTGTTTGTGAATCAATTTTTTATTCACAAACAGTTGTGTAGATGGGTGGGGCACAAAGTTTATTGGTTAAGGGACAATAGTTTTAACTTTAGTTCCCGACCACCCGCTCAAGTGTTTGTGAATCAATTTTTTATTCACGAACAGTTGTGAAGATGGGTGGGGCACAAAGTTTATTGGTTTAGGGACAATAAATTTAACTTTAATTCCCGACCACCCGCCCAAGTGTTTGTGAATCAGTTTTTTGTTTACAAACAATTGGGTGGGTGGGCGGTGCACTAAGTTAAATAATTGCGGGACAATAGTTCCAACTTTAATTCGCGCCTACCCGTCCAAGTGTTAGTGATTACATTTTTTGATTAGGCGAGTAGGCGGAGCACTAATTTCAATAATTGCGTAACAGTAATTTCAACTTTAGTTTCCGCCCAAGAACAAGACATTAGATCACAAACACTTGGGTGAGTGGGCGGGGCATTAAGTTTCAGTTAAGTTTCCACCCAAATGTTAATGATTAAATTTCTTGATTGGGTGAGTGGGCGGGGCACTAAGTTCAATAACTGCACAACAATAATTTCAACTTTAGTTCCCGCCCACCCACCCACGAGTTTGTAAATTTATTTTTTTATCACAAACAGTTGGGTAGGTGGGCGGGTCACTAAGTTTAATGAATGCAGGACAGTAGTTTCAACTTTAGTTCTTGTCTACTCTACTAAGTTTTATCTACTTTAAAGTTTTTTGTTTGTATTTTGGATTGAAAAGTAATGCTTTGTGACTCTAACGCAATTTTTTCTTAATTTAAAAAGAGAATCCTCTTGCAGCTTTAACTAATCATTGCATACTGTGCTTTTCCGCCTTTGATACTAAATATACTATTAGTCTTTCACTAAACGTTCTATAAAACAATCCTTTTTATTCTCTAATTATTCGCTTAATTTACTGGAAGAAATGATATAATTTTGAATGAAATACGAAACAATACCTTCAAAGTAAACAACATTGAAATTACAAAGAATAAAATTTATTTTGTAATAATTGTAAAATTTTTGTCATGCAAAGCAATTAATACAGAAATCCAACATATTGTTTGTACGAGCATAGGTTCCCCACATTCACCTCACACCCGGCGGCAAATTCAATTTTGCAACAAACCATAAGCCCCCAGATCTCCGCATCGGGCCGCGGATTACGGAAATCAATTTCATTTTCACTTCCTGAACTGAAACCCTCCAAAAAATATCTCCCCAATCTTGTGGATGGATTATTCAGTGCAATTCTGATGCGTGTTAAATAAAATTTAATTCGATTAAAACACAAAGGGAATAATTACATTTTGTACGCATTAATATTTTCTATACGTTTCCAGTATCGTATATGTGTGTGTGGGTTGTTAAATCTGGGGATTACATAACAGACGTGGCTCGTAATTCCTCTTAAGCACGTACTACACACGCACATGGCTCATGTTTCGTCCTCTCAAAAGAATTTCATTCGGTTACGTTTAATTGATTTTCTCTGGGACATGTCAAAACCGAGCTATATACCAATTGCACGACCGCAAATTTAATATAATTTTAACCATTACATGTTGTTTCGGGGAATATTATGCAACTGTTATTTACACTCACCACAAATTAATTGAAAATATGTTTTGTGCATCGAAAAGTTGGCGTGAAATAATGCACTCGAGGCGTCGTCTTCGTCGTCGCTCGGCTTAAAGATATTTATGTATGGTTCCTTGCCATTATCCCTCTTTTATAAAAATCCTGGAAGAAGAGTGTTGGCGCGAGCGCTTTTATTCAGTGCAATACACCTCTTCCTTTTTGATTTTTCTTTTAAGATATCGGTTTTATATCGCCCCTCGGGGATAACGTAATTTCATAATAATAAGCTTTCGGATTGGCACCGCTTCACAATTGATTGGTTCGGCACCGGATTGCCATCTCCAACATGTTTCACATCTCGTTAACTTGCTTGAAAGGACTTTATTAAAACGTACGGATTACCTAAGGACTCGATTAGGATTCATGGCTTTGCAATATGTCTCAATAGTTATAAGTTGTATGAGTTTTATCGTAATTTATTGCTTAAAATTACTTTTGAGGGCATGGATTAAATTCAATGTAATTTGATATATTATGACCAAATTTGTTAAACAGTTAAAGATAAAACTTTATTATTATTATTATTATTACTGTTAGTTGAGTATATATTTTGACAGTATAAGATCAAATTTAATAGTTTGATTTGTTAAACAAAAATTTTATTAAAGCTTACGAAAATAATTGTTGGAAATGTTTTGACAGCTTCAATTAAATTTTGACAGCTATGGATTTAATTTGACAGTTAAGGAATACAAAAATACTTGTTTAGAACGTATATTAAATAATTGAAGTTTGGGTAAATTAATGATGATACTATTTATATACTTTGACAGTTTAGTAAATGTTTTGACATACAGAATTTAATTTGACAGTTAAGAACTTATGTTGACAATTATTTTTGACAGCTGGCAGAATATTTTTGACAAATGTTTTATACAAATTTAATTTAAACAATTATAAAAAAATGTTTTTGACTGCTAAGTTTACATTTTTGACAATTGGGCATATATTTTTGACAGTTAAAAACATATTTTGAAAGTTGTAAACATAATTTAACAATCAGTAATTTAAAAATTAACAAAATTGTTTGCAAAAATATTTATATTTATATATTGATACGTCCATATTTCATTCACAATTTAGTGAATTACTATAATTTGTGGATTAGTTGAAAATATCTTTATACCAACTCATATAACTTTTAAATGGTATATTGAAAAAAAAAATTTCAATATTAAGTACTGATATAAAAGTAATTGTTTTGTAATTTTGGACTATATTAATACGTTTATATTGTATCTAAAGTTTAATGAATTATTTCATGATTTGTGGATTATTTGAAAACGTCTTTATACCTAGTTGTATAACTTCTAAACAGTATATTGAAAAGTGTTATAATGTTTACAATATTGAGTACTAATGTAGAACTAATTGTTTTGTAAGTTTGGACTATATTGATACATCCATATTTTATTCATAATTTAATGAATTACTTCATTATTTGTGGATTAGTCAAAATGTCTTTATACTAACTCGTGTAACTCTTAAACGGTATATTGAAAAGTGTTATAATTTTATCAGTTTTAAGTACTAATATAGAACTAATTATTCTGTATAATCATGCAATTATTTAATTTTTCCAATTGTTAATTTTTAATCTTCAAACAAAACATTTTGAGGTTAAATACAATTTTATTTTTATTTTTACTAGTTGGTAGTACTGATATAAATGCACATTTTTGCCAAATTGTTTCAACTTTCAAATCTTAATCTCCAAACAAAGCAACTTTTTTTAGTTTTTTAACAGTTGGTAGTACTGATAATAAAGTACATTTATTTTGGACTATTTTGATACGTCCATATTTTATCCATAATTTAATGAATTACTTCATTATTTGTGAATTAGTCAAAATGTCTATATACTAACTCATATAACTTCTAAACGGTATATTGAAAAGTATTATAAAGTTTTCAGTATTAAGTATTATAATAGAACTAATTGTTTTGTAAGTTTGGACTTTATTGGTACGCCCATAATCTCTTCATAATTTAATGAATTATTTTATGACTTGTGGATTAGTCAAAATGTCTTTATACTAACTCGTGTAACTCTTAAACGGTATATTGAAAAGTGTTATAATTTTATCAGTTTTAAGTACTAATATAAAATTAATTATTCTGTATAATCTTGCAATTATTTAATTTTTCCAATTGTTAATTTTTAATCTTCAAACAAATAATTTTGAGGTAAAATACAGTTTAATTTTTATTTTTAATAGTTGGTAGTACTGATATAAATGCACATTTTTGCCAAATTGTATCAAATTCCAATGTACGGTTTTGAAGTTATTTAGTTTCTGGAATGTTCAAATCCCCAAACAAAGCAAAGTGCCATCCTACATATGAATGTTGTTCAAATTTTCACAGTTGGTAGTAATGACATTAAAGCAGATTGTCGCCAATTTGTATTAAAGTTTAATGTATGGTTTTGAAGATATTTGGTTTCTTTAACTTTTAAATTTTAATCTCCAAACAAAGCAACTTTCTAAAATTTGAGGTTAAGTGCAATCTACCGTATAGATTTTTTTCTATTTTTAACAGATGGTAGTATTGATAATGGAGTACATTTTTGCTAACTTATATCAAATTTTAATGTATGGTTTTGAAGATAATTGGTTTCTTTAACTTTTAAATTT
Source organism: Tachinus rufipes (assembly GCA_963932245.1). NCBI lineage: Eukaryota > Metazoa > Arthropoda > Insecta > Coleoptera > Staphylinidae > Tachinus > Tachinus rufipes. The sequence continues at coordinate 801,906 of OZ010743.1, read as the reverse complement.
TAATCTCCAAACAAAGCAAATTTTCTAATTCTGAAGTTAAGTACAATCTACCGTATCATTTTTTTTTTTATTTTTGACAATTTGTTATTCTGATATTGTAGTTCATTGTTGCTAATTTGTATTAAAATTTAATGTATGGTTTTAAAGATATTTTGTTTCTTTAACTTTTAAATCTTAATCCCCAAACAAAGCAACTTTTTAATTTTGAGGTTAAGCGCAATCTACCGTATGGATTTTTTTCTATTTTTAACAGTTACTAGTACTGATAATGGAATACATTTTTGCTCAATTGTATCTAAATTAAATGTATTGTTTTGAATATAGTTGGTTCTTTTAACTTTCAAATCTTAATCCCCAAACAAAACAACTTTCTAAAATTTGAGATTAAGTGCAATCTACCAAATAGATTTTTTTCTATTTTTAACAATTGGCAATACTAATAATGGAGTACATTTTTGCCAATTTATATCAAATATTAATGTATGGTTTTGAAAATATTTGGTTTCTTCAACTTTCAAATTTTAATTCCCAAACAAAACAATTTTCTAAAATATGAGATTAAGTGCAATTTACTGTATAGAATTTCATTTTTTTTAACAATTGATAGTACTGATAATGGAGTACAATTTTGCCAATTTTTATCAAAATTTAATGTATGGTATTAAAGATATTTGGTTTCTTCAATTTTCAAATCTTCATCCCCAAACAAAACAAATTTCTAAAATTTGAGGTTAAGCGCAATATACCGTATGGATTTTTTTTTCTATTTTTAACAGTTGGAGTACATAATTGCCAATTTGAATCAAATTTTAATGCATAGTTTTGAAGATATTTGGTTTCAACTTTCAAATACTAATCTCCAAACAAAGCAACTTTCTAAAATTTGAGGTTAAGTGCAATCTACCGTATGGATTTTTTTTCTATTTTTAACAGTTGGTAGTACTAATAATGGAGTACTTTGTTGCTAATTTGTATCAAAATTTAACGTATGGTTTTAAAGATATTTGGTTTCCTTAACTTTCAAATCTAAATCTCCAAACAAAACAACTTTTTAATTTAGAGGTTAAGTGCAATCTACCGCAGAAATTTTCTTCAATTTTTAACAGTTGGTAGTACTGATAATGGAGTACATTTTTGCCAATTTGTATCAAATTTTAATGTATGGTTTTGAAGATTTTTAGTTTCTTCAATTTTCAACTTTTAATCACCAGAAAAGGCAACTTTCTAAAATTTGAAGTTAAGTGCAATCTACTGTATAATTTTTTTTCTATTTTTAACAGTTAGTAGTATTGATAATAGAGTACATTTCTGCCAACTTGTTTAAAAAATGTAATATATGGTTTTGAAAATATTTGGATTCTTCAACTTTCAAATCTAAACCTCCAAACAAAACAACTTTTTAATTTGAGGTTAAGTGCAATCTACCGTATAGATATTTTCTATTTTTAACAGATGGTAGTATTGATAATGGAGTACATTTTTGCTAACTTATATCAAATTTTAATGTATGGTTTTGAAGATATTTGGTTTCTTTAACTTTTACATCTTAATCCCCAAACAAAGCAACTTTTTAATTTTGAGGTTAAGCGCAATCTACCGTATGGATTTTTTTCTATTTTTAACAGTTGGTAGTACTGATAATGGAGTACTTTTTTGCCAATTTATATCAAATATTAATGTATGGTTTTGAAAATATTTGGTTTCTTCAACTTTCAAATTTTAATTCCCAAACAAAACAATTTTCTAAAATATAAGATTAAGTGCAATTTACTGTATGGAATTTCATTTTTTTAAACAATTGATAGTAGTGATAATGGAGTACATTTTTGCCAATTTTTATCAAAATTTAATGTATGGTTTTGAAGATATTTGGTTTCTTCAACTTTCAAATCTTCATCCCCAAACAAAACAAATTTCTAAAATTTGAGATTAAGTGCAATCTACCGTATGGATTTTTTTTTATTTTTAACAGTTGGTAGTACTAATAATGGAGTACTTTGTTTCTAATTAGTATCAAAATTTAACGTATGGTTTTAAAGATATTTGGTTTCCTTAACTTTCAAATCTAAATCTCCAAACAAAACAACTTTTTAAAATTTGAGGTTAAGTGCAATCTACCGTATAGATTTTTTTCTATTTTTAACAGATGGTAGTATTGATAATGGAGTACATTTTTGCTAACTCATATCAAATTTTAATGTATGGTTTTGAAGATATTTGGTTTCTTTAACTTTTAAATCTTAATCCCCAAACAAAGCAACTTTTTAATTTTGAGGTTAAGCGCAATCTACCGTATGGATTTTCTTCTATTTTTAACAATTTATAGTAGTGATAAGGGAATATATTTTTGCTCAATTGTATCTAAATTAAATGTATTTTTTTGAATATAGTTGGTTCTTTCAACTTTCAAATCTTAATCCCCAAACAAAACAACTTTCTAAAATTTGAGGTTAAGTGCAATCTACCATATAGATTTTTTTCTATTTTTAACAGATGGTAGTATTGATAATGGAGTACATTTTCGCTAACTTATATCAAATTTTAATGTATGGTTTTGAAAATATTTGGTTTCTTCAACTTTCAAATTTTAATTCCCAAACAAAACAATTTTCTAAAATATGAAATTAAGTGCAATTTACTGTATGGAATTTCATTTTTTTTAACAATTGATAGTACTGATAATAGAGTACATTTTTTCCAATTATTATCAAAATTTAATGTATGGTTTTGAAGATATTTGGTTTCACAACTTTCAAATCTTCATCCCCAAACAAAACAAATTTCTAAAATTTGAGGTTAAGTGCAATCTACCGTATGGAATTTTTTTCTATTTTTAACAGTTGGTAGTACTAATAATGGAGTACTTTGTTGCTAATTTGTATCAAAATTTAACGTTTGGTTTTAAAGATATTTGGTTTTCTTAACTTTCAAATCTAAATCTCCAAACAAAACAACTTTTTAATTTTGAGGTTAAGCGCAATCTACCATAAGGATTTTCTTATATTTTTAACAGTTTATAGTAGTGATAATGGAATACATTTTTGCTCAATTGTATCTAACTTACATGTATTGTTTTGAATATAGTTGGTTTTTTCAACTTTCAAATCTTAATCCCCAAACAAAACAAATTTCTAAAATTTGAGGTTAAGTGCAATCTACCGTAAAATTTTTTTTTTATTTTTAACTGTTAGTAGTACTGATAAAAAAGTACATTTTTGCCAATTTATATCAAATATTAATGTATGGTTTTGAAAATACATATTTGGTTTCTTCAACTTTCAAATTTTAATTCCCAAACAAAACAATTTTCTAAAATATGAGATTAAGTGCAATTTACTGTATGGAATTTCATTTTTTTTAACAATTGATAGTACTGATAATGGAGTACATTTTTGCCAATTTTTGTCAAAATTTAATGTATGGTTTTGAAGATATTTGGTTTCTTCAACTTTCAAATCTTCATCCTCAAACAAAACAAATTTCTAAAATTTGAGGTTAAGTGCAATCTACCGTATGGATTTTTTTTAACAGTTGGTAGTACTAATAATGGAGTATTTTGTTGCTAATTTGTATCAAAATTTAACGTATGTTTTTAAAGATATTTGGTTTCTTCAACTTTTTAATTTAGAGGTTAAGTGCAATCTACCGTATAAATTTTCTTCAATTTTTAACAGTTGGTAGTACTGATAATGGAATACATTTTTGCTAATTTGTATCAAATTTTAATGCATAGTTTTGAAGATATTTGGTTTCTTCAATTTTCAACTATTAATCCCCAGAAAAAGCAACTTTCTAAAATTTGAATAAATGAATTTTCTTCTATTTTTAACAGTTAGTAGTACTGATAATGGAGTACATTTTTGCCAATTTGTTTAAAAAATTTAATGTATGGTTTTGAAGATATTTGGTTTCTTCAACTTTCAAATCTAAATTCCCAAACAAAGCAACTTTTTAATTTAGAGGTTAAGTGCAATCTACCGTATGATTTTTTTTCTATTTTAAACAGTTGGTAGTACTGATAATGGAGTACATTTTTGCCAATTCGTATCAAATTTTAATGCATAGTTTTGAAGATATTTGGTTTCAACTTTCAATTCTTAATCTCCAAACAAAGCAACTTTCTAAAATTTGAGGTTAAGTGCAATCTACTGTATGGATTTTCTTCAATTTTTAACAGTTGGTAGTACTGATAATGGAGTACATTGTTGCCAATTTGTATCAAATTTTAATGCATAGTTTTGAAGATATTTGGTTTCAACTTTCAATTCTTAATCTCCAAACAAAGCAACTTTCTAAAATTTGAGGTTAAGTGCAATCTACTGTATGGATTTTTTTAAATTTTTAACAGTTGGTAGTACTGATAATAAAGTAAATTTATTTTGGATTATATTGATACGTCCATATTCCATCTATAGTTTAATGATTTATTTTATGATTTGTGGATTAGTTGAAAATGTTTAAATACCAACTCGTATAACTGCCAAACGGTATATTAAAAAATGTTATAAATTTCTCAATATTAAAAACTTATATAGAACTGAATGTTTTAAATATTTGGATTATATTGATTCGTCCATATTTGATTTATAATTTAATGAATTAATTTATGATTTGTGGATTATTTCAAAACTTCTATATACCAACTCGTATAACTCCTAAACGGTATTTTAAAAAGTGCTATAATTTTCTCAGTATTAAGTACTAATATAGAACTAATTGTTTTGTAAATTTGGACTATATTGATACGTCCATATTCTATCCATAACTTAATAATTTATTTCATGATTTGTGGATTATTTGAAAATGTCATTATACCAACTCGTGTAACTCCTAAACGGTATATTGAAAAGTGTTATAATTTTTTTAGTGTTAAGTACTAATATAGTACTAAATGTTTTGTAAATTTGGACTATAATGATACGTCCAAATTCTATTCATAATTTAATGAATTATTTCATGATTTGTAGATTAGTCAAAAATGTCTTTATACCAACTCGTATAACTCCTTAACGGTTTATTGAAAAATGTTATAATTTTCTTAGCATTAAGTACTAATATAGAACTAATTGTTTTGTAAGTTTGGACTTTATTGGTACGCCCATAATCTCTTCATAATTTAATGAATTGTTTTATGATTTTTGGATTAGTCTAAAATGTCGTTATACCAACTTGTATAACTCCTAAACGGTATAATGAAAAGTGTTATTATTTTTTCAATATTAAGTACTAATAAAGAATTAGTTGTTTTGTAAGTTTTTGAGTATACATTTTAAGATATATTTAGACAGTTGGAAACGACCTGACAATCTACTTTTGACAGTAAAATTCATTTTCAAATTAACGAAATTTAGCTAAACATAAAGTTTTGTTCTTAAAACATTCAAATTTGGCTGAAAATTAAAAAAAATCAAAACAACAAAATCAGACTTTAAATAATCAAAATATTACAAAACATTATTTAAATTTGATCATAAAATATGTTTTTTGATTGAAAACAATAAAATAGGACAAAAACTTATTAAAATCTTTTCACAAAACAATAAAATTGACTTTACTTTACTGTTTTGTTACAAAAAAAATATAAAACCTTACTAAAAACCGTAAAAATTTACCACTAATCAACAAAATTTAGCCTTAATAACACAAACCACCGCCAAAATACGCTACAGAACAACAAAACACGGAAAAAATTACAATATTTCAACTTAAAAACATTAAAATTTGGTCATAAAATATGTTTTATTACTAATAACATTGAAATTTGGCTAGAAATCATTAAAATTAAACCAATAAACAGTAAATTTGGTAATGAGTTTTGTTTTTGGGCCGGATACAATACAACAAATCATAAAAATTCAGATTCAAAATAAGGGTTTGTTATTAAAAACACCAAAATCCAACTAAAAATAATGAAAATTGAAACACAAACATCAAAATTTAATTTTAAATTATTAAAATCCAACAAAATTTTATTAAAACTTTATTATAAAATAAGTTTTTTGGTTGGAAACATTAAAATCTAACTAAAATTCATTAGAATTAGACCACAAACTATTAAAATAAGCTACAAAACAATCAAAATTTAACTTTGTTAATTTAAAATTTAGTCATTTTTTTACTAAAAGCATAAATTTTTTTCTAATAAACAAGAGTATTCGGTTTTAATTAATCAAAAATTGAAACGTTATTATAAATTTTGTTTTTTTGCCGGAAACATTAAAATTTGTCAAGAAAGTAAATACCATCTAAGTCATAATCTACATTTTTAGCTGTAAACATTTAAATTTGACAAAATATTAGAGTTTAATAAAATTTAGCTACAAATTACAAAACTTAAAGACATCAAAATCTAGATGAATTATGTTTTTTTGTCAAAAATATTAAAACTGAACAAAAAATCATTAAAATCCATTCACAAACCACTAAAATAAGATACAAAACAACAAAATAAGTTAAAAAACAAATAAAAAATAACATAAGATCATCATCATAAAATGTGTTTTATTTCTAATACGCTATAGCGTATCAAAATCTAACAAAATATCATTAAAATTTTATCATAAATTATGTCTTTTGAACAAAAACATTAAAGTTTAATGAAAAACAAAGGTTTAAACTTAATTACTCAAACCCAATCCAACTCCAAAGCGGCCAACCAAATATAGACAATTGTTTCGGTTTTTTCTCTTTTGGTGGTACGGCATCGCTTGATGGTAAAGAATGAATTCAAATAATTGATTTATGTGCTCTTAAACACAAGTTAGGTAATAATTGGTGGTGCTTTTAAACCTATGTTTTTCATTAAACTATATTTGATTGTCTACCTCTTTAAACATTGCTATTTGGTTGCCAGTTATGATACTGAAGTTTTTTCGATGATTTCGATTCTTTGGTTGAAGCAACATGATGGAACTACAACTACTTTGCACTACCAATTAAAAACATTAAAATTGGACAAAAATCATTAAAACCCAAAACAAAAATTAATTACAAAATAACAAAACTTAATAGTCTGGGAAGTAGCGTTGTGTTTTTATACCAATCAATTTCTGTTTTAGTAACTGATTATTAACTGGGAGTTACTACCGTTAGGTTTTGAGGTGTCGGACACACTAAGCCACAGAGAAGACTGGGAGTGGTATTGGTCTATAACTTCACATACCTTTTTTTTAATTTAAAGTAATTTCTTATGATAAAACTAATATTATTGAACAAACAACATTTATTAACGTAATTTTTTGTTGTAGAAAAAATTATGAATTTTGATTGATACATAAAGCCATCGTGTTATCTGAACAGGTACAACATTAGTATTTGATCTATATTTATTCAGGCACGCGTACAGAACAACGGTTACCCCATTCCGATATCATTGCCAACAAAGGATCAAAGGGCACTAGAGCGATTAGTTTAATTGCGCAACTAATTATAAGAGCCTTCGGGCGTTACACGTTAAATTAGATTACTCGCACCGAATATCCCATTGATTCACTATGTATGTGAAAATTATGAAATTTATAGCTTGGCTATTGGGGTGCAGAGTGAAATAATTAAGTATTCGGTCAATGGGGTAATCCGCAGCGATCAAGATGGTCTGGAATGGTGGCGGTGGTATAGAGGGGGGGCCGTGTTAATTGATAGGTACCCACATCAAAATTAATCCCGGCTTTGGCGACAAAGCGAAAAGGTCCGACGCAGCTGACGATGTCTTCTTGTACATTTTGGGGCTTGCTTCTGTCCACCCCGATCTTTGGACTAAGACTATCACGACAACACGTTTGATATATTATCTACGATTGAAATTTATTAATATTAAATGATGAATATGATTTATTTAATGCAATAATGCTATTTCATGCATTCGATGGTTTGAAGCGACATACGACACCCCCAGAAATTGTAACAATTCGTCCTGAAATCGCCCCCCTTTCACGACCGCCTCGAATGCGGTGTGTAATTGCGTTCCGTTTTGGTACGCGTGCCAGCACTCACACCACAAAATTGAGGCCCACCCCTCACACAATCGCAACGAACAGTTAACATTCGGCCTGATTTGCAAGCTTCGCCTGTCCATTGCAGCGCAATGCATTCGATTTGTTTTGACATATTTACGTTTGTCGCTGCTATCCATCGCAGCTTGATTTATTGACGCAGCCGACGAATTAAACTGTTAAAATTGAAAAACGCCAAACGCAATAAATACCGACGGGGGAAGTAAACTGGATGGATTAAAAATGGCCATTCCAGAAGACGAATCGTTTTGTCCATCGCGATAATTGCAATTCCTAAAATATTTTATTAAAAAAAATAAGTTTCGATTCAATTGAATTCAAACTGAACCGAACCAGTTAACAGTAGTATTTCGTGTTTATGGAGCAATTTATTTATCTTGAATCTGTGACATAAATCTTCCATCCTGGCGATGCGACCACTCTTCTTGGCAAAAGAATGAAATTAAATTTAAAGCATTAAATCATATTGTTTTGAATAACTTTTGGGATTATAAATTTCACATTTGACAGCGAATGAATTCTTTTCTGGAGAGGATATTGTAGGGATAAAAAATTGTGTATTTACGATATGCGGGTCGCTCTTCGCATGATTACGACGGTCCTGATGTATGGCGCTTTAAATATTTTATAATAATATCAACCGAGGGCGATCACATTTTTTCTCAACTTAGGGAATTTATCTCCTATATGCATTAATGTTTTAATAAAAAATCTAATAAATAATGCATTGAATATTGTTGTAAATCTGTTTACAGGATCATATTTTGTTAAACAATTTTTGAACTTTTAATAAAAACAAATTATCATAAATCTGTTAAGGTTAGAATTTACTGTTTATCGTAACACTCCTACTTTTTGTGTTAAATAATTTTTGAGTAGTTTTAAAGGATTATGGTTGGGAATCAAAGATTTTGATAACACAACAAACACTTTCATAATCTTTATTCTTTATTTTATTTAATAAAGAAAGTTTTTAAAACACTTTATGCTAGTTTAGAAACACGTTATGACACTTACGGTTTGGTTGGAGTTGAACACTTTAGAATTTTTTTGGTATTTTAGGTTTGTCTCGAACATTTTATGACAACTATCATAGTTCTTTTTAATAATGAAAATTTGAAGCATTCTGTGATACTTAAGATTTGAGTGGAACAAATTATAACAGTTTAGGACCATTATATAACACTTAAGTTTGTCTGGAACATTTTATAACTATCATGGTTTTAATGGAAAATTTATTGACAGCTTTTTTTTTAGTTTTATGATACTTATTTACTGTCTGACAATATTTTGAGATTTTAAAATAGAATTTTGTACTTTTCAACAGTTTATGACCGTATTTTGAATCTTTTTGACAATATTTTGATATTTTAAGTCCAAATTTTGCTATTTTGGTATTTCATGAAACAATGTTAACAGTTAATGACCGGATTTAAATGCTTTCCAACAATATTTTGATGTTTTATAGTTGGAATTTGCTAGTTCTGACATTTTATATAATAAATAAAATTTTGGACGGATTTTGATTTCATTTTAATGTTTTATGACCAAATTTTACTATTTTTGAATTTTTAATATAGAATTTCGCATTTTTTAACAGTTGATAACTAGATTTTGGTGCTTTTTGACAATAATTTTATAGTTTTTGTCCGGATTTTTTTAATTTTGACATTTCATGAGGAGAATATTACACTTTTCTACTGTTTAGACCGAATTTGGTTCTTTCTGACAATTTTTTTTTTGCTATTTTTAAGAATTTATTTAAACTTTTTAAACTTTTAAACAGTTTATATAGATTTTAGCAATTTCTGACAACTGTATGAAATTTTTATGTCAGATTGAGCTATTTTTTACAAAATTTTGCACTTTTAATCAGTTTTTGGCAGGATTTTGTTTTCTGTTTGAAAACATTTTGGTATTTTATTGACTATTTGACTTTTTATAAATAAAATGTTTCAGGTTTAAACAATTTATGGTAAATTTTGGTACTTTCTTCCAATTTTTTTATACTTTATGGCTGGATTTTGCTATTTTTGAAGTTTTAAAATAGAATTTTGCACTTTTCCACAGTTTATGAATCTTTCTGACAATATTTTGATATTTTAAGACCAAATTTTGGAATTTTATAAAACAATGTTAACAGTTATGGTTCAAATTTGAATGCTTTTCAACAATATTTTAATGTTTTTTAGTTGGAATTTGATAGTTTTGACATTTTATGAATAAAATTTTGGATTTTTTAACCGATTTTGGACGGATTTTGATTCTAACTTTAATGTTTTATGATTAAATTTAGCTATTTTTAACTTTTTAGTATACAATTTTGCATTTTTAACAGTTATTGACTAGATTTGACTGCTTTTTGACATAATTTATATACTTTTTGGCCGGATTTTACTAATTTTAACATTTTATGAAAAGAATTTTACACTTTTCCATAGTTTATGATCAAATTTGATTTTTTCTGATATTTTTGAGATAAATATAATGATACTTTGGATTTTTTAAACGTTTTTGGCCAGATTTTGATTCATCTAAAAGTTTTAATGTTTTAAGAACAAATTTAGCCATTTTTGACTTTCTAATATAGAATTTTGCATTTTTTAACAGTTAATAACTAGATTTTGGTGTTTTTTGACATTATTTTCATATATTTTGCCGGATTTTATTAATTTTGACATTTTATCAAAAGAATTTTACACTTTTCAACAGTTTATGACCGAATTTGGTTTATCCAAACAATATATATTTAATATTTCATTGCTGGATATAGTTATTTTTTAAATTTCTTCAATTTTTTTAAACTTTTAAACAGTTTATAGCTGGATTTTGGCAGTTTCTGACAATTGTTAGAAATTTTTATGCTGAAAAATAGTTTATTGTTGACAAAGTTCTACACTTTTCAAATGATTCCTAAACTGTTAAAAAACAATTAAAACAAAAGCTGCAATGGTCATACAATGTTTCTAAACAGATAAACCCTAACTGTCATAAAATGTTAAAAAAATAATTTGTTCCAAACAAATCTTTAGTATAATAAAAAAATTCCTTATCTCTCATACAATTTTCCATGTAAACTTAAGTGTGACAAATGTATTTAAACTGTCAACAAGTTTTTTATAAAGCTATGATGGTCATAAAATGTTCTTTAACTATCATAAATTGATCTAGATAAATCCAAAATGTCATAAAATATTTCAAACAAACTTTGAGTGTTATAAAATGATCTCAAACGGTCATAAAATGTTCCAAAAATTTCATAAAAGTCATAAAATGTTTCAAAAAGCATGATAGTTAAAAAACGTTCTTTAACTGCCATAAACAAACTCATATAAACTATGGTGGTTATAAACTGCCATAAAATGACCAAAAAAGCCATGATGGTCATATAATGTTCCTTAACTGTCATAAAATGTTCTAGACAAACCCTAAGTGGCATAAAATGTTTCTAAACTTTCCAAAAAAGCAGTAATGGTCATAAAATATTTTTAAACTGCAATAATATATTTCAAAAATGTTTTGATAGTCATAAAATATGTCATAATGGTTATAAAATGTCATCATAAAAAAATCTAAAAATATTCAATAATTATAAATGTTTTCTTAATTGTCATAAAACATTTCAAACAACTCTTAAATGTCATAAAATGTTTCTAATCTGCCATAAAACGTTCCAACCAAACTTTAAATTATTATAAAATATAAAAAATCAGAAAAACCATGTTAGTCTAAACTATCATAAGATGTTTTAGAAACACCTTAATAGTCATAAAATGTTTCCTAACTGTCATAAAATGTTCCAAACAAACCAAAAATGTAATAAAATGTTTTTAAACTGTGATACAATTTTCAAAAAAGACCATGATGGTCATAAAAATGTTTTTTAACTATCGTAAAATACTCCAAATAAACTTAAAGTAAATTTAGAAAAACCATAGTATTAATAAAATGTTTCTAAACTATCATAAACCAAAAAAACCATAATATTTATCAAATGTTCTTTAACTCTCAAAAAACGTTGCAAACAAACCTTAAGTGTCATAAAATGTGGTAAAACTATTATAAAATTTAACAAAATAACCAAGATGGTCATAAATTAATCCTAAATTGTTTCTAAACTATCTTAAAATATTCCAGAAAAGCCAAAACAATAATAAAATGTTTCTTACTGTTCCAAATATACTTTATCTGTATTAATGTTAAAAAAAAAACTGGGATGATTATGATAGTCATAAAATGTTCTTCAACTTTCATAAAATGTTCCAAACAAACCTTAAGTGTCATAAAATGTTCTTAAGCTGTCAAAAAATGTTTCAGGAATATTATATTAGTCATAATTTGTTCCAAAAATGTTCCAGACAAACCCCAAATCATATAATGATCCGATTGATGGTCATACATTGTTACTAAATTATTTAAAAAAAATCCAGAAAAGCCAAAATGGTTTTAGAATGTTTCTGAACTATTAGCAATGATTTAATCAAATTTTAATTGTCATAAAAGTTTGTCTGTAAAATTTTTTGACTATCATGATCATCCCAGTTTTCTTTTTAACATTGATACAGATAAAATATATTTTCAACAGTAAGAAACATTTTATTATTGTTTTGGCTTTACTGGAATATTTTATGATAGTTTAGAAACAATTTTGGAACAATTTATGACAATCTTGGTTTTTTTGTTAAATTTTATAATAGTTTTACCACATTTTATGACACTTAAGGTTTGTTTGCAACGTTTTCTAAAAGTTAAAGAACATTTTAAAAATATTATGGTGTTTTTGGAACAGTTTATGATAGAAACATTTTATTATTAATATGGCTTTTTTAAATTTACTTTAAGTTTATTTGGAGTATTTTACGACAGTTAAAAAACATTTTATGACGATCTTTGCTTTTTTGAAACATATTATGACACTTAAGGAATATTTATTGACCATAGTAGTTTTTTTTTGTAAAATTAATGAATGTATAAAAAAACTTGTTGACAGTTTAGGAACATTTTATGACAATAGGGGTTTGTTTGGAACATTTTATGACTATTATAGTTTTTGAAGAACATTTTATAACCATCATAACTTTGTAAGACATTTTAGAAACAAATTATAATATTTTTCTGGAAAATTTAATGATAGTTTTAACATAATTTATGCACTTGGAAAAAATTATGACAGGTTCGAAACATTTTATGACACTTAATAGTTATGCGAAATGTTTTATGGTCTTTTTAGAAATTTGTATGACAGTTGAAAAACATTTTATGGATGACATTACTGTTTTGGAAAATTTAATTGTTACACACAAGGTTCTTCCGATTTTTTCTACGACAGTTAAGGAACATTTTATGACTATCATGGTTTTTATGAAATTTTTTATCACAGATTAGAAATGTTTTATGACAATCTTGGTATTTTTATTTTTAATACTTTTTTGACAGTTAAAAAACATTGGATGACCAGCCTTGCTTTTCTCAAAAATGTATTTGTGAATCATTTTTTTTTAATATATTTTATAACGTTTTTGGCAGTTAAAAAACATTTTATGACCATCATTGTCTTTTTAGAAATTGATATGATTAGAAACATGTTATGACAGTTTAAACATATTTTATGACATTTAAAATTAGCTTGGAAACATTTATGATAGATTTTTTGACATTTAAGGTTTGTTTGGAACATTTTATGACAGTTAAAGAACATTTTATGACCGCAATGACTTTTCTAAAACATTTTATGACTATCATGATCATCTCAATTTTCTTTTTAACAATGATACAGATAAAGTATATTTGAAACACTTTATAACAGTTAAAGAACATTTTATGACCATTATGGCTTTTTTGATCATTTTATGGCGGTTTATGAACATTTTATTACTATCATGGTTTTTCTGAATTCTTTATGGCAGTTAAAGAACATTTTATGTCGTTTCTAAAAAATTTGTGACAATTTAGGAACAATATGTTACACATAAGGTTTGTTTGTAAATCTTTATGAATTTATGACAGCTAAAACTATAAAGCAAAAAGAGTTTTTCTAAAACATTTTACTACAGTTTAGAAACATTTTACTAGCATTTTTGGACTGTCTAGAACATTACATGACTAAAAAAATCATTAATTTAAATTTAAAAAACATTTCATAACTTTTAAAGTTTGTTATTGTTCACAAAAAAAAATGTATGACAGTTTAAAAATATTTTATAACATTTAAGGTTTGTCTACAATATATTATAAGAATTAAAAAACGTTTTATGATAATTACAGTTTGTTTGAAACATTTTTGACTTTTTTTAAACTATTTATGACAGTTTAAGACCTTTTTATGGCCAATATTGCTTTTTTGAAACATTTTATAACTTTTAAGGTTTTTTTGGAACATTTTATGACAGTTTAAGAACATTTTATAGCACTTAAGTTTGTTTCATATATTTTACGACAATTTGGACTTGTCTATAACATTTAAAATACATTTTATGACCATCATAGTTTTTTTAAAAACTTGATGACGGTTTAAGTACATTTGTCATACTTAGGTTTACATAGAAAGTTGTATGAAAGTATAAGAATTTTTTATAATACTAAAGGTTTGTTTCGAACAATTTATTTTTGGAACCTTTTATGACACTTAAGGCTTGTTTGTTTAGAAACATTGCAGCTTTTTTGGAATATTTTGTGACATTTTAGGAACCAATTATGTTACTAAAGTTTGCTTTGAATATATTATAATAGTTTAAAAACTATTTATGACAATTAAAAATTGTCTGAAGCATTTTATGATAACTAAGGAACATTTTATAATCACAGATTAAGAATTATAAAAATCATTGTATTTTTGAAAAATCACCAAAATTTAGTCATTAACTGTTAAAAATTGCTAAACTCTACATATAAAGTTGAAAATAGATAAAAATTTGGCCATAAAACATTAAAAAATTTAGGTAAAATCAAAATCCGGCCAAAACGGTTAAAAAAATTAAAATTCTATTCATAAAATGTCAAAACTAGCAAATTCCGACTATAAAACATCAAAATATTGTTGGAAAGCATTTAAATCCGACTATTAATTATTATCATTGCTTTATGAAATATCAAAAATAACAAAATTTGGTCTTAAAATATCAAAATATTATCAGAAAGATTTAAATCGCGATCATAAATTGTTGAAATGTGCAAAATTCTATTTTAAAATCTCAAAAATAGCAAAATCCAGCTAAAATATAAAATTTTTGTCAGAATGTACCATAAACTGTTAAAAACTGCTACATTCTAATTAAAATGTTGTCAAAAATAGCAAAATTTCAAACAATTGTCAGAAATTGCTACAATCTAGCTATAAACTGTTTAAACGTTTAAAAAAATTAAAAAAATCTAAAAAATAGTAGTATCCGGCTATGGAATATCAAATATATTATTAGTAAAAACCAAATTTGGTCATAAACTGTTAAAAAGTGTAAAATTATTTGTATGAAATGTCAAAAATAGTAAAATATGGCAAAAAAGTATGAAAATATTGTCAAAAAGCACCAAAATCTATTCAGTAACTGTTAAAAAGTGCAAATTTCTATATTAGAAAGTCAAAAATAGCTAAATTCCCTCATAAAACATTAAAATTTTTAAATAAAATCAAAATTTGGCCAAAAAATGGTTAAAAATTCAAAGAAATAAAATGTCAAAACTAGCAAATTATATAAACATTAAAATATTGTTGGAAAGCATTCAAATCCGGTCATTAACTGTTAACATTGTTTCAAGAAATCCCAAAAATAGCAAAATTTGGTTTTAAAATATTGTCAGAAAAATTCAAAATGTAAATGCAAAATTATTTTAAAATCTCAAAAATAGCAAAATTTGGTCATAAAATTATATAAAAAGTACCAGAATTTACTATAACCTGTTAAAAACTCGCCAAAAATTATGAAAATATAGTCAAAAAACACCAAAATTTATTTTTAACTATTAAAAAGTGCAACAATTTATAGCTCAATTTGGCCATAACGCATTAAAATTTTTAGATAGAATCATTTTTTGTTTGAAAAATTTGGCATGAAAATTTCAACAATTGTCGGAATCTGCCAAAATCAAACTATAAACTGTTTAAAAATTTAAAAAAATTAAAGAATTCTTAAAAATAGCAATATCCAGCTATGAAATATCAAATATATTGTTAGGAAGAACTAAATTTAATCAAAAATTATTGAAAAATGTCAAATTCTTTTCATAAATTGTTAAAATTGGTATAATCCAATCAAAAAGCACCAAAATTGAGTCATCAATTGTTAAAAGTGCAAAATTTTATATTATAAAGTCAAAAATAGCTAAATTTGATCATAAAACATTAAATTTTTTAAATAGAATCAAAATTCGGCTAAAAACGGTTAAAAAATCCAAAATGTTATTCATAAAATGTCAAAACTAGCAAATTCCAACTATAAAACATCAAAATATTGTTGGAAAGCATTTAAATCCGGCCATTAACTGTTAACATTGTTTCATGAAATGCCAAAAATAACAAAATTCGGTTTTAAAAATATCAAAATGTTGTCAAAAAGATTTATAAACTGTTGAAAAGTGCAAAATTCTATTTTAAAATCTTAAAAATAGCTATAACGTATAAAAATATTGTCAAAAAGTACTAAAATTTACCATAAACTGTTAAAAACTGTTACATTCTATTTATAAAAAATCAAAAAATGGCATAAAACTTCTAAATGTTAAAAAAAAAATACAAAATCCGGTTGAAAAATGCAAAATTTTGTCAAAAATAGCTCAATCTGGCATGAAAACTTCAAACAATTGTCAGAAATTGCCAAAATCCAGCTATAAACTATTTAAAAGTTTTAAAAACTTAAAGAATTCCTAAAAATAGCAATGAAATATCAAATATATTGTTAGAAAAAGCTAAATTCGGTCATAAACTGTTAAAAACTGCTACAAAATGTATTATTAATCAATGATTATTAACTCGTTCGAACAAATAATGCAAGTTATACGGACTTTACAAAAGCGTTCGATCGAGTTGACCATGGTACGTTGATTGCAAAACTAGTTGCAATGGGGTTTCATGAACAAGTAATGAATTGCTTGAGTAGTTTTTTAACTTTCAGGACTCAATGCGTCAAAATTAATAACCATTTATCAAGAATATTTAATGTTACGACAGGTGTACCGCAAGGATAACATTGTGGACCAGTTTTATTTTTGTTATTTATAAATGATTTGTGCGATGTAATTGTTAACTGCAATTGTCTATTGTATGATGATAATTTAAAAAAAAATTAAATGTTAAATCAATATCAGATTGCCATGATATTCAAATTGACCTAGATAATATTGGCATGTGGTCACAAAAAAACAAATTGTTTTTAAACTAAAGTAAATGTTATTCAATTACTTTCAGTAGATTGAACAATAACATTCAATATGTTTATTGCATGAACAATGCGCCTTTAAATGCTGTTGATAAAATAACAGATTTATAGCCGTATTCTAAACATTTTGAACGTTGCTAGGCAATATTTAAAAAACTCGATACCTGATTGGTTAAAAATACATTTCTACAGCGATGTTAGCTAACATCGTTGTTAAAATATGTTCATAATAAGACTCTTAGGTGTTATTTTTAATGCAAAGCTAAATTTTAATTTGCGTATTGATAACATTTGTTCAAAGGCAAGAAAGTTATTAGGTTTCATATCAAGAACTTCAAATGAATTACAATCAATATTAGAATATAATTTAGTAATTTGGTCACCTCACCAGAGCGGAAATGTATCAAAAATTGAGAAAATTCAACAAAGATTTTTGAAAATATTTTGTATAAATTAGGATTTCAGAACAACGATGTTAATAATGCAACAATCATTAACTTGCATAGTTTACAACTATTGCATTACTGTAAGATTATTGCAGACCTAATTTTTGCTCAAAAATTAATAAATTTGGCATGAAATTTAAATTTGTTAATTTGGTTGGAACGTTTTATGGCAGATTAGAAACATTTTATGACATTTAAGAGTTGTTTGAAATGTTTTATGACAATTAAGAAAACTTTTATAATTATTGTAACTGTTTTTAGATTATTTTATGATAACTTAATTTTATGACCATTATGATATATTTTATGACTATCAAAACTTTTTTTAAATATATTATTGCAGTTTAAGAACATTTTATGACCATTATTGCTTTTGGAATGGAAATTGTAGAAACATTGTATGCCACTAAATGTTTGTCTGGAACATTTGACAGTTTAGGAACATTTTTTGATCATTTTATGGCAGTTTATAAACAGTTTATAACCACCATAGTTTTTCTGAGTTTGTTTATGGCAGTTAAAGAACGTTTTTTAACTATCATAATTTTATGACTTTTATGGAATTTTTGGAACATTTTATGACAGTTTAAGAACATTTTAAAACACTTAAGGTTGACACTCGACATTTTGGATTTGTCTAGAACATTTTATGATAGTTAGAGAACATTTTATGATCATAGTTTTTTTAGAAAACTTGAGGACAGTTTAAATACATTTGTTAAATATGACATAAAAAAATTGTATGAAAAATTAGTAATCTACTAAAGGTTTCTTTGGAACAATTTATTTTTGGAACGTTTTATGACTTTTAGAGTTTATCTGTTTAGAAACATTGTATGACCAATGCAGTTTTTTGAAATGTTTTTTGACAGTTTGAGAATTAATTATGTTACTTAGAGTTTGATTTGAACATATTATAACAGTTGAGAAACTATTTATGATACTTAGGAATTGTCTGAAAAGTTTTATAATAGTTAAGGAACATTTTATTATCATAAAGCTTTTATAAAAAAAATTATTACAAATTAGGAACGTTTTATGACTATTATCGCGCACCATAAACATATTAGAGGGGCGCCGAACACTTGTAGCGAGTATGGCACTATAAGAAGAAGTATTTTTGGAAAAACGGTTTAAAAGTGCAAAATTTTGCCAAAAATAGCTTAATGCGGCATACAATTTTTAAACAACTTATAAACTGTTTAAAAATTTAAAGAATTTTTTTAAAAATAGCAATATCTATAAATAAAATATCAAA
Organism: Tachinus rufipes; assembly: GCA_963932245.1. NCBI lineage: Eukaryota > Metazoa > Arthropoda > Insecta > Coleoptera > Staphylinidae > Tachinus > Tachinus rufipes. Next base: position 782,822 of record OZ010743.1, on the reverse strand, counting down.
TATATTGTTAAAAAGAACCAAATTTGGTCATAAACTGTTAAAAAGTGTACAATTATATTCATGAAATTTTATAATTAGTAGAATGCGTCCAAAAAATATAAAAATATTGTTAAAAAAAACACCAAAATCAAGTTATTAACTTTTAAAAACTGCAAAATTCTGTATTAGAAAGTCAAAAATAGCTAAATTTCTTCTTAAAACATTAAAACTTTTAGATAGAATCAAAATCTGGCCAAAAACGTTTAAAAAATCCAAAATTTTATTATATTTATCTCAAAAATATCAGAAAAAACCAAATTTGATCATAAACTATTGAAAAGTGTAAAATTATTTTCATAAAATGTTAAAATTAGTAAAATCCGGCTAAAAAGTATAAAAATTATGTCAAAAAGCAGTAAAATCTAGTCATTAATTGTTAAAAATGCAAAATTGTATACTTAAAAGTCAAAAATAGCTAAATTCGATCATAAAACATTAAAGTTAGAATCAAAATCCGTCCAAAAACGGTTAAAAAATCCAAAATTTTATTCATAAAATGTCGAAATTATCAAATTCCATCTAAAAAACATCCAAATATTGTTGAATTGCATTCAAATCTGACCAACTGTTAACATTGTTTTATAAAATTCCAAAATTCGGTCTTAAAACATCAAAATATTGTCAGAAAGATTCATAAACTGTGGAAAAATGCAAAATATTTAATTTAAAGTTTCAAAAATAGCAAAATCCAGCTATAAAATATAAAAATTTGATCAAAAAGTACCAAAATTTATCAAAAACTGTTTAAAACTGCAACATTCTTTTTATAAAAAGCCAAAAAATGGCATAAAATACCAAAATGTTTTCAAGAAGAACACAAAATCTTACCAAAAACCGTTGAATAGTGCAAAATATTGTCAAAAATTGCTAAATTTGGCATGAAAATTTCAAACAATTGTCAGAAATTGCTAAAATCCAGCTATAAACTATTTAAAAGTTTAAAAAATTTAAAGAATTATTAAAAATAGCAGTATCCAACTATGAAATACCAAATATATTGTTAGAAAGAACCAAATTTGGTCATACCAGCCAAAAAGTTAAAAAAATTTGTCAAAAAGCACCAAAAACCAATCATTAACTGTTAAAATGTACAAAATTTTATATTAAAAAGGAAAAAAATATCTAAATTCGACTGTAAAACATTAAAATTTTTAGATTTATTTATTTATTATGCTTTTTACGGCTATTTTACATTGCCACAGTAAGTCTACGACTTGTTTAAAGTGGTTTGATGGGACCAACAGCTTAATACGTGATTTCCGAACCACGCTGGTGGATAAAGAGCAAGTTATCATTTCAGTCGTATTTTGGAGATCGAACCCCGGACTGCTCGCATGATATGCAAGTGCTCTACCATTGAGCTATCACACCAAAAAAAAAAAAAAAATACACCAAAAAAGGTTAAAAATCTAAAATTTTATTTATAAAAAGTCAAAACTAGTAAATTCCGACTAGATAATATCAAAATATTGTTGGAAAGCATTCAAATCCGGCTGTTAATTATTAACATGGTTTTATAAAATCCCAAAAATGGCAAAATTTGGTCTTAAAATATAAAAATATTGTCAGAAAAGTTCATAAACTGTTGAAAAGTGAAAAATTTAATTTTAAAATTTCAAAAATAGCAAAATCCAGCCAGAAAGTATAAACAAATTATTTGAAAGTACTATAATTTACCATAAACTGTTTAAAACTAAAACATTTTATTTATAAAAAGTCTAAATATGGCATAAATTACCAAAATGTTTTCAAAAAGAAAACAAAATTCTGCAAAACTTTGTAAAAAATAGCTCAATCTGACATAAAAATTTCAAATAGTTGCCAGAAATTGCTAAAATCTTGATATAAACTGTTTAAAAATTCAAAAAATTTAAATAAATTTTTAAAAATAGCAAAAAATGTCAGAAAAAAACAAATTTGGTCATAAACAGTTGAAAAATGTAAAATTCTCTTCATAAAATGTCAAAATTAAAAAAATCCGGTCAAAAAGTAAAAATTATTGTCAAAAAGCATCAAAATCTAGTTATCAACTGTTAAAAAATGCGAAATTCTATATTAAAAAGTCAAAAATATTAAAATTTGCCCATGAAACATTAAATTGGAATAAAAATCCGGCCAAAATTTTATTTATTATATAAAATGTCAAAACTAGCAAATTCCAACTATAAAACATCAAAATATTATTAAAAAGCATTTAAATCCGGCCATTAACTGTTAACTTTGTTTCAAGAAATACCAAAAATAGCAAAATTCGGTCTTAAAATATCAAAATATTGTCAAAAAGATTCAAAATGCGGTCATAAACTGTTGAGAAGTGCAAAATTCTATTTTAAAATCTTAAAATATTGTCAGGCAGTACTAAAATTTACCATAAACTGTAAAAAACTTCAACATTCTATTTATAAAAAGTCAAAAAAAGGGATAAAACACCAAAATGTTTTCAAAAAGAAATGAAAATTCTGCCAAAAACGGTTGAAAAGTGTAAAATTTTGTAAAAACGAGCTTAATCCGACATAAAAACTTCAAACAATTGTCTGAAATAGCTAAAATCCAACTATAAACTGTTTAAAAGTTTTAAAGTTTTAAAGAATTCTTAAAAACAGCAAAAATATATTGTGAGAAAAAACCAAATTCGGTCCTAAACTATTCAAAAGTGTAAAATTCTGATTATTATAAAATGTTAAATATAGTGAAATCCGGCCAAAAAGTATAAAAATATTGTCAAAAAGCACCAAAATTTAGTCAATAACTGTTAAAAAGTACAAATTTTTATAATAGAAAGTCAAAAATAGCTAAATTTGGTCATAAAACATTAAAAATTTAAAAAAAAACGGTTAAAAAATCCAAAACTTTATTTATAAAATGTCTAAACTATCAAATTCCGACTATAGAACATCAAAAATAATGTTGAAAGGCATTCAAATCCGGCCATTAACTAATAATATTGTTTCATGAATTTTTAAGAACAACAAAATTTGGTTTTAAAATATTAAAATATTGTCAGAAAGAATACAAAATGCAATTATAAACTGTTTAAAATAGCAAAATCCAGCTATAAAGTATAAAAATATTGTCAAAAACTACCATAAACTGTTAAAAACTGCCACATTCTATTTATAAAAAGTCAGAAAATAGCATAAAATACCAAAATGATTTCAAAAAGAAAACAAAATTGTGCCAAAAACGGATGCAAAATGCAAAATTTTGTCAAAAATAACTAAATCCGGCCTAAAAATTTCAAACAATTTTCAGAAATCGCTAAAATCCAGCTATAAACTGTTTAAAATTTAAAGAATTTTTAAAATAGCAACATTTTATTGTCAAAAAGAACCAAATTTGGTAATAAACTTTTGAAAAGTGTACTACTCTTTTTATAAAATATTAAAATCAGTAAAATCCGGCCAAAAAGTATGAAAATTGTGTCAAAAAGCAACAAAATCTAGTCATTAACTGTTGAAAAAATGCAAAATTCAATATGAGAAAGCCAAAAATAGCTGAATTTGGTCATAAAACATTAAAATTATCTAAAAATTTTAATTAAAAAAAACGGATAAAAAAGTTTTATTCATAAAATGTCAAAACTATTAAATTCCAACTAAAAAACATCAAAATGTTGTTAAAAAGCATTCAAATTTGGCTATTAACTGTTAACATTGTTTTATAAAGTTCCAAAAATAGCAAAATTTGATCTTAAAATATCAAAATATTGTCAGAAAGATTCAAAATGCGGTCATAAACTGTTGAAAAGTGCAAAAATCTATTTTAAAATTTCAAAAACAGCAAAATCCATCCATAAAGTTTAAAAATATTGTCAAAAACTACCTCAAACTGTTAAAAAGTGCTACATTTTATTTATAAAAAGTCAGAAAATAGCATAAAATACTAAAATGATTTCAAAAAAAAAACACAATTGTGCCAAAAACGATTGCAAAATGCAAAAATTTGTCAAAAATAGCTAAATCCGGCCTAAAAGTTTCCAACATTTGTCAAAAATTGCTATAAATTGTTTAAAAGTTAAAAAGATTTAAAGAATTTTAAAAAATAACAACAATTTATTTTCAATAAGAACCAAATTTGGTCATAAACCAGCCATAAACTATAAAAATATTGTCAAAAAGTACTAAAATTTACCATAAACTGTTAAGTCTATTCATGAAAAGTTGAAAAAGGCATAAAATACCAAAATGTTCTCAAAAAGAAAACAAAATCTTACCAAAAACGGTGCAAAATTTTGTCAAAAATAGCTCAATTTGGCATAAAAATTTCAAACACTTGTCGAAAACTGCCAAAATCCAACTATAAATGTTTAAAAGTTAAAAAAAATAAAGAATTTTTCAAAATAACTATAAAGTATTAAATATATTGTTAGAAAAAACCAAATTTGGTCATAAACGGTTGCAAAGTGTAATTTTTTTTTATGAAATATCAAAATTTGTAGAATCCGTCTAACAAATATAAAAATTTTGTCAAAAAGCACCAAAATTTAGTCATTAATTGTTAAAAAGTGCAAAAATCTACATTAGAAAGTCAAAAATAACAAAATTTGGTCATAAAACATTAAAAAATTTAGATAAAATCAAAATCCAGCCAAAAACGGTTAAAAAGTCTAACATTTTATTCATAAAATGTCAAAACTAGCCAATTTTAACTAGAAAATGTCAAAATATTGTTGGAAAGCATTCAAATCCGGTTATTAACTGTTAACAGTGTTTCATGAAATCTCAAAAATACTTAAATTTGGTCTTAAAATATTAAAATATTGTCAGGAAGATTTATAAACTGTAACTAAAAATTTCAAAATATTGTTAAAAAGATTCAAAATATAGCCATAGTACATAAAAATTGTACCAGTACCAAAAATCACCATAAACTGTTGAAAACTTTAACATTCTATTTATCAAAAATCAAAAAATAGGATAAAATACCAAAATGTTTTCAAAAAGAAATCAAAATCCTGCTGAAAACGGTTGAAAAGTGCAAAATGTTGTCAAAAATAGCTCAATTTTGAATGAAAATTTCAAGCAATTGTTAGAAATTACTAAAATCCATCTATAAACTGTTTAAAAGTTTAAAAAATTTAAAGAATTCTTAAAAATATCAATATCCAGTTATGAAATGTTAAAATCTAGTCATTAACTGTTAAAAATTGCAAAATTCTATACTAGAAAGTCAAAAATAGCTAAATTTGGCTATAAAACATTAAAGATTTAGATTTTAGAATCAAAATCCGGCCAAAATGGTTAAAAAATCCAAAATTTTATTCATAAAATGTCAAAACTAGCTAATTCCAACTACAAAACATTAAAATATTGTAGGAAAGCATTCAAATTTGGCTATTAACTGATAACATTGTTTCATAAAATTTCAAAAATACTTAAATTTGGTCTTAAAATATTAAAATATTGTCAGGAAGATTTATAAACTGTAGAAATTCTATTTTAAAATTTTCAAAATTGCAAAATCTAGCTATAAAATATAAAAATATTGTTAAAAAGTACCCAAATTTATCATAAACTATTAAAATCTGCGACATTCTACTTATAAAAAGTCAAAAAATAGCTTAAAATACCAAAATGTTTATAAGAAGAAAACAAAATCCTGCAAAAAACGGTTAAAAAGTGCAAAATTTTGTCAAAAATAGCTTAATTTGGCATGAAAATTTAAAACAATTGTCATACATTGTCAAAATCCAGCTATAAACTGTATAAAAGTTTAAAATATTTAAAGATATCCAGCTATAAAATATTAATTTGGTCATAAACTGTTAAAAAGTGTAATTTTTTTAATAGAATGTCAAAAATAGTAAAATCCGGCCAAAAAGTATGAAAATATTGTCAAAAAGCACCAAAATCTATTCAATCACTATCAAATTCTGATTATAAACATTCAAATATTGTTGGAAAGCATTCAAATCCGTCCATTAACTGTTAACATTGTTACATGAAACCCCAAAAATAGCAAAATTCGGTCTTAAAATATCAAAATATTGTCAGAAAATATCAAAATTCACCATAAACTGTTAAAAACTGTAACATTATATTTATAAAAAGTCAAAACATATCATAAAATACCAAAATGTTTTCAAAAAGAAATCAAAATTTTGTCAAAAATGGTTAAAAAGTGCAAAATTTTGTCAAAAATAGCTCAATCCAAAATAAAAAATTTAAACAATTGTCAAAAATTGCTAAAATTTAGCTATAAACTGTTTAAAAGTTTGAAAAAATTAAAGAATTTTTAAAAATAGCTATGAAATATTCAATAGATTGTTAGAAAAGATCAAATTTGGTCATAAATTGTTGAAAAGTGAAAATTTATTTTTATGAAATGTCAAAATTAGTAAAATCTGGCCAAAAAGTATGAAAATATTGTCAAAAAGCACCAAAGTGTAGTCATTAACTTTTAAAAACTGCAAAATTCTATCATTAAAAGTAAAAAATAGCTAAATTTGGTAATAAAACACCAAAATATTGTAGCATTCAAACTCGGTCATTAACTGTTAACAATGTTTTATAAAATTCCAAAAATAGCAAAATTTGGTCTTAAAATATCAAAATATTGTCAAAAAGGTTCATAAACTGTTGAAAAGTGCAAAATTCTATTTTAAAATCTTTAAAATAGCAAACTGCAGCTATAAAGTATAAAAATATTGTCAGAAAATACCAAAATTTAACATGAACTGTTAAAAAAATGCAACATTCTAGTAAAAAAAAAATGGCATAAAATACCAAAAAGAAAACAAAATCCTGCTAAATACGGTTAAAAAGTGCAACATTTTGTCAAAAATAGCTTAATCCGGTTTAAACATTTCAAACATTTGTCAGAAATCATCAAAATCCATTATAATACTTAGAATTTGTCAATAACATTTCATAATACTTAAGGTTTGGTTGGAATTTTTTGACAAATTTTATAAAATTTAAAGTTAAAGACTATTTTATGGCAACCATGGCTTTTCTGAACAAAATTATGATAGTTTAAGATTATCATATGACACTTGAGGTTTGTCTGTAACATTGTATGACAGTTAAGAAATAAAGCATAATTTTTTTTGAAACATTTTATGTTAGTTTAAAAAAAAATTATGTTCCTTTCCTAAAATTTTTGTATGACAGTTTAAGATTATTTTATAACAAATTATATAAAAAATTTTATTGGAACATTATTTAATATTTTGAAACTAGTTATGACAGTTAAGGTAAATATAAATATAGATTATGGTTTAAAACAAACAAAACTATGTTAAATTTCTTGAATAACTTCAAATAATAAGATTTTAATTATTATTAAAGGCAATAATTAAACCAGCTTTTCTCGCAGTTAATATGAACAATGCAGTATTTACAGATAAATAGATTTTGAGGATGGATGTGTAGTTTGTTTGCATTAAACACAATGAGCTTTACTCTGCCTATCAGAATAAATAACATATTTATTTAATAACAATATTTACATTCTATCAATATAATATTATGCTCTTAAACAAATATATATATCTATTTCCGTTTATTTGTTTGCGTATAAATATAGAAGCAACAAAATAAAATAAATAATTTTTTTCATTCTAAAACAAATTATTAAAATTAATTTGATCAAACTTTGTTGTGCAAAAAAATTAAAAATAAATCCGGTTATTAATCAGAATTCATTAGTATATATTTAAAGAAATATTGATAAATCCTATTATTCATATTGATTGTTGTTAAATTGCGAATTAAAATGCATTAAACTAGTGGATAGCTCGCATCCATTTACAATATTACAAAATGTTGCCGCCGGCATTAAACGTATTAACTATATTAAATTATTTATTGGTCTGTAAAAATGTTGTGCAGCTGTGTAACCCGCTCGGTATTCATAACGTTTGAGGCATACGAGCGCCGCCGCATACACAAAATGATTTTCATTTAAATTTTTTTATTGCAGATCCGTTCAAAGCACGGGGTGCACATCGAAAAGATGGTTAACCGTTACGACGCCCTCCCGGGACTCGAAACGGTGCGGTCTCTTATAACCGTTGCCGCCGATCAGGACCTCTTCAAGAACGGCAAGTTGAAGCTCAAATGTTTGGCTACAATGTACACGTTGTATAGGAGAGAAAAAGAAATCGAGTTGCAGGAGGATGCGCCCCGGTTGGCTTTGGTTATGGTGGTGCCTAGCACTCAGAGTAATGAAGGTGAGAATAATAGATGAGTTTAAAGTTTTTGTTTAATTATTAATTGATTTCCGGTATTTGTTCAATAAAGTAATGCGAATTCGTTTAAAGTTTGGATTGTATGTTTAAGGTTCTTGCTTACATTTAAACTTTTCAAACTAATTAGAATCAATTAGACAAATTATAAGCATTAAGCAACAAAATTTCTGCTTGTTAATTGCGAAACGACTCAAAACGTTTAGAAATTATATTTATGTCATCTGGAGACAAATCAATTTTGTCTTAATTGCAAAACGAATCAATATGTAAAGGTACCCCTAGACGATCAATAATATTGAACAATCTATTGCACAATATATTGCTAGGATCTTCTACACGTTGCAATATAATTTGTTAGTTACGGACACTTCTACAGTCAACATGTGGAATAAGATAAAGCAAGTTGTGTGACCATTGCAAAAGAAGGAGAAAAAAAGCGCAGATAGATGAAGGAATGATTCAAAAAAGAATTAAATCAGATTGTTTTTTAATTGACTCAATATATTGTGCAATCTTTCAATATGATCTACAGACATTCAATACTATTCCATAATATCAATTATTGTACAATATATTGACCATAATATTGAACGTCTAGGGGCCTCTTAAGAAAATGTTAATTGTAATTATGAAGCAAGAAACGTCATCTAGAGACAAAAAAATAATGTTTCGATCGACAGAATATTTTTTGACATATTTTGATTTTGATTTTCTTTTCCAGGTATCAACAGTGGATTTCGACATTCCTCATCAACGAAATTCCTACACTTCTCAGCGTACACGTATATCCTAATCTACCTATTGATGAAGTTAACGATTCGTTAAAACCATTCCACCTAAAACTAAACGTAAAAAACCAAAGACTTTTTAAATATTATAAAAAACAAACAATGAACTGGTGATAGTGTATTTTGTAAATGGTGATAAAACTAAAATATATAGAAAATATTCGGTTTATTTAATAAAAGAAAAATAATTAATAGTTTATTAAAATTGAAAAAAAAGTGAGCCCCATAAAACAAGATATTTGTGAGAGTGTGAATGGATTAAGCCGTTTATAATAATATTGTTATAATGCGGTGCAATAATAATAGTAGTTGTAAATTATTACTAAAAAAAACCGGTTTATATAAAGAAGAAATTGTTAGTCCAATTATATTTTGATTTCATCTCTTCCAATGTATATGATAATCATGATAAGGAGATTGTAGGTTATATTTTTGAAAACACTCGAGTGGACAATTCTGTTGTATATAATTATTTCGCGCTGTGGTGGTGTGCGGTTGGTGGTGGAAAGGATTATTATATAAAATATATTATTATTAATAATACAGAGGTGGATTATATATATATATATATTTAAATGTTTACTGTGTTATTTTATACATTCGACAATAAATGAGTTTGATTGATTAATTAGATTTTGTTATTTTTCAATTTAACTATTTAGATTGTCTATGCAGCTGGTAAGGTAATATAATTTTAAATTATTTATATTATTACTATATTTATACAAATTACTGTTAAAGTAAAATTTAAAAAGTTAAAATTAAAATTATAAGTAAAAAAAAATATTTTTTTTTAATTTATTATTTGTTCCATTGTTGTTTATTAAATTATTAAATTGAAATATTAAATAAAATTAATTATTATCTTACCAGTTGAAAACATTTTATAATTTAGAACTTCATTAATGTTTAATTAAACAATATTATTATTTTTTTGAATTGACAATGCTGATTCGTATGAATTGTTCTAAATAGAACAAATTTACAAACATAGAAGTACCCAGAACAATTTTAATTTAAATAAATTTGCATAAAGCAAATTATCAAATATTGAAAAAAAAATTTTGTTTTGTTTTTTATTTCAATGCAATATTGGTTTCAAATACAGAGTAAGCAAATAGTTTTAAAGTTATGATGAGGCAATCAAATGTACACGATTGGCCAACAAAAAGATGCTTTTCACAGATGCAAAAAACCGGGTTATAGGGCAATTTTTTTGCAAAAAAAACGTGATTTTTTTTTTAAATAAAATTTTAGTGTTTTACAATCAAAAAGATCATCAGGATGTAGAAGAAAATAACTTATGGTACTTATTAGTTTAATTAATGAACATTAATAAGCGAAAACGATGATGTACGTTTACACGAAAAAAATGCATTTCTGCAAAATAAAGTTAACAGAGATTAATAATGAAAATTTCAGTTGAATAACATAGTATTGCCTCCTTGAGCCCTCATGAGCTCACAAATATCATTTTGTGAAATATTCTGACTTTCTTCCTGAAGTGCTATACGAAGCACGTTTATTGTGCAACTACACGTTCTCTAACACGCCTGCCTAGCATGTCCCAAACATTTTCTATAGAATTTCCATTTGGGGTACATGCAGGCCAGTTGAATTTTTTTATTCGAACTGCAACCAAATATTCTGTGACGCACCTTGCAGAATTCGGTCTTGCGTTATCCTGCATCAGAATAAAACTATCGCCAATAAATGGAGCAAATGGGACTACAATCCTTCATCAATGACATTCAATTTGGTGCAGGCATTCATTGATATTTCTGCCCATACCAGGAAACCTTCACAATAGCTAAACCGGGGCTTAAAGATGCACTCCGCAAATCGTTCTTCCGTTTGTCTCCATACTCGTTCTTTTCCATCTGGCAAATGTAAGCAAAATCTAGACTCGTCAATAAACAGTACAGTCCTCCATTGTGCGAATGTCCGATTTAAATGTTTGCGAGAAAATTAGAGTTTGGCTACTCGTGGGAGTAATTTTGGTCTAGCTGCTGGTCTACAAGATTTTAAACCAACTTTTTGCAACCTTCGACAAACTCTCACAGCTGTACCACGAACCTCACGGAGTTTGGTTTCTGACCGGTCATCAATAACAGTCGTTTTTTGTTTCTTGTCAAATTTTGGCATCCGAGTATTTCTGCCGGTCTCTCTTAACAGCTCAACTGCTTTTTTAACGGTAGAAAGACTGACATGAAAGAATTTGGACACATACCGCTGGCTTCTTCCATCTGCCACAAAAGCAACAGCTTTTGCACATCCTTCAGCACTTAAAACCATAATCAACACACCAATCTGCTTTAAAAAAAATCTTGATAACTAACGCTTGGGTGGGTGGGCGGGAACACGATAAAATTAGTCACGCCCAATTGTTGAAATAGTGTGACCCGCCTACTCACTTAAGTGTTAGTGATCCAATTTCTTGTTCATAAACATTTGGTGGGTGGGAGGAGCACTTAGTTCATTGAATGCGCAACAGTAGTTTTAACTTTAGTTTTTAGTACCAATTTGCATTAATATTCAATGTAGCGTTTTTGAGTCATGGATTTTTGAGTTATCGTTTATGGTTCTTGACTCAAACAAGTCAAGTTGATTAAATTGAATTTAGATTAAATTGAGCGTGTGACTTTAAACCAATTTTATACATTTCATTCTTATTGTTTCAATGTATATTCATACAAATTTGCATCAATATCCAATGTACCGCTCTTGAGTTAGAAACTTTTGAGTTATCTTCTGTGGTTCCAGTTTTAAGTATATCAAGTTGATTAAATTGAGGTTAAGTTAAACTGAGCGTATAGATACAATTGGTACTTAAAGTGCTCATGTATATTGGTACCAATTTGCATTAATATTCAATGTACCAGTTTTGAGTTATAGATTTTTGAGTTATTGTTTATGGCTCTTGACTCAAGTAAGTCTAGTTGATTAAATTGAGGTTAGGTTAAATTGAGTGTGTAACTTTAAACCAAATTTACACAATTGGTACTTAAGGAATTAATGTATATAAATACAAATTTGCATCAATATCCATTGTACCGCTCTTGAGTTAGAAACTTTTGAGTTATCTTCTGTGGTTCCAATCTTAAGTAAGTCAAGTTGATTAAATTGAGGTTATGATAAATTGAGCGTATAGATTGAAACCAATTTTACACAGTTGGTATTTATGGTACTGAACTATGTTAACACATATTATTATAAACATCCAATAGACCGTTTAGATGTTACAAACTATCAAAGCTGTCAAAAACTGTATGTTTAGTATTTTTTGTAAATAACTTCAAATATCTTCTAAATGACTGAAGATAAAGGTAATTTTTTTTTAGGTATAATTTAAAAAAATGTATTTTGCAAAAATTTTATCAATGGATTATTGATGAAATTTTTAGAAAATTGACAAATAAACTGTCAAAATAATCAAGAACTCTATTTTTTGTAAATTTGTGTAAATATCTTTAAATATCTTCTTAATTACTGAAAATAGACTTAATTTTTTTAAAGTATAATTTATAGAACTGAAATTTGGATTGAATCTATTAACAGAAATTTTAGAAAATAAACAAATTAACCGTCAAAATAGTCAAAAACTGTATTTTTTTGTAATTTTGTGTAAATATTTTTAAAAAAATTTAAAATTATTAAAGAAAGATTTGATTTTTTTTTAAGTATAATTTATAGAATTAAATTTTGAATTAAATCCATTAATAGAAATTTTAGAAAATTGACAAATTAACTGTCAAAATAGTCAAAAACTGCAATTTTTGCAAATTTGTGTAAACATCTCTAAAAATCTTCAAAATTAGTGAAGATAGAATTAATTTTTTTGAAGTACAATTTATAGAATTAAATTTTAGATTGAATCCTTTGATAGAATTTTTAGAAAATTGACAAATTAACTGTCAAAATAGTCAAAAATTGTATTTTTTGTAAATTTGTGCAAATATCTTTAAATATCTTCAAAATTAGAATTAGAAGTAAAGATAGATTTAATTTTTTGGAAGTATATATTATAGAATTGAATTTTTCATTAAATCCATTGATAGAAATTTTAGAAAATTTACAAATTAACTGTCAAAATGGTCATTGTTGAGATAGTATGGCCCACCCACTTACCCAAATGATTTAGTAATTGAATATTGAACTATTGGTGATGTTGCTTCTGTTAAAGAAAACACAAGAGATCAAATATCAGTTGTCACTATTATAGGCGAGGAAAAAGAACGTACAAGTTCAACAAGATAAAGATTAGTCACGCCCAATTGTTGAAATACTGTAACGCGCTTCTTCCTAAGTATTGATCATTCAATAATTGGATATTAAACCACCGATGATGTTCTTTCTGTTAAAAAAACACAAGAGATCAAATGTTACTTGTCACTATAATGAGCGAAGAACGTATAAATTTCTTGATAACTAACACTTACGTGGGTGGTCGAGAACATGATAACAATAGTCACGCCCAATTGTTGAAGTACTGTGACCCACCCACCAACCCAAGTGTTAGTGATCCAGTAATTGGATATTAAACCATTGCTGGTGTTCCTTCTGTCAAAAAAACACAAAAGATCAAATGTCACTTGTCAATATCATGGGCGAAGAGGAAGAACGTATACATTTATTGACAATTAACGCTTGGGTGGGTGGGCGAAAACACGATCATGATAGTCACGCTTAATTATTGAATTACTATGACCCGCCCACCCACCCAAGTGTTGGTGATTCAATAATTAAACATTAAACCACCGGTGATGTTCCTGCTGTCAAAAAAAGCACAAGAGGTTAAATGTTAGTTGTCACTATTATGGGCGAAGAGGATGAACGTTTTTTTGATAATTAACATTTGGGCGGGTCGGCGGGAACACAATAAAGATTGTTGAAATACTATGACCCGCCCACCCACCCAAGTGTTGGTGATCCAGTGGTTTAATATTAAACCACCGATGATGTTCTTTCCGTAAAAAAAATACAAAAGATCAAATGTCACTAGTCATTATTATGGGCGAGGAAGGGAACGTGCAAACATGATAAAGATTATCACGCCCAATTGTTGAAGTAGTGTGGCCCGTCCACCCACTCAAGCATTAGTGATCTAATAATTGAATACTAACTCACCGGTGATGTCCCTTTTGTCAAAAAAGCACAAAAGATTAAATGTAATTTGTTTTTATTGTGGACGAGGATGAACGTATAATTTTTTTGATATCTAGCTCTTGGGCGGGCGGGCGGGAAAACGATAAACATAGTTACGCTCAACTGTTAAAATACTATGACCCACCTACCCACCCAAGTGTTAGTGATCCTATAATTAGATATTAAATTACCAGTGAAGTTCCTTCTGTCAAATAAATACAAGAGATCAAATGTCACTTGTCACTATTATGGGCAAAGAGGAGAAACGTATAAATTTTTTGATAACTAACGCTTGGTGAGCTGGATCACAATAATTATAATCACGCCCAATTGTTGAAAAACTATGACCCATCCACCCACGCAAGTGTTGGTGATCCTGTGGTTCGATATTAAACCACCGGTGATGTTCTTTCAGTCAAAAAAGCCTAAAAGATCAAATGTAAGTTTGTATTATTATGGGCAAAGAGGAGAACGTCCAAATTTCTTGATAACTAGCGCTTGGGTGGGCGGGCGGGAACACAATAAAAATAGTCACGCCCAATTGTTGAAATACTGTGGTCCGCTCATCCACTCAAGTGTTAGTGATCCAATGATTTGATGTTAAACCATCGGTGATGTTTTTTTTGTCAAAAAACACTAAAAGTTAAATGTTAGTTGTCACTATTATGGGCAAAAAGGAGGAACGTATAAATTTCTTGATAATTAACACTTGGGCGGATGGGTGGGAACACGATAAAGATAGTTAGAATTGTTAAAATACTGTGACCCACTCACCCACTCAAGTGTTGGTAGTCTAATAATTGGACGTTAAACCACCGGTGATGTTTCTTTTGTCAAAAAAACACAAGAGATGAAATGTCACTTAACACTATTATGGGCGAAGAGAGGGAACGTACAAATTTCTTGATAACTAACGCTTGGGTGGGCGGGCGGAAACAAGATAAAGATAATCACGCCCAATTGTTAAAATACTGTGACCCACTTACCCACTCAAGTGCTGATGAACTAGTGGTTCAATATTAAACCACCAGTGATGTTTTTTCTGTCAAAAAAATGCAATAGATTAAATGTTACTTGTCGTTATTATGGGCAAGGAAGAGAAACAGGATAAAGATTGTAACGCCCAATTGTTGAAATACATAGCCCTCTCAGCCACTCAAGCGTTAGTGATCTAGTAATTGAATACTAAAACACCGGTGATGTTCCTTCTTTCAAAAAAGCACAAAAGATCAATTATAAGTTGTTATTATTATGGACGAAGAAGGAAACGTGCACAATTTTTGATAACACAAGAGGTTAAATGTCAGTTGTCACTATTATGGGCAAAGAGGAGGAACGTATAAACTTTTTGATAACTAACACTTGGGCGAATGGGCAAGAACACAATAAAGACAATCAAGATAGTTACGCCCAATTGTTGAAATAATGTGAGCCGCCCACCCACCCAAGTGTTAGTAATCTAATAATTTGATATTAAACTACTGGTGATGTTCCTTCTGTCAAAAAAATACAAGAGATCAAATGTCACTTGTTACTATTATAGGCGAAGAAGAAAAACGTATAAATTTTTTAATAATTAACGCTTGGGTAAGTGGGCGGGAACGTAATAATGATAGTATCGCCCAATTGTTAAAATACTATGGAAACGCCCACTCACCCAAGTGTTGGTGGTCCAGTGGTTCAATATAAAACCACTGATGATGTTCTTTTTGCTTGGTAACTAACACTAGAGCGGGTGGGCGAGAACACGAGAAAGATTGTTAAAATATTGTAACCCCCCCACCCACCCACGTGTTGATGATCCAATGGTTGAATATTAAACCACCGATAATGTTTCCTCTGTCAAAAAAACATTAAATTTGCTTGTCACTAATATGGGCGAAAAGGAGGAACGTATAAATTTTTTGATAACTAACGCTTGGGTGGGTGGGCGGGAACACGATTAAAATAGTCACGCTCAATTGTTGAAATACTATGACCCGCCACCCACCCAAGTGTTGATGATTTAGTGGTTTAATATTAAACCACTGATGATGTTCTTTCTACCAAAAAAATAAAAAAGATCAAATGTTACTTGTCATTATTATAGGAGAAGAAGGGAACGTGCAAAGTTTTTGATAACTAACACTTGGGCGGGTGGGCAGAAACAGGATAAAGATTGTTACACCTAATTGTTGAAATACGTAGCCCGTCTACCCATTCAAGCGTTGGTAATTTAGTAACTGAACACTAAATCACCGGTGATGTTCCTTCTGTCAAAAAAGCACTACAGATCAAATGTAAGTTGTTATTATTATGGTCGAGGAAGGGTACGTGCAAATTTTTTAATAACTAGCGCTTGGGTGGGTGGGCGAGAACACGATAAAGTTTGTCACGCCTAATTGTTGAAATACTGTGGCCCACCCAACCACCTAAGTGTTGGTGATTCAGTGATTTGATACTAAACCACCGGTGATGTTTCTGTCAAATAACACAAGAGATCAAATGTCAGTCATTATTACAGGCGAGGAAGGAAACGTTCAAATTTCTTGCCAACTAACGCTTGAGTGGGTGGGCGGGAACACGATAAAAAGTCACGCCCAATTGTTGAACATTTTATAAACTATACTTTTAATAGCGTCAAATGCTAGACCACAGTTTTTCTCAATTCTATATTAATGAATATAAAATTTAGTTTTATTTTAATAATTTTAACTACAGCTGCATAAAATTACGTTTTATTTTTTCCAATTTAAAGTTATTCTATATGGGCAATTCCATTTCAAACGTACCACAGCAGAAAGAAGGAGGTGCGTCGAGAAACTTATTTTAGTTTTTTCTTTCTTTTGTTATAACTATTTTTGTTATAGTTACCCCTCTCGTATGTTTGTGGTGTGCGATAATAGTGCCACACAAACATACGGGACCTACAGTTTAACATGAAATCCGAATTACACCACTAAAGGGGTTTACTTTACTAGGCAAATACTTTGCTGGTTTGCTATTGTCTTGCGAAGGAGACGACCGCATGGAAATATATTTGACAAATTAAATATTGCCGATGCCGAGAATCGAACCCAGGCTGCATGCACAACAGTTTTTTGCACTAGACCATTGTGCTACGGTTGCCTCTTTATAACTATTATTAGTAGTCTATATATTGGTTCATGAGGGTATGAAACTCTTATTTTTTGTCAATTTTTAACTTTAATTTTGAAAAATATTTTTTTTAATTTGAAATTGAAATTTTAATCAAAAAAAAAAATTTTACTGTGAAATTTATTAGAAATTTTTCATAAAATCTAATTTTGATGACATTTTAAGTTTACATCCGATTTTTGGTGCTACTGGTCTATGCAAAAAAGAACATTTTTGTTGTTGACGTATTTTGATGTAAATTACTTAAAAAGAATAAATTTGTTTTGTGTATTTAGGTTTTATTAACCCAAAAAACTGCTAAAATATAGTAAAAATGTTGATTTTTCAACATAAACATTTCAATATTTTTCCTTTACTCAAAAAAAAGATTATTTGGTTTATATCTTTTTTAAGCTAATTTAATAAGAAATTTAAAAAAATTATCTTTTTTGTTGCTTGAACCAATTTTGGGCGATTTAACTTTTTTTATAGTTTTTGGGCTTTGGGCACCACTTTTTAGACTCTAAAGGCGCCAAAATTTAAAATTATTATTGTTTTTGGTATTCGAACTTAAATAAGCCCGGCGTTCAACAAGATTTGACAAAAAAAAATGTTAAGCCTTGCCATAGTGCGTATATAATATTTCTTGGAAATTAAAAAAATGATTAATTTTAAACGCTTTGTAAATTTTTTTGTAGGTGAACTTTTTTTTCCGCAGAATTCAAATTTTTAATAAAATTTGATGTATATTTCTTTTGAACGCTGCTAAACGTGTGTTTGTAAGAGTTTGTGTTAAAAAAGAAGCATTTTTGCCATATTTTTTAAGTTTCAATTTACTTCAAAATACGTCAACTATTGCGGTTAAAAAAAACTACAAAAATTCTCTTTTTGACTAGACTTTTTTGAGTTTTGTGGCGTATAAGCAGGGTATGGACTTAAAATTGGATTCTACGGAAAAATTCTGATCGAATTCAATAGTAATTGTTGTGTTTGTTTAAAATTGCGATTTTTAAAAAATGCAATTTTTTAAAAATAAAAATTAAAAGACTATTAAGACTTCCTGTCACACTCCCCTGCTTTGGTACGCTTGAAATGGAATTACCCATATAAAATTTTAAAAGTTTGGTTAAAATGGAAAATTAAAAAATTATCTTAAGTTCTAACCTCAGTTGCTTCAAATAATTTAAAAAGAAAAGAAAACAATTTCAGTTTCAAATGCAAGACATCTTTTTTAAAATTCAATTTGCAATTGTGTACAATTGAGTTTTTGTTTTCTTCATTAATTACTAATTGTTTCAAGCACTACTCAAACATTTTTGCACTAATTTGAACATAATCAAATCAAAATTGACAGAAATTTTGATATTTTTGGTACATATTAAGTTTTGGTGCTTATTTATAATTGATTTTTTACTTTCTTCATTAATGCTAATTGTTCCAAGCACAATTCAAACATTTTTGCACTCTAGAGCATAATAAAAGACCAATACTTTAGAATAGAGTGACCCACCTACCCACCTAAGTGTTAGTTATCAAGAAGTTTCTCTTTCTTTCTCTTTTGACAATATGACTTCTGACGCTCCCAGAGAAGTCAAACAATTTTTTACAACGAAGAGTTGGGCGGGTGGATAGGACACTCCAGAGCTTGGTAAAGGACTAATTCTTTGAATGGAGTGGCCCACCCACCCGCCCACCCAAGTGTTAGTTATCAAAAAGTTGGAATACGACCTTCTCTTACGACAAAATGACTTTCTGACGCTCACAGAGAAGTTAAACATTCAAATCCTTGATAATGAATATTTCAGCGGGTGGGTGGGATAATTTAAAGAGGCCAAGGCTTTGGAATGGACTGACCTACCTACTCACGCAAGTGTTAGTTATCAAGAGGTTGGATCACGACCTTCTCTTGTGACAAAATGACTTCTGACGCTTGCAGAAAAGTCCAACAGTAAATTCCTTGATAACGAATACTTGGGCAGGTGGGTGGAGCACTCCAAACCATGGTAAGGGACCAATACTTTGAAATGAAGTGGCCCACCCACCCACCCAAGTGTTAGTTATTAAGAGGTTGGATCACGACCTCCTCCTGTGGCAAATGACTTCTGACGCTCGTAGAGAAGTCAAACTTTCAATTTCTTGATAACGAACATTTGGGCGGGTGGTTGGGACACTCCAGAGCATGGTAAAGAGCCAATACTTTAGAGTGGAGTGGCCCGCCTACCCTTCTAAGTGTTAGTTATTAGAAGATTGGATCACGAACTTCTTTTGTGATCAAATGACTTCTGACGCTCGCAAAGAAGTCAAACATGCAATTTCTTGATAACGAACATTTGGGCGGGTGGGTGGGACACTCCGGAGCATGGTAAGGGGCCAATACTTTGGAATGGAGCGACCCACCCACCCACCCAAGAGTTAGTTATCAAGAGGTTAGATCACTAACTTTTTTTAAGACAAAATGACAGCTAACGCTCGCAGAGAAGTCAAACATCCAATTTTTTGATAACGATCACATGGGCGGGTGGGTGGGATACTCCAAAGCATGGTGAAAGGCCAATATTTTAGAATGGAGTGGCACACCCACCCAAGTTTTAGTTATCAAAAGGTTAAATGACGATCGTCTCTTGTGGAAAAAATACTTCTAACGCTCGCAGAGAAGCCAAACATTCAATTCCTTAATAACGAACACTTGGGCGGGTGGGTGGGGCACTCCAAATCATGGTAAGAGACCAATACTTTGGATTGAAGTGGCCCACTCACCCACCCAAGTGTTAGTTATCAAGAAGTTAGATCACAACCTTCTCTTGTGAAAAAATGACTTCTGACGTTCGTAGAGGAGTCAAACATTTAATTCTTTGATAACGAACATTTAAGCAAGTGAGTGGGATACCCTAGAGCATGGCAAGAAACCAATATTTTGGAATGGAGTGCCCTACCCAAGTGTTAGTTATCAAGAGATTAGATCACGACCTTCTCTTGTGACAAAATGACTTCTGACGCTCGTAGAGAAGTCAAACATTCAATTCTTTGATAACGAACATTTGGGTGGGTGGGTGGGACAATCCAGAGCGGTAAGGGGCCAATACTTTGGAATAGAGTGGCCCACCCACCCACCCAAGTGTTACTTATCAAGAGGTTTGATCACGACATACTCTTGTGACCAAATGGCTTATGACGCTGGCAGAGAAGTCAAACATTAATTCTTTGATAACGAACACTTGGGTGGGTGGGTGGGACACTACAAAACATGGTAAGGGGTCAATACTTTAGAATGAAGTGGCCCACCCACCCACCCAAGTGTTAGTTATCAAGAGGTTGGATCACGACCTTCTCTTGTGATTAAGGGATTTCTGACGTTTGTCAAGAGGTTAAATATCTAATCTTTTGATAACGAACACTTGGGCGGGTGGGTGGGAAACTCCATAACATGATAACGAGTCAGTATTTTGGATTGGAGTGACCCACTTACCCACCCAAGTGTTAATTATCAAGAAGTTAAATCACGACCTTCTCCTGTGACAAAATTATTTCTAACGCTCGTGAGAAGTCAAACACTCAATTCCTTGGTAACGAACAATTGGGCGGGTGGATGGGGCACTCCAGAGCATGGTTAAAGGCCAATACTTTAGAATGGAGTGGCCCACCCACCCACCCAAGTGTTAGTTGTCAAGTTATTTGTTACTCAACTACTGATGGTGTTCAGCAATTAATACATGTAAGAGAGTGGAAAAAAAATTAATCTTTTGATGACTCCTAGCGTGGTGGTTGTTTGGGTGGGTTGCAGCAGTGTAGGGACTTCAGGCAATATATTGTATATAATTTCAGACTATTTTATGAAATTTTTTTATGAAATTTACCTATTTCCAAGCATTGGGACTTTAAATTATTGAAAAGGAAGGCCTAAAACCTTCAGAGTATCAAAATTTTAATCCCAATTATGCTTAACTGTTACTTTTTATGTATTTTTAGTCTACATTATGTTTAGCCAAAATGTTTTCTACATAGTAGATTTACTTTTAAGGGTGGGGACTTTAAATTATTGAAGAAATAGGCTTGAAACCTTCAAATTATCAATATTGTATGCCCAATTATGTTTAATTGTTACTTTTTATGTAATTTTAGTCTACGTTAGGTTTAGCCAAGATGTTTCCTACATAGTAGATTTACTTTTAAGGGTGGAAACTTTAAATTATTAAAAAAGGACGCTCTAAACCTTTAAAATATCAATATTTTAAGCCCAAATATGCTTAATTGTTACTTTTTATGTAATTTCAGTCTACATTAGGTTTAGCCAAGATGTTTTCTACATAAGAGATTTAGTTTTAAAAGTAGAGACTTTAATTTATTGAACATAATCAGATCAAAATTGACAAAAAATTTGATGTTTTTGATACATTTTGAGTTCTGGTACTTATTCACAATTGATTTTTTGCTTTTCTCATTAATTGCTAATTGTTCCGAGCACAATTCAAAAATTTTGGCACTAATTTGAACATAATCAGATCAAAATTGACAGAAAATTTGATGTATTTGATACATTTTGAATTGTGGAGCTTATTTACAATTGATTTTTTGCTTTCTTCATTAGTTACTAACTGTTTCGAGCACGATTCATACAATTTGGAACTAATTTGAACATAATCAAATCAAAATTGATAGAAATTTTAATGTTTTTAGTACATATTGAGTTTTGTTGTTTATTTATAATTGATTTTTTGCTTTCTTCATTAGTTACTAACTGTTTCGAGCACGATTCATATATTTTGGAACTAATTTAAACATAATCATATCAAAATTGACAGAAAATTTGATGTTTTTGATAGATTTTGAGTTCTGGTGCTTAATTACAATTGATTTTTTGCTTTCTTCATTAATTACTAATTGTTCCAAGCACGATTCAAACATTTTTGCACTAATTTGAACATAATCAAATCAAAATTGATAGAAATTTTGATGTTTTTGATACATATTGAGTTCTGGTACTTATTTACAATTTATTTTTTAAACTAAATTTTTTAAACAACATTATCTCTTATACACAAGGGTTTGATTTGACAAAAAAATATTGTCTTGTACTGATAAAATGTCAAAATTAGCAAAATCCGGTCAGAAAGTATTGAAATAATGTGAAAAAACCAAAATTTGTCCAAAAACAGTTGAAATATGCAAAACTCTATTAATAGTAAATCAAAAATATTGTAATGTTAGGAAGCAGCAAAATCTGGCAATAAACTGTTAAAAAATGCAGAATTTTGTCAAAAATAGCAAAATTTGATCTTTAAAACATCAAAATATTGCCAAAAAATTACCAAAATTTAGTAATAAAAGTCAAAAATCGATTCAATATTGCAAAATTTTGTTTATAAGGTGTCAAATATAACAAAATCTTGTTACAAAGTACCAAAATTTGAGCTTGACTAATGATAATTGTAAAATAATAAAATCACAAAACTAGCTAAATTGGTTCATACCAAACTAAACCAAACCAAAACCAAAATATTGTTAGAAGAAATAGGAAAAGTTGGTCATTAACTGTTAAAAAATGCAATTTTTTTTTATAAAATGTGAAAATTGGCATAATCCGTTTATAAAATATTAAAATTTTGTTAAAAAATCTATCCAAAAACAGTGGAAAAGTGGAAAATTTTATTCTATTTTAGACTTGAAACATCAAAATCATGTTAGAAAGCACCGTCTATAAGCTGTGCAAAAATTTTAAAAAAAAATTGTTAAAAATCCGTAAAAAAGTGCAAATCTTTATTTATAAAACGTCAAAAATAGCAAAATCCGGCTATAAAGTATAAAATTATTGTAAAAAACCATTAAAATTAGCTTATGAACTGTTAAAAATGCAAAATTCTTGTTAAAAAAAGTCAAACACATTGAAATCCGGTCAAAAAATTGAAAAAATTTAGCCAAAAACTGAAAAATTTTGTTCGTAAAGTATCTAAACAGCAATTTTTTAAATTTTTAAACATTTGTCAAAAAGGTTTGAAAAAGTTTAAAACAAAATTCTAAAAATAGGAAAATATAGTTTTGAAAACCAAAATCCAATATAACTTGTTTAAAAGTAGAAATGTTACCATAAACAGTTTTCTTAAAAATTCTTAAAGTTTTAAAAATAGCAAATTTGTAAATCTGAGTTTTAACTTAGTTTACTAATTCTGTGCTTAATTCTAAGACTTGAAATTAATTTTTTTAAGTCTTAGAATACAAATTAAGTAAGCACGACTTGATTTTTAAAGCAAAAAAGATGAAATTATTGCAATTGAAGCAATTAAGATTGGAACAACTGAGGTCATAATTTATTATTTTTTTTAATTTATATTTTTATTTAAAATGTAAGTTTGCCCTTGACTTAACTGAGGTTACAATTATTATTATTTTTTTATACTGTTTTATGATACAAGAAAAATTTCTAAAAATATTTTTTAAGTTGCTCAAATATTTTTGAGTTGAGCTTATAAATAAAACTAAAAATGAAATGTTTTAATAGTATATTGTACAACTAGCACATAATGATACTCATTTCCCATTAATATTAACGTTGTTGCATAAGACTTGCTCCAATTTATACGAGTGCGAAATGGACATTACGTGCTAGTTGTACAATACACTTTTTCCACGACTACAATAAATAAAAAAAACATTTAATTTATAAAAAATTTTACACTTTGTTTTTATAACTATAATATTATAATGTATAAAACAAAATTTATTAAATGTTATATGACATTTGACAAGTGATCGTAATGTGCTCATTTTGCACACAATAAAACATGAAACTGTTTACTTTTTTATATCAATAAGAGTTGCCCAATGAACAAATTACATTAAAGAGTAGAAAAACAAAATTAAACTGTTTAGTAGTGAACCATATACGAATCAGCAATTTTCAATTCAATACAATAATAACATTATATACGCGTCAATGTTTTAATATAATTAAATAATTCCGTTACAGCTTCAAATCAGTGGAAAACTCGGTTGTTAATCAAACTAAAAATTAGCTAAAATCATATTAATTCATTAACAAATTCCATCAATAACATAATCCATGATAAATTGAGAGGCAAACAAACATGCAATTATTACGTATTAATTAATTAATCCAAACAATTTTAATTGATTTAATATTAACAACATTCAACAACAATAATAACATGAATTTAAATTGAAAATTAATTAATTTGTAAATAATGAATAAAATAAATTATTTATTAAACAAAAGTTTTTTTAATTAATTAATTTTTTTTCAAACAATTTAGTTGAACAAAACTACATACATCGCTAATCCTCCACGAATAATAAAACCCAGTCCAGTTCGAGAATACCCACACACTAAACTCATACAAAATAAGCCCCACAAGGATTAGTTTTGACCTATTCGGTGGGATCTCCTGCGAGAATTAAAATGTAAAAGTTGATATATGCCGGGACTACAAAAACCCATAAATTGTGCATCTGCAGCGGAACGTTTTTTTTTTTCTCCTGTTTTTATTATCGGTTCGATTTGAATAACAACCGAGTTACAAGCGTTATTGGAACCAATAAATATGACTGAATGAACAAATTTCATTTATGCCAAAATATAATGTTACTTTCATAACACAAATGTATTAGTAAAAGCAAATTTCTTAATAAACACCTGAATTGCTCAATGTATTTTTAAAATTAACTTATTGTAATGCAAACAATTCATTTAATAAAAATTGTAAAATGAATTGTTTGCAAAATGTTAAGCCAAACTTGTAGCCAATTTTTTTATTTGTATTGATACCAATTATTGTTATTAATTATGTTTATATAAATTGTAAATACGTATTGTCAGTATTAAATGGAAGCCGTGCAGATTTGTTGACCCTGTAATATATGAGAGAATCAAAATCCAAATTTTTGTAGTGATTCAAACCAATAGGACAAAGGTGTAATAAATATCCTTGATTAATTGTAATTTGATAAAATGGAATGAAGATTGAATTAGCATATAACGTTTACTATCAAAACAATATAAAAATAATTTTAAATTTATTGAACTTTAAAAATTTACTTATTTTTGATAATAAGTAAATTTTTCAAATGAATATTATGAAAATGAAATGTAAATTGGCAACAATGTGCTCTATAAACTATATTACCAACTGTTAAAAATCGAATAAAATGTAAGTGGTAAGTTGAACTTAACCTCAAAATTTAAAAAGTTTCTACGTTTAAAACTTAAAAATTGATGAAATTGAATAACTTTAAAACCATACATTAGAATTTGATACAAATTTGCAACAATATGCTTCAGTAGCAATATTACCAACTGTTAAAAATAAAACAAAATCTATACGGTAGATAAAACTTAATCTCAAAATTAAAAAGTTACTTTATTTGGGGATTCAAATTTAAAAGTTAAAGAAACTAAATAACTTCAAATTAAAATTTAATACAAATTGGCAAAAAAGTACTTCATTATCAGTACTACCAACTGTTAAAAATAGAAACAAATCCATACAGTAAATTGCACTTAACCTTAAATTTTAAAAAGTTGTTTTGTTTAGGGATTAAAATTTGAAAGTTAAAGAAACCAAATATCTTCAAAACCATACATTAAAATTTGATACAAATTGGCAACAATGTATTCCTTTATCAGTACTACCAACTGTTAACAATAGAAGAAAATCCATACAGTAGATTGCACTTAACCTCAAATTTTAGAAAGTTGCTTTGTTTGGAAAGTTAAAGAATCCAAATATCTTTAAAACTATACATTAAAATTTGATACAAATTGGCAAAAATGTACTCTACTATCAGTACTACCAACTGTTAAAAATTGAAGAAAATTTATACACTAGATTGCACTTAACCTCTAAATTAAAAAGTTGCTTTGCTTGGGGATTAAGATTTAAAAGTTGAAGAAACCAAATATCTTCAAAACCACACATTAAATTTTGATACAAATTGGCAACAATGGACTACAATATCAGCACTACCAATTGTTGAAAATAGAAAAAAATCTATATGGTAGATTGCACTTAACTTCAAATTTTTAAAAATTAAAATTTAAAAGTTAAAGAAACCAAATATCTTCAAAACCATACATTCAAATTTGATACAAATTGACAACAATATATTAGAATATCAGTACTACCAATTGTTAAAAATAGAAAAAAATCTATACGGTAGATTGCACTTAACCTCAAGTTTTAGAAAGTTGTTTTGTTTGGGGATTAAGATTTGAAAGTTAAAGAAACTAAATATCTTCAAAACCATACATTAAAATTTAATACAAGTTGGTAACAATGTATTCCATTATTAGTACTACCAACTGTTAAAAATAGAAGAAAATCCATACGGTAGATTGCAAAAATTTTAGAAATTTGCTTTGTTTGGGGATTAAGTTTTAAAAGTTGAAAAAACTAAATATCTTTAAAACCATGCATTAAAATTTAATACAAATTGGCAAAAATGAACTCTACTATCAGTACTACCAATTGTTAAAAATTGAAGAAAATTTATATAGTAGATTGCACTTAACCTCTAAATTAAATAGTTGCTTTGTTTGGGGATTTAGATTTGAAAATTGAAGAAACCAAATATTTTCAAAACCAAACATTAAAATTTGATACAAACTGGCAAAAATGTACTTCATTATTAGTACTACCAACTGTTAAAAACAGAAAAAAAATTCATACGGTAGATTGCACTTAACCTTAAATTTTAGAAAGATGTTTTGTTTAGAGATTAAGATTTGAAAGTTAAAGAAAATAAATATCTTCAAAACTATACATTAAAATTTAATACAAACTGGCAAAAATGTACTCCATTATCAGTCTTACCAACTGTTAAAAATAAAAAAAAATTCATACAGTAGATTGCACTTAACTTTAAATTTTAAAAAGTTGCTTTTTTTGGAGATTTAGATTTGAAAGTTGAAACCAAATATCTTCAAAACCATACATTAAAATTTAATACAAATTGGCAAAAATGTACTCTATTAACAGTACTACCAACTGTTAAAAATAAAAAAATCCATACTATAGATTGCATTTAACCTCAAAATTAAAAAGTTGCTTTGTTTGAGAATTTAAAAGTTAAAGAAATCAAATATCTTTAAAACCATACATTAAAATTTGCCACAAAATATACTCCATTATCAGAACCACTAGCTGTTAAAAATAGAAACAAATCCATACAGTAGATTGCACTTAACCTCAAATTTTAGAAAGCTGTTTTGTTTGGGGATAAAGATTTGTAATTTGAAGAAACCAAATATCTTCAAAACCGTACATTAAATTTTGATACAAATTGGCAACAATGTACTTCATTATCAATACTACCAACTGTTAAAATTAAAAAAAAAAACATACGGTAGATTGCACTTAACCTCAAATTTTAAAAAATTGCTTTGTTTGGAGATTAAACTTTAAAAGTTAAAGAAACCAAATATTTTCAAAACCATACATTGAAATTTGATAAAAATTGACAAAAATGTATTACATTATCAGTACTACCAATTGTTAAAAATAGAAACAAATCCATACGGTAGATTGCATTTAACCTTAAATTTTAAAAAGTTGCTTTGTTTAGGGATTAAGATTTGAAAGTTAAAGAAACCAAATATTTTCAAAATTATACATTAAAATATTATACAAACTGGCAGCAATGGACTACAATATCAGTACTACCACTTGTTGAAAATAGAAGAAAATCCATACAGTGGATTGCACTTAACCTCAAATTTTAAAAAAGTTGCTTTGTTTAGGGATTAAGATTTGGAAGTTGAAGAAACCAAATATCTTCAAAATAATGCATTCAATTTTGATACAAGTTGGCAAAAATTAGTACTACCAACTGTTAAAAATAAAATAAAATCATACGGTAGATTGCACTTAACTTCAAATTTCAAAAAGTTGCTTTGTTTGGGTATTAAGATTTAAAAGTTGAAGAAACCAAATATCTTTAAAACTATACATTAAATTTGATACAAATTGGCAACAATGGACTACAATATCAGTACTACCAATTGTAAAATTAGAACAAAATTTATTCAGATTGCACTTAACCTCAAAACTTAAAAAAATAACTAAACTAAACTAAAAGTTGAAGAAGACCAAAATTTTAAAATCATATAATAATTCTTCAATATGTTCTAATATCAGTACTACCAATTGTAAAAAAATGTGGTTTGCACTTAACCTCAAAATTTAGAAAGTTGCTTTGTTTAAAGAATATAAATTGAAAATTGAAGAAATCAAATAACTATATATTAGAATTTGATACAAATTGGCGACAATCTGCTTTAATGTCATCACTACCAATTGTAAAAATTTAATTAAAATTCATACGGTAGATCGCACTTAACCTTAAAATTTAAAAAGTTGTTTTGTTTGGAGATTTTAACATTAAAGAAACTAAATATATTCAAAAACATACATTGAAATTTGATACAATTTGGCAAAAATATGCATCAATATCAGTACTTCTAACTGGTAAAAATAAAACAAAATCCATACGTTAAATTGTATTTAACCTCAAAATTCTGTTTGAATATTAAAATTTAACAATTGAAAAAATTAAATAACTACACGATTATACATTAGAATTTGATTAAAATTGGCAGAATTGTGCTTTAATATCAGGTACTACCAACTGTAAAAAATAGTACAAAATTGATAAGGTAAATTGGACTCAAAATTTAAAATTTCTTTAAGAATTAAAATAATTTTGATACAAATTGACAAGAATGTAGTCCAACATCAGTGTTACCAACTGTAACCTAAACTAACCTAACATAACATAACCTAACCTAACGTAATCTAACCTAATACAACCTAACCTAACCTAACCTAACCTCAAAGTTTTAAAAGTTGCATTGTTTGATAATCGACAATTGAAGAAACGTAATATTTTACATTAAAATTTAATGAAAATTGGTGACAATATTCTTCAATATCAGTTTTACCAATTGTAAAAAAATAAATTAAGTTCATGCGGTAGGTTATACATAACCTCAAAATTAGAAATTTGTCATTTTTAGAAATCAGAAAAAAATGAATATCTCTGAAGATATACATTGAATTTTAATGCAAATTGGAACCAATATATTTCATAACTAATGGTACCAACTGTAAAAAAATTAACAAAATTGATTCGCTATTTTCTATAAAAAAATCAAAAAAATTGACTTAACCCAAACTAATCAACTTTTACTAGAGATTGAAATAACATTAATATCTTCTAAAGTGTGCATTGGATTTTGCTACAATTTGGTACTAACAGATTCAATAGACATTAGTACCAATCATAAATTTTTTAATAAAACTGATACGCTCAATTCTGTACAAACTGCGTTATATTGACCTCATTTAACCTGAATGAGATAAAATTAATATCGTCCAAGATATGCATTGGATTTTGATACAATTTGGTACCAATAGACTTGATAAGCATCAGTACCAAACACATAAAATTGAATTAAGTTGATACGCTCAGTTCTGTATAAACTGAGTTAGATTGACCTCAACTAATCAACACGTTTGCAATAAGAGAAAAAGTTGACAACTGATTTATTAAATTGACAGTTTTAACAATAAATTTATCAAAAAAAAAAATTGACAGTTTAAATGTCACATAGTTAATTTTAATTGACAATTGATTTGTCAAATCGTCAGTTTATACAATAGATTTGTCAAGAAGAAAATTGACAGATTATATGCAAAGCATTTTATAAGTTATAAGAGAATTATAAACTTTTTCAAAAAATTATCAATCAATTTGTTAAACTAGTAGTAGGCTCCATTCAATGATAGAGCGACAATAATTTTAGCTGGAGTGCTCCGCCCACCCACTTAAGTAATGGTTATTAAAAAAAAAAAAATTCTGCAAATGTCAATTGTTTTTATATTAGGGAATGATAATAAGAAACAGTTAGGTGGGTGGGCGGGGCATTCAGTTCACTGATTGCGCAAAAGTAGTTTTTTCTGGAGTGACCCGCCCACCAACCCAAGTGTTTGTGATCCAAAAAATAACTTTTCTTCTCTCTGCAAATGTCATTTGTTTTTATATTAAAAAATAAAGATGACAGATCTAACCTCTTAGTAACAAACGGTGGGTGGGCGGGGTACTCAGTTCAATAACAGGGCAACAGTAGTTTTATCTGGAGTGTCCCGTCCACCCACCCAAATGTTATTCATTCAGACATTTTGATAAGAAACAGTCAAGTGGGTAGGCGGGGCACTTAATTCAATGACAGAGCAATAGTGCCCCGCCCACCCACTTAAGTGTTAGTAAATCTAAAATTGGATTTTTTTTTCTTTGTGAATGTCATATGTTTTTAAATTGGGAAAAAAGAATGACAAATTTAACGTCTTGATAACAAACATCTTGAGTGCCCTACCCACCCGCTCAAGTACTGGTGATCCAGAAATTTAATTTTCTTTTCTCTACAAATGTCATTTGTTTTTAAATTCTGGAAAGAGGGTAACTTCTTTATAACAAACAATTAGGTGGGTGGGCAGGGCAATCAGTTAATTGATAAAGTGCCCCGCTCAAGTATTGGTTATCTTGAAATTTTTTTTTTTTTGCCAAATCCTATTTGGGTTTAAATTGGGGAAAAAAGATGATAGATCAAACCTCTTGATCACTAACACTTGGGTGGGATGGCGGGGCACTCCATTCGATCATAGAGCGATAACAGTTTCAATTGAATACCCCGTTCACCCACCCAAATGTTGACCATACAACAAATTGGACAAATTTAACAGTTTATATGTGAGGTTAACAGTTGACAGTTTATACAACAGATTTAAGTTTAAATGAGAAACATTTTTACAAAAAAAGTGACAATTTTTATGACAGATTTGTTAAGAATAATGTTGACTGTTAATATTTTAAACAATTTACATGTTAGATTTGTAAAATAGTTGACAGCTGTCAAATTGACAATTTATCTGACATAACAGATTTGTTAGACAGTTTTGTTTTGTCAAATTAATAGTTGACATTTTATTTAAAAAAATTAACAGTTATTTTACCAAATTAAAACTTGACAGCTCATATGACAAATTTGTAAGACAGTTGAGTCTATAATCTTATTTCAAAATTATATTTGAAATATCATAATGCAGATTTATTGTAAATTTTGTTGATAGTTTATACGTCAAAATTGTCATAATGACAGTTGAAAGTTTTTAAGGTAGATTTGTCAAAATGAAAGTTGGATGTCTTAGATAGCTTTTAACACTGAAATACTTTAAACTGGAGTGTAGATCTACCTGCCCGAGTGTTTGTTATCAAAGAATTAGAAGTGTTAGAAGTCTTTCAGAAGAGAAAAAGTGATATACAATCTTTGATGACCAACACTTGAGCGGGTGGGTGGGTTACTCCAAATCATTATTACTATTGAGTAGTTTAAACTGGAGTTTGTTATCAAAGAATTTGAAGTTTATCTACTCTGCAAGTGTTAGAAGTTCTTTAGTCAGAGGAGGAAGAGGTAATATATAATCTTTTGATGACCAACACTTGGGCGGGTAGGTGGGTCACTCCTAATTATAATTACTATTGAGTAATTTGAACTAAAATGCCTATTGACGCGTCTAAAAGTTTGTTATCAAAAAATTTGAACTTTCTCTACTCTGCAAGTGAAAGAAATGTTTAATCAGAGAAGGAGGAGATGATATACAATCTTTTGGTAATCAACACTTGGGCGGCTGGGTGGGTTACTCTTAATCATGATAACTATTGAGGAGTTTGAATCTGAGTGTCTACTCATCTGCAAAGTGTTTGTTATCAAAAAAATTGTGTTAGAAGTCCTTTAATCAGAAGAGAAAGAGGTGATATACAATCTTATGATGACCAACAGTTGGGCTCCAGAAAATGATTATAATTAAGTAGTTTGAACTAAACTGCATACTCACCCGTCCAAGAGTTTGTTATCAAAGAATTTGAATTTTTTCTTTTCTGCAAGTGGAAGAAGTGTTTTGATCAATTAGGAGGAGAAAGAGGTAAAATATAATCTTTTGGTAATTAAAACTTGGGCGGATGGGTGGGTCACTCTAAATCATAATTACCATTGAATAGTTTGAACTGTAGTGCCTACTCACCCGTTCAAAAGTTTGTTACCAAAAAATTTGAACTTTCTCTACTCTGCAAGTGAAAAAAGTGCTTTAATCAGAGGAAGAAAAAGAGGTGATATACAATCTTTTGGTAATCAACACTTAAGCGGCTGGGTGGATTACTCCTAATTATGATTATTGAGAAGCTTGAATTGGAGTGTCTACTCACCTGCAAAGTGTTTGTTATAAAAAAAATTAAAGTTTTTCAACTCTGCAAGTGTTAGAAGTCCTTTAATCAAAAGAGAAAAAAATTGATATACAATCTCTTGATGACCAACAGTTGGGCGAGTTTGAACTGAAGTGCATACTCACCCGTGCAAGAGTTTGTTATCAAAAAACTGTAACTTTTTTTTCTGCAATTGTTATAAACTGTGTTCCCGCCTACCCTCCCAAGTGTAAGTTAGTAAGAAATTTGTTTTTGCACCCACCTCTGACTTATTAGTGACAACTGTCATTCAATCTGTTACACTAAAAACAGCAGAAACGCAATAAGTGTGAAATTAAGCAAATTTCTTGATAACAAACACTTTGGCGGATGGGCGGGAACACTGTATCAAACTGCCGGCTCAATATTTATAAACTGTGTTCCCGCCCACCCGCCCAAGTGTTAGTTATCAAGAAGTTTGTTATTGCATCCACCTCTAATTTATTAATGATAACTGTCATTCAATCTGTCTCATTAAAAATAGCAGAAACGCAACAAGTCTAAGATTAAGCAAATTCTTTGATAACAAACACTTGGGCGGGTGGGTGGGGACATTGTACTAAACCACCGGCCCAATATTTATAAATTGTGTTCCCACCCACCCGCCCAAGTGTTAGTTATCAAAAAAATTGCTTATTTTCACACTTGTTGCGTTTCAGCTGTTTTTAGTGTGATAGATTGAATGACAGTTGTCACTTATAAGTCAGAAGTGAGTGCAATAACAATTTTTTTTGATAACTAACACTTGGGCGGGTGGGCGGGAACACAATTGATAAATATTGGGTCGGTAGTTTAATACAGTGTTCCCGCCCACCCTCCCAAGTGTTTTATATCAAAAAATTTGCTATTGCACCCACCTCTGACTTATTAGTGACAACTGTCATTCAATCTGTCACAATAAAAATAGCAAAAACACGACAAGTCTAAGAGTAAGCAAATTTCTTAATAACAAGCACTTGGGCGGGTGGGCGAGAATAAATAAATATATAATTTGTAGAACATTTTTTTAAACATATATTGTTGCTGCATAATCAAACCACAATTTTATATTTATACATTGTTGTCAAATTTCTTATAACAATCTAAAAATTGTAGAAAGTATAAAAAAAAAATTGAAATAAACTTTCATTTTTTTTTATAAATAACTATTTTTGGAACTATTTTTTAAACAAACATTGTTGCCAGATAGTCAATCAATAATTTTATTTTTATGCATTGTTGCCAAATTTCTTATAAAAATTAATAATGGTAAAATATGTCAACAAATTTATAAAAATAGTAAGTTTATAATTTTCCTCATAAATAAATTATTGCCTGATTAGCAGTAATTTTATTTTTGTACATTGTTGCCAAATTTCTAAGTAATACCAAATAATATAAACAAAAAATTAAAAAGAAAAACATTTAATTTTGTTGAGAAAAAATCATTTTCCGGACTAATAAAATTTAAATCAAACATTGTTGCCAGATAGTCGTGCAATAATTTTATGCATTGTTGCCAATTTTTTTATAATAACTTATTAATTGCAAAATATGTCAACAAATTTGTAAAAAAAGTAATTTTCTTTATAAATAACCATTTTTCGGACAATTCTTATAATCAAGCAATGTTGCCAAATATTCAGACAGTAAATTTGTTTGTGCATTGTTGCCATGTTTTTTATGATTAAGGAAAAACTTGTTTTTTTTTACTATTTCTAATAAAATTTTCTTATATTGGGTTTTTCACAATTGATACTAAAATGTACCCTTCAATATTTTTAAATTTTTTGTAAACTGTTGCTGGATGCTTTGAATCTACAACACCCTCCACTTATGGTCAGCCTCTAAGATTCCTTATGCTCTACTTGATTTGCTCAATATTGAAGTTTACTAAACCTTAAATTTGTTTTGATTTTTATTGTATTTTGAATTCAGAATATTATAAAATTTAAAGTTTTCAAAATTGTTGCCGTAATTTTTTTCAATTAAACTGAAGTAAATATAACAAAGCAAAACCAAAATTAAACAATTATTTTATTTTCATAAATTACATGCTAATTCAGTCTCTAAATCCTTTATGAATATTGCTATCATTTCATCAACAACTCATTTAATTTCATTGTGTGTAATATACATTAGAATACCCCACATCGAATTATAATTAAAACTGTGTATAATAAATTTGAATTGTTTTACATTGATTTGTTTAATTACATGGAAAAGTCGGCACATTCAATGTAAATATATTTTTAAAAATATTATAATTGTGATTTATGTTGTGATGATTGTTACGTTTATAAAATGTGTTGATATTTTCTATGTAAACAAAAAATATATAAAAAAAATATTACCGACATAAATGTAATAGATCAGTGATTGTTAATAAATGCATTATACGTTTTGTACGAGCGAGTTTTCATTCCCATTAATTTTATCATTGCGTCAATCTATATACTTTTTGTTGTTGTGTAAATTATTTGATTTATATTTGGTGCATCGAATTCAATTAGCGTAGCTTTAAACAATTTATTTCCATCCCATCAATCAATACAAAGACAAAAACTGGAAGACAAAAAAATGGAAGGCGCGACCCGTGGCGGTTCCGTACAATTGCCGTCCGGAAAACAAAACCCGCCAAAGTCCGGGGTATTCTCGGCGTTGGGGGAGATTTAAAAAAAAAATAGCGCACCCACCACCAGCCGCTAAGAAAGATTATATCTTTTTCGGTTAGGAAAAGTTTTTGGATTTAATGTGGCGTATCTAAAACAGGGAAACTGCGATAAGTAAGAAACTGCCTCTAAAACATCTCCCTCTGTAAAACAATGCTTTAAAAGTTTTCAGTTATAAAAATGTGTCTGGTTTCGATCACCCATTTCGTTCGATAATTATGTTGGATAAACATGTTTTCTAATAATTTTATTTTTATTCCGGTTGTAACGGGATATCCGGATCTGGACGTGAACCGGCTACATATTTCACTTTAATAACGTTTATAAGCAAATTTACTGCGCGGATTTATGCGGAAATTTCCAAACTGCATACGGTTTAGTGGCTGCAACAAGAACATTCCGGATGGGATTATGTTTATCGTCCAACAAAAAATAAATATAACTAAACCTTTATAGGACTATTGAATAGAATACTGCAATATGAATTATGTTAAAATCTACACCAAGATAGTAAATTTTAACAACTTGTTTTATGCTTAAAACTTAAACTTTAATTGTCTATGATTGTAACTAAACTAAAAATTTTCTTTTCTGCTAAGTTGCAGATCAAATCAAATAGATATGTTGCTAATTTTAAAATATTATGTTAAACTAGTTAGTTGGTTAAAAAATTATAATTTTGGTAAATAATAGCTGAATTTAAATATTGTAAGTTACCCTTATGAATATGTTTTTAATTTTAAAAATGTGTGGCTGGATTATAACAGTTAAATTTTAGGTTTATAAATAACATTTTTAACTACATAAATTAAGTTTTAGTTTTTTATTGCAGTTTTGTGATATTTGGTGACCGAATTATATCATTTTAAACTATTTTTTTAATATTTAATGGCCGGATTTTTATAATTGTCTAAATTTTTATATTTTGTAATGACATTAAGGTCAGATTTTGCGTTAATGGCCGGATTTTATTATTTCACGGCCGGCTTTTGTAGTTTTAATTTATTAATTTATTTATGATATTTCAAAAACTGATTTTGAAATGTAGTGACCGGATTTTAGTTGTTACTAAAAAAATTTAACATTTCAAACAATTATTGTGACAAAAAAAACAAAAATTAAAAATAAATGGCAGGAATTAGTTTATTCAAAAACAAATGTTGACGTTTTTATCTTTATTTTGACAAAAAAAAACAAATTTTAACATAAAATGATCGAATTTTAACATATAACGGCCGGATATTACCATTTTCAAAGTTATCATTTTACTTTAAAAATATATTTTTGATGTTTAATAATCAGATTTTTTTGCCAATAAAAAAAATTACAAAAAGATTTCTATTTTTTTAATTTAATTAAATTGTTACTAAAAAACTTTAATATTTTTAACTTTTGTTTTAAAAAAAAAAAAAAAATTAAAATGTAATGGCAGAATTGTAATATTTAACAGCCGGATATTTTTATATGAACTCTCATTTTAATTATTACATTTTTTTTTAATGTTTAATGGCAGGATTTGATCATGTAATTGATTTTATTAGAAAATAAGATTTTTAATATTTAATGGCTGGATTTTAATATAAATTAGTCTAATATTAATAGTTTTGTCTTTTTTTTAAATCTTTTTTATCTGCACTGACATCCAGCAATGTAAATTCTTTTCTTTCTTCAATCCGTGTGTTATTTATTCTAATTATTTGGTTTGTCCTCAGATGCGTTCTTAGTTATCTTAAGTCTTCGTTTACTTCTTCTTCATTGTATCCTCTTTCCTTCATGAATAGTTTATGAAATTCCATTAGCTGTATTTCTTTTGGCAGTCCTAAATTTGTTAGTTCTACCTCCAGTGATATCCTTGTATTTCTATCTGAAATTACTTCTTTGTGTCCAGGTATATTCTGACCATCTCAAAAGTTGTGTTATCCGTCAACCTCAGATAGCGTACCTACTATTTGGTATTTGCTTTGTTATTTTTGTTATTCTGCATTCCTTCAGCATTTCTTTTCTCCTTCTCCTTATCTCTACAATTTCGTTTGGTATCGTAGTATCTGTAAATAATCTTCTATTTTCTTCTATTTCTTGGTATGCATAATTGTCCTGACCTTTCTTATTTCTTTCTGTTTGATCTTTTTCTCTGATTTGTTGTTTCCATTTTGCTTCTCTTGTTTCTCTCCTTTCTCTTCTATGGCTTTTATTTTGTGTGTTTGTTTCCATTGTTTGTTTGTTTTCTTTCTATATTTTTCCATTATCAAACTCCCCATTTTTTTTTTTTAGTACTTTTGTTGCAAAGTTTCATAGCGCCCTCCATTTAATTACATCTTTTAAGCATTTCTTATTGATTGCTGTTTTATCCACTTTGCTTTCCAGTATTTTTTCTTCTTCTTCTTCTTGGTGCCGTATCCGCTAGCGAATGTTGGCGATCCATCTGGCTATAATGGTTTTTTACCCAGGAGGTACGTCTTCTTCCCGGTCCCCTATTTCCGGCAATTTTCCTTTGCATAATCAGCTGTAGTAGTTGATATTTTGAGTTGCGCATGATGTGTCCTAGATAAGAAAGTTTTCTTTTCTTGATGTTTGACATTACTTCTTTATCTTTGTGTATTCTTATCAGGACTTCCTCGTTAGTTACTCGATCTACCCAGCTGATCTGTAATATTCTACGGTAAACCCACATCTCAAACGCCTCTATTTTTCTCGATGATGCTTCTGTAAGAGTCCACGCTTCCATTCCGTAAAGTAACACCGAAAAAACGTAACATCTAACCATGCGTATTCTGAGCTTTAAGCTGAGACTGTGACTACATAGCAAGGATCTCATCTTCCGGAAGGCTTCCCGAGCAAGTGCAATTCTGATTTTAATTTCGGCCGAGTGATTCCAGTTCTCATTCATATTGCAGCCCAGATAAGTAATGCGTTGCACTCTTTCAATAGCCGTGTTGTTTGCGTGGAGACCAGTATCAATTGGATTTGTGTCTTTGCTTACGATCATGTATTTTGTTTTGGCTGCATTTAGTTTAAGTCCGTAGTCCTCTCCAGCATCAGCTACTCTGCTTAGTAGTCTTTAAAGTCCATCAGGCGTATCAGCGATTAACAAGGTGTCGTCCGCGTACCGTATGTTATTAATTGCTACGACGTTCACTTGAATGCCCTCATCCACATCTTGTAGTGGTGATAGGATGCAACCTTGTCGTACTCCCCTTCGTATTTCTATTTCGTCGCTGAGGCTGTCCTCTACTCTCACCGTCGCTTTCTGTTGCCAGTACAGGTTAGCAATTATTCTGACATCCTGATCATCTAAGCCGGTGCTTTTAAGTATATCAAGCATTTTCTGATGTTTTACTTTGTCAAAGGCTTTTTCAAAATCGATGAAGCATGCGTATACAATTTTATTGACATCTCTGCATTGCTGAATAAGAACCTGTACTGAAAACAAAGCTTCTCTGGTTCCAAGGCCGCTTGTAAATCCAAACTGTGTGTGTCCTATTCGTTCTTCCAACTTGCGGTATATTCTCTCATGGATGACTTTGAGAAAAAGTTTAAGAGCATGACTCATTAAACTGATAGTACTATAGTCACCGCATCTTCTTGCGTTTGGTTTTTTGGGAAGGGCTATGAAAGTGGACTTAAGCCAGTCACGTGGAATATTTCCTGACTCGTAGATTTTGTTAAATAGTCGGGCAAGTATGTCAAGACCATTGTCCTCTAATAATTTTAAAACTTCCACCTGAACTTCATCTGGCCTTACTGCCTTGCCATCTTTCATTCTAGAGAGTGCCTTCTGCACCTCTGATTCTGTTATTGGGGGCCCTGTTGTAGCATTGCCTGCATCATGTTCACTAGGTCTTAAATCGTGAAATAGTTCCTCGATGTATTCCTTCCACGTATCTCGCTTTCCTTCTAGGCTAGTAATTATTTGCCCATGCTTATTTATTAATGTGCTCGCGTCGAGTCTTTTTCGTGTCCCAGTTATCTTATTGATCCTTTTATGAACACCGTAGATATCATGCCTTGCTTGTAGTTCTTCTGTTTCTTTTGCTGTTCTTATCTCACGCCGAATTTCTCTTTGCAGTTGTTTGTATTTAACCTTGTCATTATTTTTGTATTGTCTGCGTTCGTCCATTTTTTTAAGAATTTCTTCGGTCATCCATTGTTGTTTTGCCCCTTGTCTGTCTTTCCTTAGTTTTTCATAAGCCACCTCATTCGTCGCCTGTCTGATATTATTCCACAGTTCTTCTACATCTCCCTCGGGGTTATCGTCTGCTTTTAGTTTCGATATTAAGAGATGGGTGGCTTCAGTTTTCACATCCGAATTCTTGAGTTTTCGGATATCAATCTGGATAGTTTTTGTTCGTTTTATAATTTTCTTTGGACGAAACCTTACTTCTGCCAATAGTAGGTTGTGGTCTGAAGGTACGTCAGCTCCAGGGTATGTTTTACACCACTTTACGGCGTTACGAAATCGATGGTTGATCCCGAAAAAATCTATCTGATTACGAACAATATGATTTTCGTTATTTGCAGGAGAGGTCCAGGTGTAAAGTCTTCTGGCAGGTAGTTGAAAAAACGTATTCATTAATGCCACTCCTTCTTCTTGGCAGAACTCTACTAGCCGATCACTTCGTTCATTTCTAACTCCCAGACCGTAATTTCCCACAGTCTTTCCTTCTATCCCTCTACCAACCTTGGCGTTAAAATCTCCCATGACAATATTGATTTCATGTTTTTTTTGTCTGGCTCATAACGTTTCGTAGATCAACGTAAAATTCTTCAATCTGTGGATCCGTTGCTGTTGATGTTGGTGCATAGACCTGAATAAGGTTAATATCTGTGGGACTGGCATGAATTTTAAGCATAGCTATTCTCCGACTGTGGAATGAAACTGGTGACCGCTTTATAGGTATCTTTCGTTACTATAAAACCTACACCATTCCTGTGATGACTACTGTCCTCACCTGAGTTCGCCTACCCTGCATGTTCCTGAGTTATGCCATCTCATTTCACTGACACCCAAGATTGCAATGTCAAGTCTCCTCATTTCAAGGATGGTGTTATGTATTTTCTCCTGTTCATATAAGCTACGCACGTTCCATGTGCCTATCTTCTTCTTAATATTTTTTCTAGTTCTTCTCTATTTTTCTCCCACGCTTCGCATTCTACTAGAGTGTGTTGTGCATTATCGTGTGTAAATTCATGACGGAATTTAGTTCTCTTTTCCATTCTCCCTTTTCTCCTCTATTCCACTGTCTCTGCCATCTTTCCGTTGTCTTCTTTCTTGCTCTTAACTTAGCATCCCTTTTACTGGTTCCTTCTTTTATTAGTTTCTTTATTTCTATTCTTTTTTCCACCATCATATCCGCGAGAGGTGTTGCCGCAATTACCTCTACAGCCTATTGTAAGCCCTGCAGATCCTTAACAAACTGGCTCCTCTTACTTCATTTCTGTTTTTTTTTTGTCTTCATGGTTTCTCACCATGTTTCTGCGGCGTATAACAATTTGCTTCTTGCTGTTGTTACTATTAACCTTCTGGCTTCTTCTCCTGGACCTCCGTTGTTTGGCAAGAGTCTACCAAGCTTTTTTTCATTTCCTTTGTTCCCATGACTTCTTCCTTAACCTGTTCATTCCATCCCTTTGCTTTAAGTGTCACCCCGAGATATTTTTCCCTATGGTTATCACTTGGTCTCCTACCTGTACCATACCTGTTCCTCTATTCCTCTTAGTCGATATCCAGGCCGCTTCTGTTTTTTGAGTTGCTAATTTTAAACCCTTATTTTTCATCCATAACTGTATCATATCTATTGCCAGCTCTAGTTTTCCTTTTAGTATATCCATTTCTACGTCCCTACCAACTACGTCGTCCGCAAATGCCGTTATTGTCACGCATTCCGGCAACCTTATTCAAAGTAACTTATTATAAACAAGGTTCCATAGTTTTGGTCCTATTGTTGAGCCCTGTGGTACCCCTTTTGTAAGTTTTAATCTTTCATTCTTGGTCACTAGGTTTCTACCCTGTAAGTAGCTCCATATGATCTTGATTGTTTTTTTCTTCAGTTTTCTTTTCTTTGCCGCCTCTATAACTGCTTCCCATAACACGCTGATAAAAGAGATTTTTATTTTGCACATTGGTAGCCGAGGCATTGATGTTGTGTGAATAACACTGTATCTGGCAGTAAGGTCTTATACATTATGTTGTGCACTGGCAGTTGAAGCCTTGAGGTTACTCAACAACTGCAAAAAATTGTCAAACTTAAGCCGGTTAGGCCTAGAGGTTGTATGCAGTGCACATTACAGCGGTAAGGACAGTGACGGGGCTAGGATTTTTGGGCCCTACCTCAAAAAATTGAAAAGAGCCCATTAGAAGACGGTTTAAAAAAAAAATACAATTTTGTCATTTATTTAACCGTTATTTTGTAAATTTTAAGGGGCTCCAAGTTTTGAAACAAACGTCGGGGGCTTGTGTGTTCTTCCGCATTGCAGACCCTTGCTTACGGTAGCTATATACTTTGGGGATGTGTTAATTAGGTCATCAGTACTATATCATGTATTGATATAATTATAGAGATTCTGGCATGACAATTGATTCTATGCTAGAAAGATATATATTTATTAATTGGACTGAATGTACAGGGAGTTTATAAATGAATGGAATTATGTAATCACTTTAAATATGCCGCCTTTTTTAAATCGTCCACTATACTACATATGTTTTCATATGTTTGCTTGACAGCTGTCAAAGTTGATCTGTCAAAACATATAATATAGTAGACAATTTAAAAAAAGCGGCACATTTAAAGTGATTACATAATCCCATTCATTTATAAACTCCCTGTATTAAAAATTGAGTGCAGGTTTAATTAATAGAAAAGTACACAAGAACATTAGCGAGCTATTGCAAGAAGACGAGATGGACCGGTTCGGCACGAATAGATTGCAATGCAGTGGAGTGGGAGTCGACTGCGGGACGAAGAAAGGAGGATCAGTAACGTTAACGCCGTGATGAGATGTGGTTGAATGGTTTGACGGCAATGGCCTTTATTGATTGTTTGATAAATTAGTGTTAATTAATTAATACACGACGTTAGAGCACGGTGTGGCGGTTGGGAGGTTCAGCGTGTGTTGCGTTATATAAAGATAAACAAAATTTTATAAACTGGGCGTAACAGATTTGTATTTTTTTTTTAATTTGACAAAAAAACAAAAACTTACATATATTTTTTGATATTAAATATTGGAATAGTTATTGTTACTAACCGGAATTTTTAATTTTTTACATTTTATTTTGATAATACCGGTAATTATATACTTTATAATAACCAAATATTGACAATTTTATGCAGTAACGACTGGATTTTAATATTATCGCCCGCATTTTTTAATTTTGAATTATTATTTTAACACAAGGCCATATTTTTAATACTCAATAGGCGAATTGTAATGTTTACTGACCGCATATTAATTGTTACTAAAAGATTTAAATATTTCAAACCTTGATTGTAACAAATCTTAACATTAAATTGGCAAAATTGGGTTGTTAAAAACATTTTGACAAAAAAAAAATTGACCTTAAATGGCCGGATTTTAATATTTAGTGGCCGGATTATGTAATTGTATACTCTAATTTAAACATAAGACATCATTTTTTATATTTATAGCCATATATTGATACTTAATGGCCAAATGTTAATTGTTTCTAAAAGGTTTGGACATTTATGTCTTTTACATTGACAAGAAAATTAATTTTTGACATTTAGTAGCCGGAGTTTAGTAGAATTTTTTTTTATAATTTTTATGGTGGTCTTTTTTCTTTTGTTTTATTGTCGGCTATGTTTTTTACTTTTTTACGGTTATTTTATAATCTAAGAGTATTCAAAAATTTCCAATTTTTGTATTTTATATCAATTTTATTTTGTAAAAAAGTGGATTTCAATTTTTACAAATTTGTGACCAAATATTTTTCTCAGATTGTTAAGTTTTCAATCAATTCCAGGCTGGATTTTTGTATTTTTGATTAATTTTGTTTTATTAAAGACCAAAATTTAACTCATTGAACATATTATTTACATACTGGGACGGATTTTTGTCTTTTCAACTCAAAACCAAGTTTTTGTATTTTTATCAATTTTGTTTTAAGAGAAACTGGATTTTGACACATTGAGGCTTGTTTTTTGCATGTTGAGCTTTTTTGACTTATTTATGACAAGATTTTTGTTCAGATTCTTGAGTTTTTAATTAATTGGAAGCGGGATTGTTATATTTTTGACCAATTTTATTCAAGTTATGTTTAATTTATAGCCAATCAATTTAATCAATTTGAGGTCAAATTTTTTAATTTAAAATTGTTCAAAAAACCAATTCTCATTAAAAACTGCCAAGAAAAAAATTATTGTGTAAAATTATATAAAATAATTGCAGAAAACCTAATTACACAATAAAATAAATTAAAAATTGTACAAAAAAACCTATTTATTGCGTAATACTTTATAAAGTTTGCAAAAAAAACAATTTTCCGCATTAAAAACATCAAAAATTGCTCTCAAAACACATTTATTGCGCCAATTATATAAAATAACTGCAGAAAATTTAATTACACAATAAATAAAGTCAAAAATTGTACTAAAAACTTATATATTAAATAATACTTTATAAAGTTTGCTCAAAAAATTTTTTTACATTTTTGTGTTTTTGTCAGATTTTGTTTTATTAAGGCTTTAATTTTTAATTTTATTTTGTTACAAACTAGTTTGTGAGACGTTGAAGTTTATTATTAATTTCTAATAAATTCTAGACATGATTTTTGATTAATTTTGTTTTATTTAAAGTCAAAATTTAATACTTTGGAGCATACTTTTTACATATTAGGCCGGATTTTTGCTTTTTTGACCGGTTTTTAACCAAGATTTTGTGCTTGTACTCAGATTCAATCAATTTTTGACCGCAGTTCCGTATTTTTGTTTATATTCTCAAGTTTTTAATCAATTTTTAAATGTTTGGCCAGTTTTATCAAAGTTTTGACCAGTTTGTAGCCAAATTTTTGTATTTTTGCTGAGATTCTTAGGCGGGCGAGACGAGAACGCAGTTTAGAATAAAAAAATTAAAAAAATTACTATTACCTACTTTGTATTTTTCTTTAAAATAAGTACGCCTGACGCGCATTCTGTGCTAAAAACTATGACAAAATGTATCCAATTTCTTGATCACAAACACTTCGGCGGGTAGGTCAGAACA
Source organism: Tachinus rufipes (assembly GCA_963932245.1). Classification (NCBI taxonomy): domain Eukaryota; kingdom Metazoa; phylum Arthropoda; class Insecta; order Coleoptera; family Staphylinidae; genus Tachinus; species Tachinus rufipes. The sequence continues at coordinate 738,369 of OZ010743.1, read as the reverse complement.
CAATTTAAAAGAATTGGGTCGGTGGTTTTAAACTGTGTTGCATTTTTAATTTTCCAAAATATCTTAAAGATGTTTGATTTTTGTTTGCAATTGCAATTTGGTTCCGGTATTTTTTTCAGATTTGTTTGCTCTTTTTTCTGCAAGTTAAGTTCCTCCACTATTTTTTATCTGCATGGTAGAATTAATATTAAAATAGTGTAAATCATATAACTACTGCATATGTTATTATTTAGATTTAGTAGTATAGTGAAGAACATATTTACAGTAGTTAGCATATAACCAAAAAATATTTATTTTATATTTTTTGCTTTATTGCTGTTATTTTTGTCGCTGGTAAAAAAATCCAAGTCTTCATAAAATCAATATGGTTCATGAGATGACGACCTTTTATCTGTTAATTGATTTCAACTTTTAAAAATTACATTTTAGCAATAACTTAACAGTTAGTAAAAAAATTGACAGTTTGAGAATGTTTTTGACAGTTTAGGTTTTTTAAAACTTTTTTATTGGTTTAAAAAAACTGCAAAAAATGATACAAAACTGTAAAAAAATGATTTTTCCATATACCACAAAAACCCGGCTGTAAATTACCAAAATTTATTCAATATAATACAAAAACTGCCTTAAACTTTAAAAAATCGACAAAATATAGTAAAAATCTAGTCACAAACTAACATTGTATACCAAAATCCAATCAAAAACTTTAAAAATTTGACTAAAATCTACAAAAAATGATTGAAAATTGGATTTATGCAGTGGATAAATTTACTAAGAATAAACTTCAACACCATGACTACTAACTGCATAAACTACAACCCGGCCAAAAACTTAAAAAAATCCGTTCAAAATCTTTATTGATTTTGAAGTTTGACGTATACTACAAAAATCCGGCTATAAAAAATATAAAAACTTTAAAAATCTGGCCAAAATCAGCAAAAAATGATTGAATTTTAGTATTTATCACAAAACTTCGGCCGTAAATTACAAAAATTGATTTAAATTAATACAAATCTGGCAAAAAACTTTGCAAACATAATAAAAATTTGGCTGTAAACTAAAATTGAATATGAAAATTCTGCCAAAAACTATATTTTTTTTAATCATTTTTTAATCAACAAAAATAATGTTATGCTGGCGTATACTATTCAAATCCGGCCTTTAAATTACAAAAATTGAATCAATTTAATATAAATCTGATCATAAGCTTTAAAACATTAATAAACATTATGAAAATTTTGCTTACTAAAATCCAGTTAAAAACTATAAAAACTTGCTAAAACTAACAAAAAAATTATTCAATTATGCTAAAAATTAACAAAAAACGCAAAAAAAAATTACCGCAAACTAACATTGTATGCTAAAATCTGGTTAAAAACTTTAAAAATTTTGCTAAAATCAATCAAAACTTATTTAATTTTAGCATATATTACAAAAATCCGGTTGTAAATTATAAAAATTGGTTTATTATAATACAAACCGGACCATAAACTTCATTTCAAACAAACATTGATTACCAAAACTTCAAAAATTCGACCAAAACCAACAAAAAATTGGCAAATGTTTCAGAAATCTTTTTGCAAATTCTAAAACTGTGTCTAATTTATACAAATTTGATGATAAATTTTGCAAATAATAATAAACTAAAATTGTATATTAAAATCTTGCCAAAAACTATAAAAATTTGAAAAATCCGGCCAAAATTAACAAAATATGATCAAATTTTGGCAAATACTATAAAAATTTTATCTAAAATTACACAAAACTTAACCAATTTAATACAATTCTTGTCATAAACTTAAAAAACTAAGAAAAACTGATTGAATTTTAGCACACACTACAAAAATTTGCGGCCGTTTTTATAGTTTTTTGCTAATTTTTAAAGTTCATGGTAAAATTTGTATTGTTTTAAACGATTTTGACAAAATTTGGCTAAAACTATAAAAATTTTGTAATATTTAACAAAAAAATTATGAATTTTATCCCATAATTATCCGGCAATGAATTATACACATAAAGTTTCTTTTGGTGTTCAAAGCAAAGAACTTTATTAGTACTACAATTTTTTAATATCTAAATAGAAAAATTTTATTAGCAATTTAGCTTTTTAATGTTTTAATGAAAGAATTTTAGTAGTTTCACAGTTATTTAGTGTTTAAATGAAAGAATTTTGGTAGTCCTTTGAGTTTTAAGTATTTAAACAGAAAATTTTTAGTAGTTTTGTGTTTTTTTAGTGTTCAAAATAAGAAACTTTAGTAGTCCTACGGTTTTTTAGTGTTGAAACGAAAGATTTAAAGTAATTCCATGAGTTTTTAGTGTTTACAATGAGAAACTTTAGTAATCTTACAGATTTTTAGTATTTAAAAAAAAAATTGTAATTTTACTTTTTTTAATTTGAAAAAAACTTTAGAATTTCCACAATTTTTTAGTGTTTAAATAGAATGATTTTTGTAGTTTTTTTAGCAATAAAAAAATTTTCATAGTCTTACAGTTTTTTGTGTCTAAATGAAAGAATTTTGGTAGAAAGTTAATCTTACTAACTGGCTGCTCAAAAAACTTATTATTAAGCTAATTGTATAATTGAAAAAATAATTAATTATTCTGCAACTTGTTAGTTTTCTTAGTATTTAAAAAAGAAAAATATTGTCAGTAAAGTTATGTTTTTTAAATAAAAAATGTAGTCTGATTCTGATTTTCTAACCAACTGTTGATAGTGATTTATTATTATCCAAACATATTCAATTCAAATTCGTTTTTACTACAACTGCTCAATTAATAATTAATGCATGCTAAGTTAATTAAATTGAGTGCACTTGTGAAAACTAATCAATTCTCCATCTATTTCATCCATTAAAGTCATTGATTTTGTGGAAAAAAATTCAGTTTGAATTTCCCGTTTGAAGTAAATTACAACAATTTACCAAGAGGAATATTTATACATTTGTATGCAATTTTTCATCCCTTCTGGGAAATCCGACTCTGATAATATTTGTAATAGTTGTGGTGGCGGTTCGCATGAATGTTTCAAATAAAATTTACATTTATATACGAAACTTTAATTTTTATTCGAGCGGGATAGTTTTTATGCAAATACTTGTACGATTTAGAGAAATCTCAATAATTCAACAAGAAACTATTTGGTTATAAAGCTGGAGAATTTTGTAATGAAAAAAAGACGCCTACCTCGCATATACAGTTCAGATAAGTTACCAAACAAAACTCAGGGTACATACAACAAAAGTTGGCAGTCTGCGAGTAACATTACATGACGGACATTGTAATTTGCGGCAAGTTCAACAACAATGATATGAGTATGCAACCGCCACCAAACATTTAATTTACGGCCCATTTTATTATGCACGCTGGGGCCCTTTTGTCCCTCGACGACGGCCCAACCAATTAGTATTTGTGAAGAGAGGGAGTGATGTGGTTGGCGTGCATGCACACATGTAAACAACAAGTTTTAAACACGTCTTAAACTAACTACCCATTCGTCTGTACAAAACAACACCACCCCTTCTAACTGAATTGTATCTTAATTTATAACCCACGACGACCGACCGAACTACCAGCAATAAAATTTAATTCAATTTATTATACAACCGCCTTGGTTTATACTTTCATTTACATAAATCTTCATTAACATCCAACAATTGGAAATATTTTACTTTTACATTGTTTAACAAATTTGTAAATGATTAATGATGTAATCTCAGGAATAAATTTTAAGGATCAATGTTAATTTAATAATAGATTACAATTACACTAATTAAATCCAGTTTGCTATTTGTCTAATTTGAGCGCATATTTGTCTTACAATTATGAGTTTATCATTGCGTTGCAATAATAATTGCATTCATCGTCATCAATATATCGCGAGTGTGCAAATTAATGGTCATAAATAAATAGCAGGCGGGATAATTGGGCAGGGTGGTAGAAGAGGGCTACACAGAATCGGCTTGTAATTATTTACCGACTGTTAACTTTTATGCGGAGGGCGCTTTAATTATCATGTGTTAGCAAGCGCATAACTGGATCCGAGCGATAAATATTTTATTAACTCGTTGAACGGGAAGCGTGTGTGAGTGCGTATAGTGACTGAACATGTTAATAAATAGTTCTATAATCTCATTATGAGCGAGAATGTGATAAGCTAATAATAATAATTAAGCCCTTTAAAAATATTTAATCATTTTTATTATATTAAAAATCTATTTAATAAAAACTTTTAGCAAAACCTATTATAGAAGTTTGTTAATAAAGAAAAACATTTTTTGTTTGTTTTATTAACCAGTTTAATCTAATTATCATTTTTTTTTTTAATTTAAACACTGAAACAGTGTAGAACTATCAACATTTTTCCGCTTAGGAACTATATAAATACCAACATTCTTTTGTTTCGATACTAAAAACTTAAAAATTACTAAAGGGTGTCCCAAAATTAACACAAGATTTAAATTTGCCGCCATTTTTGCAGTAAATTATTGGCAACTTTAAAAAAAAAATTTGACAGCTGAAAGTTTAGGGTAGGCCCGTAAAACAATTTAATTACTGCATGAGACATTTCTTGATTGTGTACTCTCTTATTTTGGTGATCAAAATTGGCCCCATAAATTGTGTAATTTAACAACATTAGATTTCTTTTTGTTTGAAGTCAAAGGCTTATGTCAACAAGCCCACAACCAATCGTGCATTACAAAAGAAAATTCAACGTTGCATCAACAAAAATTAGCCACATTTATTCAGAATGGACGTAGAAAATGTGGACAAAAAAGTGCGTATGTGCCAGCAAAACCCTATCCTATGTATGTTTATAATTTAATAAAAAAATAACAATCTTAAAACACAGTTTTAACTGTGTTTTCTGTTTAATTTAAATCTTGCGTTAATTTTGAGACACCCTTTATTTAATTTTTATGGTATATGCTAAAATTCATATTTTTTGTTAAATTTAACAAAATTTTTATAGTTTTTGCCAAATTTTAATAAACATTGTAAGTTTGCGGCCGTTTTTCCAAATTTTTATTGTTTTAGATGAATTTTTGTAATTTACGCGCATATTTTTGTAGTGTGTGATAAAATTCAATCAATTTTTGTTAGTTTTTTTTTTAAGTTTTTGGCTGGATTTGTATTAAATTGGTAAATTTGTAATTTTAGTTCAAATTTTTATAGTATTTGCCAAAATTTGATCATATTTTGTTGAATTCAGCCAAATTTTTAAAACTTTTATAGTTTTTAACAAGATTTTAATATACAATTTTAGTTTATTATTATTTGCAACTTTTATCATCACATTTGTATTAATTAAACTAATTTTTGAAATTTACAGACAAAGTTTTAGGATATTTGCTAATTTTTTGTTGGTTTTAATCAAATTTTTAAAGTTTTTATAGTTTTTGGCCAGATTTTGGTAAATAATTTTAGTTTGCAACCAAATTTTTTTTAATTTTTGTTGGTTTTTTTAAATTTAAGGCCGAATTTGTATTATAATAAACCAATTTTTGTAATTAACAGCCGGATTTTTAAGGTATATTACAAAATTTAATCATTTACTGTTAAAGTTGGCATAATTTTTATAGTTATTAGTCTAATAAAATGTAAGTTTATGGCCAAATTTGAATTGTATTAAACAAATTGTGTTTTTATAGGCAAATTTTTTATAATTTTATCTAAGTTTATGACCAGATTTATATTAAATTAGTTCAATTTTTGTAATTTACGGCCGGATTTTCATAGTATACGCCAGCATTACAACATTTTTGTAAACTTTAGCCTACTTAAAAAAAAAGTATATAGTTTTTGGCAGGATTTTCATATAGAATTTTAGTTTACAGCCAAATTTTTATCATTATTTGAAAAGTTTATAGCCAAATTTGTATTAAATTAAACCAATTTTTGTATTTACGGCCGGAGTTTTATGATAAATGCTAAAATTAAATCATGTTTTGTTGATTTTGGCAAGATTTTTAAAGTTTTTATAGTTTTTAACTAAATTTTGGTATACAATGTTAGTTTGCGCCTAAATTTTTACTATTTTTGGTTTATTTTTTTAAGTTTATGACTACATTTGTATTATATTTGACTCATTTTGTTAATTTATGGTCAAATTTTTGTAGTATACGTGAAACTTTAATCAGTCATGGTATTAAAGTTTATTGTAAATTGCATCCAAAGCCAATACAAGTTTTAAACTTATTTCTATTCATCAACACTATCAAATCGAGAACAATTAAATTAAGGTTATGTTAAAACAGCCAAAGCAATTAAGTTAAAATTTATACAGTTGGTAGTAATAGTACTAAAGTCTACTATTAGTAATTGGCATCAAAATCCCTTGCTTGGATTGCAAGTTTCAAATTTATTTGAGTTTACCAAATGATTCAATTTAGATCAAATAAATTGAGGTTATGTTAAAATTGTTGCATCAAATTAGTTACAATTTATGCAGTTGGTAACAATAGTACTTTAGTTTATTGTTAATGAATTGCATTCAAATCCTCCATGCATTGCTAGTTAGGTTTGTTGCTTTAGTTTAGAGACAAAGGCATTCGGTGAGTCTTAAGCGGATGGGCGGGGCACTCTAATTAAAACTACTAAGCTGTAATCAATTATCCAAGTGCCACGCTCACCCATCCAACTGATTGTTATTAGAAAATTAAATTTATGATTATTTTTCTTCCAATTTAGAAACACATGACATTTGCAGAAAGCAAAAAAAATATTTTCTGATCATAATACTTGAGTGGGTAGTCGTGACCCGTAATCAATATTCCGAATATCCTGCCTACCCAGTCAACTGTATGTTATTAGCATAAAACGCCAATTTTTACGTTGCAATTATGCTGCATCTCACACAAAACTTTACAAAAAAAAAACGTTAATTTGTGATTAATAACAGGATATATGTATTTAATGACCGGATTTATGTGTTTAATGGCCGCATTTATGTATCAAATAAACAGATTTATGTGTATAATAGCCAAAATTGTGTTTAGTAGCCAATGTTGCGTTTAGTGGCCGGATTTAAGTTTTTATTGACCAAATTTATGTATTTAATTGTCGGATTTATGTATTTTATAGCCAAAGTTGCGTCTATATGCCAGAATTGCGTTAAATGTATTTTAAGACCAGATTTATGTATTTAATGGCCGGATTTATGTATTAAATAGCCAAAAATGCGTTAAAAAGCCAGATTTATTTATTTTATAGTCGGATTATTGTGTTTATTAGAAGGATTTTTTATATAACAACCGGATTTATGTAATTAATAGCCAAAGTTGCGTTTAGAAGCCGGATTTATGTGTTTTATAACCAGATTTATATATTTAATAACCGGAGTTGCGGTTTATGACCAGATTTATATAATTATTGTCTGAATTTAATTTTTCACTAGTGATTTTTTGTGTTTATCAGCCAGATTTTTGTATTTATTGCCAGATTTATGTATTTTATAATTAAATTTATGTATTTAATAGCCAGAGTAGCGTTTAATGGCCGGATTTCTGTATTTAATTGTCAAATTTATGTGTTTAACGGCCGGATTTATGTATCTAATAGACAGATTCATGTGTATAATAGCGTATAATAGCCAAAATTGCGTTTAATAGCTAAGGTTGCGTTTAATAACCGCATTTAAGTTTTTACTCTCCAAATGATGTGTTTAATGGATGGATTTATGTATTTGATTGTCGGATTTATGTGTTTAATGACCGGATTTATGTACAAAATTGGCAAAATTGCGTTAAAAAGTCAGATTTATCTATTTTATGGTCGGATTGTTGTGTTTATTAGCCGGATTTTTTCATATAACAACCGGATTTATGTAATTAATAGCCAAAATTGCGTTTAATGGCCGGATTTATGTATTTTATGACCAGATTTATGTATTTAATAAACGGAGTTGAATTTTATAGTAAGATTTATATAATTAATGTCTAGATTTATGTCTTTAATTGTGATTTTTGTATTTATTGCCGCATTTATGTAACTAATAATCAAATTTATGTATTTAATAGCCAGAGTTGCATTTAATGGCCGGACGTAAGTATTTAGTTGTCAAATTTTTGTATATAACGGCCGGATTTATGTATTCATTAGCCATAGTTGCGTTTAATAGCCGGATCTATGTATTTTATGACCAGATTTATCTATTTAATAACCGGAGTTGCATTTTATGGCTGGATTTATATAATGAATGTATGGATTTATATAATGAATGTATGGATTTATGTCTTTAATAGTAATTTTTTGTATTTATTAGCAGGATTTTTGTATTTATTGCCGGATTTATGTATTTAATAGCCAGAGTTGCGTTTAATGGCCGGATGTAAGTATTTAATTGTCAAATTTTTGTATATAATGGCCGCATTTATGTATTTAATAGCCAAAGTTGCGTTTAATGGCTGGATTTGTGTATTTTATGTACTTAATAACCGGAGTTGCCGCATTTATATAATTAATGTTTGGAATTATGTCTTTAATAGTGATTTTTTGTATTAATCAGCCGGATTTTTGTATTTATTGCCGGATTTATGTATATATTGCCGGATTTATGTATCTAATAACCAAATTCATGAATAAACTAGCTAGAGTTGCATTTAATGGCCGGATTTATGTATTTATTTGTCAAATTTATAACCGGATTTTTGTATATAACAACCGGATTTATGTAGTTTATAGCCAAAGTTGCGTTTAATGACCAAATTTATGTATTTTATGATCAGATTTATGTATTTATAAACCGGAGTTGCGTTTTTGGCCGGATTTATTTAACTATTGCTTAGATTTATATGTTTATTAAGTAAATTTTTGTATTTATCAGCCAAATTATTGTATTTAATGCCAAATTTATGCGTATAATAACCAAATTTATGTATTTAATAGCCAGAATTGCGTTTAATGGCCGGATTTATGTAGTTAATTGTCAGATTTATATGTTTATTATATATAACGGCCGGTTTTATGTATTTAATAGCCAAAGCTGCGTTTAATGGCTAGGTTTATGTATTTTATCAGCCGGATTTTTGTATTTATTGCCGAATTTATGTATCTTTTAACTAAATTTGTATATTTAATAGCCAGAGTTGCGTTTAATGGCCGGAATTATATATTTAATTGTTTGATTTATATGTTTATTGGCCGGATTTTTGTATATAGCGGCCGGATTTATGTATTTAAAAGCCAAAGTTGCGTTTAATAGTTAAATTTATGTGTTTAGTAACCAGATTTATGTATTTAATAACCGTAAATATGTAATTAATGCCTGGATTTATGTGTTTATTTAGTGAATTTTTGTATTTATTAGCCAAATTATTGTATTTATTGCCAAATTTATACGTCTAATAACCAAATTTATGTATTTTATAGCCAGAATTGCGTTTAATGGCCGGATTTATGTAGTTAATTGTCTTATTTATGTGTTTATTTTATTGGCCGGATTTTTGTATATTACAGCCGGATTTATGTATTTAATAACCGAAGTTACATTTAATGTCTGGATTTACTTATTTAATTGTCGGATTTATGTATTTTATGCCTGCATTTATGTATTTAATAGCTAGAGTTGCGTATAATAGCAGGTTTTATGTATTTAATGATCAGATTTATAAATATAATAACTGTAGATGCGTTTTATGTAATTAATGGCTAGATTTAAGTGTTTATTAAGCAAATTTGTATTGGATTTTTGTATTTAATGACCAAATTTGTGTATTCAATAACTTTGCATTTATTGGCCGGATTTATGTATTTAATGATTGGATGTATGTGTTTATTGGCCGGATTTTTGTATATTTATGTATTTATTTAACAGCCGGAGTTGAATTTACGTACTCACTAGCCGGATTTATGTATTTTATGGCCGGATTTATGTACTACATAGCCGGAGTTGCGTTTAATAGTCGGATTTGTGTATTTAATAATTTAAATTTATATATATATATATAATAACCAAAATTGCGTTTTATGTGTTTAATAAGAGGATTTTTTGTATAAATTGGCTGGATTTTTGTACTTATTGACTACCAATTTTATATATATATATATATATATATATATATATATATATATATATATATATGAACACTAAAATCTGTAGGATTACCAAAATTCTATTGTTCAGATACTAAAAAACCAAAATTTTTTAAGTGAACACTAAAAAACTGTAAGACTGCCCAAATTCTTTTGTTTAGACACTAAAAAACCTAAGGACTATCAAAGTTTTTCTATTTAAACACTAAAAAACGGTAGAACTATTAAAGTTCTTGCATTAAACACTAAAAACTTGTGGGACTACCAAAATTCTTTTACGTGAACAACAAAAAACTGTAAGACTACCATAGTTCTTCCTTTTGAACACTAAAAAACTGTAGGATTATCAAAATTCTTTTGTTTAGACACTAAAAAACCGTAGAACTATCAAAACTTTACTACTTGAACACTAAAAACACGTTAATCTATCAAAACTCTTTTGTTTCAACACTAGCAACTTGAAGGACTACCAAAATTCTTCTATTTGAACACTAAAAAACAGTGGAACTATTACAGTTTTTGCAATTGAATACTAAAAACTTGTAGAATTGCCAAAATATATTCAAGTAAACACTAAAAAACTGTAAAACTACCAAAATATTACAATTTGAACTCTAAAAAACTGTAGGACAACTAAAATTCTTTTGTTTAGACATTAAAAAACCGTAAGACCATCAAAGTTCTTTCATATGAACACTAAAAAAATTGGGACTACCAAATTTTTTTTGTTTAAACACTAAAAAATTGTAGGTCTATCAAAATTCTTTTATTTGAACAATATAAAACCGTAGAACTATCAAAACTCTTGCATTTGAACACTAAAAACCTGTGAAATTACCAAAATATTTCCGCGTGAACACTAAGAAATTGCAAAATTACCAAAATTCTTTCATTTGAACACTAAAAAACTGTAGTACTAGTAATTTTTTTTTAAACACTAAAAAACTGAGGGCCTACTGATATTCTTTTATTTGAACTATAGAAATCTGTAGAACTATCAAAATTCTTGCATTTAAACACTAAAAACTTGTAGGACTATCAAAATTGTGAACAAGTAAACATTAAGAAATTGTAAGACCAAAATTCTTCTAATTGAACACTAAAAACCAGTAATACTACCAAAATTTTTTTTATTTGAACACTAAAAAACTGTAGGACTATCAAAATTCTTTTATTTAAACACTAAAAAGCTAAAGAACTACCAACATTTTTCTATTTAAAAACTAAAAAACCATGAGATTACCAAAATTTGTCTATTTTGCTACTAAATAACTATAAAACTACCAAAATTCTTTTATTTGAACAACGTTTCTAAGGTTGAAACAAATAACCAAACTTTGAAACGTTGTTTAAAGTTGATAGTGAACGCATTACCAATTCAATGAAATTTTTAGGTTTAACAATTGATTACAACCTTAGTTAGAAAATAGACAATGATCAGTTATTCAAAAAACCATCAAGTAGCGCTATACAATTTGTCAAGACTATCACGGCAAGAAATACTTGCGAGCAATGGACACAATACAACAACAAATTGATGATATTTCTTTCAAAATTTTGTTTGTTTTTTTTGTAAATTTAAAAATATTTTCAAAATTTTACAAAATATCCAAAAAAAATTTTAGTTAATTAGAAAGTTTTAAAAACTTAAGCCAACATGTCAGCTTTAGTAAATTCTTTTAAAATATTTAATTTTTAAATGCCTTGACACTAAAAACAGTAAAACAACAAGTCTAAAATGAGTTATTTGATTTGATTATTTAGTCAACAACAGTTTATCAAAATTCTATTCAATATTTTTCATTTATTTTCAAAACTTGATTATTTTAATAATAAAGATAATTGATTTTAATATAAATCAAACTCAGTTATTTATTAAAATATTCAGCTGACAAGAAAAACTGACCGAAGGCATTGTTAACGAATTAACTTCCATTTATTTATAATAAAAGAAAATATAATAATCGAAACAATATATCAAACAATGGCGACGATTTGTCCACATCAACACGCGATGGCATATGCACTGAATGTTTGACAAATTGAATTCGGCTGCCTCCTTGAAACTTCACAAAAATTAACGCCCACAATTTATTAAAATAAACAATGGACTGAGTGACTGACTGACTGACTGGGCCGTTATCGTTGTTATTGTTGTTTGAGGCGAAATTTCTCTCGTTCACGTCGCCGCTTAATGTATTCGTCGCAGGTTCACTTTATATTGCGATTTATATCTTTATGCAGCGCTCTATCTACTCATTATAGATGCTAAATAACTGAGTTAGACTGGCTTTGTGTATATGCTACGAATTTTCGGGATTATTCAGTTATACGTCGCTTCGTTAGTCCAATGCGATTAAGTTTATAACAAAGCAAATCTTAGACGTATTACACGTTCTATGTAAATCTATACACATTAATCTTATAATGCATGCGGAATCAATTAAGACAAATTAGTTGGTTTATCAAATATTGCAATAAAAGTAAATAAACGGGCAATTAGCGCGGTTTATATTTTGGCTGGATGTGCATAAATATGAGCTAATTAATAACAGCACGCATTTAAGTATCGACCAGTCGGCCAGTAACAAACTGAAAATTAGAAATGAGTATGTGTTCGTGTGGCAAACAAACATTGCATATTTGCGCATTGGCATAGTCGAGAGTTCAGTTCAAACATTCGTTTTAACATTTTGTGACCGTAATCACCAACAGACCAAACTAATCAAATCTATTCATTAACAACGTGATCATATTTTGTTAATATTAATTGAAAGAGATAAAATGTTTTAATAAAAGAATCAAAACATTTATCATAACTAACATAAATAATTTAAATTCAAATGTATCAATTTTAAATAACATAATAAAACCGAATATTTATTACTTACGTTTTGAAACTTTAATCGATTCATTCGCAATAGTATTGCTTTGTATTTCAATAAATTTTTAATTGTGAATTACATACTGCATCCACTAAAATAACACACTTGATCATAAAACCACACTACATCCAAATCGTATAAAAATCATTGAATATTTATATATTGTAGCGAGAGGGAAAAACATTTGCAAACAAATCCGAATAGTTATAATACAACGTTTAATATGCAACTATATTCACAAAGCACGTTGTTTTTTGAAACAATAATTCATACAAGGTCCCCATATAAACACAATAAAGATAACACAAAAGTTGCTTGTTATTATTATTATAACGGAATTTACGTGCTCGTATTTTTGTTGAAATATGAAAAATAATACTGCGCGTATAATAAATTTTTTTGCATATATTTTTAAAACATTCTTTTGTATTATTATGCACTATTATGTCCGTTATTAATTACCTAGGCATTGTTGCGAAATGAATTACCCCTACATAATTTTTTTAATAAATTGTTTCAATCAATTCACTCACCACATGTGTTGTAATAAAATCTCTAAATATTTAAATAGGATCCGGTTTTTGGTGGAGTAATACAATTAATTAAATTTGTTTAGTCCCTTTGATGGTTTGTTGGTGGATTTAATTTCGTTTACATGTCTATTCCCGCAAACTTTTTGATTCATTTTAATTAGTTGCATTTTGTAATATTAAATCAGTTTTCTAAACTATCCGAATTAAAGCCAACATTGTACAACAATTCTTATTGTGAAATTGTTGTAAATTAGTTAAAATTTGTTGTAAAAGTTGAGGAATTTATTATTTATAGCTTTGTTTATTTGTAATTGCATTATCTATGCTGTTAAAACGTTTACAAATTTAATATTTAATGTAAGTTTCATAACTGAGGAAAATTGATGTATGAAAGCATTGCTTTGAGGCTTGGATTTAGATTCAGGAGTAACTCTGTGAGTTGGATTGCATCAGTTGATTTATGGAATACATATTTCAACTACTATATCACATTTGATTATCTTTATAACAAATATTTTTTTGAAAAATTTAAAAAAAAAATAATTTTAAATTTACTTTTTTTTTTTTTAATTTAATTTTTTTTCTCCCCACTTGCTGCTTTAAAATAACCATTAAAAGTTTTATATGAAAGTCTAATCAATTTTGATTTTTGTCAAGATATTCCAAAAATGATGGACAATTTTGGAGCTGTTTACAAAAACATAAAAATTTAAGACATTGGAGACTATAACAAATTTTCCAAAAATGTAATTAGCACATTTACACATTATTGCTACTAAAAATATTATTTTGAGATATCTTGAATCAGTTTTGACATTTTATGCTTACTTTTTGTATAAATTTAATTTCTTGACATTTGGCAAAACAGTTAAATAATAAAACTTTTAGTTATTTTTATTGTAAAGTTACAAACCTCAAAACTGCAAACTAAGTAATAAACTATCAAAGAACAAGTTTTTTATTGATGTTTATTAAAATTTTGTTATTTTCTTACAACTTAGTTTTGTGACAAACCATATTTAGCAAAGTTGCAAACCTCAACAACGCAAAAAGTTTTAACTAACAGCAAACTGTTAAAATTTATTACAAATTTGTTATTCGCTCACAAGTTAGTCTTGTTACAAACCACTTTAGTTAAGTTGCACACCTTCTAATTGCAAAGTCAACAGAAAAACAATTTTTCAATTATTTTTAATGTCATTTGCTTTGTTGGTTTTGTTACAAACCATATTTAGCTTATTAGCATATTTTCGTCATTTGCCCACAATTTAGTTTTGTGACAAACCACATTTAGCCAAGTTTCAAACCTCAGAACTGCCAAAAAATAAATTTTTATTGATTTTAATTGCAATTTTGTCATTTTTCTACATGTTAGTTTTGTGACAAACCATATTTAGCTAGGTTGCAAACCTCAAAAATTGCAATATAAACTGTAAACTGCCAAAACATTAACTTTTATTAACTTTAACTGCAATTTAGTAATTTTTTTTTATTTAGTCAAGTGATAAATCATATTTAGTTATGTAGCAAACCACTAACTGCAAATTAAACTTAAAACTAACAAAAAAATGTATTACATTTCATTAAAATTTGGTTATGACAAACCATATTTAGTCAAGTTACAAACCTTAAAACTGCTACAAAGTTTCAAGACTAAACTACAAGAATATTTTTTTACTTAGTTATTGACTTAGTTTTGTAACAAACCATATTTAGCCAAGTCACAAACCTTTAAATTGCAAAATAACTTCCAAACCAACAAAAAAATTTTTTTTTATTAATTTTAATACAATTTAATCATTTTCTCACAACTTAAGTTTGTGACAAACTATACTTAGCTAAGTTACAAACCAAAATAAGACTATAAAAAAACTTTAATCTAAGAAAATTAAAAGTTTATTGATATTAATTGCAATTTTGTTCTTTGATTACACTTGAGTTTTGTGACAAACCATGTTAAGCCGAGATACAAACCTCAAAACTGCAAAATAAGCTTAAAATTGTCATTTATACTGATTTCAATTGCTGTTTTATCATTTGTTCACAGTTAAATTTAATCAAGTTGTTTATAAAACTGACAAAAAACTAAAAAATTAATTTGCTATTTTGTTGCTTGGTTAAAGTTTAGTCAAGTAACAAACCATATTTAGCCAAGTTGCAAACCTCAAAAAATACACTTATATTAACTTTAATTGCAATTTTCTCATTTGTAACACAATTTAGTCTTGCAACAAACCACATTTAGTCAAGTTGCAAACCTCAGAACTTGAAACTCCCAAAAATCTAAACTTATATTAATTTTAATTGCAATTTTCTCATTTGTCATACAATTTAGTTTTGCGACAAACCATATTTAGTTGAGTTGCAAACCTGCAAAATTGCAACATAATTTTTAAACTGACAAAAAACAATCTTTTATTAATTTCAATTGCAATTTTGTTATTTGCCAACAATTTAGTTTTGCGACAAACCATATTTAGTCGAGTTGCAAACCTAAAAAACTGCAACATAACATCTAAACCGACAAAAACAATCTTTTATTAATTTTAACTGCAAAATTGTTATTTGACAATTTAGTCTTGTGGCAAACCATATTTAGCTAAGTTGCAAATTTCAGAACTAAAAAACAAACTCCAAATTTCCAAAAATAGACTTATATTAATTTTAATTACAGTTTTCTCATTTGTCTACAAATTTTTAGCTAAGTTACAAACCTCAAAACTTCAAAATAAACTTCAAACTGCCAAAAAATAAATTTATATTAATTTCAATTGAAATTTTCTTATTTGTTACACAATTTAGTCTTGCAACAAACTATATTTAGTTGAGTTGCAAACCATAATTTCTAAACTAACAAAAAAAATTAATTAATTTTAATTCCAGTTTTGTTATTTATCAACAATTTAATCTTGTTACAAACCATTTCTAGTCAAATTGCAAACTCTAAAAACGACAAAATACAATTTTTCATTGATTTGAATTGCAATTTTGTTTTTGTCTACAACTTTGTCTTGTGACAAACCACATTTAGCCAAGTTGCAAACTTCTGAACTACAAAATAAACTCTAAACTGCTAAACAAATAATTTTGTCATTTGTTTACAATTTAGTACTAAACTGCAAAATAAGCTTCAAAGTAACAAACAAAACAAACCATAAAATTGCAAATAAGGCCCTAAACTGTCATTTGCTTAGAACTTAGTTTTGTGTTAGTTAAGTTGCAAACCTCATATTGCCAAAAATTAAACTTTTATTAATTTTAATTGCAATTTTATCGTTTGATCATAACTTAGTCAAGTGACAAACCATATTTAGCAAAGCAGCAAACCACAAAACCAAAATAAGCTTTAAACTAACAAAAAACAACTGTTTTAAATTATAATTTACTAGAATTTTGTTCATTGTTCACAGCGTAATAATGACAAACCATATTTAGTCAAGTTACAAACCTTAAAATTGCAAATAAGGCTCCTACAATAAAAAAATATTTTATTAATTTTAATTTTGTTATTTGCTTCAAACTTAGTTTTGTGACAAACTATATTTAGCTGAGTTACAAACCATAAAACTATAAAAAACTTTAAACTAAGAAAATCAACTGTTTATTGATTTTAATTGCAATTTTGTTATTTGCTTACTACTTATGTCTTGTAACAAACTATATTTAGTTAAGTCGCAAACCTCAAAACTACAAAATAAACTCTAAAGTGTCAATAACAAACTTTTATTGACTTCAATTGCAATTTTATCATATGTTTACATTAAAAACCAATTTTTATTAATTTTGAATGCAAATTTATTGTTTGCTTAAAACTTATTACATGTTTAGCCAAGTCGCAAACCTTAAAACTGCAAAATAAACTCCAAACTGATTTTATTAAATTGTTTGCAATTTTGTTATTGGTTTATAAGTTAGCTTTGTTACAAACCATATTTAGCCAAGTTACAAACCTCAAAAACTTAATTAAGTTTCAAACTAACAAAAACTAACTTTTAATGATTTTAAATGCAGTTTTATTTTTTGTTCACTACTCAGTCATGAGCTAAACCTTATATAACAAAGTCACAAACCTTAAAACCAAAAAATAAACTATAAACTAGTAAAAAAATCTTTAAATAATTAAAAAAAAAATGTAGTTTGTTCACAGCTTAGTTTTGTAACAAGTTATGTTTAGCCAAGTTATTAAAGTATATTTAGCTAAGTTACAAACCTAAAAACAGTGATATAAGCTCCAAACTAACAAAAAATAATCTTTTATTGATTTTAGTTGCCATTTTGTCATTTCTTCAAAACAAATCAAGTGACAAACCTAATTTAGCAAAGTTGCTAACTACAAAACTGCAAAATAAGTTCAAAATTGACAAAAAATAATCTTTTATTGATTTTTATTGCAAATTTGATATTTGCACACAATTTAGTTTTGTGACAAACTACATTTAGCCGAGTCGCAAACCTTAAATTTACAAAATAATTTCTAAACTATCAAAAAAATTTTTAGTGATTTTAATTGCAATTTTATCATTTGCTTACAACTTAGTTTTGTGATAAACCATATTTAGCCAAGTCGCAAATCTTAAAATTGCAAAGTAATTTTTAAACTCTATTTTGTTATTTGCTTTAAACTTACTTTTGTGACAAAGTATGTTTAGCCAAGTCGCAAACCTTAAAATTCCAAACCGATAAAAAACAAATTTTTATTAATTTTAATTGCAGTCTAGTCATTTGCTCACAACTTAGTTTTGTGACAAACTATATTTAGCTGAGTTACAAACCAAAAAACTATAAAAAAACTTTAAACTAAGAAAATCAAATAATGTTTATTGATTTTAATTGCAATTTTGTTATTTGCTTACTACGTATTTTTGTAACAAACTATATTTAGTCAAGTCGCAAACCTCAAAACTGCAAAATAGGTCAATAACAAACTTTTATTGACTTCAATTGCAATTTTATCATTTGTATACATCAAAAACTAATTTTTATTGATTTTGAATGCAAATTCATTGTTTGCCCAAAACTTGTGACATGTTTAGTCAAGTTGCAAACCTCAAAACTGCAAAATAAACTTTGAACCAACAAAAATTGTTTTTTTATTAAACTTTTTGCAATTTTGTTATTGGTTTGTAAATTAGCTTTGTGACAAACCATATTTAGCCAAGTTACAAACCTTAAAAACTTAAATTAAGTTTCAAACTGACAAAAACTAACTTTTAATGATGTTAAATGCAATTTTATTTTTTGTTCACCATTTAGTAACGAAGTAGACTATGGTCTACTTCGTTACTAAAATTTAGCTAAGTCACAAACCTTGAAACCTAAAAATAAGCTTCAAACTGACAAAAAGCAAACTTTTTATGTAGTTTTAATATTTGCTCACAACTCAGTTTTGTGAAAAACAAAATTTAGCCGAGTCGCAAACCTTCAACTTGCAAAATAATTTCCAAACTGGCAAAAAACAAACTTTTATTGATTTCAATTGCAATTTCATCATTTGCTTACAACTTAGTTTTGTGATAAACCAAATTTAGCAGAGTTGCCAACTTTAAAACTGCAAAATAAGCTAAAAAGTAGTAATGACAAACCATATTTAGTCAAGTTACAAACTTTAAAAATGCAGACAGGGCTCTAATCTACAAAAAAAAAAATTAAGTTAAATTTTTAAATTGTTATTAGCTTACGATTTAGTTTTGTGATACACCATATTTGTCCAAGTTGCAAACCTTAAAATTGCAAAGAAATTTTTAAACAAAAAACAAACTTTTATTAATGTTAATTGCAATTTAGTCACTTGCCTACAACTTGTGACAAACTATATTTAGCCGAGTTACAAACCATAAATCTATAAATAAATTTTAAATGCAATTTCATCATTTGCTTACAACTTAGTTTTGTAACAAACCATATTTAACTAAACTGCAAACCACAAAACTGCAAATTAAAGTACAAACTGACAAAAAACAAACTTTTATTAAATTTAAAAGCAGTTTAGCTATTGCTCACATTTTAGTCTTGTAACAAACCAAATTTAGCAAAATTGCCAACTTCAAAACTGCAAAATAAGCTTATGACAAACCAAGTTTAGTCAAGTTATAAAATTGCAAATAAAGCACTAATCTACAAAAAAAAAATAATAATTTAAATTCTAAAATTGTCATTTGCTTACAATTTAGTTTTGTAATAAACCATATTTAGCCAAGTCGCAAACCTTAAAATTGCAAAATAGTTTCTAAACTGACAAAAAACAAACTTTTATTAATTTTAATTGCAATTAAGTCATTTGTCTACAACTTAGTTTTGTGATAAACTATATTTAGCCGAGTTACAAACCATAAAACTATAAAACACACTTTAAAAGAAGAGAATCAAACGTTCATTAGTTTTAATCGCAATTTTGTTATTTGCTTGCAACTTAGTCTTGTGACAAACTATATTTAGCTAAATTGCATACCATAAAACTGTAAAATAAGCTTAAATGAACAAAAAACAAACTTTTATTGACAAATTGCAAACCGCAAAACTGCAAAACAAGTTTCAAACTGACAAAAAACTAATTTTTATCAAAATTTTATTTGCAATTTTATTGTTTGGTTAAAGCTTAGTCAAGTAACAAACCATATTTAGCCAAGTTGCAAACCTCAAAACCGCAAAATAAGATACAAAATGCAAAAAAAAATATTTTTATATTTTTTTTGCAATTTTGTTATGCTTTGTAAGTTAGTTTAGTGATAATCCATATTTAATCAAGTTGCAAACTTCAAAAACTCAAAATAAGTTTCAAATTAACATTTTTTTATTGATTTTAAATACAAATTTATTATTTGTTTACCATTTAGTATTGAAGTAAACCATATTTAGCCAAGTCACAAACCGTAAAACCGCAAATAATCTCCAAGCTAAAAAAAAAACAAACATTAATTGCAATTTTGTTACTAGTTACTACTTAGTTTTTAGACAAATTATGTTTAGCCCAGTTGCAAACCACAAAATTGCAAATTAAGCTACAATAATAAAAAAACAAATTTTTATTGATTTCATGTGCAACTTTATCATGCGTGCACAATTAAGGTAAGTGACAAATCTTTTTTAGCTAAGTTACAAACCTAAAAATATTGCTTAAAAGCTCCAAACTAGCAAAAAATAATATTTTGTTGATTTTAATGGCAATTTTGTAATTTCTTCAAAACTTAATTAAGTGACAAACCTAATTGCTAACTACAAAACTGCAAAAATTAACTTTTATTGATTTTTATTGCAATTTTGATTTTTCATTTAGCTGAGTCGCATACCTTAAACTTGCAAAATAATTTCCAAATTTGCAAGAAACTTTTATTGATTTTAAACGCAATTTCATCATTTGCTTACAACTTAGATTTGTAACAAACCAAATTTAGCTAAATTGCAAACTACAAAATTGCAAATTAAATTCAAACTGACAAAAAACAAACTTTTATTAAATTTAAATTAAATTTGGTTATTGCTCACACTTTAGTCTTGTAACAAACCAATTTTAGTAAAGAAGATTTAGACAAACCATATTTAGTCAAGTTACAAACTTTAAAAATGCAAATAAGGTTCCAATCTACAAAAAAAAATTATTGATTTAAATTCTTAAATTGTTATTTGCTTACAATTTAGTTTTGTGATAAACTATATTTAGCCTAGTCGCAAACCTTAAAATTGCAAAATAATTTCTAAACTGACAAAAAACAAATGTTTATTAACTTTAATACAATTTAGTCATTTCCACAACTTAGATTTGTGACAAACTATATTTAGCTGAGTTACAAACCATAAAACTATAAAACACACTTTAAAGGAAGGGAATCAAACGTTCATAAGTTTTAATAACAATTTGCTTGCAACTTAGTCTTGTGACAAACCATGTTCAGCTAAATTGCAAATCATAAAACTGCAAAATAAGCTTTAAACTAACAAAAAACAAACTTTTATTGACAAGTTGCAAACCGCAAAACTGCAAAACAATTGAAACTGAAAAAAAAACAATTTTTATTAATTTAATTTGCAATTTTGTTGTTTGGTTAAAGATTAGTCAAGTAACAAACCATATTTAGTCAGGTTGCAAACCCTAAAACTGTAAAATAAGCTCCAAACTAAGAAAAAATATTTTTTTATTAAACTTTTTGCAATTTTGTTATTGGTTTATAATTTAGTTTTGTAAGAAACCTTATTTAGCCAAGTTACAAACCTCTAAACTACAAAATAAGCTTTAAACTGACAAAAATATATTTTTTTTGCAATTTTGTTATTGATTTGTAAGTTAGTTTTGTAACAAACCTTATTTAGCCAAGTTACAGACCTCAAAAACTCAAATTAAGTTTCAAATTAATAAAAAAAATTATTTTATTGATTTTAAATGCAAACTGTCATCTTTCTTTTTAAGCAAATCACCCTGTATGTTTGTATAGTTAACATTTTTTGAAACTAACAAAAATGCTTTGCAACTGGGCCCATTATAGACAAAGCTAAAAATTTTATTTATTTTTAAAAATTCATGTTTTAATATAAAATAATAAAATGGATTAATAATATGAAAATGATAAATCTCTTCACCTCACTCATGTATATCAAAGCGTAAAAAATCCAATTGCATTATTGTATCATTGACCCTATACCAGACCTTTTTAGATTGAGTCCTGATATCCCAAATCGGCCGTAAGGAATGCACATATACGTCAAGCCAAAAAGAAAAAATCATCATCCGCAGATGATTGCGTTATGAAAAAGGGTCAGATTTCAACATCAAGTATGATCACACCTGTCCTAAATATTATATTGTTTTTGTTAATAATATATAATAATTTGTCATGAATAAAAAATGTAAACTAGAAGGAAAGCCGGTTTAAATATTGAGTGCACGATGGCTGGCGCTGGCACGGATGTAGTGTCAGCCTTAACCCTGTTTTCTAGACATCCTGGGGGATTAGTTTGGGATCTATCCGGGTTCTTACACTCCCGAGGATTGCAGTGCTGCTGCCAACCGACGACACCGTCGCTGAAACCCTACAGACGTGTACCGAATACATCCATCAAGTAACGAATTTAGGTTGCGTTTAGTGTCGGCTCACGAATATTTGTTTCACGGCTTGTCATTTATTTAAGGATTCACGAAAGGTGCAACAACTTTATATATAGCAAGCAACCTTTCACACTTTTATTTATTTCGTGGAATTAATTTACTTAATACATTATTAATTAATTAATTAATTAAAAGTATACGCGAACGAAGTAGCTACTTTCATGTTTCTGTTTGTCATTAACATTAAACCGTATGGTAATTTCGGGAATAATTTACAACAAACATTAATTGATATATCCCCCTAATGCACAAACCAGCCGCGCGGCGTATTGCGAAATAAAATTAAATTTAAATGTAGACAAGGGAACGATAATAATCTGCATAAGAAGTGATACATTGCTAGCGGTGTTGTGTGCTGTATGGGGGTCCCGCCGTTATAAATTCCACTATATCGCTGGATTTTAGATGTAAATTAGCCATATAGCAGCAGTTCATATACAAAACGTGACTGAATAAAACAAATAAATCAGAGCAGACCGGAGAGTCCCGCAGATATATTAATTGTTTTGATTATAAATTATACTGTGCGTAGGCGAATTTAGCGAATTTACTACCACCTCGATAAATCAATTCCGATTTTGTTTATATGAGTAAAAAATATTAAATCATTTGATTGATTGATCGATTGATTGATTGCTGAATTAAATATTATTTTCTGCATGTGTGGACAGCAATGCTGAAAATTCAAGGTCACAATTTTCTCATTTGAAATTGGTTATCAAATTATAGGGGGTGTTTCAAAACATGTGTCGGAAAATAAAGGGTGGGAATGATTGGCTAATTATAAGAATTTCAATTTCAAAATACCGGGTGTAAAAAATTTTTTTTTTTTAATTTTTTGACGATATTTTAGAAACCATTTGAGATACAAAACTCAGCTTTGGTACACATCTTAGCATTAATATTAGCTACTTTTTAAACGCTTATTCAATTTTTTTCATGTGCCATTGACGGAGATTTAAAGTGTTAATAAGCGTTATGAGCTATATTTAACAATCTTTTTAATAAGCGTTTAAAGCACTGAAGATCTTTTAGTGCAGAAAAAATAATTTCATTATTTGCGGTTTACAAAAAAAAAATTAAAACGAATGGTTCTTGCGCGATGTTTTATATATGGTCTGGATACTCGAGATCAGTGCAAGAATTTGTTCAAGAGCAATAAACTACTCACCTGTACAGGAATTTGTATTTTAGAATGTTTGAAATTTAATTTTAAAGAACCTCAGTTTAAACTATCCGCTCATACTCATGTTCGGAGGTGGCCCACCCACCCAAGAATTAGATACCACTCATGTTCTGGAGTGGCTCACCCAAGTGTTTGCCATCTAAGAATTAGATACCACTATCACCTATAGTGACTAAAAGACTTTTAACGCGGCAGAAAAGAGTAATTTTAAAATTTTTGATAACTAACACTTGGGCGGGTGGGCGGGAACCCCAGTTTAAGCTGTCCGCTCGTACGCATGTGTTGGAGTGGCCCACCCACCCACCCAAGTGTTTACAATCCAAGGATTAGATACCACTATCACCTCTAGTGACTAAGAGATTTTTAACGCAGCAGAGAAGAGTTATTTTAATTTTTTTTTAAACTAACACTTGGGCTGGTGGGCGGAAACCCCAGTTTAAACTATCCGACCGTACTCATGTTTTGGAGTGGCCCACCCACCCACCCAAGTGTTTGCAATCCTAGGATTAGATACCACTATCACATCTAGTGACTAAGAGACTTTTAACCCAGCAGAAAAGAGTCATTTTAAATTTTTTGATAACTAACACTTGAGCGGGTGGGCGGGAACCCCAGTTTAAACTATCCGCTCGTACTCATGTTTTGGAGAGGCCCACCCATCCACCCAAGTGTTTACAATCTAAGAATTAGACAGCAGAGAAGAAACATTTTAAATTAACTCCTACTCAAAAGCACTAACGTAAACGTTTTAGAGAAATACGGTATTTTATGATGAAAAACATGAAAAAAAGTAGTAACATGTTTTGCTGTTGATAAAAACATTTGTTTTTGATCTAATCGTCAGCGTTCATGCATTTTGAGATATTGACAATTGTCGTTTAGTTGTTAAATAACCTTTTTTCAAAAGGAGACAATATCGCAAAAACTTATTATCTTTATTATTATGCTTGCGTGGTGATAGCAAAATGAATAATTACAGTAGAAGCAAGTTGTGCAATATTTTGATTATGGCGTTGCCGATGGAAATGCAGCAAAAGGTCGTCAAATTTATCAAGAAAGGTTTCCAAACCGACAAGTACCAAATTAAAGAACATTCATTTGTATTCACGAACGTCTACATCAAACTGGAAGTGTACATAAAAGAGCTGCTGGAATTGGAAGACCTCGCCTGCTACCTTCGCAAATTGAAGAAGATATTCTTTAAGAAATCGAAGACGCTCCATCAACTAGCACTAGAAGAATAGCTTCAAACCTAAACCTTAATCACGTTCCAGTGTGAAGGATAATAAAAAGCCAGATGTTATATCCTTAACGCATACAGCGAGTACAAGCCCACAAAGATTGGTTATGTGTCAATGGTTTCAAGAAAGAATTGCGCAAAATCCTCGATTCTTAGAACAAGTTTTATTTACGGACGAAGCAAATTTTTCTCGCAATGCGATTATGGACTTCCATAATAATCATGTATGGGCCGACAAAAATCTACATGCCATAATGGAAGGCCATCATCAGCAAACATTTTCCGTTAATGTTTGGGCAGGTTTATATTTTTTTGCCGTTTAGGTTAAATGGTCAATTATATCGTAATTTTCTTGAAGAAGAGCTGCCAGAACTTTTAGAAAACGTTCCGGTTCAATTAAGAAACAAAATGTGATTCATGCACAATGGTGCTCTAGCATATTTTAGTTTAGTTGAGCGTCAAATCTTAAATGAACAGTACTGGAACCGTTGGATAGGTTGAGGAAGCCTACAGGCTTGGTCTCTTTGGTCTCCAGACCTAAATGTTTTGGATTTTTTTTGTGGGGTCACTTAAAAAGTTTAGTTTACACTATATCATTTAATACTGACGAAAAACTAAAAAAATGCATTATTGCATCCTGCAATACGATACGAAACACTCCAGGCATTTTTGAACGGGTACCTCAGTCACTAAGACGTAGGTTGGAAGCCTGCGTTACCGTAAGAAGAGGTAATGTTCAACAATTTTTGTGATTTTTCTTGTTTTTTATGTTATTGCTTAGTTTTGTTAAATAAAGGTTTTGTGATCATGCTACTTTTTTTTTCGTTTCTGAGATATCGTCAAAAAAAATTATTTTTTTTTTTTTTTTACACCCTGTATCTCAAAAACGTTCGTTTGCGGAACCATGTTAATAGAAACTTTTTTTCTTATATTTAGCCAAGAAATCCCATCCTTTATTTTCCGACACATGTTTTGAAACACCCTGTATATTTAAGAGAATGAAAACTGTTTTGTTTAAATAGTGTAATTTAAATTTTATGTAATTTTTGAATAAATTGTACGCTAAAAATGAGTTTTTATTATGATAATTGTGTTATAAATGTTCTGTTACGGCCATAAAACCAATTCATATTTACATTTGTATTTATAACATTTTATATTATTGTTATTATCGTAATTAGTATAAAACTACTCCATTGTACATTATATTACTTGGGAATTCCTCAGATTAACAAATATTTATTTTTATAGTAATCCTAAGACCATAAACCATCCCTTAATTACATATTTTCAAAACATCTGTTTTATAAAACTTTCCCATCATTAACCAATCCTTTCTTTCTCATTCTAAATATGTTACATTTTTGTATACATTGAATAGATTTTATATTTTAAACCTCCAGTTGCTGCGAATCAACGGCCATCAGAGGCTAACCTCGCCGGCCCTTCTGGCAATAAGGCAACAGGGTCTTCTACCCACCCAAAGGATGCCGCCCCCATCCAAAATAATGGGAAGTTTCCTGAAGTCAGGTTCAAACCCTCTTTGATCCTAGATAACTCTGGCGCGCACGCAAACTCGATTTTAATAGACAACTCCGTCGCGACCAGTGATGCCAACTCGAGAGATTTGTCCCTTTTTTAGGGATTTTTTAGTGCTTCGTGGGATTAAAGGATTTTTACTTTAAAAAAAGGGATGTTTTTATTTTCTTAAAAATCACAATTTTAAAATAAATTATTATTATTCATTACAAATAATACACAGTCAGCAGCTTTGAGGGTCCCGATTCGACTGGTTCTCTGTCTGTCCCCCATAGTCCCATACAACAAGTTCGGTAGGACAACTTGTCTTACCGCTACGTACGTCAATGTTTCTTTGTTTTTTTAACACTCCCTCCCCCTCGTCCCATCGGTTTATGGAGTATTAGGTTAAGACATAATAAAACATTTTTAAAAAGGATTTTTTTTGCTAAAAAAGGGATTATTTTTAAATATTTGAAAGATTTTTAAGTTGCTGAGGTTGGCAACACTGGTCGCGACTGCAGACACCGCCGCGAACAACACAAATAATGAACCCGCGCCCCCTAACGCAGACAACTCCCGCCTTCCCGCAATTGTAATTAAAAAAAAAGAGGAATACACGGGTATTTCTCAACATTTTAAAACCGCGAAAATCAATTATTCGCGCGCCACTAATACCGCGGAGGGAATACGAATTTCCCCATTAACCATCTCCGATTTTCGAAGGGCAATCAAATACCTTGTCGAAAACAGCAAAGATCACCACACCTGGCAAACCAAGGATGAAAGATGCCTTGAAGCTATACTCACTAAGGTTCCCGAGTTCTTAACAAAGGAACAAATTGGGCAAGAGCTAGAGATACTTGGGTCCAGACCCAAATTCGTTCATAGAATGGGAAACTTTAATAAAAAGTTCCCACTGGTGTCGGTGCAGCTCCCCAAGTCCGAAAAAAGTAATGAGATTTTCGGTCTTGTAAAACTGCTCGAATTCACTATTAAAGTGGAACCAAATGCGGTATTGCGCAATGCACTCGCTGTCAACGACACGGACATACCTCAACGAGGTGCCATACCGCTAATCCTACCTGTAGAAAATGCGCCGGACCGCATAGAGTTTTGGATTGCCGCAAAGGGACACCACTGAAGTGTGCCAACTGCTCAGGGCCTTCGAATCGCATAGAAGAGTTACCGCGCAAAACTCTTTCGCGCAAATCACTAATCCCCCGAAGGACAATAGAGACACGCAAATAGCCGAGTTCCGGAAAAAAATTGTCGATTTCCAAGCTCAATTCTTCTCAGCCTTTTCAAAACTCGAATAATAAATAATAACAAAAATAACGTTATACTTAGTATAAGCTTCTGGAATGCCTTCAGCATCATTAACAAGATGGGAGAAACAGAAGAGTTCTTCTTCGACCATCAACTTGACATTTTACTTATATCGGAAACGAAACACAAGGCGTGGCACCGTCTCAAGTTTCCAAATACTTTCACGTACTTGGGAACCAGTGATGTGGAGCGGAACAGCAATCTTTGTAAAAAGATCGCTGGACCACTCTGAAGTTGTCACTCCAGACACCGCCACTTTAGAATCAAATGCAATCGTCGCAAAAGTGCCTGGTCTCGAGACACTTAAAATTGCATCCGCTTATTTAAACCCCTCTAATTTAATAGAAACAACCGACTTCGACAAAGTCTTAAGTGACCAATTTCCAACCATAATTGTTGGCGACTTTAACGCAAAACACCCCGCGTGGAATAGCCGATTAACAAACGCAAAAGGGAAAACACTTCACAAATACGTATCACAAATGGGTCTCCAGGTTCTAGCGCCGGACGAACCAACATTCTATCACAACGCAGGGCACCGGGGAGATATTCTTGACGTAGCAATACTCAAGAATATCAAAGCCCAAGTAAACATAAGGGTCGTTAACGAACTAAGTTCTGACCACTGCCCGGTAATTCTAGAGATTCTTGGAAGGGAATTGGGGGAGGAGAGGAGATTCGTACACAAAACGGACTTTCCTCTGTTGGCCCGTTTGCTGGAAACGAGTCTGGACAAATGAACTCAAATGTTCCGTCGCGGACCTCACAAACAAAACTAAAATAGCTATGGAGAAAGCTACCAAATCATTTCCCGTTTGGGCCGATAACCCCTTAGGACTCTCGCGCGCGACTAAAAACCTCATGCGCAAACAAAACGCGGCCAGACGGCTTTGGCAAAAAACTCGTGATCCGGACTATCGCGAGTCAATGAATGCGCTAAACCGTCAAGTCAAAGAAGCCATCAGGGCCCACAAATACGAGAACTGGAAGAGAGCCATGGAGTCTACCACAGAAGATGATAATCTAATGTGGCGGATCGCCAGGGCTCTCCGTAATCCAGCTAAACCTCTCCCTGTGATTCACGGCGAACGCGGGTTAGTATGCTCATTGGAGGAAAAAGCCGAGGCATTTGTCGACAGCTTAGAATGACAATGCACCCCAAACCCGGACGACAATAAAGTTTGGGAACATACCGAAAGAGGTACGCAACCGATTGGCAGAACGCAAAAACAACGTACCACTAGATAGCGCTCGTCCCTCCAAGATAGCGCAAATAATCTCGCGACTTAAACCGCGATCAGCATCGGGTCCGGACGGTATACCCAATAAGGCTCTTAAAGCATTTCTACCTAAAGCGATTATGGCGGTCAAAAACATAACTAACGCGATCCTTCGGACCAGCCACTTTCCGGAGTCATGGAAGAAGTCATACGTAATTAACATCCCCAAACCGGATAAGGACTCGAAGTTTACTCAAAACTACCGTCCTATTAGCTTACTATGCACCTTAAGCAAGGTTGTCGAAAAAGTCATTTTGGAGCTAATTTTAGAACACACAGAAGCGGAGAGATTACTACCCGACCATCAACACGGGTTCCGTCGCGAACATTCAGTTATTCACCAACTGAACAGAGTAACGGGTCATATTGCCAAAGCGTTTCGGCAAAGAAAGTCTACTGGAGTTGTATTTATCGATGTTGAAAAAGCATTCGACAAGGTGTGACACAAAGGGCTACTTGTTATACTCTTCCGCTTTAATTTCCCTACTCGTCTGGTAATATTAATAGCATCATTTTTGAAAAACCGAACTTTGGCAGTCAAGCTAAAAAATCATATCTCTACGTCGCGCAACATAATCGCGGGGGTTCCGCAAGGATCGATCCTTTAACCTATATGTCTCCGACATGCTCTCCGAGGTAAACGGAGTCAAAACGGCGCAGTATGCCGATGATACGGCGCTGATCTAAGGTTCAACGGCACCCTGGGTAATCACCCAGAGGATTCAAATAGCCACCGAGGCACTAGAAAACTGGCTATCAGTTTGGAGAGTCAAAATCAATCCGGAAAAGAGCAAAGCGGTTCTTTTCACGCGCCGACACAAATAACCGCATTCCAATGTCTTCCTCGATAACATTCCAATACCGTGGACGGATTCCGCGAAATACCTCGGGGTCACCGTAGACAAAGGGCTAACATTCAGATTGCACGTGCAATCAA
This sequence comes from Tachinus rufipes, assembly GCA_963932245.1. NCBI lineage: Eukaryota > Metazoa > Arthropoda > Insecta > Coleoptera > Staphylinidae > Tachinus > Tachinus rufipes. Next base: position 708,338 of record OZ010743.1, on the reverse strand, counting down.
TTCTAGCTAAAGCTAAAATGGCAAAAAACTGTTTGGTCCCGGTTTTACGACTAAACAGTGGAATGTCACTTAGCAATAAAATTCGTCTCTTCAAGACTATTATCCGTTCACAACTAACATTCGCGTCTCCGGTATGGGGTACTACCGCCACCTCATACCTTGCTAGACTGGAAGCCTTCCAAAGTCGAACTTTGCGTTGGTTTCTCGATGCACCGTGGTACGTCCGCAACACTGAAATATGCCAGGATCTTAAGATCCCAGAACTACGCGAGTTTATCAAAAAGTACTTTGATAAACTATCAAACCATAGCAACCGCGATCTGGCCAGACTTGCTGAACCAGATAAAGATGACGTCTCCTCAAGACACAAGCGCCCGATCAATATGCTCGGAGCATAACACGCGTAGATAAATAAAAATATTAATATCCTAACCTAACCAGCCTATAAGGCGATCCTAAACAACTTTTTTTTTATGCGCAGAAATGCGCCGAACTTCCAGGCAATTAGTCGGTAGGCACTTCCGGAAGGGTGAATCCGACACGTCCTGAGAAACGCAAAGTCTTTTAAAGATTCCCCACCCCAAAAAAAAAAAAAAAAAATTTAAATTAGTATTATTACAACATTCTTTGAATAAACATATTATTATCATATTACACTGCGTATAATTTAATTTGTGAATTTACACCTCACACTGCGGCACATATTCATTCTTGTAAAACAGGGTGTCGCAAATCAACATGTTCTTTTTGTGCATTTTTAAATTTTTCTAAAAAAAATTATGATAAAAATGTAGTTTTAAATTGAGTATCAATTTTTGTTGCCTAACTCCACAGTAATTACTTAGATGTTGTTAGGTTATGTAAGTGTCCTGATTTTGAAAAAAAAATTAAAAAATGTTGAAAGAGTACAGTACTCTCAAACTGAATTTTATTTTGTCGGCAATCCAAAATAAACATTATTTTGAAGCAATCCAAATAAGTAATTAAAAAACTATATTATAACAGATAGTAAGTAATAGTAGAAACAAGTAATTTTATTTTAATAACATTCGATCAATCCTTTTTAATATCTCCTGTAACTACTAGTTTCCAAGAACATCAAAGAGTTGCAATCCATATGAGAAGTAATGAAAAAACTAATTTAGGTGTCATTTAAAAATTTCCAAGTTAATAGCCCTCGCCACCATAGTTGAGAGAAATAACCGGGAGATGATTTATGAACGCACGAACTTTATAGTTTGTTGAGAAGGGAGGAGGAGAAGCCTTAATGCACACTTCAATAGTTTCAATATTAAAGAGTTACAATGAAAATAATTTTAGAAATTTATGAAACAATAAAAGTGCAATTGTTGATTTATTTAGATTATTAATAGAAACTAATTTTATGCAAAATTATTTACTACAATAATTATTGTCTTGCTTTGCCAACAGGTCATATTTTTTTATATAAAAAAGCTCAAATTTAAAAAGTAATTTATATTTTATACATAAAAAGTGTAATATTAATTGAAAAATTTGTTCTTTTTATAATTGATTTTGTTTAGTTTGTTATAAAATTGCAATATACAACTCCTCACTCGCTGGTTTATGTCGTCTTCATTTATGTAGTTGCAAAGCCTCGCATTCAATTTATATACACAACATTGTACAAACATTATTACCTGGGGATAACATCACCCTATGAGGATAGAAATTTTATCATCCGCTCGAAATCAAACAAGAACATTCACTGATCAATTAAGTAAAACCGATCCGATCCGACGTGTTCAATATAGGAAAACACGACATGCTGCTCTGCTCGACTGTACGATGCAAACAGAACATGGTCTACAATACAACATGTACGGAACGACATCAATCCGCTCGTCAACAATAACAATGCCCAAAAAAAAAACTCACCGTAAACAACATTGTTTAACAAAATCGAGTTTCTATTGAAAATAATCTTTACTGATATGACAGTCGAGAGAGAAAAACGAACGATCCCATTGTTCCATATTTATTCTCTTTTGAATAAAAAAGCCACTAACTGTCTTGTCAGCTTTTGTTAATTTGTATTTGATCGTGGGCCGTCGTCGCCGACTCGAGTTGTTCATCTTCCCTACATTTAATTCCGCAGACCATTAATTTGCAGTTTTGTTCATTTCGACGCCCAGTTTCGTTGCTGATTCATTAGTTTCGCTCGGATTTTAGGGAGAGAGAAAGTTTTTAATATTATTATTTGCGGTGAACAAGATTTATGATGATAACGGACTGTATTAGCTTACAGATTGATTTTTAGTAAATATTTTATTAAATTTTCAATCAATTCCCGCATGTCGAGATTCATCTCACAGATGCATTAATCATGTTTTGAACGCATTTAACGTAAATTGCCTTTTGAGGCAATTTTCTAAATTAAATTTTACTCAGTTTTTTTATTAAATAATTTTTTATTAACAAATACAATTGTTGATTATCATTGTATACCATTAAATCAATAATTATAGACTACAATACGCATTATAGTAATTAATCTAGTATGTTACCTTTGAAGATCAAACATGTTTGTATTCCATTGAATTTAATGTGGAATCAATTGTGATATTGCACTCACACATTAACCATAGTGTATTAATTACTATTCTAAATTACATACATTATTAATGAATTTGTGTGAATATGCAATTATTGGGAAAAGTGAAACCGTTATAACTTTATAGGTTCAGTTAATTTTGAGACCTTTTTTAAATTTTAATTTTCTAGTTTAAAATAGTGTCATTTGAATTTATTTTTGCAACTAGAACAAACTATAAGTTAAGTAAATTGCATAAACATAGCTTAAAAAATAAACAATTTACTTTGTTTTTATCACAAATTTATTTTTATAAATACATTACTAGTTTCTGCTCTACTAGAGCCTTCTGCAGATATAAGAATAAGTTATTACATTAACACTGTAAAATTCAAAAGATCAAAATTAGAAAAAAAAATTACTAAATGGCCATTGGCGTGTCTACGACTGCAAAATTGACTTTTTAAACTTTAATTTCAGTTTCTACCGCCGCAATAAGGAATCACAACCCAACAACGACATTCAGATAGGCAATTAGTGCCCAACGTAGAGCAACTTACACCAAAAACAAATCATCACCAAAGATTTCGACTATAAGCAAAAAAGTGTCTTCAATCAAAAAAACTTGGTTAAACTGAGTTTAAATTTAAAAAAATGTTAAATTTTCTTAAAGTTTTGCAAACATTCATATACTTACTAAAAAAATTTAAAACAAAAAAATTAAATTTTGTTAAAAATTGTTACAACATTGCGTCCAAATTTTTATTATATTTCTTGATTATTTTTAATTTATAGCCAAACTTGTATTAAAATAGTCCATTTCTTGTAATTTACTGAATTTTTGTTTTTCATGTCATAGTTCAATATTTGTTTGCTAATTTTGAAGTTTTAATAGTTTTTAGTTAGATTTTGACATAATATTTAGTTAGTTTATGGCCGGATTTTTATCATTTTTGCATATTTATTTAAATTTGTGGCCGGATGTGTATTATATCCAATTAAGTTTTGTAATTTACAAAAAGATTTTTGTGGTTAATGCAAAAATTCAGTATTTTTTTATTAATTTTGACCACATTTTTGAAGTTTTGGCCAGATTTTGATTGACAATGTTAGTTTGCAGACGGATTTTTATTTTTTTAATTTTCTTAAGACCGGATTTGTATTTATTAAACAATTTTTTGTAATTTATTGCAAAGTTTGTGTGGTTTTTGTCAATATTCAATCATATTTTATTGATTTTTGCAGTATTTTTTAAGTTTTTAGCCGGATTTTGACATTAAATGTTAGTTTGCAACCGGATTTTCATAATTTTTGCATTTTTTTTTTTTAATTTGTGGTCAAATGTGTATTATATTAAACTAAATTTTGTAATTTACAATCAAATTTTTGTAGTTTCTGCAAAAATTCAGTATATTTTTATTGAATTTGGCCAAATTTTTTAAGTTTTTATAGTTTTTGGCTAAATTTTGAACGACAATGTTAGTTTGCATCCGGATTTTCATCATTTTAATTTTTTTTATGACCAGATTTGTACTTATTAAATTTTTTTTTGTAATTTATTGTAAAGTTTGTGTGGTTTTTGTCAATATTCAATCATATTTTATTAATTTTGGCAGTATTTTTGAAGTTTTTAGCCGAATTTTGACATTAAATGTTAGTTTGCGGCCGGATTTTTATGATTTTTGCTATTTTTTTTAATTTATGGCCAAGTTTGTATTATATTTAACTAAATTTGTAATTTACGATCAAATTTTTTGGTTTCTGCAAAAATTCTGGATCTTTTTATTAATTTTGACCACATTTTTAAAGTTTTTATAGTTTTTGGCCAGATTTTAATTGACTATGTTAGTTTGCAACCGGATTTTTATCTTTTTAATATTTTTTTTGACCGGATTTGTATTTATTGAACAATTTTTTGTAATTTATTGCAAAGTTTGTGTAGTTTTTGTCAATACTCAATCATATTTCATTGATTTTTGCAGTATTTTTGAAGTTGGTAGCCGGATTTTGAAATTAAATGTTAGTTTGCGGCCGGATTTTTATGATTTTTGCAATTTTTTTTAATTTATGGCCGAGTTTGTATTATATTTAGCTAAATTTGTAATTTACGATAAAATTTTTTGATTTCTGCAAAAATTCTGGATCTTTTTATTAATTTTGACCACATTTTTTAAGTATTTATAGTTTTTGGCTAAATTTTGATCGACAATGTTAGTTTGCAGCCGAATTTTTATATTTTTAATAGTTTTTTTGACTAGATTTGTATTTATTAAACAATTTTTTGTAATTTATTGCAAAGTTTGTGAGATTTTTGTCAATATTCAATCATATTTTATTGATTTTTGCAGTATTTTTGAAGTTTTTAGACGGATTTTGACATTAAATGTTAGTTTGCGGCCGGATTTTCATAATTTTTGCATTTTTTGTTTAATTTGTGGTCAAATGTGTATTATATTAAACAAAATTTTATAATTTACGACCAAATTTTTGTAGTTTCTGCAAAAATTCAGTAAATTTTTATTGAATTTGGCCAAATTTTTTAAGTATTTATAGTTTCTGGCTAAATTTTGATCGACAATGTTAGTTTGCAGCCAAATTTTTATCTTTTTAATATTTTTTATGACTAGATTTGTATTTATTAAACAATTTATTGTAATTTATTGCAAAGTTTGAGTAGTTTTTGTCAATATTCAATCATATTTTATTGATTTTTGCAGTATTTTTGAAGTTTTTAGCCGGATTTTGATATTAAATGTTAGTTTGCGGCCGGATTTTCATAATTTTTGCATTTTTTTTTAATTTGTGGTCAAATGTGTATTATATTAAACTAAATTTTGTAATTTACGACCAAATTTTTGTAGTTTCTGCAAAAATTCAGTATATTTTTATTGAATTTTGCCACATTTTTTAAGTTTTTATAGTTTTTGGCTAAATTTTGATCGACAATGTTAGTTTGCAACCAAATTTTTATCTTTTTAATTTTTTTTATGACTAGATTTGTATTTATTAAACAATTTTTTTGTAATTTATTGCAAAGTTTATGTGGTTCTTTCCAAAATTCAATCATATTTGATTGATTTTGGCAGTAATTTTAGAGTTTTTATCCGAATTTTGATATTAAATGTTAGTTTGCGGCCGGATTTTTATGATTTTTGCTATTTTTTTTAATATATGGCCGAGTTTGTATTATATTTAACTAAATTTGTAATTTACGATCAAATTTTTTGGTTTCTGCAAAAATTCTGGATCTTTTTATTAATTTTGACCACATTTTAAAAGTTTTTATAGTTTTTGGCCAGATTTTGATTGACTATGTTAGTTTGCAGCCGGATTTTTATCTTTTTAATATTTTTTTTGACCGGATTTGTATTTATTGAACAATTTTTTGTAATTTATTGCAAAGTTTGTGTAGTTTTTGTCAATATTCAATCATATTTTATTGATTTTTGCAGTATTTTTGAAGTTTTTAGCCGGATTTTGACATTAAATGTTAGTTTACGGCCGGATTTACATAATTTTTGCTATTTTTTTTTTAAACTTGTAACCAAGTGTGTATTATATTCAACTAAGTTTTGTAATTTACGATAAAATTTTGTGGTTTCTGCAAAAATTCAAAATTTTTTTATTGATTTTGACCACATTTTTGAAGCTTTTTTGTTAGTTAGCAACCGGATTTTTATTTTTTTAATATTTTTATGGCCGGATTTGTATTTATTGAACAGTTTTTTCTAATTTATTGCCAAGTTTTTGAATTATCAACCAAAAAACCGTTTATATAGTTTTTAGCCGGATTTTGATACAGAATGTTAGTTTTTGGCCGGATTTTTATTGTTTTTTAGCCATTTTATAAAAGTTTTGGCCATATTTGTAGTTTATTAAATATATTTTTAAAATTTATGCCAAAATTCAACTATTTTTTGTTGGTTTTGAACGTATTTTTGAAGTTTTTGTAGTTTTTGACCAAATATTTGATACAATGTTAACTTGAAGTAAGCTTTTTATCATTTTTGCACATTTTTTTAAATTTATAGCTTGATTTGTATTAGATTAGACAATTTTTTGTAATTTTACGCCAGATTTATGTAGTTTATCTCAAAATTTAACCATATTTGATTGATTTTGGCCGTATTTTATTAAGTTTTTAGTCGGATTTTGACATAGAATGTTAGTTTTCCGCCGGATTTCTATTATTTTTGCCATTTTTTTTTTAATTTATAGATAATATTGTCTAACTTACTGCCGGATTTTTGTAGTTTATGCCAAATTTTAATAATTTTTGTTCATTTTCGCCGTATTTTTAAAATTTTTATAGTTTTTGGCTAAATTTTATTATACTTCATTAGTTTGCAGCAAGATTTTTCTTGTTTTGCCACGTATTTTAAAGTTATTTGTATATATCAGAATTTTTCTTTATACACTAAAATTCTAGATTAAAACAAAAACTTTATAAGACCGCAATAAAGTGCTACTAGAAAACTTGTACCAAAATTGAAATGTTAAGGCCGTAATTTAATACCGTAATAAAGATTGGAAACTAAAATTGAAACCCTTTACACAAATTTAAACAGGATCTTTCTAAACGTAAAAAAGCTTGTCAGCACAGATTAAAAAATAATAACTCTAAACTATAAATAAGAATTAGAAAACCAGCTTAACCAAAACCCAGTTTGAGCTGTAAATCTATGTCCAGTGAAAGAAATTAAATTTAAAATTATGTTAATAGAGTAATATTGTGTATGTATGAGTAGTATTGTGTAGTTTTATGTTTGCATTTTAATTAGTTAGTTCATTTCAATTATAGTTATGGTGGTAGACCAGACTTCGGATTATTCTGAAGAGCTGAACCTTAACTAATTTGTCAATTTTATTGTATTTTTTTGTTAGTCAAAATATAGAAATTTTATTAGTACCTTAGGAACATATTTGATAGATTGAAAACATTTTCTTAAAATATTGAACCATTTATGATCAATTTGATATGTTAGTAATAACATGGAAATTTTAAATCCAAGCTACCCATGCACTATGACATATGTCACCTCAAAGGTCAATGAACTTTGCACTAAATAATTTCATATTATTATAGTTAAAACAATGTAAACCACTGAATTAGTTAATAAATAATAAAAGTGTGTAATATAACAAGAATTGTGCATGCAAACCTAACCAATATTACATAAAATTGTGCAATCATTAGTCATGATGCTGTGAAATGTACTGACATTTAATAAATTAATTGAAATATTTTAATGAATTTATAATATAATTTAAACACATTAATTTCTGTTACCTTATTAATCTGCTAGTCCACTGCTATGTTATTATGGTATCCTAATATAACCAGCACGCCCACACAACACTCACGAAACGTTTTAAATGCAATTAAACGCCCCGACCCAAAATGGCTGCCCGTGCACGGCCCGTAACTAACACAACTATGGCCGCTGCATTGTTGAAAGTGAAGTGGTCGTGACGTCGATCTCAATCGTATCGACTCGCGCATCATCGGCTTAGCCGCATATGTAGTAATTATTAAAAGCGGCCACACATTTTGATTTAAAATTATAGCAACTGAGGTTATCTTTTGATTCATAGTGTAGATAGATAGATAGATTGGGGTTATGTTTTGATGCATAGTACATGAGTATTTGTGAGGTTATTTTAAGTTTTTAATTTTAAGGAAATAACCTCAGTTGCTTCAATTTAAAATCAAAATATATGTAAATAAATGAGAACAACAGTGAGATAACTTTAATAATAAAAAAAATGCAGATTTCAAATACTCATATATACATTCATCAGTGAGATGACCTCAGTTGTTTTAACTTAAGTCAAAATATAGGTAAATAAATGAGGTCATCTTACTAATAAAAAATTGCAGACTAAATTTGCTTAAATTTGATATGATATCATCTGTACCCTCAGTTAACCTCATCTTTAACAAATCAAAATATATGTTAATAATTGAAGTCATCTCACTGATAAGACTAAATTTACTTTAATTTGATACTAAACTCGATATGTCTATTATAATTTATTTTCTGTACCCTCAGTTGATTATTGTACAAATTTACTGAGGACACAAAATCAAATTATTAAAATACTTATCGTGTTGGGTATCAAGCAATTGTTGTAAAGAAATTGACAGTTACTACCGCCTCTCGTCTTCCTACAGCTTAAACACAAGACAAAATAACTAATAAATGTCATTAAATTTTAAGAGAGAGTTGACGTAATCAATTTTTGATAACTAACACTAGGGCGGGTGGGCGGAAACACAGCTTATGAATATTGGGCCAGTGGTTTGAGACAGTGTCCCCGCCCAGTATTTGTCATAAAGAAATTGACAGTTACTACCACTTCTCGTGTTTCTGCAGCTTAAAAACAAGACAAAATAACTGACAGATGTCATTAAACTTGAAGAGAGAGTTGACGAAATCAATTTTTTGTTAACAAACACTTGGGCGGGCGGGTGGGAACACATTTTTTGAATATTGGACCGGTAGTTTGATACAGGGTTCCCGCCAACAGTGTTTGTCGTAAAGGAATTGACAGTTACTACCGATTATCGTATTCATGTAGCTTAAAAACAAAACAAAATGACTGTAAGATGTCATTAATAAAGTCACAAATAAAGTGTTATTATTATTATTATTATTATTATTATTATTATTATTATTATTATTATTATTATTAAACTAAAACAGTCTACACTACAATAAAGTAACCTACTATAAAAAGTTGAAACAAACGTATACCGCCAGCTACCATGCTATACAATATCAAACACCATAAAATAAAATTTTGAACTAAAGCTAGAACTCAAACGAAAAACACAACAAAGACTAATAATGCCATCCATTTGCTGGTATAAAACAAACAAACACCAAATATATTGATTGTCAATAATTCTAAAATGAGCTGCTCATTACCTCAAAAACTGCACCTAATTTTTGACTACCATTTCTGGAAGTTACACAAAAATGTAACAAAAAATGTTATAATTTGGCCAAAATTTAAGCTAAAAGCAACCAATGCAAGTCCAAAAAACACTAAAACAACAATCGCCAAAAACTTAATTGCATTAAGCCAAACCCAATAGATATGAGTTTAGAAAACTTGCTCTTAAGCAGCAACGTCAAAACCCAAAGTGCCAAAAATGATCAAAAGTATAGTGCGGCCACCCTAACTTGGCTTTCATAATAAAGAACTTAATATACATAAAAATTTTAGTTTTGTTGCTGTCATGCTTTCATGAAATTTAACGTCCTTTTTTGGCGCCATCATTTCTCACATTTTATAGGCAAAGCTAAAATAGTTTTACTGTAATGTGCTAAAGCTTGACTTTAATGAACTAGCAACTATGATAATTTGTAGGATGAAAACATTACTCAACAAAACAAAAAATTCTACCCTCGCACCATAATTTTAAAAACTTTGAAACTAAACTGAGTAGTAAATAAACCTCAAAAAAGCGGAATACTAAATTTGCCGCTAACTATAACCGCCATACCAGCAAACAAACTTATAACTGCGTTTCTGCTAAAGCCAATAACCAAAAAATGTAATGTCCGTAATGCTTTAACGTCAAATTACTGCAAACCTTATAACCAAACTTACAAAAACAAAATTAGGGAATAATCTTTTTACATCAGTGACGTGTCTACGACCGCAAGACCAACTAACCTTAAATTAAAGAATCACAACCAACCAACAACATTCAAGTATCACTGTACAGTTGAGCGGTAACAATTGACGCCTAACGTGGGCAACTTTTGCAGACAAACTTTTTAACTTTACACTAAACAAAAATTTTGACTGTACTCAAAAGGTCCTCAACATTTTCAAAAAAAAATTTTTTTTTAATTTTAAACAAAAATTGATTTTTCTAAATTATTAAACTAGATATTTATGAAAACTTTTTTTTTGTTTTTTTTTAATTCTTACTAAGACAAAAACGGTGCTAACATAAAATTATAACCAAAAACTTCTAGTTAAGTTTAACCAACATTTATCAAATAAAAGATTTGTTGACCGTAACTTCTTAAAAACTCTAGAATCGTATTTTTCTAGTTTTTAAAGGATCAAATACTCAACGACTGAAAATCAAATCAAATAATTTTTTTTTAAAAGCAAAAATATGCACATTAAAAAAATATGTACCCTCTAAACTCTGAAGAAAACAGGAATTGCAATTATTGCTTAAAATTTGCTCAAAAATGAAATGGTTATTGTGTAATGAAAGTGTTTTAAATGATTAACGATATAAATGCGTGGTGTGGAGGTTTAGTGCATGAGTAATTTTATAAAAGAACATGTGTTTTGCAAGAAATTCTTCAATATCGTTTAGAAATTATATTTAATAAACGCAGTTTATTAAAAACCCCGCAACAATTAATGATTATCAAAAATCACTAAAAAAATGCATTTATTGCTTAAAATTTGCTTAAAAAAGTTTTAATATAATTAAAGTGTTTTTAATTATCATTATTAACATAAGTGCTTGGTGTGGAGGTTGAGTAGATGGGTAGATGGGTATTATTATTAAAAAAAACAGGCCAACAACGACCAGCTTAAACTGTAAATCAGCATCAATTACGGCAAGACATCAAAGCAGTGCAACACTACTAACTTTTGCTGACCACAGAAGCTTAACGTCCTATCTTTGAGTTACTATGCTCTAGCACTGAAACTCATTCTAACCCAAAATAATCACTTTTAATGTCATAAAAAAAAATTACTAGAACCAAAACTGAGTCACACCTACAATTAAATAAAAATCAAAAACGCCAGCAATTGTTGGTAGAAATTTAAATATCAGAAAAACTGCTTCAAAAACTGTAAAATGTATTAGTGTTCACCTGCAACACAAAAATAACACAGAACAGTATTTAACTCTTAAAGGTTTACACAACAAAAAAAACAAAAAAATTATAAAAAGTTGCTTAACTTACAAAAAAACACTAAAACAACAATCGCCAAGAACTTAATTGCATTAAGCCAAACGCAATAGATATGAGTTTAAAAAACTTGCTCTTAAGCTGCAACATTAAAACCCAAAGTATCAAAAATAATCAAAAGTAGGTTACGACTTTAGAAAACTAACAATTACTGTCGTTTACGCACTACTTGCATCTTGGAGTCATCTCTTGCAGAACTTACCCTTTCTGCAACTGGAAACCAGCACCTTTCTCGTAATCTAAAAATAAATAATGTGTTAAAAAAATTAATTTGTCAAGAAACACAAACAATTGTACATTCAAGTCAAGTATTAGTATCTGATACATGTAACATTTTTGTAAAAAATATAAAGCAAATAAGTGTTTAAGTGTGGACGTGGCATTATAATCGTTAATCTATCTTTGTTGCTCTGCAAAGCCCATTATAGTAGAATCCGATACATGACAGCATTGTATTTTTTTTTTTTTTAATATAATGCAATCTTCCACAGTCCGGTTGGTCAAATCAAAAGAATACAAAAAATCGGCACATGCACGAGATGTTTCAGAATATGGATTATGCAAATGTGCGAAATCGTAATTTCCCGTGGCAGCGGCGGATTTTTTTATTACACAACGAGAGAAAAAAAAAGTGTAGAAGAAGAAGGGAAAAATGTAATAATCAGTGCATTATTCTGTATACAGCAAGCTATTTATATTCAATGCTTTCAACGTAGAAAATTTGATTCTTTTCCATAATGAAACAAGTAATAAGGGTTTGCGAATGAAAGAGAAAAATGGATGGTGTGGAATATTTAGATTCCGCGAGGAATTTCAGATACATCAAGCATGTGATGGGATAAAGAATTTATTATTGAAGCCCAACCTGATTGCACTTATTTAAAATTGAAACCGGTTTTATATATTTTTTTTGTGTTTTCGCCACTGATTGCTTGATACAATATGCAGTGTGCACTTTTCTTCTTGTATATGAAGATGTTACCGGTGGTTGAATAAGTTAGCGGTCTTGATTGATGCTCTTGTATGTTGCGATGGTCCCTTATCGGGTGTAAATAATATCGACGATTTAAAATGCCGTTTCGCTCTCTAAACACCTCTATTTATTTCATCCTCAAACTCGGCCACTCGGTCTTGTTGCCTTCGTTTTTAACTTTATCTCGCTGGAACACTTTCGTGCGAACCCGATGATTTTTCATCGACGGAATGATGCAATTTTTTATCAAAATGTATATTTCAAACCAACCATGCATACTAAAATGAAAGTCATTTTCTTGGCGTTAATCTAAACATTTTTAATATTACAAATTAACTAAAGTTTTTAATATTTTCTAATTAAGAGTTAATTGCTTTTTAAAAATTCTAGTGTTTCCGTTTAGTTTCAAGCAAACTTTTTAAGAAGCAGAACAGTTTTAAAATTATTTTTTAAACTGTATGCATTTCTTATTAATATAATTTGCTACCTGATTGGTAAGAATAAACTTGTGATTGTGATTATGTTTATTATTTTTTATCATAATTATAAAGCAGTTTAGGTGTAGACAGTTTGCGTATAATTGGCGTGTAATTTTCTGTTTATTCCGCGCATTTGAATTTAATATCAATCAAATCCCTACATGCGGTAGTAACGAGATTGCTGAATACCTACGGGAAGGATTAATTAGCACCAATTGATGGTTAGTTTATAGATCCGCTAATTGGATCTGAATAAAAATTATAATCAGATTATTATTTAGAAACTGTATAATGAGAAAACACCTTGGAAATGAATGCAAATACAAGCGTTAAGTCTGGAGCTACACGAAATATAATAATAAAAACTTTTTTGCATGTGTCGCATTTGATTTAAATGTTTTTAATAAAATTCTATGTCTATCACAACGTGTACCACGGTTTTTATTAGGTTTCTTTGTCAGTTTTGGTATTTTTTCTGTGGTTTTAATATTGATGAAGTTTGGCTATAAATTATTTAATTACAAGTTACATTAAACTGCTTAAACTTTATTTATAAAATATCAAAATAAACAAAATCCAGTTTTAAAACATATTTAATATTGTCAGAAAGCCAAATCCACCTATAAACTGGTTAAAAGTAAACAAAAATAATAAAATCTTAAAAATAGCAAAAAACCGACTTTAATATATCAAAATAGTATTAAGAAATACTAAAATCCGATCTTTATTAACTGTTAAAATGTAAATTCATATTTATAAAATGTCAAAAATAGCAAAATTCGGTCATAAATATTAAATCTTTTTAAATTACCGGCCACTATTAATAAACTGTGCAGTTTGAGAATTACTAGAAGATCATAATTTAATGGAAACACATTGACGACTGCGCTATTTAGTATGCCTGATCGTCATGATAAAACAACAAATATTAAAATAAACTCAAAACAAACATCATAATCAAAAACTTCAAACTGTTTCTACAATAAATGTTGTGTATTACTGTTTAATAAAATTGGCTTTATTACCATGACATAGTAACTAAAATTAAAAATTACTCAAGACAATTGTTAAAGCACACTATTGATGAAACATCTTGCAATTATAAATGCTAACTATCAAAAATAATTTTCTACGTCCTAACGACTGCGCCATAATGTATTTGTGTACTAAAATCAATTGTGATGTTAAAAATGATTTAAAAAAATGATAAATTTCAAAAAAGTAGCAAAATGTTTTATAACTTGGTAACAAAAATCTCATTTAGTTTAAATTTTTATATATAAATTAAAGTTAAAATAGTTTTTTGCTTTTAAAATAGTTAAGGTTGGTAATATGCTAAAATAATTTTTATAAATCTAGTAATAATTTCAGTTTTGCTTAAACTAATTTATATATTTTTTAGTTGTTTAGTTGGTAATAAGCAAGTTATGAGTACAGCAGTATGAATTAAGGTTAGAATACTGTCATCATTAAAGTTGCGCATGCGGTTTACACTGTTATTGGATAATAATGAAACCAATTGTTTTGACTACCAAAACATCAAAATTTTGGAAAAAAAATTAAAAACTATCTATTGGCAATAACATTATTTACAAATAACCATACTCAGTTTTTTTCTAAATATTTTAGATTTTTTATTTGATACAATTTAATTGATTTAACTAAAATTGACTAAGTACCAAAAACTGCATTTTTTACCAATAAAACGTAAAAATTTTGGAAAATACTATTTAAACTTTTTATTGCTAACTTAATCATCTACAAATTTTGAAAAACAGTTTTACTTTTAAATTGCAATTTAATTCAAGTTAATTGTTTTGGCAGAAATTGATTAAGTTCCAAAAACTGCATTATTTAAATATCTTATTGGCAACATAATTATCTACAAACTTTCAAAACTAATTTTTTTTTAAATATTATAGATTTTAAATTAATTCAATTTTTTTGATTTGACAAAAATTGACTAAGTTTAAAAATTGACTAAATATAAAATCTGTCAGTTATTCTGTCATGTTTTTTTGCTGCAGGTAAACGGTAGACGTTAGTAACATCAAATTTCTTGGCAACAAACGCTTGGGCGGGTGGGCAGAAACACAATATCAAACTACCGACCCAAAATTAATAAACTGTGTTCCCGCCCACCCGTCCATATGTTTGTTATAAGAAATTAATTATGTCACCTCTCTCTTTTAACTTAATGACATTTGTCAGTCATTCTGTCATGTTTGTTAACTGCAGATACACAGTAGACGGTAGTAACCTCAAATTTCTTAATAACAAACACTTGGGCGGACTTGCGTAAACACAATATTAAACTACAAGCCTAAAATTCATAAACTGTGTTCCCGCCCACCCGCCCATTTGTTTCATATCAAGAAACTGATTACGTTACCTCCCTCTTCTGACTTAATGACATCTGTCAATCATTCTGTCTTGTTAATTAGCTGCAGATACACAGCCGGCGATAGTAACCTAAATTTTTTGATAACAAACACTTGGGCGGAAACACAGTACCAAACAACCGGCTCAAAACTTATAAACTGTATTCACGCCCACCCGCCCAACTGTTTGTTATCAAAAAAATGATAACGTTACCCCCCTCTTCTGACTTAATAAGATCTGTCAGTTATTCTGTCATAATTGTTAGCTACAGATACGCGAGAGGCGGTGGTAACCTCAAATTTCTTGATAACAATCACTTGAGCGGGTGGGCGGGAACACTATATTAAACTACCGGCCCAATAATCATAAACTGTGTTCCCGCCCGCCTGCTCAAATGTTTGTTAACAAGAAATTTATTACGTCACCACTCTCTTCTGACTTAATGCCATCTGTCAGCCATTCTGTCCTCTTTCTTAGCTGCAGATACACGGCAGGCAATAGTAACTTCAAATTTTTTGATAACAAACACTTGGGCGGGTAGGCGGGGACAAAATGTCAAACTACCGGCTCAAAATTCATAAACTGTGTTCCCGCCCGCCCACCCAAGTGTTTGTAATCAAATATATATATATATAATAATCAAACATTTGTTGCTTCACCTCCCTCTTCCGACTTAATGACAGCTGTCAGTAATTCTGTCTTGTTTGTTAGCTGCAGATACACGGCCGGCGGTATTAACCTTAATTTCTTGATAACAAACGCTTGGGCGGGTGAACGGGAACACAATATCAAACAACCAACATAAATTAATAAACTGTGTTCCCGCCCAAGTGTTTGTTATCAAAAAATAGATTACGTTACCTACCTCTTCCAACTTAATGATATTTGTCTCTCATTCTGTCATGTTTGTTAGCTGCGGATACAGAGTAGGCGGTAGTGACAACAAATTTCTTGATAACAAACGCTTGGGCGGGTGGGCGGGGACACAATATCAAACTACCGACCCAAAACTTATAAACTGTGTTCCCGCCCACTCACCTGTCAATTTGTTATCAACAAATTGGTTACGTCACCTCCTTCTTCAAACTTAATGACATCTGACAGCCATTTTGTCATGTTTGTTAGCTGCAAGTACACGGTAAGCAATAATAAGATTATATATCAAACACAATATCAAACTACCGGCCTACCCAAGTGGTTGTTATGAAAAAATTGAATAAAACACTTTTCCCTTATAATTTAATGACATTTGTCAGCCATTCTATTATGTTTATTAGCTGCAGATACACGACAGGCAATGGTAACCTCATTTTTTTTTTCATAACAAACACTTGGGCGGGTGGGCGGGAACACAATATTAATTTTCCGTCCCAAAACTCATAAACTGTGTTCCCGACCACTCGATTAAGTGTTTATTATTAAGAAATTGATTACGCCACCTCCTTCTTCTGACTCAATAACATTTGTCAGTCATTCTATTGTATTTGTTAGCTGGGAGGGTGAGCGGGAACACAATACTAAATTACCGACCCAAAATTCATAAACTGTGTTCCCGCCCAAATGTTTGTTATTAAAAAAACTGTTCCGTCACCTCTTGTTTCAAACTTAATGACATCTATCAGCCATTCTGTCATGTTTGTTAGTTCCAGATACACAGAAGGCAGTAGTAATATCAATTTTTTTGATAACAAACATTTGGGCGGGTGGGCAGGAACATAGTTTATGAATTTTGGGTCGGTAGTTTGATATTGTGTTCCCGCCCACCCGTCCAAATGTTTGTTATATTCTTCTACATAAAAAATAGCAAAATGTGCTTTTTCATATAAAAAATTGCGCAAAGTTAATCAAAAATCTTCTATTGCCATAAAAAATAGTTAAATTTTGAATAAAAATTGCACATTCTACCAATTTGTTGGAATAATTTTATCAAAAAATGTGCTAAAATTTTATTTAAATCTAAAAAATAATAAGAACAGCTTAAGGCAGCATTTTGCAAGATAAAAAATTGCTCAAACATCAATTTATTGCATAAAATTTATCAAAATTTTTGTAAAATGCAAAAATTTTGTGCTTAAAACCTTTTTTTTGCATAAAATAAAAATTTAAAAAACCCATTTAAAGCAACAAAATAGTAAGATTCGACATTTTTTGTGTGTAAATAAACATAAATCTTGCATATAACACCATTTCATTGTACATTTTTTTTTTAAATTATGCAAATAACTCATTTAAAATTAAAAATATTAAAAACTTGCTCAAAAAAAAATTTATTGCATAAAAATTAATAAAAGTTTATTGCAAAAAACAGTTTGAAACACAAAAATGTATGCAAAAACCCACTAGACATCTTTTTTTTCACAAAAATCAATACAAATCTCTCACACAACAATTCATTAAATCAAATTAAAAAAAAATTGTCTAAAAAACTCATTTAAAGCAACAAAATATTAAACATTGTTCAAAAAAAAAAAATTTTATATAAAAATTACTCAAAATAATGATTTTTTGAGTAAAACTTATCAAGAATTGTACAAAAAACTCATTTAAAACTACAAAAAATAATCAAAATTGCTTAAAAATGATTTGGACGCATAAAAAACAATAAAAAATGTTCATAATACCGAATGATTGAGCATATTTTATCAAAACTTGTGCAGCAAACTTATTTAATCCAAAAAAATAAGAAAAACCTGATTAAAAAAACATGTTTTTGTATAATATTGATCAAAAAGTGTGCAGAAAATCTATATAAAGCAAGTGAAAAGAACATTTGCTTAAAAAAATCGTTTTCTATAAAAAAAAAATAAAAAATCACAAAAACAATGCCCACCAAAGCATTGGCTTGAAGTTGACTATACTATCATGCCTTATTTGGTAATATTAAGGATGCGTTGACAAATTTACTGTCAAAGCGGTTTTTATTTGGTCATGTTCTATTGCCTCAAATGCATCGAATACGACAAACTCACTTGTATTAACATCAATTCAATCCAATCAATTTAACAATAGATATTCACCTGAGTAGACCAAGATAGTTGGCTTGCGTCATCATTCTTAAACATTTTCACAAATATTGATACACTCTCGTAACTTTCACCAGTCCTACAGTAATTATCACTAAGTTTAACACTTAACACGAACGAATTAAACACGTTTCCGCACTGCACGACATTAATATCAATAAAATAAATCACAATAGGCGGCTTGTGCCATACAAATATCAACAATGTTCACTAATATTTATGAACCCAGATACTTTCACCACTGTTGTGATAATTATCAACACCAACACAAACGATTTCAGCACATTTCTGCATTGCACAACAAAAATTTAAACACAACAATAGCAACAATTAAAAAAATTACAATCAGCGGAAGCTGTCAATTTATACTGAAGGCAACTTCAGAAAAATAAAAAGTGGTTCAGTTTTATTATTCACGATCAAATTATAATATACATAATATACATATATATATATATATAATTGAGCTAATTTAATGCATTTAAAGTAAGAAAAATTGATGATTTTATAATAATTTTGCTTACTTGATCTTATTGAATTGAATGCACAGCACACGACAAATAAGCAGAAATATTCACCAGTAGATTAGGCGGCTTGCGTCATTCTTAAATATTTTTGCACCTGCAATACTTCCACCAGTTATACAGCATTTATCACTAAGTTAATCAATAGCACAAACGAATTCAACACAAATTTGCAATGCACGACATTAATATCATTAAAATAAATCCGAATATCACTAAAGGCGGCTTGCGTCATTTTAACAATTTTCACAAATATTTTTGCACTCGCGATATTTTCAACAGCCTCGCATTAATTATCACCAAATTTAGCACCACTACAATCAAACTCAATACTTTTTTGCACTGCACTACACAAATATTAACAAAATAAATGCAAAAGTAATGAACAAACTTTAGCAACAAAGTTGTCAAGTCGTACTAAGTCAAAGTCAGCTTCATTATAATAAAAACAAAGTTGCCAACAAACTTTCAAAGTAAAATTTATAAACAGTTTTAAACAATTAAAAATGGAATAAATTGAATAAAGCTAATTAGTATATTAGTTAGAGTGGTTACATTCAACTTCTTGAAATAATAAAATGTTAACATAAATAAAATAAAATTTAATACTTCTAGCGCCACCTGTCGGAATTTTATAAAATTTGTAATAATTTAAAAAATTAATAATTAATCAATATAACATATGCAAATTTTAAATAAATTAAATCAATCTAATTAGTGCAACTATTACATTCAACTCTTTAAAATAATAAAAGTAAACTTTAATAAAATCAAGGATGGTTGAGACCTATACTATGTGGTAATTTTTGACAATAGCTTTTATAAGTCAAAACTCGATTCAAGACTTTTTGTTTGTATTTATATGTATTTGTTGGTAATATATATTTATATCAATAAAATATTTGTGGTAAAAACTTAGTTTGTGTTTTATTTTATTATTAATAAAATCAAATTTAATCTGCTGCATCGTTTGAAAACTAATGTTTAATTTTAAAAATTAATAAACTTATAATAACAAATTTATATTTTTTATTAAATAAATAAAAAGATAATTGAATAATTTTTGATTAAATTGATTGCGTTTTTGAAGTAATAATAATTTTATTTAAAATCACAAGCCGCCATCTGCTGGCAGTTATAATAAACCGGCAATAATAAAAATTTTATTCAAAACTAAATTTAATCAGTAATATACTTAAACTTTATTTGTTTATTAATATAAATTAATAATTCCATGCAATTTTGTGAACAATTAATAAAATAATTAAATTTATTTATAAATATTACAGGTATCGCCATCTTAATTTGATTGTAGCTATGCAAAGCTTCTTTATATACCTAAAAGGTAGTGCCACTTATTATTAAAAATTTTAAACTATTTAACTTAATTGATTTATTAAGTATAAAATAATACAATCAAATCAACTATTTACAACAAATATAATTAATTTATAATTTAATATCAACCAAACTCGTTTTTATATTAAATTTGTTTTAATTTATTGTGCAATGGTGGCGCCACTGTTGTATTGTGTAAGAGAGAGAGCAATAGTTTGCATTTTGCAATTCTGTCAGAATTTATTGACACAAGTGTTGCAATTAAGAAGTTTTCAAGCATTTAACCAAGTTGTTTTTAATTTAATACATAATAATAACACAAAATAGTATTAATAATGGAAGCAGCTATTCCAAGTTGTTCTTCAGTGGACACGTCAATTGAATCGGGAAGAAATGAAGTAAGTAAAAGTGTTGTTAGTATACATAACCTTCAGCTCTATTTGTTTACTTTAGTTAATTATTAATTAAAATCAAAACAAGTATGCTGTGGAATAATTTAATGTCTTAACTCTATTGTGTAATAAGTAAATGGTGATATTACTTAATTATTTAATTAATTTAAATAAATTGTAATTAGCGACTTGTTGATAATCTCATGTTGTGTTTATTGTTTTAATATTTGTTTCCGGTGATAAGCTTGTGGAACGCAAGCTCAGCTCATAATATAAAACGTTATTTTTCTTATGAACGGTTTGTTTATTATAATCTAGTGAGTCATCAGAAATGACTTTTATGAGAATTGATGGTTAAATTTCATTTAGGAAATGGCAAAATCTAACAATTACTGCTTTTATTATTAAATAGGGTTTGATAATTTTTATATCTAGCTAATAAATAACAAAATTGATTGAAAATCTGTTTCTAATGACAAATTAAGTGTTTGAAATGTCATAATGCAGCCTACTATTAACAAAATTCATCAAAATTGTCATCTTAAACTGATTCTGATGCAAAATAATGATTTGAAATATGAAAATTTGTTTTATTAAATGTTAAAATCTGGTATTTATATTAAAATGAGTTTTGGGAAGATTCAATTTTTGATCAAAATATGGGAAATCTATGAAAGCTTGTACTAACATCAAAATTTTGATGTGAAATGTTAGAATTTTCTTTTCAGATTTGATATAAGGTTTGAAAATATCAAAAAGCAACAAAATCCGGTTATTAAATATCAAAATCTATAGATAATAGTCAAAATCCGGCTGTTAATTAATAAAATTTGTTTACTGATTGTCTTAAAAGTTGAATTTAGCAAGTAATTAATAAAATATAATGAATATCTGGCCAATAAGTAATAAAATCCGGCTATTACATGCTAAAATCTGGTCCTAATGTCAAAATAAAGTATGGAAATGTATATATTTGACTATTATTAATAAAAATCTGGCTATTTATTGTGAAATATTAGTTTTTATATCAAAATAAAGTTATTAATGTGAAAATCCGGCTGTTAACTATCAAAATCCGGCCATTGAATATCAAAAGTTTTGCTTTTTGTTAATAATAGAGTTTGAAATGGTGGATAATACATTTCAAAATTTGATTTTTTGTCAAAATAAGTGATGAAAATGTTAAAGATTAACTGAAATCCGGCCATTAAAGGTCAAGTTTTTGTTTTTTTGTTACAATCAAGGATTGAAATCTTTGAAATCTATAATTGCATTTAATATTTGGCTGTTAAATTGCCAAATCTGGCTTTTAAATATTCATTTAAGGCAAAATTTTAGTTTTTTATCAAAATAAGGGTTAGAAATGTTAAAATATTTTAGTAACTTTTAATATTTGATCATTAAATATTAAAATCGGCCATTAAATATCTTAAATATTGTCAATTGTTAAAATGAGATTGCAAAATGACAAAGTTTGGCCAATAAATATCAAAATTCAGTCATTAAGTATTTATTTTATGTTATAATAGAGTTCAAAATTGCAAAATCAAGCTATTAAGTATTAAAATCCGGTTTATTACATTTCAAAATTATATTTTTTTGTTCAAAAATTTGAAATCAGATTGTTAATGACAAAAGTCCGGTTCATTTAAGGCTAAATTTTAGTTTTTTTAACAAAATAAGGATTAGTAATGTTGAAGTATTTTAGTAATTAATAAAATCCGGTCATTAAACATCATAATCCGGTTATTAAATAAGTTTAAAGAGTTTAAAATGACATAATTTGCTTGTTAATAACGTAAATCCTGCTACTATTAGTAATACTGTTTAAAATGACAAAATCCGGCCGTTAAATAAAAAAATCAAAATTTGTTTTTCTTGTTAAAATATTGATTAGAAATGTAATTTTTTAAGTAACAATAAAAATCCGATTGTAAATTATTAAAATCTGGCTTTTACATGTCAACATTTTGTTCTTTTAGTCAAAATAATATTTAAAAATGTCATTTTTTTGAATGTTATATAATATCCGGCAATTAAATGTTAAAATCCGGCCATTAAATATTAAAATCCGGCTATTACTTGAAAAAATATGTTTTTTTGTCAAAATAATGGTTAGAAATGTCAATTTTTATAAGTAACTAATAATTTAATATCAAAATCCGGCTATAAGTATCAAAAATCTTGTTTATTTTTATGAAAAAAGTTTAAATTAAAAAAAAATCTGGCATTTAAATATTAATATCGTTACATTATGTATCAAAAATTGTGTTTATTGGTTATAATTGAGTTCAAAATTACTAAATCCGGCCGTTAAATATTTAAATTCGGCCATTAAATATCAAAAATATTGTCTACATGTCAAAATTTATTTTGTCAGAATAATGTATAGAAACTAATTATCAATACATCAATTCCTAGAATGAAGATTTGAACGAACTGATCGAGCTCCAAGGCTTAAACGTCTGGAGCGAACATCAAGAAATACTCGAACGTCAAGCTCTCCACGAACTGGAAATCCTCAATAAAAATAAAGAAGACGGCGAAATATCCGATTATGAAACATCACAAAATCTAGCAAGCCGCAATCAACTCGACATAAATTATTACATCAAAAGACAAGAAGAGTTGAAAAAGCAACAGGTTATCAAACGCTCTTCTAAAGTAAACGAAAAAAGCAAAGGAGTAGCTGATCAGATTGTTAAGAAACGGGAAAATGAGTTGAAAAGGAAGCATAAAAAGCGAGAAGATCGTAAAAATGTTAAGAGGGCAAAAATAGATGAAGATGAAGGGAGTAATAAAGGGGAGGATAGTGGGATTGGATTGAGTGGTGATGTTAAAAATGCTAAAGTTGAGGATGCTGATCATTCTGGGAGCGAATATGTTCCGTCTGATCAAGGTGGGTTGATTTAATTAATTTTAAATTTACTTATTGGGGGAAGTTTGTTTATTATAGATAGTGATTATGAGGTTGGATTCAAAGAAGTGTCGTCCGATAACACGAACAATAATGTTCCGAAAGTGAGGAAGAAAAGTAGGAAGAAATCGCAAATTAGCCTCAATCGGGTTGTTGATGATGGATCGATTAAGTGTTACAAGGAAAGGTTGGAGAAGTATTATCAGCAAATTGAGCATGATAATAGGTTGAAGTCTATTGAGGAGGATCATGATGAGGATGTTGATGTTGAGGTCAAGCCTGGGTTCAAAATTACTACGAAGATTTGGAACAGCTTGTACGGGTTAGTAGAATTTTGATAAAGTGTTAATTTAATTTGAATTTCAATCAAAGTCTTTAACATTTTGTCAAACTTGCCAAACATATTTTGCAACTGTCAAGTTTGACACTTTATTTTAATGTAAAAAAAGTTTTGTTTTTGTTAACATTTGTTTTGTAACTGTCAAATTGATCTCCAATTGGTTACATTTTACAAGTGTCAAACGGATTTTTTCTAATTGATCTTTGAACTAACTGTTGTAATTTATTTATCTACTGTCAAAAAGTGTCAAAATTTGTTTTCTAATTGTCAAAATGATGTCAATTGTCCAAATTTTTAAATTTGTTTTGTAACAATTGTCAAAATTTCTGTCCTTTCTATCAAAGTTTAAAATTTGTACTGTCAAAATGATGTCAGATGTCCAAATTTATTATCTAATTGTCAAATTTATTGTTCCTCTGTCAATATCAAAGATTGTTTTAAACTTATCCCAAAAAGTTTTTATTCATTTTGTTGTTAGGTATCAACAGGAAGGTTTAGAATGGCTTTGGGATCTCCACCAAGGTTCCTCGGGAGGACTATTGGGCGATGAGATGGGCCTTGGAAAGACTGTTCAGATAATTGCATTTTTGTATGGACTAAATTACAGCAGAGCTATGTCAGCACATGGAAGGTAACTTGATCAATTTTCTGCAATTATGCAGTTTTTTTTTTTTTTAACGGTAGTTAACAAAATTTGATATCAATACAGGTACACTGGTTTGGGACCCTCAATCATAGTATGCCCATCGACGGTACTTCATCAATGGGTGAAACATTTCCACGATTGGGCTCCTGAATTCCGAGTAGCAGTTCTGCATCAATCGGGAAGTTTCACTGGTAATTTTTTTATTCAAAGTAAATTAATCAGACTATTCAAATTGAATCGTTTCCTAGGTAACAAAAACCAGTTAATTAAAGAAATCAACAAAACCAAAGGAATCCTCATCACCACCTACCAATCCATCCTAAAATACAAGGGATATTTGACTGAATTAGATTGGCATTACTTCATTTTGGATGAAGGGCATAAAATACGAAATTCATCAGCTAAGGTGAGTTTGCTAAATTTTAGAAATCAATTTTAAAATCAACTGAATTATAGGTTAGTATCGCCGTCAAGGAATTCCGAACTCCTCACAGAATCATCCTTACCGGTTCACCGATGCAAAACAATCTCCAAGAACTATGGAGTTTGTTCGATTTTATTCGTCCGGGAATGTTGGGTTCTCTGCCGGTTTTCATAGAGCATTTTTCGAGTCCCATCATGCAAGGCGGATACACCAACGCCACACCAATGCAGGTTAATAATTGACATGTTTGCGCTTGTGATCAGGTTTGGCTTAACATTTTGATTGCAGGAAGCGTTGGCTTTGTCAATGGCCACGGCTTTGAAGACGATGATAACGCCGTATTTGCTCAGGAGGGCCAAGAATGATGTCAGACAGGATATCTGTTTGCCCAATAAGACCGAGCAGGTGTTGTTCTGTTCGTTGACTGCGGAGCAGAGGGAGTTGTACAAGGGGTACTTAATGGTGAGTGATTAATTAAAATTTGAAATTAAAAAAATCACCTTTGCTGGACAGTGGCGTCCATTTTGAAATAACCAATGTTGGCTTTGAAACATCAAAATATTGCCAGGAAGCACCAAAATCCGGCATAAATAAACTGTTTAATATTTTTATAAAAAGTCAAAAATAACAAAATTTGACTATAAAAAACAAATTCCGGACATAAACTGTCGAAAAGTTTCAAATTCTAACTATAGATGTCAAAATAGCAAAATTCTGCCATAAATTGTCAAAATATTGTAAGAAAGATTTAAAATCTAATCATAAACTTTCAAAAAGTGCAAAATTCTATTAATAAAATGAAAAAGTAGTAAATTATGTATGAAAATATTGCCAGAAAAAACTAAAACTGTTGAAAATGCAAAATTCTTGTTATTAAAAATGGCAAAAACCAACCAAAAACGGTCTATAAGTGCACAATTCTATTCATAAAAAGTTAAAGTTTAAAAAAATCTAGCTATAAAGTATAGTCAGAACCAAAATCCGGCTGTAAACTGTGAAAAAGTGCAAAATTCTATTCATAAAACGTCCAAAATAGTAAAACCAGGCTATGTATGAAAATGTTGTCAAAAAGCATCAACTTTTGGTCATAAACTGTTAATAAATGCAAAATTCTTGTTACACACAAGAAATTTTGAAGAATCAATATCAACATTTTTCAATTTCCAGAGCGACCAAATAAGCGACATTCTTGGAAGAGGAAGCAAAAACTGGTTCTCGGAAAACCATACCCGCGCCAACGTTTTAATTGGCATAACAACTTTACGGAAAATCTGCAACCACCCCAACATATATCTGAACGAATTCGATGAAAATGTAAATTAAAAAAATCACAACAAAACCACAAACTACAACTATTAATTTCAGCCCCATCCCGACGAATCCGAGAAGGCACCCGAATCAAGATCAAGCTATTACAAACGCTCCGGCAAAATGATCGTCGTTTCAGCCCTACTAAAAATTTGGAAACGGCAAAACCATCGCGTTCTGCTCTTCACGCAAAGTCGGGCTATGATTTTAATTTTTCAGGATTTTTTGGAAGAACAAGGATATAAATATTTGAAGATGGATGGTACCACTAATATAGCATCCAGGCAACCTTTAATCGATAAGTTTAATAAAGTAATTTTTATTAATTTGTTTTTAAATTTTTGTTAATTATTTTGATTGCAGGATGAATCGTATGATGTTTTTCTATTGACTACAAGGGTCGGTGGGTTGGGGGTTAATTTGACTGGTGCGAATCGGGTTATTATTTATGATCCTGATTGGAATCCTGCTACTGACACGCAAGCCAGAGAACGGGCTTGGAGGATTGGGCAGGAGAAGCAGGTTACTATTTATAGGTTGTTGTCTGCAGGCACTATTGAGGAAAAAGTAAGTTTTTTTTAAGTTCACAATAACAACAGTGAAACCACACTTGCTGAAACTATCACATTGAAGAGTATATTTAAGAAGTCTGTGAACATTGATTTGTGGCTTATAAGTCTCGGGAAATACTGAATTTATTATATGAGCCTATAGTAAGGTTAAAAAATCTCTTTTAAAAGATTCCGGTCCTGCATCTCTGAATATTTTAGTTAGAATTCCTAGCAAGTCTTGTACTACAAGTAAATATTTGTTTAGCTAGCAAAATATCTTGTATTTTGCTTGAACAATGTCTATTAAAATATCTATAGAAAATTCAAAGATTTGCAACATTATGCCGGTTTTGTAAAGTAGCTAAGTCATTAGTTAATTTTGGCGCAGCAATAATCCGAATAGCTTGTTTTTGAATTCATATTTATTATTTCCAGATGTACCAAAGACAAGTCTGGAAACAACTCCTAAGCAACAAAGTCCTTCTGGATCCTAAAACGCAGAAATGCTTCAAAACATCAGACCTGCACGACCTCTTCTCCCTACAGGAACAAATCAACACAACACCAGAAACAGCAAACATATTCCAAAATTCAAGGGTAACAAAAATCATTTTAACCAATTTAATTAATCAATCGAATCATTTCAGGTTGCATTACAAGAAAGAATTAAAGAAAAAAAGAAACCAAAGAAAAAACCTACAACAGTAGATACGCCTACATTTTCCGCTGCAAAAATCGACAAAATGAAACAATTGGCTGCGCAAATAGCTAAAAACATTACAAAAAAAGAACCCGATAAAAGAACACCGGAACAAATCGAATTGGAAGAGGAAAGGCGGAAGAAATTGGAAGAGAAAGCAGAATTGAAAAAGTTAACGGCTCCCGAAATAATGCAATACAATCGTGATAAATTGAAGCAGAAGGAACCAATTGTTAACAAATTTGATGATGAAGAAACAGATGTTAGTTTCACAAAAGCCTTAGTAATATCCGAAAAAACAGCCGAGTTATACCACGAAGCTAAATTTGATAAGAATAAAATTGATGAGGCCGCAACCGAATATGGTAGTTTGACTAAAATATTTACCAAACATAAACATAAAAAGAAAAGTAAATTATTGATCGATACATCGGGTAAAGTTGAAGGGGAAAAAATTGATGGATTGGTTAAATTGGAAGTCAAAAAAGATAAACAAAAGCATAAACATAAAGAAAAGGAAATGCAAGATAATTATGTTTTGGAAAGGTTGTTTTCAAGGAAAGGTGTTTCTACTGCTTTGCAACATGATAGTATTGTTGATTGCAATTATAAAGGTCCTAACAGTATTAAGCTACATTCCGAAACTAAAGCAAGAACTGATATTGCTTTGCAAGCATTGAAAAAGAGTCGTGCTAATCATTGGAGATATTAAGAAGGAACAGCTCAATATGATATTATATTTTTTATATTGTTTTTATTTATTTATATACTTAAAGTGATGATTGTGAAATTATATATTTAATAAAGATAATAATTTAGATTTTGGAGGATTGTAAAAGACTAACATTGAAACATTGAATATTTGTAGTAAGTATTGTTCTTATTAACAAATTTTAAAGTGGTTGGTAAGGTGGTCAATTGGAAATTTGTTTGTTCAAAACATACAGTGGCAGAATTTATAATTTTAGGCCTAATTAATAAACTTATCAACGCTAACGGACTTCCGGTTTGCAAGAGCATCTTTTTGAACGGTTAAAAATATCGAAACGGCGATTCCAGAATTGTAATCAGGGGTCCAAGTTGCCCTAGTAACCAAAAAATTACCAACATTGGTGAATATTTGCAAATTTTAGTGTGGCAATGTGAGCTTATGTACGTATCGGCGATAAAACCCTATTTTCCGTCCATCGTCGAAGGAAAACCCTTTGACCTACGGACTTCCGGTTTGGTAGAAATTCAGATGGGTCTGTTGACTACCCTCGGGAGCAATTACGTTCCTGCCCTTCACCGTTTAGTGCCTTTTTTGCCATTCAAAACGCAAAAAAACCGTATTTTTGGCGGTTATTTTAAAATTGACGCCAAGATGCTAGGAATATCGGTGTCGGAACCCCAAAATCGTAATCAGGGGTTCATTTTACGTCAGGAAATGCAAAAAATCCTAGTCAAAAAAGAAGTATTTCTTCTTCCCCCTTTGGTATGTTTTGACTCTTTCGATCTCCGCAGGAGAACGCCTTGAAGCACGGAATTCCGCTTTGGCCCACAACCTACTGGGGTCTGTGGCTTAACAAAAACTGCGTCCCCATCCGCCGACTAGAAGTATGTTAGTTTCACGCATTTAGAACTTTCATTGACCAAAATGAGCCATTTTTAGATAAAAGGGGGAAATGATGGAAATATCAAAACGGCGATGTCGAAATCGTAATCAGGGCTCCAAATTACCCCAGAATGCAAACAATTTATCTCGGAATCGTCTAAAGTGGATAAGACGACTTTTGCTTTTACACGCCTCAATTATGCAATTCTCAGTCATAGAAAAAAAAAACTGATAATCAAATATATACAAAATTACTCTAACCCTAGAACTCTACTTGTACCATTCTAGAACAAACTGTGGACAGGAATTGTATGACAACTAAATCCAAAAACAAGCTTTTAATAATTTTATATACGGATTTAAAGTAAATATTAAAGTACAAGTTTTGATATTAAAATTATATATATAAGAATCGATCGTTATCATGTTGAATCGTTCTCAAGAGATCAAAAACCCAATGCACATGCACTCATTCAGGCCTTCGTACAATCACGGTGCGTGCCTAAAGTCTGGTGAGCCTGTTAACGTTTTTGTGTGCCGCGAGGTTTTGTGAACCTTCTAAACTTCTTCAAGGTCATATGCACCATGAGACCTCGTAAACCTTTCTTTGAAACTGATAGGGCACGCTAGATTTGTTACCAATAGTTTCAGAAATCCATTGTATCCCGACGTCGCCCATTTAGTGTGTGCCCAACTTTTAAAAATTTAAAACTGAAGCAAGGATATCATGATAACCAAAGATAAAGTATAATGCCGCGGTACGCTTTCTTTCAACCGATGATGGAGTGAGGGTAGGCGGTTAGTACTGTTCATATTATAATAGTTTTATAAGTTATTGGTAAAAGGTTTATTTGGAAATAAAGTGTATCTTTTAATTAGAATTATGAAAACAAGGAATTACAAGACAAATACAATTTTATCATTCAATGTACGTACTAACCATTGAAACTAATTCTAAAGTTTTTCTAGTAACGTTATGATTTCGAAAACAAAGCAGTCATTCAATAAAAAGCGGCGCCCTCTCAAGTGTTTTTTGAATTATGGAAAGAGATAAATCAAAAAAGGCAAGATCAAGACTGTAACGTAAATATTGTCATTTCATAAACCATTGACTACTTATTGATCAATTCATGCTTTATGAACCCTGTAGTTATCGTCTAGTAGCAACAGTTTTTTATCCTTTTCTGTGTATAACCACTTTTGATCATATATTCAATTAAGAAAATTCTCCTAGAAAACTTTTGCGTATTTGCAAGCTCTTTGGGTAGTGAAGAGTCCGTGCTGGCCAAATCTGAAACAAACAATAAGGGTAACATTCAACTTTATGCTCAGTATGGGTATTATAAATTTACAGCCTGTACACCACGCATTACGGGAGAGTTCAAAACGCCGAGTACACTCTACCTGTAACACCAGTCATGGACATTATTTATATTGTGTACAGTAGTCAAACTCATTCGCTTTGTTCCTTCATGTTGCTAAAGCCTATATTTTTTTTTATACACTATATACTATATGGAACCTGGCTAAAAGAAGGAAAGCATTGATACACTGTAATAACCTAATAATAATAATATACTATATATACTCTGATCATTATCATTTAGTGATCTGCAACGTTTATTCATAACTTTTTTCTCAATAGGCCCAAACATCCTAGCTCTATGCCACTGCTTAAAATAGCTCAGTGCATTACAATCTAAGAACAGTTTGAAACACTTTAGGTTTTAAAACAATTACAAATACATTGGAAAAGTTTAAAATGAATTCGAAATAGCTCACTAAACTTGAACAGCTTAGATGCACTTGAGAATAGTTTAGGTGCAGCAGACAACACGTGAGAATATTTAAGGTGCAACTGGAAACACTTTAAAGCAACTCAAATTACACTGGAACATATCAACATTAACCAAAAATACTCGAGAACAGCTTGGAACGTCTTAGGTGTAGTTGAGAAGAATTTATGTGTAATTGAAAACTCTTGGGAACAACTCACAACACATTAAAACGTTTAATATCAGTACATTTAAGAATAACTTAAATACAACTGCAAATACATTTTGGAACAGCTAGACTAGAACACTTTAGACATAGTTAATTACATTAAAAAAGCTCAGTACGACCAAGATCAGCTTGGAACACATTAGGTGCACTTGAAAACAGTTCCAATACACCTTGGAATACAGTAGAACAATAAGAAATTTATTAGATAAATTTAAACTTAAAATATCTCAGTACAACATAGAAGCAGCTTGGAACACTTTAAGTGCAGTTGGAAATAGTTCCAGTACACTTTAGTGCAAATTTGAGCCTTTTGAAAAGAGTTTAAAATTAATTCAAAACATCTCACTAAACTTAAAACAGCTTAGATCACTTGGAAACTGAACTAAGTACATTCATGAATAACTTGAAACATTTTGGTGCAGATAGAAACAGTTTCAATACACTATAAAACATTTTTGAAAAGTTTAAAATTGAATAGAAATGTAAGAAACAGATTAATTTGAACTGAAATGTACATTTCAGCAACAGTTTAAAACACTTTTAGAGTAATTTCTAATAAAGAGTTTAAAAGTAGCTCACTATACAGTTCAAATGCAACCAAGAACACTTGAGTGTAACTCAAATTCTATTTAAAACAAATCAATATTAATTAACCGCTTTGAACAGTTACGTGCAACTCTTAATAACTCAAACACACTTGAAAACAGTTCGGATGCACTTTGAAATGCTTTGCAACCCACACCTTATTGGAACATTAACAATTGAAGCGTCGGCTCAAAGAACGTTGTAACTCGCATATTTTACAAATCGAGTGGAATAATGTTGTATGGCACATAATACAACTGCCTAAGATAAAAAAATTCTTAATTTTAAATTTTTTGACCAATAAAATAAAGTAATTTAGTTTGTCATTTTGCCGTTTTCCGTGAAAGAACGTTGTAAGTGGCAACGCACAAGATTTCGGCCCGGTGTATTGTTCGATCATGTCGACGATAAATATGTCACATTTATTGGAAAATACACTAAATCGTAGTCAAATGTTTTTCAGTGGCAATATAATAAAGCAAAGCTAGCTAGATGCAAGGGAGAAGAATATATAAGTAAAAATAATAAGATTATTTTCCAGAAGAGCTAAGTGGAAAAACGTTGTAACTGTACTAGTTTACTAGGAAAAGCCATAACCTGTTAGGACCATGACAACATTTCCATATAGTAAAGAATATTGCTATGTACAAGGCAAGCACTTCAATATTTTCAAATATTGAAGATTTACCTTTGGCATATGAAGGACCATTACCTATTTCGGCTGCTAAAAAGTCCAATTTAATAGACATGTGTAGATCAGTACATGGATCCTATGTATCGTCCTTTTTACAAAAGATTTATAACAGGTTGAGCCTATGTTAAAAAATTCTAAGAGCTGTTAGTTTGTGTAACACTGAATAATAAACATTAATAATACAACACGTTTAATTTGTACATGACACACCTTATAATATTTTGAAAAATGTGCAATTTATTGGAAAAACGTTGTAAGTTGCAAAGCAGTTACAACGTTATTCCAATTTTTTTAAATGTAGAACGCTCTGCAGGGTAAACTATGGAAATATCGCGTAAAATGAATGCATATAGCATCAAATAAT
Source organism: Tachinus rufipes (assembly GCA_963932245.1). Taxonomy (NCBI): domain Eukaryota; kingdom Metazoa; phylum Arthropoda; class Insecta; order Coleoptera; family Staphylinidae; genus Tachinus; species Tachinus rufipes. Next base: position 675,586 of record OZ010743.1, on the reverse strand, counting down.
GTTACAACTGCCACCTTTTACAACGTTTTTCTCAATTTGAACGGCCAATAATTAAGTTTATTGATTTTTGTGCCTCCTGAAAAGTTGAAACAATGTAAGTTACAACGTTATTTGAGCCGACGCTTCAATTATGTCATAATTTTAAAAATTATTATTTTTTAATAAATATTATTATTACCAAATATAGCAAAATATATTTAAACAATGTTTCAATTTTCAAAATATTCATTTCTGAATAAATAAACTTAATAAGTTAAAAATTTGATTACTATTGTTAAGAAAAATGTAAACAATAGCTGAGAAACAATAAAATGTATTATAGAAAACTATAATGAAAATCGAGGGAAATAAAAACATAAATAACCTTATTTACATAATGAATGGGGACCACCATTAGTTTGGCGCCAGAAATAAAAGATTTTTGTTGGAATAAATATCTATGCAACCAAGTATACACAGCTGTATTAAAATAGCGCGCTTTTTTAAAAAATCTTTGTTTTTGCAATCAATATTATAGATAAGTGGTCAAAATTATTAATTATACCTATAATATCAATAGGGACATGTGTAAATACATTCAAACTATATAAAAAGTTTTTAAATAAAAAATAAAAATAATACCAGTGAGAATAGCAACCCTTATTTTGCTCAGTATGTATAAGTATACCAACCTTGATTCAAATTATTGAAATTGAAATTAAAGCTAATTAATGAATATTAATTGATATAGATTAATTAATTAATCAAATAACAATCATTATTAATGCTAAAAACTCAATTAGGGGTTGATTTTTATTGTAGATTCTAAAAAAACAATAAATATTTTCTAGTGGTGGTAACAGTGAGTGAAAAATTGTTTAAATCCAGTAACAAATAAACTGTTGCTATATTAGTTTTGTCAGTTACAGCCTAACTTGTTTAACCCTGTTAATTTCTGCTTTTTTCAAAGCAACAAGCTAATTTAAGTGTCTTATTGAGCTTTAGAGCGAAGAAACCCAAGTGTGAAGGTATGTAGATTACAATATTTTCTTCCATTTTCTATTCTCTGTTTTTATTGAATCGATTCTAATGATGCATCCATTGAGATCTTTTAAGCATTACAATTAAAGCAAATCATTATTGTTTTAATTAAACTTGCTTAATTTTCAATTATTGAATGATTATATGGCAGTAGATAAAATTTTATCATTGTCGTACAATTTTTCAAAATTTGTTTGCATCATATCCGTTTCATCGATTACTTAAATCTTGTTTTTTTGTCGATACGTTTTTAATTAATTACATGTACGTGAGCCAAAAATATTACTCTTTGTAAATATTTGCTTCAAAAATTGGCTGTCGATGAAACGGATTCATCGATACATTGTATAGAATTGACTAAATTTGATGTAAAAAACTTTTTTATGTGTGTTCATAGCTTAACTGTCAAGATTTAAAAAAAAAGTTACTTGAACTTTATCAAGATTAAATTCTGCTCAACTTTTATAATTCAACTATCACGATATTAGATAAAATTAATATTATCTACTATTCAACTTGTATTCTAATTTTAAACTTTTAAACTTTGTCATAATAATTAAATTCTGATCAACATTTATAATTAAACTTTTGTTGAAACTTTTATAGCTTTCATGATATAAGACAATTGCATATGATATAATACTAAATTATATGAAAGCTATAAAAGTTAGAATAAAAGTTGAATTATTAATGTTGAGCAAAATTTAATTATCTTGATGAAGTTCAAGTAACTTTCTTTGATATTTTGACGTTGAAGTTGTCAAAAGTTAGATACAAGTTGAAATTTAGATGATATGCATTTTATCTTATATCAGAAAACCTATAAAAGTTAGAACAAAAGTTACTTATACTTTATCAAGATAATTAAATTCAACTTTTGTTCTAATTTCAATAGGTTTTCTGATATAAGATAAAATGCATATAATCTTAATTAAAGAAAGTTACTTGAACTTTGCCAAGATAATTAAATTCTGCCCAACATTTACGATTCAACTTTTATAGCTTTTATTATACAAGATAAAATGCATATGATCTATATTTCAACTTGAATTCTAACTTTTGACAACTTCAACCTCAAAATATCAAAGAAAGATACTTGAACTTTATCAAGATAATTAAAACCTGCTCGACATTTCTAATTCAACTTTTGTTGTAACTTTTATTGCAAAATTTAATTATCTTGATAAAGTTCATCTAACTTTTTTTGATATTTTGACGTTAACAGTTAGAGTACAAGTTGAAATATAGATCATGTGCATTTTATGTTATATCATAAAAGTTAGAAAAAAAGTTGAATCATAAATGTTGAGCAGAATTTAATTGTCTCAAAGTTCAAGTAACTTTCTGTTGATATTTTGACGTTAAAGTTGTCAAAAGTTAGAATACAAGTTGAAATTTAGATGATATGCATTTTACCTTATATCAAAAAATCAAAAATATAAGTTGAAATATAGATCATAAGCATTTTATCTAAAAGTTATAAAAGAACAAAAGTTGAATTATAAATGTTGAGCAGAATTTAATTATCGTGATAAAGTTAAAGTAACTTTATTTAATTTATTTTAAGTTAGAACAAAAGTTACTTGCTCTTTATCAAGATAATTAAATTCAACTTATGATCTAACTTTTATAGCTTTCCTGAAATAAAATAAAATGCATGTGATGTACATATATTTCAACTTGAATTCTGACTTTAGACAACTTAAACCTCAAAATATCAAAGATAGTTATGTAAACTTTATCAAGATAACTAAATTCTGATCAACATTTCTAATTCAACTTTTGTTGTAACTTTTATTGCAAAATTTAATTATCTTGATAAAGTTCATCTAACTTTCTTTGATATTTTGACGTTAAAGTTGTCAACAGTTAGAGTACAAGTTGAAATATAGATCATATGCATTTTATCTTATATCATAAAAGTTAGAACAAAAGTTGATTCATAAATGTTGAGAAGAATTTAATTATCTTAAAGTTCAAGTAACTTTTTTTTGATATTTTAACTTTAAAGTTGTCAAAAGTTAGAATAAAAGATGAAATTAAGATGATATGCATTTTACCTTATATCAGAAAACCTACAAAAGTTAAAACAAAAGTTACTTGAACTTTATCAAGATGATTAAATTCTGCTTAACATTTATAATTCAACTTTTATAGCTTCCATGATAAATATGTACATAAAATGCATATGATTTATATTTCTACTTAAATTAACTTTTGACAACTTCAACCTCAAAATATCAAAAAAAAATTATGTGAACTTTATCAAGATAATTAAATTCTGCTCAACATTTATAACTCAACTTCTTGATATCTTGATAAAAAAATTTGATGTAATATTTTTAATTATCTCAATTAAGTTCAAGTAACTTTTTTTAAATTATTTAAAGTTTAAGTTGTCTAAAGTTAGAATACAAATTGAAATATAGATCATATGCACTTTATCTATTATCAGAAACTTTCAAAAGTTAGAACAAAAGTTACTTGCACTTTGCAGATAATTAAATTCAACTTTTGTTCTAACTTGTAGCTTTGCTGATATAAGATAAAATGCATATCATCTATATTTCAACTTGAATTCTAACTTTTGACTACTTTAACGTCAAAATATTTAAAAAAAGTTACGTCAACTTTATCAACATAATTAAATTCTGCTCAACATTTATGATTTATATTTTGTTCTAACTTTTATAACTTCCATGATATTTGAATTCTGCACATTTTTTATATTTTAACTTTTGAGATGTTTCATGAAAATAGCTCTAAAATCGAGTTATTTTGCAGATTAACAGTTAAAATATCAATAAAAGATTGTTGTAAGTTATTAAGTTAATAAAATTTTTCTCTAGACGTTTTTTTAATTTTTTTAGATGAAGCTACGTTCGAAAACCTCGAAACAACCCTGTGGTGGCAGTGGCCACCGCCAACTCCTCCCTGCACCACAGGAGATACGCCGCCCACGTGATCTACTCCGTGGAGCGGCAGATGTGGAGAGAAAGTTTGATGGAAGGATGACGTTGAGATCATCGGAAAATCTCAAAGGAAGACCCTGTGGTGGCAGTGGCCCCCGCCAACCTCCTCTCCCTGCACCACAGGGCCCACGTGATGTTTTCCGTGGAGAAAAGAAGATGACGTTGAGATCGTCTGGAAATCTCAAAAAAAGACCCTGTGGTGGCAGTGGCCCCCGCCAACCTCCTCTCCCTGCACCACAGGGCCCACGTGATGTTTTCCGTGGAGAAAAGAAGATGACGTTGAGATCGTCTGGAAATCTCAAAAAAAGACCCTGTGGTGGCAGTGGCCCCCGCCAACCTCCTCTCCCTGCACCACAGGGCCCACGTGATGTTTTCCGTGGAGAAAAGAAGATGACGTTGAGATCGTCTGGAAATCTCAAAAAAAGACCCTGTGGTAGCAGTGGCCACCGCCAACCTCCTCCAACGTCGAGAAGTTTCAAAAAAGAAACTCCAGCAGAGTTACTATCACTAGGGCCTAGTGGTGGTAAAAGAAAGAGTTGTAAGTATTAACAATATTACTATATTCTATTTTTATTTATCCATTTTTTTTAGGTCCAAACTCAGATGAACCCCCCCAAAAGAAACTAATGACACATAACCCGGCGGCACCATCGCTAGGAACCTCAGAGGTAGAGGTAGCTCCTAGCGGTGGAGAAAAAATCCACTGTAAGTACTAGCAAAGTTTTTCAAATTTGTTTTTATTTACATTCTAATGTTACCGTCAAAATTGTAACCACGTGTTGTTTCTTGTTTGTAGGGACTTCAAGTACCATCAGAGGGCCGGGACAAAAAAGGCGGCTCAGTGCTGTAATCGATGATTTGAGAAAGCAGGCGGAGGAAGGAGAACAAAGAGAAGTGGCAGAGGTAAATGAGCCTCCAATAAAAAAGTTTAAAACAACGTATTGTAAGTACTTACAAATTTTTACATGTTTTATTTTTATTAATATTTTAATATTGCAGGGTCTTCTGCATTGCAAATGGGGGTGGAACTCCCTAAAAACTTGGGCCTAGCCGAATACCTCCACAAATTGGAAATATTGGGGAATTTGGAAGAAGAGGAAGAAGAAAAAAACGAGAAGGAGGAGGAAGAGAAGGAGGAGGTGATAGAGGTAACGCAGCCCGAGAATATAGAACAGCCGAGGGTTGTGGTGGTTGAGGAGGCACCAATACCAGTGACTCAACCACCACCGAGAACGTCCGAAAAAACATATTGTAAGTACTTACAAATGTTTACATGTTTTATTTTTATTTATATGTATTTCAATATTGCAGGGTCTTCTGCTTTACAAATGGGGGTGGGCCTCCCGGAAAACTCGGGCCTTGCCGATTACCTCCATAAATTGGAAGTATTTGGAAATTTTGAAGAAGATGAGGAGGAGGAGAAGAACGAAAAAGAAGAGAATGAGGAGGTTATGGAACAGCCGATGATGATCGAAGAGGCACCAACACCTTGTACGAGAGCCACAGAACTGAGAAGTAAGTTATGCATTTAGTTTACAAGTGTTGGTATTTTTTAGTTAATTATTATATTTTTGTTTATTTGTATGTTATTTATTAAATAAATTTTATGATGTTTCAGTGCTGGAAAGGAATAGGGCAATATATAATTTGCGGCCCGTGTATTACATAAACTACAACGAAAGCATTCTTTGTAAAATCGGTAAGTTGTATAAATGTTTTTGATCTGTAAATAATGTTTTTGGAAATGTCACAAATGTTATTAACTGTTCAATTGTTAAAAATGTTCCTGACCTTTCATCAATATTCTTGGACTGTCATATAATAATCAACTGTCAGAAATGCTAAAAAACGTCTTAACTGTAAATAATGCTTTGGAACTGTGACAAATCAAAACATTTAACAATGTTTTTAAACTATGTATCATATAATGTTTCCCAACTGTCAAAAATGCTAAAAACTTTTTAACATTTCAAAAATACTTGCATATTCGACAGTTAATTAATAAATTTCTTAAAAATTATATTTTTTTGACAGTTTCAGTTTCCAACTCTTTGATATATTGAAAATTGAAGTTTTGTGTTTGCCATAAATAATTTGACAGTTAGACGACATGTTTTATGATTGGTGGTGATCCTTTATAACAGCTGAACTTTACTTTTTGACTTTTTAATCACAATTGCTGAATTCAAAAAACCGGTTATCAATAAGTTGACAGTTACATTAAATATTTCATGAAAATTAATAATTTATCAGTACTTTGACAAAAATATCGTCATTTTCAGTTTTCTTGATTGCTTTTATGATAATTAATAATTTCGTCGTATTTTTTGACAGTTCAAGAATATTTCTTTATATTTTTATCCATTTAACAAATTCAAGTTTAAAAGTTGTGTGAAAAAGATATGACATATGTCATTGCAACTGGCAGTTTATCACTATTTTTTGACAATTCTTCATAATATTTGACAGATAAGCACTTATGATTTCTCTTTAGAGTATAAATATTTGACAGTTTGATGACACATTTAACATGCACAAAAACCGGTCATAAGTTGTTTAAAAAGTGTAAAAAGTTTAATAAAATCCCAAAAATTGCAAATTCCGGCTATGAAATATCTCTTTTACTTGTACAAATCAACATAATAATTTATTCAAAATTATTGTACAACTTTTCTATATAATTAATAATTAACTGTTTTAGCATGGAGAAGAATGGCTGTGGCTGAATTTTAAAGGAAACATAAAAAGCATTTCATAAATTTGATTCTTACAAAATTGTGGAATGAGACATGATAAAAATAACTGAACAAAAAACGGCTACTTCTTCTTTTGGGCTTTTTCGGCGACTTTTGTGACTTTGCCGGCTGAAGGATCCTTGAAGTTAAAGCCTTAATGACTCCTACCGCAACAGTTTGCCTCATGTCACGTACGGTAAAATGTCCAAGGAGAGGAAATTCTTGGAATAATTCGACGCAAATTAGCTTGGATAGTACCAAGTTGACGATGGCGGCATCACTGGACTTGAACAATGCTTTGGGATTATTTTCAGTGGATTGACTAGTACGGCAAATTTACTGGTAATATGTGCGGTGTGACAATCCAATACTAGTGTAGCCTTTGGAAATTTGTCCAGGATGGTTCAAGACAAATACCTGAGCTGTTAGTCAGCAGCTCCCTTTGGTGTCACCGGCAACGTATCCACGACGCAATTCCTTAACGGACACGTTCTTTACATTGAAACCAACATTGTCTCCGAGAACGGCTTCCTATAGGGCTTCGTGATGCATCTCAACAGATTTTACTTTAGTCGTCAATGAAGCTGGGGCAAATACTACAAACATACCTCGTTCGAGAATGAAAGGCAAAGAGATTTCTCAGTTGGACAAGATGGTGGAAGAATAGCGCCCAAAGCTTCAATCAAGCACTTTCACACATGTTGTCCCCGTGCCACCCTGAGATTGATACAAAAGCAACAGCAGCTGGATTGTAACCAATCTTATTGATGTAAAAAGACACTTCCTTCTTAATTGGAATACATTGATGAATTTCTGCTGCATATTTTGGATCCTTCAATTAATGGTAAGTAATTTTTCTCTCTATTCCCAAAAACTTCCACTTTAATATTATTATATTAAAATTCGTTCTTAAATCAAATCTACATGACAATTGTCAAATTTTTAGTTCTGAAAACTCAAATCTTGTGTTCATTTTCAAAGCTTATGCAATATGCAATAGTTGTACAGAACATTTTTTACATCTATTAAGAAACCCTAATTTTCTAGATTAAAGTATCTAGAACCTGGTCTGCAAAGAAGAATGAAGATTTTAACTTCCGCTACAAAATGTTTTTATTGTTCTGGTACCTTGTACGCAAATGACGTTGGGTAACAGTTAATAGCGCCCCTTGTTAAATTAAACAATGACAAACAACTGGTACCTTGGGTACTAGTTGATGTGGTATTTCGGGTACCAGTTGATATGCGCCCCCATTAATATAAAGTGGGGGCGGGAGGTTGGCGGGATTAATACATTAAAATGATAATGACAAACAACTGGTACCAGTTGATAGCGCCCCCATCAATTTAAAGTGGGGGCGGGAGGTTGGCGGGATTAATACATTAAAATGATAATGACAAACAACTGGTACCAGTTGATAGCGCCCCCATTAATATAAAGTGGGGGCGGGAGGTTGGCGGGATTAATACATTAAAATGATAATGACAAACAACTGGTACCAGTTGATAGCGCCCCCATTAATATAAAGTGGGGGCGGGAGGTTGGCGGGATTAATATATTAAAATGATTTTGATAAAGAACTGGTACCAGTTGATAGCGCCCCCATCAATTTAAAGTGGGGGCGGGAGGTTGGCGGGATTAATACATTAAAATGATAATGACAAACAACTGGTACCAGTTGATAGCGCCCCCATTAATTTAAAATGGGGGCGGGAGGTTGGCGGGATTATTAATTCAATATGATAATGATAAACAACTGGTACCTTGGGTACTAGTTGATGTGGTATCTAGGGTACCAGTTGATATGCGCCCCATTAATATAAAGTGGGGGCGGGAGGTTGGCGGGATCAATACTTTAATATGATTTTGAAAAAAAACTGGTACCAGTTGAAAACGCCCCCATCAATTTAAAGTGGGGGCGGGATTATTAATTCAATATGATAAAGACAAACAACTGGTACTTTGGGTACTAGTTGATCTGGTATCTTGAGTATCAGTTGTTAGCGCCCCCAGTAATTTAAAGTGGGGGCGGGAGGTTGGCGGGATTATTAATCATTATCATATTGAATGTTACAATAAAAAATCAGGAATTAATTTAAAAAAAAAAAAAATAGAAATAATAATAGAATTCAAAAGGAAAGGCACTAAGAATTGTATCAATTTTATTAATATTCCCATGACCAATCCAATTAATACCTTCAACAGTTGTGCTCTTCAAGAATGCATGATGAGTTTCATCTATGGTGCAAGACCTATAAACTGGCGCACCATTCAATTTCTAGACCTCACTTCTGAACACCACATCTAATTCATCTTTTGTAGACGTTGATGCACTTTGCATCTGTAATGAACCAAATAGCTTGATTTTGAAAAGAATTTAGAAGAAATAGTATAGTTTTCCCATACTAGGAAACAATATTCAATACAAATGTGTATATAAGTTTTATATTTATACATATACATAAAAAACTGATTACATCTATTAAGAAATTCTAGTTTTTTAGATACTTTCAAAGCTTTGTTAACAACATGGTCTTTCCAGAGAAAAGACAAATTGAAGGAGATTTAGAGATATGGATTCATTGTTTAGTTTTTTGAATTTAAGATTTGTAGTAAATTGATGAAATCATTGTTTGCATATAGTGGTTTGATTCATTGTTGTTACTCTAAAAATTTATGAATACAACACACCAACATTGGAGGATGAAGTGGAGTAGAGTTCGATTCAAAATTCAGATTCTATTCCGCTTTCGCTCCATTGTAGCTGTGTTGCTTCACAAATGATTTTTCTTGTGATTCGTTATGAATATGTAAGCTCGACATATTTTAATGTATCTTAAGGGACGTTTGCAATAAGTTTGAGCACCTTATTGTTAACCAAAAATCAAAACGCAACAATTATGAAAAAATCATTATATGCAGCAATCTCATCAATTACTCCCTAATTTTGCAGAAATTTTATTAAATTTGTTTGCATTCAGAAATTCAGGCATTCAAGCTAATTTATAGTTAATTTACTTTATTCTTATTGTCTTGTTAGCACCAATCATGTGTGTAGTGTAAGTGTAGTACATATCAAATGGTGATTTTAAGATGTTAAGGGATGTGGTGTTGAGGATGGAAGTCTTTGAATTGAATGGTACACCGGGGTTTGATAGGTTTTATATAAGTTTGCATCATAGATGGAACTCAATGTTGCTCAAGAGAGAAAAAATTGCATTTGTAGTTGGTGTTTCAGAGCGATTGAACAAAGTTTGGGTATTAATTTTGAAATCAAATATAATTTATAAAGCAGTAATAATAAATGATTACAAAAACTAACTACTAACTTGAAAAATATTTTGTATTTTTTTTAAATTTCAAAATAAGATATATTTAGGAATTACTTGTCACAAAAACATAAAATTACTTTTGAATTTTAACTAGACTAGAATTAAGCTGTCTGTATTTAAATGTTGTCAAATATCAGTGTGTCATATTGTGAAAGTATATCAATTATGTCACAAAAATGTGAGCTAATATGTCAATTAACAAATTTTCCACAAATTTCACACATGACACACTGTGATAATTGGTTAATTATAGAAAATATGCCAAAATTGACATAATAAATTGCTAAAAAAAAAAAGATTTATTATGTCAAAATCAATAAATAAATGCCAAATTGTAAGGCATCAAATGGCTTTGAATTATTGCGAATGCAATTAATCAATAAATTGTTTAGTTTTAAGTTAGCAATAAATGTAATCACTTCATTGACAAGTCAAATATGAATTGATTGCATTTATTACATTATTGTATTAGTTTTAAGTTTAAAGAAGTGTTGGTAGTGACACATTTATTTTATTATTATTATTATTATATTAATGAGCAAATTTTTAAACCGTGTGTGATAATTGGCTAATCAATAGTTAAAAACTAACATAATAAATCACTAAAAAAAAAAAAGATTTATTATGTCAATCGGAAATGCCAAATTGTAAGGCTGTGATTATTGCAAATGCAATTAATTGTTTAGTTTTAAGTAAGCGATAAATGTAATCACTTCATTGACATAATTTGGAGTCAAGCATGAACTGATTGCATTTATTGTTGTAACTAGTTTTAAGTTTTTTATTTATTATTATTAATTAATATTGCTTCATTGAATTAATGAGCAAATTTTCAAACCGTCAATCAACATGATGGAATTGTTTATTGTAATTTGTCTTTTAAAAATGTTTGTTTCCTTATTATTCCTGATTACAGGTAAGTTTGCAATTAATTTTTTTATTACAAAATCAGTCAGTTAGAGATTAGATTTATGAGCCTATTTAACATCACTGTTAGTTAATATTACTATCAGTGCTAATAGGCAAAGAATTTTGGAGCCGCTAAACCTCAAAAATCAAATTAATTAGTGAGGGTCTGCAATGAACCCAAAAGTCGTAGCTACACCACTGTTTGAAATAGCTCAGTACAACCTAGGATTTTATACAAATTTTACTGTTGGTATTAGGTATGCTAATACCACATTACATAAAAATCCAATGTACCAGTTTTGAGTTTTTTTTTTGTTTCTTATTAGGAATCATGATTTAAAAAGACATGATGGAGATCAACCTTTGTGGGCTTGTGGTTTAAAACATCCAATTTCTTGATCGCAAACACTTGGGTAGGTGGGCTTAAACTAAATTCAAGTTTTATAGACTAAATTTATAATTTGAAGGTTGAATTAATAGTTTGGCAACAGAATTTAACATAATTATGTCCAGATTTCCAGTTTTGAAAACCAAATTTAAAATTTGAATTTACAATTAGAGGCTGGTTTAACAACCAAAACTTAATAGACCACCAAATTCATAATTTGCAAATTGAATTAACACATTGATGTCAAGATATCTATTTTGGAAACCGAATTAACAGTTTAATTCAAAAATTCTTAATTTTATTAAAGTAACTGGTTTATTTTCAAGATATCAGAATAAACTAAACTCAATTTGGTAAATAAGTCATCTAATTACCTACTTTATATAATTTTTTTTGTATAATCTCAGAATTTTGAGTTAGATTGAAAAATATAGAAAAATACATTACTTTAACATGTCATTTGTTAAAAATAATTTCTATAATATAGTAGTATGTCAAAAATTACACATCAACTGTCAAAAATACTTATCTCTTAAGATGTGAATGTAAGTTTTGCATTTTCGACCATTTTAAGCCGGATTTTAGCGTTCTTTTTGAAAATATTTTAATATTTTATTACAGAATATTGCCATTTTTATTTTTTACTTTTTTATAAATAGAATGTTGCAGTTTATAGTGATAATATATTTTATACTTTATGGCTGGATTTTGCTATTTTTAACATCTATGAATAGTTTTGTAAATTTGTCATTAATCATTAATCTCTCTAATTGACGATAATATATCAAACAGTAAATTTATTAGTTGTGTGTTCAATTCTTAAAATGTATGAGATGCTTTCTGACAATATTTTGATGTTTCTAGACCAAATAGAATTTTGCACTTTTTTCTAAAATAGTCTCAATAACGGCGTACAGCTGAAATAGCTATAATTAATATAAAAAAATAAAAACGCCTCCAATTAGTCAATTATTGAAAGTATAGCAGTAGATTAGACACGTTAGTAGTTACACTTTTAAAAGCTGGATTTATAATTTAACGATCAAATTATCAGTAAACATTGAAGTTTTAAAGGTCCGATTAACAATGTAGTACAATGTAAAACATTAAAGATCAAATTAAACTTTTAAAAACCGGATTGACACTTTTAAAAAGTGGATTTACAGTTTTAAAAGTCGGATTTGCAGATTTAATCAATTTGGCATTACAATTTAACACACAATTTAAGTTGTTACAAATCATTAGAAGAACAAGAATTGAAATATAAAATTACTAAATTAATACATTAATAATAAAATTGTTTCAATAACCTTCAAATCAAATAACAAACATCCCAGCCGTGAAAAATTAACTCAATAAATCATAACTAACCTTTTTAATTCCAGCGACTATTGTAAGTAAATTAAAATAATATAATTATAATTAACATATTTGTTTTAGATTTACACACACACCAGAACCAGTAAATTGCAAATTAATAAAAAATTCAATAATAAAAACATTTTTTTGAAATATTTATTTATAGTAACCATAGCAATTAAATTAATTTAATAAACATCAGCCTACTGAATACTGATTTGACAAAGGTTAAAAAAAATGCTTTAATTTAATAAAATCTTTTTCAGCCTCGTAGTAATCAATCCAATTAATTGAAGTAAACATCTACAGAAGAAAAAGGATAAGTTAGCGGATAAGAAAGGTGACAATGATGCATCATGCAGAGGGCACATCACCCTTGTTAGTACTCTTACCATTTGTATCTTGTTTGATCTTTCACTTTTGTGTTTCACGACATCTCACATCTTTAAATTGAAGTAAATTCAGAGCCTATTTGCATATTTTAAGTAGATTTGTAGGTTCCAACATCTATCACCCAATTCCACCTAAAATATTATAATCATTTTATTTATTAATAATTAAAATATTCTACTACTAATAATAAAGAAAATATTAATTAATTGAAAACATCAGTAGAGTACCTAATACAAACAATGCCCTGATTATACATAAATATAAAAACCAGATAGCTTTTCATTAATAATAATGTAATTATTAACCTCACCTTTATGCCAGCAGCATTTCGAAAGTATGTATTTTAATTGATTTATTAAGGGCAATAGAGATTTCCATAGTATCTTTTCATCCTACTTCCCATTGAATCCATAGCAATCAGTCTTCTCCCAAAGACTTCGGTGAATGAATATTAAGTTAAGATTGATTGCCATTGCTGGAGCCATGCCGGCCGGTAGGTAATAGGTATAGGTATCGGCCACAGAACATATTCCGCGTCATCGCAAAAGAACCGAATTTATTTACCTACCTAATTGAACCTTTGGTTAATTGATATCCGATATCAACGCCGGCGACATCTCTCGGATTTATATTAAACCACTGGCTTTTAGTGCAAGTTGGTTGCATACATATTACATTGACTAAGCGATCCGTTCCGGTTATTTTATGGAAAACTATCTAGTTTTCTAGTTACTTTTAAGTTATTTTGTGCAAAACTATTGAGGTTTAGGTTAGGACCATTGGCTTATTGGGTGATTTTCGAATCACCCCGGTTGATAAAAAAACAAATGATTATTTTAGTCATATTTAGGAGATCGAACCCCGAAACTGTTGTATTTTAATTTTTTTCTTATCTTAATTATAAAATATACATAACATATTATTACAGGTTAGGTTATAACCAGTAATAATTACTTAAATGTTCTTAATTTGACAAAAATCTATTATATTTTATTATCATGAACTGACAAAAATTACTAATAAATGTCAAAATATTGTAACAATCTACATGAACATGTCAAATGTCAACTTTATATAAGTCAAAATAACAAAAATGGTCAAAAACTGTCAAAATTGCCAATATATATTGCAACTAAAAGGTCAAAATGTCAACAAACTAACATAAATTGTGAAACAAACTAACAAAATGTACAGTTTTTGTCAATCTTTATTACTAAAAAATTTACAGATTGCCAAAAATTACTTACAGCTGTTACTGAACTATCAAAATATTGTAACAAACTGCAATAATACATTTTGGAGACGTCTAATGTGACTTTGAATGCTGTGAATGAAGCTTTCTTTAAATTTGAAACATAATAGACAGAATATTGTCAAAAGAACATATAAATAATATAAATTTCCATTTACAATTTTGAAAATATTTCTAAATACTTTTTTAAAAATGTTGTAAGACTTTGATGTAAAATTATATCACCATTAGCCACATTTTTTTTTTTTTTTCAAAATACATAGTTCAAATTTTCATAATTATTTATATAATTAATTTTCAAACTTGCACAAAATTTACCAAAACTGATTGATTTGTAATTATGTTAAATTTTTTAATAAAATATTGACATGAGATGTGAAAAACAATTGAATACACAAATTCTGTTTATAATTGAAAACATATGCAGCCAAGTTATGTGAAGTCAATATAATGTTTAAAAAAATACTAAAAGCATAAATGAGAAGGTTGTTTTCAATTAATTAATCAAATTTATTGGATCCTAACAAAATACATTAAACCAATTTAATTATCTTAATATAGTCCATCGAAGCTAGAAAGTATTAATCCAATCCATTAATCTGAATCACTTAAAGTTAGAAGCACAATAACACCATCTCATTACAGCACAACACATCAGACCAGCAAGACTGAAAACTACGTACTGAGCTCGTGCTGCACGCCATGGACATCTACAATTGTTCATTTCACTACAAAATCTGCATAATAGTTCACTTTTAGAATTGCATAAGCGGTTAAATTTGAATCGTTAGCACTGATCAACTCACGTGCACACCGGCACTGAACTGAATTCTCGGGCGCTCGGTTGACTCGGCTATACCCCCACGCGCCGGCTGATTTATGCGGCGTACTTAGAGAAAAGTTAAGAAAATGGCATTCATACAGAAAAATCCCAGCTTTCGCATGGTTATAACCCGAATGAGCTACGATAATTAAACTTTAAAGTCAATAAAAATAGTAAATATTATTGTATAATTATGACAATCTTTTCATAATTTTTACACACACAGTTACACAAAATATACAAAAAAACCTCTGTGAAAAACGCATTTACATCTAAATTACCTACCGAACATTTAATGTGCAAACTTAACTTAACAATACTTGAAAACCACTTAAAATCACAAATGATTTCTTCACAAAAACGCAAAGAAATGTAACAATCGTTCAGAAAAATGTCTTAGTAACCCATTTAAAAGTTCAAATATTACCCATACATACAATACTTAAAATTAATCCGTAAGAATCAATACAAAATGACCTTCTAAAAAAATGAATTTTGTTTTTTGAATGTTTTAAAATATTATAAAAAACTTGTTACAAGCAGCAAAAATTTTAAAAACAAAACATGCGATCTCATTTGAACTTTAAAATTTACTTTGTGCAACGCTGGTTTTTGTTGTTGAAATGTAGTAATTTTATTAAAAAAGTTTAGCAAGCTAACGTGCTTTGAAAGAAATTAAAAATAAAGATTCAACTTAATAATCATCATTCCCTCCTCTAACATAAGGACTTATAAGGCTTAAAAGAGACACTTCCAATTTCTTGATAACAAAATCTTAATCTAGAGTGGCCCAAGTGTTGGTCATCAAAAGATTAGCTATCACATCATCCTCCTCTGACTAAACAACTTCTAACAGTTACAAGGAGAAAAAACTTTCAATTTTTTAATAACAAACTCTTGAGCGGGTGGGTGAGCACTCCAGCTCAACTACTCGATGGTAATCATGATCTGGAGTGACCCATTCACTCGCTCAAGTGCTGGTCATAAGGCAATTAGATATCACCTCTTCCTCTTCTGACCCACCAAACATTTCAGTTTAAACTATTTGATAATAATCATGAATTGGATTGTAACATCCACGCACCCAAGTGTTGGTTATCAAGAAATTGGTATCACACTTCCTTTCACATAGTTACTTTTAGCAATTGCAGATAAGAGCGGAAATTCTGTTTAAACTACTCGTCGGTAATCATAATCGTGAGCGGGCACTCCACCCCCCAATTGTCAATTATCAAGAGATTGGATGGTACCATCACATGTTTTAACATAGAAACATTTAAAGCTTGCATAAATGAGAAACTTCCATTTTTTTAATAACTAACACTTGAGTGGGAACCCAAGCTCAAACCATCCGTCCGTACTCTATGTTCTAGAGTTATCCACCTCCACCCGCCCAAGTGTTTGTCATCAAAAAATTGACATCACCATCGCCTCCTCTCACATAACGACTTGATAAATGATGATAAACACTTACTTGGGTAGGTGGGTTGGAACCTAAGTTTTACTTACTTGTTTGTAATCACGCTTTGGAGTAGGCCACTTCATATCAGGATTACCATCAAGTAGTTTGCACTGGAGCGTCCGAGTGTTCGTTATCAAAGAGTTGGAAGTTACTCCTCTCTGCAAGTGTCAGATTAAAATTAGTTTAAACTGAAATGCATACCCACCCACTCATGTAGCTAGTGAACAACAGAATAATGAAATAAACAAGAAAATAATAAAATAAACAGGGGAATAATAATAATAATAATAATAATAATAATAATAATAATAATAATAATACAAACGATATTAGCGCCTCTAACATATGGCTAAAACAAGGAGGTTTGTACGCTGAGACAACGGGATTCATGCGAGCCATCCAAGATAGGGTTATATTAACCAAAAACTATCAGAAATACATTATTAAAGAAACATCAATAATTGATAAATGCCGAAGATGCGGAAAACCAAATGAAACCATTGAACACATCACTGGCGGATGCTCGATGTTAGCGAATATGGACTACACGCAGAGACACAACAACATGACCAAGATTATCCATCAACAGCTAGCCAGAGATCTTATGATTCTCCCATCTGATACCCCGTACTATAAATATGAACCAACAGATGTACTTGAAAATGATAGGTATAAACTATACTGGGACCGCGAAACAAGAACAGACGTTAAAATAAAAGCAAACAGACCTGACATAGTGGTATATAACAAAGAACAGCAGGAAGTGTCAATCATAGACATTGCAGTACCACTAAACCACAACTTACAATCAACGTATGCCACAAAAATAAATAAATATTTAGAACTGTCTGCAGAAATAAAACAAATGTGGCGATTGAAAGGAGTACGTATATTCCCATTGGTTATCTCAACTACAGGAGTCGTTCCGAAAAGCTTACTTACTGAACTCGATGCTTTAAAATTACAACACCTGCTTCCAGCAATTAGCAAGACAATCGTACTGGATACATGCCATATTGTCAGACGTTTTCTAAATAACAATTAGGTATGGCTTGATAACAATCCGCCTTGCCTAAATCCCAGCCATTCAAAGAATGAGATTTTTTAGATGAAATAATAATAATAGTACAAGACTTGCCAGGAATTCTAACAAATATTCACTAACAATTGCAAGATGTAGGACCAAAACTTTCAAAAAAGATTTTTTAACCGTACCGACACCGACACCTGGAATCAACTTCCAAACTTCACAAATATTCAAAGTCAATGTTCGCAGACTGCTTAAAATATAGTCTTCAATGTGATATTTTCGGCAAGTGTGGTATCACTCGTTGACATTCAAAAGTATTTTTATGTTTTACTAAGACGTTTGTTGGTAACTGTAACTAATTGGGCTGTATATTAAGCAAGAAACATACAGAAAAACGCATAGTTCAGTTGTATCCAATTGAAACGGTAGCCGAATCCTTTCATACGCTCCACTTGAACTATATTGTAGTTCGTCAGGTATATCCTTAGTAAGTATCTGGTACTGCTTACACTTTTGGAATTATCTAGTCATTGTTTGCTATTGTTTTTAATAGTTTGTAAAAGTTTAGTTTATATTTGTTATTTATTTTTTTTAATATGATATTTTACAACATATTATTTTACACTATATCATATATAGTTAGAGAAAAGAATAGGCATTAAGTCTTTTTAGGCTGATCTAAACTAACCAAGTACCAGATACTAGTAGTAATCCTGCTATAAACTGGTGCATGCTCCTGCACAAGTAATACCGGACCAAGGAAAAGCCTTCAACTACAAATCATTCAAGGAATTCCGTGCAAAACAAAATTTTAATCGTGTTAAGTAAGTAAGAATTTTATTATTAATATTATTACATATGTACATTAAACTAAAAATTAATTATAAAACTATCTCTAGCAACAAATCAAAATTAAGATAAAATGAATATGTATTTTTAATGTATAAAATAAAATAAAAAATGGTTTCGTCCCTCTCTCATCGTCCTGAGGTTTGTGGGTATTCATTCCCGTCTCAGGCTATCGGTATTGAGAGCTTGTTTGAGTTGTTTTCTTTATTTATTTAATTTATATTTTGTAATGTAGTAGCATGTGTTTTATTTTTAGTTTAAATGGTATGTAGTTAAGACTTTTTATAAATGTTGGCATGTTGTTAGTGTCTGTCTGCATTTAACAGTTGTATATTTTGTAGTCCTTATGTGCGATTTTCTTCTTGTTTGGTGGTTGTGTGTTTCTTTGTTTGACTTGACTGTATTTTTATATTGGTTTTTATCATTTTGTGATTTAATTTATATAGCAATAGTATATTGTTCAAGTCTATCATCTTATTTATATTTAATTCTTCCTTGTATAGTTCAGTTGAAGGTGTTTTTCTGTCCAGTGTGTATAAAATTTTGATGAATTTATTTTGTTGTCTTTTGTTATGTGATGCAAATATTGCATGATAAACTGATTTTTTTGAGTTTTTTCGTAGGTAATTTCGTATTTTTGTTACAGCCGCTATTGTTGAAGAATTTTTTTATGTGAGCATCCCATTTCAGGTTTTCTTGAATAGTCAGACCCAGGTAATTCACTTCTTTTATTTGTCTTATAGTTTTGCCATTTATTGTTATTGTTATAGGGGTTTCCTGTTTGTTGTTAAAAATCATGTATTCTGTTTTTGTCTCGTTGATAGTAAGTAGGTTGTTGTAATACCATGTTTCTAAGGTTTTAACGTCTTCTTTAATGATCTTTTCTAATTCTATATTTTCTTTTCCCGAATATACAGGGTGTCCGGAAAATACGTGTACAACGTTTGACGACAGACTCCTGACGTCAAAATAGGTCGATCTAAGCCAACTTAGTTATATCCAAAATTGTCTCGTTTAGCCGGTAGAGGGCGTCAAAAATTTGTAAATATTAAAAAGAAATTACCTGTAACAATAATTTTTTAAGTGACCTTGTTGCTATGGCGTTTAATAATTTGACAATTATTGACAAATTGTCACCAGTCTATGAAATTTACTCAAGTATACGATCAACATTCTTGAATTACAAGTTCATTTTACCATTAAAAATGGGAAAATTATACAAACTCTCAGAAAGTTGACATGCTCCTGGTATACGGGTTTTGTCAAGGAAATGGGCGTCAGAGTGTTAGGGTTTACATGGAGAGGTTTCCTAACCGTCGAATACCAAACCACCAAACATTTGCCAATATTGAGCGTCATCTTCGGGAAACGGGCAGTTTTGAGAAAAAGTTTGAACTGTGGAAACAGAAGAGATGATTCTGGAAAGAGTTGAAGAAGAACCAAGTACCAGTACCCGTCTCTTAGAACGTGAGTTAAATGTTCCTAAAACGATTGTCAATGAGGTTTTAAGAGAACAGTTGTTACATCCTTACCACATACAAAAAGTCCAGGAACTTTTACCGACTGATCCCCCCATGCGGCTTACATTTTGTCAATTTATTAGAAACAAAAGAATCCTTGTTCCAAATTTTTGTAGAAAAATTATGTTTACTGACGAGGCATGCTTTACAAGATCTGGGGTAACCAATCTGCACAACGAACATATTTATTCCGATGAAAATCCACATGCCATTAAAGTTGCACATCATCAGCATCAATTTAAAATTAATATTTGGGCAGGTATTATTGATCACTACCTTATTGGTCCCATTGTTATTCCAGACAGGTTAGATGGAAATATTTATTTAAATTTTTTGCAAGACACATTACCAATTCTTCTGGAGAATTTGCCCCTTTTACTTCGGAGGGAAATGTGGTATATGCATGATGGTGCCCCGCCCCATTTTTCCGTTGCCGTTCGGCAATACATACATCATCAATATCCCAACCGATGGATTGGAAGAGGCAATGATGCACCAGTAAAATGGCCACCACGTTCTCCTGAGTTAAATATGTGTGACTTCTTTTGTGTGGGGCGCTATTAAAACAGAAGTTTACAAGACTCCGGTAAACACACGCGATGATTTATTGCAGCGGATTTTAAATGCAACAACAACCTACTGGGGTCAGTGGCTTCACACAAAAAAATCTGGGTCCTCATCGGCCGGCTAGAAGTATGTTAGTTTCACGCATTTAGAATTTTTAAATTGACCAAAAATAGCCATTTTTGCATAAGAGGGGGATATGTTGGGAACATCGAAACGACGATATCAAAATCGTAATCAGGGCTCCAAATTACCCCAGAAAACAAAAAATTACAAGCTTTCATCCACATTTGTAGATTTTACTGTGATAAAACACGAGCTTACGTACGTACTAAGCGATACAATCGATCGCCGAAGGTAAACCCTTTGACCTACGGACTTCCGGTTTGCGAGAGCATCTGCCGTGGTCTGTTGGCTTGCCGCAGGAGCAATTGCGTCCTCCTCGGCCTCTTAAAACTATATTTGTTTCACACGTTTTCGTAATAAAAATACACCGAAAAACAGCTATGAACTAGAAGGTGAACGGTTAAGAATATCGAAACGGCGATACCGGAATCGTAATCAGGGGTCCAAATTACCCCAGTAACCAAAAAATTACCAACATTGGTCCACGTTTGCAAGTTTTAGTGCGGCGACGTGAGCTTATGTACTTGTTCGCGATAAAACCGAAACTTTCGTCGATCGCCGAACGAAAACCCTTTGATCTACGGACTTCCGGTTTGGCAGGAATTTAGATGGGTCTGTTGACTACCCTCAGGAGCAATTGCTTCCCTGCCCTTCACCGTTTAGTGCCTTTTTTGCCCTTTGAAACGCAAAAAAACCGTGTTTTTGGCGGTTATTTTAAAATTGCCGCCAAGGTGCTAGGAATATGGGAGTCGGACCCCCAAAATCGTAATCAGGGGTTTATTTTACGTCAGGAAATGCAAAAAAACCGACCTTTTTATCCAAAAATTGAAAAAATCCTAGCCCAAATAGAAGAAAGACCCCCCCCTTTGGTATGTTTTGACTCTTTCGATCGCCGAAGGAGAACCCCTTGCAGCACGAACTTCCGCTTTCTCCGACAACCTACTGGGGTCAGTGGCTTCACACAAAAAAATCTGGGTCCTCATCGGCCGGCTAGAAGTATGTTAGTTTCACGCATTTAGAATTTTTAAATTGACCAGAAATAGCCATTTTTGCATAAGAGGGGGATATGTTGGGAACATCGAAACGACGATATCAAAATCGTAATCAGGGCTCCAAATTACCCCAGAAAACAAAAAATTACAAGCTTTCATCCACATTTGTAGATTTTACTGTGATAAAACACGAGCTTACGTACGTACTAAGCGATACAATCGATCGCCGAAGGTAAACCCTTTGACCTACGGACTTCCGGTTTGCGAGAGCATCTGCCGTGGTCTGTTGGCTTGCCGCAGGAGCAATTGCGTCCTCCTCGGCCTCTTAAAACTATATTTGTTTCACACGTTTTCGTAATAAAAATACACCGAAAAACAGCTATGAACTAGAAGGTGAACGGTTAAGAATATCGAAACGGCGATACCGGAATCGTAATCAGGGGTCCAAATTACCCCAGTAACCAAAAAATTACCAACATTGGTCCACGTTTGCGAGTTTTAGTGCGGCGACGTGAGCTTATGTACTTGTTCGCGATAAAACCGAAACTTTCGTCGATCGCCGAACGAAAACCCTTTGATCTACGGACTTCCGGTTTGGCAGGAATTTAGATGGGTCTGTTGACTACCCTCAGGAGCAATTGCTTCCCTGCCCTTCACCGTTTAGTGCCTTTTTTGCCCTTTGAAACGCAAAAAAACCGTGTTTTTGGCGGTTATTTTAAAATTGCCGCCAAGGTGCTAGGAATATGGGAGTCGGACCCCCAAAATCGTAATCAGGGGTTTATTTTACGTCAGGAAATGCAAAAAAACCGACCTTTTTATCCAAAAATTGAAAAAATCCTAGCCCAAATAGAAGAAAGACCCCCCCCCTTTGGTATGTTTTGACTCTTTCGATCGCCGAAGGAGAACCCCTTGCAGCACGAACTTCCGCTTTCTCCGACAACCTACTGGGGTCAGTGGCTTCACACAAAAAAATCTGGGTCCTCATCGGCCGGCTAGAAGTATGTTAGTTTCACGCATTTAGAATTTTTAAATTGACCAAAAATAGCCATTTTTGCATAAGAGGGGGATATGTTGGGAACATCGAAACGACGATATCAAAATCGTAATCAGGGCTCCAAATTACCCCAGAAAACAAAAAATTACAAGCTTTCATCCACATTTGTAGATTTTACTGTGATAAAACACGAGCTTACGTACGTACTAAGCGATACAATCGATCGCCGAAGGTAAACCCTTTGACCTACGGACTTCCGGTTTGCGAGAGCATCTGCCGTGGTCTGTTGGCTTGCCGCAGGAGCAATTGCGTCCTCCTCGGCCTCTTAAAACTATATTTGTTTCACACGTTTTCGTAATAAAAATACACCGAAAAACAGCTATGAACTAGAAGGTGAACGGTTAAGAATATCGAAACGGCGATACCGGAATCGTAATCAGGGGTCCAAATTACCCCAGTAACCAAAAAATTACCAACATTGGTCCACGTTTGCGAGTTTTAGTGCGGCGACGTGAGCTTATGTACTTGTTCGCGATAAAACCGAAACTTTCGTCGATCGCCGAACGAAAACCCTTTGATCTACGGACTTCCGGTTTGGCAGGAATTTAGATGGGTCTGTTGACTACCCTCAGGAGCAATTGCTTCCCTGCCCTTCACCGTTTAGTGCCTTTTTTGCCCTTTGAAACGCAAAAAAACCGTGTTTTTGGCGGTTATTTTAAAATTGCCGCCAAGGTGCTAGGAATATGGGAGTCGGACCCCCAAAATCGTAATCAGGGGTTTATTTTACGTCAGGAAATGCAAAAAAACCGACCTTTTTATCCAAAAATTGAAAAAATCCTAGCCCAAATAGAAGAAAGACCCCCCCCCCCTTTGGTATGTTTTGACTCTTTCGATCGCCGAAGGAGAACCCCTTGCAGCACGAACTTCCGCTTTCTCCGACAACCTACTGGGGTCAGTGGCTTCACACAAAAAAATCTGGGTCTTCATCGGCCGGCTAGAAGTATGTTAGTTTCACGCATTTAGAATTTTTAAATTGACCAAAAATAGCCATTTTTGCATAAGAGAGGGATATGTTGGGAACATCGAAACGACGATATCAAAATCGTAATCAGGGCTCCAAATTACCCCAGAAAACAAAAAATTACAAGCTTTCATCCACATTTGTAGATTTTACTGTGATAAAACACGAGCTTACGTACGTACTAAGCGATACAATCGATCGCCGAAGGTAAACCCTTTGACCTACGGACTTCCGGTTTGCGAGAGCATCTGCCGTGGTCTGTTGGCTTGCCGCAGGAGCAATTGCGTCCTCCTCGGCCTCTTAAAACTATATTTGTTTCACACGTTTTCGTAATAAAAATACACCGAAAAACAGCTATGAACTAGAAGGTGAACGGTTAAGAATATCGAAACGGCGATACCGGAATCGTAATCAGGGGTCCAAATTACCCCAGTAACCAAAAAATTACCAACATTGGTCCACGTTTGCGAGTTTTAGTGCGGCGACGTGAGCTTATGTACTTGTTCGCGATAAAACCGAAACTTTCGTCGATCGCCGAACGAAAACCCTTTGATCTACGGACTTCCGGTTTGGCAGGAATTTAGATGGGTCTGTTGACTACCCTCAGGAGCAATTGCTTCCCTGCCCTTCACCGTTTAGTGCCTTTTTTGCCCTTTGAAACGCAAAAAAACCGTGTTTTTGGCGGTTATTTTAAAATTGCCGCCAAGGTGCTAGGAATATGGGAGTCGGACCCCCAAAATCGTAATCAGGGGTTTATTTTACGTCAGGAAATGCAAAAAAACCGACCTTTTTATCCAAAAATTGAAAAAATCCTAGCCCAAATAGAAGAAAGACCCCCCCCTTTGGTATGTTTTGACTCTTTCGATCGCCGAAGGAGAACCCCTTGCAGCACGAACTTCCGCTTTCTCCGACAACCTACTGGGGTCAGTGGCTTCACACAAAAAAATCTGGGTCCTCATCGGCCGGCTAGAAGTATGTTAGTTTCACGCATTTAGAATTTTTAAATTGACCAAAAATAGCCATTTTTGCATAAGAGGGGGATATGTTGGGAACATCGAAACGACGATATCAAAATCGTAATCAGGGCTCCAAATTACCCCAGAAAACAAAAAATTACAAGCTTTCATCCACATTTGTAGATTTTACTGTGATAAAACACGAGCTTACGTACGTACTAAGCGATACAATCGATCGCCGAAGGTAAACCCTTTGACCTACGGACTTCCGGTTTGCGAGAGCATCTGCCGTGGTCTGTTGGCTTGCCGCAGGAGCAATTGCGTCCTCCTCGGCCTCTTAAAACTATATTTGTTTCACACGTTTTCGTAATAAAAATACACCGAAAAACAGCTATGAACTAGAAGGTGAACGGTTAAGAATATCGAAACGGCGATACCGGAATCGTAATCAGGGGTCCAAATTACCCCAGTAACCAAAAAATTACCAACATTGGTCCACGTTTGCGAGTTTTAGTGCGGCGACGTGAGCTTATGTACTTGTTCGCGATAAAACCGAAACTTTCGTCGATCGCCGAACGAAAACCCTTTGATCTACGGACTTCCGGTTTGGCAGGAATTTAGATGGGTCTGTTGACTACCCTCAGGAGCAATTGCTTCCCTGCCCTTCACCGTTTAGTGCCTTTTTTGCCCTTTGAAACGCAAAAAAACCGTGTTTTTGGCGGTTATTTTAAAATTGCCGCCAAGGTGCTAGGAATATGGGAGTCGGACCCCCAAAATCGTAATCAGGGGTTTATTTTACGTCAGGAAATGCAAAAAAACCGACCTTTTTATCCAAAAATTGAAAAAATCCTAGCCCAAATAGAAGAAAGACCCCCCCCCTTTGGTATGTTTTGACTCTTTCGATCGCCGAAGGAGAACCCCTTGCAGCACGAACTTCCGCTTTCTCCGACAACCTACTGGGGTCAGTGGCTTCTCACAAAAAAATCTGGGTTCTCATCGGCCGGCTAGAAGTATGTTAGTTTCACGCATTTAGAATTTTTAAATTGACCAAAAATAGCCATTTTTGCATAAGAGGTGGATATGTTGGGAACATCGAAACGACGATATCAAAATAGTAATCAGGGCTCCAAATTACCCCAGAAAACAAAAAATTACAAACTTTCATCCACATTTGTAGATTTTACTGTGATAAAACACGAGCTTACGTACGTACTAAGCGATACAATCGATCGCCGAAGGTAAACCTTTTGACCTACGGACTTCCGGTTTGCGAGAGCATCTGCCGTGGTCTGTTGGCTTGCCGCAGGAGCAATTGCGTCCTCCTCGGCCTCTTAAAACTATATTTGTTTCACACGTTTTCGTAATAAAAATACACCGAAAAACAGCTATGAACTAGAAGGTGAACGGTTAAGAATATCGAAACGGCGATACCGGAATCGTAATCAGGGGTCCAAATTACCCCAGTAACCAAAAAATTACCAACATTGGTCCACGTTTGCAAATGTTAGTGTGACAACGTGATATTTTTACATTTGTTTATTTCACTTTGACAAACACGAGCATGTGTACGTACGTACTAAACAATAAAAAAAAAAAAAAAAAACTTAAAATTTTTCATTTTACGCAAGTTTATTGATATGCTACTTATATTGCACATGTGAGTAAATAGTTATATAATTTAAAACTGAAACAAAGATTTAATAATACTCAGCAGCTCGCGACTTGTTGAGTCGCTTCGCATCGAACTCGAAAAATTTATTTTCAATTATCTAATTATATTGTGTTGCATATTATATATAAATAACATAAAAAATTAATTTATAGAAGAAAACTGTATATGGAGTTTACAGAATCAATTATGTATAGAGGACAATAGATGGTGTCATTGTTGTTGTCCTTCATCATAGCAAGCAGCAACTTTACTTACACATAACATAACTCTTGCTAAATCCGTCAAGTAATGCGATAAATAAAACAATTGCAAATCACTAATCATTTGCACACTACATAATAATCATCATAATTAATTGTATTTAGATAATAATCAATGCCACAGAAAGCAGTAATAGTGTAAGTAAATAGTTATTACTTTTTCTTCATTAATAAGGTTATGAAAGTAATGTGTGTTCTCATTTTAGAAATGTAATAAAATTCTAATATGTGTAGTGATGTGATGAGATAATGTATATTTTGTAGCTTTAGGGCCGTAATATCCAACTCCTAATAAAGCATCTAATAAACTATTAGCTGAATAACCTAACTTTTAATTTTATTCATTTTATTAAAACCTAAGAACAGCCAATTAAATATATGCTTAACATATACATTTATAACAAATAAAAACATTAAGCATATAATATATAAGCCGTTCAGAGGTGTAACAAAAATAAATCAAATTAAAGTTTAAAAAAAGTTAGGTTATTCAGCTAATAGTTTATTAGATGCTTTATTAGGAGTTGGATATTACGGCCCTTAGTCTGATTGTAATATATGTATTAGGTCAATAAATTGAAATTGTTTGATGAAAATTGTATTGATTTACGTAAGCTGAAATATTATATTTTAGGTGGAATGGAGCTATGGAATCTAGGAGTTATGAATTGGAACCTACTTAAAATATGAAGTGATTCGATCCAAATGTTTGCTGCGATCCTATTGATGATGAGGACTCGATCAAATGGGAGACATGAAATAATAAAAGTGAAACTGCTTAATCAGTTCATACAAGATACAAATAGTAAGTATACTAACCGGGGGATATGCCCCCTTGGCTGATGCACCCTCATCCCCCTCTTCATTCTTATCTGCTAACTCATTTTCCTTTTGTATAGATGTTCTGGTTTCTTCGAGATCCTAAAAAAAATTATTGAAGAAATATTGTCGAGATAAATTGATTGATTGGATTGATTAAGATGAGGTTAAAATTGCCAAAGATTCAATTAAATTAAAGCATTTTGTTACCTTATAAAATTAGTAGTGAGTAGGCTGTTGTTGATTAACATAAATTTAATCATTGTTTCTATGGTTACCATAAATAAATAGTTATAAATATTTTTATTCATTTGCAATTTTCTGGTTCTCTAAAACAAATCTGTTGATTAAAATATTTTAAATTTACTTACAATAGTCGCTGGAATTAAAAAGGTTAGTCATTTCTTGAATTAGTTTTTTTTGAATTCTGAAAAATCATTTTATAATTATTGAATGCTTTAAATTACTTATTTTATATTTAAATTCTGCTTCCTCCAAATCCTTATCTGAAATCCCTACCTAACAAGACACCTAACGATTTGAAACAATGTTGGCTGAAAATCAAATTCCTAATCGCGACGCTTTAACAATTAATATAAAACTAAACATAAAAATATTGTAACTGTGCACAAGAAAATTGAATTCAAGTGACTTGATACATCGTAAATCACACAATTAATTAAAATATTACGTTTGATAACTTGGGCCCAACTGATGCAGTCAAATACCGCAACAGCGAGGTAGGCAAGTTTTAATTTTTTACCAATATTAATTATTATTAAATTTAATGTTCATTATCGCTTATGATATGGAGATATCGGCAAGGTGGTTTGACGGCCAAGTGTACTATTACGTCACGTCCAATCAAACCTGCCAACCACAAACTGTCAAGCATATAGACGCTTAACCAATTAACAACGGCTTCACTCCTAGCAAAAACTTAGCCCAGAGATCCATCCGTCTTGGAAGCAAAATACTGTGTTCAGAAAGTGGCCCGATAAGAACATAAATTTATCAACAAAAATTAACAGCAAAAAACTAATCTGATTCTAAAAAATTTAAATATTTAAAATTATAACTAAAGAACTAATGAATTGATATAATAATTAAGCACTTTAATCAATATTTTTATGTAATGTTTTTAAATGAATATTACAACCGGTTCAAATCTACAATATTCCTGTTGAGCAAACCCTAAACTGACTTATCACGTAATTAATTTAAACACTTACTCTTTCTGTCTTGGCGTCTTGAACTATGTTGGCCTACCTGTATTCTTGTGATTTGCTAAAGCTGCTGGGAAGTTCTGGCCAAATCTCTGCCACCATTTCGATTCCATTTCACAAAGTTTTAAATAATTTTTTAAAGTAAGATGAAAGTTTAGGTGGTTTAGTAAAATTAATTTAGAAAGCTAGTCATTGCATATTTTTAAGATAATAGATTACATCTTCTACAACAGAAGTTTGGTCCACATAGCATGTTACAAGACACACATGGCTTACATCAGATTACTGAAGTATCAGATGATCTATTACACAACACACATTATGAATGCTAAAGAATATTTAAAGAAAATTATTTTTAAATAATCAATTTTATTACTCACGAATTAATTTTTTATATCATAATAATATGTTTAATGAAATGTTTACAAAAATTAAAATTTCAATTCAAGTTATTGACACTCAATAGTACCAACCTCGAGAAACTAAGTTTTACTTGGCCAACCTGAAATCTCATCCTATCCGAACCGACGCCAACTTCATTATGATGCCACAATGATCCCGATTTTAAAGACTTTAAACACTAATATTTCACTTAATTTTAATTTTCCGGCAAAAACCTCGTGGCCACGGCACGGATTAATTATTAACTTTGCTTAAAACACTCCCGGGCCTCAATCAGGCACTAAAATCACGGACCATAAGACCGACATGCGCGTAGTAGGAGGCACCGGGAATTACTAAATTATTATATGATTTTTGCAACATGGCCGACGTTTTCGTACGATCTGCGCATGCTCCATAATTTTGGATATTAATTAGATTATTTTTAAAAATTATTTTTTCTTATTTAGAAAGCGATTTAAGCAACAATATTCATTCTATAATAGCAAAAAAAGCTGAATTTTTTGAATTTCATATTTTCAAAATCCAATATTTATGGAATCCATACGTAAAAATTACTCAAACTCAAAATTTGCAAAATTAAAGTTTAAAAATTTCTAAATACTATTTACAATTTTTCTAAATAAACGAAGTTTTGAAAATTTACCTCTAACAACATCTAAATTATTCCAAAAAATTCCAAATAGTGAAATTTTGTTTTTTTACAAAGTTATTTCATATTTTTTGGTCAACATTTGAAAAAATCATCCCTGCTTTATTTCTGAAAAGGGGATGATGAAATTTGCACAGTACATCTAGGGAGGACCCAACTATAACCTCCAACTATCAAAAATTATTTTAAGTCTCACAATTAAATATAAATGGACTAATTTGCTAAAATTTGGTTAGGGGTACTTATCTTCACAACGGCATTATGGAATTAAATTAAGGGCTGCAAATTGCTACAAGAGTAATATAAAATCCACAAATGAGTTTGCCAACATCAAAATTGCGTAATAATTAAGGCTAACTTAATAATTTCAAAATTTTCTTCTCCATGTATTTCTTATGGGAGAAAATAATCAATTTTCAAACTCATATTTTGACCAATTTAAGCAAGTTTGGGATAATGTAATTCATTTTAGGGTAGTTTTGGACGACTAAGATCATGTTAGGCTACATTAAAAGGCTTGGACAAGCATTTTTCATTAAATTGTAATTTTTGTGGTTATAACCTCAAAATATGAATTTTAATTGAAATTACATTTTAATAACCCAATTTTGCTCGATTAAACTTTATAATTGTATTCTGTAAATCAAATGTTTTTTTAGCTCATCATACAATCTAATTGTGTTTAATTAAGATAATATGAGAATTTGGTATTTGCTATGATTGAAATCATCGCATGCTTAATACATAGAAAC
Organism: Tachinus rufipes; assembly: GCA_963932245.1. Taxonomy (NCBI): domain Eukaryota; kingdom Metazoa; phylum Arthropoda; class Insecta; order Coleoptera; family Staphylinidae; genus Tachinus; species Tachinus rufipes. Next base: position 645,105 of record OZ010743.1, on the reverse strand, counting down.
CAATGAATGAAACTCTGTGTTGTTCACAGAATTAACACAGTAGTATTGACTAGTTTCATCGGATTTTCTTAATATAATGCTTATTTTATGAAACAACTTTTAAGTTTGCTGATGCTGATTATGAGTAAATTGTAAATAACTCAAAATTTACTGAATTATTTGAAAATCTGATTAGTGTGCAGTGAATTTGAGCCAAAACTGCTTTGAATAGGTGTATCATACGTTATATTGTATAAAGTAATAACCAAAATTCAATTTTAAGTTACGATTTAGTTCGCATAGTGATTATTTCTATGTAATATAAGTTTATTTATGAAAATAAGTTTAGGTGGTTTTATAAAAATACAAACTACTAATTTTTGTTGTATATGGTTATAATATAATAAATGAATCAATTGTTTTTATTAATAAATAATTACAACCTAACCTAACTGTAATAAATGCTACTACAGGAAACATTAATAAGAATAAAATGTTGATTAATTGCTTCTTCTTTTTTTATTTATATGATTATTTGCATTATTTTGTATAGTTTATGAACAATTTGCTAATAATAATTTTTTTCAATTGTATTGCATAATATATTAAGTTTAAACTCAGGAATAATAAAACACAAGAATCGTATAACTTTTATTAATAGTAAATTGCATTAAAAATTAAAAAAAAACAAATATTTAATTTGTAAATTGCATTTAAGCCTGCATTTACAATCAAAATGTGTTCAATCTTCTAGCACATTTTTTGATTGACAGACATATTCCTAATGTAAATATATTGGCAAAAACGATAATATTAAAAAATTTATCGTTTATTTTGTTGATAAATGATAATAAATAACAACAATTTCTGCTTCTCAAGAATTTCCTAATTAAGTGTTTTTTTGTTTCAGAATTAGCTGTTGGCTGCATTATTGAGCAGCTGTATATGCAGCATACTTCATTTCTATACGTGGAGTAGGCAACTAACATTACTTTATGAATTTGCTTTAGATTTATTGCTATAATTATTAGCATGTCTTGCTAATGAACTAAATCTGTTTCTATTCTAAAGTTTGCAAGATTTTCTTAAACCATTATGCTTATTGTATTTTCTTTCAGCACAGCTTATTTCATTACATTCTTTAGGCATATGCGTAAGTTTTTACCAGTGGAAATGCACTAGATTTCATTGAAAGATTAATAATAATTTAAATAATTTGTTCTTTCTCTCGTTTAATCATTAAATATTACCTTAAAAAACTGAAACTAATCTTAAAAGATGCACAATTTAATGTAAATTTACTTAGTTGACTTAATTTATCTAAGCCTAGGGCAAAGTTTTTGAGTAAAATGCCTGAAAGTGGTACTTTTAATGTAAAAGTCATGTTCTTTCTTATGTTAAATCTACAAACATTGATCAAGAGAGCAGAAACTAATCTCAAAAGATGCAAAATTGATGTAGATTTATGTTGTTAACTTGGTTTATATTAGCCCAGTACAAAGATTTTGAATTGAATGCCAAAAAGTATCCGAAAATGATCTACAAATCTCCAAAATTGCTCTAGAGATCCTGAACTAGTTTCAAAAGTTGCAGAATTTAATGTAGATTTACGTGCACTTAGGAAAAAGATATTTTATTATTGTTCAATATAATTCCTCTTAACCTCAACACACTTATTACATCGCTTAGTAACTCAATACTCTCATAAAAGTATTCTGAAAATTTGTTGTCAAAATGCTCAAAAACAGCAACTTCATCAGCAAGAAAGATTTTTTTTTGCTAGGAATCAAATCTAGATTGATTTTTGAAAGTCACATTTTCTTATGATAAGTTGAGCAACTTCAGCGGTGTGCACAGGTGCGTTATCGTGCAATAACCTGATTCCTTTTGTTATTTTTCTTCGACGGTTAGCTCAAATATTTTTCCTCAATTTATGTAATAAGGTAGCATAATAAGCGCTGGTATTTCTTTTTTTAAAATCAATCATCAGAATCCCAAAATATTGTGGCCATGGTCTTTTTGGTTGACGGGGATACTCTGGCTTTTCTTGGTAGTGGTTTACCTGCACGCCGTCATTCTATGGTTTCTCTTTTGGATAAAGAATTATGATGCAAGATCATAGTTTCATCCCCAATAACAATATATTGCAAAACTTTTTCTTGTTGACCTTATCAACATATATCTGTAATTGGTTTCAATTTTGAGAAAGAAATTTCTACTAAATCAAAGACATTTTTATCTATTAGTAATTCAATCTAATGGACAAATTTGAAATTAAATAAAAAGCAATCATTGGCTTGCCACAAGAGCATCCGCGTCTTCCTCCGTCGGCTAAAAGTATGTTTGTTTTGCGTTTTCGAGAAATGAAAATGCACCGAAAATACTGCTTTTTATTAGAAGGCAATTCCGGAATTGTAATCAGGGGTCCAAATTACCCCAAAAACCGAAGAAATTACAAACTTTGGTTTATAATTGCAAATTTTAGTGCGGCGACGTGAGAATGAGCCGCCTTGGGACGAATTACGTTAGGGGCGCTCTGGCGATGATTTGCATTATAGTATTGTAAAGATTTTTTTTTCTAATTTAGAGTTATTTATACATCAAATCCGGTTTTGGGAGATGTCTTCCAGGTGTGGTGTGTTGTAGTGGCTTTTTGTTTCAAGGACTCTCAGATGCATGGGGTTGCTTGGTGAACCGAAGTTGAGGCGGCGTTAGGTCGGTCCAAATGACCGCACAAATTACAACTCAAAGAGCAGTGTATGCAATGCCGCCAAGTGCGTTTTGTCCACGTGGTGGTAGTGGTAAACCTTTGGAGTTAGAGTGGGTGGGGCGTTTGTTGGTGCGCAAGTAGTGTCTATTACTCTTGTTAGCAGAAGTTGTAGTTGTGAATCTGTTTGGTTGGTCTTGATCTTCAATTAAATTTTTTTTTTTGCAGAGCATCTTCAGTGGTTGTGAGTGATTAGGGTTTTGTATGTCATCCTGTTTTTGCCATCTGCACTAGTCCGTAAATCTTGACTTCACGCTGGTAGGTAAAAGAACCAATACCTGCTTTGGTGATACACTTTTTTGGACTCGGTTTTCACTCTGGTTTGGTTGATGTCTGTTTAGTGACTTTTTTTGTGGTTTGAGAGGAGAATCTTCTAAAGACTGTCTGACACACTTTACCCTCTAAAAGAAATTGTCTACAAACTAAACTCTATCTGGATCATACCTATAAGGCTTAATACCTTACTTACATTTGGAGATTGTATTTTAGATGAAGGTTGGTTAGAATGACAAGGCTGTGGGTTGAGACTGTAGGCTACTTTAAGAATTAATGATATTGATCGATCTTTTATAGGAGCATTAATCTTTGTCTGGCTCAACAAGATAGATTCAAGTTGGTGTAAACGGAGAGGTTTTTGAAGTATTTTTTGGCCAAAGTTTTGATAAAGATACCGAGATTATTACAAATATCTTCGTTTTGAACAAATTATAAAGTAAGACTTTGTAAGGTTTTGAGGCGATAGAATAAGGTGTTTGCAGCCGTGGGAACAAAGTTAAATTTGTGGGCAAGTTACTTCTTCTACTGTAACCTACTCACTCGCTCAAGTGTTAGTCATCAAAGGATTTACTGTTCGTACCACCTCTTGTGTGCTTGCAGTTTGATATAAAAAAATTGGCGTTTCTCTGTCAATTTTAAATTGTGCTTCTTTTACTGTAACCTACCCACCCGCCCAAGTCTTAGTCATCAAAGAATTTACTATTTTTCTTAGCTTTTGTGTGCTTGCAGTTAGATATCAAAAAATTGTTGAACAATAAACCTCATGATAACTAACGCTAGGGTGGGTGGGTGGGAATAAAGTTTAATTTGTGGGCAAGTTACTTTTTCTACTGTGGCCTACCCACCCGCCCAAGTGTTAGTTATCAAAAGTTTTATTGTTTGTCCCACTTCTTGTGTGATTGAATTTAGAAATGAGAGAATTGTTGAACAATAAATCTCATGATAACTAACGCTGGGGTGGGTGGGTGGAAACAAAGTTTAAATTGTGGGCAAGTAGTTTCTTTTACTGTAACCCACACACCTGCTCAAGTGTTAGTCATCAAAGAATTTACTATTTTTTTTACTTCTTGTGTGCTTCCAGATAGATATCAGAAAACTGTTGAGCAATAAATCTCATGATAACTAACGCGTGGGTGGGTGGGTGGGAAGAAAGTTTGATTTGTGGAGAAGTTACTTTTTTTACTGTGGTTCAACTACCCGCCCAAGTGTTAGTCATTAAAGGTTTCATTGTTTGTCCCACTTGTGTGCTTGAATTTAGAAATGAGAGAATTGTTGAACAATAAATCTCATGATAACTAACGCTGGGGTGGGTGGGTGGAAACAAAGTTTAAATTGTGGGCAAGTAGTTTCTTCTACTGTAACCCACCCACCCGCCCAAGTGTTAGTCATCAATGAATTTACTATTTTTCTTACTTCTTGTGTGCTTCCAGATAGATATCAGAAAATTGTTGAGCAATAAATCTCATGATAACTAACGCGTGGGTGGGTGGGTGGGAAAAAAGTTTGATTTGTGGGCAAGTTACTTTTTCTACTGTGGCTCACCTACCCGCCCAAGTGTTAGTCGTTAAAGGTTTCATTGTTTGTCCCCCTTCTTGTGTGCTTGGATTCAGATATGAGAGAATTGTTGAACAATAAATCTCATGATAACTAACGCTGGGGTGGGTGGGTGGGAACAAAGTTTAATTTGTGAGTAAGTTACTTTTTTTACTGTGGCTCACCCACCCACTCAAGTGTTAGCTATCAAAGATTTTACTGTTTGTCCCACCTCTTGTGTGCTTGGATTTAGATATGAGAGAATTGTTGAACAATAAATCTCATGATAACTAACGGTTGGGTGGGTGGGTGGGCACAAAGTTTAAATTGTGGGTGAGTAGCTTCTTCTACTGTAAACCCACCCACCCTCTCAAGTGTTAGTTATCAAAGAATTTACTATTTTTCTTACCTCTTGTGTGCTTGCAGTTAGATATCACAAAAATTGTTGAGCAATAAATCTCATGATAACTAACGCTGGGATGGGTGGGTAGGAACAAAGTTTAATTTGTGGTCGAGTTACTTTTTCTATTGTGGCCTACCTACCCGTTGAAGTGTTAGTCATCGAAGGTTCCATTATTTGTCCAATCTCTTGTGTGCTTGGATTTAGATATGAGAGAATTGTTGAACAATAAATCTCATGATAACTAACGCTGGGGTGGGTGGGTGGGAACAACGTTTAATTTGTGGGTGAGTTACTTTTTATACACATTTACTTACAAAAATTTGCTCAGAAAATGCGTTTTTTATTTCTAATATTTATTACTGTTGGAAAATACGTTTTAATCATTAAATTTATCAAAATTCGCGTGTAAATCAAATTAACAAAACAAAACCAATTTGAATTCTTGCGTAAAAAACTGCAGTTTTGGTATGAAATTGTTTGTAAATTCATTTACTTGATAAAATTGACCAAAAATCGCTCAGAAAGCGTATTTCTTGTAAGAATTTTTTTGTGAATCACTTTTACTACATAAGATCCATCAAAATAACGGTTAGAAAATGCATTTTAATCATAAATTTTATTAAAACTTGCTTAGTTATTAAGATTCTATTAAAAAATCATAAAATTTCGCTTAAAAATCCCAATTTCTGGTATAAAATCCTTCTTAAATTACATTTTCTTGATGATCCTTCTTAAACTTTTTTTTTGCATGAATTCTTTCCAAAAAACAATGGTTATTGCTTTTTGCGCAGAAAAATGCGTGTTTGCCTTTTTGGGTGGTGGAAAGCCTTTATGAGTCTTTATAAGTTTCATCTCCAGTTCAATTCTAGAGAAAAAGTCTTCATCTTGGGATAAATCAGTCAAATTTTTTTTTGCAAATTTATCTTTTACACAGTTTTTGTTCGGGACTGAGCAGTTTGGGAATCCAGTACACTTTACTTATTCCCAAATCTTTATGTAAAATTTTATAACACTTGTTTTTGGTATTCTTATTTTTCTAGCAATAATTGAAGCTTGTACTCGGCGGTCAATCAATTTGACTTGAAAATAGGACAAGCATTTTTCTCCATAGACTGTCACCATTATCTCATAGATATTCTTCGGGCTATTGCCTTCTTTCAATAAAAAGTTTTTGACGCAAACTTGCAAATCACTCATTTTTGTCTCTTAAACTGATATCAAAATGATTAATGTTAAGCGATTGGAGCCAAAATTAGAGATGGCACTATAAAATGTCAGAAATTTGACGTCAGGGCCAAATCTATTTTCTTTAATTTTTTATTCCAGTTCAAACTACTGGTAGGTAATTATCAAGAGATTGGATATAGCCTCCTCTGACTAAGGAACTTTAACACTTGCAGAGAGGAGAAACTCAGAACTCTTCTTGAACAAAGATTGTTTATCACCTCGTTCTTCTCCAACTAAAGAACTTCTAACACTTGCAGAGAAAAGAAACTTAAATTTTTTTGATAACAAACACTCGTGCGGGTGGTTAGGCTCTTCAGTTTAAACTACTCGATGGTAATTGTGATCTCGATTGACCCATCCACCCGCCCAAGGGTTGGTCATCAAGAGATTGCATATCACTTTTATCTCCTCTCACTAAAGAACGTCTAACACTTGCAGAAAGGAGAAACATACAATTCTTTGATAACAAACACTCGGGCGGGAGGGTGGGCATTCCAGTCCAAAATACTCGTCGGTAATCGTGCTCTGGAGTGACCCTCCCACCCGCTCAAGTGTTGTTCATCAAGAAATTGGATATCACCTCTTTCCTCTTGGACAAAAAGAATTATAACACTTGAAAAGTGATCTCGATTGAACATATTATAGAAAGTGAACTGCCAATGTACCTAGAGAGCGATAGATATAGTAAAGATGACAAAAATATAATTGCAAAATGTGCAGAATGTGCGGAGTGGCTAATGAAACTATGTTAAAAGAGTGTAACAAAATGAGAGAAAAGCAGATGGAACTGAGATATTGAGAGGAAACGGAAGAGGGATAAATGGATGAGGCCAGTTAAAAAAACACAAAAAAGTAAATTGTGATTTATTAATTGGGGAGTTATAGATATATTTGTAATTGTGATGCAACTTTAAAATCTGTAAAAATAAAAAATAAACGTAATATTATATTGTTTTCATAGCTAAGTAGATAACATAAGAAACTCCCCTCGTATATATCTTTATTCATCCCTAATTCTAACTTTATAAATTTTTATACAAATCCTTCTTCCTTATTTGTTAAACAATAAATCTCATGATAACTAACGCTTGGGTAAGTGGGAACAAAGTTTAAATTGTTGACAAGTAGCTTTTTCTACTGTATCCCACCCACCCTCCCAAGTGTTATTTATCAAAATATTTATTGTTTGTCCCAACTCTTGTGTGCTTGCAGTTCAATATCAAAAAATTGTTGAACAATATATCTTATGATAACTAACGTTGTGGTGGGTAGGTGGAAACTAAGTTTAAATTGTAGGCAAGTAGCTTCTTCAACTGTAACCCACCCACCCGCCCAAGTGTTAGTCATCAAAGGATTTACTGTTTGTCCCACCTCATGTGTGCTTGGATTTAGATATAAGAGAATTTGATCATGATACATTTTAGAAAAAATTACTTATTTGTAATATTTTGGAAACTTCTTTTTTATGAAATTTTGGTATTACTTTATACTATAGTGGTACTATTATTGGTACTAATTTAATTAAAATTGATGCGCTCTATTTTTCTTTAGACTTGTTTAAAGTTTGATTACTTTTATCACAATTCATTTTACAAAATGATATAGTTTGGTGATGGTAGTGTACATCTAAATTTTGTTCCGAACTAGCAGGTCTTCTGCTAATTAAGTTTTGTCTAAGATGTACTGAACGTGCAATTTGTACGTAAGTTGTTTATCAAAGGTGATACTAGGCAGCATCGGACCACGGAATAGGAACGTTGAACAAAAGTTTAACTGGCAAACTTTAGCCTGTGCAGTTTTAAAAGTAGATTACCCTTTCTTATGACCTAACTTAAAGTGCATAGAAGACTAATTGGCCGGTAGTTTTGAGAAAACTTCTAAGGTTTTAGAATATAGTACCTTTGCCAAATTTTAAGTGCCCTACAAGCAGCTTCCAGTCTTAGCATGATGACTTTTGGATGCTTTAAAGTGTGCACATTTTAGCGTACTTAGCGATTATACGTAGGTCTATTACATGATGATGTAACGGGAGACACGATCGCATAGAATGAAACCTGCTATATATGTAAATGTAATTGCTGAAGCGCGCACTGAGTGCATTTACAATTTTTATATCAACTTTTTTACTATTCTAAAATGAATTTAAAATGTAATAGTTTAACATTTTAAAAGACGGGGGCGATATATTTGAAATTTGTAGGGGGGCACCATAGTAGGTAGCACCGCCACTGTATCGCTTCATAAATGGTTGTAAAATTAGGGCCATATTTATTAATTAATTAAAATATTTTGCAAAATTTGTATTGGTTTTAAATAAAATAAAACACAACAATCCTTAACCATTTTAATTAATCAAAATATTATAAACTCATTAATCATAGCAAGTACAGAACAAAACATTTTGTCATCTCTTTTTACTGGGTTGCAGTAGCATATCAAAATTAATATTAAAAAAATGTTGTATCACTTTTTTTAATTATCATATCAGATACGAGAATATCCAGATTTATTGATATAAGCCATAAGAGTACGAGATCCTGGAAAAGGTTTCGATAACGACATGTTCTAGATAAAAATTTCAAATGCATTCGGTCATTTCCGTTCAGTAAAACCACTTGTTTGCTGCAGTTTGTTTAGTTAAATTGTTTTTATAATTATATTAACTAATTTTAATTTGAATAATTATTAAGTTTCTCCATTGCATGCTTTTGGCGTGAACATTTATCCTGAAACTTCTAATTATGCATAATCCCGGTCTGTGCATATTACATTGTTAATTCCTGTACAATATGGCCGACTAAGGAAATTTAGTGTGCAGTTGATGCTTATGCTAATAATATTCAAATATTGTTAGAACATTTTAGCTAATGTTACAGTTGTTTGCGTCACTGTACGCATTAAATTGTCATTATTATACTAATCCTATTTATTCTGTTCTTATTGCGACTGATGTAAGAATAAACACTGTGCGAATCTATAGTTTGTAGTGAACGGCGAGGATTTTCTCAGCAGATAAATAACATGGAATGGGTTTCCTTCGATCAACTCTAGCGGAAAATCGGCAGCAACGTTTCCGTGCACGTAAAACGCATTTTCCTCTTTCACCATTCATTTTTTTTTTCTGGTTCTTTCCCGACGAACGGAATTACTTTTTTTTATGGGAGACACACATACACATTGACGTTTATCGACTGAAAGACCTTTTTAGCTTTTAACTCACAGAATAACAAATAAAAATCTAAATCGAATTTTATATCTCTATTTATAATGTAGAATACTAATTAATAACCAATGGGAAATTTATCTCCGGGTGACTGAAGGACGTCCCGTCATTGTTGCGGCGATGCCATCAACCGACCACGGAATGTGTAGCTTCCAGATTTCCCCAGGGTACGGCAAAATAGAGCACGACCTGGCGGAATTAACTTTAATTAATTCAAACACCCTATTAAATTGCCGCGAACTGTTAACATACTTTTTCCGTTGCATGTTTTTGACCTAATTATTTTAAGAGTATTTAAGTTTATACAGAACCTGGTTTAAATATTTTTATTATTAATAATGTTATATATAAGATATAGTATCATACATATGCGCAAATTTAATACATTTGCGTCATTAAAAAATTTATTTATTTATGTGATCATTGATTATTATTACGCATTCTTGCGTCAACGTATACCTTCATAACTACGCAATGACATCACTATTTATTTATTGTTATCAGCAAATTTCCCCATTCTTTTTCCTGTACGATTTGCATTGCACATATTTTAAATATTCAAATATAAATAAGTAATTTCTACATCTGCGCCGATAACATAAATTATAATCTCGAGATATCTTATCTAAAGTCAATAATCAGTTGCTTCACAAGATCTTTGATTAAAACATTCACATAAGCGAGAATGGAATCTCAATATTTAGGTAAGATTTAAAACAAATTTATTTAAATAATTATTAATTAAATTAATTGCAGACATATCACGTGATAAAATCATACTACAGGAAATTCTCGGAGAAGGTCAATACGGAAAAGTACACAGAGCATATTTAAACAACAAAAATGTAGCCGTAAAAATATGCAAGGATACATCACTAATAACACAAGAAAAATTCATGGAGGAAGCCTGTAAGTATAACAAAAAACATAAAAATCCATCATTTAAAATTTTAGTAATTTTGCAGAAATTCCAGCATCCTAACATTATAAGGCTCTTGGGAATTAATAAAGAATCCAATCCGTGGCTTATAATGGAATATGCATCATACGGTGCTTTAAAACCATACCTTATACAAAGGAAATCTATTTTGCAGCTTGATATTTTATTAATTTACATTCATCAAATTTCGCAAGCATTAGCATATTTAGAAACCGAAAAGTTTATACATAGAGATATAGCAGCTAGAAATATTTTAGTTGTTTCATATGATTGTGTTAAGTTGGGTGATTTTGGTTTGTCTAGATATATCGGAGAAGAAGATATTTATTCTTTGAATACAATTAGGAAGCTTCCTATTAAATGGATGAGTCCTGAAAGTATTAATTATTCTATTTTTACAACGAAGAGTGATGTGTGGATGTTTGGTAAGTAAATTAGTTTGCAATTAAGATTATATTTTTAATTAATGGTTTTAGGTGTTTGTATGTGGGAGATTCTTTCATTAGGAGCAGGTCCATTTCAAGGTATTCAAAATGGTCAAATTGCAAGCTTAATTGAAGATGGGCAAAGATTAAATCCTCCAATATTTAGCCCCGAAGCGTTAAATATTTTAATGGAGAGATGTTGGGAGTATGTTCCTAAGCATAGGCCTTCGTTTCAGGAAATTGAATTGAAAATCAGGTAAGAATAAACTAAATCGACATACTTTAAAAAATAGTTCTATAGTTTAATCTATTAAAAAGTTCAAAACTGCTTAGTTATTACTTTTAGTTTGCCAAAACTGTCAAAATATTAAAAAACTGACAAACAATTTACATCAATATGCTTTTATGCTTTTTACGGCTATTTTACATCGCCACAGTAAGTCTACGACTTGTTTAAAGTGGTTTGATGGGACCAACAGCTTAATACGTGACTTTCGAACCACGCTGGTGGATAAAGAGCAAATTATCATTTCAGTCATATTTCGGGGATCGAACCCCGGACTGCTCGCATGATATGCAAGTGCTCTACCATTCGTCAAAAACCATAATAATATGTCAAAAAACTACTAAAAGTATCAAACAGTTTATATGAATTTAATAAAACGCATACAATCTGCCAGATGTGTCAAATTTTACTCTTACGTTACTATATCTGTCAAAAAGTTACCAAAACTGTCAAATAGTTTACATGTTTGATGTATTATAAAATCATAGGATGTCAAAAACGTAGCAAATCTGTTGGAAAAGTAATAAAAATTGCAAAAAAGTTAACAGTAATAGTAATTTGATTGTAAACTGACATACAGAAAGTGACTACATCTGTCAATAAGTCTTAATAATTTAATAACAGTCAACAAAATGTAAAAACTTCTAAGTGTATACATTGTCAGTTAGAATTTTTTTTTGTTGATCTGTCAGAAAAAATGAATATAAAATAATAATAGAGCTTTGGTACGCTCAATTTAGCATAACCTCACTTAAGATTTTTTTTAAAATTTTAGTTTTGTAGTATTTGTGGCCATTTTAAAAAATTTGAAATTATTAATTGAGGAAACAATTTTGATATTTTTGGTTTTTTTAATACTGAATATTTTTTGACAATATAATAATATTTTTAACAATTTACAAAACATTTTTGACAATTTTGGAAGAAAAACTACAATTTTGATACAATTAGAAAGATTTTGTATCATTTTTGATAATTTTAAAACATTTTTTTGTAAATTTTGGAACATATTTAACAATTCTAAAAAAATAACAGTCTTGAAAAAGATATTTGACAATTTTAGAACAATTTTTTATTTAATAACACTTTTAAACAATTTTAGAACAAATTTGGCAATTTTAGAACATTTTAACAGATTTGAAGATTATTTTTGAAAATTTTGAGAAAACTTAAGAAACTTTTTTGACAAAATAGTTATCGTTTTTGTCGAAAAACGTTATTTTTGACAATGTTGAAATTTTTTTGACAGTTTTGGAAAATATCAACAGAATTGAGAAATCATGTTTGACAATTTTGAAATATTTTTGACATTTTTAAAATATATCAAAAAACTTGAGAAATTTTCTTAACAATTTTAAAACATTTTTGACAATTTTAGTTTTTTTTTTAAACGTTTTTGACAATTTTGATACATATTTGATAATTTTTGAATAATACAACAAAGATGAGAAACATTTTTGATAATCATGAAAGATATTTGATGACTTTTGTATATTTTTTACAAATTTGGAATTTCTTTGACATTTGGTAATCATATTTATTTGTTTTTGATATATGTTTGACAGCTATATAAATATTTTTTGACCTATTACATTTGTGAAACATTTTTGGACGGTTTCAGAACATTATATCAGTAGATTTGAGAAATATTTTGGACAGTTTTGGAACATTATGATCTTTGTTAATCAAATTTACATTTTTGACATCTGAGAAACATTTATTTTAACTTGAAACATTTACATTTACTAGCATGTGGATAATTAAGGAACGTTTTCTACCATTGCTTTAACATTTAAAGAACATTGTGATCTTTGCTGGCTTGTTTGACAAGTAAGGAACAATATTTACAACTGTAAAACATGTTTGACAATTACACCTACCCACCCAAGCGTTAATCATCAAAAGATCTATTGTCTGTCTCACCTCTTGTGTGCTTAGATTTGGATATGAGAGAACTGTTTAACAATAAATCTTTTGATAACTAACGCTTGGGTGAGTTGGTGGAAACACTATTTAATTTGTGAGCAAGTTAATTTTTCTACTGTGACCCACTCATCGCCCAAGTGTTAGTTATCAAAGGATTTATTGTTTGTCTTATCTCTTGCGTGCTTGGATTTGTATATGAAAGAATTGTTTAACATTAAATTTCTCGATAACAAACACTTGGGTGGGCGAGTGGGAACAAAGTTTAATTTGTGGGAAAGTTACTTCTTCTACTATTACTCATCTACCCTCTTATGTGTTAGTCATCAAAGAATTTATTTTTGTCTCACCTCTTGTGTGCTTGGATTTGGATATGAAAAAAATGTTTAACAATAAATTTCTTGATAAGTAACGCTTGAGTGGGTGGGTGGGAACAAAGTTTAAATTGTGGGGAAAGTTACTATTTCTACTGTTACCACTCTTCAAGTGTGGGTCATCAAAGGATTTATTGTTTGTCTCATCTCTTGTATGTTTGGGTTTAGATATAAGAGATTTTTTTATAACTAACGCTTGGGTGGGTGGGTGGGTAGAAACAAAGTTTAATTTGTGGAAAATTACTTTTTCTACTATAACCTACTTATTTGCCCAAGTGTTATTTATCAAAAGATTTATTGTTTGTCTCACCTCTTATGTGCCTGGGTTTAGATATGAAAGAAATGTTTAGTAGTAGTAGTAGTAGAATTTATTGATAAACATGACATTGTACAATATAAATTTTAAAACTAACTTAAACTAATTATTTACAATATAAAGAAATACAATAAAATAGAATACAATAAAATACAGCACATTGCAAAACAATACAATACAATACAACATACATCATACATATAAATATAAAATATAAAGCTAATATAAAAATTATTAAGGATTTAAAAATTCATCTAAACTATAAAATAATTTATTTTGTAAATAATGTTTGGTACTTGTTCTAAATTTACGGTAAGTTTTTTCAGACTTTATATTTACAGGTAAAGCATTAAACATTTTTTTTCCGTTGTAAATAAGGGAATTCTTGCAAAGAGTAGTGTGAGGGATGGGAAGTTGAAAATTAAGGTCATTTGATCTAGTCACGAGAATATCTGAAGAACTACATTTAAAGTTTTTCTTTATGAGGCAAACAGTTTCTAAGATAATTAAAGAAGGCAACGTTAATATTTTATGCTCTTTAAAAAGTGGTCTACAAGATATTAAATTACTTTTTATAGAACACAAGATTCTTAATGATCTTTTTTGTAAAATAAAAATTTGATTAATCTGTTCTTTTGACGAGCAACCTCAGAATGTAGCACCATATCGTAAGTACGCTTCTATAAGAGAAAAATACACTTGTTTAGCCACATCGTAACCTAATTGTTTAATGGTTCTTTTAATAGCGTAACAACCAGCTGATAATTTTGCAGTTACATAGTCTATCTGATCGCACCATCTTAGCTTATAATCTAATTTTAAACCAAGAAAGACAACCTGATTGGATTGAGGAATTTCATTATTTCCTATATTTAAAGGAGGCAAATCACTACTAAAAAATGAAATAAACTGTGATTTTTTGGCGTTGAAGCTTAGCAAGCTGTACACCAATTACTTACAGATAATAAATCTTGTTCAATAGTAGTCGTTAAGCTAGCAATAAGAATAAATTTTTTGATAACGCTTAAGTAGGTGGGTGGGAACAAAGTTTAATTACTTTTTCTACTGTCACACACCTACCCGCCTAAGTGTTAGTTATCAAAGAATTCATTGTTTGCCTCACTTCTTGTGTGCTTGGATTTAGATATAAAAGAAATGTTTTACAATAAATCTTTTGATAACTAACGCTTGGGTGGGTGGAAACAAAGTTTAATTTGTAAGCGAGTTACTCTTTCTACTGTAACCCACACTTGCCTAAGTGTTACTTATCAAAGAATTTATCGTCTGTTTTACCTTTTGTGTGCTTTGATTTGGATGTGAAAGAATTGTTTAACAATAAATTTTTTGATAACTAATGCTTGGGTGGGCGTTTGGAAACAAAGTTTAATTTGTGGACAAATTATTTTCTTAGTGTGACCCACTCACCCAAGTGTTAGTCATCAGAAGATTAATTGTTTGTCCCACTTCGTGTGTGCTTGGATTTAGATATGAGAAAATTGTTTAATGATAATCACTTTAAACTACTCAAACAAGTTATAAGAATCTTTAGAAAGTATTAACATTATTAATAAAAAAACTGATTGGTTTATAAAACTGTTAGAAATAAACAATTTAATCTACAATTTAATCCAAGTTGCGCAACATGTCAACTTACGTTTGATAGAATCACATCCAATTATAGTTTGTGTTTCTGGAGAGGTTTTCTTGCAAATTGCATCTAAGTTAGGTAAAATAAAACTGAAAATCAGTTTTGAGTAGTTCAAGTTTGGTAATGGAGATAGTCCAGATCTAGGTTTTTTGAGCTTCAACACAAACTATTGAAAAAAGCTTATTTAAAAACAGTTTTGAAAATAAAAATACAATTTTGTAATTTTTTTAACCTTAACTCTGCAGATTTTAGGCCTTCCGTACTAGTAGGGCCATGCTTATTTCTGGTAATTTTTGAGTTACTTTTGAATATGTAACAATAAATTAATTACATATTATATTATACACTACCGAACCCGTTAATAGAGAGAATGGAGGCGCTAGAAATACTGTCAAGGCCTAGAACTGGACCACCCACACCCATTCTCTTATATTAACTGTAATTATGGTTACATAGACACTAATCATATATTAGACTAATGTCCTGAATTAATAAATGCTACAATTTTTTATAATTTTTTGTTGTTACTGGGGTTAAACCTGCAACTAATTAATTTTGATAAATTTTAAGAACTAGTTGCATATCCTAAACAGCTTTTTAGGTATTTCTAGTTAAACATATTTTATTTAATAAATTTTTTTATAACAAATGTGATTTGTGTTGCAATTTTAGTAATAATTGCGTTTTGTATAAATTTTGTCGATTTGAAGCACTAATTGGGGATCAATTTTATGCAACAAATGCGTATTTTAGAGTAATTTAAGCGACAAATACGTTCTTGGCACAAATTTTTAAATGTATTTCTCATGCAATATTTGCTCAATTATGTACATATATTGATGCATTTTAATCAACAAAGTAAGCTTTTATATATTTTTTAAACAATAAATTGTTTTTTGTGAGTATTTTGATAGTTTTGTGTAATAAATGGGTATTTTTCAAGCAATAAATTAAAGTTATTTAATAGACGATAAATTTTGGAGCAATTTTTTAAGGTTTCTTAGCAATTCTGACGTGTTTTGATAAAAACGTTTTGTTTGGTTTATTTTTTAATTAATTTATGTGGAAAATGTAATGTTTTCTTTATTTTTTTTGCTTTTAATTAACAATTGGTAACATTTTTATGATTTAAGGTAGATAAACTGTTATTTGCGTAAATTTTCTTAGTTTTTAAGGATTAATTGCGTATTCTGAGCAATTTCTTAGTTTGTAAGTTGTTTATTTTTGATAGATATTAAATCTATAAAATTTATTATTTGCAATATTTAATGGTTTTTAAGCACTCATTGCTTATCATGAACAAGTTTGTTTCAAATAACGTTTGTTTAGCCAATATTGAATCAAATATTTTACAAGAAACGTGATTTGTGTTTTAATTTTAGTAATACTTGTGTTATGTGCGAATTTGATCAATTTTTAGCGACACCCGATCTAATCGTAGATAAATGTTCAAGCTTTCTAATCCGGTCTTGGATTTCAATTATGTTAACTGATGCATTAGTTATCTTGGCACCGTATTATATAACGGTTCACTTATTTTATACAAAAAAAAAACAAAGAAATATAATAATTACTTATACAGAACAAAACGTAAAAACAAAGATTCCTTTAGAGCGGTTTTAAACGTAATTATAGACATTTTAAACAGATTTAATTTACTATTGTTGCCTAGGCGCATCAATCGGCATAATGGGCTAAAGTGCAAATAATTGGTTCTATGGAATGCGATTCTAAACAAGGTCATATTTCTAGTATTTCAATCGTGCTGGTTAAATGAAAATGTTATTTTAGACAGCAGTTTTGAGCAGTTAATACGGCCATTGATTATTTTATATAAGATCATTAGATCCGACATTTCGCCTAGAGTTTAAACAGTTCATGTTTAGATGATTTAAAATAATGCTGTAATCGTGGTTATTTAGCTTTATGAATGACATAAAAACAACACGACGCAGAAATTTGTGTTGGATCTTTTCTAATGTGTCAATTAAATATTGTTGATGGGGAGACCAAATGGTTGAAGCATATTCAAGAATTGGCCTTAACAAGGAACAATATAAATTTTTTATAATTGTAACGAAAAACTCATTTGCATTTTGTTAATAAATCCCAACATTTTAAGAGAATCAATTGATATTTTTTTATGTGAGCAGTAAAACCAATACTTTTTCAAAGATCATTCCAAAGTCTTTCATTTGATCAACATTATTTAAAACAGTATTTTTAATGTTATATAAGTTATCATGTTTTTTTTTCCTTGGTAGAAACTCATAGCGACGCATTTTTTAATGTTTAATTGGAGATTATTGTTATTGCACCATACCTTAATACCTTTAATATCTAATTTAAATAATTAACGTTATCATTGTTTTTGATAACTTTATATAACTTTAGGTCATTGACGTATAACAAAAATTTACTATGTTTAATATAACTACTAATACTATTGATACATAAATTAAACAGTATGGGACCTAGGTGCGAGCTTTGCGGCACACCAGACATGACTTTTATACGGTTTGACAAAGCGTTATTAACACTGACTTGTTGTTAATTGCGGATTAATAAGTTTTTTGCACTAATTTGAATGGATTTTAATTAATAAATGCGTTTCTTGAAAAATATTTTGTCATTTATGTGCAATTAGTGTAGTATTTCAATAAGAATTTTAATAGATTTGAAGTTTCTTGAGCGATAAATTGTTTTACAAGCAAGTTTTGCTAAATTTGTATGAGGAAAAAGCAGTTTTTGTCGGTTTATTTACTATTACAATTATTTTTTGCGTTTTTATAGCAATAATTTAGATTTTTTTTAATGAAAATTGTATTTTTTAAGCAATTTTGATAGTTTTTATTGTGTCTAAACAGTTTTTATAGATTATTTTTTTCTAAAATGTTTTTTATTAATTTCAACCGATAAACGCAATTTATGTCACAATTTATCTAACAAATGCTAGTTTGTGCAATCTTTATGAATTTTAAGCGGTTTCTGGCAATTAATTATAGATCCTTTTTAGATCTCCAAAAAGTTATAAAAATTATAAAAATTAAAAAAAATCAGCATCAGCAATCTGGAAAGAGAAGTTTATATTAACTCAAGGATTTTTTGAAGATATGTGAAATCTAAAAATTCTGATCATAGCTTTCATAACATTATGCATAATAATAATGTGACGGCATCTACAGGAAAAAATATTTCACTAAATTACTGGAGCCCAAGCCACTTACTTAACTCTGCTATCGACATTAACATTTAAAACATTACTTTGAAAAAAGTTAAAAACAAAATATTTGGACTTATATCGGACCTGGTGTTGATAGTATACCAGCATCTATATTTAAGCAATGTAAAAATGAAATTGTCACTTTTTTAAATTACATCTTTAATCTTAGCTTAAATACAGGTTATTTTCCATCTATATGGAAGTCCAGTTATGTTGTACCAATATATAAGTCGGGAGATAAATAGAATATACAAAATTATAGAACAATTTTTATTATAAATGCTATACTAAATCATTTTGAACATATTGTCTATGATAAAATAAACGTGGTATTTAAAAATATTTTAAATGTTCAACAGCATGGTTTTTGCAACGGAAGATCTACTTCTTCAATTTTGTTACACTTAAACAATATATTCTGAATGTTTTTAATAATGGGTAGCAAGTAGATGTTATATATACTGATCTATCAAAGGCATTTGATAGAGTTAATCACAATGTGTTAATAAAAAATCTGGAAAATATAGGCGTATCAGTAAATCTTTTAAACTAGTTAAGTAACTATCTTAATAAAAGATCTCAATATGTCACTATTAATGGTTTTATTTCTGATGCAATAGCAGTTACTTTAGGTGTTCCACAAGGTAGTTATCTGGGGTCACTTTTATTTTTACTTTTTATTAATGATATTTCTCAGTCAATAAAATTGTGTGATTTTTTTCTTTTTGCCGATGATTTAAAACTCAGTAACAACAGCTGAAGATGCATTTTTAATTTATTATGACATCAAAAATGTTGATAAATGGTGTACTATTGATGGCAAATTAAAAAAAAATGTAAGGTAATGACATTTAATAGATCAAAATCTAATTTTGCATACAACTATACTCTCAGAAATTAGAAAGTTGATTTTTTAAAGATCTTGTTGTATTTATAGATAGCAAATTGACGTTTGTAAAACATTTTAATCATGTAACTAAGAAAACCTTAAGAATGTTACAATTTATCAAGTGCCATACAATTTATTTTACGTTGCTAACAGCTCTTCGATATTTTGTGGCCTGGTTTGTTCTATCTTGGAATACGGTTTTGTGGTATGGTTTCCATCTTTGTCATTTAAAAGAGGAGATATTTTATTTAACTTTTGTATTGTATGAGAGAACTGATCCAACTTGAAACATTTTGTGATAGAAGAAAAAAAATTGATGTTGATGTATTGTAAAAATAGCAAGGATTATTGATTGTCCTAGTCTTTTGTGTCTTGTAAATTTTAATGTACTTAGAAAACATACTAGAAATGTAAAAACATTTTATTCAGAGTTTAGTAGATCAAATTATTTCAAGGACTCTCCATTGCAAATGAATCTGATCTTGATATCTTTAATGTGTAATTTTTATTAATGTTGTATTTATAGATTGCGTTGTTGCAACACAAATGATATGTTATAAATAAATAAATAAATAAATGAATAAATACAATAAATAAACGACAAACGAGTTTTGGGGAGAGTTTTACACAATAAATATATTTTCTTTGCAAATTTATACGGATTTTTAGTATAAAACACTTATTTTGATCATTTTTTTATTAATTTTATTTGTAATTGTTTGAGAAATTTATGTAAATTTACAAAGAAACATGTATTTCCTAACTGTTTTTTTATTAAACTTAAGCAATAAATTTGAATTTTTTTGGATCTTCAAGGTAACACTGAAGGTTTTGGAAGATTAATTGCGTTTTCAAGGCAATTTCTTTATTGATACAATTATAATTTATAAGTGATTTGTTTGTTTTTTATTTTTTAGCAATAATTGCGTTTAGTAGAAAAATTTGTGATAGATTTTTATCAATAATTTTTTATATGCATTTTTCTTAATTTTTTTTTCATAAATTTTACGCATTATATATGTTATAAAAATCTTAATCTTGAAAAACGAAATAATCGTTGGGCTTGTGCATACGCGTCTTACAAAGACGAAAACAAGTTACTTAGAAAATAAAAGTAACTTGCACATTACAGTTAGTACTACTAATACTGCAACATTGAAAAAATAAAATTGAAAAATGTGGTTAAAATTTAAAAAAAAAAAAAAAAAAAAAAAAAAAAATTAAAATTAAACAAAAAAGAAGTATTTTGAAAATAAATTATAGATAAAGGGAAAAATGAATTGGAAATCAATTAATATCTAGACTATGCAACACTAGAACAGGTAAAAACATGTTCGTATAAATGTACACACAGTGTCTCAAGTTTACTAAATGTAACCTGCAACAATGTCGAACAGTCTTGAAATTACAAAATGTAAATATTAAAATGGTCTAAAATCATCCATATACGCGTTTCGAAGTTTATTTCTTATCAGTATGGCTTTACTTTAGACTTAAACATAATTCTAAATTAGATAAATTAACTTACTTAGTTCTAGTGTTGCATAGTCTAGATATTAATTGATTTCCAATTCATTTTTCCCTTTATCTATAATTTATTTTCAAAATACTTCTTTTTTGTTTAATTTTAATTTTATTATTATTATTATTTTTATTTTTTTTTAAATTTTAACCACATTTTTCAATTTTATTTTTTCAATGTTGCAGTATTAGTAGTACTAACTGTAATGTGCAAGTTACTTTTATTTTCTAAGTAACTTGTTTTCGTCTTTGTAAGACGCGTATGCACAAGCCCAACGATTATTTCGTTTTTCAAGATTAATATTTAATCACTTGTGTCATGTATTAATGGACATTTGTTCTAATGTTTATAAAAATCTATTGTGTGGACGTGTTTTTTTATTTATTTTAAGCGACAAATGTGGTTTGTGCTGTAATTTATACAACACATGTTTGTTTGCACGTTTGTTAGTATTTTTTTGAACTTTTTAAATCTAAATATATACAGGGTGTCCGGAAAATACGTGTACAACGTTTGACGACAGACTCCTGACGTCAAAATAGGTCGATCTAAGCCGACTTAGTTATATCCAAAATTGTCTCGTTTAGCCGGTAGGGGCGTCAAAAGTTTGTAAATATTAAAAAGAAATTACCTGTAACAATAATTTTTTAAGTGACCTTGTTGCTATGGCGTTTAATAATTTGACAATTATTGACAAATTGTCACCAGTCTATGAAATTTACTCAAGTATACGATCAACATTCTTGAATTACAAGTTCATATTACCATTAAAAATGGAAAATTATACAAACTCTCAGAAAGTTGACATGCTCCTGGTATACGGGTTTTGTCAAGGAAATGGGCGTCAGAGTGTTAGGGTTTACATGGAGAGGTTTCCTAACCGTCGAATACCAAACCACCAAACATTTGCCAATATTGAGCGTCATCTTCGGGAAACGGGCAGTTTTGAGAAAAAGTTTGAAGGCAGGGGTCGTATGCGAACAACTCGAACTGTGGAAACAGAAGAGATGATTCTGGAAAGAGTTGAAGAAGAACCAAGTACCAGTACCCGTCTCTTAGAACGTGAGTTAAATGTTCCTAAAACGATTGTCAATGAGGTTTTAAGAGAACAGTTGTTACATCCTTACCACATACAAAAAGTCCAGGAACTTTTACCGACTGATCGGGGGGATCAGCGGCTTACATTTTGTCAATTTATTAGAAACAAAAGAATCCTTGTTCCAAATTTTTGTAGAAAAATTATGTTTACTGACGAGGCATGCTTTACAAGATCTGGGGTAACCAATCTGCACAACGAACATATTTATTCCGATGAAAATCCACATGCCATTAAAGTTGCACATCATCAGCATCAATTTAAAATTAATATTTGGGCAGGTATTATTGATCACTACTTTATTGGTCCCATTGTTATTCCAGACAGGTTAGATGGAAATATTTATTTAAATTTTTTGCAAGACACATTACCAATTCTTCTGGAGAATTTGCCCCTTTTACTTCGGAGGGAAATGTGGTATATGCATGATGGTGCCCCGCCCCATTTTTCCGTTGCCGTTCGGCAATACTTACATCATCAATATCCTAACTGATGGATTGGAAGAGGCAATGATGCACCAGTAAAATGGCCACCACGTTCTCCCGAGTTAAATATGTGTGACTTCTTTTTGTGGGGCGCTATTAAAACAGAAGTTTACAAGACTCCGGTAAACACACGCGATGATTTATTGCAGCGGACTTTAAATGCAGGCAACCATTTTAATAATCCCGAGACATTAGATATAGTCCAATATCATTTTTTAAAGAGTGTTAATAAGTGTATTCAGCAAGACGGCGGTCATTTTACACATTTGCTTAAGTAATGTTTTTGTTTTACTTAGTTTCTTACAATAGATACTTTCAACTTTGTTATACTTTTGTTTGTTTTGACGCCCTCTACCGGCTAAACGAGACAATTTTTGATATAACTAAGTCGGCTTAGATCGACCTATTTTGACGTCAGGAGTCTGTCGTCAAACGTTGTACACGTATTTTCCGGACACCCTGTATAATGTTTAGAAACTTTAAGCACTTTTTGATAATTTTTAGGTAAATAAAATAAATAAATCAATTAATAATGCCTTCCTTTATAAATCTTTTACTAGATTTATGGCATATTATCTGTTGTCTTGCCAATTTTTTGCTTGTAAGGGGTAATTAGTCTATTTATTTTATGATTAAAAAAAACTGTAGCAAAGTCATATATTTCTATCATATGAAGTAATGCTTTTTTATTTACAGAAATATAATTGAATCAAGAGAAGAAGATTATGGTGATTTTAATACTTCTAGTTCTATGTTTGCTCCACCAAAGCCACCAGTACCGGGTAAGTATTTATAGAAAATTTTTGCAAAAAAAGCTTTATTATATATTTTATTTTATTTTGAATTTTTTTAAATAAGTTGGTTAGTAATTTTATAAGCAAATTTGCTTTTAACCTAACCTAAACTATGTTTTAACAAAATTAAATTTCAAATTCTTGTATAAAACAATTACAAATCCATGAAATTTAATCAAATTTGCTATGCACAATCTAAAATAACTACGTTGATTGCCAAAATTATTAAAAAAATAATTTGCAAGTTATAAGTATTTTTTTGAAATATTTAAAATTTTTGTTTATTTTATTTTAAACTTCAAATCACAAAATCTTCAATAAAACAAAAACAAATTGATGAAGTTTGATTAAATTTGCTATGCACAATCTTTAATAGCTAAGTTAATTGCCAAAATTGCCAATCAAGTAAATAATAAATTAAAAGTATATTTTATTTAATTTTGAAATTTTTTTAAATTTTACTTTTGTTATAGTGCTCATATCATTAAATCTTTGATAAAACCAAAACAAATCGATGAAATTTAATCAAAATTGATATGTACAATCTTCAATAGCTAATTGCCAAAATATTCAAAAAATTAAATTGCAATTTAAAAGTGTTTTTTTTTAATTTTTAAAATTTTTAAAATTACATTTTAACATCAAATCACTAAACCTTAAATAAAACAAAAACAAATTGATCAAATTTGATCAAATTTGCTATGCACAATTTTCAATAGCTACGTTAATTGCCAAAAGTTTTAAAAAATTAAATTGTAAAATAAAACATTTTTTAAAAGTTTTAAATTTTAATTTATTATGTTTTGAGCATTAAATCACAAAATCTATTTTAAAACAAAAACAAATCGATCAAATTTGATAAAATTTGCTAAGCACATTTTTTAATGACTACGGTAAACGCCAAAATTGTCAAAAGTATAACTTGCAAATTAAAATCAATTTTCATTGATTTTCTGAATTTTCTGAGTTTTTTGTTTATTTTTATTTTTAATAAAACAAAATAAAATAAAAGTTTTTAGTGAACAGCTAAATGCTAAAATTGTAAAAAAATAGTTTTTCAAATTTTTGTTTATTTTAGAGCAATTTTATAAACAAATTTGGTTTCAACCTTACCTTACTTACTAATTTTGATTATTTTTGATCAACAATATAATTTAATTAAAATATTATTTTATTTTTTAAAAACATTTGAATAAAAAATGTTTTTAATTGTATTCAACATTTTTTTTTTCAGCTTTAAATATGTCAAACCGTAGCAAATCACTTGAAGTGCCAAATAAAACTCACACATTAGTACGCCAAGCCAGTCTGCACGATGTGGTAAATATTAATCTTTAATAAAACCCAAACATGTATTCTACTAGTAACATTTCAGGATGAAATCGATGGATGTTACATGCAACAAATTCCTACATTTAACAGTCTCCCAGAAATGTGTGATGATGAACCAATCGATCGCATATCAGCAATGAGAAAAATATTAGAGGAACAACAACGACAATCAGAAGAGGACGCTTTATGGTTGCAACAAACAGAATCGCATTTAGTAAGTAAAATCATTATAATTAAATTAAATATTAATTATTAATTCTTAAAATTTCAGATAAAAAAATTAGGTTCTACCTGAAAAAAATTAATTAAAATATTTAGCAAAATTTAATGTATTATTGATTTTTAAATTAATAAAACATTTTAATTAATCAAAACATTATAAACTCATTAATCATAGCAAGGGTTAAAGTTCAAAACAGAACATTTTGTCATCCCCTTTTACTGCAACCCATATCAAAATTAATATTAAAAAAATGTTGTATCACTCTTTTCAATTATCATATTCAGATATGAGTATATCCAGATTTATTGATATAGGTGGATGGCTTTTAAGAGTACGAGATCCCCGGAAAAGGTTTCCATAACAACGACATGATTTAGATGAAAATTCCAAATACATTTCCGTTCAGTAAAACCACTTGTTTGGTGCAGTTTGTTTAGTTAAATTATTTTAATTTGAATAATTATTAAGTTTCTCCATTGCATGTTTTTGACGTTCCTGAAACTTCTAATTATGCACAAACCCGGTTTGTGCATGTTACATTGTTAATTCCTGTACAATATGGCCGACTAGGAAATTTAGTGTGCAGTTGATGCTTATGCTAATAATATTCAAAAATTGTTTGATTTTTTAATGAATTGTGATAAATTAAATTATTGTATTATTTTATCAATTTGATTTTTTCGGTTATTTTTAAACTATATTTAAAAAAAAAATCCAACCTTGACTGCACTATATCATGTCACGTAAACGAATCAAATTTCTGGCAATAAACAATTCAAAATCGCAATTAATAACGAGAATCAGATCGCGTTGCAAATTAATTACAATGCAATCAACCAAATGATAAATGACCTAACATTAAAATCAATTCAATAACAATGCAATACTGACAATATTTTCCTAGTAATATTAATTATTTAAAATTCTTTAATATAAACTTTATCTTGCTTTAATGTTTATAGGTTGATGTTAAGACAAAGACTATAAAATTGAGCAATTGGGGGTCCGGATTCAGCTGGCTTTCATGGATTTTATTAACCGGGCGTAGTATAAATTTCAGGGAAAATTTAACCGGACCGATAAAATACAAAACAAGTTATAACGTTTTATAGGAATACATTAAATTTTGAGCGTTAAAGTTGTCAGACTTGCTGGGAATATAGATTGATGCAAATAGTTGAGATAAGAGGTTTATAGAATTATATATGAATACAATATCTTGAAGAGTTTTAGATAAGGCGTGAATCGACTTGAGATTGTTGTAGAATTTATTAGTAAAATGGGTTTATTTTAATAATATGTTTCTTAGAAGTGTGAGAAATCTGAAAGAACATTTTTTTTTTTAATTATGTTGAAGTTGTGTTAATAATAATTTTTATTAATAAATATTACTAATACAGCCTTAAATATATGGAAAAATGATTAAACAAAAAATTAGGCTCAGTTATACAAATTATTTTTTTACGAACGCTGAACTTCCCAACCACCACACAAATTAGCACAAAAAATTAACAAATAAACACAAAATTAGCTTAAAAAACCTTAAAAATTACTCAAAAATAAAATTTATAACAAAAAACTTACGCAAAAACGCCTTTATAGTATAATTCTTGCTTAAAAATTGTACAAAAAAAATATTTATAGCTTATACATTATTTTTTTGCTCAAAAATTGTGTTCACTACATGAAATATATAAAAAGTAACACAAAATATCATTTTCTATTATAAAAATTACATATTTTACATAAAATGTATTTAAAACAGCGCAGAAAACTCAATTAAAATGAAAATTGCACATTTATAGCAAAACATGTAAAAATTATATTTATAGCATAAAGTTGCTCAGAAAATTTCAAAATTGCACAAAATTATATTTATAAACTAAAAATTGCAAAGACAACTTAGTTTTAACTTGAAATTTATTTGAAAATCTTTTTTATATCATAAATTTTGCTTAAAAAACTTCAAAATTGCACATAATGGAGATTCATAACTAAAATTTGCTTGAAAATTACTTTTATTACAGAAAACATAATTTAAACTTCAAAAAAATAAAAAAATTGCACAAAATAAATATTTATACCTTAACAATTACAACAAAAACTGAAGATTGGAACAAAAAATATCTAAAATTTGCTTAAAAATTGCATATTTTACAAAAAAATATATCCAAAATAACGCAAAAGACTCAATTAAAATGTAAAAGTTGTGAAAAAATTATATTTATAGTATAAAATTTGCTTAGAAAACCTTAAAATTGCACAAAAAAGATATTTACAAACTAAAAATTATAAAGAAAACTCATTTTTAACTTAAAATTTATTTGAAAATCTTACTTATAGCATAAATTCTGCTTAAAGAACTGCACAGAATAAACATATCTAACTTAGTTTCAATATGAGTATTGTTTGAAAATAGTGTTTACCACATAACAAATACAAAATTTGCTCATAAATCA
Source organism: Tachinus rufipes (assembly GCA_963932245.1). Taxonomy (NCBI): domain Eukaryota; kingdom Metazoa; phylum Arthropoda; class Insecta; order Coleoptera; family Staphylinidae; genus Tachinus; species Tachinus rufipes. The sequence goes on along the minus strand of OZ010743.1, from coordinate 617,762 downwards.
CACATTCTACAAACAATTTTTTTATTTATAACATTATATTTGCTTGAAAAACTTAAAATTAAAATTGGACTAAAATTACATTTGTAACCACATAATTGATCAGAAATTTAATTTGTACAGCATAAAATTTAGAAAACTTTAAAATTTGCGTAAAAAACTTTTTTGCAGCATAAAAGACATTTATAACTTAAGTTTTAGTATAAATTTTGCTTGCAAATTATGATTAATATATCAAATTTAGCATTTCTATTATAAAAGTTGTTTAAAATCTACATAAAATTGATTCAAATTGAAACAAAAAACTAATTAAAGCACAAGATTTACTCTAAAAGTTTTACTAAAATAAAATGTGTTTACTACAAAAAATGTAAGCAAAAGTTATTTTTATTATTTACTACATAAAATATATAACAATTAGAAAAAAAACTTAAAATTTACACATTCTAGATGAAATTTAACCAAACTAACCAAAAAACTTAATTATAGGTCTGTTCCAACATAAGATTTGGACAGTTTGCAAACCGTTCAAACTATGCACACAAACAAATTACTGTGTATAAAAGATTGCCTAAGGTTGTCAAATATTTGTTTGTGTTTGCAAACCGTCCAAATCCTATGTTGGAACAGACCTTATAGCATAAGGTTTAAGGTATTAAATTTAAAAAATTACACTATAATGAGAAAATTGCGTAAAAATAGGTTTTATAACAAAAAAGAAAACTCTAAAATTGCATCAAAATTACATTACACCGTACAAAAGAATAATTTTTAACATATAATTTGCTCAAAAATCATGTTTACCACACAAAATATATCATAAATGACACAAAAACTCAACTTTAGCATAAAATTGTTTGAAAATTACATATTCCATACGAAGTTGATCCAAATTAGTGCATAATACCAAAGAAATTGCTCAGAAAACTTTAAAACTTTACAATTACAACTACACCACAGAAAAAACTAATTTTGAACATGAAATTTGTTTGGAAATAAAATTTACATAGAAATTAAAAACTAATTTCAATCTTTAAAAAATAACAAATTTGCCCAAAAAAGACATTTGTAACATAATTAGCATAAACATATTTTTAGCATAAAGTTTATTTGGAAATTCTGTTTATAAAATAAATTAAGATTAGCTTAAAAAAATGTAAAACATTTTTAATTTTATGTACAAAACAATGATTTACTTTTAATTTTTTGCAAAAAAGATGATTTATTTTTTGTTTTAAATCAAAAATAATGATTTTACTTTTAAATTCCTTCAAAAAAGATGATCTACTTTTAGTTTCCTTTAAAAAATAATAATTTACAATCAATCAATAATTTGTTTTTAATTTTATATAAAAGCAATAAATTATTTCTAATTTTCTAAATTTTTTGTAAAAAAATAATTTAGCTGCAACATTTACTTTCAATTTAATGTAAAAAACAATTAATTACTTATAATTTCTTGAATATTTTATAAAAATAAAACTTATCTTTAGTTTTCTGTTAAACTAAACATATTAATTTACCTTTATTTTTTTGTAAAATAAGATAATATATTTTCAAATATTTAATTAAAAAAAGATTTTTTTTTAGTACTAATTAAAAAACAATAAATTACTTTTAATTTCCTGTATTCTTTAAGAAAAAATAATTTACTTCTAGTTTCCTGTAAGAAATGTTGATTTACCTTCAGTTTTCTATCAATAACCAAATGTTATCATCAATTTTATGTAAAAAAATAGTTTAACTATAAAACAATAATTTAATTTTAGTTTCTTGTAAAAAAAACTTTAATTTCTTAAAAAAAAAAGATTTATTTTTACTTTTATGTATGTAAAAAAAATGAATTAGTTTTAGCTTTTTGCCAAAAAGGATACCTTTAATTTTATTAAAAAAGAATTTAATATGTACACATATATACATATAAGGGATCATAGGGCACCCACCTAAAAATTTACTGTAATCAATAACAAAGCTATTAATAATTTATTATTAAATAACGTAATAATATATATTTTTTATATAAATAATACCCCATTCTGTTTATTTTTTAACTTTAAAATTGTACTATAAAAATAAGCATTATATTTTTGTTTGTTCATTTGTGGTCGACTTTTGTTGAGTATATTATTTGTTTTTGGTTTGGTTGTTTTATGTAAAAAATCTTGTATCCGTTATGAAGTCGTATAGAACGGCAGACCAGAAGTTGTGATGCGGTACATTGTCGTAGATTCCGAAGCTATTCTTTTAACCTAAAACAGTCAATTAATTTGATTAAAAATAATTGATTAGCTTATGTAAATATTTATACAGTTTGGTCTAGAATTTGACAGTTGAATTAACTGTTTGACAGTTTAAATTTGCTTCTTAATTGTATTCTAAAAAGTGTCAATTTATTTAGCAAAATTTCTAAATCTAAAACACAAAGGCAGGTGGGCGTAAGACACCAAATCAAATTTTTCGCCCACAATTATAATTTAATTGCGCGTCTACCTGCCCAAGTGTTTTTTATTCAATCTCTTAATGACAGGTACTCATGTGGAAAGGTGGGTTACATCAATGCAAACCATCAACTTATAATTTTAAACTTAGTGCCAGCCCACCCACCATCAACAGAAAGTAAAATTCAAATTTTTTGATCAGCAACGTTTAGAGGGAGGAGGGTGTTACACGTAGGCAGACCAACCTGCTCATAAATTTAAGCTAAGTGCCTGCCCACTCGCCCAAGTGTTTGTTATCTAGCAGCAGGACCATTAATAACACTCCAACCTCTTCGTTACCAGCACTTGGTTGGGTGGGAGAGTGACACGTACACAAACCACTAGCCCAAATGTTTGTTATCCAACTAGATAAACATCAAAAGTGGTAGAATGTCAAATTTCTTGATCACAGACACTTGGGTAGGTGGGTGGGTGACACGTACAGAAACCACTCGCCTACAATCATAAACTAAATGCCCGTCCACCCGTTTAAATGTTTGTTATCCAACTAAAAGAACATCAATAGTAGTAAAATGTCAAATTTCTTAACCACAGACACTTTAGTGGGTGGGCGGGGTACGCCAATGCAAACCATCCGCTTATAATTGTAAACTAAATGCCCGTTTACTCAAATGTTTGTTATTCAGCAAGAAGAACATCAAAAGTGGTAGAATGTTAAACTTCTTGATCAAAGACACTTGGGTTGATAAGCGGGGTACACCAATGCAAACTATTTTTTCATAAATTTAAATTTTTAGCCCGCCCACTTGCCCAAGTATCTGTTATTTAGTAGCAAGACTATCAACAGTAAATAAAACTTTGATCTTCACAGACACTTGGGTGGGTTACATCAATGCAAACTACCTGCTCATAATTTTAAACTTAATGCTCGCCCTAGAATTTGTTATCCAGTAGGAAGAACATCAATTTGTTTGATCACAGACACTTTGGAGGGTAGGCAGAGTGTACCAATGCAAACCACCCGCTCAGAATTTTAAACTCAGTTTTTTTTTGGTATTTTTTGTTAAAAAAAAAAATTGATATATTTTAATTTTGTTTATAAAAAATATTTATTATCTTTTAATTTCTTGTATTGTATGTTACAAAAATTGATTTATTTTTTATTTATTAAAAACAGATAATTTATCTTTAAATTTATATAAAAAAAAAATTATTTTTATTTTTAAATAAAAAACAGTAAATAATCTTTAATTTCTTGTATTTTTTGTAACAATACATAATTTAAATTTGATTTCTTGTAAATGTAGATGTTCTACCATTAATTTCTTTTAAAAATTTAATGATTTATTTTCAATTATATGTAAAAAATATTACTTTAAAATTTATGTGAAAAAAAAAAATGTTTTCAATTTCATGTAGAAAAAATGTTAAAATGTTTGTAAAAAAAATCAATTATTGTCAATATAATGTAAAAAGCATGACAACCTTCAATTTAATGTAAGAAAACATAAATACATAAATTACTTTTAGTTTTGTGTAAAAATAGATTATTCAATTGTGAGAAACAATGATTTACTTTAAATTTTATGTAAAAAATTAAAGTTACCTTCACTTTTTTTGTAAAAAAAGATAATTTACTTTAAAAAAACAATTATTTACATTTATTTTTCTGTAAAAAAAGATGATAATTTTATGTAAAAACAATAATTAATTTTAATAAATTTATTTATTTAAGTTTTTTCAAAAAAAATAAAAATCATTTTTTTTTAGAAAAACTTAAGTTTGCTTTAATATTTTTGTAAATAAATAAATTTATCTATAATATTGTGTAAAAAAAAAAAAAATAGTTTTTGGTAAAAAAAGATAATTTACCTTTAATTTTAAGTAAAGAACAATCAGTTACATACATTTTCCTCTAAAAAAAATTACTTTCAATTTCATTTAAAAACAATGGTTTACATTCAAATTTGTTCTTACAAGTACATTACTAGTTTTAGCTTTACTGGAGTCTTTTATAGATAGAATAAGGGTATGTATTTCGTAAGAATAAATTTGTGATAAAAAACTAAGTAAATTGTATTATTTTTTTATAAACATGAATGATCAGATAGTAGAGATCACTATCATCAATTATATTTGATTTATTTTTAATTTCTTGTACAAAAAAAAACAAAAATAATAAAAGATTGATATTTAATTTTATGTAAAAAACTTCTTATGTAAAAAAAATAAATTTACTTTTAATTTTATAAAAAAAAAATACTTTAGTTTTTTGTAAAAAATATGATTTACCTTTAATTTTATGAAAAAAGATAAAATAATTTACATTTATTTTCTTGTAAAAAAAAAACTTCTAATTTCATGATTTACAATTTTTTTTTGTTAAAAAAATTTATCTTTAATTCTTTATGCAAAAAAATAATCATCTTTAATAAAAAAAAATTGATTTATATTTTTTGTAGAAATGCTTAGTTTGTCTAAAATTCTTTGTTAAAAATAGATTTACCTTTAATTTTATGTAAAAAAGATTAATTAACTTTAGTTTTTAGCATAAAAAAAAAATTACTTTTAATTTTATGTAAAAAATAATCATTTATTTACATTTTCTGTAAAAAAATAAATTATTTTTTTATAATTTAAAAACAATATTTTTTTTGTTAAAAAGATGATTTATTTTCAATTTCCTGTACAAAATATGTATTACTTTAATTAATAAAGTGAGCTGATCTTTTGCGGTTAGTTTGCAGCTTCCGCAGGTCGTTGACCACCAAGTAGTAGATTTTCCAAAACAAATCTTATTCTTACTGTCAGGATACCCCGGGGAAACTGTAATCAACAAAACCTTTTGCTTGCATACCCTGCCAAGGTTTCAAAACGGCTATTGGTAAATACTCCGGCACTTTTAAGTTGATCCAAACACAATCACATGGTTCTAACCGAACTGCACCTTGTGAATGAGTGCGTATGTAAACATTCTGAGTGAATGCATGTGTCAAAACTTTTACGTTTATAAAATTCAAACTTGCAATTCCACCGACTCCGACGTTTTGGAAACCATCCCCATTACTTACAAAGTCAGCCGGTAACAGTTACTCCTTTTTGCAAGCGTTTAAAGTTTCTTTGTTTGCAAAAGAAAAGGTAATATTCAATCAGTTATTGGCTAACACTTGGGTAACTGGTTAAGTTACATTAATGATTAGCATTAAACTTTTTTCAAACTTTCTATGTTAAAGAAAAAGATAATAAATTCAATCTTTTGATAACCAGCATTTTCCAGTTTAAACTACTTAATAGTAACCATAATCTGTATGCCCCTCACTCAGTCAAGTATTGGTCATCAACAGATTAGATTTATCATTCTATTTTTTGACTTCTAATGACGACTAAACGAAGATATTTCTAATTTTTTAATAACAAACACTTGGGCAAGTAGTTGATAGTAATCAAGGTTTGGAGGATTAAAGCAGAGAAAAGTTTTGTGTAAACAATTGTTGCACACGAGTCCGTCAATACTAAGCCTTAAGCAAAATTCGATGTTGATGAGTCGCAAACGTGTGCAATGTGTGACTGATGGGCAATAAGAAATTCTATTCTTATTCTTGAACCTGACAGCAACACCGTAATTTCTGCCAAGCTCTTGTAAGTTGACTCGCAAAAACCTGAACACCTGTTGGAAGGTTTCAGAAGAGTTTTTTTTTTCTGTCTGTGTGAGCATCATTTATTTATAGAATCTTCTAACAGAAAAATATAGTAAAAATTGCAAAAAGAACTGTAGTTGCAGCTTTTGGCAAACTAATGCTATAAAGTAAATAAAGACTACTACTATTATACTCGGTAGCACATTTGGTGATTATGTACAAAATACAAGAATATAAAACTATGTTGATACTAAAACAAAGCAAAATTGCGTTAAAAATCACACAAGGATACAAAACTATCTCTACGAAAGTAGTCATAGGCATAGCATCAGTAATGCTAATAAATCACATGGAAGAACAAAGAAGACGTTCACAAAACAAGAACACCAGCAAAAGAAGAAACATGTACAAGGATATGCTAAATAAGTAACAAATAAAATGATTAACAGACTTCTTAAGCGGACACAGATGTTTTAACGCCTAGCTACAAAAGTTCAAACTAAGAAAAAATACCAAATGCACATATTGTGAAATCAAAAACACTGAAAATTATGTAATTCTTAAATGCAACAAGTGAAAAACCAAGAAAATTGTTGATAAAAACTGGAAAATAATTTATAAATTTATTTAAAAGATAATCGTGAGCATTGAGTGACTAAAGCCCAAAGAAACAAATAGAACAAAAAACTTAATAATACCTAAGGTAAGCAATGTAATTTTTTACTCAGTGCTCTAAATGTCAATGTAAAGAAGCTTGAGCAAACATTAGAAAGCTTTATGTTAGAAGAGATAATGATAAATTTAATCTTTTAATAAATAACACTTGAGTGAGTTATTGGGCACTACAGTTTAAACTACTTAATAATAATTACAATCGGATCTTTTTAATTTGATAGATTTTATTCTTCTGAAGATGAATTTGATGTCTTTATTACTAACCGTTTTTGAATTTTGATTATTTTAGTGCAAAAAGTTTTAAAATTGAGAAAAAATTGACATATTTGGCATATAAACATAAAAAAAAGCATTATTTATGACACATGATAAAATAACCTTCTCTTTGATAGAAGATATAAATACTCATTTTGATAACTCATACTTATCTTGACACCTGACGTAATATAGTTTGCAAAAACGCTATATAAACCTATAATTAACGCGTCATCTGTCAAAAAATAAGTTTATTGAGAAATATCAAATGTTTTTAATCATTATTTTTGACAGATGATGTAACATAACCTTTACAGATCACATTTTTTGACAGATTATAAAAGACGACAAATTTTACTTTTAACAGAATGTAACTTTTTTTAATTGTTTTGACTATTTGACTCACCACTAAAGTTGATGACGTAACATAGCATTAATAGATGACATATCCGTAACATTATTTAAAACTAAATTAATTTTGTTAAATATGTTACATCAAATTATTATTATATTTGAAAATATTTAAATAAAATTATAGTATTACTTATTTTTATACCAAAATGCAAATTGAAGCTAATTAAAGTGTACATTAGATCAAACGACGTATGTGAATAATAGCTTGCAGCCTCTAATCACATATACTCGTACATTAATAACCACATTCCCACATGTGATGCAATCTGTAATTTATGTCTCGCAGTATTGACATAACATCCCAACTGAATATCCATCTGATTGCTACATGATAATATTACATCCATATCTGACATACAACTCATATACACAATTAATTGTCCATTTAAACCGCATTAAGAATCAAAACAAATGCAGAGATCATAGACCCCACAGAAAGCTCATCGCAAGGGTTGATAAAAGTCCCCGAGCGCTGCCGGCGAAAGCGTGCACTGTACGCATGTACCCTTACGGCTAGCTTTCCTCATCTCTGTAGTAGTAGTAGTAGTACCGTGTCCCTGCTAGATGACGTATCTGCAGAACGACGCGTAAAAGTTTCGAGTTTTTACACCTGTTACACATAAACACACCCACAACATTAAATATGCAAACTAATGTGCATATTGATACTAACAGTTACAAACCATCACCCGAACATCGGATTAAAGGTGGTGGAGGATATACGCAGAGAACCTTAGAGGTCAGCAATTTTCTTATTTATATAATAATATTTCATTTCTGCTTACAAGAAATTTTTTTGTTGTAGTTTTGATTGATGTGGGTTATGTGTGTGCAGCATGCAAGCAAATGTTATTGATGGATGGGTTTAATTAGATGCAATTTTTATTTATTAATATTGCTTATTGTTTCGACCAACATATGCAATGTATTGCACTTAATATAAACTAATTCAACAAGTGTTACTATTAATAATATTGATGTATAGTGCAATTAGTAGATTTACTATAGTGAAATATCAATTTGAACGTCTTATTAGAAATTAATTCGCCAGGGGCTTTACTTAATCAAAGATTTAATTGGATCGGCTAGAATTATAAAGACTATTGACACATTTTCAGGACTTTTATTTATAAAAGGGCTTTAATGTATTAAAAATTTTAATTTGAAATTGTTTTCTTTGTTATAATTGTGCAGTTTTTTTAAACATTCATGTGTTTTTAATGTGGGAATTGTTGATATCCAAAATACTTGCAGATATATTTTTTTTTAATTTGCTTATAATTCTTTGTACTTATTTATTACTAAACCAAGTATCCATATATGAAAGTTTATAATTAATTTTGAAACTTTATTGTACCTATCTTAAAAGATTGTATATAAAAATAAAACGTACTAAGCCGCCATTTTGCGTTTTCCTGTTTTATCAATGCTATGCTAACGCATTTTTTTTTAAATTAGTTTGCAACTTTACGCTTGGTTTTAATTAAACTCAATTTAGTTTACTTTACATACAACAAGCTAGATACAGTTGAGTTTATTCATAACTTTTAAACGCAATACTGGATTTGGGTACAATTTTGTTATAGTATATCTCAATATCATTGCTACCAACTGTATAAATTGTATTTAATTTAATACGCTAAATTTTAATTAAACTTAATTTACCTAACTTCTACAACAAGCTATATATAATTAAATCATTTCATAACCTATTAACGCAATATTGGATTTAGATGCAATTTGAGTATAGTCCACTTTAGTTTTATTGCTACCAACTGTAAAAATTGTATCAATATTGATACGCTCAATTTTATTTAGACTCAATTTAATCAGCTTTACTTACCACAAGCTAGATGTAGTTGAGTCTTTAAATTGTTTCATAACTTATGGAAATAATACTAGATTTGAACGCAATTTAGTTATAATATACTTTAGTATCATTGCTATCAACTTTATAAATTGTATCAAATTTTATACGCTCAATTTTAATTAAACTCAATTTAGCCAGCTTTACCTTCAACAAGCTAGATATACTAAAGTCAATAAATTATTTCATAACCTAGAAACGCAATATTAGATTTGAACACAATTTGGATATAATTTACCTCAATATTGTTACTAATATCTGTATAAATTGTATCAATATTGATACGCTCAATTTTAATTAAACTTAAATAAGATAACTTCACTCACAACAAGCTAGATAGACTAAAGTCAATAAATTATTTTATAACCTAAAAACGCAATATTGGATTTGGACGCAATTTTGTTATAATATACCTCAGTATTATTGCTACCAACTGTATAAGTTGTATCAATATTGATACGTTCAATTTTAATTAAACTCAATTTAGCCAGCTTCACTCACCACAAGCTAGATGTAGTTGAGTCTATAAATTGTTTCATAACTTATAAACAAAATATTGGATTCGGACGCAATTTGGTTATAATATATTTCAATATCATTGCTACCAACTGAATAAATTGTATCAAATTTGATACGCTCAATTTTAATTAAACTCAATTTAGCCAGCTTTACCTTCAACAAGCTAGGTATACTAAAGTCTATCAATTATTTCATAACTTAGAAACGCAATATTAAATTTGAACACAATTTGGTTATAATTTACCTCAATATCATTGCTACTAACTGTATAAATTGTATCAATATTGATACGCTCAATTTTAATTAAACTCAATTAAGCCAACCTTACACACAACAAGGTAAATAGACTAAAGTCAATCAGTTATTTCATAACCTAGAATTGCAGTATTGAATTTGGACACAATTTGGTTATAATATACTAAAGTATTATTGCTACTAACTTTATAACCTGTATCAAATTCGATACGCTCAATTCTAATTATATTCAATTTAACCAGCTTCACTTATAACAAGCTAGATGTACTAGAGTCAATAAATTTATTAATAACTTACAAACGCAACATTGGATTTGGATGAAATTTGGTTATAGTATGTTTTAGTATCATTGCTACCAACTGTATAAATTGTATCAATATTGATACGCTCAATTTTAATTAAACTCAATTTAGCCAACTTCACTTACAACAAGTTAGCTGTAGTTGAGTCAATAAATTGTTTTATAACCTATAAAAACAATACTGAATTTAGATGCAATTTGGTTATATTATACGTCAGCATTGCTACCAACTATATAAATTGTATCAAATTTGATACGCTCAATTTTATTTAAACTTAATTTAGCTAGCAACAGTCGTTAAATCATTACATAACCTATACTCGTAATATTAGATTTGAATGCAATTTGTTTTGTAGAATAATTTAATATTTTTCCTCCCCAACAACACTAACCCGCTTATCAAAACCAATCGCGTTTGTTTTGCTGTAACGATATCATTTTACAGCCACAGTCTCTAGGGAAAGCTTAATTCTCAGCATTAGATTATTTCAGTGGATAGCGTGAATTCATTTACCGGTTTCTGTGTTGCTTTTACCACAATTGATGGTGGAAATTTATAGGCACACATTCTTATCAACATTTTATGCAACTGTGACGCAATTTAATTAAACATAAACCACGTTTATTTGCATATTACATTTAATTTAGTTTGCGGAATTTAATTAAATTCAATTGTATTGATTTGTCAGAAATGTTAAGCATATGCCTGGTAATAAAAATATATGTTGTGTGATAAATATGTTGCTGGAAATAAATATATTTTGTGGTTTATTTATTGCGGGTAATGGGTTTGAGCATTTATCATACAACGGCTGTGGAGATATTTCAGCCAATATAGAGCGAACATTGAACAAAAAAAGCGAAAAGGGATGAGTGTTTGTTTTATAAATGGATAAATAAATCTGCCAAGTGTTATTTTGTTGAGTTTGATGTGTGGTTTGAGAAGAAATCTTTAGATTTATTGCCACGTTTAATCAATTCATAAAGATAATAGTTGATCGAAGTATAAATATATTTCTAGCAAACAGAAAAACCATTTTTTTTAATTGAAACCAATTTTGTTTGTTTGCTAACAATATAAACGTTTATCACATTAGGAGACATGGCAAATCTGAAATCTTCTAAACAAAATAATAATTATATATATACATATATATATATATAAATTTATTTGCCAAAAATTTATACTTTTTGCAAACAAGATTTGTTAAAAAGAGTTCATATTTATACATATTCAGCTAGCAATATATAATTTGTTTACTTTTAACAATGAGCATAGAAAATTGTCCCGTTTAAAAAAAAATATTTAAAAATATACTTTTTATAGGGTACTATTGAATCTATATAAAACGTTTTTAGCTAATTTGAGCACTAACTATTAGTACTGTAAAGGTTTCACTATCGAGTTGATTTGTAATTAATATTGAACAGTTTTTAAAAATTTGTAAGAATAAACACATATTGAAATATGTAATAATTCTTTTTCTTATTATGCCGTCTCCTACTGGAGATTAAAAATCATCATTGCAATTCTGATCTTTGACGCTGCAGCTCTAAATAAAGCCATGAAGTTCTGCAAAGAACTACGAATTTTTTTCTTTGTATTTTTTCTTGTATAATAAATTGTAAAATTGAGTATCTTTCTCCACGCATAATGTGTCCCTGATACTCTAGTTTTAGTTTTTAAATTGTAAAGATCAATTTCTTTTATTTATGCATTTTTTGCATGACTTTTTTATTGGTTACTAGTTCAGAGTATCTTTAGTATGCGGCGTTAAACCCACATCTCAAAAGCCTCTAGCTTTTTTATGCTATTTTTCTTCAACCTCCATGATTCCAGTTGCAACTATTGTCTCGTAAACAATAAACAGTGTTTCCCGCCTTTCTAACCAATAAAAAAAAAAAATTAACACTTGAGTAAATTCAGGAACTAAAGTTGAAACTACTGTCATCCAACCATTGAACTTAGTGTCTCGTCTACCCACCTAATTGTTTGTGATAAAAAAAATTGGTCCTCAAACACTTGGGTGAGTGGGAAAAAACTAAAGTTAAAGCTATTGTCCCTAAATTAATAAACTTAGTGCCCCGCCTACTCACTCAATGTTTGTGATAAAAAAATTAGATCACAAACACTTGGGTAGGTGGGCTGGAATTAAAGTTGAAAATATTGTCGCGCAATCATTAAACTTAGTGCCCCGCCTACCTACCCAACTGTTTGTGAACAAGAAAGTAAAGTTAAAACTACTGTTAATTATTGAACATAGAATTTTGTCCACTCACCTAACTGTTTGTGAACAAAAAGATAGATTACAATCACTTGGGTGGATGGGTGGAAACTTCAGTTGCAACTAAACCAAATTGTTTGTAATTAAGAATTTGCATCACAATTACTTGGATGGGTGGGCGGGAATTTAAGTTGAAACTACTGTCCCGCAACTAATAAACTATATTCCCGCCCATCCACCTAAGTATTGGTAAATCAGAAATTAGATTACAAACACTTGGTGTGTGGGCGAGATCTAAAGTTGAAGCTACTGTCCCGCAATTATTGAACTTAGAGCCCCGCCCACTTACCCAATTGTTTGTGAACAAGAAATTAAATTACAATTACTTGGATGAGTGAACGGGAATTCCAGTTGCAACTACTATCTTGTAACCAATACACCCACCCAATTAGGAAATTTAATAATTAACACTTTAGTGGATAAACAGAATCTAAAGTTAAAACTACTGTAGCGCAATTATTGAACTTAATGCCCCCACAATTTAAACAAATTTAATTTTTTTTTTAAACAAATTTAAAACTTTTTTTTTGTTTTTTTTTACATTTTTGATAACTTTATTAAAAAAATTACTATTTTGTGTAAATTAAATGCAAGTTTTGTGTTTTCTAAGCAATTTTTTAAACATTTAGAGTAATTAAAAAAAAACCGTAAATTTTTAATAACCTTCTTAAAAAAAAAAATTATTTAGTGCAAATTTTTAGTTAAATTGATGCTAAAAGATGATTCTTGACCTGTATTTGGCAAGTTTTATCAATAAACGTAGTTTCTCATCGATTTTTTTTGTAAATATTTTTAAATACTATCTAAATAAGGCTATTTGAGCATTTTTTTTATGAATTTCTTGTATAACTGAGTTGTTCGATAAATGTTTCAATAAAAAAATTGTTTTGTAAGTTTATATTTACTATTTTTGTTAAAGTACGATTTTTTCTGAGCAATTTTTCAAAAATTTAGTTTAATTTAAAGGTTTTTTGTGATTTTTTGAAAAAAATTTAATTAAAATTTTTTCATTAAATTTATACTCAAACAAAATTAATTTGAAAATTTTATCATAAAATAGATTTTTTGTAATAATTGTAGTTTTCTGCACATTTTTTATTAATTTGCTAAGAAAAATACTTTGGCGGGTCACTTCAGTTTATGATTACTAGCAAATAGTTAGTAGCAAATAGTAGTACTTACCTGCTTGTTTAAAAGTTTGTTTTTAAGAAATTGGAGGTTTCTCTTTTTTGATGTTCCTGATCTGTAAAAATATTCATTTAAGGGGGGACAATAGTTGCGCTATTATAAGGGTTTACAGCATCAAACTCAGCAAATAAACGCTTAAATATAATTGAATAAAATTTTTACACATTGTAGAAGAAAGTCCAATCTATGTCCTCAAATTTGTAGAAATTTGATGCAATAAATTGTTTCTCCGCAATTAATTTTTTTAAAATGACGTTTTTAATTAGTTTCTTATTAATTTTTTACTCGTTAAATATAACTTCAAATCTTTAACCAAAAACATGAAGACATAGAATATTGTATGTAGTTCAACATATAAAAAGAGTGATGACTAAAATCTTATTGTTTGGATATTGAGTTAGTTGGCATTTTGTCCTATAATAACTAATTTTAATTTAAAAACGGCGCTGTACGTGTCAATATTTTTCTAGAGAGAAAGGTTTACCGATATTCTCGTAGATGTGATAGAATTTAATATTTTTTAATATCTACAAGTGGCACCACAACAGGACGGAGCGACTAAACCCGGCAATCTCTAGCGTTAATGTTCTAAAGTAGAAAAAGCTACTTAAATTGTAGTAAAACTATTTCTGAAATATTTTAAAATACAAAAGCGGATCAATAAGTTTGTTACTTTTTGAATTACCCGCTTCTTAACTGAAAGAACAACACTGCTTCTATCAAGAGGCATCTGTCAGCTGACTCCTGTCAAAGTTTTAATAAACTGCGCCATTTAGTTTGTGTTTAACAGCCATTGATAGCAGACTACCTTGTGATTTGAAGAAAAAAATGGAAAAAAGTGAATTTTGTGTGCTCATTAAGCATTATTTTTTTTGGAAAAAACCATCACTCAAACAAAGCCAAATATTATGCCAACTTATTGGGTCAATTTAATGAAAATTTGAAAAAAAATTGACCGCATTTGACCAAGAAAAAAGTTCTTTTCCATCAGGACAATGCAAGGGTGCATAAATTAGGGTACGAATTGCTCTCTCAGCCTCCTTATTTCCGAATTTAGCCCGGAGTGATTATTTTTTGTTTACAAACCTGAAAAATGGCTCGGTGGAAAGAGATTTGACTCCAACAATGAAATCATCTCACAACTAAATACATATTTTGATGACCTCAACAAATCTTATTTTTTGGAAGGGATAAAAAAATTAGAGAAATGTTAGACAAAGTGTATAGAGCTCAAAGGAGACTACGTTAAAAAATAAAATAATTTTTTATCCAAAAACCGTTGTTTTATTTAAAAAACCAGACTTATTAACCCGCCCTCATATAAACAAATATTCCTGAAAAGTCAAAAACGTTTCTAAAGTGCAAAAACTTTTCTTAAATGTAATGTTCCTGAACTTTCAATAAATATTCTAAATAATCTAAAAATGTTCTAAACTCCAAAAAATGTTTCAAAACTGTACAAAATATTCCAAAATGTAAAACAATATTTTCAAAATGTCAAAAATGTTCTTCAGACGTTTTATGAATTACGATTTTTTTTTTGAACTGTCAGTTATGTTCCTAAACTTTCAATAAACATTCTGAATGTTCCTGAAATGTTCTGAAAAACAAATAATGTTTTTAAACAATTTAAAATGTTTTAAAAATTAAAAAATTGTTCTTGAAATGTAAAAAGGTTTTTCTAAAAAAATGTTTAAAAATTGTTTCTAAATTCTTCAAACTAAAAACTAAAAAAAAAATCTTAAAAATGTTTTTTAAACGTTTTAAAATACAAAAAATGTTTTTGCCAGCAATGAACAAATTTTTACTATAGACAACTTAAAAAGTTCTCAAAACAATTCGTTTCACAAAAGCGATGGAAAAGGTTTTCAAAAACTTCTAATCTTTAAAGATTTTGTGAGTTACAATAGGTAATTACTAAAGTTTTAGAAAACTGCAAAGCCCTACAGATGACTTAGAGAAGCATTAGCGTAATTTTGTAAAAACCTTAAAAAACTTTTAAGCAAACTTTTTCTTCATTACAAATCTACTTTATTAACCACTTATTAAAAGGGGTCGTTATAGACACCATAAAAGACTTAGAGAATCTTTTAAAAGACTTATGCCTGGTTGCACCAACGCACTTTAAGCTGTAGCTAAAGCTTAAAGCTTTCTTACATCTTAAAGTCTCCTTAAAACGTTGCACCAACACAAAATGATCTCACATTGACACATGTTGGCCTTACATCTCAAGTAGTTGATTTCTATGACTTAAGCTCTATTTTATTGGTTATGTTTATTGAAAGTATAAACATTGATAACATATAAATAATAATGTATATAAAAATAAATTATTTTAAAATAATAATATAAGTGAAATTAACTTTGATAGTTAGAACAATATTAGAGTAAGTAATTAAATAATTCTAAAATAATACTATTACAAATTATTTTCATTGTGTTTTAGGGCTTTTAAGATGCAACTGTGTGTGTCTACATCTATTGTTAGTTTGTTGAATTGCATTTTGCGCAGTGGCCAAACGTATTTTAATGCTAAGGTAAGACTCTGTCACATTTAATTGGTACAACAAAATGTAAAACTTAAGGCGTTCTTATTGCAAAACTTAGCTGAGCTTCACTTTAACTTTCGTTGGTGCAACCTAGTATTAAAGAATTTTCCTAATTTTGTAAAAATTCTAAAAAGAATTTGAAATATAGTTTAACAACTAAAAATTATATGATCAGCTTAACGAGACTAATATTGATGTAAAAAATTAGACACAAAAAATGCTTTTCAAATTTTATAAAACCACATTAGCTCTAATAAAATTTATATTGAGTTTTGTACATAGAAGTTTTTTATAAGCGATTAACTATATTTTTATTTTGACTGTTTATGACATTTGTTTATCAAACTTTTATAATAAATGCGTTTTTTGGGAAAAATTTTATGAAAAATAACTGCAATTTACAATAAACGGGTTTTAAACAATTTACTACGTTTTTATTTCAAATTTTGACATTTTTTGCTACAGTACAAGTACTTTTACATTAAATATTTGCAATTTATGTTTTTTTTGAAGATTTTTTTTAAAGTTTTACATCAAATTGTGTACATAAGAGTGTTTCCTAAGCGATTTACTACGTTTTTAGTACAAATTTAGACAATTTAAAACATAATTTGATCATTTGTTACGATAAATGCGCTTTTAATTCAATTTTATATTAAATAATTACTATTAATCTGTTTCTTAAGTTTTATTTAAGCGATTTATATCAAATTTTGTACAAACAAATTTTTTATAAGCGATTAACTGCGTTTTTATTGCAAATTTTAATAGTTTATGACATTTGTTTGCCAAGGTTCTATAATAAATGCGTTTTTAGGACAATTTTATAATCAATATTTGCAATTTACAATTAATTTTGTACATAAATGGTTTTTTAAGCAATTTACTTGCGTTTTTATTTAAAGTATTGACATTTTTTTACATTTTATTGCTTCAATAAATGTATTTTTATATTAGATAATTGCAATTCATGCGTTTTTTAGGCTTTATTCAAAAGTTTTACAATAAATTCTGTACATAAAAGTATTTTCTAAGCGATTTACTGCGTCTTTAATACAATTTAAAACGTATATTGTTAATTTTTTACAATAAATGCGCTTTTAAGACAATTTTATATTAAATAATTAGTATTGATGGGTTTTTCAAGTTTTTTTTTTCATATTATATTTTGTACAAACAAATTTTTTATAAACAATTTACTTCGTTTTTATCGCCAATTTTAACAATTTATGACGTTTATTTGACACATTTTTACAAAAAATGCGTGTTTAGAACAATTTTATAGTGCAAAACAAACTTTAAGCTTAATATTAATATCAATGCAAACAAAAATATACACTATTAATTTTTTAAACAGTAAAATTGTTTATATAAACAAACAAACACAAAAACCATCTAAAAGAATACATAAACTTGACTAAACAAACTAACCATGCAATACGAATTGCAAAAGAATCATGTTCAATTATGCAAAAATTTCAAACAAACTTTTAACAGTTTTTCAAAATATCAAATAATAAAATTTTGAAATATCTTTTACATTTTTTGAAATTTTGACTTGAAATTTTGTCTTGAAATTTTTTGTATAATTTTTTTAATCGTTGCTTAATATATTAATTTTTTTTGAAAAAAATTCAAACAACTTTTTTTAATTTTTTAAAACGCCAAATAATTATATTTTAAAAATTTTGAAATATATCTAACGTTTTTTGGAATATCGATTTGAAATTTTTTGTATGTTTTATTCAATTATTGGTTAATATATTTATAAATTTTAGAATTTTGAAAAAAAAACAGCTTTTTACATTTTTACAAATAAATAATTTTTTGAAAAATATCTTTTACAATTTTTAGAATTTTGACTCCAAATTTTTTGTACAATTTTTTTCAATTACTTTTTAATATACTTACTATATTCCAGAATTTTGAAAAAACTTCAAACAGCTTATAAGATTTTTTCAAAATACCAAATAACTAAAATTTGAAAATTTTGAAATATTTTTAACATTTTTTAAAATTTTGACTTTAAATTTTTGTATAATTTTTTCAATTATTACTTAATATATTTACAAAATTTTAGATAAATGAAAAAAAATTAAAGTCTTAATCGGTGGCAACTTTTGAGAAATTAATTTTTGAAAAAAAACTGTTTTTTTGCATTTTCTGCGCGTGCGGGACAAGATAACAAAAATTTGACCGCTGCATTCAATTCTTTGAGAAATTTCCCATCGATTATGACTATTCTAAAATTTTTCCAGGCTGAAATGCAATTAAGATAAATAAAGTTAAAAGTTGAACTTAAAAATTGCCGTAAAATTCAATTGGCTCTACGAGGCGAACTATGTGACCTAGAGATCTGAAATTTGGCATGAAGTCATATTTTGGGTACTCAAATAAGTGTACCACTTGACGTGGATTTGCCCAACAGCAAACTAATGGTTGAACAGAAAAACCAAATAAAAACGAAGAAGAACTATACAAAAAAGCTGTTTTCTAATGACAGATCAACCATTTTAGACTACGCTGAAAAACCGTTCTTAAAAAAAACTTTGAGAAAAAATTCAAATCACAAAAGTAAAAAAAAACTTTTGGCTCAGACAAATATAATGCTGAATCATTTAGGGCAATAAATGTAAAAGTTTGTTGCAACTGTACAATAACATCTATAATACAGGAAATATTTCTAAGGATTGGCTAAAATTTATTTTCATTATTTTTTTTAAAGAAGCAAATACTAAGTAGCTTTATGAACTATGCGTAGAATATACACCCACACCTAAATATGAAAAAAGAAAAACCAAAACATTAAACACACAAATTGGTTTTAGAGACGGATTTGGTACTGTTCTTTGCAAGTTTTAACTTTAAAATGCTGAAGCTTGTTTTATAGATTTAGAAAAGGCATTCTACAATGTTAAACATGAAAAACTTTTAGAAATGGTTAAAAACTAAAATTGACAATAAAGATAATATCACAAATTAAACGACGTTGCAAAATCAAACTAATGAGTTCCAAGTATTAAGAAAGGTTTAA
The DNA here is from genome assembly GCA_963932245.1 of Tachinus rufipes. Classification (NCBI taxonomy): domain Eukaryota; kingdom Metazoa; phylum Arthropoda; class Insecta; order Coleoptera; family Staphylinidae; genus Tachinus; species Tachinus rufipes. The sequence continues at coordinate 598,347 of OZ010743.1, read as the reverse complement.
TTAGAATGCATTTTGTCATTAATTCTGTTCAGTTTATATTTCAAAAACATCTTCCGCTCTAGATGAATGTAAAGAAGGAATAAAACTAAAAAGATGACCAGTAAATAACATCAGATACGCAGATAATTCTGTGACTTTTAACTAACATTATTAAAAGTTTGCAATACCTCATGCACCAAGGTAGCTTGGAATATAGACACAATGTGAACAACACAAAAACTAAATTAATGGTTATTATTATATAGTATGTAACAAGAAGTTTTCACTAAAAATTAGGTGAAAAATTGTTTTTTTCTGTGAATAAACTCAAAGCCTTCAAAATATGGTTATATTAGAAAATGTTGAAATTTGGTTGAATGGATAAAGTAACAAACAATAAGATACTTAAGAGGATTCTACTCGGAACTATTCTGTAAACGCAAACTGTAAACTGTAAACTCTCACTATTACTACAAATCGAGAGTGAAATAAATTGTATGTTACCAAAAGAGATAACACTCCTAATCTCCCTGGCAAGGCAAAAAAGTGAAGATTTTAATCACAAATAATCGGACTTTTGCTTCATTTTTAACTAGTAATACCGGCGTTAATTTAAATTCAATATTATTTAAAAAAATTAAATAAATTTACGAAAGTATGATCTAAACATGTTCTGTTATCATTATAACAAGTCAGTAAAAAAACTAAAGAAGTATACGAAAAAGAAAGTATAGCGTAATTTGATTATTTTTTTTATAAAAAATCTAAGTTTGTTTTTGAAAAACAAATCCAAAATAATGTTTTTGGCAACTGTATAATTTTTGTTGTTGTTGTTGACAATAAAAAAATAAAAGCGCTAGAAGCTAAAAAAAAAACGTAATTTTTCATGAAATTTACCGTACGCCTGAGCGAGTGAAATCTTAAGCAAATAGACAAAAATATACAAAACGACAGTAAAATTCAGAAAATCATAGTGCTTGATGAGCACATTTTCCAAAATAATAAAAACTAATTTCTGCACTTAATTGTGGAAGAGAAAATAATAACGAAATGGAATTAAAATGGTTCTTTTTGTTACAAAATCTTTAACAATAATTTGAAGAATTTTTTTACATTAAATTTGGGTTCTCAAGCTTATAACCTTCAACCTCCTTTGAAGAGAACGCACTAGAAGAAGATAAACATTTATTGATTATATAAAATAAGAACAGTGCTCAAGCTGAAAGTACAATTTTTAAATTAAAAACTAAAAAAATTATACCTGACATTAAGCTAAAGGTAACAAGACCACACAAATTTGTTTTAAAAAATAAAACATCTTTTTGAAAATTTTAATTTACTCAAAAATTCACTAAAATAAAAACGGCACTTCTACTTCAATATTGAGAAGATTACAAAAGTTTGAAATAATTACTTAGAATTTATGCAAAGCAAACTTATAACTTAATAACACTGCATACTCAATATTAGTTTTTAAGACGTGTTAATTAAATTAGTACTTACTTGTATGTATTTAATCTAAAACTGAAAACAAACTTTGTCCAACAGTCTCAATATCAATTAAAATTAATTTGATATTATCAACCATCATAACTTAGTAGATTTATAACGCAATTTATTACATCTCCACTATATATTAATAGCCATCAGCTTATGGCTTTTAATTAAGCAATTTTCATGCGTCCATATAATTTGAATAATAACGGCCTATCTCTGCGTATGTGCCGACAGGAATTAATAATAAACTTTCGGATTTATCTAATGGCACAATTCAAGAATATATTCCTGCTCTCTCATTGTACGCCGGCTGCATACAAAGAGCCGTAATTCACGGCTGCTTTAATAGAAACGTTGGCTAAATGGTAATGCACGTTCGTTCGTTGGTTCGTTCGTTCATCGCCTGACGATATTCTACAATTAAAATTGTTTGGGTTAATAATGGGAATAGTTGAACTATTTGTCGGTTTCGTCAGTAATGAGTTCGTGTTCGATTGCATATTGAATTTGTTGGAAAATGTTTTAATAATGGGTTACAAATTATACATTTTGAAGTTTATATTGAAATATGCTGTTTAATAATTTGGATGTTCTATATTTTTGTAGTTAAAGTGTTTACCGTGACATACAAATTACGAAGCGACAGTTTAAGAATTAATTTTGTTTGCGTTTGTGTTACAAAATTGAAAATTGCTTACCGTGACATACTAATTGCAAAGCGACACTTTAAATATTCATAATTATTGCATTTATCAATTAACGTGACTCAATTGTCAATCGCAAAGCGGCAAATTATACATAATAAACTATCTAGTAGTTAAAGTGCTTAAATGTTAATATTAATTGCATTTATCAACTAACGTGACTTATTTGTCAATTGCAAAACGACAAAATATATAAAATAAACTATTTAGTAGCAAAAATGCTTACCGTGACATTCTAATTGCAAAGCGACACCTTAAATGTTAATATTAATTGTATTTATTACTTAGCGTGACTCATTTGTTAATTGCAAAGCAACAAATTATATATAATAAGCTATTTAGTAGCTAAAGTGCTTACCGTGACATACTAATTGTAAAGCGACACCTTAAATGTTAATATTAATTGCATTTATCAATTAACATGACTCATTTGTTAATTGCGAAGCGACATATTATATATTTCAACTATTTTCTATGCTTACCGTGACTTACTAATTGCAAAGCGATACCTTAAATGTTAATATTTATTACATTTATCAATTAGCATGACTCATGTGTCAATAAATTAACTATTTTGTAGCTAAAATGCTTACCGTGACATACTAATCGCAAAGCGACAAATTAATTAATGAAAAATTATTAAACATAAATTGTTATTTCTACATATTTTTATTCAAGCGTTTATAATAAGCCATGTTCTCCTGCACGTGAAAGGCAATTTCCACAAAAATATTTACCGATATTGATTTGCAATCAATGCACGTGTATAAGATCGTACACGTATCCAATTCCTACTATTCACGTTCCAGTTCACGTGAAACCATTTGCAGCTCTGCTATTTTATAAAATATTGTAAATATTTCCATTAGATACAACACAAATTGCATATTTTATAAGGGCCGAAACAACAGGTGGTTTACATTAAAATAAAAAGATGTGAAAAGAAATCAGCATGATTATATATATTTGTGTATAAAATTTTTGTGTTTGTGCTTTTGAGATTCCTAACAATTCTTTAAACCTAACCTTATTTAGCATTTGCTCTGCATATACCTAACTAACTAATTGCACATTTTCTTTTTCACAAGTATATTATTATATTAATTGGAGTAAATAAATGTTTTGTTACTACTAATCAACGTTTCCTCTACAGGGTCGACCCCTAGTAGCCCAACGCGTTAGGTTTACATGCAAGGGGTATTGGGTTCGAAACACAAATAAGGTAAATAAATAATAATATATTAATAATAACAAATAATTAAACCGTGATTTTAATCGATGGAATGTAAACAAGCTGGTCTTATAATTGACCTGCTTTGAAACGTACATTTACTATAGCTATTGAAGATACTTAAAACAATTTAGTAAAAAAATAAAAAATATGGGTGGAGACTAATCTCCTTTATACAGGGAGTTTATAAATGAATGGGATTATGTAATCACTTTAAATATGCCGCCTTTTTAAAATCGTCCACTATACTACATATGTTTTCATATGTTTGCTTGACAGCTTTCAAAGTTGATCTGTCAAAACAAATAGTTTAGTGAACAATTTAAAAAAAGCGGCACATTTGAAGTGATTACATAATCCCATTCATTTATAAACTCCCTGTAGAAAAAAGTGCATAAAATTTTAGGAACCCCAATAAATGTTGACTGTATAAACGTAAAGGATGATTTACTTAAGAAGAAAGTTGATAGTTTATATGTCGGGCAGATTAACATTTTTTCAGAAATTTTGGGAATTTTAAAAACATTCGGAAATGTATCAAGTTTTGTAAATTGATTAAGAAACTTATCAACAGTTTGTGCTACAAATTTTAATTTAAATTTTTAAAAATTGATGTTACAATAGTAAGTTTTGTAAAAAAAAAATTGAACAATTTTGAAAATAAAAATAATTTAGCAAATTTTTGGAAAATTACCGAATTTTGAAAAAAATGTTTAAGAAACTTTTCAACATTGTGTGCTATAAATTTTGATTTAAATTTTTAAAAACTGATGCCATAATTAAAAATAAAAAAAAAATTAAAATTGAAACAATTTTGGAAATTCATAAAACATGTATGAAATTTTTGGAAAATACCAAATTTTGGAAAATAATTACTAAATATATCAGCAATATGAACTAAGAATTTTGATTTAAATTTTCAGAAATTTATGCTACAATTGCAGTTTTTGTATTAGAGTTTTGAAAAATTACCAAATTTTGGGAATTAATTAAGAAATTAGAACAATTTTGAAAATTTAAAAAACATTTTGGAAAAATTATCAAATACTTTAAATGTTGAAAAATATTTTGAATTAAATAAATTTTGCATAACCTTAATTTAACTGACTCAACCTATCTAAACTTAAAATTAATCTAAGCAGCAAAGAAACAATTTAAATTATAACTTACAAATTATACATTAAAAAATGATGCAAATTAGCAGCAATACACCTTATTAGAACTAGACTCATTGTGCAAATTTAAATAAAATTAATTTGATTGATTTGACATAACCTCAATAAAATCAATCTAACCTAGCATAATCTGAAGTTCTGGAGGTGAATTTAAAAAAAAACATAATTTGTAAGCGGTACATTAAAAATTTACACAATTTCGTACTAATAGTATTCAATATTATAAGTATTAATGGTGCAAAATTAATTAAAAAATATACGCTCAATTTTGCATAACCTCAATTAAACTGACACAACATAACTCAGTTGAAACAAAAACGATTTAAATAATCACAACATATAAAGTATACATTGAAAATTGATGCAAATTAGCAACAATATAGCTTATTAGTATTAGAACTTTTTGTGTAAATTTATGTAAAATTGATTTTTTGATTTGACATAACCCCAATAAAATCAATCTGACTTAGTATGATACTAAGCTTTGGAAAAAATTAAAAAGATTATAACTTGTAAACGGTACATTGAAAATGTACACAATTTAATATTAATAGTGCTCAATATTATTAGTACCAATAGTGTAAAAATGATTAAAATTTATACGCCCAATTTTGCATAACCTCAATTTAACTGACACAACCCTACTCAACCTAAGGAGTCAAGAAACAATTTATATAATCATAACTTATATTGGTAAAAGTATACTTTATTAGTATTAGTACTAACTGTATAAAATTAATTAAAATTGATTCGGTCAATTTGACATAACCTCAATAAAATCAATCTAACCTATCTCAATGCAAAGCTCTAGTAATGAACTTAAAAATTCATAACTTGTTAACGGTACATTGGAAAATAACACAATTTGGTACAAATTGAGTTCAATATAATTAGTACTAAATGTATTAAAATAATTATAATTTATACGCCCAGTTTTGTATAACCTTAATTCTACTAACACAACCAAACTCAATCTAAGCAGCTAGAGAACAGTTTAAAAAATCATAACTTATAAATCAAACATTCGGTCAATTTGACATAACCTCAATAAAACCAATCTAACCTATCTCAATGCAAAGCTTTGGTGGTGAACGCAAAAATTCATAAACTGTGAATCGTACATTAAAAAATTACACAATTTGATAATAATAAAGCTCAATACTATTAGTATCACTTGCGTTAAAATAATTAAAATTTATACGCTCAATTTTGCATAACCTCAATTTAATTGACTCAATCTAAATAGTTAAAGAATTATTTCTCTCGATTTAAAGCTCTAATGGCAAACTTAAAAATTCATAACTCGTAAACGGTATATTGAAAAATTACACAATTTGGTACTAATAGAGCTCAATATTATTAGTAATAATTGTATTGAAATAATTAAAATCTATACGCCCAGTTTTGAATAACCTCAATTTAACTGACACAAAATTACTCAATGTAAGCAGTCAAAAAACAGTTTAAATAATTATAACTTATAAACTATACATTGGAAACTGATGCAAATTAGCAACAATACAGCTTATTAGTATTAAAACTTATTGTGTAAATTTAATTAAAATTGGCTGATTTGACATAACCTCAATAAAATCAATCTAACCTATCATGATTCAAAACCCTAGGGTCAATTTAAAAAAATTATAATTTGTAAACGGTACATTAAAAATTTACACAATTTGGTACTAACAGTGCTCTAAACTATTAGTACTAATAGTAGAAAATTGATTAAAAATTATACGCTCAATTTTGCATAACTTTAATTAAACTAACACAGCCTAACTTACTTACAAACTATACATTGAAAATTAATGCAAATTTGCAACAATACACCTTATTAGTATTAGTACTTAATTGTGTAAATTTAATTAAAATTGATTTTTTGATTTGACATAACCTCATTAAAATCAATACTAAATCAGAGTATGATACTAAGCTCTGGAAAGAAATTAAAAAGATTACAACTTTTAAACGGTACATTGGAAATTTACACAATTTAATATTAATAGTATCAATAGTGTAAAAATGATTTGATTAAAATTTATACGCCCAATTTTGCATAACCTCAATTTAACTGACACAACTCTACTTATCTAAGCAGTCAGGAAACCATTTAAATAATCATAACTTATAAATTACACATTAAAAATTAATGCAAATTGGCAACAATTTACCTGATTAGTACCAGTATTTAATCGTGTAAATTTAATTAAAATCAATTAGATTGATTTGACATAATCTCAATAAAATCAACTTGACCTAAAATAATTACCTCTAGAGGTAAACTTAAAAAAATCATAATTTGTAAACGGTACATTGGAAACTTACACAATTTGAGTACTGAGGTTCTCAATATTATAAGTATTAATGGTGCAAAATTGATTAAAAATTATACGCTCAATTTTGCATAACCTTGATTAAACTGAAACAATCTAATTTAATCTAAGCAGTCAGGAAACCATTTAAATAGTTATAACTTAAAAACAATACATTGAAAATTGATGCAAATTAGCACCAATATACCTTATTAGTATTAGTACTCAATTATGTAAATTAAATTAAAATTGATTTGGCTGTATTGACATAATCTCAATAAAATCAGTCTGACCTTCTTCTTCCTCTAAAGGTAAATTTAAAAAAAATCATAATTTGTAAACGGTACATTGAAGATTTACACCATTTTGTATTAATAGTGCTCAATATTATTAGTACTAATAGTGCAAAATTGATTAAAAATTATACGCCCCATTTTGCATAACCTCAATTAAACTGACACAACCTAACCCAATCTAAGCAGTCATAAAACAATTTAAATAATTATATCTTATAAACTATACATTGGAAATTGATGCAAATTAGCAACAATACAGTTTATTAGTATCAGTACTTAATTGTGTAAATTTTATTGAAATTCGTTTGATTAATTTGATATAACTTCAATGAAATCAATGTGACCTAGCATGATTCTAAACTCTAGAAGTGAATTTAAAAAAATTATAACTTGTAAACGGAACATTAAATATTTACACAATTTGGTATTAATAGTGCTCAATATTATTAGTAGTAATGGTGGAAAATTGATTAAAAATTATACGCTTAATTTTGCATAACCTCAATTAAACTGACACAACCTAACTTAATCTAAACAGTCAAGAAACAATTTAAATAATCATAAGTTATAAAGTATATATTAAAAATTGATGCAAATTAGCAATAATACAGCTATTAGTATAAGAACTTATTGTGTCAATTTAATTAAAATTGATTTGGCTGATTTGACATAACCTCAATAAATTTAATCTGACCTAGCATGATTCTAAGCTGTAAAGGTGAACTTAAAGAAATCATAATTTGTAGTACAAAAATGATTAATAATAATAATAATAATGATATATTTTAATCTTAAAAATGTAGTAATACAGCAGACAAGTCAAAATTTACAATACAAAAGTAACACATTAAAATACATAGTCTATTACAATACAGTAGTTACACATTAAATAAAATAAAATAAAACATATAAAATCATTACATTTATAATTTAGTAGCATAGAATTTATTGAGTTCATAAAACTGATTATCTAATAAAATGTCAAAAAGTTACTTACACTATTTATATGATTTCTGTGTGCCGGAATAATCAGCTCCGTACAGTTTCTAGTAGAGTAAGTGTCCAAATCTGCATTAGTTTTATAATTGTTTTGCAAAACAAGCCAGTTCAAATATGTATAAATTTACTAATGTTAATATTTTTAACTTTTCAAAATATGGGCAACAGCTATCTGAGATTTTATTATATATAGCACGTTTTTGAGAAATTAAAACATTATTTGTATGTGGTGACAAACCCCAAAATATTAATCCGTATTTTAGGAGTAACTGTATTTCCCTAAAATATGTTGTTCTTAAAATATCCAAAAATATCCAATTTCTTAAATTCCTTAGAAGATATATTTTAGAATTTAGTTTTTTTGAAAGAATGTGACAATGTTTACGCCATGTAAGCGAATCTTCCAACTTCAAACCAAGAAATTTGATAGATTTGACTCTTTCTAAAGATACGTCATCAATTTTGATCTCAAATAAAGGAATGTGTTTCTGTGGATTGTGTATAACAATATATTTTGTTTTTTTTGGCGTTAAACATTAATTTGTTTGCTTGAAACCATTTTGTAAGGTCATTAAGCACATTGTTTATTTCTAATACCATATCTACAAGTCCTTCTTTGGAGATCAAAATTGAAGTATTGTCTGCATATATAGTTGTTAGCAGTTTTTTAAGAAAATTGAAAGATCATTAATATAAAGAGTAAATAAAACAGGTCCAAGAATGGAACCTTGTGGTACCCCCATTGATGTTAATAATTTTGATGAAATTGACTGGGTATTTTCTGCAGTTTTTGTTATTTTTACCATTTGATATCTATTTGTGAGATAAGACAATATTGAATATTTAAAAATATACGCCTAATTTTGCATAACTTCAAATAAACTGACATAACCTAACTCAATCTAAGCAGTCAAAAAACAATTTAAATAATTATAAACTATATATTAGAAATTGATGTTAATTGGTAACAATACACTTTACTAGTATCTTAATTAATTGTGTAAAATTAAACAAATTAAATTTGGCTTAATTTTTGACTATTAGGGTGTACAGAGTCAAAGGAAATGCTTGAGTCTGTATAGGTTGGTTTACGGAAAATATCACAGAAAAGATTATTATTATTGTTAAGCTTAAAAAGTTAATTTTATTCTGAGTTTTGATCTCTACTGTAAATTTAATACTTTAATGAATACTACTGATCTAAGTGTTTAATTAGCATGAAGTACTTTTAAAGCAAGCTAACATTTACTTAGTTTTAGCTTAGCAAACAAAGCGTATTTATGTACTAACCTCATACATTGCAACAAGAAAAATAGATTAAAATAATTGAAAATATGTTTGTAAACAGATTGTTTATAACTTACTTTATATCAGTTCATAAAATAAAATAGCTTTAAGCAATAAAAAAACAACGATAAAACCTGCAGACATAAATACGTTATAACATGCAAATAACAGACTGATTTTACAACCTTCACGGATGTTACGATGGTGTCACAACATTAATACAAAAATATTCCCACGTATAACATCATAATCCAGGTTTGACATATAAAACGTGCATCGGGAAACTTGAGATTTTCCCAAGAATACAACACACATTTTTTTTTTAATTTTTAAAACCCTGTTTTGTTTAAAAAACTTTTAAATTTGCACTAAAAAATTAAAAAAACTTAGAAAAAAATTTAAAATTTGCATAGAAAACTTATTTCTAGCATAAAATTTGCTTTAAAAAATTAAAATTGTACATACATGACATATATTACTTAAAAAATGAGGAAAAATGCTAGTTTGAGTATAAATCTTGCTTACAGATACAAAAAACTAATTAAAACACAAAATTTGCTTTCTTAACTCTACAAAAATTACACAAAAGTTGTGTAAATATATATTCTCAACATCAAATTTACTCAAAAATTGCACAAAAGATATTTTTAGCCTTAAATCAATTCAAAAATTACATATTTAACTTGAAATTGATGCAAATTAGCGTAGAAACTCTCTTTTTATTTATAACATAAAATGTGCACAAAAATTTTTAAAATTGCAAAAAAAAATTACCAATTGCACAATAAATTAATTTTTAGTATAAAATTTGCTCAAAAATTATGTTTACTACATAAATTATATCACATTTAGCACGAAAAACCAATTTTTAGTATTAAAAATTACTCATTCTACATAAAATTGAACCATATTAGCGCAAAAAAACTAATTATAGCATAAGGTTTGTTATTAAAACTTTAAAAACTACACAAAAATGAGATTTATAACAAGAAAATTGTTTAAAAAATGTTGTTACAGCAAAAAAAATTGTCTAGAAAATTTGCACAAAAAACAAAATTGTTTAAAATCATATTTATTACACAAAAACTAAATTTTAGCATAAAAACTTTATCCAAATTTGTGCAATAAACCTTTTATATAGCATACAATTTGATTATTAAACCTCAAAATGACATTTATAACAAAAAAGTTGCGCAAATATTGCTTTTATACCAACAAATTTGTTTAGAAAACTTTATTTTCAGCATTTAAATTGCTTGCAAACTATGAAATTTATCTAAATTATTGAAAAAAACCTATTTATAGTATAACTTAACCTAAAAAAATTAAACAAAATGACATTCATACCAAAAAACCTTAAAAAATCTAGTTTATAGCATAAAATTTGCTTACAATTTTTTTACATTAAAAATTTACGCAAAAAACTCATGTTCAATATAAAATACAAAATTTGCACACAAAAATATCTTTAGCTTAAAACTTGAACAAAAATTACACACAATTTTTTTAAAATGAGCACAAAAAACTTATTTAATGTCTTCAAAATTACGTTTGTAAAACAAAATTCTGCAAAAATTTTAGCATAAAAAAAAAATATAATTGTAAATAACATTTATAACTTAATTTTCAGTATAAAATTTGCTCAAAAAACCTATTTATAGCATAAAATCTATTTAAAAAATCACATAATTTACATAAAATATATCTAAATTAGCCCAAAAAACAATTTAAACTATAAGATTTGCTGAGATTTAAAAATTGCACAATAATAACAAGAAATATTATTTATAGCATAATGTTTGCCTAGAAAATCTCAAGTTTGTACAAAAAAGACATTTATAAATTAAAAATTGAACAAAAAACTTATTTCTAGCATAAAATTTACTTGGGAATTACATTTAAAACTAACAAATAGAACAGAAATTGCATTTTTAACATAAAATTTACTTAATAAACTTTAAAGTTTGATTTATTAAAATAATCTTGTAGCAAAAAGGGATGGGTTTTTTATATTCTTTAATTTTTTTTTAAATTTAAGTTTGTATTTTAGGGAACATAAAAAACGTCAAGATCTCAAAACAATATCTTGTACTTTTATTTTTTGCAGTAGTTAGTTTCTATCTATTTATTTTTTCATTAACGGTTAACCATTGTAATTACAATTTTTTTAAAAATATACATATATAATTAAAGTAAAGTAAAGCATTACCTAATTTCTTAATGGCCAACACTTGGGTGGGTTCGCGAGTCACTTTAAATCATATTTACCAGCAATTAGTTTAAACTGGAGTGCCCACTCACACGCCAAACTGTTTGTTATCAAAGAATTTAAAAAGAGAAGATTTTTTTCTGCAAATGTTAAAAGTTTTTTAGTCATAAAAAAAAGTGATATTCAATCTCTTGATACAAACAAACACTTGGGCGGGTAGATGGGTCACTTCAAATTATATTTACTAACAAATAGTTTGAACTGAAGTAACTACCCACCCTCAAATGTTTGTTATCAAAGAATTGAAAATGTATCCTCCTTGCCGGTGTTAGATAGATATCTTTTAGTCAGAAAAGAAAAAGATAATATCTAATCTCTTGATGACCAACACTTGGGTTGGTAAGTGGGTCATTCCAAATTAACGGCTAGGCAAAAAGTTTAAACTGGAGTGCCTAACTACCCGCCTAATTTTTTTTAAATTTATATCTCACTCTGCTAAGATCAAATTGACTCTAGTCATTGCAAATCTGCGTTTTTTAAAAACAAAATTCTTACACCGCTACTGATTTATTAAAAAAATTGAATTTAAAATTTTAGTTAAATAGTTGATAATTCTAAAAATCCATATGCCCCATTACAATTGTTTTTAGAAAAGGGTAGAAAGTAGCTTCTTCTTCTTTTCTTTCTTATAGTTTTTTATCCGTTCCGGACGTTGGTAACTATTCTTGCAATTATTATTTTATTTACTGCTGCTCGGAAATACTTGATACCATGATATCCTTCTTCTTCTAACAGTTCTTTTTCTTGCTATTTTTCCTTGCAGTATTTTTTGCAGTAGCTGGAATCTGCTTTCATTCCTTATAATATGCCCTAGTTTTCTGCATTTTATGTTGTTGAAGACCTCTTTTTCCTTCTGCATTCTCTGAAGGATCTCAGTGGTGGTTATACAATCTTTTTACAAAACTTGCAACATCCTTCAATATAACCACATTTCAAACGCTTCTAGTTTTCTGCTCATAGCATTAGTTAGTGTCTACGATTAAACTCCGCAAAAAAGAACCGAAAACACGTAGCAGCGCAAAATTCTCAGCTGTTAAAAAAAGCTCTCGCTTTTTCTATTCGGATCTTGACCTTTTGAGAGTGATCCCACTGATCGTTTACGGTAGTGCCAAGATACGTATATTTATTTACTCTCTCAATGAGTTTCTGATTGACGCTTACGTAGCAATTTTTAATATGGAATTTACTGATGATCATGGGTTAAATCTTTTTAATGTTTATATTAAGGCCATACTTTTTGCTACTAGCTGTTACTCTATTCATAAAGTGTTTTAGTTTCTCAATGCTATCAGCAAATATTACCGTATCATCCGCGTAGCGTGTATTATTTATGGGTTTAACGTTTAACATTAGTCCAGAGTTTCTCTGAATATATATTCCAAATACATATTGAATATCAACGGCAATAATATGCAGTCTTGCCTCACCCTTTGTAGGATGTTTACCTCTTCTGTTTTTTGTCCTTCCAATCTGACAACTGCTGATTGATTCCAGTACAAATTTTTGATTATTCTTAGATCTTTTCCATCCATTTCAACGTTTTTCAAAATCTCTATTATTTTTTGATGTTGTACTTTATTAAAGGTTTCCTAGTAATCAATAAAGCAAGCAAAAAAATTACAGATCATGTCTCTGCATCGTTGAAATAACACTTGAATACTACAGAGGGCTTCTCGTTTACTTACCGCGTATCTGAAACCAAACCAAATTGCGTTGGTAATATTTGCTCTTCACAAAGTCCGTATATTCTCTTATGGATTATTTTAAGTTTCAAAAGGTGACTTATAAGACTTATGGTTCTAAACTCTTCTCATTTTTTAGAACCAGGTTTCTTGGGTAAGGTAATGAACTCGGACTTCATCCACTTTTGTGGGATGTTACCAGAGTTATAAATGTTGTTCAATACTAAAGTTAACTAGTTTATGCTTTCTTCAAACATGGGTAATTTTGGAGGTACTTTGGGATAAGTTTAAAAAAAAATATTTATCAACAATATTTGGCAGCAATTGAATAAAGTAGCAAATTCTAATCTAAAACATCAAAATATTGTTGAGCAGCATCAAAATCCGGCCATAAACTCATAAAATATTTCATACAACCTCAAAATAAGCAAAAATCCGGGTATGAAATGTGTGGCAGCAAGATTCAAAATCCAGTCATAAATTGCCAAAAAGTGCAAAATTCTACATTAACATAAAAATATTGTCAAAAAGTACAAAAACTAAACATATACTGTTAAAATTGCAATATTCTATTTATAAAAAGTCAAAAATAGCAAAATGAAATTAAAAAAAAATAAATAAATTTGGCCAAAAACTGTTAAAAAATGCAATAGTTTGTTTATAAAATATCAAAAATAACTAATCCTAGTTTAGAAATTACCAAAATCCGGCTACAAACTGTACAAAACTATCAAAAATTTTACAAATACTTAAAAACAGCAAAAATCAGCTATAAAATATCAAAGATGTTGTTAAAAAAACTAAAATCTTGTTTGAACTGCTAAAAAATCAAAATTCTATCATTAAAAGTCGAAATTTTTTAGATTGAATCAATATCTAGCCAAAATCAACTTAGAAATCTATATTTTTATTCATAAAATGCCAAAAATAGCAAATTCTGACCAAAAAACATCAAAATATTGTTGAAAAGCTTTAAAATTTGACTATAAACGGTTAATTTTTTTTTATAAAATCCCAAAAATAGCAGAATCTGGTAAAACATTTTTAAATATTGTCAGAAAGATTCAAAATTTGCTCACAAACTGTTAAAAAAAAAGTATACAAATACTTATAAAATTTTGAAAATAACAAAATCCAGCTAAAAAATATCAAAGATATTGTAAGAAAAAATTAAATTTTGGCAAAAACTGTTAAAAACTGAATAATTCTTTTTATGAAATGTTAAAAATCCGGCCAAAAAGTTTAAAAATATTGTCAAAAAGCACCAAAACTTAGTCACTAACTGTTAAGAGGTGCAAAATTCTATCATTAAAAGTCAAAAATAGCTAAATCCAGTCATAAAACATTAAAGTAATTTAGACCGAATCAAAATCCGGTCATAAAACATAAAAATATTGTTAAAAAGCATCAGCAAAATCTGGCTATAAAATATCAAAAAATTGTAAAAAAATCAAAATCCGGATTTAAACAGTTTGAAATGTAAAAAAAATTATTTATAAAATGTCAAAAGTAACAAATACTATTAAAAACTACTATATCACAAATATATTTAGAAAACCGTAACTAGTTTCAATCTTTACAAGGCCATCATCAGACGGTATAAACAAATATGAATATATATGTTATTGCAACAAAATTGTGACTTAAACTTACTTTAAAGTAAGTCTTTTCAGTATATTAAAGTTTGTTAATAACTTAATAGTTTTGAGTTAAATTGACTATTGTCAGTATTTTGGAGCTTATAGTTTAAAAATTTAAACTCAGTAGAAACTTAACAAAAAATAATTAATTTTATTCATACAATTTGAATTAACTTTAGTAGTTAAAAAAAGTCAATAATTTAAAGTTTGTGTAACAATTTTTGAATGCTTTAAGTTTTTTACTTTATATTTTTTTAATTCCTTACTCTAAACGCACATCTAATTAAGAAGCTTTTATGTTAAATAACTCATGTTTAACCAAGTATAATAAATTAATAAATTATAAAACCATAATTAAATTCATTATTCAAACTAGAATCACTCCTTCACAAATCCTCTTAATTTACGCTTCCCATACTCTTACATGTACATATTTTGAATCCCCTAAAATATGAATAAGCAATCATTTAATGCAAAACATTTCAATCTACCCATTAAAGCAGCTTTTGTTGTCAATTTTTTTTTTATGAGAAATGCTAAAAAAGGACTAGAAGATAAATTATCGAGAGTGGATAGGGAGCTTTGGGAAATTTAACGCGACAAGAGAAATTGGGGATGAGTGTTACTGCACTCGTGATGCATTGCAGACAGGGACTGAATTTGTGAGAAAATGTAATTGATCTTAGTTTGTACAAAATATTTGTTTTATAAAAAAATCTTTTATTTACCTATTAATTTTAAAAGAGTGTTTTGAAAAACAACAACAAATCTGTAATGGAAACTAGGTTTACTTCATTACTTATTTATAAAAGCTTCACTGAATGCGCAATACAAGAATAAATTTTTATTTGTTAGGCGACAAAGCGGATGGAAAATGCCATTAAATCCGGTGGATTACATTTGTTTACAAAAGAATTTGAATTAATTTAAATATGTAGGTCAATCATTGAAACATAAACTTTTATCAAATACAATATGTAAAGAAGTCATTGGCTTTCCATCTTATTGGTCCATTAATGACACGAACAGAAAAGAATCAATATAAGCCAAGTCTTTGCACACAAATGAAAAATTACGCAGTGAAATCTAACCCTAAAATATTAACTACATAATAAAACTCTTCCGTACCATAAATTCATTTATTATTTACAAAAAAGCAGTAATTTTGTTAGTTAATGGTCCGCCTGCTATTAAAAAAATATATAAGAGATAAAATACTTGTAGACTTAAATTAATGGTTAATAGTCTATTTGTAAGATAATAATTATTCAAATTAGAATAATTAAATTGTTAAATTTAATTAAAGAAGTGGCTATAATTATATTTATAATTACTTAGTCACATGTACTGCCATTTACAAGCAATGTTATAATCAATACAATTGTAAATTGCAAAAGGGATATTTTATCCTTTGTTAAAATTGTAAATGATTGTGTTAAAACGGATGACAGTAGCAAAGTGCTTCCTGCAATGCAATAACAAGTCGTTTTTTTTATAAATCGAACAATGTATAACTTTTATAAACGATACCATCAATGTTAAGCTTGATTAATTGGTTTAATATTTGTCACATTATTGTGATTTATAGATTTTAGTACGCTCATGGTCTGTTACATTACAGAAAATTGTATTTAAAATGTCAAAATTGTCAGTAAGTTATGCCTGCAGTACACTCAACCTTGATATCGAATGCTGTATTAGGAGTAACTGCTTTATA
Source organism: Tachinus rufipes (assembly GCA_963932245.1). Classification (NCBI taxonomy): domain Eukaryota; kingdom Metazoa; phylum Arthropoda; class Insecta; order Coleoptera; family Staphylinidae; genus Tachinus; species Tachinus rufipes. The sequence goes on along the minus strand of OZ010743.1, from coordinate 581,556 downwards.
TTGTATAGCAAAATTAACAACAGTAGTTAAACAATGGAACCTAGCTTTTATATCATATGGCCTCACCATGGTTAGCTGCTGTATTGGTATAGTGCACTATAGCAGCAACAATGACGACCTTAAAGAATCACACGATTTATTCAGATTGGTGCAGAAATTATTTACTCTACCATGCATTACGGCGCAGTTTTGGTATAATTATGGATTCGGTGAAGAAATTTTATTTTTACACATAATGATGCCTGTAATTCCTTTAATGTATTACATGAGTAATCATAGAATGAAGAAAAAATTGGTTTCTTGTATATTGACTGGGACTGCAATTTCCTGTTTTTTAGTATGCAGTTCAAATGAGAATTGGTATGGATTTTTTGCAGCTTTGGGGTTTGAATTGGTTAATTCATTTGATGAAGATGAAGAAGCTCTTGATATGACTTCACAAGAAGCTTATAATTATTTCAGTGCTTTGTTTTTAATTTTAGCGCAGAATGCAATGGAATATTCTTATGTTGTGTATGTTGTTTATGTACCGATTAAGTAAATAATTTTTTTAATCATAATTTGCTAAAATAAAATAAAAATATTCTTAAAATCTCTATATATTTTACAAACAAATTGGGCCTATTATTTCCTTCAATGTACGCTTATGGTCTGTTATATTACAGAAAACTGCACATTAACAATTTAATATGTCAAAATTGTCAGTAAGTAATGCCTGCAGTATACTCAACCTTTATATCAAATGTTGTATTAGGAATATTCGCACTGTATTGTATATTAAGATTAAAAATATTAGCACCACAATGGAATCTAGCATTTGTATCATACGGCCTCACCATCATTACTTGCTGTATTGGCTTGGTAAACTATAGCATTGAAAATAACAACCTTAAAAACACCCACAATTTATTCAGATTAGTGCAGAAATTATTTACTCTACCATGCATAACAGCTCAGCTATGGTATAATTATGGATTTGGTGAAGAGATTACTTTTTTGCACGTAATAATGCCTGTAATTCCATTGATGTATATTGGTGATCATAGAATGAAGAAAAAATTGGTTGATTGTGTATTGACTGCAAATGCGGTTTCTTGTTTTATTCTTTGCTGTGCGAATGAGAATTGGTATGGATTTTTTACAGCTTTGGGGTTTAATTTGATTAACTTATTTGATGAGGATGAAGAAGCTCATGATTTATCTTCACAAGAAGCTTATAATTATTTTAGTGCTTTGTTTTTAATTTTAGCGCAAAATGCTATAGAATATTCTTTCTAAACTATATATAATTTATATTAGTAATATAAATAATATGGAAATAAATCAATTAATTTTTACAATTTTCTATTTTATAGTTTAACTGAAAAAGTTTGTATTAATTCCATTAAACAATATGGAAACAGTTAAATTATTTAAGTGCAGTTTAGAGAAACTGTTCGCATAAAATTTGTAGAGCAGAGAGGAATTTTAAGTGCGTTGTTCGTAAACTTTGCTTTCAGGTAGCGAGTGGAAAGCATGTCCGGTGTAAATTAAGTTTATTTACTTCCTTATGGTATGAGTTTACACATCCGTGCACTAATTAAACACGTAACAAATGTGATAGTAAGGGTTTTTACTGCTCAAACTCTTTATATACAACATGAGGTATTGTGGAGTATTGTTGAGTGAGGGAATGTTGAAAAGAATCAGAGCGCCATTGTATGTTTGCGTACTTGTGTTTATAAATATATAAGCATTGTGCTTCTTCTTAATGTGCACACTAACACACAACAAAAGTATTTTGTTTCTACTCAAATAAATCAAATAAATTAACATTTTTATTTAATTGGTATAAAAACCACATATACAACGTAAGAATATTCAATAGCATTCTGGGCTACAATTAAAAACAAAGCACTGAAATAATTATAAGCTTCCTGTGAAGACAAATCAAGAGCTTCTTCATCTTCATCAAATGAATTAACCAAATCAAATCCCAAAGCTGTAAAAAATCCATAAAAATTTTCATTCGTACTGCATACAATAAAACAAGAAACAGCATTCGCAGTCAATATACAAGAAACCAATTTTTTCTTCATTCTATGATCACCGATATAATACATCAAAGGAATTACAGGCATCATTACGTGTAAAAATGTAATCTCTTCACTAAATCCATAATTATACCATAACTGTGCGGTTATGCATGGTAGAGTAAATAATTTCTGCACCAATCTAGATAAATCGTGGGTGCTTTCAAGATTACTATTTTCAGTGCTGTAGTTTACCAATCCAATACAGCAAGTAATGATGGTGAGGCCGTATGATACAAATGCTAGATTCCATTGTGGTGCTGCTATTTTTAATCTTGATATACAATATAGTGCAGATATTCCTAATACAACATTTGATATAAAGGTTGAGTATACTGCAGGCATTACTTACTGACAATTTTGACATTTTAAAAATTATGACAGTGCAGTTATCTGTAATATAAAGACTATAAGCATACATTAAAATGAATACAACAAAAATAAAATAATGTTTAGTTATTTTTTTAAAAAACAAATATTATAATATTGATTGTAATAATACAAATGGTACTATTTACAGAAAAAATGTATACTTTGATTTTTGCTACAGGACTATTTAAATATATTTTACAAATAAGTAACTAATTTGCAAAAATTACTATCATAAAACTCTACTAGTACTACAAATAATACTAAATTGCATATGACAGTTTACATAACATATTTGTGTGACAGTTGAGTTGACGGTTGGTTTTTTAAATAGGCAAGTGTAGAAATGATTAATTTAAGGTTATTCTATTTTGTGACAAAATTAGGCTTTTTATAAACGTTTTTAAATAACTTTTTTGTAAATTTCAATTAAAAAGATACTTTTGAAGTAATTTTGAGGTAATAAATAGATTTTTAGTGCGATTATAGATAAATTTTGTAAGAAAAATTTAATTTTGATGCAATTTAATTAATTTTTTTTTACAATTAGATTATCTTATCAATTCTAAAAAAAAAAATTGTGTAAAATTCCGTTTTTTGAGCAATTTAATCAAACTTCTTCTGAGCTGTTACACAAATTTAAGTATTAGTAAGTTTTAATAAATTTAAATAAAAATACTTAAGCATATTTTATGCAATAAGAAGCACTTTTGTGTAATTTTTGATCATAATTAAGCAATAAGTAGATTTGCTTAGAAATTTTTGAGCGATTTTATGTTAGAATTGATTTTTTTCGACATCTCCAGATGCATTTTAAAAAGAATACTTACTTTTTTGATCAGTTTTATGTCACAATTGAGATTTTTGAGCAGTTCTAGACAAATTTTCTGTTAAAAATATGTTTATTGAGCAATTTTACATTAATTTAATTTAAGAAACAAAAATAAAAATGATATTGCTCTAAAGAAAACAAAAATTGTATTATCGATTATCAATTTTCCTTTCCCTAAAATAAAAAGTTAGTTTAAAACACACAAAAAATATAGTGAGAATGGCAAAGCATACGCAAAAATCTTTTTACAAGCTTAAAAATGGCTAGAAGAACTTCGTCACATATTATAAAATCTGATCTGACATTATTACAACGAAACAACCTAAAAGAACTTAATGATGAACTTAAGTTGCGAACATTAAATGTAAAGAAAAATTCAGTGACGACAAGGACACAGACACGTTTAAATTCTGATTGACAAAAACACCAAAAGATTTCCTTTCATAATGTAGGTGGTATGCGTACTAAGTTAAAAGATTTTATGATTAATGTAAATTGTAGTATGTATGACATTATAGTTATAGTTGAAAGTTGGTTTAACAGTAATATTACGGATAATGAATTAAGATTAAACAATTATACTATTTACCGTGCCGATCGGACTCTTTATACTAGTATAAAATGTGGAGGTGACGGTGTTTTAATAAATAGTAATAGATTGTAATAATGTGGAGCAGTTGTTTATTTCAGGTTCAGGAAGTAATGTTAATCTTCTTATAGGTGGCGTTTACATACCTCCTGGATCACCGTTTGATACATATGAGTCACACTGTATTACTGTTGAAACTGTTGCTCAATTGTATCCTGAACATAAGTATTTAATTTGTGGAAATTATAATTTATCTTCAGTATGCTGGTCAAACGATGAATTAGGATTAATTAATTTAAATCCAGCATCGCTTCCTGCTCAAACTATTTCAGAATATTTTAATTTCTTAAATTTTTACCAATTATGTAATATTCCAAACGAAAATGGCTCATACCTCGATTTAATTTTTTCTTAGGACAATTCTATTGTAGTTTCTCAATCTATAGATCCTTTATTAAATATTAACCAACATCATATTCCGTATTCTATTGATTTCAATATTAACATGTTTTCCGAAAATCTTGAATATAAAAACATCATTTACGATTTTAACCGTGGAGATTATTTAGCAGGTGGAGTAAACTTTTATGCAGTTGTAATATAGACACAATGGTTTAATTATTTTATAATGTAATATATGATGCAATTTAAACTTATATTCCAGTTAAATGCACACGTCCATCAAAGTATCCCCTAGAATTTAATTAAGATTTAATTAAATTAACAACTGCTAAAAAAAGTTGCACACAAAAAATTCAGAATAACTAGGAACATTGTAGATTATCGTGCTTTCTAAAAATTACGCGCTCAATGTAAAAATTTCACCACAGAATTGTACAAGAGTTACATTCATAGAGTAGATTCTAATATTAGATGAGACCCAAAACAGTTTTGGAAATTTGTTGCTGACTCTAAGCAAACATCTAACTTTCCAAAACATATGATATATAAAAATGAAAACAGTAACAACGGTGCAAGTTGTGTTAATTTATTTGCTAAGTTTTTTGCTACTGTGTGTGATAGTAGTATAGCTATTGTTCCGGAGTTTCATTATGAATATGCCATCAACCATCTTGCGTTCTCTATATCATTGTCCGACATATATGATGCTATCTTAAATCTGAAAAGCAGCAATAGTTATGGACCCGATGAAGTATCCACATGTCTTTTTAAGCACTGAAAAAAAGTTATATTACTCCTCTATTTAAAAGTGGTAATAGAGACAATATTAAAAACTACAGAGGCATTTGCATTCAATTGGCAATACTAAAACTGCTGGATCAACTATTATCAAAACAATTAAAATGGATGTGCAAAAACGTGCTTAATAAACACCAACATGATTTTTGTGAAGGCCGTTCAACATTAACCAATTTAATAGAATACCAATCATCTTTGCTGAATTCTATCCAATTAAAAGACCAGGTGAATTCTATTTATAAAAACATTTCAAAGGCATTTGATAGAGTAAATCATAATACATTGCTTTCAAAATAGCGTGCAATGGGATTTCATGAAACAGTTGTAGGTTGGTTAACAGATTTTTTAAAATCTTGTACACAGTGCGTTAAAATAAACAATTTTCTGTCAGATCTTATACTAGTTTCGTCAGGTATACCACAAAGCTCTCATTGTAGGCTAATTGTGTTCCTATTGTTTATAATTGATGTGGTTTAACACATCAAATTCTCATCTTACCTTTTATATGCTGATGATTTGAAAATTTTTAGAACAATCTCAAATTATGGTGATAGTATTCTATTATAGAATGATCTAGATTCATTAAACAAATGGTGCATAATTAATAATCTTTTCTTTAATGTAGGTAAATGTTGGAAGATTAATTTTTATCGTACAAAACATCCATTTTCTTTTACTTACAATATTAATAACAAACCATTAAATAATGTAGATCTTGTAAAAGACCTTAGAAGTATATTTGATGTAAAATTAAATTTTGTAATGCATATTGACAATACGCGTAATCGTGCTCCAAAAATGTTAGGTTTTATTTATTGACAATCTGCAGATTTGTCAATAAACGCTATCAAAACACTATATGTATTATGTATCTCCAATATGGTCTCTTTTGTCTAATGTTCATAAAATCTCCATTGAAAAAATTCAGCGCAAATTTTGGGGATTAATTTTATTTAAAATGAATATTCCGTCTCAAGACTACAGTTTGTCTGTAATTTTAAATCGGTTATAATTAAGCAATTAGATTTCTTTATTCCATATTTAAATCGTAGAACAAGACAAATTACATTGTTTCGTTGGCCACACCATGCAACAAACTATGGTTTAAATGTTCCCCTTATTAGGTTTATGCGCTATGCTAATTCTATAATATCCAAGCACCCTGAAATAGATTTTTTTATGATGTCATGTAAAAATTTTTCTTCAAAAATTTGGTATTTAGATTTAACAAGCTTGTAAATAATTGTATTTTGTAACCTTTATGTTTTAATTATAATCTGTAACTTTAATACTTTTGTGTATATTATATTATAAGAATTTATTTTTTAACTAAAAAAAATCTAATATTTGCAGAGAGAAGACATATTCAATTTTTTTTATAACAAACACTTGGGCGGGCGAATGGGCATTTTAGTTCAAACTACTTGTTGGTAATTGTGATTTGGAATAACCCACCCATTTGTCAAAGTGTTGGTCACTAAAAGATTAATTATTACTTTTACCTTTTTTGACAAAAAAACCTCTAATACTTGTAGAAAAGAGCCAAATTTAATTTTTTGATAACTACCACTTGAGTGGGTAGGTGAGCACTCTAGTTTAAACTACTTGTTGATTATAATAATCTGGAATAACCTACCCAATTACCCAAGTGTTGGTCAGTAACAAATTGATTTTTTTTTGCACAAAGAGATTTCTAATAACTACTTATCTACCCAAGAGTTTATTAAAAAATTAGATAACTTCTCTTCCTCTTCTGACTAATAAATTTCTAACACCGGCAGAGAAGATACCTTTTTAATTCTTTGATAACAAACACTCGGGCGAGTGGGTGGGCATTCCATTTAAAATTATATAATTAAAATATAATAAAAATACTGTTTTAGATTAAAAGTAAAACAAAAAATAATTTTAGACTAAAATGTTTTAAAAAATGCTGTTTTTAACAAAAAATTCAATAGAAATTTTTTTTTAAACCAAAAAGTATTTTTTTGCAAAAAAGTTAAACAAAAACACTAAAAGATACTGTTTTAGACTAACATTTAAACAAAGAAAGCAATTTTGGATTAAAGTTTTAAAATAAATGATGTTTTTTAGACTAAAAAGTAATAAATGAGTGATTTTGTGCAAAAAAAGTTACAAAAAACATATAAAAAAGACGTTTAATGACTTAAGGTTTTAGCTGTTTGTAGAGACAGGTTTTCTAACTTTTGTTAATATAGATTCTATTCCTTTTTCTAATAAGTGTAGACTGAGCATTTAGTGTCTTGATTTGTTACCGTAACACATATTTGCCAATATAACTAAAACGGTGTGTATATGCTGGTGATTACATCTTTGAACATAATAATATATGTTTGTCTATAAGCATTTTTAGAATTTTTAGATTTATTATGTGGGAGAGGAGAGCTAGTTAGATAGTATATTTAATTGTAAGATAAAACACTGTTGAAATTGTATACTCTGAATACTTTGCGCTGAGTTTCAAAAATTCCAAAATATGTTTGAATCATCTTAGCAATATTCATGAGCTTTACTTTATATGTTATAAAAAGCGGCATATTTATATTTTGCACACAGGCAGCCTACCTACTCAAGTGTTAGATTTGTTTATTTTCTGTTCTGACTTTATTATAATTGACATTAACAGGAAAAAAAAAACAGCTAACTAACTAACTCAAACTACACGCTTACAAAATTTTAACTAAATTTTTTTCCACTTATATAATTGTTTATTGTCAAGAAATTACATTAATTAAGTAAATATTACGTTTATATTTTTTTAATATTTTAGTCTCCAACTATTTGCTTATGTTTGGGTATTAATGTAACACTATAAACGCACGTTTTTATCTTCTAGCCTAGCGGAACATTTAAACACAAAAAGTAGACTTTTTATTATATGCATATACAAATGTTATTTGCAATTTGTTTTTTATTTTTTAAGATTTAATTTGGTACTACTGCGCATGCATATTGACATTACTTCAGTCTCCCGTGCGCTGTTCATACATTCGGTTATGCTTTACATCAGTACTTGTAATTTGTACAAAATGTGCATAAAACTATTGTGGAAAAGTGCAAAAAAATTGTAAATAGTGCCTTAATAGTGTTTTGAATGGTATAATAAAGATTTAATAAATGTAAGCAAATATTATAGAAAGTTCATTGACCTTTCAGGAATAATTAATTAAATTATTTTATAATTTATTAGAAATAAATGTGTTATAGTTTCTCATTAATTTAAAGCAAGATAAAAATGTTAATGCATTTTTCTCAATTCTGTTTATTATAAAATTATGGAATAATTTCTAAATAATTTTAAGGTGATTTGCATATTATTGTAATGTCATTTCCTTATTAAAAGTATTAAATTTTTGCTCTCAACATCTTTATACAAAATGCAAATATGTAAATCGAATACAAGCCAATATAACTTTTCTCAAATATCTAGGTTAAAGGTAGTCAATACATAAATTGAGAAAGGATCTGAACCAAAAGGGCGTCGTAAAATAGAGGGTGTAAAGCTTATACTAATTGCTAATTACTGCGAAGGGTTCCAGATGACACCGGACTAATCCGTTAGTATCGAGGTCGCAGCGTTAATACCGGATGCTGTGTGCTGACTTCGTTCGCATTTACAAATAACTTTCTACCATTGTTGTTGAATTTAGATTTAAAATCACATAAATCGAAATAAACGAATGAAATAATGAGAGGTCATTAGAGCAATTGCCAATATTCAAGTTTAATGGGATGAAACGAATTTTACAAAAAGTTTCTTTTTGATTATAAATATTAATAAAAGTGGGTCTTAAATATATAATGTTTTAAGCGCAAATATATCCGCTTTGAAGCAAAAGTCCGTCTGAAACGTAATATAGTCTTTAAGCTTCTCTTATATGACAAGCTGTCGAATAGGGGCGAGGCAATATACGCGATGGAAACTGAAACGTGACCGGCATACCATAAAATATCATATTAGTTGTTGTGTACGCCAACAGAGATGTATGATGAATATATTTAACTTTAATTAACATCACAAAAGCGTAGATTAGTAGAGTTAGTTGCAATAATACTAAAATAATTTAATGACCACACTTTTAAATTAAATTTTAATGTTTAGTTTTAAAACAATTTAACAAAAAACAAACAGATTCAATTCAACCGTGAAATTATTTGCTATAATAAAATCCTATTTAGTAGTAACTGCTGGGGACGGTTAGAACTTGTGCCGTTACAAGCAAAAGTCGTTTAAAATTGCAAACTACTTGCAGAAACTTAGGGAGCTGTAAAAAGGCAACGTAAAAATAAATTGTTCCTGTAACTTGTATTCAAAATCAGATATTTAAAGCAACAATAAAATTATATTTCTTAATTAATACAACATTTCATTATTTTTAGATAAATTTGTATCAAACTAGTTTATTATTTATACATTCCTGATTGCTTCTTAAAACAAATTAATTGTGAATTCAGTTTATAATTAACACTGGTATATACAAGACCCATTAAAGTGTCTCCGACAGAGTGAGATTATAAGTGAGTGGCTGGAAATAAACCCCCACAAGCGTACAACGTCTCCGACAGGAAAAAATAAAGTTCCAAGAAGGGTGGAAAAGTTGAAGACTTTAGGACCTTTCACCAAAAATTTATGTTTATTGGACTACGGTAATTGAGACCCAAAACCCCTCCTCAATACTGAATTAATTCAAACTAAGCAAAAATACACTGTTTAATAATTGCAAAAGGAATTTTATTATATTGATGATTTTTTTGCAATAAAAGCAGCAAACTACTTTTCCATCCCTTTTTTTATTACATTCTATTATTGTTTCTTTCATCCACTAAAACAAACATTACCCTCTTTTTTATGACGCGATTTTATGTGGAATCTACCGGCTGCTCGCAATTTTTTTAAGTAGAAAAGGTTTCTATCGGAAAAATTGTTATCGATTACAATATAATTGCATTTGTATAAAGCTGCTTTGAGTAGGATATAAAAATATTTTTATTTATTTGTAAATTATTATTTTTTTTCAATTTTTTGTTTAATATGTTGTGATGACTCGGCGCATTCACCATTATTTTGTTCATGCAGAAGGCTTGTATCCTTGGGGAAATCTCAAGTTTCCCGATGCACGTTTTATGTGTCAAACCTGGATTATGATGTAGTACGTGGGAATATTTTTGTATTAATGTTGTGACACCATCGTAACATCCGTGAAGGTCGTAAAATCAGTCTGTTATTTGCATGTTATAACGTATTTATGTCTGCAGGTTTTATCGGTGTTTTTTTATTGCTTAAAGCTATTTTATTTTATGAACTGATATAAAGTAAGTTATAAACAATCTGTTTACAAACATATTTTTAATCATTTTAATCTAAACATAGTTGATACAATGATGCACGTGTTAGTGAATCAAATATCCAATAATTACGAAATGTTACTTTACTGAGAAAAAAAAGTTCATAAATTTGTAGTGAACAACGTTTGCTAGACATAGTACAAAAGTTTGCTTTTAAAAAATTGAATAAACCAAAGCATGACAGAATTGTGTAAATATTGACATAGGAAACAAATTGTATTAAATATTTTACAAATAATTTTTTTACGTTTGCATTAACAGATAATATTTTACATTAACATTTCTCTATATTGCTTGGAAAAGTTATGCGAACAAATATACGCCCTGTTAAGTCATGTTCATCCTTTCTAATAAACTTTGCATTCTACATCCCCTGCAGAGCCCTCACGTTGATGACACCCGGAAAATTCAAACACGTTTTAATAACAATCGTTTATCCCCCTTGCTGTTGTAATGAAATTATAAACGTGGACTTTATTTAACTTGGAGTAATTTAATGATTATATTGCTTTGTTTAATTGAAAAGTTTATTATTACGAGCAATAGTTTAAACTGAAGTGCTTCGCTCACTCACTAAAGTGTTTTTTAAACATTAGGCAGTTTTAAATTTGCTTGTTGTTTGATTTATGATTAAAAATTTTGACTACAAAAATTAAATTTATAAAAAAAATTGCGTAGATTCTATTTATAACAAAAAAATTAAACAAAAAACCTTAAAAAAAACAGAATAAGAACATTTATAACTTGAAAATCACGCAAGAAACTAATTTTTAACATAAAATTTGCTGAAAAATATATCACAATTAATACAAAAAACAGTTTAAGCATAAAAACTATAAACAATTAATAACACATTTTGCAAATTTTGCACAAAAAACTAATTTGATTTTTTACATAAAATTTGTCCAAATAAGCACAAAAATTAACATAAGATAAGCTTAAAAAACCTTAAAAACTACTCAACACTTATAACAAAAAAAAAGTATAAGCAAAAACCTTTTTATAACATAAATCTTTCTTACAAATCATAAAATTGCACAAAAAAAGGCATTTATAAAAAAATGCACAAAAAACTGTTTTTTAGCATAAAATTTGCTCAGAAACCGTGTTTACTACATGAAATTAATCAAGATTAACACAAAACGCTCTTTTCTATTATAAAAAATATATACTTTACATAAAATGTAAAGTTTGCTTAGAAAACCTCAATATTGCAGAAAGAAGATATTTACAAACTAAAAACTATAAAGAAAACTCAAATTTTACCTACAGCATAAATTTTGCTTAAAGAACTGCACAGAATAGACATTTTTAACTTAAAATGCGTGCAGGAAACTTACTTTTAATATAAATATTGTTCAAAAATAGTGTTTACCACATTTTATTTGTTTTAAAAACTTTTAAAATTACACTAAAATTACATTTGTAACCAACAAAAAATATAGCACAAAAACCACATTTTTAGTATAAAATTTGCTTAAAAACTACATAAAATTAATCCAAATTGACACAATAAATTAATTAAAGCACAAAATTTGCTTTTAAATGTTTAAAATTTTTACATAAATGACATCTGCACAAGATGATTTGATGAAAATTGTAAAAAGAAATTTATTTTCAGCATCAAATTTGCTCGGAAATTATGTTTACCACATAAATTTTGCTTCAAAAGTTATTTTTAGCATTAAGTTTATTCACAAACTTAATTCTTAGTTTAAAATTTATAGCAATTAGCATAATTATAGCATAAGATTTGCTAAGAAAAACTTAGTGATTGTACAAAAATTACATTTATAACAAAAAATTGCGCAGGAATTTCATTTACAGCATAAAATACGCACAAAAAAACTTAAGAACTTCACAATTCCAGAATAAACTAATTGTTAGCATAAAATTTGCTCAAAAATCAGTTTACTACACAAAATATATTACAATTGGCACAATAATCTAATTTTAGCATAAACGCGTTCAATAATTACACACAACTACACAAAGTTGATGCAAATTAGCAAAATAATTTTTTTTAGCACAAAAAACTAATTTCAATCTTTTTTTAGAATACTGCACACAAAAAACATTAATAATTTTAGAATTGCGCAAAAAAACGTATTTTAAGCATAAGATTTATTTGAAAATTGTGTTCACCGTATGAAGTATATTAAGATTATAAATAATCAAACGAAAGACTGGTTTGCCATCTAGTTGCAATTTTTAATACTAAAATGTCCGCATTAATCGGTATCATTTTAGCATTTATGCAATTGGCAGTCACCCTTGGCCGCTGTGATTCGATTGACTGATTTTGAATAAATTATTAATTCATTTCATAATTTATTGGCGATTCAAAATCGTTATAGCCGCGAAATGACTGCCAATTGCATAAATGCTAAAATGATACCGATTAATGCGGACATTTTAGTATTAAAAATTGCAACTAGATGGCAAACCAGTCTTTCGTTTGATTATTTATAATATCAATTGTGTTCATAAGAACAGAAATATTTATTCAAAATTGTCTTCGCTATCATGCGATGCCGTGGTCGTACAAGGCATACTGACGAGGTTTGTAGAACCGAAACAATTGTCTATGCTTGACCCTTGGCCGCTGTGATTCGATTGACTGATTTTGAATAAATTATTAATTCATTTTATATTAAGATTGACACAAAAACCCTATTTTTAACATAAATTTTGCGCAAAAACATGAAATTTGTCTAAATTGGCTCAAACAATTATAATGTAAAGTTTTCTTAAAAGACCACACAAAAATGACAAGAGTTTCATAAGTGAAATTTGCTTGAAATATACATTTATTACATAGAACTTAGCGCTGAAAACTAATTTCAAGACATTTATAACTTAAGAGTTTTGCAGAAAACGTTATTTCTGGCATAATTTTTTTTTTAAATCATATATTTTATATAAACTTTATACAAATTAGCGCAGAAAATCTTATCAAACCTAAAAACTTACAAAAAAAAGGCATTTTAAGATGACAGTTTATATTGTTAGCTAGCAAGATTTGTAAAATTGGCAGATTAAATTGTTAGCTAGCAACACATATTTTGCTTACATGCTAACAATATGCATAGAGAATAGCCTCAAATTTTAGGATAAGGTTAGCTCAAAAATCGAACATTCCATACAAAATAATTTTAATTGAAACAGAAAACTTATTTATAGCATAAGATTAGTTTGAAAAACATAATAATTGTTCAAAAGTTACATATATAACAAAAAAATGCGTAAAATTTTTATTTATGACACAAACATTGCATACAAAAATTAAAAATTGCATTTTTAACTGGAAAATTGCACAGGAATCTATACTTTTAGCATAAAATTGTATTGAAAACCATGTTTACTACACAAAATATATCACAATTGAAACAAAAACCTTGATTTTAGCAAGAAAACGCTCAAAAATCACATATTTTAGAAGAAGTTTATCTAAATTAAAGCAAATATCTATTTATAGCATAAGATTTGCTTATCAAACTTTAAAAATACACAAGAAAATTTTGTAAAGTTTGTCGTTATAGCAAAAATTTACATATTTCACTAAATTATAGCATAAAATTTGTTTAGAAAACCTTAATATTTGTACAAAAGTTACATTTTTTTGCTTATAGCATAAAAATTGAACAAAAAACCTTAAAAGTGCAACAAAAAAAAAATTAAATTGTGTGGAAAACTTATTTCCAGCATAAAATTTGCTTTAAAATTGTTAAAATTGTACATAAAAGACATTAATAACTTAAAAAATGAGCAAAAATGTCAGTTTCAGTATAAATCTTGCTCGCAAATTATAAATGCTTAAGAAAATACATCAAAATTAGCACAGAAAATCCATTTCTAGTATAAAATTTGCTTTAGAACTTCATAAAATTGATCCAAATTGACACAAAAAACCAATTAAAGCACAAGATTTGTTTTTAAACTTTAATTTTTTTACAAATATGATTTTTGCAAAAAGAAAATTGTGCAATAATTTAATTCCAGCATCAAATTTGCTCAAAAATTGTGTTTGCTACAAAACAAAGTTATTTGTAGCATTAAAATTATTTAAAAGTTTCATATTTAACTTAAAATTTAGCCAAATTAGAGTATAAACTTTATTTATAGCAAAAGATTTGCTTAGAAAAACTTAATAATTTTACAAAAATTACATTTATTACAAAAAATTGTCAGAAATTTATTATTTATAGCATACATTTGCTTTAAACATTTTAAAATTGTACATAAAGGCTATCTATAATTTAAAAAATGCTCAAAAATACCGGTTCTAGTATAAATCTTGCTTACAAATATTGTTTACGTTAGAAAATATATTAAAATGAGCACAAAAAACACATTTTTAGTATCAAATTTGCTTAAAAACTTACATAAATTTAATCCAAATTGACACAAAAAACCAAATAAATCACAAAATGAGCTTTAATTTTTTTACTAAAATGATATTTGCAACAAAAAAATTGTGCAGAAACTTATTTTCAGCATCAAATTTGCTCGGAAATTGTGTTTGCTAAAAAAAATGTGCACAAAATTTTTTTTAGCATTAATTTTTTTTTTAAATTTATGCAAATTAGCGTATAAATTTTATTTTGCAGCATAAAATTTGCTTAAAAAAATTTAATATTTGTTCATAAATTACATTTATAACAAAAAATTGCACAGAAATTCAATTTATAGCATAAAGTGTGCATGGAAAACTTTAAAATTGCATAAAAATTGCCTTTAAAGTAGAAAATTACATATTTTACTAAAAATGTAATCAAATTACAAAAGAAACCTTATTTATAGCATAATAAACTTAGAAAAGCTTAATAGTTGTACAACATTTTTATTTAACACAAAAAATTGCGTACAAATTTTATAAAACTTGTTTATCAAACTAAAAACTATACAAAAAATACATTTATAACAAAAAAAATGCGTATATTTTTATTTATAGCAAATACTTTGGTCAGAAAACTTTAAATTGCACCAAAATCACGTCTTTTTCATAACATATGTTTAAATTAGCACAAAAAATTGACATATAAACTTTAAAAACTTCTCAAAAATGACATTTATAACAAAAAAATTGCGCAGAAACCTTTTTCTAGCCTAAGATTTGCTCGGAATTTGTATTCAATACATGAAATATATCAAGATTAACTCAAAAACTCTTTTTTATTATAAAAATTTGCATAAAAATTACATATTTCACATAAAATGTATTCCAGATCGCGTAGAAAACTCAAATCATATTTATAGCATAGTTTGCTTAGACAACTTTAAAATTGCACAAAGAAGATATTTATAAACTAAAAATTGCAAAAAAAACTTATATCCGACTTGAAACTTACTTGAAAACCTTCAAAAATAAATTTGCTCAAAATTTATGTTTATTACATAATAAATATCAGAAATTAGCACCAAAAAAAGTTGTAAGTATTAAAAACTGCTTAAAAATTACACGTTCTACATAAAATTTAACCAAATTAACGCAAAAAACTTAATTATAGCATTAAAAAGTTTATCTAAATTAGTAAAATAAACTTTTAATTGCATAAATTTACTTATCAAACCTTAAAATTACATCAAAATGACCGTTTTAACACGAAAATTGCGTAGAAATTGCTTCTATACCAAAAAACTGCTCCAAAACTGTACAAAAATTACTTTACACCGCACAAAAGACTTATTTTTAACATAAAATTTGCTTGACAATTACATTTATCACTTTGCAAAATTTTTTTTTTTTTAAATTACATAATTGCACAAAAATGATAGCATTAACTTAAAAATCTCGCAATCATTTATTTTCAGCATAAGATTTGTTCAAAAATTGTGTTTACTATATGAAATATGTTAATATTGGCATAAAAACCTTACTTCTAGCATAATTCTAGCTCAAAAACTATACCTTTTACATGACATTTGTTAAAATTGGCACACAAAAATTATAACATAAGATGTGCTTAAAAACGACACAAAAATTACATTTTATAACAACTAAATTGCACAAAGTTTGCATAAAAATATACAAAAAGAACATTTATAACCAGAAAATCAAGTTTAATCGTTAAAAAATCACAAAATTGCACAAAAAATGTCTTTCTAAAAAAAATATTTTTAGTTTTTTTCTTTAAATCACATGTTCCATATAAAATTTATTTAAACTTAAAATCTTAAACCAAAATTACAATTGTAACAAAAAATTGCACAAAAATTTGCGCAGAAAAACATAGTTTGTTTGAAAATTGTATTTATTATATGACAAAAAATTTGGTCAAAATTCACACATTTTATACAGTTTTTTTTTAACTTTCGCTAAAACCCTATTTGCTTAAACAATTTTACAAATTGCACAAAAATTACATTACAATTTGCTTTTAAAATTTTAAAATTTTATTAAAATAACATTTATAACAAAACAATCGCGTAGAAATGCAATTTTTAGTATAAATCTTGCCTGCAAATTGTGATTACTTTAAAAAATAAATCAAAATTTGGCACAAACATCACAAAAATTACATTTAAAACAAAAAATTAACTCAGAATTTTATTTATAACATACAATTTGCACAAAAAACTTATTTTTAATATAAAAAACGCTTAAAAATTACACATTTTACATAAAGTTTATGCAAATTAACGCAAAAAAAATTTTTATAGTATAATATTTGCTTATTAAACTTCTAAAAATCTAAAAAATACATTTATAACAAGAAAATCGTTTTTATAGTAAAAAATATATTAAAAAATCTATAAAATTGTCCAAAAATTACATTATTCAGCACAAAAAATTAATTTTTAACAAAAAAAGCTAAAAATATGCTCGAAAAACTTCAAAACTGCACAAAAATTAAATAATACCTTACTAAAAATTAATTTTTACATAATATAAACATATAACATAAAATTTGCTTAAAAATTACGGTTATCACATTGCACATGACATAGAAAAGTGACACAACTAAAAAAATTAAGTTTTAAAATTTAGAAAAAACACAGATCTATGAAGACTATAGTCAAAATTTACAATATCAAATTGCGACACAACTGCCTTTTAGTGGGAATAAATAAGCTAGAAATATGTCGTTTTTTTATAACGATGAAGCAAACACTTTTTTTACAAGTACATATTGTATTAACTCAAAATGGCACAATTTTGAGTTGTGTCACTTTTCTATGTCATGTGCGAGTCATGAAACTTAGCTCAAAAAACTAATTTTAAGCATAAAATTTGTCCAAAATAACACACAAAAATTATAACAGAAGATTTGCTTAAAAAAACCTTAATAACTACACTAAAATTACAGAAACTTTCTTTATGGCATAAAATTTGCTTAAAATTAACAAAATTGCACAAAAAAAGGCATTTATATTTAAAAAATTGCGCTAATAACTTATTTCCCGCATAAAATTTGCTTTGCTTTTTGTTTATCATGAAAAATTCAAATTTTTATTTAATTTAATTAAATTTTTAATAAAAATGCTTATTAAACTTGTTTTATAATGGATTACACATCTACATAAACTTTAGAATTAAAAAGAATGATGCAAGACTTAGTTACTGGATATTATGTAACATCTATTTTATCAAACACAACAAAATTTAGGGCAAGATTATGCAATGTTTCGCTAATTTTAATGACTGCGGACTAACAGTGGTTTACACCAAAGAATAAAATATTAAACAAAGATTTGTGGTGCTCTAGTGAGCCGTAAATTATGTATATCTTGGGGTTTGTTTGCTTATAATATACAAACCGTAAAGATTAATAATAGCCGCAATAGAATAATTTGTATTGCATAACCGACAAACCAGGTGTAAATTGAAAACTTTAAATGAGCTTGAACTAGTAACATCAACCACTTATGTTATGTACGTTACATGTTTCATTATTAGACAAACGTGTATAGTTGTATAAGGATGCAAATAAACTTAATTTACACCGGATATGGTTCACGCTTGCTTGCGCTACCTGAAACCGAAGTTTACAAACGGAATTGCTCTACAAATTTAATGAGAACTGTGCTTAAATAATTTAACATAACTTGCAGTACAATAATTGTTATTATAAGTTTTTGTTTTTACAAATACATTATTAGTTTTGGCTCGATTAGAGTTATTATAATTCTTTTATATATCAAACAAATTCAGTTTATTTTATTATGTTTATTTAGTTTCATAGAATTAACATTTAAATACTTTTAAATTTCACCAAGCTAAAATTAAAAACGCATTGACTTTTAATAATTTAAAAAAAAATACGTTACTTTTCCATTAATAAACAAACATGTAAACTTGTAATATAAATAAACTCAATTTACCTCAAACGTTATTTCTTCTTGCTACCTGAAAACAAAGTTTTTAAACAACTCAGCTTAAAGTTCCTTTTATAATTAGCAATTCAAACATTATACAATAGAATTATTAAACATTTATTATTTTAACTAATTCAAATAACAAAGGGATTATTTACTTGGGAAAGTAGGTCGAATTCGTAACAATTGTTTGTTATTTACAACAACTAAAAATTGTAACATGTTTATTTAGCAGAATAATTCGACTATTAACTAAAATATATTGTTATTGTCGCTAGTGATGTGTTTGCACATAATGGCCATAGAGTGTTTTAAATGTTTATGTTAACTATTAAAATTTTATTGCTTATGAACTCATTTGTAGATTTATTCTGTAATAAAAATAATTAATGGACTGAATTTAATTTTATTATAACTATATAAACTATTAATATTTTTAAAGATAAAATGATATAAATAATTTACTTAATCCTTTAATCAATAAAAGCTGTAAATCACTGAAATCAATTAACTAAATCAACATGAACATGATCAAATTATGCATTGAAACAATATTAACTTTTATGTATTGCAATCTACAAATTGATATTTTAAAATAAAAATAATATTTGAAAGTTACAATCAATTTGTTTCACGGTTCCATAAGTAAGTGGTTACATTACAAATATCCAACGATAAATTCTCCCAATACAACATGGAAAAAGTAAAATTGGAAATTTCAAGCATGATCGGTTTCGATTTATTATTATGGGATCTTTTTGTTGGATTAAATTTTTGCTTTATTTTAAACAAATATGATAAAAAATGTTATTTTAATAATAAATATTTATTTAATTTAAATTGATAAAACTGTTTTTGGATAATTAATGGATGCATGGATGGAGTTTGCATAACATATTTTGAAATGGGTTTCATGTTCCGACGTTATTAACTTTGCGTATAGATTTTACATTAACTGCAGTTTATTCAACGCAACTAGGGCTGGTTACATTGCAACTAATTGAAAAATGTGTGGCTGTGACAAGCAGAAAATATTGCATAGATATAATATTAAACTTCTTCTATTTGATGTTAAAGTATATAGCAAATTGTTTTATAATTTATAGATAAACGCTTGAAAAATATGTTTTTAATTATTTATAATTGTAATCTAAAACCCAATACATAATTTTAAATTACAAACAAATGCTGTTAACTTTAGATTGTTGCTCGTTAACTGGTAAAATAAAAATGCCTGAGTTCATGCGGCGTGAGGAACTACTTTTGTCTTCCACTTGGCTTGTTGCCATTATAACTATCGATTCTTATCTTCTTCTTTATATCAAATTATCAAAAACACATTTTTGGAAATAATGTGTTTATTTTTCTCGTCAAACATTTATTAAAAAATCTATACCAGGATACTTGGATATCATAGAATTAGTTATAGTTTGTTGCATGGTGTGGCAAACGAAACAATGTAATTTGATCAGAAATTGGAATAAAGAAATCCAATTGCCTAATTATGTTGGACAAGACTATTGTGGTTAAAAGAAATCTATGCAGAGTTAGAATATCAGTGCAATTGCGACAATGTTCCAATGTTGGCAAGCATAACCGTTTTAAAATTACAGACGAACTGTAGTCTTGAGACAGAATATTCATTTTAAATGAAATTAATCGGCAAAATTTGCGCTGAATTTTTTCAATAGAGTTTTTATGAACATCATACAAAGGAGACCATATTGGATATGCATTATCTAATATTGAACGTACTAGTGAACAATACAGTGTTTTGATAGCGTTTATTGACAAATCTGCAGATTGTCGATAAATAAAACCTAACATTTTTGAAACACGATTACACATATTGTCAATATGCTTTACAAAATTTAATTTCACATAAAATATAATTCCAAGGTCTTTTACATGATCTACATTCTTTAATGGTTCGTTATTAATGATGTTTTGTACGATAAAAACTAATCTTACAACATTTACCTACATTAAAGAAAAGATTATTAATTATGCACCATTCGTATAAAAAATCTAGATCATTCTGTAATAGAATACTATCACCATAATTTGAGATTGTTCTAAAAATTTTCAAATCATCAGCATATAAAAGCTAAGATGAGTATTTGATGTGTTAAGCCACATCATTTATTAACAATAGAAACAAAATTGGCCCACAATGAGAGAATTGTGGTATACCTGACCAAACTGGTATAAGATCTGACAGAAAATTGTTTATTCTAACGCACTGTGTACGAGATTTAAAAAAAAATGTTAACCAACATACAACTGTTTCATGAAATCCCATTGCACGCACTTTTGAAAGCAATTTATTATGATTTACTCTATCAAATGTCTTCTCTGTCTGCATAAATAAAATTCATCTGGTGTTTTAATTGGACAGAATTTAGCAAAGATGATTGGTATTCTATTAAGTTGCTTAATGTTGAACGGCCTTTCACAAAAACCATATTGGTGTTTATTAAGCACGTTTTTGCACATCCATTTTAATTGTTTTGATAATAGTTGATCTAGCAGTTTTGGTATTGCCGATTGAATGCAAATGCCTATGTAGTTTTTAATATTGCCTCTATTACCACTTTTAAATAGAGCAATAATATAACTTTTTTTCCAAAACGATGAAAATGCATTTTTTTTTAAGGAAGCAGTAAAGAGTAGATAAAGTGGCAATGAAATTGAATGTACGCAGTGCGTAAGAAGACATGTGGGTACTTCATGGGGTCCATAACTATTGCTGCTTTTCAGGTTTTAGATAGCATCATATATGTCGGACAATTATATAAAGAACGCAAGATGATTGACGGCATATTTATAATAATACTCCGGAACAATAGCTATACTATTATCATACACAGTAGCAAAACACTTAGCAAATAAATTAACACAACTTGCACCGTTGTTACTGTTTTTATTTCTATATATCATATGTTTTGGAAAGTTAGATGTTTGCTTAGAGTTAGCAACAAATTTCCAAAACTGATTTGGGTCTGATCTAATATTAGAATCTACTCTATGAATGTAACTCTTGTACAATTCTGTGCTGACATTTTTACATTGAGCGCGTAAATTTTGAAAAGTACAATAATCTATAATGTTCCTAGTTATTCTGTATTCTTTGTGTGCAATTTTTTTAGCAGTTGTTAATTTAATTAAATTTAAATTAAACCATACTTTGATGGACGTGTGCATTTAACTGGAATATAAGTTTGAATTGCATTATATAATACATTATAAAATAATTAAACCATTGCGTCTACATTACAACTGCATAAAAGTTTACTCCAATTTACACCTGCTAAATGATGATTTATTTCTGAATAATCTCCATCGTAAATGATGTTTTTATATTCAAGATTTTTGGAAAACGTATTAATATTGAAATCAATAGAATTTGGAATATGATGTTGGTTAATATTTAATAAAGGATCTATAGATTGAGAAACTACAATAGAATTGTCCTGAGAAAAAATTAAATCGAGGTATGAGCCATTTTAGTTTGAAATATTACATATTTGGTAAAAATTTAAAAAACTAAAATATTCAGAAATAGTTTGAGGAAGAAGTGATGCCGGATTTAAATTAATTAAGCCAAATTCATCGTTTGACCAGCATACTGAAAGTAAATTATAATCTCTACAAATTAAAAACCTATGTTCAGGATACAATTGAGCAACAGTTTTAACAGTAATACAGTGGGACTTATATATATATATATATATCAAACGGTGATCTAAGAGGTATGTAAACGCCACCTATAAGAAGATTAACATTACTTCCTGAAACTGAAACAAACAACTGCTCCACAGTATTTCAATATATTTTTATTTTACTAGAGTTAAATTTATTATGAATTACGATTAAAACACCGCCACCTCCACATTTTTTACAAGTATAATGATAAATAATTGTTTAATCTTAATAAATGTAATTGTTGTACAATGATCAAGTTTTTATAAGCAAATCTTATGCTATAAATAAGATTTCTATTCTAATTTGCATAAATTAAATCAATTTTTTGATAGAAATAGAGCATTTTGTCAAATTCTAATACATTTTATGTGGTAAGCACAACTTTCTGCGCAATTTTTAAATGCTCTCTCTGTACTTGTTAATGCACTGGCAACAGGGTTGTACAATAACTGGCAACCGTGCCTCGGCAATGCAGAACGAGGCATCGGTGGTTTAGTGGAGAACAAGAGTTTGTATAGTCAACAACGCTCCCAATAATAAAAAACAAAAAATAAAGCAGTATTATTTTAGTTACGCCCAATTACAACAACATCATAAAAGAAAAATAATAAAATTGTTAACAGTGATCGTTATCATTCTAATATCAGTCTAACTTTATAACAACAGAATTACAAAATAAATTGAAAATTAAAAAACAAAATGTAACCATATCAATTCAAGGCATAGATCAGGTATTAACCTCAATTAAATCTCAGTGCCAAAATAAAGATTCAATCCAGAGTAAACAAATTTACTGCTGTTTTGAGATGTTCAATAATTAAAATAATAAAAATCAAATAATTTGCCCAATATAGCAATACCATTAAATTCATTAAAGATACCTGATAATTTACCTCTAGCTGATCCCTCATTTGATCAACCAAACAAAATTGAATTACTTATTGGTGCTCAATTATTTTGGTCACTAATATTACCAGGACAACTAAATTTAGGAAAACATTGTCCAATATTACAAAACAGTCAATTAGGTTGGATACTATCAGGTCCACTAAAACAATCATCTCAAACATCTTACTGTTGTTTATCAAAAACAATTGATGTTCAAAACCAACTCCAATGTTTTTGGGATTTGGAAGAATATTGAACTACACGATCATTATCCGAGGAAGAGCAATTGCAACTTTCTTGATAACCTCAAACAAAACAATGCCGGTAGATATATTGTATCAATTCCTTTTAAGAGTTCTACCAATCAATTAGGAGACTCTAGGTCAACAGCTGTAAAAAGATTCCATTCGTTAAAAAAACGCTTACATTTCAATCCAACTCTTAAAGAGTCATACATTAATTTCATGAATGAATATGAGTCACTGCAACATATGTCAAAGGTCAATTGTCCAAATGATAATGAACCACATTATTACCTGCCTCATCATGGGGTCATAAATGAAGCCATTAAAACAACAAAGTTTAGAGAGCAAATGCGTTAGATCCTATAGAAACATATGAATTGAACACCGTAACATACGGAAATGCAGCAGCACCATATTTAGCTACGAGATGTCTAATCCAAACAGCAAACAAAATAAAGATGACTCATCCTAAGGTAGCACAAATTATTACGGATGATTTTTATGTAGACGATGTGCTTTTTGGTGCTAATACACCAGAGGAGGCTTCTGATCTAATCACTCAGATAAACTTTACATTAGAAGAGTCTAAATTTAACTTACACAAATGGGTGTCAAATGACCCTATCATATTTGGCAAACTTAAACAAATATATTGGTGAACCAACAAAACACATTTGTAATGGCTCAAATGACATCACAAAAATGTTAGGTTTATATTGGATGCCAAAATGTGACAAATTAAACTATAAAATTGTCTTTCCTCCTTTGTCAGATAAAATAACAAAACGACACATATTGTCTTCGATAAGTAAGATCTTTGACCCTTTGGGTTTGTTAAGCCCGTGTATCATTTTAGGGAAAATATTATTACAAGAGATGTGAAAAGAAAACTTAGGGTGGGATGAACAAGTTCCAACGGATATATCTGACAAATGGATTAGGTTTCAAGGGAACTTATCAATCTTAAACAATTTAAAAATTCCAAGACATATTTGTTGCAGTAGTATACCAACAAAAATTGAGTTACACGGTTTCTCAGATGCTTCCGAAGTCGCTTACGGAGCATGCATTTATGCAAGAAGTGTCGATTCACTTGGAAACATATCATTAAATCTAATATGCGCCAAATCAAAGGTTGCTCCTTTAAAACGATTAACAATACCACGCTTAGAATTGTGTGGAGCTCATTTATTAGCAAAACTCGTGAACATTGTAACTAAAGCTTTACGTTTAGAAAAATCACAAAACTTATCTTTGGTGTGATTCAACCATTGTCCTAAGATGGATAAAAACTTCCCCTAGCATATTAAAGGTCTTTGTGAGTCATAGAGTGTCAACATTATAATAATGTTTATTGATGCATTTACAAAAATGTATTACATAAGTCTAAAATATACATATTAATTGAACGTATTTAAAAAGTTATGGTTTAGATATTCTTCAATATGGTATGGTGCCAATTTCAACAATAACACTTTTACATAAATTAGAAAACGTTTGAATGGCAGCATTTTTACATTTGGAGGAAGGACATTAAATAGCTTTGGTCCATAGTAATTATTTAATGTTCTAGATTTAATCAATCTTAAAAAATCAGGTCTGATGTTTTATTTCTTTCTTGTATTATATCCATGAAAGCTTTGATTACTATTGTAGTTGTCTGTGTTTGTTTTCATATATTTTAAACATTCATATATATAAATTTCAGGCATTGTTAAGAAGCTAAGATTAATGAAAGCATATTTGCAATCCGTTCTATAATCTAAAGCAGATAGTATTCAGACTGCTCTACGCTGAAGTTTGAACAGTCGTTGACTAGCCGAAGAATGACCCCATACTGTAATAGCATATGTAAATTTTGACATTATATATCCATGGTGAACTGCAAGACTCACATTGAGCGATGTTATTTTTGCAATATTACGTAATATAAAGATATTCTTACTAATTGAGGAACTATGCTGTCAATATGACA
Source organism: Tachinus rufipes (assembly GCA_963932245.1). Taxonomy (NCBI): domain Eukaryota; kingdom Metazoa; phylum Arthropoda; class Insecta; order Coleoptera; family Staphylinidae; genus Tachinus; species Tachinus rufipes. Next base: position 555,995 of record OZ010743.1, on the reverse strand, counting down.
ATTCCACGTAAGCCCCGGATCTATTTGAACCCCAAGAAACTTTACTACCTCTACGTTTAGTTCATTAAAGGAGTGTCCAATAGATTTTAACAGATTTTCAAATTTTAATCGTTTATTGCGTATGCTTATTGTTTTAAATTTAAAACCAAATGTTTAAAATCCAAAACCACAGATAGCAATGTTTTTACAATTACTGACTTACAACAAGCAACTAAATATTTAGTTAAAATGGTTCAAGAACAAGGTTTTCCTAAAGAAATTGATTGTTTGCGCAATAATAAGCCAATTTCAAATAAAAGCAAAATTATTACATTTACTCCGTTTTTAGATGAATGCGGAATTCTTAGAGTAGGTGGTAGATTACAAAATTCAAATTTAACGTATAACAAGAAACATCAAATTTTGTTACCCAAACATTATGTTACTCAATTACTTTTCTTATCAGAACATAAGAGATTGTCACATGCAGGGCCTCAACAATTGTTATCTTCCATTCGAGATAATTATTGGCCACTTCAGGGTAGAAATTATGCAAGGTCAATCGTGCATCATTGCACCATCTGTTATAGATGTAACCCAAAAAATAATGTTTCTTTAATGGCAAATTTACTAAGAGATCGAATAACTCAAGCGCTTCCATTTGAAATAGTTGGCATTGATTATGCGGGCCCATTAACTATGAAAGATAGACTGGCACGAAAATGGCAGCCCATAAAATGTTATATTGCATTATTTGTTTGCTTGTCAACCAAGGCAATCCATATTGAACTTGTTTCAAATCTCAGTACTGAAGCATTTTTAGCATCATTACAACGTTTTATTTCTTGTCGTGGCAAACCTAACAAGATTCTCTCAGATAATGGAACTAATTTCATTGGAGCAAATAATGAGCTCAATCAAATCATTAAACAATTACATTCAGATAACTCTCAAATTACAGAATACTTAGCACTGGAAGGTATATTATGGGAATTTATCCCCGCAAACTCTATTCATTTTGGAGGTTTATGGGAGGCAGGCGTAAAGAGTCTCAAGTTTCACATTAAACGTGTTACTCTGGATGCATTTTTAACTTATGAACAACTATATACTTTGCTCACTTAAATCGAATCTGTTTTAAACTCCCGTCCAATTACACCCTTATCTTCCGATCCAAATGATTTAGAACCCATTACTCCATCTCATTTCTTAATCGGTAGGAAACTTACTGCTTTACTAGAACAGAGCTTATTACACTTGCCAAAAAATCGCTTGCCGGACTTTGAACGAGTGCAACAATTATTTCAAAACTTTTGGTCCCGATGGCAGACTGAATACTTACACACGCTGCAACAACGAAAGAAATGGATGCAACCTTCTCCCAATTTGGAGGTCGGAACTATGGTACTACTGAAGACAGACACTCAGCCATCGCTTAGTTGGCCCATTGGACGCATTATTGAAGTGTTTTCTGGAAGCGATGGAACTGTGCGGGTTGTTAATGTGAAAACCGCAAAGGGTATTTACAAACGTGCAGTTGCAAAAATATATCCACTGCCTATCTACCTACAGTTAATTGACGATTAAGTGTAAACTTAAGTATTGACTATTAGACTTATATCATGTAAATCATTTATGTATTTTAATGTTTTTTGTTTAAAAATTGTATATTACTTTATGTTAATACTGCATTGTCGTAAGTTTATACTCATTCTATGTTTTGAAAGACTAACCTTTCAAAGCCGGGGACATATGTTAATGCACTGGCAACAGGGTTGTACAATAACTGGCAACCGTGCCTCGGCAATGCAGAACGACGCATCGGTGGTTCAGGGGAGAACAAGAGTTTGTATAGTCAACAACGCTCCCAATAATAAAAAACAAAAATAATGCAGTATTATTTTAGTTACACCCAATTACAACAACATCATAAAAAAAATAATAAAATCGTTAACAGTGATCGTTATCATTGTTGATGGCTAAAAACTGTACTATTGAATAATTTTAAAGCAATTTAGCAAACTAAGCAAATTTTATGCTTAAAAATTGGTTTTTTTGACAACTTTGATATATTACCTAAGGAAATCAGTTTGCAAGCAAGCAAATTTCATGTTGAAAATAAGTTTTCTGTGCAGTTTTTATGTTTTTTAATTCTAAGATTTTTTAAGTTTTATACTGTAAAAATAGAATTTCTGCGAAATTTTCATATTACATAAGTAATTTTTTAGCAAATTTTATGCTATAAATAGGCTTTTGGCGCAAACTTATTTTTTTTGTGTAGAATGTGCAGTTTGTAAATTTTGTATGATTAATCTAATCAATTTGTAAGCAAATTTAATGCTATAAATGACGTTTTTGCACAATTTTTTGTTACAAATGTTTGGTCTAGGTTTTTAAGTTTAATAATGTTTTCTGTACAAACTTACGATTTTCTGAGCAAATTGTATGCTATAAATGATATTTATTGTTATTTCTATGCAATTTTTTGTTACAAATGTAATTTTTGTCCAAACAAGTGCTATAACTGTGTGTAATTTTTGATGGAATTTTATGCTAACAAATGTTTTTTTGGTGCAAATTTTATATTGAACATGAGTTTTCTGTGCAAATTTTAGTATGACAAACTAATAAAATTAATAATTTCTACATTGGTTATTAGATTTTATTCAAATTTTGTACCAACATACTTCAATATCATAAGTACTAAACCTGAAAATTATTACAAAATGGGTCTGGTGTATTTGAAATAATATCGATTGATGTTTCTAAGCTTATGCTTAGATTCTGTTTGCAAAATTAAACCAAAATTTAAAATATTATATATTCTAATAATGTTTTTGCTTTTTTCTCTTTTAAATTAAAAATGTTTATTCATTTTTATTTGCTTATATTACTGTTTATTCAAATTTAAATTTTTATACGCGTTTAATACATCCGCACCGTACGACCGTCACTTGTAAAATGAATAAAATTATGCGCACTCGCTTCGTTTATAACACGCGCATGCGTTGTTTGCTTTTATGTGGTATACATCATTATTGGACGTCGATTTATTCAGTACACAACTGAAACTTAATCGAGGAGGTTGTAACTAGTAATTAATATTATTTATAATGTAATCATTATTTACACAAAACTAAGCTTGAAAAATTAATAATGTTTATGTCAAATTTGTAATAAAACGACAATAAAAAAAAAATTGTAAATGCTTATAATATTTTATTACAAAATAAATCAACAAATTTTTTTTAAACAGTTCTAGAACATAATTTCAAGAACATTTTTGACAGTTTACTATTTATTGCACCTTAAAATATTTTACATTAAAATATTTTTGAAATGTTTTGAGTATTTTAGACATTTCTGCATTTTTTATAAACATTTTTGACAGTTTACAAATATTGTATAGCACATCAAAACATTTTTGACATTTGAGGAACATTTGATCGCTTATTAGAATATTTTTAAAAGAATAGAAACGTTGTTTTGGCAGATTAGATCATAATTGACGTTTCAAGAATATTTTGTTGCACGTCGGAACATTAAAAGTTTGGTAATATTTGTGACATTTCACTCTAATCCAAACTACTAACTCGTTATTATGCTATAAAGTGTCCTACATACCTAAGTCATCAAAAGATTCAATAGTTGATTTCTCTACGAGCATCAAAATTTATTTTGTCACAAGAGAAGATCGTGGTCTAACATTTTGATAACTAACACTTGGGTGGGTAGGTGGGCCACTCTAGTCTAAAGTGTTGACTTGTTTTTAAACTATGGAGTGTGTTTTTTGTTATCAATAGATTACATATTTGTGTACTGCAAGCATCAAAAGTAATTTTGTCACAAGAGAAGGTTGTAATCTAACATTTTGATAACTAACTTTTGGGTGAGTGAGTGGGTCATTCCAATCCAAACTACTAACTTGTTATCATGCTATGAAGTGTAGTTTTAAAAGTTTTTCAATTTTATGCTATAAATGAGCTAAATTTATTTAATTTAAAGCTAATTTGAAAAAAATTGTGTGTAAAATCTGTAATTTTTTTAGTGACTTTTATGCTAAAAAAAAGCTTAGCTTATATGCAATGAAAAAAAACTAATACTTTTGAAGCAAATAGTATGTTTGTGTCGATCATTAGGTTATTAAAACTAGAAACTAAAATGTAATTCAATGTAGATTTACGTTTGTTTATAAAAACCCAGGGCAAAGTTTTTGAGTAAAATGCAAAAAAAATTGCCAGAAACTTGTAATACTTACGGAACACTGCTAAAGTTTGCGGAATCAAGTACTGCCTGTACTGCCAGCGTTCTGCGATTGTCATATTTGTAAAATTTGCGCTAAAACACATTAAATTTACTTAGAAATTAGTGTTTAACACATAAAACAAATCAAAATTGACAAAAAAATTTATTTTTACAAATTCTATACAAAATTTATTCAAATTAGTACAGAAACTTATTTATGGCAAAAGATTTTAAAAGAGCTTGATAGTAAAACTTGCACTGTACTAATAGTCCAGGAACTGGTAACAAATAAAAATGCAAGAGTTTTAGATCTGATATTTTCAGATCGGACTTAATTTTGGTTATAGAACGCTTGTGTAAGTCAGCACGCTAAGAAAGGTGTTATTTGGAACATTCCTGAAAAGTTCTAAAATGCAAGAAATATTTCTAAACTGTTCAAAATGTTCCAGAAATGTTGTAAAATGTAAATAAATGTTTTTGAAATATCAAAAATGATTTTCAAACAATCCAAAGTGCAAATAATGTTTTTGAAATGTCAGTAATGTTCCAAAAAATTTAATAAATTTTTTAATGTCCCTAAAATGTTTTTGAAATGTTCTAAAATATTTCTAAATTGTGTAAAAAAATGTTTCTAAAATATTAAAAATGTTTTTCGAACGTTTTAAAGTGCAAAACTTTTTTTTGATTTGCCAAAAATGTTTAATAAACATTTTGAATGTTTAAAAAACATTGTAGAGTGCAAAAAATGTTCTTAAATTATCAGTAATGTTTCAAAAAATCTAATAAACGTTTTGAAGTGTTTGAAAGTGCAAAAACTGTTCAAAATACTTCTAAAATGTTCTAAAGTGTAAAAAAATGTTTTTACAATGTTCTTCAATTGTTCTAAAAAGGAAAAAATGTTTTTAAACTGTTCAAAATATTTCTGAAATGTTTTAAAGTGTAAAAGAATTGTTCAAAAATTTTTCTAAAGCATTCTAATTTGCAAAAATATGTTTTTAAACTGTCATTAATGTTTCTAAACGTTTAATAACTCTGAATGTTTTTGATGTGTTTTAAATTCAAAAAAAAATTCTAATCTGTTTAAAATGTTTCTTAAATGTTCTAAAATGTAAAAAAAACAAACGTATCAAAATGCAAAAAAATTGTTCTTAAACTATCAGTATTGTTTCTGAACGTTCAATAAATATTCTGTATATTTCTAAAATGTTCTAAAGTCCAAAAATTTCTTCAAAACTGTTTAAAATGCTCCAAAAATGTTTTTAAGTAAAAAACAATATTTTTAAAACGTCATAAATGTTTCTTAAACGTTCAAAAATGTAAATTTATTTTTTGATTTGTCTGTTATGTTCTTGAACGTTTAATAAATATTTTGAAAGTTCTTGAAATATTTTAAAGTTTAAAAAATGTTTTTAAACTATTCAAAATATTCCAAAAATGTTCTAAAGTCTAAAACAATAAAAATATTTTGAGTCAAAAATGTTCTTCAAACGTTCTAAAGTGCAAAAAAAATTCTAAAAGTTCTGAATGTTCTTGAAATGTTTCAAAGTGCAAAATATGTTCTTAAACTGTTCAAAATGTTCCTGAAATGTCTTTGCCTATTCGCCCAAAGATACGTGTAAAAATTAGCAAATTTCTTGATAACAAACACTTGGGCGAGTAGGCAGAAACACTGTATCAAACCACGGGCTCAATAACTATAAACTGAAAAAATAGTAATTTAGCTTAAAATCTGGCTCAAAACAAACAAATCTTACAAAAATTGCAAAATTCTGATAGCAAGTAATAAAAATCTCTTATAAATTGTAAAACTTTGGCTGAAAATTATAAAATGCAAAATTAGCAATAAATGTAAAGTACGGCCTAATAGAATTTGTAGCATTCGTAAATCTTCTGCTTAGTGGGACAGCAACATTTAGTAAGTACGCCTATCGAGTTTTCATCCCTGAATTTGAAGCGACCCGCGACCCGCCAACCAAATTAGAGCTGCCGTCTAGCTAATGGTAAGAATTCAAACCGTTATACTTGGAGCCCAACGTGGGGCCTCCTAATTAAATGTTGAAGCTCGGGTATTTGCTAGTTGAGCCATTTTGATCGTAGTTGTCTGCCTATTTGGCTTCTGACGTCAACCTATAAAATAAACACTGTTAGGGCATTGCATTTAAGTGTAATTAGATTAGGTGATACTATTTTTGTGGTAGTTTAAGTAAATAAGGGTGAAGTTAGTGTGTTAGTTTAGCATATTTTGGTATAAAGAAAGAAAATGTCAGTAACTCGGGTCGCGATGGATCCCACAGACCTCCAAAAGCACGAGTTAGAATATGAGCTGCGTATTCGAAAATTTGCAGGCCAATTTACCATAAACGAAAAGAAAGGTATAATAAAAAGTATGTTGTCTCATGAAGCCAAGCTAGGTGAGAAAGAGGTGAAAGAATTTGACATGGACAAGGACGTAAATGAAATCGAAGATTCCTTAACGAGCTTGGAAAAGGTGATTAAGAGCTAGCCCGGAGCAGACAAAGCGCGAATGAAAAGAAGAATAGACTCTAGGTTAGAGCACATTTTTAGACGAGTAGAGCGTATCAATCCTGAAGAAGATAAAGCCGAAAAAGAAGAAAAGAAACAAAAATGGTCACATTGTTGTTTTGTCCTGGAAGCAAAATGGAGTCAAAGGGTGCAAGAAATGGAAGAAGGAGAGAACAGAAGGAAAGAATACGAGACAGTCAGGGGTGAAATTACACAATTGATGAATATCAACACCGCCAACAGCACCTGCCTAGATGCGCATACAGCATGTTCCCCAATATCAACTCCAAGCCCAAAAGTAGACTTGACTTGTCAACGAATTATAGCATACACCAGCTTGCAAAACAATCAGCAACCACAAGCCTCGAATGACTATCAACCACAAATTATATACCATGAACGATATCCCCAACATAAACCAGTACCGGTGTATAAGTGGCAGTTAAAATTTAATATAAGAACAGATTCTAACAACTTAGTATCTTTTCTGGAAACTGTAGAGGAGTTAAGAGTAGCCAGAAACGTAACTAAGGATGAGTTGTTTCTTTCGGCTAGAGATTTGTTCAGTGGAGATGCACTTACGTGGTATAGGTCTGCGAAGGATAGCGTATCGTGCTGGGAATCCCTGGTGACCATTCTCAAACGCGACTTCCTACCCTGTGACTACGAAAGAAAGACGTGGGAAGAGATACGAACAAGAATGCACCGCCCGAATGAAAAAGTTAGTATGTATTTTGCCGAAATGGATAATCTGTTCTGTAGGTTACCAAACCAAATTGACGAATCAAAAAAGTTAGATCTTGTCCGACGAAACCTCAGACCGACGATGAATGCACACCTAGCCCTTCATGAAGTACGTTCTTTAGTTGAACTGAGCAAACTATGTAGGAAGCTGGAGAAATCAAAGTTTTTCCAACCCATTGCAACTTCGGCAAAAATAGCCATTGTATCAGAAGATACAGTAGGCCAAGGACAGGAAGAAAGGACACATTAGATACGTCAAGGATGACGCAATCGACAAATCAAGGAAATCAACATCAATTCAACCAAGTAACCCATCAAAAGTTTCCCCATAACAATTTTCAACCCAACCGTTCTAACAGAACTTCTGATGCAAATCAGAGAGAGCCGCGGTCAAACCTTCGCAACTGGCCGAATCGAAACGGTGTTACACCCAATGACATCTACGGGTCTAGTTCTATTAAATGCTGGAATTGCGGATTAACCGGTCATGGTCATCGCGAATGTAGGAAACGGAAAAACTTGTTTTGTTTTGGCTGCGACCATGGAGGAGTCTACCGAAGGAACTGTCCCGAATGTGGTGACCGAAATGCTTCGGGAAACGCTCAGTAGAATTGTCGATTAGTAATCGAGGTCGAGGCAATTCTAGAGAAAGGAAGACCTCAAAGTCCGTTGATGGTTGTACGTATGTTACTAGAGCAAAAAGGTCTGATAATGTATCCCAAGTTTTTGTCGATAAAGAAGGTGATAATCGAATTTATGTTAGAGTCAAAATTTTGGACGTGGAGTTTACCCCTTTATTAGACACTGGCTCAAATTTAACCTGTCTGGGAGCTAAAGGAAAGGAGATTATTAAGAAATTAGGTCTTAAGGTTAATTCTTGCCGAAAAGATAAACGTTTCGTGAATTAAGAATAACAGGATTTGTAAATGTGTCATTGACAATTTATGGGGTGTCTGATGTCGTTAGGGTACCTATTATACCAGCTCTTAAGAAAACATTATTGATTGGGATGGATGATATAAGCGGGTTTAATTTAAAGCTAGATTTCAAACAAGGCACATGGTGCGTTGTGGACAGAGAAAATGCTAAGCACTTCGAGAAAAATATTATAGACCCTTTTATGAATAAAATCTCAGGTATAATAGAACGGAACGAGTTATCTTGTGAAGAGAGTGAAAAACTTGAAGTTATGACTAAGAAGTTTGAAGGTTTAGCGACAAAAGAATTAGGCAGGACAGACAAAATTACTCACCACATAGATGTAGGAGATGCGCAGCCTATCAAGCAACGACATCATGCTCTGTCTCCCTTCATGCAATCCAAGTTGAACGCCAAACTTGACGAAATGCTGAAGTTAGGGGTTGTAAAACCATCGTCATCTCCATGGTCCAGTCCAGTCCTAATGGTTAAAAAATCGTCCGAGGATTTCCGCTTTTGTTTTGATGGCAGGAGATTGAATTCCATCACAAAACGTGATGCCTATCCACTTCCAATAGTCAATAACATTCTAAATAAGCTACGGGATGCTAGATACCTCTCTTTGATAGATCTCAAGAGCGCATTTTGGCAAATCCCACTGTCTCCCGAGTCTTGCGAGAAGACTGCTTTTACGGTACCATCCCGCGGCCTATTCGAATTCAAAGTCATGCCATTTGGTTTGAACATTGCAACGCAGACCCAGCAAAGACTGATGGATGCACTGTTTGGTCCTGAATGGGAACCTAGAATCTTTGTATATCTTGATGATATCATCATTGCCACCAAGGATTTTGATGAACACCTTGAAGTATTGTCCTATGTATTTGATAAGCTGAAAGATGCAAAATTATCAGTAAATTTTAAGAAATGTGAGTTTTGCATGAGCAGTCTACGTTATTTGGGATTTATAGTCGATAGGATAGGTCTAAGAACTGACCCAGCAAAGGTTAACTATCCAGAACCCAGAAATTTTACAAAAGTGAAAAGATTTGTTGGTCTTTGTAGTTGGTACAGGCGGTTTATTCCGCAATTTTCAACGGTAATGGCCCCGTTAAATGCTCTTATCACAGGTCGTAAAAAATGACAGTTCATTAAGTGGAACGCAGAGGCTCAAATAGCTTTCGTGGACATAGAGAACGCGTTGGTGACATCACCCATATTAGTCAGCCCCGACTTACAGAGTGACGCGTCCGACGTCGGAATAGGCTGCGTAGTGACCCAAGAACATGACGGTATCGAAAACGTAATTGCGTATGCGAGCCCTTTGTTGTCAAGAGCGGAACGAAACTACTCGGTCACCGAACGAGAATGTCTAGCTCTAATATTTGGAATTGAGAGGTTTAGGCCATACATAGAGGGCACTTATTTTACCGCTATTGTGGATCATTATAGTTTGCTTTGACTACAGCGTTACAAAGAACCATCGGGTAGATTGGCTCGATGGTCTCTAAAGTTGTCGCAGTACAGCATGGACCTGCAACTCCGTAAGGGCAAGTTGAAGGTAGACTATTGAAGTTGACGCTGTGTAGATTCAATTCGTACAACGGTTCAGAGTGGAAGTTTGTAGTGCCAAAGTCTGAAAGAAAGGAGATCCTACAGAAATGTTATGATGACATCAAAGCCGGACATTTTGGTTGTTTTAAAACCCTGATGACGATAAGAGAACTTTATTATTGGCTCAAATTACATGATGACGGGTATCGTTACGTTAAAAACTGCAAGATATGTGGGGCACAAAAAGCACCGAATGTATTGAAACCTGGATTGATGGGTAAAGCTAAACAAGTTAGTTACCCATGGCAAGTAATATCAGCCGATATCATAGGCCCCTTACCAAGATCGCCTAGAGGCCATCAGTATATCTTTGTTGTAACCTATTGGTTCAGCAAGTTTGTAGTCTTACATCCAATGAGACAAGCCACGGCTCAGGAAGTGTCAAGATTCATGGAATAGCAAATCTTTCTTTTGTTTGGTGTACCCCAAATAGTGATGGTGGACAATGGCGTACAGTTCAGAAGTAAGCAATTTCAGGAACTTCTAGCGAACTGCAAGGTAAGAAAACCTTGGCTTAACGCAAGACATCACCCACAGGTGAATTTTACAGAAAGGGTTAATCGAACCGTAGAAACCTTAATAAGGTCGACGCTCGAAGGGACTGAACATAAACAATGGGATAAAGAACTATATAAGATTGGATACGCGATTCGTTCAGCTGTACACGAAGTTACCGGTTTTAACCCAAATTTTCTGAATTTTGGACGAATAGTACCAATAACCGGTGATTATTATGAACATATAAATAAAGAATTTAAAATTGAAGAGTGCAATCGTGATATGGTGATCAAAAAGTTATCTGAGTTACCTGACATATTCCGTGTAGTTACCGAAAAGTTAAAAGTTAGTTATAACAGAAATGCAAAGGCATATAATTTAAGGAGAAGGGATGCTAATTATGCAGTTGACGATTTGGTATGGAAGAGTACGTACCCCTTGTCAAAAGCTTCCGAGAAGTTTGCTGCAAAATTGGTCCCTCGTTATGTATTATGTAAAGTTAAATCAGTTAAGTCTAGTTTAGATTATTCGTTAGTAACATTAGAATACGGCACAGACATAGGCGACTGGCACGTCAAAGATTTAAAACCGTACCTCGAGGATGATTTTACCCCAGAGTCAGGTTAGGTTTTGATCTAATTTTGTTTGATTGTTGAAGTTAATGAATATTTAAAGATACCTTTATTTTTAGTGAGATTTCAGTTTTCGGGTGGGTTAATAAGGTGAATATTGGGTTAGATTGAATTAATTTAGTTATGTCTTATTACCGAAAGCCTGTGACTTAATTAGTTATTACCTGGGTTAAAAAAAAGGACTGCGAGTCGCATTGGGTCTCGTTCTTTTTTTTAGTAGGAAAGAGGGTACTGTAGCATTCGTAAATCTTTTGCTCAGTGGGACAGCAACATTTAGTAAGTACGCCTATTGAGTTTTCATCCCTGAATTTGAAGCGACCCACGACCCGCCAACCGAATTAGAGCAGCCGTCTAGCTAATGGTAAGAATTCAAACCGTTATAAATTAAAAAAGTTAAGACTAAAATTTGGCTTAAATCAAACTAATTCTACAACAAACTGTAGAAATCCAGTAACAAATGATAAAAATTTTGGCTTTATTTAAAATATTTAAACTTTATTAAAACAGTTTTAAAAATTTAATTTAAAAATCAATAAAAACTTTCGAAGCCAATCAATAAATTAGATTTTAAAATTTTGCAAGTTATATCTTCAAAATTATTAACATTAATATCAGATAACAATAAATACAATTTTGTATTATATTAAACGATTAGAAGGGTTTATTGCTCCACATTATGCAAAACCAACTTTATCAAATACAAAGAGAATTTAGTGTGATATTACGCAATGCTTTGCAATATAATGGACCAGTGGCTGAACCCAAGAGCATTATCTATGTAATGGCTGCGGGCAAACAGTGTTATACAGCAAAGAATAAGATATTAAACAAAGATTTGTGGCGCCCGATTGGGCCGTATGTTAGTAAGTTCCGAAAATCTCGAGGGTTGTTTGCTTATCCTTTATAATATATACAAACTGTAAAGATTATTTGTTGCCACAATAAAATAATCTCTTTCAGGATATTTTCTTTAAAAGATATAATTTTACAAACAAAATTAAACTCAGATTAATATTTTGTTGTTTTACTGTTTTGTAATTTGGTACAAATTAATTACTTGTTGAAATCCTTGATTAATCTATGTGATGATGAAAAAGCACAAAGGATTGTTAGGCAATCAATATGGATTTAGTAGCGACAGCCAGTCTCAGAATTTGTTACACAATCCAACAGTTTCCAATTATCATTAAATTTTATTAGCTTTTGTTTTTATTGCCCTCTAGTGTTAAACAACAACGTAAAATGTAAGTTTGAAAACTTGTTTCAGCATATATTCTACATCATCATATTTGAATAAAATAAAAATAGCAAAAGTATATCTTGGAAATGTGCATATTCTAGGTAAGCAAGTGGCGTTTCTCATATAAAGAAATATATGCATACATAAATATAAATGTACGTCTGCAGAATGTTATACGGATAAAAAAGGAAAAGCATTTTATATCCGCATTGCTTGATACAAAATTTATAAAATTATTTACCATGAAAACTATAGTAGCTCTTATACATATATAACATATTTAAGTAAATGATACCCTCATCCATTCGTACACAAGGATCTCGTTATTTCACTCACAACTGCTGCTCCTTTTCAATTTACATTCTCGCTTGATCGACTTGACTTCAACCACTTCACACACGTGTAAACGCACCCACATAGCATTTTGTCTATTTCTAGAGAGTGTCTGGTATGAAGAAGCAGTCTCAACAAACAGTAAAGTGTCCAATTAAATTCTATAAATAACCGATGCATATAAAGTTGTTTGTTACTGTGTCAGTGAGAAGTTTATTTTGTGATTGATTTTATAATTACTCTATCAATACAACATAATTTAAAAAAAATTGATACCATTTTTAAATAAAATAAAATTTATTTTTTTAATATTTTAATATTTGACATTAAACATGTTAATTTATAAAATTGTATATTCTCTAATTAATAAAGCAATTCAATTTCCTTCAAAACAAACAACTCGATTTGTCTGGAGAATTCCAGCGGAGGCGTTTTTTTATTAAATCTGTATTGCACGTTGTGTTTATTTTTCTCAATGTAAACTCTTACGTTTTCATTTTCCAAATACAATCTCATTTATCAATCAGATTTAAGCACAACTTTTATTTCATTGAAAATTATAGCGTCCCCCAGGGTTTAGTTTTAATAACCGTATATTGTTGACTTGAATAAAAAGTAATTTTTGTATTTGCCATTGGCACACTTCTATACGCATATTTTATAATTAAGAAGCACCTGATTTGTATTTTTAAAAATATTATTAATATTTTTGATATTAATTACAAATCAATTTGAAAATAAAACTCTTAACGTACTAAAAATGACTCAAATTTAACTAATATTGCTTAAGTTAATTCATTTTGATTTGATTTACAATTTAATATTGTATTAAAACACTATTTCCTTTCAGTACTTTATTTAAGAGATTCTGCTGGTAATATCATATTATTACAATGCGATTCAGCAATATTATTACCAACTAATTGTGCAGCGAGATCCTACAATATCAAGGACTTCTTTCGCTTCAGCATAATTAGATTCCGTTCCAATTTTATCGCAGTTTTTGATGCATCGCACAAAACGGAAATTTGATTACGATGCAAATTCTTATGCATAGAAAATAAAATAAATCGAAACATATTCAAAATAGTTGACTATACTAAAAAAAATTGCAAAACATCATTTCTCATACGAAAAGATATATGTGTTAGGGGATAAAAATGAATACATGCTGCTTTTTTTATATCAGCTTTATATAAACAGCGGGTTTGGTTATATACGACGTTTATCCCTTTTATTTATATTGAGATAAACTTTGTTACGCTTTTTTCATTTTGTGTGTTTTTGATTAATTCAATCCACTCGGTTGCGGTTTAATTAATTTTACATTAAATATTCCATTAGAAATCTTATTTGCAAATTGTTTAATTAAAAATTTAATCTATAACATTCTTCATATGACTTTATAATATAAAAGGTTGAGAGCAAAATTTTCTTTTTATTATTTCCATTCCTGTTTATTAAAATATCTTAATGCAATTTAAATGAAGCAGAGAACCTCCAGAACGCTATTTCCTTGTTCGCTTAACATTTTCCATTGTCTTATTAAAATGTAAATTAGCTGCTACTGAACGCAATCATAAATTAAATTTTTATCTCTCTCAGTATTGCTTAACTCCTTATATCATGGATAATGTCTGTGTTAAGTGGTTTTTCTCCTGAGCTAGGTATTTAGAGCTTTCGTTGTTAATTGAATGTGTCTTTTGGTGGGAACATCCAATTTATACTAAAAAAAAAGAAAATTTATTTTTAAAGAAATAAATATAAAAAAGTTATCTTTTAATTTCAGGTGAGTTTTACTTTCCGCATCAACTAGAAGCAAGTAAGTTATAACCCATTAGTAAACATAAATTGTTTAATAGTTACTGTAATTTTATGTAAATTGTTTCTTTGAGCATTGAGATGCTATTCACACTGATAATGGGTGCATAAGTTTATATAAAATACATTTTTTATTAATTTTAAAAATAAGTTATAGTTTAATATATATTTAATACTCAATATCTTTTCCTTTAAAAGATGCAGCCAAATTGGCACAAACCATTAACTCTCAAAGACGTCATAACTCACGACAAACATTGAAAAGATAAATCACATAGGCGAGAGATAATAATTTTGACGGCGGCGTTCCGTTCTGTTTCGAAATAAGAATGGATTTATGATTTACGATTAAAACGGGTGTTTCCACATTAAATCAATACAGATTTTTTTAAAATACTAATCAAATTATTAAATGCAATGAATTTTTATTAATTTGGTTATAAATCAGGTTAATTTAATTAAAAGTTTATTGCGAATATTTCGTCCTCGTTTCATTAAATTTAATGAATGGATATGGTCGACGTAAATCAAATGGAACAAGTAAACTTTTTCTTCTTAGAGCACACATCACGAAACTTTTTTTTATGTTGTATGAAGTTTGTTGTTTCATAATTAAATCCCACTCTATATTACACGATTTCATTCAACTTTTTTATTTCAATGGTAGCTTTTTTGTGAATTAAATGGTTTCATTGTGAAGGTGAAATGAAACATATTAAATATCTATTTTTATTATTATTATTAACTTAAATCAACACACAAATTGGTATTACTGAAATTATTAATATTACCTATCTACTTACAAAAATATAAATAGATTAATGATAATAATATATCTTAAATAAAAAGAATTTTGCATTGAACGTTAAAAATTTTTTTTACTCAAGCGTTAAGAATTCTGTGGCAGGTACTGAGCGCGGAGAGGTGAAGATGGCAGTTGAGACTGAGCTTTGCATGCGTGCGCGTCGTTCTCTTTCAATTATTTGCTTTATTTGGATTAATTAATTATTAATTTGTAAATAGTGCGTGTTAGTGAAATACTGTGATTGATTCCACATTGGATTTTAATGGAATAGGAATATGTTTGGTACGTTACAATATTATTGTGTATTGTGTAATAATTTAAATTAAATTGAGTAAATATAAAAAAAATTATACTATTGCTATCAGCTAAAATTAAAAGTGGTTTTAATGTGCTAAACGTAGTTTCTAAGCAATTTTGAGATCATTTTTATGTTTTCTAAGCAAATTATACACTATAAATAAATTTTCTGTCTTAATTTTAATTAATTTCACGTGATTTGTGTCCGAATTCTATTCTATAAATAATTTTTAAGACATTGTATGTGCAATTTTAAAGTTTCCTAAGTAAACTTTATTCTATAATTGGGTCTTTGCGCTAGTTTTGATCAATTTTAGAGCAATTTTGATTCCGCAAACGTCTATTCTGTGTAATTTTGAGGTATTTTAATAAATCTTGTGCTATAACTGGTTTTTTGCTTAAGACAATACCGACCGCTACCTTGATTTGTAGTATTTTAACAAAAACAGCAACTTCCCCTTCATTGCTGATTTTACAAATAATTTGATAATCGATTTATTTTTTTACCAGTACATTGAGAAAGGATTAAACTATGATATGTCAAAGTCTTTTTTGTGAAATTATATTTGCAAATTGCAACAAAATGCATTCAAAAATACAGAAAAACGCATTTATTTCTATATTTGATAGTTTTTTTTCGGCTATTTTCTAACTATTATTTGACTAAACTAAAAGACTTCGACATGTCATAGTTTCATCCTTTCTAAATGTACTGGTAAAAAAATAAATCGATTATCAAATTATTTGTAGAAGCAGCGATGAAGGGGAAGTTGCCGTTTTTGTTAAAATAATACAAATCAAGGTAGCGGTCAATATGCTCTTAAACTGGGATGAGTTTAATTTGATGCTACAATTTATTTTTTAATTTTAAATGTTTATTTTGTTAATATCTTGATTTTTTAATTAAATTTTACCCTGTAAATGAGTTTTTTATCCTTAGGGGAGGAGAATAGTTGCCCTATTATAAGGGTTTACGGCATCCAACTCAGCAAAATAACGTCTGAATATAATTGAACAAAATTTTCACACATTGTAGAAGAAAGTCCAATCTGTGTCTTCAAATTTGTAGAAATTTGATGCAATAAGTCGTTTCTTTGCAATTAATTTTTAAAAAATGACGTTTTTAATTATTTCTTTATTAATTTTTTACTAGTTAAATATAATTTTAAATCTTTAACTAAAAACATGAAGACATAGAATATTATATGTATTTCAACATTTAAAAAGAATGATGATTAAAATCTTATCGCTTGGATATTGAGTTGGTTGGCGTTTTGTCCTATAAGAACCAATTTTAATTTAAAAACGGCGCTGTACGTGTCAATATTTTTCTAGAGTATTCTTGTAGATGTGATAGGATTTAATATTTTTCCATAACAATACTACAAGTGGCACCACAACAGGACGGGGCGACTAAACCCAACAATTCTCTAGCGTTAACTAAGCAAATTTTATTCTAGAAATAAGTGTTAAGCGATTTTTATGTTGCGAGTGTGTTTAAAAAGCAATTTTGAGGTTTTGATGCAAATTTTATGCTATAATTAAGTTTTTTATGTTAATTTTGATAAATTTCAGGTTGCGAAACGTAATTTTTGAGCAAATTTTTTAATTAAAACAAGTTTCTTGTGCGTTTTTTGTGTTATAAATTTCTTAATCAAATCTTTTTTGCCTAAATTCTGATAAAATTAATGTGATAAACTTGATTTTTTGCTTTGTCAATTTTGATAAACTTTAAGTTATTTTTGAACGAATTTTATGCTAGAAATGAGTATTCTGTGTAAATTTTGTGTCATAAATTTATTCTGTGTAGTTTTGAGACTATTAAAGCAAATTGTATACTTTCTGCACTAAATTTAATAAATTTTATTCATTAATTTTTCCTATAAATAAATTTTATGTTTGATTTTTATGTTATAAATGTATTTTCTGTACAATTTTAAGGTTTTTTAACGTAAATTATGTGTAGTATGTTATCATTTTAGTCAGTTTTATAGGGTAAACGTAATTCCTGTTTTAATTTCATGCCCAAATTGTGTTTTTTGCGGAATTTTGATATTATAAATGTTAGTTTGGAGCAGTTTTTAGGTGTTTGAAGCAAATTTTATACTGTAAATGGGTTTTCTGTAAGAATATTGATAATATTTGACTTTTTTCAAATTTTTTGTGCAACTTTAAAGATATAAATATTTATTTTGTGTAAATTTCAATAGGATTTTGTGACGCAAAACGTATTTTTTTAATAGAAATTAGTTTTTGGTCAAAATAGATGTTTCAATTGTCTATTTTGTGCAATTTGGAGGCATTATAAGCAAATTTAATGCTACAAATAGGTTTTTTGCAAAAAAAATTAAAATTTTAATTTGTTAAACATAATTTTTAAACAAGTTTTATGTTATAAATTAATTTTTTAGCAATTATGATGTTATAAATGTGTATTTTGTGTAATTTGATAATTCTTAATCAAATTCTAATGTTTTAAAGTAAAGAATGAGTTTTCTGCTATAATTTTGATGAATGATGCGTGGTAAACGTGATTTTAGTGCGAATTTTATGCTAGAGTTGAGTTTTTAGCTGGATGTTTACGTTAATTCTGTGAAGTTTTCAGGTTTTTGAAACTAATTTTATACTATAAATGGGTTTTCTGCCTGAATTTGATCTTGCAATTAATTTTCTGTGCGATTTTAAAGCTATGAATAATTATTTTGAGTAGTTTTAGGCTATTTAAGAAAATTCTTTAAAAAATTTATTAATTAATACAAAATTATATTTACTACGTGATTTACACGTTTGGGCGTCGGGATTTTAAGTGCTTTATTTGTAATGATTAATAATTTGTGCATATTAGAACCGTATTTATGGTTAGTGCAATATTGTGATTGATTTATTATTGGTTCTTTATTGTTATGGCACTCAATTTAAAGCATCTACACAAGAAAAAAAAAAGATCAGTTTTGTCAAATGTTTTCAAAACGCCAAAAAACGCATTTTTTTTATTTGAAAATTCTAAAAACTATCAAAAAGTCTCGCACAAGAATCTATTCTCTGAAAATGTTAATAATTTTATAAATCATAAAAAAATTTAAAGAATGCACAACTAAACCACAATAAAAAAAACTAAGAGCAGTTTAGAAAATACTTTGTATCAACAAACAGGTACTATCAACGGACGTTATAAGACCTAAATTAAGAAATTGTAGACAAACCCAATTAAGATAAAAAAACTTGAATTGGAAAATTTAAGAAAAAGTTTTATTGTACATACAAAATCAATAAAAATAAATAAATTCATCAATAATAATAATTGTGCAAAAAAACTTTAAAACAAAAAAAAATTTAAAGTTTACTTAAAAAACAATTTTTACTGCATAAAAATAGTAAAATCTACTAAAAAAATATTTTTCAGTATAAAAAATGGTATTATTTGCTTAAAAAATCTATTTTTTGCATAAAAGTACATTATCAATTTACAGCGCATTTATTAAAAATTGTGCAGTAAATTCTAATAAATTCATAAAGAGTTGATAAATAACTTACTTTTTGAATAAAAATTAAAAACTTGCTTAAATAATTAATACAATTTATTGTGCAAAATGAATCAAAAATTGTGCAGAAAATTTATTAAAAACGAAAAAAAATATAAAATATATATAAAATAAATGAAATCTTAAAAACAAAATTTGCTTAAAAGATCTTTTTAATACATAAAAAATAGATTAAACATTATAAGTAATAAAAAAACTATAAAACTAACTAAAAATTGCTTATAATACCAATTTATTCAAAAAAATTAATCAAAAACCGTAAAAAACTCAAATACAGCAAAATAATGTTAAAATTTGTTAAGAAATCTTTTTTTAGCATAAACAATAATCAAATAATATCAAATTAATGCAAGTATAATAAAAAAATGTACAAAAACCTATTTGAAACAAGAAGTAGTAAAACCGGCTTAATAATATTTTGCAAAATTTACCAATAATTATGCAAAAAAACTCATTTAAATCAAAATAAATAATATAATCCACTTGATAAATCTTTTTTACCGCACACAAAATAATAAATTTTGTATAAAAATTTGCTTAAAAATTGTTTGTTGCATAAAAATTCAATAAAAATTGGTTATAACATCAATTGACAAAGATCGCAAAGTATAAAGAAATTGATAATGGTCATCTGTCATCTGTCATCTGTCATCTGTCATCTGTCATCTGTCATCTGTCATCTGTCATCTGTCATCTGTCATCTGTCATCTGTCATCTGTCATCTGTCATCTGTCATCTGTCATCTGTCATCTGTCATCTGTCATCTGTCATCTGTCATCTGTCATCTGTCATCTGTCATCTGTCATCTGTCATCTGTCATCTGTCATCTGTCATCTGTCATCTGTCATCTGTCATCTGTCATCTGTCATCTGTCATCTGTCATCTGGCATCTGCCATCTGCCATCTGTCATCTGTCATCTGTCATCTGTCATCTGTCATCTGTCATCTGTCATCTGTCATCTGTCATCTGTCATCTGTCATCTGTCCGTGTAAAAGCAAAACTATTTTCCTTTATAAATATAGCAACACTGAAGACTTTTACTTTGCAAGGAGCGAGTTTTGGAACTTTGCCGTACTGTTTTTTCAGAAAACAGTTTTGTAGCAGTTCTTCAAGGTACTGAGTAGTTCGGCGGAAGGGAAGGGAGGAATAAAAAAAAATTAAGGTTAAAAAAAGTTTTTAATTTTAAAGAAAACAGTTAAACAAAATTATAGGCAAAAATTATGTTCTCTGATAAGCATGTGCCTTCTTAAATACGTAGATCTTTATCATCTTTATAGTAATTTTCTTTATTATGGTCCTCGTTTGCTTCTTCAGGGGTATCAACGTTATTATCCAAAATAATACGGTAAAACTTTAAACTTTCTATTTCTCGCCAGTCTACTCCAAAATGCTTCTGAAGAAGCTTGTCTACGTCAGCCAATTTTTCAGGCTTTACGCTCACAGTGTAAGGTAATTGACGAGGCTTAATCATTTCGAGTGTTTTCCCTTTTTTTAAAATGCATGGCAACGCTTAAATCCGACCGGTAGTGCTCCTCTCCTTGTACCGATATAATTCTCCTTCTTCCTTTATTGATAATGATTCGTTTGCTTGGTGCAAACTTGAAATGCAACTCACCTGCTGATTTAAGCACACATGAAACCTCTGTTTTCCAGTCTGCAACAGCAACTTTTTCAATGACTTTTCGGACTGTTCCAAACTCTGAAAAAATGTTCAAGTATTCTTGTGGGTCAACCAAAGTATCGACTTTTCTTATTTTCTTTTCTATGCGACCAAAGACTCTATCTGACGTTAAAAATGAATGGCCAACAACAGGAAACACTATTGTTATCTTATTCACACCAGTCTCTGTATTTGATAACCACTTGCACAACATACCAGTCACAATCATATTCTTGTTCTGACCAGGACAACCGTCGCAGAATAGTCTGATTTCCTGGATATTCGTCAAGTCATTTTTCTGGAGGTGATGAAAGAGAATTAAAGCTATCTCATTAGATTCTTTCAAACGCTCATGTTCACACCACGTATACATAAAGACAGAGTTTTTGTTTTAGGCGCTTTGTGAATCACCAACGCATATGGTAAAATTGTAGAGATACAATTGTCTACTTGATCAGGAATCCGGGGCAAAGCTAGATTTTTTTGACAGTCAAACGATAGTTTCATGATAGTTGGTTCTTCAACAAACTGCAGCTGGTCGAAGAAGCTCCTTACGCTCTTTCTAATTTCTGCATATTTGCCAGAGCGATGGTTGCCACCTCGTTTTTCTTTTGGCGATTTCCCATCTTGTAAAAAGTTTTTATTGATGTTTTGCACCCTGGACTTCGATATGCCCAGAATCTTCAAAAATGCCTTTTAACAAACCTAAAAACCAAAAATGACATATAGATGCCTGTTTGAAAAATGTGCTATTGGCTAGGTAATGTAATCTTTCCATATAGTACCAAATAGATGAATCCAAGTAAAAAAATACTTCTTGGTTACAAACCTGCATATTCCCTTTGTTTTTTGTGCTTATAAAGTATTTAATGATAACTTGTGTTGATTCTTTTTGGTAATGATTGCTGAGTACATTTGAGAATAAAGCAGTCTTGAGCCGATTTAGAGACATTAGAGTAGAATCTTTTATGGAATTTGCGAATATCTTGCATACTGAGTTGTTCACAAACCAAAACTTTTTTTTACTATGATGGCAGTCAGGCATTTGAGGAAGACAATTAGACATGTATCTGAATAAAATAAATGTATCAAAACCCAAGCACACAAGACGTGGGACGAACAATAAATCTTTTGATGACTAACATTTGGGCGGGTTGGTGGTCATAGTAGCAAAAGTAATTTGCTCATAATTTTAACTTTGTTCCCAGCCGCCCACCCAAGCGTTAAATATCAAGACATTTATTGTTAATTAATTCTTTTATATCTAACTACAAGCACACAAGAGGTGTGATAAACAAGGGGTGGGTCGCAGTAAAAAAAGTAATTTGCCTACAAATTAAACTTTGTTCAAATACGCCCACCCAAACGTTAATTTAAAAAAAAAACATTATTAAATAATTATTTTATATCCAAATCCAAGCACACAAAAGGTGGGAGAAATAGAAAATCTTTTGATGATTAACAATTGAGCAGGTGGGTGGGTCACAGTAGAGGAAATAACCCGTTTGCAAATTAAACTTTGTTTCCACCCGCCCATCCAAGCGTTAGCTATTAAGAGATTTATTGTAAAACAGTTTTTTTATATCCAAATTCAAGCACTCAAAAGGTGGGACAATCACTAGTTTTTTTAATGACTAACACTTAGGCGGGTGCATGATGTATTTTGCCTAAAAATTAAACTTTGTTTTTAATCCACCCACCTAAGCGTTATTTATAAAGAGATTTATTAAATAATTCTCTCATATCTAATTCCAAGTAGGACAAACAATAGATTTTTTGATTGGGTGGGTCACAGTAGAAAAAGCATTTTGCCTACAAATTAAACTTTGTTCCCACCCACCTATTTAAGCGGTAGTTATCAAGAGGTTTATTGTTAAACAATTCTTTTATTTCTTAATTCACGCACACAAAAGGTGATACAAACAAAAGATCTTTTGATGACTAACAATTGGGCGGGTAAGTGAGGCACAATAGAAGAAGCAACTTGCCCACAAGTTTAATTTTGTTTCTATCCACCCACCCAAACGTTAGTTAATAAGAAATTTTTTGTTTTAAACAATTCTTTCGTATCTAAATCCAAGCACACAAAGGATGGGACAAACAATAAATCTTTTGATAACTAACACTTGGGCAAGTGGGTGGATCATAGTAGAAAAAGTAACTAGTTTACAAGTTAAACTTTGTTTATTGTTAAACAATTTTCTTATATTTAAATCTAAGCACACAAGAGGTGGGACAAACAATACATAATTTGATGACGCACACACACTTGGTAGGGTGGGTGGGTCACAGGGTCAGAGTAGAAGAAGTATCGTTAGAAACAGAGTTAGAAATAAAATATTAATTTTTAAAAATTTGAATTAAGTTTTAAATTAAATAAAAACTTGTTTTGAATTACTCAGTTTATTATATATTATTTTTAATTATTATAAAAGTTTCTTTCGTATCTAAATCCAAGCACACAAAGGATGGGACAAACAATAAATCTTTTGATAACTAACACTTGGGCAAGTGGGTGGATCATAGTAGAAAAAGTAACTAGTTTACAAGTTAAACTTTGTTTATTGTTAAACAATTTTCTTATATTTAAATCTAAGCACACAAGAGGTGGGACAAACAATACATAATTTGATGACGCACACACACTTGGTAGGGTGGGTGGGTCACAGGGTCAGAGTAGAAGAAGTATCGTTAGAAACAGAGTTAGAAATAAAATATTAATTTTTAAAAATTTGAATTAAGTTTTAAATTAAATAAAAACTTGTTTTGAATTACTCAGTTTATTATATATTATTTTTAATTATTATAAAAGTTGCCAAATTAAAATCAATATATTATGCTTCTAAAATTACATATAATTTACTTTTGTGCTCACTGACAAATATTTCCATTTACTTACAAAAATATAAATAGATTGATGATAATAAAAAGAATTTTGCATTGAACGTTAAAAGGTTTTTTTTACTTAAGCGATAAGAACACTGTAGCAGGTACCCAGCGAGCGCGGAGAGGTGGAAGGTAGTTGAGGCTGAGCTTCTCATGCATGCGCGTCGTGCTCTTCCAAATACTTAATTTATTTGTATTAATTGATTAATAATTTGTGCATGTTAGAACAGTAGTGATGTGTTATGTGATTAGTGCGTGTTAGTGTAATTATGTGATTGATTCCACATAGGATTTAAATGGAATAGGAATATGTTTGATTTATATTGGTATATTGCAATATTAATTAATGTGTACTGTATAATGATTTAAACTAGATAGATATTAATTTCCCAAATAATATATTATTGGATTATCATATCCTATTGGTTATATAAAATACAATGTTCTTTGTAATTGAGTAATGAAATGAAACCGTCTGATTCAAATACATTCATAAATTTAATAGTTAATAAAATTTTGTTAGCTTTTTATGTTTAATATTTTTATATGTAACAACTTTTTTTTTAATTTGACGCTACAAATAACGTTTTGGTATGGTTTAAAGTAAGAATTTTTAGCATCTTACATTTTTTATTTTTCTGCACAATTTTTTTACGAAATTATGCAGATATAAATCAATTTCAAAGTTTAAAAATAATCTTGTTACACTACACTGATTCATTTTAATAAATTAATATGACATTATTTATCATCATACTTCCCGGATAGAAATATTCATTTCACCGGAAGCGTTCCAAAGAAAGTTAAAAAGTTTTGACGCATTATTATTCATACGTAAAGAAAAGAAAAGAATCTGCTTTAAAGGGACATCCTCCACCACCTACATTCATTGTTCAATCTGTGACTGAGAAGACAACAAAAGAAGGTCGCACACGTTAAGTAAAAAAACAAGCAGACTTCATTTAAAGCTGGTTATAATACCGTCTGTCTTTAAGAAGACAATTCGTATTCAAGTTATTTGAATTAAAATAAAATAAAATAATTATATGCAGTCTCTAAGGAAATCTATTAGATAAACTTATTGAAAAGTATATAAATTAAAAATTAACTGTTTAATTATCAATAATAATTTAATGTTAAGCATAGTTTCTTATTAGTTTATGCAAATTCTGCTAGCACTTTGTGCGGAGTTAATTGAGATTCATTAGGCATTCCGCATTCTCACAAAGAAGCAATTTAAAGGCCTCAGTATTTTCTACTTTAGGACACGGATACCTTCCTTATAATCAAGGAAATTCTAAGCTAAATTAATAATTAAATTAATTACAAACTATTTTTTATTTAAATAAATAAAAGGTTTTCACATACCTCTAATCAAGAATTCAATTTAATTTAAAAAAGGGGACAATATGCCCATCTTCTGTATTATATTATGAAGGGCTTTTAGCACTCAACTTGGGGTGAATTTGAGGCAGAGCAGTTTAATATATCTGTTCGTGTGGAAATCGCTAACCCAATTCTGCATTTTGTATTGCGTTTAGTTTGGTTGAAAAGCATTAACACTATAAGCACGTCGAAGTTGGGTAAGTTTGTTAATACTGTTTTATTAACCGTGTGAATATTGTAAGAAGCTTTTAGATATATTAATACTTGGTTCAAATAGATCTAAACCAAGGCTGATAATATTTTAAAAAAAATTAGTTGAAAGTAGCTGAATATAAATAATATACAAATTAATATTTTTATTATAATTTGTCCAACATTTTAAGCTCTACTAGTTTTAATTGTAAAAATGATTTGTGCAAATTTGCATTTAACTTATTTGAAACTGTTTATAACAGAATTATTTTTTTTATTTTTTTGATTTTTTACAATTTTTGAAAAAGTTTCCCAATATTTTATACTCTACTGGTTGCAATTGTGGGAATAATTTGATTAAATTTGCATCAAAATTAGTTAAAATTATGTTAACTAAAAAAATATTTTAAATTTTTTTTTTTTTAATTTTGATTTTTTATAATTTTTTGAATAATTTTATAAAAAGTAAATAATTTGATCAAATTTGCAACAAATTTAGCTGAAACTATGTTTATTACAAAATAATTTGTTTTTATAAAAACATTTTAAACTTTGTAATTGTGAGAACATATTTGACAAAATTTGCATCTAAATAATAATATTAAATTCACTTATCTACTAAAACTACATTCAATTTGCAAGCTATGTCTTAATAAACGGAAACGTACTCCACATATCTTCTAGATTGAATTTTATTACTCATAATCGCGGAAAGCGCACGGGCTTGCTTCATTAAAGCAATTTCTCCGTTTTATCAGCGTCAATTTAAGCGCTTCCCGACGACTTCACTAGAAATTGCATCTCTAATTTTATGAAGTTCAACATTGCGGCAATCGGAACGTGTTCCGGTTTACATTTGAATAGTTAACCGGTTTTTAATTGACGGATGAATTTTGATGAATGTCTAACGGGTTCAGATTTTATTTATATGCCTGGCGCATGCACCATTTATGTTTTAAATTGATAAATGATTTTTTTAGGAAACATGGTGGAATGGAATGAAATAATTTTAAAATAAATGTTATCTAATATTGTGTAAAAAAGATAAAAATGCATAAAATATTTACTACGTTTGTGGTATCAAATTTTAA
Source organism: Tachinus rufipes (assembly GCA_963932245.1). Lineage (NCBI taxonomy): Eukaryota > Metazoa > Arthropoda > Insecta > Coleoptera > Staphylinidae > Tachinus > Tachinus rufipes. The sequence goes on along the minus strand of OZ010743.1, from coordinate 529,588 downwards.
AACAATTTGCTTATCAAAATTCAATTTAAAAAAATCGTTAATAATTAGTCAACTTTTGGTTTATTAAACATTTGAGTAAAACTTAAAATTTATAAATTGACAATTAATTATATATTTATACAATTTGTAAATTATTACGTTTTGACATTTTATGATTTTGACAGTTATATTTAAACAAACTCCTATTACATTTTTACAGTTTACAGTTTGCAGTCAGCTAGCAAACCTTTATAATAATACTTAAAATAATAATAAACAAATAAACATTTTATTTGCAATTACAAATTAGAGAATAACATTACAAATTTTTACATAAATTGCTGTACATTTAGCATGGTTCTCAACTGTTAATTGATTAATATGATTCCTAGGCACTTAGTTTAGTTTATGATCCTTGTAGATAGCGGCATCTCTATGAATATTTGATGTCCTGTGTTATATTGATGCAAGATAAAGTCTATCTGTTGTGAATGACTCTACATATAAGCCAATGCTTTGGATAATATTTGTTTGCAAGTAATTTGAGATAGTTTATTTTTTATGAATAGAATTTTTTAACTTTAAACAGTTAATGAATTAATTTTGGTGATTTTGCAAAATCTTTATACTTTTTGGCCAACTTTTATTATTTTTGATATTGGTTATTTTATTTTTTAACTATTTTTGGGTGCTTTTTGACAATATTTTGATATTTTATTGCCGGCTTTTAGTTCTTTTTATCAATATGTTATAATTTTAGGATTGGATTATGTTATTTTTGACATTTTATTAAAAGAAATTTGCATTTATTAATAGTTTATGCCGGAGTTGAGTTCTTTCTTACAATATCTTTGATATTTTAGAGCTGGTTAAAATTTTTAAGCCGGATTTAGCTATTTTTGACATTTTATGAACAAAATGTTGCAGTTTTCAACAGTTTTTGGTCGGATTTTAATTTTTTAGAAAATATTTTAATAGATTAGAACAGACTTTTGCAAACTTTGAGTTTTTATATAAAAATAGTTGTAGTTTTTAACAGTTTATGGAAAATTTTAGTTCACTTCAGCAAAGCTTTTATAGTTTATACCTAGAGTTAGCTGTTTTTACTATTGTATGAATAAAATGTTGCACTTTTTGGCAGTTTATGACTGGATTTTGAAACTTTCAGTCAATATTTTGTTATTTTATTGTCGAATTATGCTTTTTTTGGTACTTTATGAAATATTTTACAATTTTTAACAATTTATAGTTGGAATTTGGCGCTTTCCAATCATGTTTTGATGATTTATGGCCGGAATTTGATATTTTATGAACATATTTTAACAGTTTTTGACCATATTTTGATTTTATCTAAACTTTTTAGTGTTTGATAACCGGATTTTGCTATTTTTGAAATTTAATAATAGAATTTTACATTTTTTTACAGTTAAGTATTTTATTTTTGTTTTTTTTTTGACAATATTTTAATTTTTTATGCCGGTTATTACAATTTTTTAATTCTTTCAACAATATGATAAGATTTTATAATGATAAGACTGGTTAATTTTTGACATTTTAATAAAAGAAATGTGCATTGTTTAATAGTTTCGGCCGGAATTTGTTTCTTTATAACAATATCTTTAATATTTTTGAGATTGGTACATTTTTTAATAGCTTATTGCTGGATTTTTATAATTTCTTACAATTTTTTTAAATTTTTAAGCTGGATTTAACTATTTTTAACATTTTATGAACAAAATTTAGCATTTTTTAACTGTTTTTGGCCGGATTTTGATTTTTTTTTAAATATTTTAACGTTTTATGACAAAAAATTTCGGTTTTTAAATTTTTATAAGTAGAATGTTGACAATTTTAACAGTTTATGACCGTTTCAGTATTTTTTGACAATGTTTTTACACTTAATGGCCAAATTTTGATATTTTTAACGTTTCATGAATAGAATTTTAGATTTTTTGACAGTTTATGACCGGATTTTGAATCTGTCTGACAATATTTTGATATTTTATAGCTGCATTTTGCTATTTTTAAGACTTCTTTACATTTTTTAACATATTTTAGTCGGATTTTAATGTTGAAAAGCATTTTTTAAATAATTTATGACCGGAATTGACATTTGATAAACATAATTTTGTATTTTTTATTAATTTTTGGATTGATTTTGTTTTTTTTGATATTTTGTAATGTTTTATAAACCGGATTTAGCTACTTTTGACTTTTTATGATAAAATTTTGCTTTTTTTAACTTTTATTAATAACTTTTTTGATTTTGCATAAAAAGAATTTAGTACTTTTTATTAGTTTAGAACCGAATATGTTGTTTTAAGGCAGGATTTAATTTAAAATAATATTTTATTTTTGAACAGTTTTTTGATTTAAAACTGAGTTTAAAAGTTCATAATTGTGATATAGTAAATGTGTTTTATTTATGTTAAATATAAAACTGTTTATGACTGGATTTTAAATCTTTTTAATAATATTTTGATATTTTATAGTTATATTTAGCTTTATTGCAATTTTATTAACATTTTGAATTATTTTTTTTTACTTTCTACATTAGAATTTAGCATTTTTTAATAGTTAATGACTTTATTTTGTTTATTTTTTAACTAATTTTTGTTTTTCTTATTAAATTTTACATTTTTGGTGTTTTTTGACAATATTTTGAAAGTTCAACACCGGGTTTTGGTTCTTTTTAAAAATATATGTTGAAATATTTTAGAGTTGGATTTTGCTATTTTTAAAATATTTTAACACTTTTCAACAGTTTATAGCTGGGTTTTAGGGTATTATGATATATTTTTAAAATTTCTAAGCCAAATTTAGCTGTTTTTGATATTTTATGAATAAAATTTTGCACTTTTTGGCAGTTTATGACTGGATTTTGAAACTTTCTGTAAATATTTTGTTATTTTATTGTCGGATTTTGCTTTTATGGAACTTTATGTTATGTTTTACACATTTTTAACTATTTATGGTTGGACTTTGGTGCTTTCCAATCATATTTTGATGATTAATGGAGGGAATTTGCTATTTTATAAACAGTTTTTAACAGTTTATGGCTTGATTTTGATATTATCTAATTGTTTCTCTCAAGTTGGGGGTCTTGAGTTTAAATCCTACCCTGCTGTATAATTATTTGTGAATTTGTTCACCGCTTTAACCGCTTCGGCATTCATGCTTTCAGCGACAAACAAATTTACAAACAATAATCACCTAGCCTCATTTCATTACTCAATACTTGAAGGACCTTCGGCCTGCCAGAACCATGTTGGTGAGGTCGATATAGTATAAAAACGCTAATTTCATTTTTTTTCTAAATTTTTTTAGTGTTTGATGACCGGGTTTTGCTATTTTTGAGTTTTAATATTAGAATTTTACATTATTTAAGAGATAATTATTTAATTTGTGTGCTTTTTGACAATATTTTTATTTTGTTGGCCGGTTTTTATGATTTTTTTGCATTTTTTTTTAACTTTTTGACTATTATTTAATATTTAAATGCCGGTTTTTAGTTTTGAAAGAACTAAACAAGATTTCATGATAGGACTTTTAACATTTTATTAAACAAAATGTGCATTGTTTAATAGTTTATGCCGGAATTTGGTTTTTCTTGGTAGATTTTGTTGATATCTTACAATTATTATTAAGCCGGATTAGCTAGTTTTTAACATTTTATGAACAAAATTTTGCATTGTTTAACCGTTTTTGACGGATTTTCGTTTTTTACAAAATAATTAAATATTTTACGACAGAATTTTCCGATTTTTTACTTTTTATAAATAGAATGTTAGAATGCAATTTTTAAAAGTTTGTAATGAATATTATTACTTTTTACACTTTATGAGACTAGATTTTGCTATTTTTAACATTCTATGAGTAGAATTTTGCATTCTTTAACAGTTTATGAATGGATTTTGAATCATTTTGACAATATTTTGATATTTTATACCTGAATATTGCTATTTTTGAGAATTTTTTAACATTTTTTTAACAATTTTTTGTTGGTTTTGTTGCTTTTCAACGATTTTTTAAATAATTTATGACCTAAATTGACATTTGATAAATATAGTTTTATATTTTTTAGCCGGATTTTGATTTTTTCTGAATATATTGTAATGTTTTATGACTAAATTTAGCTATGATAAATATTTGCGTTTTTAACATTTATTGATTAAATTTTTGACTTTGCATGAATAGAATTTGGTACTTTTTATTAGTTTAGAACCGAATTATGTTGTTTTTTAACAAGCTTTTATGCTTTAAGGTAAGATTTATTATTTTCATTTTTTTATAAAAAAAATATTCAATTTATCAACAATTTTTTGATGTTTTAAGTTTAAAAGTTTAAAACTAATAAAATATAAAACATAAATTGAATATTTTTTTAATTATAATTGTGATATAGTAAATGTGTTTCATTTATTTTAAATATAAAACAGTTTATGACTGGATTTAAAATCTGTTTGATAATATTTTGATATTTTATAGCTAGGTTTTGCTATTTTTGCAATTTTATAATCATTTTGAACAGTTTATAACCAAATTTTGATTCTAATTAAGTTTTTTATTATGTTTTATGAATAAACTTTTTTACTTTTGACTGTTTTGGTAGTTTTTAACATTTTTTTAAATTCTTTTGGGTGCAATTTTACATTTTTAAAATTGATTATTCTACTTTTTATTTAGATTTTGGTGCTTTTTGCCAATATTTTACTATATCAAGACCAGTTTTTGGTTTTTTCCAATAACACGTTTGGATTTGATAATTAAATTTTGTTATATTTGACATTTTATTAAAATAATTTTGCGTTTTTTAATAGTTTATGCTGGATTTAGGTTTTTTCTAACAATATTTTTGAGTTAGATTTTGTTATATTTAAAATAATATGAAAATTTTTACACTTTTCAACAGTTTATAGCCGGAATTTTGGGTATTCTGATAAATGTTTGAAATTTCTAAGCTGGATTTAGCTATTTTTGATATTTTATGAACAAAATTTTGCACTTTTTAACCGTTTTTGGTTGGATTTTGATTTTAAAAAATAATTCTATATTTTTTGAAAAAATGTTTTATTTTTTTATTTTTGCATAGATTGTTGTAGTTTTTAACATTTATAAGTTAAATTTTGATACTTTTTAGCAATGTTTTTATACGTTATAGCTAGATTTTACAATTTATATCAATTTATGAGTTAAATTTTATAGCCAGATTTTGCTATTTTTGGAATTTTATTCAGTTTTACACTTTTTTATTAATAGATTTTGGTGCTTTTTAACAGTATTTTTATAGTTTATGGTAGGAATTTGCTATTTTTGACATTTTATAAATTAAATTTTTGGTTTTTTGACCGTTTTTGGTAAGATTTTGAATTTTGAAAATAATCAATATTTTTTGACAGAATTTTGAAATTTTTTTTTTTAATAAATAAATTGTTGCAGTATTTAACAGTTATTAGTTACATCTTTTACTTTTTTGCAATGTTTTTATACTTTATGGCTAGATTTTACAATTTATAACATTTTAAGCCAAATTTTGCTGTTTTTAGAATTTTATGAAGTTTTTACACATTTTTTATGGTAAGATTTTGGTGTTTTTTAACAATATTTTGATGATTTATGGCAAGATTTTGGGGTTTTATAAAGTTTTTACATTTTTTTAACAATATATAGTAAGATTTTGATGCTTTCTAATAATATTGTGGTGATTTATGGCCGAAATTTTCTATTTTTAACATTTTGTAAATTTAATGTTGAGGCTTTTGACTGGATTTTGATTTTAAAAAATAATTTAATATTTTTTAATAAATTTTTTTTTTTTTTTTATAAATATTTTTTTGCAGTTTTTAACAGTTAATAGTTACATTTTGGTAACTTTTAGCAATGTTTATATACTTTATGGCTAGATTTTAAAGTTTTTAACATTTTATAAATTAAATTTTGCATTTTTTGACAGTTTATGAATAAAGTTATACAACATTTTGATATTTTATAGCCATATTATGCTATTTTTTGGAATTTTATGAAGTTTTTACATTTTTTTAACAATTTTAGAGTAAGATTTTGGTGCTTTACAACAATATTTTAATGATTTATTGCCGGATTTTTTTTATTTTGAAATTTTATACTTTTTTTTACAATTTATGATGGTGTTTCTCAACAGTATTTTGATGATTTATGGCCAGAATTTGCTTTTTTTGACACTTTGTCAATTTAATATTTGGTAATTTTGACCGTTTTTTACCGGATTTTAATTTAAGAAAATAATTAATATTTTTTGACAGAATTTTGCAATTTTTTTATTTTTATAAATAAATTTTTAGAGTTTTTAATAGTTACATTTTGGTACTTTTAACAATGTTTTTATACTTAAAGGCTAGATTTTACAGATTATAACATTTTATAAATTATATTTTACATTTTTTTGACAGTTTATGACCAAAATTGTACAACATTTTGATATTTTATAGCCAAATTTTGCTATTTTTAGGATTATATAAAGTTTTTACAATTTTTTAACAATGTAAGGAGAGATTTTTGTGCTTTTTAACAGTATTTTGATGATTTATGGCCAAAATTTGCTATTTTTGACATATTATAAATTAAATTTTTTTTGACAAAATTTTTAATTTTTTTTGTTTTTATAAATAAATTGTTGCAGTTTTTAACAGTTAGTAGTTACATTTTAGTACTTTTTAGCAATGTTTTTATATTGTAAGGCTAAATTTTACAGTTTATAACATTTTATGAATTATATTTTACATTTTTTGACAGTTTATGACCAAAATTGTAAAACATTTTTATGGTCGAATTCTGCTATTTTTGGGATTTTATGAAATTTTTACATTTTTTTAACATTTTATGGTAAAATTTTGTTTTTTTAACAATATTTTAATGTTTTATGACCGGATTTTGCTATTTTTTGTATTTTATAAAGTTTTTACATTTTTTTAAACAATTTATGGTAACAAGATTAAATAAAACATATTCTATGTTTTTATATCATCATTTATTTTGTCACATTGTGACTGCAGTTTTGGATTAAACTTTTTCAGACAATACATAAATTTATTAATAAAGAAACAGTATGTATTGTCTGAAGAAAGCCGAGGTTCAGCCAAAACTGCAGTCACAGTGTGACAAAATAAATGGTGATTTAAAAACATAGGAATTGTTTTATTTAATCTTGTATTGTGAATTATCACGTAGTAGTGGTCAACTCCATCAACTATATTAATTTATGGTAAGATTTTATTGCTTTTCAACAATATTTTGATGATTTATGGCCAGAATACTGTTTTTGACGTTTTATAAGTTTAATTTTGAATGTTTTGACCGTTTTTGGCCGAATTTTTATTCTATCTAAAAATATTTTAATGTTTTATGAATAAATTTAGCTACTTTTGCTTTTTTATGGTTAAAATTTGCTTTTTTACCAATCTACAACTGAGTTTTAGACGTTTAATCAAAAGAATTTTGCACTTTTCAATAATTATAAGTTATTGTTGATATTAACAATATTTTAATTTATCCACAATTTTTAGTCCAATTTTAGAGCTTTATGATTATTTTGTTTAATTTTAACAGTTTATGGGTGGACTTTGGTGTTTTCTGACAACATTTGGATGTTTTATAGATAAATTTGGTTATTTTTAACATTCTGTAAAGTAGAATTTTACACTTTTTAACAGTTATTGGCCAAGTTTTGATTTTTTTAACAATTTAATATTTTATGACCAGATTTTGATATTTTTATTTTTTTATAAATAAAATTTTGTACTTTTAAGCAGTTATTATCAGGATTTTAAAAAAATGAGGCGTAACCTAACCTAACCTAACTTATTTGATATTAAAAATGCTTCCAACTTTTTTTTTGAAAACCAACTTGTTTTGCAGAGATAGGCAAAATACACTATTTTTATGCAAATACAAACTTAAATTGTCAGGCGCATCACACTTTTCTACCTCAACACACTAAAAAACGCCGATTTAACAGTGTAGCAGTAAATTAGACACGTTAATGGCCAGATTTTTATTTTCAAAAATCTTACTTACATTTTTAAGGATTTTACTTACATTATCAAAAGCCATGTACAGATTTAAAAACTGCATTTATAGTTTAGAGGTTAACAATTTGGCGGTTAAATTTAATCTTTTAAGAATGGAATTTGCACTTATTATAGTATTATTTACATTTTAAATACTGGGTTTTCAGATATAAAGGTTGAATTTATAATTTATGGTAAGATTTTAATGCTTTTCAAAATATTTTGATAATTTCTGGTCGGAATTTTGTATTTTTGACATTTTATAAATTTAATTTTGAATTTTTTGACCGTTTTTGGCCAAACTTTGATTCTATCTAAAAATATTTTTATGTTTTATGATGACCAGATTTAGCTACTTTTGGCTTTTTATGATAAAAATTTATTTTTTTATCAATGTCTAAACTTTGACGTTTTCTATAAAGACTGCACTTTTTAACAGTTTTTAACAAAGTTTTGGTACTTTTTAACATAATTTTGATTTTTAACAGTTCGATTTTAATGCTTTTTATCAGTATTTTATAGCTATTTTAGATTTTATGAACAGTATTTTGCATTTTTTAACAGTTTATACTTGAATTATGCTTTTTGAACACAATGTTGATATTTTAAAGCCGGATTTGCTATTTTATAGTTTTTGTTTACATTTTTTAACAGTTTATGGCCGGACTGGTGTTTTCTGACAAAATTTTGATGTTTCATAGATGAATTTTTGTTATTTTAACATTTTATAAATAGAATTTTGCACTCTTTAATCGTTATTCACCAAATTTTGATTTTTTTAAAGCTTTTTTTTATTTATCACCGAATTTTGCTATTTTTGACTTTTTATAAGATTTCACACTTTTTAACAGTTATTGACAGGATAAAAATAATATCCAAATTATGTTGAAAGCCGGATTTATAATTTAGAGGCCAGTTTATTGGCTACTCTATTCTAAACAGTTGGCACGTTACCTGCTTTGAAGTTCCAAACTATTGGCTTATTCTCAAGTGATTGATATTAAGAATTTGAATGTTAGTCTTCTATGCGGACGTCAAAAGTTATTTTGTCACAAGAGAAGGTTGTGATCCAACCCTTGATAACTAACAATTGGGTGGGTGGATGGGCAACTCCATTCCAAACTATTAACACGTTACTATGTTTTGGAATGTTCTACCTACCTACCAACCCAATTGATCTTTATCAAAAATTTGAAAGTTAATATTGTATGCGGACATTAAATGTTATTTTGCCACAACAGGAAGTTGTGATCTAATTTCTTGATAAACAACACTTGGGTGGGTAGATGGGTTTTTTAAATTTTAAACTATTGACTAATTACCATGTTTTGGAGTGTCCTACCCACCCACCCAAGTGATGATATTAAGATTTTAAATGTTAATTTTCTATGCGGACTTTAAAAATAGATTTGTCGCAAGAGAAAGTTGTGATCTAACTACTCCATTCTAAACAATTGGGACGTTACCATGCTTTGAAACGTTCTACCTACCCACCCAGGTGATTGTCATTAAAAAAATGTAGGTTTGTTTTCTGAGTGACCGTCAAAAGTAGTTTTGTCACAAGAGAAGGTTGTGGTCTAACGTCTTGATAACTAATATTTGGTTAGGTGGGTGTGCTACTCTATCTAAACAATTGGCACGTTACTATGCTTTGGAGTATTCAACTCACCCACCCAAGTGATCGTTATAAAGAAGTTGAAAGTTAGTCTTCTATGCGGATGTCAAAAGTCATTTTGTCACAAGAAAATATTATGATCTAACTTTTTTATATAACACTTGGGTGGGTAGGTGGGCTACTTTATTACAAACAATTGGTCTGTTACCATGCTTTATAATTTAAAAGCTGAATTAATTTATTATCAGAGTTTGATAAATTTGTCAAATGCATTTTTGAACTGATTATATTTTTTCTAGCTGGGTTTTGTCACAAAAGTTTTTTAACGGATTTAATTATTTATTGACGTTTTATTTACTTTAGTGAGTTTTTTACACATTTCTTATACAACAAATGTGGTTTAGTTTGATTTTTTATTGTTAGATTTATGTACATTTGAAACTAAATCCTGTTAATCTGTACAGCTTTTCATTATTTTATTTGATTGAAGGCTTTGTGATTTTTTTTTATTACAAAGTTTCAACTCAATTCATTTTATTTTTTTTATATTTGCTATATACCAGCTTTTTTTTATTGACATATTTCATATCAAAATTATTTGGTAATAATCGTTTTTTCAAATTATTAATATGAGTATCCACAGAAAATATTTTAAAATTAAAAAATAAATCATACAAACATCTTCTTCTTAGAAATTTTACGCCTTCATACACTACTTAATCTGAAAATATTCTGTCCTTTGTTGCATCCCCCAACATTCGCCCTTTCATACATTTCAACAATCATATTCTGGAGCGGAGTGATTTATTATTTTTTCCATATTTTTTTCATTAAACATTTAAAAAAAATCAAATAAAGTATTCAAAGTGCTGACATGAAGCGGAAAAAGATAGAACTAAAGCACTGCCTGAAATGGAAGAAAGCTTGTTGTATAGTTTAGGCACAAACCAGAAGCTTTAGAAGCTTCCATAAATGTTCAATAGAGGACGCTTATAGTTTGCAAAAGTAGATTTCTGTTTGATTTTGAATAAAATAAATAATCAAGTATTAAATGTTATGATTTAATTTGGTAAATTTATTACATTAAAGAAAAAAAAATAATTAATTGCTTTTTAAAAGAAAATTAATTGCTTCATGTTTAAATACAGAAATCTATAAATAAAACTTTAAAATAAAAAGGAATTTCATTCGAATAAATCTGTTTTATGTTTTGATTCGTAGAAGTGGAACAGTTCCAAACATTCAATAATTTTCAATCGCACTATTTTTATCTATATACAAATCTTAAAATAAATAAAATAAAATAGAAATTTACATTGTGTGTTGTGCTATCGTTACGACCGGTTGTGATCATTTTTATCAAAATTTTATTAATCAATATCTTCAACAAGCAAGGAGTTCAGCCTCTCACCAAACGCGGCGCTTCGTATCGTTATCAGCTGGTGATACTGAAAATGTTGGCTCCTGAAAACATTCGCTTCCGAGCTTTACACAGACACACATGCACTTTAATAATAAACTAACCTTACCTTATTTAAAAAATAAATTTTAAAAAGTGCGATGAAGAATGAAGGTTGCGATTTAATTGGAAGTTCGTTTATAATAAAATAATTTTAAAAATAATTTAAACCAATGTGACCAAATAAAAGTTTTGAAAACTTTCTTTTATAATTTTACATATCATATTTTTATAACCACCCGGGGCCATAATTTTAATTAATTAATTAATTAGATAAGTGTTATTATTATTGTTGATTGTGCTCAATAATTGGGGCCACGTTTCTTTAGACCAATACCTATAGTAGATTAGATGAGATTTGTGCCAAATTTTCAATATACAAAGAATATATCAGGTAGAAGATGAATTTATTTATATACAATATAGATTAGACTGTCAATTGGATGTGATTTCTATGTTTACAACACGACCCCAGTGCCATTTAGAGAATTATATTTATTGATGATCAAAATCACGAGAATTTATTACATATATATACAGAGTATTTTTGCACTTTTTTGGAGCACTTGGTGTATTTATTACTAAAAGTTTTTTTAAAATAAAATGTTAATTAATAAATGAGATGGCGGATGTATCGGACGCTAAGCCAGTGATAGCAACGGTCAGCGGTGCTCAGGGAATTTCCGAAGGTGAAATGGACGCTCTTCTATTGGGTAGAACTCGGGTGAGTTATATTTATTTTATATTTTTTAATGGAAAATTGCTGTTATTGTGAAAGCACAAAAAATTCTATACTATACGAGGACCTGTTGATTAAGAATTTGATTATGTGGAACACGAACACGTGTTGCTGGCTGCTACTAGTTATGGTTGCGTGTTGGAGAAATTATATTTCTATGAATGAAATCAAGATTTAATTTATGTTACCAAAAGCCGTGGGCAATAATTATTTATTATGATAATCAAATAAAGGATGTGATGTGAAATGGAGATAAAAGGGAATAGAAAATAATGCGGAAAATTTGTCTTTCTTTGTTGTTGTTGGAGTGAGTATTTACGTCAATGTAAACAAAGTTGATTCCATTAAAAGTTTTTGATGGGTCTTTTAATATTTTCTTTATTACATAATAATCCCTCCGGATAGGATTACAATTTTTTTATTATGTTATAAAATTATAAGTAATGTATTTATTTATTTTTAAATTTTGGAATTTTTATTTTTATGTTTTTAAAGTTTTTTATTATTTGTGAAACTTTTCTAAAAATTTATAGAATTTTTAATTTATCAAAAGTTTTTTGAGAACCGATAAAAATCTATAAAACATTTTTCTAGTCAATTTTTGATTGAAAAATTGTAGTTTTTTCAAATGTTAACTTAGTTAGTTTAATCTGTTGCTATCTAAACTAACCTGTTGTTATCACTATTGCTATTTAATCTAACCTATCGTTATTTTATTATCAACTACATATTGCTACAGTTATTACAGTTACTATTTTGCTATCGCTTTTGCTAGCTTTCTATTTTGTTATTGCTATTGCTGGTTTTATCAATAGCGTTATCTACTGTTGATATCTGTCAAAGTGACACTTAACAATTGTTAAGAACAATTTTGTTTTGTGAAAATAATATATGTCAAAAACAGTTCTAATCTGTCAAAATGACTTTAATCAAACTAGTCAAAAACAGCGGAATTGTGTCAAAATATTTTTTTTAACAGTTGTAGTATGTATTTTGTCAAAACAATGTGAGTCAAAAACTGCTGTATTCTGTCAAAATAATATTACTTAAAAATAAGTGTAAATTTTTAAAATGTCATGTCAGAGTGACATTTATTTATCTATAAACTGTCAAAATGATTTTTGCCATCTGTCAAATAATATCTAAAGGGTAGGCCATCAACTTTTGAATCGGAAAGATTGGACATTTTTGTTTAAGAATAAAAAACTACATCATTCAAATAATTGCCACGAATGGCTTGACAGTAACCCATCTAATTAACTCAATTTTTTAGTACATTTTTGATTGTTTGGGCTTCAATTGCATGAATGGCAACTTTGATTTTGTGTATCAAAGCATCAATCGTCTCTGGATGATTAGCGTAACACATATTTTTAAGGTTTCTCCACAAAAAAAATCCAACTGGTCAAATCACAGCTTTTATGCGGCAAATTGACATCAGCATTTTGGCTGGTTATACAAGGGGCACTGCTAAAGTTTGCGGAATCAAGTACTGCCTGTATTGCCAGCATTCTTTGATTGTCATATTTGTAAAATTTGACAATTTTGACTTCTAATTCAGTTGACAGTTTGATTTCAAACTGCTCGGTTTTTGTTTCAACAAAATTTAACGAGAGTAATAGTTGTGTGTAAAAATTTTGAATTGTGATGATTTTTTTATGATTTTTGATACGGTTTAACACTTTTGTGGAAAAACTTTGTTATTTGGAGATGAAGCACCATCCAAAACTATAGTTTAATGACGATCTTTGCGAAGGTTGTCCATGCACCTCTGTTGTTGCTAAAAATAATTCTGTGCGTGAAATAATATTGTCAGATCGGCATGTGACCTATAGTGAGATAGAGGAATTCTTAAGGATTGCAGCAAAACAAATACATACAATTTTGCACGATTATTTGCATGCCAGGAAGCTTTGCAGTCGTTGGATTCCACACAATTTAAAAGAAGAACAAAAACAGGCACGTGTCAAGTGGTGCAAGGAAATGCTAAAGAAATTTGAAAGGGATCAATTAAATTTGGTATATAACATCGTAACAGGTGACGAACCTTGAATATATTTATATGAGCCTAAAACTAAACAGCAATTGACTGTGTATGGGTGTTTTAAAATAAACCTAAACCCACAAAAGTGGTGCGTTCACGAAGCGTTTTGAAAAGAATGATTGCTTCTTTCTTTGGAAAAACAGGTCATGTTGCAACTGTTGCATTAGAAGATTGAAGGACAGTTAATGCTGACGGGTATGCTTCAATTTGTTTGCCGGAAATTATTGCTGAAACCAGAAAGAACAACATAAACCGGCGAATTATTGTTCATCATTACAATGCAAGCGCTCACACAGCACGACAAACTGTAGAGTTTTTGACCAGTAACAACATCCAATTAATGACTCATTGCCCATATTTGCCTGATTTATTGCCTAATAACTTTTTCCTATTTTGACATATCAAAAATAAAATGCGTGACAATTGTTTTTCATCGCCTGAAGCATTTAAATCACTTGTTTAAGTTTCTTGCTCAGAGTGGCAAAATTGTTTTGAAGATTAGTTTCATTAGATGCAAAAGTGTATAGATTTTAAAGGAGACTATTTTGAGAAGCAATAAAGCGATTTACATAACGTAATTTGTGTTTTGCTTTACATTTTTAGCAAACTTTGGCAGTGTCCCTCGTATAAAAGATCGATGGTTACGTTGGCTGTATGGCAAATAGCTTTGTCCTGTTGAAATCAAATGTTATCCATTTCATACTCTTCAATTTTTGAAAACAAAAATTTTGTTTAGCATAACACAGTAACGTTTGCTATTGACGATAACAGCAGCTCCTTGCTCATTTAAAAAAAAATGGCCCAATAATGCCGCCCGACCAAAAATTACACCAAACGGTTATTTGTTGTGGATGCTTATACTGTTCAATAGTCATGTGTAGATTCTTTGATCTCTAAATGCAACAATTTTTGATTATTGACATAGCTTCTAAGATGAAAAAATAAGTTTCATCGAAAAACACGATTTTTCAATAAAAATGTTCATCTTCGGCCAAACGATCTTTAGCTCATTGGGCGAACTGAAAATGCATGCATTTTTGGATTAATTGAACTTAGTAGGCTTTCAAACCGAGGTCTTTATGCAAAATTCTCTTCAGAAAAGTGCGAGAAATGTTTAGTTTTTGAGAACAATGACATGAGTTGATGTTGATGCATGTTCAGGCACACTCTGAGCAACAGCATTAATTTTTTTGGCTGAGCGCACTGGACGAGAATTTGAACGTGTTGTTTTATCTACTAACAATCCAGTTTTGCAAAATCGCTTCACAAATTGGTTTACAAACTGCGTTGAAGGCACTTTTTTTCTGCCATATTTGTTTTGTAAATTTTTTACCGTTTGAGTAGAAGCTCACCACTTTGGAAGTAAGTTTTTATTATTTTCCAACTTTGTTCAAGTGTAAAGCGTCCTATTTTGTAAATGTCAAATTTTTGTCAACTTATAAATGTCAAAACGTTTCATAACCTACCCTTTAGCAAAAAAATTTGGTTAGAAAACTCTAAAATTGCATTGAAATTACATTACACTGCACAAAAAACTCAATTTTAACATAAAATTTGCTTAAAAATCATGTTTACTTCACGAAGTATATGAAAACGTTCAAAACTCACACATTTCACACAAAGTTGATCTAAATCAGCGCAAGAAACTTTTTATAGCATAAAATTTGCTTATCAAACTATATAAAATTTGTTTGGAAATTGTATTTATTGTAAGAAAACTGCAAAATTGTCCGAAAATTACGATTACTTTAGAAAATATATCAAAATTAGCACAAAAACCACATTTCTTGCATAAAATTTGTTTAAAGATCACATTAAATTAATATAAATTGACACATAAAACCAAATAAAGCAAATTATTTTAAAACTTTTTACAAAAATAACACTTGCAAGCAAAAAATGTAGGCAGATATTTATTTAGAGCTCAAATTTGCTCAAAAATTACATATTTATTTTAACTTTATTTATAGGAAGATTTGCGTAGAACAACTTAATAATTGTACAAAAATTACATTTATAACAATAAATTGCAAGAAAAAACAATTTATAGCATAAAAAGTGCACAGAAAACTAATTTTTAGCATAACATTTGCTCAAAAATCATGTTTACTACATAAAATATATTACAATTGGCACAAAAACCTTAATTTTAACATGAAAAAAGCTTAAAAATCACACAGTTTACAAGAAGTTTAAATAAAATAGCGCAAAAACCTATTAATAGCATAAGATTCTCTTATTAATTCTTAAAAATTAGACAAAAATGGCATTTATAACAAGGAAATTGCATAAAAACTGCCTTTATAGCACAAAATTACATATTTTACTAAAAATGTATTCAAATTACAAAAGAAACTTTATTTATAGCATAAAATTTGCTTAAAAAACTATAATAGTTGTATAAAATTTTTTATTAGTACAAAAATTGCGCAAAAGTCCCGTTTATAGCATAAAATTTGTTTATTAAACTTTAAAAATTATACAAAAAATACATTTATAACAAGAAAATTGCTTCCAATTTTTTTTTTATAGCAAATAATTTAGTCAGAATGTTTTAAATTGCACCAAAATTACGTCTTTTACATGACATATGTTTAAATTAGCACAAAAAATTAACATATAAACCTTAAAATCTACTCAAAAATTACATTTATAACAAGAAAATTGCGCAGAAACCTCTTTATAGCATAAATCTTTTTTAGAAATCAAAAGTTGCACACAAAAATTTATAATTTAAAAATCGCACATAATTTTTTTTCTAGCATAAGATTTACTTGGAATTTGTATTCAATACATGAATCTTTTTTCTATTTTAAAAATTTACTTAAAAATTACATATTTTACATTAGTTTTTCAAACTTTAACATAAAAAAATTATATTTATAGCTTAGTTTGCTTAGAAAACTTTGAAATTGCACAACGAAAATTTTTATAAATTAAAAATTGCAAAAAAAACTTATTTTTAACTTGAAACTTATTTGAAAATTCTATTTAGAGCATAAATTTGTTTAAAATTTATGTTGACTACATAAAAAATATCAAAATTATCACAAAAAAACGTTTTTAGTATTAAAAATTGCTTAAAAATTACACATTCTAAAGGGTTTTCTAATAAGAAGTTTTATTTTGAATAGCAGGCTATTTGGGCAGCTGTCAATTTTGAAGCTATTATCTTTTGACATTTGACAAGTAAAGACTACAAAATTATTAAAAATGGAACGATACACGCCTCAACAACGCATTAAAATTATTAAAATTTACTACAAAAATGGTAAAACAGTTCGCAAAACTAAAGCATTTTTTGGTCGTCGTAAAGCACCTTTTTGGCCGGCAATAGTAAACCTGGTGGAAATATTTGAGCTGTTGGAACAAGTTTGTGATGTGAAGAATTGAAACCGTGTGCATCTCTCAAGAACACATGAGAATATTGCTAATGTAGCCCGTAGTGTTGAAAAAAACCCAGGTTTGTCGATTCCTCGTCGATTTTTAGAATTAGAAATTCCACATACGACATTACACCGTATTTTCCATAAAGACTTAAGTCTTAAAGCTTTTAAAGTTCAGTTAACACAAGAATTCAAACCGGTCAATCACCATAAACGTTGTATTTTTGCTAATTGGATCCTTCAAATGCATCAAAATTATCCGGAATTTCATTGAAAAATCATCTTCAGTGATGAAGCCTATTTTTACCTCGGAGGCTACGTTAATAAGCAGAATTGTCTCATTTGGGGCTTATAAAATTCAAGAATGATTGTTGAAGTTTTTGCATTCCCAACGTGTTACAGTTTGGTGCGTTTTTTAGGGTGGCGATGTAATTGTACTCTACTTTTTCGAAAATGAGGCTGGTGCAACTGTTTCGGTGAATGGATGGCGCTACCGAGCTATGATTAATGATTTTTTATGGCCGGAATTGGAAGATATTGATGTGGCCAACGTTTATTTTCAGCAAGACGGCGCTACGTACCACACAAGCAACAAAACAATCGCAAGTTTGCAAAAAAAGTTTCCTGACCGTGTTATCTCAAAAAGGTGATCACATATGGCTACCGAGGTCTTGTGATTTAACACCATTAGACTTTTTTCTATGGGGCTACGTGAAAGATAAGGTCTATGCCAATGCTCCACAATTAATTCAAGACCTTAAAAATGGAATTTGTGAAGTTATCGAGGACATACAGCCGTAAATGTGCAAATTGGTCATGAAAAATTTTATGAAAAGAATGTGGTATTGCAACCGTAACCGTGGCAGCCATTTGACTGATATTGTTTTTAAATGTTAATGGCATACCTTCTTTTTTACAATAAAATAAACATATTTTATTGATTTCTCTTAAAAAATACCCGTTTTTTTTAATATCAAATTGAAACCTTTTATTGGAAAACCCTATACATAAAATTTAATCAAATCAACGAAAAAACTTAATTATACCACTAAAAAGTTTATCTAAATTAGTGCAAAAAACTTTTAATTGCATAAATTTCTTTATCAAACTTCAAAATTACACCAAAATGATCTGCATAACAAGAAAGCCATGTAAAAATTGCTTTTGTACCAAAAAAAAACTTGTACAAAAATTACATTAAACCGCACAAAAGACTTATTTTCAAAATGAAATTTGCTTGAAAATTATATTTATCACATGGAACTTTGCGCAAAAAACTAATTTCAATTTTTAAAAAATTACATAATTGCTCAAAAAAGATAGTATTAACTTAAAAATCCCGCAAAAAAATATTTTCAGCATAAAATTTGTTTACCATATCTTAAAATATATTAAAATTAGTACAAAAACTTTATTTTTAGCATAATTTTAGCTCAAAAGCCTTTATCTTATATGAAATTTGTTAAAATTAGCACACAAAAATCATAACATAAGATTTGCTTAAAAAACCACACAAATATTACGTTTATAACAAGAAAATTGCACTAAATTTGCTTAAAAGTTTACAAAGAAGACATTCATAACCAGAAAATTAAGTTTAAACGTTAAAAAATTACAAAATTAAATAAAAAATGTTTTTAAAAACCTCGTAATAGTATAATTTTTTTTAAATCATATGTTCCATATAAAATTAATTCAAACTTAAAAACTTGAACCAAAATGACAATTGTAACAAAAAATAGCACAAAAATCCTAATTATAGCATAAAATTTATTTACAAATTGATTGAGTAAATAAACAAAACTTAAAATTTGCGCTCATTTTTAATATAAAGTTTGTTTGAAAATTGTATTTATTATTTGACAAATACAAAATTAGCACAAACTTTAAAAATTTAAGCATAAAATTTGGTCAAAAATCACACATTTTATACAGTTTTATATTTAATTTACGCCGACAACTCATTTATTTAAGGAAAAAATTACATAACAATTTGTTTTGAAAATTTTAAAATTCTACTAAAAAACATTTATAACATAACAATCGTGCAGAAATGCCATTTTCAGTATAAATCTTGCTTACAAATTGTGATTACTTTAGGAAATATACCAAAATTTGGCACAAACATCACATTTCTGGCGTAAATTTGCATGTACATATTCAACTTGAAATTTATGCAAATTAGCGCAGAAACTTTATTTATAGCATAAGATTTGCTTAGGAAAACTTAGTAATTGTACAAAAATTACATTTATAACAAAAAATTGCCAGAATTTCTATTTACAGCATAAAATGTGTACAAAAAAGCTCAACTTTGCAGAAGAACTTAACTGATGTACAGAAAATTACTAATTTTTAACATAAAATTTGCTCAAAAATTATGTTACTATAAAATATATCACAATTAGCAGAAAAAAACCATTTTAATATTAAAAATTGATTAAAAATTACATATTCTATATAAAATTGAACCAAATAACAACAAAAAAACTTTATTATAGCATAAGATTTGCTTATTAAGCAAAAAATTGCATCAAAATTACATTACACTAAAAAAATAATTTTTATCATAAAATTTGCTTAAAAATCATGTTTCCTACACGAAATACATCATAATTGGCAAAAAAAAATCAATTTTAGTATAAAAACGTTTAAAATCACATATTCCAAACAGAGTTGATCCAAATTAGCGCATAAAATTTGTTTATCAAACTTGAAAATTACATTAAAACGAGATTTAATGTTAAACAATTTTTTGATATTTAAGTACA
Source organism: Tachinus rufipes (assembly GCA_963932245.1). Classification (NCBI taxonomy): domain Eukaryota; kingdom Metazoa; phylum Arthropoda; class Insecta; order Coleoptera; family Staphylinidae; genus Tachinus; species Tachinus rufipes. The sequence continues at coordinate 509,550 of OZ010743.1, read as the reverse complement.
AGCAAGAGGTAGAAAGTACAGTAGTTTGATAATTAACACTTAAGCAGGAGGGTGGGTTGCAGTAGAAAAAGCTACCGGCCCACAAATTTAACTTAGTTTCTGCTCACCCACCCAAGCGTTAGTTATTAAGAGATTTAATGTTAAAAAATTCTTTGATATCTAAGTACAAGCACACAAGAGGTGGAAGGAACAGTAGATCTTTTGATGACTAACACTTGGTCGGGTGGAAGGGCCAAAGTATAAAAAGCTACCGGCCCACAAATTAAATTTAACTTTTGCTCACCCACCCAAGCGTTAGTTTTCAAGAGATTTAATGTTAAACAATTCCCCGATATCTAAGTACAAACACACAAGTGGTGGAAAGAACAATAAATTTTTGATAACAAAAACTTGGGCGGATGGATGGGTTACAGTAGAAAAATAATTTATCTTAGTTTTCGCCCAACTACACAAGCGTTAGATAGCAAAAGATTTAATGTTAAACAATTCTCCAATGTTTAATTACAAGCACACAAGAGGTGTAAGGAACAGTAGATTCTTTGATAACTATCATTTGGGCAAATGGGTAGGTCACAATTGAAAAAGCTACTGGCCTACAAATTATCTTTTGTTCTCGCCTATTTACCCAAGCGTTAGTTATCAAAAGATTTAATGTTCAACAATTTTTCGATATCTAAGTACAAACACACAAGAGGTGGAAGGAGCATTAAATCTTTTGATGGCTAACATTTGGGCGAGCGGGTGGGTCACAAATTGTTAATCAATTCTCGCATATTTAAATATAAGCACACAAAAGGTGGAAGGAACTGCTCAAAAACTACATTACACCGCAGACAAGACTGATTTCTAAAATGAAATTTGCTTGAAAATTACATTTATAACATGGAAATTAACGCTAAAAGATAATTTTAATCTAAAAACAAATTTGCACAGAAAAGACATTTGTTACTTGAGAATTGCGCCAAAAACATATGTCTATGGAAATTTGCAAAGCCAGTTGTAAAATAAATAACCCATTTAACTTAATTGTTTTTCTTAATAGGAGGTTTTGTGTAAAACAAACACACCTAACATCTATGCCTGACAGAATGTTTGATATATGCCATAGCAATTGGGAATTGTTAAACGCAAAGGCATGGTGTATGCATCTGGTGTTGACATTTTTCTTTTTATAGAACACAACACCTCAATTCTAGCATAAAATTAGTTCAAAACCTACTTATCTTACATGAAATTTGTCCAAATGGGTACAAAAAAATTATAACAAAAGATTTGCTTAAAAAGCAACTAATAAAAGACATTTATAACAAGAAAATTGCGCTAAAATCTTTTTTACAAAAAAATGTAATATGTCAAAATTATTTAAAAACAAAAGTATGCTATCAAGAACAGCTATATTCTGCGAAAATGACACCCGTAAGTTGTTTTTTGACAAAATTACATTTTTTATAACAATTTTTTTTTTAAATTTTATTATTAAACAAAATATATGTTTTGTCAAGAACAGCTGTAAACTGTCAAAAACAATTGTTTTATTAAAATGACGTTTTTTTCAAAACAGTTATCTAATGTCAAAATGACATGATTTATAAGTAAATTATATACAGGGTGTCCGGAAAATACGTGTACAACGTTTGACGACAGACTCTTGACGTCAAAATATGTCGATCTAAGCCGACTTAGTTATATCCAAAATTGTCTCGTTTAGCCGGTAGAGGGCGTCAAAAGTTTGTAAATATTAAAAAGAAATTACCTGTAACAATAATTTTTTAAGTGACCTTGTTGCTATGGCGTTTAATAATTTGACAATTATTGACAAATTGTCACCAGTCTATGAAATTTACTCAAGTATACGATCAACAATCTTGAATTACAAGTTCATTTTACCATTAAAAATGGAAAATTATATAAACTCTCAGAAAGTTGACATGCTCCTGGTATACGGGTTTTGTCAAGGAAATGGGCGTCAGAGTGTTAGGGTTTACATGGAGAGGTTTCCTAACCGTCGAATACCAAACCACCAAACATTTGACAATATTGAGCGTCATCTTGGGGAAACGGGCAGTTTTGAGAAAAAGTTTGAAGGCAGGGGTCGTATGCGAACAACTCGAACTGTGGAAACAGAAGAGATGATTCTGGAAAGAGTTGAAGAAGAACCAAGTACCAGTACCCGTCTCTTAGAACGTGAGTTAAATGTTCCTAAAACGATTGTCAATGAGGTTTTAAGAGAACAGTTGTTACATCCTTACCACATACAAAAAGTCCAGGAACTTTTACCGACTGATCCCCCCATGCGGCTTACATTTTGTCAATTTATTAGAAACAAAAGAATCCTTGTTCCAAATTTTTGTAGAAAAATTATGTTTACTGACGAGGCATGCTTTACAAGATCTGGGGTAACCAATCTGCACAACGAACATATTTATTCCGATGAAAATCCACATGCCATTAAAGTTGCACATCATCAGCATCAATTTAAAATTAATATTTGGGCAGGTATTATTGATCACTACCTTATTGGTCCCATTGTTATTCCAGACAGGTTAGATGGAAATATTTATTTAAATTTTTTGCAAGACACATTACCAATTCTTCTGGAGAATTTGCCCCTTTTACTTCGGAGGGAAATGTGGTATATGCATGATGGTGCCCCGCCTCATTTTTCCGTTGCCGTTCGGCAATACTTACATCATCAATATCCCAACCGATGGATTGGAAGAGGCAATGATGCACCAGTAAAATGGCCACCACGTTCTCCTGAGTTAAATATGTGTGACTTCTTTTTGTGGGGCGTTATTAAAACAGAAGTTTACAAGACTTCGGTAAACACACGCGATGATTTATTGCAGCGGATTTTAAATGCAGGCAACCATTTTAATAATCCCGAGACATTAGATAGGGTCCAATATCATTTTTTAAAGAGTGTTAATAAGTGTATTCAGCAAGATGGCGGTCATTTTACACATTTGCTTAAGTAATGTTTTTGTTTTACTTAGTTTTTTACAATAGATACTTTCAACTTTGTTATACTTTTGTTTTTTTTGACGCCCTCTACCGGCTAAACGAGACAATTTTGGATATAACTAAGTCGGCTTAGATCGACCTATTTTGACGTCAGGAGTCTGTCGTCAAACGTTGTACACGTATTTTCCGGACACCCTGTATAATAAATAAATTGTTTAGTTAAAAACTGCTATATTTTGTCCTAAAATCATTAATAAACTTTTAAAATTGGTGATGTTTTGACAAGATGACATGATTTAAAAACAAATGTGTCAAAAACATCTATAATTTGTCAAATTAACATTTGTAGACTGTCAAAAACATTTGCGTTGACTAAATAATATTTTTTAAAACAATCAAAAATAGCTGCAATCTGTCAAAATGACATGTGTAAACTAGTGAAAACAACTGTGTTTTATCAAAATAAAAATGTAATTATTTTGACAGATTTATAACAAACTAGATTAATTAATTGACAAATTATTCATTATAACACGTTTATTAGTTTATTATTTGACTGACATTATATCCATCATTTGACATGATCAATTAAGGTTAAGTCATTGTTTATTACATATTTTTTAACCTAAAACAGCATTTGACAAATCTAGTTGACATTTAAAGGACTTTACAAACATTATTTATTATTTGACAGCTCTAATTGAGGTTAATTCAACATTTGTTATTTAATTGACAAACTATATTAACTTTAAAATTTTTAATTGATATTATTTATTATTCATTATTTTTTAAGCTTAATATATATAGTCTTATTGACTTATTTGACAGATTAAATTGATATTTGACAGATATTGAGATTAAATTTATAGTATTATGTTTTTTATTTATAAGAAAAGTCCAAAATATCATTAACAGTTGTGTTTTATTGAAATAACACAAAAAAATGATGTGTTGTCAAAATGACAAAAAAAACAAACGTGTTGTATCAATAATAGCTACATTCTGTCAAAATAACATTTATAAACTGTCAAAAACAAATGTGTTTAATCAAAATAGCATTTTCTGAGACAGCTGTGTTTTGTCGATTAGACATGGTTTTTTTGTCAAACCGCTGCATTCTGTGAAAATGAAATGCAAATTGTCAAAAACAACTGACTTCGGTAAAAACAGATATGTTTTGTCAATATGACATTTATGAACTGACATAATCATTAAATACTAATTAAAAGAAAAAGAGAAAATTGTTACTCAACAATTAAAAATGATTGTTTGTTATATTTAAATTTAAAATTATTTTCTGTTTAAATACATTATTATTAGTATAAAGTATAATATATACTAAGGTACGTAGAATGTTTTAATAAAGACTAAATACCTGTAAGGAAGAAATATGTGTTGAGAGAATGCTTCCACACGCTTTAAATTTGCAGCAATCCCCACGGCCTTAAATTTAAGCAAGTAAATAACGATTTTCACCAGCCTTATTAAATTAAATTCAACCCACAGCAACATAATAAATATTTTTTCAAAATTATGTTGTGTAAAACAAATTTTAAATTGAGATTACAACCCTTTCAATGCATTAACTAAAACTGTTGTTTGAAAACTTCAACAATAAATCCTACAAACTTATCAAAATTATCAAAAGAAGCAGATCCTATTACTTAAGACAATTCCCGTCTTGTGAATGCGCTTATTAACTCGGTAGAAGTGGGCATTGTTGTCGTCTTTTCCGCCCGAATCAGTTGCCATGGTGGTGGCCTTGAAGTAGTCTTATCGAATCCAACGGTGTAATGCAATTACAATGTGAAACTGGAGGATATATAACTTGAAACCGTAATATCATTCAAACCTTCAATATATTGTGTATGTTTATTCGGCAAGGATTTACTTAATGACTTACGACGCGCTGTCTATTTATTGGGGCCAATATATAACCGACGGCCTTATTAATTGGGGCGTAAATTAGACAGCGACAAATAGGGTCGAATGTCTCTATCAATTTCATTGATTAAATTTTGTAATTATAATAAAGCTTTATACATATATAGATTTGTGAAGTTAAATATAATTTCATCCTCATTAATGCAATTTGCTTTTGTAATTAATTTTGGAAGCGCAGAATTTGATACCATAGTACATACCTAGTGCCTTGTGTTTTGTTCTTTGTGTTGTAAGGCTGCTGAAGTTTGTTTTCGTATCATTATTACGCTTTGATTTAATATTTATACTGTTCATATAATGAAATTCTTTTATATTATATATGAATTGAGTTTTAATTTATATATTAAATGCTCTAATTGCGGTCTCAAAGCGATTAATAAACTGTTGTTTACATTGTTGACCAGTGATCCGTAATCAGCAATTGCAGTAACCAACGCCTGTCGTTGGCGTGGCGTGAATTTCACGGCTTGAAATTACAATCCGACATCCTGATCCTAAAGTACGTCTCTCTTTTCATTTCTCTCTCAGTCACAAACAACCAACCTAGGTCGATACGGATCTATTTAATTAATTCATTTAATCAGAAACGGCGCGCAATTGTATTCGCATGCAACGTAAAATCTGTTTCCTCCTCCCACTACTCTACAACAGTTTTCAGATAAAGTCCTGCAGGAACACGTACATTAAATGCACCGTATTTAAATAATTCATGAGGGATTAATGGCCGTGATGATGGGATTGGATACTTAAATGGACTAGTTAAATTAAACGACATAATATTCGGAGTAGTTATGCTTTGAATTAATTGGTAATGAAATATTAAAGCTGAATATTATCTTTAATGTATTACTATGCAAGAAAAAAAAAATAAGCAAAATAGTGTTTCTATTTAGTGTCACTAATTATACAGTAAACAGATGACATTTATTTTGTTTAGTCAAAAATCCGGTCATCAATACACAAAACCACGTAAGAAACAAAATATCAGCAATAAATCTTACAATTTAAAAAATTGAAAATTAAAATTGTGTTAAGGCCATACTTGACATAAATAGTGAAACACAATTTTGACAATTGTGTCCTCAACATGAGAGAATAATTTATAAATTATTTCATAATTTTCAAAAAATTTCAAAAAATGTTTTAACGTTTTCAAAATTAATTTTAAATCTAGAATCATTTTAGGCAATGTCTAGACCTAGACTTAAATATTGAAACATTTTTTTACCAATTGCTTTCTTAGCATTATTATATGCAAGAGAATGATTAATAAATTATTTTATCATTTTCAAAAAATTACAAAAAAATGTTTTTCCAAATTTAATTTTTAGTTTAAAATCATTTTAAGCAATGTTTAGACTATACTTGGCCTAAATAGTAAGACATTATTTTAGCAATTGCGTCTTCATCATGATTAAATTATGCAAGAGAATGGTTAATAAATTATTTTATTGTTTTAAAAAAATTACAAAAAATGTTTTAAATTATTTAAATTAAATTTTAACTTTAAAGCCATTTTAAACAATGTTTAGACCATACTTGGCTTAAATAGTAAGACATCATTATTTTGACAATCGTGTCCTCAGCTTGGTTATATGCAAGAGAAAGATATTAATATATCATTTTATGGTTTTCAAAAATTTCCAAAAAATGTTTTATCATTTTCAAAATTAATTTTAAATCTAGAACCATTTTAGGCAATGTCTGGACTATATTTGGTCTAAATATTGAGACATTATTTTAGCAATTGTGTTCTCAGCATAATCATATGCACGAGCATGATTTATAAATTATTTCATAATTTAAAAAAAAATACAAAAAATGTTTTAATGTCTCCAAATTTAATTTTAACTTTAAAACCATTTTAAGCAATGTTTAGACCAGACTTGGCTTAAATAGTGAGACATTATTTTGACAATTGTGTTCTCAGCCTGTTTATATGCAAGAGAATGGTAAATAAATAGTTTTATGATTTTCAAAAATTTCTAAAAAATGTCTTAACATTTTCAAAGTTTATTTTAAATCTAGAACCATTTTAGGCAATGTCTAGACCATACTTGGCTTAAACATTGAGACATTTTTTAGCAATTGTGTCCTCAGCATGACCATATGCACGAGCCTGATTTTTAAATTATTTTATAATTTTAAAAAAATTACAAAAAATGTTTTAATTTTTCCAAATTTAATTTTAACTTTAAAACCATTTTAAATAGACCATACTTGGCTTAAATTGTGAGACATTATTTTAACAAATGTGTTCTTGACATGTTTATATGCAAGAGAATGATTAATAAATTATTTTATGATTTTCAAAAATTTCCAAAAATTGTTTTAACATTTTCAAAATTATTTTTAAATCTAGAACCACTTTAAGCAATGTCTAGACCATACTTGGCCTAAATAGTGAGACATTTTTTAGCAATTGTGTCCTCAGCATGATCATATGCACGAGCCTGATTTATAAATTATTTCATAATTTTAAAAAAATTACAAAAAAGTTTTAATTTTTTCAAATTTAATTTTAACTTTGAAACCATTTTAAATAGACCATACTTGGTTTAAATAGTAAGACATTATTTTGACAATTGTGTCCTCAGCATGGCTATAAACAAGAGAATAATTAATAAATTGTTTTATGATTTTCAAAAATTTTTAAAAAATGTTTTAACATTACCAAAATTAGTTTTAAATCTAGAACTATTTTAGGCAATGTCTAAACCATACTTGGTCAAAATATTGAGACATTATTTTAGCAATTGTGTTCTTAGCATGATCATATGCACGAGCCTGATTTATAAATTATTTCATAATTTTCAAAAAATTTCAAAACAGTTTTAATTTTTCCAAATTTAATTTAAAGTTTAAAACCATTTTAAGCAAGGTTTAGACCATACTTGGCTTAAATAGTGAGACGTTATTTTGACAATTGTGTTCTCAGCATGTTTATATGCAAGAGAGTAATTAATAAATTGTTTTATGATTTTCAAAACATTTTAAATTTTTTTTAACATTTTCAAAATTAATTTTTAATCTAGAACCATTTTAGGCAATGTCTAAACCATACTTGATCTAAATATTTAGACATTATTTTAGCAATTGTGTCTTAAGCATGATCATATGCACAAATAATTTATAAATTATTTCATAATTTTAAAAAAATTACAAAAAAAGTTTAAACTTTTTGAAATTTAATTTTAACTTTAAAACCATTTTGAGCAATGCTTAGACCATACTTGGCCTAATTAGTGAGACATTATTTTGATAATTGTGTCCTCAGCATGGTTATATGCAAGAGAATGATTAATAAATTGTTTTATGATTTTCAAAAATTTTCAAAAAATGTTTTAACTTTTTCAAAATTAATTTTAAATCTAGAACCATTTTAGGCAATGTCTAGACCATACTTGGTCTAAATATTGAGACATTATTTTAGCAATTGTGTCCTCAGCAGGATCATATGTACGAGCCTGATTTATAAATTATTTCATAATTTTAAAAAAATTACAAAAAAGTTTTAATTTTTTTAAATTTAATTTTAACTCTAAAATCAATTTGAGTAATGTTTAAACCATACTTTCCCTAAATAGTAAGACATTATTTTGACAATTGTGTCTTCAGCATGGTTATATGCAAGAGAATGATTAATAAATTGTTTTATGATTTTCAAAAATTTCCAAAAAATGTTTTAACTTTTTCAAAATTAATTTTAAATCTAGAACCATTTTAGGCAAAGTCTAGACCATACTTGGCCTAAATATTGAAACATTACTTTAGCAATTGTGTCCTCAGCATGATCATATGTACAAGTATAACTTATAAATTATTTCATAATTTTAAAAAAATTACAAAAAATGTTTTAATTTTTCCAAATTTAGTTTTAACTTTAAAACCTTTTTAAACAATGTTTAGACTATACTTGGCCTAAATAATAAGACAATATTTTGACAATTGTGACCTCAGCATGGTTATATGCAAGAGATTGGTTAATAAATTATTTTATGGTTTTTAAAAATTTCCAAAAAGTGTTTTAACATTTTCAAAACTAATTTTAAATCTAGAACTATTTTTGGAATTGTCTGGACCATACTTAGCCTAAATATTGAGACATTATTTTAGCGATTGTATTCTCAGCATGATCATATGCACGAGCATGATTTATAAACTCTTTCATATTTTTAAAAAAATTACAAAAAAAGGTTTAATTTTTTCAAATTTAATTTTAACTTTAAAACCATTTTAAGCAATGTTTAGACCATACTTGGTCTAAATATTGAGACATTATTTTATTAATTGTGTCCTTAGCATGATCATATGTACGAGTATGATTTATAAATGATTTCATAATAAAAAAAAAATTACTAAAACAGTTTAAATTTTTCCAAATTTAATTTTAATTTTAAAACCATTTTAAGCATTATTTAGACCATACTTGGCCTAAATAGTGAGACATTATTTTGACAATTGTGTCTTCAGCATGGTTATATGCAATAGAATGGTTAATAAATTATTTTATGGTTTTCGAAAATTTCCAAAAAATGTTTTAACATTTTCAAAATTAATTTTTAATCTACAACTATTTTAGGCAATGTATAAACCAACTTGGTTTAAATATTGAGACATTATCTTAGCAATTGTGTTCTCAGCATGATCATATGCACAAGCATGGTTTATAAATTAACACATAATTTTAAAAAAATTACAAAAAAGTTTTAATTTTTCCAAATTTAATTTAAACTTTAAAACCATTTTAAGCAATGCTTAGACCATACTTGGCCTAAATAATAAGACATTATTTTGACAATTGTGTCCTCAACATGGTTATATGCAAGAGAATAATTATTAAATTGTTTTATAATTTTCAAAAATTTCCAAAAAATGTTTTACATTTTCAAAATTAATTTTAAATCTAGAATCATTTTAGACAATGTTTAGACCATACTGGGCCTAAATATTGAGACATTATTTTAGCAATTGTGTCTTCAGCTTGATCATATGCACAAATAATTTATAAATTATTTCATAATTTTAAAAAAATTACAAAAAAGTTTTAATTTTTTTTAATTTAATTTTAACTTTAAAACCATTTATAGCATTGTTTAAACCATACTTGGCCTAAATAGTGAGACATTATTTTGACAATTCTGTCCTCAGCATGGTTATATGCAAAAGAATGATTAATAATTTGTTTAATAGTTTTAAAAAATTTCAAAAAATGTTTTAACATTTTCAAAATTAATTTTTAAATTTAGAACCATTTTAGGCAATGTTTAGACCATACTTGGCCTAAATAGTGAGACATTATTTTGGCAATTGTGTTCTCAGCATGATCATATGCACCAGCATGATTTATAAAATATTTCATAATTTACAAAAAATTACAAAAAAGTTTAAATTTTTCCAAATTTAATTTTAACTTTAAAACCATTTTAAGCAATGTTTAGACCATACTTGGCTTAAATAGTGAGACATTATTTTGACAATTGTGTCTTCAGCATGGTTCTATGCAAGAGAATGAGTAATCATTTATTTTATGGTTTTCAAAAATTTCCAAAAATTGTTTTAAAATTTTCAAAATTAATTTTAATTCTAGAACCATTTTAGGCAATGTCTAGACCATATTTGGTCTAAATTTTGAGACATTATTTTAGCAATTGTGTTTTAAAAAAATTAGAAAAAATGTTATAATTTTTCCAAACTCAATTTTATGTTTAAAACCATTTTAATTAATGTTTAGACCATTCTTGGCTGAATATTGAGACATTATTTTGGCAAATTTAATTTTAACTTTAAAACCATTTAAAGCAATGTTTAGACCATATTTGGCCAAAATAGTGAGACATTGTTTTGACAATTGTGTTTTCGGCATGGTTATATGTAAGAGAATGATTAATATATTATTTTATGGTTTTCTAAAATTTTCAAAAAATGTTTCAACATTTTCAAAATTAATTTTAAATCTAGAACCATTTTAGGCAATGTCTAGACCATACTTGGTCTATATATGGAAACATTATTTTAGCAATTGTGTCCTCACCATGTTTATATGCAAGAGAATGATTTATAAATTATTTCATAATTTAAAAAAAATTACAATAAATGTTTTAATTTTTCCAAATTTAATTTTAAGTTTAAAACTAATTTAATCAATGTTTAAACCATACTTGGTCTAAATAGTGAGACATTATTTTGACAATTGTGTCCTCACCATGTTTATATGCAAGAGAATGATTATTAATTTATTTTATGATTATCAAAAATTTTCAAAAAATATTTTAAAATTTTCAAAATTAATTTTTAATCTACAACTATTTTAGGCAATGTATAAACCAACTTGGTTTAAATATTGAGACATTATTTTAGCAATTGTGTTTTCAGCATGATCATATGCACGAGCATAATTTATAAATTATATCATAATTTTCAAAAAATTACAAAAAAGTTTTAACTTTTCCAAATTTAATTTTAATTTTAAAACCATTTTAAGCAATGTTTAGACCATACTTGGCTTAAATAGTGAGACATTATTTTGACAATTGTGTCCTCAGCATAGTTATATGCAAGAGAATAATTAATACATTATTTTATGGTTTTCAAAAATTTCCAAAAAATGTTTTAACATTTTCAAAATTAATTTTAAATTTAGAACGATTTTAGGCAATGTCTAGACCATACTTGGCTTAAATATTAAGACATTATTTTAGCAATTGTGTTCTCAGCATGATCATATGTACGAGCATGGTTTATAAATTATTTCAAAATAAAAAAAAAAAAAAAATACAAAAAATTTTTTAATTTTTCCAAATTTAATTTTAACTTTAAAACCATTTTAAGCAATGTTTACACCATATTTGGCTTAAATAATAAGATATTATTTTAACAATTGTGTCTTCAGCATGGTTATATGCAAGAGAATGATTAATAAATTTTTTTATCTTTTTCAAAAATTTCCAAAAAATGTTTTAACATTTTCAAAATTAATTTTAATTTTAGAACCATTTTAGGCAATGTCTAGACCATACTTGGTCTAAATATTGAAACATTGTTTTAGCAATTGTGTCCTCAGCATGATCATATGCACAAGCATGATTTATAAATTAATTCATAATTTTAAAAAAATTACAAAAAAAGTTTTAATTTTTCCAATTTTAATTTTAACTTTAAAACCATTTTAAACTATGTTTAAACCATACTTGGCCTAAATAGTGAGACATTATTTTGACAATTGTGTTCTCAGCATAGTTATATGCAAGAGAATTATTAATATATTATTTTATGGTTTTCTAAAATTTCTAAAAAATATTTCAACATTTTCAAAATCAATTTTAAATCTAGCATGATTAGATGCATGAGATTGACTTAAAACACTCACAGACACATACAGACACCTACATACGCTTACAAACTAATAAAATCTGGTTTGAATGTACGCAAATCTTAGTTTAAATGACTTTAAATTTTAATGATACTATTAAAATTTTGTTTAAAATAAAGTAATCTAACAACTGCTAAATCCAGTTATTATACTTTTTATTTATCTTTAAATTATCAATATTTTTTTTAAATTTAACTCCGGCTACAAACTATGTTTAAACACTAAATTTGCGGCTTTAAACTAATAAATTCTGGTTTTATTTTGAAGAAATTGGGTTGAAAGTACACTAATCTACCGTAAATTATTAAAATCTAACAAAATCCGGTCTGAATCCGGCCAAAAATTGTAATGAAATTATAAACTGTTCAGTATTTAGCTTTAAACTAATAAATTATGGCTTCATCTTATGGAAATTTGTTTGGACAGTACACAAATTTACCGTAAATTACTAAAATTTATAAATATAATCAAAACTAACAAATTCCGGCCTGAACCCAAAAAAATTCGGCTCTAAATCTTATTTTAATAATAAAATGTTTATTATTTGGCTTTAAACTAATAAATTTTGGATTTATTTTGAAGAAATTGGGTTAAAAACTACAGAAATCTACCGTAAATGATTAAAATCTAACAAAATCTCAGACTGAATAATATAACTTAACCTAACCTAACAAAATTTAGCCAAGAATCTTAATAAATTGTTTAATATTTTGTTTAAAATTTATAAATTATGGCTTTATTTTATGGAAATTTGTCTGTCCAAACATATTTCCATAAAATAAAGCCACAAATTTACCGTCAATTACTAAAATATAACCAAAATTAACAAAATCCGGCCTAAACCCAAAAAAATCCGGTCATAAATCTTATTTCAATAATAAAATGATTATTATTTGGCTTATTATAAACTAATAAATTCTAGAACCATCTTAAAGAAATTTGTTTGGAAAATACAAAATTGACACTAAATTATTAAAATCCAAACAAAGTTAACAAAATCCGGCTCGAACCTAAAAAAGTACGGGCATAAATCTTATTTAAATACTAAAATGTTTTTTATTTGGCTTCAAACTAATAAATTCTGACTTCTTCTTAAAGAAATTGTGTTGAAAAACACACAAATCTAATGTAAAATACTAAAATCCAACCAAAACTAACAAAATCCGGCTTAAAGTAAAAAAAAAATTGGCCAATAATGTAGTTTTTTTAGTTGTGGCAATGCACTATCGACATGAATACTTGGTGTGAAGGTTGAGTGGATGAGTAATTTTATAATGTGTGTTTTGCGTAGAATTACTTCAAAATTATTTGGAAAATATATTTAAAATTGATTATCTTGCTCAAAAAGATGCAATTAGTACAAAATAATTATAAATTAATTTACAAAATCAATTAACAGCATTGAATTCAGTTTTAATGTTCTGGCTATCAATTTACAAAAACAAAAGAATAGCATTAAATCCTAATCTTATTATCTGAAAAATAAAAAAAAATGACATTTTAATACAAAAATCCGGCCTTTTTACTAAACATCAGTAACAAATTTTAAACCCATAATATGGAAAAAAAAACAATTGTATTAAAATACCAAAATCGGGTTTTTTAAATCAAAAATGCGGTCATTGGTTTACAAAAGCGAACTAACAAAACCAGTTATTAACCCTAAGATCTGAAAAATTGAAAATTTAATGTTTTAATACAAAAATCTGTCAACAACAAAAAAAATGACTTTTGAAAGCAATTGTTAAGCAAAATATTAACAACACTTCTGAAGCCTACGATTTTAAAACTGGAAATTTGATACTAAAAGACAAAATTTTTGTGTTTTTAGTTGAAAATCTAAAAACTAAAAATTTGTGAAATAGTCGAGTCAACAATTTTTGTAAAACTGAATTTTTTTGTAAATTTTGTTGTTTTTACGTCAAAATTGTCAATAAAAAAACAGTTGCATTTTCATATTAACAGTTAATAGCTCATATGACAGATTTGTTTGTTTGTTTGAACTGACAGTTTATATGACAGATTTGTGAAACAGTTGGCAGTTGATTTTTTTAATTGACAATTCACAATTTATATGACTGATTTGTGAAACAGTTGATAAGCGTCAAATAAACAAATGAGACAAATTTGTCAAAAATTAATGTTGATCGGTTTACATAATTGAAACAGAAACTGTATTTGACTTTGTTAAATTAACAGTTGCTAGTTTAAATGACAGATTTATCAAAATTTAATTAATTTATTTAATTTATTTAATTTCAATTAACATTTATTTCATACAACTATCGAATGTCAGTAAACTTTTACAGCTTCAATTTTTCATATTCTAATTCACTTCGGAACAATTGCGATGCTTCATGCATAGCAGACGTGAGGACTTCCAAGCAAATAAATGTTTCATCGGGCGTAAAATACTTTTTGGGTGTGGATTCCAATTTGGTTTGCAAATATTTATCTGGTCGTCTATGTATACATGTAAATTAAGGTTTGCTTCTTACATTTTATATATAAAAAGTATCTAGCCTCCTAAATTGAATTATTAATATGGAATCGTTCACGAAGAAAATGTGAGAAGCTTTTAGTAGAGGCAGCCGCATATGGTACAAGCGGTAATAGGATTACTTGTTCTATTACGAACTCAATAATGAATACTTTGAGAGGCTGGAGTGTATTACTTATTTTTTATAAAAAAATATTAACGAAGAGCTTCATTATATAAATATAAAGTATCATGTTTCATAAAATTAATTAAAAATAATATCTTATCTTTAATAAAATTGTCTAGACCCGTAGATTATCACCATCGACTTTTAAGGAATATTAATGATTGTTGTTTATAGCTGAATGAATTTAATATCGATTTGATAAAAAAAGTACTAAATCCATTAATAATTTAACCTCAATATTCATTAATTCCAAATGGTGATAAATAATAAATATTTCTGTAGTAAATTCATTTAATCCATACGACATCTATTACATGTCATTAAAGAAAGAATATGTTAACATGATTATCCTTTAATAACCCTCACTTTCGGCATAGTAATTAAAATAATTATCCATGAACGTAATTTGGTTTGGGGAGCATCACAGGTCCATATTAATTACGATTAGAATGTTTCCAAATTTAATTTACAAGGAGATGGAGAGAGAAAATTCTAGTTTGATTATGTTGGGTCGATCGCATGGTGGAGCATTGATTATTCAATTATAATTTTGTATTGATACCTCTATCGCGAATTAGTAGGTTAATTGGGTTAGAAGTTAATAATTTTATTCTAGTAAGATTAAAATAATTTTGTTTAGTATAATTTGTCCTGACTGGATTTTTATTATTTTTTATTACTAAAAAATACAATTTTTCTTAAATAAAGTTTAGAAAAAATCATTTTTTTGCAGCGTAACATATCAACAAATTATAATGAAATCGCATAACAAAAATCACAAAAGTTTTTTAAAAAGAAAGTTTACGAAAATATTTTTTGGTTTAGTCTATGACATTTATTGTTTAAATTTTCTTTCTGCACTAATATAATTTATTCAATTCAGTTTAAAATTATCCGCGACACTTAACGTAAAATATGTAAATTGTTGTCTTTCTTCTCACTGTGAAATGAATGTTTTGCCGCTCCGGCAATTGGTATTCAGGCGCTTCCTTTGTGTACATGTATCTCTGACAATACAATACCGGCTACATTAAATTGCGGACTGTACACTTCACCTTTATTTATTTTCAAATAAAATAAAACCTGTTACTGATATGAAACGTAACAACGCAAATTGTATATATTTTATAAAATTTTACTAAATTATATTTTATTTCAAATCAAAAACATTTTCTTTTAATTAAAAAGTGCTTTTTTAATCTCTGAAAGTTTCAGCACTCTTTGTAATGTGTAATCATAAAAACACTAACTGTGGAACATTCCAATTTTGTAGCCCACATCGACATACAAGATATCAGCAAATATACTAGACAGCTGTTTACCCAGTGACCCACATTCAGGTGTGTTGCTGAACACGAAATTTTAATTACATTTCATTCGAATGCGCATTTCATTTGCAACATATTACATTTCATTGAAATAGAAATTATTAAATTGATTGATACATTTTATTATATTATAACAACAATTTTTGATAAAAATATTCTTCTCCATAAAAATCGAGGTCCACAATAAATAACACTTTTCCCCCTAAATGACTTTTCCCATTTCGTTTCGTTTAACTTTTGATTGTATTCGGTTTATCTTTATTTGCCTGAAATATTTTATAACTTCCTTTCAACACTAATAATTACAATTACAATAGAAGTAAAATATGTTTACAATGAATGCTTAAAAGAAATGTCAAAGTAAATCAAATATATGCTCGGATAAAACTTTACAAAGTTAATTTAAAATGCAGACTAAAGTTTTGCACGCCGTAGTAACAGCATAGCAATACTTTCTCTCAGCCCTTTTTATATAAAAATAATTCCTCGATCAATAATCGTGAGTTGCTACGTTTATTGCAAAAGAAAACGTTTCCGATATTATCATATAACGACCCCTTCAGTCCCCCGAGTCTTGCAATCCGACGCTAAGATATCGCGGTCTTCTGGGACACAAAACGCCGAATTCTTGGTATAAAAATAAAACAGATCAATTTGGATCTGCAATATTGAAAGTATTAGATAAATATTTACTTCAAATTTTTTAATAATGTTCAGATAGAACTAAATTAAATAATGAAATGAATTTCCGTATAATGAAAGCGGAGCAAAGCTTTATATTAATTTTAAAAGGAAGTTATTAAAGAAGAAAAATATTTAATTGAAAATTTATGAATGGGAAAATAATTTAACTGAATTAATTTATTGTGTAGGTGGCAGTACACCAAGTTTTTCATATGAGCTTGTCAACAGTATAACAATATAAATGAAATTCTTAAAACATTTGCAAGTGAATTAGCTGCCATCCTGACTAAAATATTTGTCTTATCATATAAAAATGAAACAATCCCAAACTATTAAAAAATTGCAAATAGTTAGCCTATACCTAAAATGGGAGACAAGTCCGATTCTTCAAATTATAGACCAATTGCATTATTATCCAATCTGTCAATTTTTTTTTAATATATTAATTTTGACGTTGTCCAGTCTTAGAACAAAATAACTTTATCTTAGATATGGATTTTAATCAAAACGTTTGACAATAGATCTTCTGCTTATGTTAGCCACAAATGAAATTCTACTTTAGACAAACAAGAAGAAAATCTTGCAGTAGCTCTAGATATTTCCAAACCGTTTGATAGGGCTTGGCATCCTAATTTTGTCAACAAGCACTATTGTATAGGTCTTGATAAAAAAAACTGTAAATTTTATTAATAGTTACTGCTAGAATAGATGGTTTTTAACTCTGACCTCAAAATTATAAGCTGGTGTTCCTCAAGATTTTGCTCTTTTGCCAACTTTACTTGTTAATTACATTAATGAATTTTTTTGAATTACTAAAAATCATAGTTTTGCAGATGATAGCACTCTTTATACTTTCCAAAGACCATATCGACTAATAGGAAAGAACGTCTTAAAATTTATAGGTTAGAAATTGTAGCATCTATAATCAAAGACCTCAAAAACAATATCTGAATGAGGTCAATTTTAACTCAACTTCTTACTTTTTTAAAATTTAAATCCGAGGTCTCATTAGTACCAAATATTAAACTAAACAACGAATTCATATCTTAATCTTCTTTAATTTTTCTTCTAGTTGTTATAATCTTACACAACTTTGTTTGGAATGACATTATTCTCAACATAGCTTTAAAAGTATTTAGAAAACAAGGATTTCTTAATAGTTGTAAAATGTTTTTACTTCTGTTCAACTTTTGCACATATATAAAACTTATATTTGTTCTTGTATTGTATATTGTTTTCAAGTATGGGGAAGAGCATCAAAAACTACACTATTTCTTCTAAATTTTAATCAGAAACAAGCTATTCGGATCATTGCCAATCCAAAATTGACTAATGACTTAGATACTTTACAACACAGGCGTAATGCAGATCTTTGCATTTTTTATAGATATTTTAATGGACTTTGTTCAAACAAATTGAACAAATATTTACTCATAGTACAAGGCTTGTTAGGAATTTTAACAAATATTCACTGGAGATGTAGGACCGAAACTTTTAAGAGAGATTTCTTTAACCATACTATTGATAAATGGAATAAATTTTCAAATTCAGTATTTCTTGAGACTTATAAGCCACAAATATTCAAAGCCAATGTTTACAAACTGCTTAAATCTAGTCTTCAATGTGATCATTTTAACTAAAGTAGTTTTACTCAATGAAATTCAAAGGTTTTTTTACTACATTTTCAAATTAAAAAAAAATATGAGAATTAAATGACTATAATGAAAATGTTAAAATTAATGATTATATTGGAATTTGATAATTTATTTGGAGAATTTGTAATTTAATTAATATTGTAGTTTTACTAGAGGATTTGATGGTTTTTTTAAAGGAATTTATGATCTAATTTTTTGAGAGACTAATGATTTTAGGAGATGATTGTGAGTGATATTTTTTGTTGGAAAAGTTTAATGCTGTATTTTGAATTAGTTGAGCAATTAAAAATTCATTGTGGATTTTATTATTGTTAAGAAATTTAATGTTTTCAAAAGAATTTGATGATTTATTTATGATTTATTCAAAAATTTATTAATTTCTTAATTTTTTTAATTATTTTGTGATTATTAAAAATTATTTGCTACAAATTAGTTGGTTTATTTAGGGATTTGATTGCAAAATTCAAAAAAAAGAGATTAAATGATTTGTTATATTTATTAGAAAAGACTTGGTGAATTGGAGAATTTGAGGCTTTGTTGGGGATTCGATAATACATTTGGGGATTACATATCATGTTGAGGAGTTTTATATCATCTAATCTTCAATTATTAGGGGATTTGATGATTTTTTTAGAAAAAATAAAGATGGGGATTTTATGTATTGATTGAGTTGTTAACGATTATTTTTATTATTAGAGAAATTTATTGGGGTTTATGTTTGATTAGTTGATATTGAATATTATTTAGAGAGTAATTTTGTGACTAAATCAATTTGATTGTTGGATGGGAACTTGATATTTATATTATTTGATTCATTTATGATATTGGGTATGTTGCGCTGAACCTTCTAACCACCGAACCGTGCTTCAACGTCGTATCTTAATTAACTTTACACTAATTTATTTAAGTAACGGTCATTGTCGTTAAATTGTTCGACCGCGTCTCTCCACTGCGCCAACGTTACTGAGCCTTATTTTTTTGTCTAGCAATCCACTTTTATTCCACTGCATTGCAATCCATTAGTGCAAAACCGGTCTATCATCTCTTGTTGCAATAGCTTCCTTATGTTCCGCTGTACAATTATTAATACATTTTCTCTAGCACAAGACCAATTGTTATGCTAGAATCCCTACAGTTATATCAATACATAGTATACTTCCAATTACCTAATTAACACGTCTTCAAGGTATACTTTAATACCAGTGTGTTTATAACTGCTTCTTACTAATGTAATGTGCTCTGCATACAACCTTATGACCCAACTGGCTTGTGTAAGCTTGACAACATTTTGCAGTTATTGTGCAACCCACAGTAGTCCAATAATTAAACGTGATTCAATTTATATTTGTAATCCACTCACCCTCCTGCCCAAATGTTTGTGATCTATGAATATATATTTTCTCCTACCTTGCGCGTATTTTTCTTAACTGTCACCTATACAGTCGTATTTATAATAGTTAGAACACTATTGCTAGCCAATTCCTAAACAACAAACACTTGGGTGGGTGGTTGTGTTATAGTAGTCAAATAATTAAGCGTAACTTAATTTATTTTTGTAACCTACATACCCGCTCAAGTGTTTGTGATCATTGGAATTATATTTTCTTCTACCTTGAGCAAATTTTTGTCAACTGTCATCTTTACTGTTGTACTTTATGACAGCAGAAAAATCAGCAGTGATTGATTGACCAATTCCTGGACAACAATCGGTCGGATGGGTGGGTGGGCCACAGTAGTCCAATAATTAATCGTGACTCAATTTATTTGTGTAACCCACCCACCCGCCCAAGTGTTTGTGATCAATGGAATTATATGTTTTTCCATTTTGTCCATATTTTTGTTAACTGTGACCTTTACTGACGTACTTTATAATAGCTGAAACAGCATCGGTGACTGATTAACCAATTTCTGGACAACACTTGGGTGGGTAGGTGAGCCACAGTAGTCCAATAATTAATCGTGACTCAATTATTTGTGTAACCCACCCACCCGCCCAAGTGTTTGTGATCAATGGAATTATATGTTTTTCCATTTTGTCCATATTTTTGTTAACTGTGACCTTTACTGACGTACTTTATAATAGCTGAAACAGCATCGGTGACTGATTAGCCAATTTCTGGACAACACTTGGGTGGGTAGGTGAGCCACAGTAGTCCAATAATTGAACGTGACTCATTTTATTTTTGTAACCTACTCACTCCCAAATGTTTGTTATTAATGGAATTATATTTTCTTCCACCTTGCGCATATTTTTAACAACTGTCACCTCTACTGTCGTACTTCATAATACTAATTTTATTTTAAACTAGTAAAATACGGTTTTTAAAAATCAAAATATTGTTAGAAAGCATTAAAATTTGGCTATAAACTGATGAAAATGCATAATTTGGTTTTAATCTGTTGAAAATTGCAAAATTCTATTTATAAAAGTCAAAAATAACAAAATCCGCTCTTAAATAAGTAAAATGATTGCAAAATGATCTAAAATTTACCCAAAAACAGTTGAAAAGCGCAAAATTCTATTTGTATAAAAATAACTAAATTTTGGCCATAAACTGTCAAATAGAGCAAAATTCTATTTATAGAATCTTAGTAATTAAAACTTATCAAAAAGCTATAAAATCTTAAAAATAGCTTTAGTTTTGAAACAGCAAAAATATTGTTAAAAGTCCGCATAAGCTGTTGAAGTGCAATTTTTAGAAAGCACCAAAATCCGGCTATAAACTCTTAAAAAGTGACATTATAATGACATTTCAGAAACAGTAAAGTTGAGCTATAAAATATAAATTATGTTAAAAAGAACTAGTGACCGACCGAAACACAATTTTCAGCCGGAACCAAAACCGAAACCGAATATTTGGCTTTCTTTCTAGTTTCGGCCGAGACCGAAACTTTTATTCTTTTTCTAATTTTGTAACAGATTGATAAGATTAAAATTAATTAAAAGACTTCAATTTATTAGGAAATCACTTTTGTCTTTAAATTCAATGTAGGTACTTACTTACAAACTTATTTAGAATCAAACTTAAGAAACCAACAAAACTACAACTTGTATCAATACTTTTATCAAAACACAATCAAATACAAATAAATAATCTATTCAAAATGTATTTGTTATTGTTACTAACTAACAGGTTATTAAACAAAAATAAGTTCATCTAAAACACTTTAATTGTTTGTTTAATTAATTTAGTAGCTCTAATAATCATAATTGAAAAGTCTTATATTGTAAGCTAAGAAAAGAAGTTTTTTTGCATTTTTGCCCAATAAATTATTTTGACAATTTTTGTAAGTTTGTCCAACGGCTTATCAACAAACGGCATAGGCGTATGAATTTGTTACAACCGATTCCGATTTGACCCGAACGCTAATTTTGGCGGAGCCGAAGGTATGCTCAATTTTGGCCAAAACCGAAACTGCGGCCGAATCCAGGATTTTGACCCAAACAGGCCGAAACCGAAACTTTTGGTCGGTCACTAAAAAGAACCAAAACTCGACCATAAACTGTCAAAAATTGGCAAATTCTATTAAAAAATTTGCTCACTGAGTTTTAATATATATAGACTTTTGGAACCCTTTAGCATTGCAAACTTTTCCTTAAGCTGTTTTTACATTTGCTTATTTATTGTTCAATTTTAATGACTTATTTTATCCGATGTTTCAATTTTTAATACTGCCAACTGTATAATAATTGTTTTAAACAGCTGATTGCTAATTTTGAATTATAGCCATTGCCATAAGTTATAATTATTTTTTTTTAGTGCAAGATTTTTATTATATCTTTATTTATAAAAAGTTAAAAAAATAAATCCGGCCATAAGTTATTGATATTTTTTGAAAAATACCAAAAATTCGGTAATAATGTTTGAAAAGTTTAAAATTCTATTAATGAATTATCAAAAACGCAAAATTTGGCCATAATGTAATAATGGCATAACTGTTAAAAAGCCAATCTTTATTTATAAAAAATAAAAAATGGCAAAATCCGGTTATAAAATAGTAAAACATTTAAAAATAACGTCAAAAAGTAAAATACGGCATTGAAATTTTAAGCAATTGTCAAAAAGCACTCAAATACGGCTATAAACTATTAAAAATATTTAAAAAAAATTATAAAATCTTAAAAATAGCAAAATCCAGCTATAAGATATCAAAAATATTAACAAAAAATTTAAATCCATACCATAAACTGTCAAAAGGTGCAAAATTTTATTTATAGAATGTTAAATTTTTGCTATAAAGTGTAAAAATATTGTCATAAAAACTAAAGTTAGACCAAACTGTTGAAAAAAAAATTAAAACATTGTTTGAGAGAACCAAAATCTGGTGAAAAAATAGATTTTTTTTAATTAAATGTTGTTTTTAATTCATCAACAATGATAACGATCACTGTTAAAGATTTTATTATTTTTTTTGATGATGTTATTGTAATTGGGCGTAACTAAAATAATACTGCTTTATGTTTGTTTTTTATTATTGGAAGCGTTCTTGACTATACAAACTCTTGTTCTCCACTGAACCACCAATGCGTTGTTCTGCAATGCCAAGGCACGGTTGCCAGTTATTGTACAACCCTGTTGCCAGTGCATTAACAAATGTTAAAAATAGCACAATCTGTTAAAAAATGCAGAATATTGACATTTAAAAAACACGCTTCTGTCAAGCATGTTTTTTAAATGTAGAAAACATAGTTAATATTTAGGAAAATATTATTTACATTTAAAAAACATGATTGACATTTAAAGAACATTGTTGACATTTAGAGAACATGATTAAAATTCAGGAGAACTTAATTTACATTTAGAGAACATAGTTAATATGTACAAAACATGATTAATATTTAGAAAATTTTATTGACATTTAAAAAACATGCATGACATTTGGAGAACATAATTATTCATTTAAAGAACATAAATTACGTTTAAAGAACACGTGTGACATTTAGAGAACATAATTATTATCCAGAAAAACATTATTTACATTTAGAGAACATAATTGACATGTGAAGAACATTATTGGCATTTAGAGAACATGATTGACGTGATTAATATCCAGGAAAGGAGAACATTATTTACACTTATAAAATAAAACATGAATAACATGTAGTGAACATGATTGACATTAATAGAACATGTTTATATCTAAAAAAACGTTATTTACATGTAAAGAACATAATTGACAAGTAGAGAACATGAATAATATTTAAAGAACATGATTGACACTTAAAAAACATGTTTAACAGTTAGAAAACATAGTTAATATTTAAAAAAAACATTATTTACATTTAGAGAACATGATTGACATTTTAAAAACATATTTGACTTTTGGAGTTCATGATTTATGTCTAGGAAAACATTATTAACATTTAGAAAACATGATTGACATGTAGTGAACATGATTAATATTTTAAAAACAATATTGACATTTAAAAAACATGCTTGACATTTAAAGAACATGCTTGACATTTGGAGAACATGATTATTATTAAGAAGAACATTAATTACATTTAGAGAACATGTTTTACATTTGGAGAGTATGATTAATATTTAGGAGAACATTATTTACATTTACAGAACAATTTTGACATGTAGAGAACATGATTGACTTGTAAAGAACTTAATTCACATTTAAAAACATGTTTGACATTTGGAAAACGTTATTTACATTTAGAAAACATAATTGACATTTGAAGAACATGGTAATTATCTGGAAAAACATTATTTACATTTAGAAAATCGATTGACATTTGGAAAACAAGATTAATATTTAGGAAAACATTTTTTATATACAGGGTGTCCGGAAAATACGTGTACAACGTTTGACGACGGACTCCTGACGTCAAAATAGGTCGATCTAAGCCGACTTAGTTATATCCAAAATTGTCTCGTTTAGCCGGTAGAGGGCGTCAAAAAAAACAAAAGTATAACATAGTTGAAAGTATCTATTGTAAGAAACTAAGTAAAACAAAAACATTATTTAAGCAAATGTGTAAAATGACCGCCATCTTGCTGAATACACTTATTAACACTCTTTAAAAAATGATATTGGACCCTATCTAATGTCTCGGGATTATTAAAATGGTTGCCTGCATTTAAAATCCGCTGCAATAAATCATCGCGTGTGTTTACCGGAGTTTTGTAAACTTCTGTTTTAATAGCGCCCCACAAAAAGAAGTCACACATATTTAACTCAGGAGAACGTGGTGGCCATTTTACTGGTGCATCATTGCCTCTTCCAATCCATCGGTTGGGATATTGATGATGTAAGTATTGCTGAACGGCAACGGAAAAATGGGGCGGGGCACCATCATGCATATACCACATTTCCCTCCGAAGTAAAAGGGGCAAATTCTCCAGAAGAATTGGTAATGTGTTTTGCAAAAAATTTAAATAAATATTTCCATCTAACCTGTCTGGAATAACAATGGGACCAATAAGGTAGTGATCAATAATACCTGCCCAAATATTAATTTTAAATTGATGCTGATGATGTGCAACTTTAATGGCATGTGGATTTTCATCGGAATAAATATGTTCGTTGTGCAGATTGGTTACCCCAGATCTTGTAAAGCATGCCTCGTCAGTAAACATAATTTTTCTACAAAAATTTGGAACAAGGATTCTTTTGTTTCTAATAAATTGACAAAATGTAAGCCGCATGGGGGATCAGTCGGTAAAAGTTCCTGGACTTTTTGTATGTGGTAAGGATGTAACAACTGTTCTCTTAAAACCTCATTGACAATCGTTTTAGGAACATTTAACTCACGTTCTAAGAGACGGGTACTGGTACTTGGTTCTTCTTCAACTCTTTCCAGAATCATCACTTCTGTTTCCACAGTTCGAGTTGTTCACATACGACCCCTGCCTTCAAACTTTTTTTCAAAACTGCCCGTTTCCCGAAGATGACGCTCAATATTGGCAAATGTTTGGTGGTTTGGTATTCGACGGTTAGGAAACCTCTCCATGTAAACCCTAACACTCTGACGCCCATTTCCTTGACAAAACCCGTATACCAGGAGCATGTCAACTTTCTGAGAGTTTGTATAATTTTCCATTTTTAATGGTAAAATGAACTTGTAATTAAAGAATGTTGATCGTATACTTGAGTAAATTTCATAGACTGGTGACAATTTGTCAATAATTGTCAAATTATTAAACGCCATAGCAACAAGGTCACTTAAAAAATTATTGTTACAGGTAATTTCTTTTTAATATTTACAAATTTTTGACGCCCTCTACCGGCTAAACGAGACAATTTTGGATATAACTAAGTCGGCTTAGATCGACCTATTTTAACGTCAGGAGTCTGTCGTCAAACGTTGTACAAGTATTTTCCGGACACCCTGTATAGGAAAACATTATTTAAATTTAAAGAACGTTATTTAAATTTTGAGAACATTATTGACGTTTTAAAACATGATTGACAGATTGTAAACGTATTATAACAATTAGAGAACATGATTGATATCTAGAAGAACATTATTTACATTTATTCTCATTTAAAGAACATGATTGACATTTAGAGAACATGATTAACGTTTAGAAAACATGATTGATATTTATGAAAACATTATTTACATTTAAAGAACATGATTGATAGTTAGAGAAGATGATTCACATTTAGAGATCATGTTTGATATCTAGGAGAACATTATTTTTATTTAAAAAACATGATGGACGTTTAGAGAACATGATTGATGTTTAGGAGAATATTATTTATATTTAGAGAGCATGATTAACATTTAGAAAACATTTTGAAAGTTATAGAGTACACCTGATTGTTTGTAAATAAAAATTTGTTATTTGGGCAAGTGGGCGGGCGTATAATATATGTTTGTGAGCGTGTGGGGCATTAATTACCCGCTCACACAAGTGTTTAAAAAAAAAATTGGTGTTGCGCCCACTTTTGCCATTATTAAAAATTGACGTAAACTACTAAGATTGAGTCAATCCTTCAAGAGTCTAGTCAAGAAAAATATTTAAAAAAACCTGCAAAAAATGCTTGAAATCAACAAATATATTTATATAATGTCAAAAATAGCAAAATTAGGTCATGCAGTTTTAAACAATTGTCAGGAAACACTAAAATTTGACTAAGAAACGTAAAAATATTTATGAAATCTAAAAAATTCCAAAATCAAGCAATGAAATATCACAAATTATATTAAAAAAAAATCATAATGCAATATAAACTGTTGAAAAGCGCAATTTCCGGACATAAAATTTTAACATAAATTGTTAAAAAGTATAACGTACTTTTTAAGTCTTTCAAAAAAGCATTGTTTGCAGGATTCTTATGTTTAGCAAATATTAAAGTGCTGCAAATGCTTGATGCCAGGTGGTATTTATGATTAAAAAATTTAATTTATTTGAAACATTAATGGCCACCATTCTGTATTCTGGAGATATATACAAAAACATAAATTTTATTAAAACTACAATATCTTTAAAAAGGTAGGTGACAAATGTAACTCTTTAGTGACAAACATTTGGGTTGGTGGGCGGGAACCCTACATTTTATAAACAGAATGTTCCGCCCGCTCACCCAGCTGTTTGTTATCAGGATATTTGACCTGTCACAGTAAAGGAAATCTAATTTCTGGATCACCAACACTTGGGCGGGTCGACAGAAGTCCCAGAGAAACAATTGCCCATAATCAATAAATGAAGTGCTTTGCCCACCCACCTGACTGTTTATTATCAAGAGATTTGATATGTCATAGTGAAGGAAATCCAATAGAAACTATCCGCTTACGTTTAATAAATGGAGTGTTCTGCTCACCTACTCAAGTGTTTGTTATCAAAAGATTTGATATGTCACGTTGAACAAAATCCAATTTCTTGATTACTAACAGTTGGGTTGGTGAGCGGAAACCCATTAAAATTTAGCCGCCTATTTTTAATTAACTAAGTGCTCCGCCCACCCACTCGTTTGTTATCAAACAATTTGATATGTCACATTGAAGGAAACGTAATTTTTGGATCACACTTAAAATCTCTTGTTAACAAACAGTCGAGTGGGTGGGCGGGTACTTAAGTATAAACCATCCGTTTACATTTAATGAACTGAGTGCCCGCCCACCCAGCTTACTGTTTGTTAACAAGAGATTTGATCTGTCACGGTGAAGAAAATCCAGTTTATAAATCACTAACATTTGGGTAGGTGAAAACTACATAGAAACTATCTGCCCAAATTTATTGATTAGGGTGCTTTGCCTACTTACTCAACTGTTTGTTATCAAATAATTTGATATGTCACAGTGACGGAAATACAATTTCTGGATTACTAACTCTTGGGCGGGTGAGCGGGAATCTCATAGAAACTACCCGTCCACATTTAATAAATAAAGTACTCCACCCACCCACCCAACTGTTTGTTATCAAGAGATTTGATCTGTCACAGTAACGCAAATCCAATTTCTTGGTAACTATCACTTAGATGGGCGGGCGGGAACCCTAATAAAAATTACCCGTCTACCATTAATGAACTAAGTGCCCACCCACAATTGTTAGTTTAACAAAGCTATTGTCTATTTAAAAAAAATCTGTTATTTGTACTGTCTATCATATGAATCACATGGAAATTGTCTAATATGTGAACTGTCAGTATTATTTTTGACAAATCTGATTTACAATTCTGTCATTTAAACTATAAACTGCTTATATATAAATTTTAAACTTTCTTCACCAATCAGTTATATAAACTGTTAGTATGACAAATAAAATGTCAATTTTCTTAAAAAAATTTATAATTGTTTGACATATAAATTGTCAATTTGTTATAACAAAACTAATTTATAAACTGTCAGTTTGACAGTTTTTCTTATGCATTTTTTTTTTGTTTTTATGACGTTTTGCAAATGGGTCATCTATTTATTAACTTCAACTGTGATAATACTACAATAATAATAAAAAATCTATTAATTAAACCGTTTGATTACCTATTTGATTCAGTTATAGCTCAATTTTTATTTTTTTAAATCTCAAATCTCATATTTGATTACTGATGTAAAATTTGATAGACGAACATTTCCATAAGCAATTTTCCAATAAACCCGTCAATTTGCGTAAGCCCTGCCTGACAATTGGAAACATCCCCTCACTCACACGTAGGAATAAAATGAAATAAAATAAAAAATATACCAGAGAGAAATCGAATCGCATCAAACATCCCCTTCTCATCCATCCGGAGATACCTTGAAAATTATTTTTCTCTTCTTCAAACTTGTTTTATTTCATTCTCTCTGGCAACTTTCCGATCACATAATGCACTCTCGCTTCCAATACCAATTTAATAACAACAAAAATTTATATAGAAAATAATTACATCAATTTAATTGTAAAGTTTGCGAGTTTTAAGCTCGGAATTAATGTTATCTTTTTTACAGCGGTACAGAAAGACATTAATTTGGATTTACGTGTGTAAACTGGTAGTTTTCAGAATAACAAGATGTTTTCACAGCCATGCTATATTTTATCGTGTAAAATCACCGCTTTATGGTCTTTCAGCTTTAACAATGTAGCGCTTGTTAAAAAAATGTTAGATAAAATTGTTATAACTTGGTTTATTTAAAATTATTGGAATAGGTAAGCGAATGAAAAAGAAATGCATTTTATCTGTACAGGAAATTATTTACGAAGTTGAAAAGTCTGTGCAAAGGAAGGAAGTGGGGTCAAATCAGTTGACATTTAAGTTTGTATTTTTAAGCACTATACCACGAAGTATTTGCTATTAATTAATATTTTATAATATTGATATTGCTTTAGTTTGATATTAAATTTCGCATGCATAATTGTTCAACTACATGGAATTTCATTAAATATGGTACAATTAGTAAATAGCCTGCATACACGATAAACTCCTCTGACCTGTGACTAATAACGCTCTCCTGATAAACCTTTTTGATTATAACAATAACACTGAGATAGTCCATGCGATCCTGGAATTTTCTTTGTCCTTAAACTCACAGACAAAGGAATCCAACCAATTATATCTACCAACCAAATCAAAATAATAAATTCATATTGATTTATTATTATTTTCCTTTTATTAAGAAGTTAATAGCTAATATTGTTTCTTCATGCTGTGCTTTATTTTATGGGATCTAGCACACCTTGTAATTAATGCCATTAAGGCGTAGTAACTATAAGTCCGCAAGGAAAATTTAATAACGTCCCTCTTTAATAAGTGGTTAATAAAGTGGATTCGTATTGAAGGAATAGTTCGCTTGAAACTTTACTCAAACTGATGAATTGAAATTAAACAAGTTTATAACTTTATAGGAGACAGTGGAGGATGGGTTAAATTAATTCGAACAAAATTTCGTATAAAATGGAGCGTCGCGCTTGCAAGTTAGATCTAATTACATTGCTTGAAACATTCCTTTTGTTTGTGTTGATGTAATTAAAATGATTCAATTGCGTATATTTATTTTACACAATAAAAAATTGTCTATCTACTGTATTTGTTGCATTAAATACATTAAATTTGATTTATTAAACATAATTTTTATTGCATTCATTTTATTACTTTTCTTATTAAAGCAATCATTTCAATGTAAATAGGTTATTAGGTCACGCAATTTCAATTTCATGTAACCTATCTCTCCTTTCTATTACAACATTTATATTACATTAATAAAACACTCTTTTCTTTACAGGTAAGTTTCAACTTCTTTCTAACAAGTACGTAAAAAAAAGATGAAAGCAAGTGGTAAGTTTGATCAATTTTTTCCTCTTATATTTTAAATTAGATCTTTTCTTTCGTCGCCTTCTTTTTCCTGTTATATTTTTTATACGCCTTTGCTTGTTTGAGTTTCGATATAGAAAGTTGTTCCAGCCAGCCAGCCAACGAGAAACGGCAAATAGTTCCCAGTTAATTTAACTTTGGAGATGAGTTATAAAACCCTTAGTGCATCATTAAAATATACTACCACCATAAAAGTGTCCATAAAGCAATCAAATTTAAGTGACGATCATTTTATAATGAACGCAATTAAATTTGTTACAATTGATTGATTACTAATACATTTTATTTATTTCTCATGTGATGCAATTGAGTTTGAAAAAAATATAAGCAGAAAGTCTTCCAATAGATTGCTTGCATATACATAATTGATTGATCCGTTAAATTGTGGGAACGTTTCCAGCCACTCGGAGCTGATGCTCCTTTTACTCGTTTAGTGTTCCTTCCTTCCTTTCCAGCGACGTAATCTGTTACTTAATGACCCAAATTACGTCTTTACACCTCGTTCAAAATGATCAATCACTTTACTTAGTCTTGTTTCGAATATCTTGTCAAAACTTCTTTGGATCAAATTAACGGAAATTGATGATACAATCTAGCTAATTTTTTGATTTTGTGCTTTTAATAGAAATTGGTTTATTATTTTTGTTGGAAAATTTAGCAAATTGTTCTATACAATATATTACTAAATAAAATTCAACTATTAAGTATATAAAGTTACAAAAACATTTTACAATTATTAGCTACTATATCTCAGAAATTGTTTATTGGAACTAAATCAAAATTTATTATTTAATAGTAGCACTATAGTACTATAAATAGAATAAACTATAATTAGTTTTGTACGTTAAATTTTTGTTTGCAGCTTTACTAAAAGCCTAAGTTAAGCAATCATATTAGCTACTATATCTCAAAACTTGTTCATTGGAACTAAATCCAAATTGATCATTATTTAGTACCATTATAATACTACAAATAATACAAATTATAATTCAATTTTTATTTGCAGCTTTGAAAATATTGCTCAATTTAATAAAAGTCTAAAATGAGCAATCGTATTATTTACTACTCAGAA
The DNA here is from genome assembly GCA_963932245.1 of Tachinus rufipes. Taxonomy (NCBI): domain Eukaryota; kingdom Metazoa; phylum Arthropoda; class Insecta; order Coleoptera; family Staphylinidae; genus Tachinus; species Tachinus rufipes. The sequence continues at coordinate 478,117 of OZ010743.1, read as the reverse complement.
TCTGTAAATTGGATCCAAATCAAAATTTATTATTTAATAGTACCACTATGGTACTACTATTATTATAAATTATAGCCAAGTTTTTATAAAATGAATTGTTTTAAAAATTTGTCTATAGTAACTGTCTAAAGCTTTTTAAAATTTTTGCAAAATTATGAAAATAAAATTTATCACTGACAGTTCAAAAACATTTTTTGCACTTTAGAACATTATTAATATTTTGAAATATCTTTTTTAGGAATATTTTGAGCAGTTTAGAAATAATTTTTGAACATTTTAGAAACATCCAAAAAATTTATTAAACTTCATTACTAACAGTTTAAAACATGTTTTGCATTTTAGAACATTTGGGAAACATGTTTGACATTTCAGGAATAATGGATTTACACTTTAGAACATTTGAGGAATAATTTAAACAGTTTAAGAACATTTTTTGCATTTTAGAACATTTTAAAAACATCCATAAAATTTATTGCACTTTTTAGAATATCAGTGACAGTTCAAAATTTTAATTTGTAATTTAGAACATTTGAAGAACATTTTTGACATTTCAGGAACAATTTTTAAATTTTTAAATAATTATTTGCTTTTTAGAACATTTCAAGAACATTCAATTTTTATTAAAAGTTTAGGTAACAAAACATTTTTGCACTTTTAAAAACGACCGAAAAACATTTTTAACAATTTAAAAATATTGTTTTGCCTGGAAAACATTTTTGGAATATTTTGTACAGTTTAGAAACATATTTTGTAGTTTAGAACATTTCTAGATTATTTTAAGTATTTATTGAAAATCCAGGAACATTACTAACTAGATAAAAACATATTTTTTGTTTTGGAATTTTTCAAAAACCATTCAGAATGTTTATTGAAAGTTTAGAAACATATTTGACAATTCAAGAACAATTTTTGCACTTCTGAACGTCTGATAAACATTTTTGACTTTTTTGATGATATTTTTTTACACTTTGGAACATTTCAGAAACAGTTTTAAAAGTTTTATTACAATTTAGGCAGTTTTTTGCACTTTAGAACATTAAAAGAATGTTTTTAATAGATTAGGAACATTCCAATTTTTTAAAAACAATTTTTTAAACGAGCAGGTAGGTACTTCCAGTTTAAACTATTTGCTAGTAATATATATATAATACTTTTATCTGTGAAACTTTAAAGGTATCTTTATAAATCTAAAAGTTATGCTATTAGCAGAGCTGCTTGTGTGAGCTATTTTATGAGATGTAGCGTTGTATTCTTCCAACAATCTAACGACGCTTTGATGGCCTGATTGGCTGTAACGCGTAATGCAAGCATTTAAATGATTAGGACCAGCACCCCAAAGCTGTGGCTCCTTGATTGCAGGTGTGATCGGGAATTGCGCCGTGTTTTAGGAAGATTTTTATAATTTTGCTATGTCCTTACCAGAGGAGTGTGAAGCGGTACGGTTCTCTAAATCAACTGTATTTATTTTGGTGTGTCCTTGCCATGCGTTTACGTATAAAGGAATTTAACCTTCCAAATCTCTTGTTTCAACGTTGGCGCCTTGTTGGATAAAATATTTGCTTATAACCAATTGGATATTAAGGTTCAATACGTATACAATAGAGCGACCATCCGAATCCTTCAGATTGATATCGGCGCCTTGCGTTAGCAAGTTTTGTGCAATGTCGTAATGATGATGATAATGGGATTGAATTAATGTACTGGTTTCTGAAGTATTTACTGGATTTTAATGCAATTTGGCAACAATGTAGTCCAATGGCATTGTTACAAACTGTGTAAATTGCAGCTGATTTGATACGGTAACTTTTGAGTAATCTAAATTTATTCAAGTTTACTTAAATCAAGCTTAAAGTTATGAGTGAATGAAATTTTATCATAACTTTTGTTTTATTCATTAGATTTTTATACAATTTGGCAACAATGGAGTTTAATACTATTGCTACTAACTGTGTAAATTACATATAATTTGATACGTTGAGTTTTGAGTAAACTCAATCTAGCCGAGTTCACTTATAGCAAGCATGAAATCATGAGTGGTTGAAATTGTGGCATAACTTTTGTATTTATAATTGGATTTTAATGCAATTTGGCAACAATGCACTCCAATAGCATTACTACCAATTGAGTAAATTGCAGTTAATTTGATGCAGTAGTTTTTGAGTAATCTAAAGCTATTCAGGTTTACTTGAAGTTTAAGGATTTTAATTGATGTCATAACTTTTGTATTAACCATTGGATTTCTATGCAATTTGACAACAATGCATTCTAATAACATTGCTGCTAATTGTGAAAATTGTAGTTAATTTGATATAATTGGTTTAAAGTAATCTGAATTTAATCAAGTTTACTTAAATCAAGCTTAAAGTCATGAGTGAATGAATTTATGTCATAACTTTTGTTTTATTCATTAGATTTTTATAAAATTTGGCAACAATCCAGTTAAATACTATTGCTACCAACTCTATAAACTACAGCTGATTTAATACGTTGAGTTTTGAGTAAACTCAATCTAGCCGAGTTCACTTATAGCAAGCATGAAGTCATGAGTGGTTGAAATTGTGGCATAACTTTTGTGTTAATAATTGGATTTTAATGCAATTTGGCAACAATGCACTCCAATAGCATAACTACCAAATGAGTAAATTGCAGTTAATTTGATGCAGTAGTTTTTGAGTAATTTAAAACTATTCAAGTTCACTTGAAGTTCAAAAATTTAAATTCATATTGTAACTTTTGTACTATCTATGGGATTTCTATGCAATTTGACAACAATGCATTCCAAAAACATTGCTGCCAACTGTAAAAATTGCAGTTAGTTTGATATAATTGGTTTGAAGTAATCTGAATTTATTCAAGTTTACTTAAATCAAGCTTAAAGTCATGAGTGAATAAAATTATGTCATAATTTTTGTTTTATTTATTGGATTTTTATACAATTTGGCAACAATGCAGTCTAATACTATTGGTACTAACTGTGTAAATTGCAGTTAATTTAATACAATAACTTTTGAGTAATCTAAAGCTATTTAAGTTTACTTCAAGTTTAAGGATTTAAATTTATGTCATAACTTTTGTATTAACCATGGGATTTCTATGCAATTTGACAACAATGCATTCCAAAAACATTGCTGCCAACTGTGAAAATTGCAGTTAATTTGATATAATTAATTTGTAGTAATCTGAATTTATAGTTTACTTATATCAAGCTTGAAATCGTGGTTAATTAAAATTAAGTCATAAGTTTGTGTTATTTATAAGATTTGGAGTTCTTTTTCATCAAGCTTAAAGGTATAAATGATTAAAATTATGTTATAACTTTTGTATTATTTATTGGATTTTAATGCAATTTGGCAACAATGCACTCCAATACCACCGCTACCAATTGTATAAATTGCAGCTAATTTGATACGATCAGTTTTGAGTAAACTGAATTTAACAGAGTTCACTTTCATCAAACGTGAAGTCATAGATGATTGAAATTATGTCATAACATTTGTATTGTTTATTGAATTTTTATACGATTAAGCAACAATGCAGTCTAATACATTTACTACTTAATGTGTAAAATTTGTTAATATTTATACGAATAATTTGGAATAACCTCAAATTAAAACTTTGTTAAACTTGATCAAATCGCAAGTAGATAATTAAAAAAATGTTAGCTCTCAAATGGTTTATTAAAACTGAACAAATCAGTACTAATATATCTTAACACTTTAAGTACTAAATGTGTATAATTTATAAAAAAATTACACTCAATTTTGTATAACCTCAAACTATTTGATTTGATCAAACTTTATAAAATCCTTTAGGACATATTTGAAAAATTGTAACATTTAAATGGTTTATTAAATATTGATGCAATTTGGTACCAGTATATCTCTATACTATTTGTACCAAATATATAAAATTTATAAAAATCCATACGCTTAATTTTGCATAACCTCAAGTTATTGGACTTGTACAAACTTTATCGAATCCTTTAAAAAATCATAACTCCAAAATGGTTTATTGAAAATTAATGTAATTTAGTACCAATATACCTCAATACTATTAGTACCTATTGTAAAATATTTATTAAAATCCATACGCCTAATTTTGCATAACCTCAAATTCTCTGACTTGGTCTAGCTTAATCAAATCTATTAAGAGATAATTGAAAAATTTATAACTCTAAAATGGTTTATTGGAAATGTATGCAAATTGGTACCAATATATTTCAACACAAATAATACTTAGTGTAAAATATTTACAAAACTTTATACGCCCAATTTTGCATAACCCAAACTCTGAGACTTGGTCTAACTTAATCCAATCTATTAGGAGATAATTGAAAAATTTATAACTCTAAAATGGTTTTTTAGAAATTGATGCAATTTGGTACCAATATACTTCAATACCATTAGTACCTAGTGTAAAATATTTATAAAAATCCATACGCCCAATTTTGCATAACCTCAAATTATTGGACTTGATCAAATTTTATTGAAGCCCTTAAAAGATAATTTTAAAAAAATGAGCAGCTAATTGGTTTATTAAAAAATTATGCAATTTGGTACCAATATACCTTAATACTAATAGTACCTAGTGTAAAATATTTATAAAAATTTATACGCTCAATTTTGCAAAACTTCCTTAATCAAATTCATTAAGAGATAACTGAAAAATTTTCAACTTAAAATGGTTTTTTAGAAATTGATGCAATTTGATACCAAAACACCTTTATACTATTAGTACCAAACGTGTAAAATTTACAATAATTCATACGCCCAATTAAACCTAACCTAACCTAACCTAACCTAACTTTAAATTCTTTGAGTTGGTCTAGCTTAATCAAATCTATTAAGAAATAATTGAAAAATTTATAACTCCAAAATGGTTTATTGAAAATTTAAGCAAATTGGTATCAATATATCTCAACATAAATAGTACCTAGTGTAAAATATTTATAAAAATTTATACGCTCAATTTTGCAAAACCTCAAATTTTCTGTCTTGGTCTAGCTTAATCAAATTCATTAAAAGATAACTGAAAAATTTATAACTCTAGAATGGTTCTTTAGAAATTGATGCAGTTTGGTACCAATATACCTCAATACTATTAGTACCTAGTGTAAAATATTTATAAAATCCCATACGCCCATTTTTGCATAACCTCAAATTATTGGACTTGATCAAATTTTATTAAAGCCCTTAGAAGATAATTTAAAAAAAATTTGCAGCTAAATGGTTTATTAAAAAAATATGCAAATTGGTACTAATATACCTCAATACTAATAGTACCTAGTGTAAAATATTTATAAAAATTTATACGCTCAATTTTGCTAAACCTCAAATTTTTTGACTTGGTCTAGCTTAATCAAATTCATTAAGTAATAACTAAAAAAATTATAACTCCAAAATGGTTTTTTAGAAATTGATGCAATTTGGTACCAATACACCTTTATACCATTAGTACCAAATGTGTAAAATTTACAAAAATTTATACGCCCAATTTTGGATAACCTTAAATTCTTTGAGTTGGTCTAGCTTAATCAAATCTATTAAGAGATAATTGAAAAATCCTTAACTCCAAAATGGTTATTTAGAAATTAATGCAATTTGGTACCAATACACCTCAATACCATTAGTACCAAACAATTGATTTACCCAGTTTTAAAAAATGAATTGTTTCAGAATGTTATTAGTTGTCTGTGGTAACTGTATAAAGTCTTTTTGGATTTTTTTTAAATTATTCAAGATATCTTGTAGTATTTTTTAAGTCATCTAAAGTCTTTTCAGTTTTTTATAAGTTGTCTTAAGTTTTTCCAGTTATCTATCTAACGGTAAGTGTTTCAAAAACCTTGTTAGTTGCTTATAAATGCTTTCAAAGTTTTTTAAAACTTTGTGGACCTGTAAAACTATAAAAAAAAGAAAAAAATGTGAATAAAAAAAAAAAATTAAGTTAACTTATAGTTTATAATATTTTCTTAGCTTGTTAGTGATATACATAAGCTTTTAATCTGTTAAAATTAAGAAGTCTTCTAAAGCTTTTAGTTGCTTTTCCAACTTCTCTAAAACGGTAAGGTTTAAACTAAAAAAAAAAAACATTCTTTCTGTTTTCTAAAATTTGTATAGCATAGTTTTTTGGGAGTATTCCTATTATATCGTTTAATTAATTTGTTGGAAGGTTGGTTGGGTTATTCTTTATGTACCGTATTAGGTTGTCTATTAGATTATCAATGTTAGAGCCTGCATTTACAATTATTGATTTAGATTAAAAACATTTTTTTGGGCTCCAAACAGTTGCGTTTAGTATTAAATTTTTGTTGAGGCACTGCACTGCAATTAATAGATTGACTTTTGAATTTGAATTTGTTAAAGAAAAACTACTAAAAGATATTAGATATTAATATTTGCTTATTATAACATTGTCAATCAAACTAATAACAAAATAAGCCAATGCTATGACTAACACATAGTTGTTTAGTATGACAGTCAAATATTAATTAAATATGCTTATCCTATTAATAACATACGACAAGTAAATAATAATAATAATAATAATATTAAAATATTTATTCCAGAAAATAATAAAATATTAATTACAAACATAAACAATATTTTAAAGTAAGTATCCGAATCATCCACACAAACTAATAAACAATTTTGCCAACACATTTTCAACACCTCTTGTCTATCACATTCCTCACATACAAAAGAAAGCCGATGATTTGTACCCAAATCCTTATCAACCACTCTAGCTTTCTCTAATAAATCCTTATAACCCGTTCTTATCAATTTTATTAGCAACATCCACTTGCAACCCATTGAAAATCAAATCAATTTCCATTTCTTTCCTTAAAGGATTCTCCAATTCAGCAAACAAAGCTCTTTTCTTCAAAACGAATGCTTCTGTTGATGTAAAACTACTTTGTTTATTCTTAAATATTTCCATATAAATATCAAATGACGCACGTTTACGTTTAAAATATTCAACACAACAGCATCCCACCAAGTTTCAATTCTAGCATGTACTTTCTGCCATCATTCAGATGCTTTTTTTTTCTAATAACCAGTTGAAACCTAGTAAGGCATCTTCTTCTTTAATATTTTCAAACCATCTGTATATTAAAACATCGTTTAAGAATTTTGATGAGTTAGAATGGTTTCCGTCGTAACGTAATTTGCATCTGGCGAGAATTCCGTTTTCAGCACTGATGCTTGACTTTAACAAGCAATCTTCGTAAATTTTGTATGAGATTGTTAGCGACATTATTGTAACTGTGTTTTAATCAAGCTGGTTATTCTATTTAAAACAATTTTGAAAGCTTTATTAAATTTGTTTGCTTCTTAATGTGGTGGTTTAAATCTCATTAGGTGGGTTGAATGCAAATTTAATTTTAAAACTTTATGTGCCTGCAATTTAAGTAATGTGTTTGCACATTAGTTCTAGTTTGTTTAAGATATAGCAAATTGTACTGTTTTTTTTAATCTCAATTGATGTTTTCATGTTTCTTGTTTTTCTTAACATAAAAAATATCCATTTAATAAAATGGCTTGAAAACATCTACGGTTTTAGTTTGATTGATTCAATCAATACAATTGACTAATATTTTATCAGTTTGTCCTATGAAGCAAAACTTACACAAATAAATATTATAAATTTATATTTTTTATTGCATTGTACTAATGTATGTTATAATGTTTGAATAAATAGCTGTTAACTAAAGTTAATTTTTTTTTTAATTATTACAAATAATATTTAGACCATAAAATTGAACGTAAATCTAGATAAAGCGTTATAGGCTGATTGAACTGAGAATCCTTTATAGTATTACATTTATTGTTTAAAAAAATTCAATTGCAAATCATACAAATAACTTTTATCCTGAAACTCGCTTTACATGTTTATTGTAAAATGTATACCAACGGATATGACCATTCCAGTAGAATTAACACTGCTATTAATAAAGCATTCAAAAAATAAAACATTGAGCTTTATAATAAGCTGTTTGAAAATTGTAAACAACACGGGGAATAATAAACCCACGCTTTTCATATTGCATTTTTCATTTAATACAAAAAATAAAATCAGCGATAAAAGCGCACCGGTCTGGCTGTGAAATATGCAATATGAAATATTTAATCATCTCCGATTCATAGAAGCCGGCAGCTACGAGAAAGGATTTTTTATCAATTGCTTTGTACTTTTATTAATAATGTCTTTCGAGTGAAATATTTTAAAATAATTAGATATGGATTTAGTATTGTATGTTAGGAGATTGGTGGTTGCTATTGAACGCCGTTGATGAATTTGATTGTGCTGCATTGCATGTCATGTTTGTGTTCCTAGTGTTTGAAACGGGCCAGCTGTTTGAGGCAGCAAAGTACATCAAATTCAGTCGCATCAAAAGCTTCATTGATTTTGTATTATGTATACTTTACCTTGAAAAGATGACTCGGTGAGCCTGCTTAGAGCTAAGAGTTTTTCTGCCATTCGAATGTCCGATTGCAAAAGATTTTTATTAAATTTTAACTTAAATAATTGTAGGGTAAATCAAACTCATAGAATCTGTAATTAATTTATGTAAATATAACCCATATGCAGATAATACGCTTGGATTACATCTACCCTAAACCGTATGCTTTGCCACATAATCCGCAACTATCTCTCTAATTGTTAGTTATTTGATTATGTGCTAATTTTACATAAATTGAATTTCTTAAACTTGTAATTTGCATCAAATACATAATGTTAAACTTATTTTAATTTTAATTAAATAATACTAACAAACCAGATGGTATATTTTAAAATAAATTTTAAGGCTTAATTAATTTTATTATTATATTAAAATTGTATTATATTTGCTTAAAATTACAAGCTCAAATGTTGACTGATTTGACCCCACATCATTACTTTTTTTTTCAATTTATTCCAGTCAACATAAACGAAGAAAACAATTTCCTGTACAGATAAAATGCATTTCATTCCTTCCTTACATCAACTATTTTACAAATCTGATATATTGAAAAAAATCAACAAATTTGGTTGTTCTTAATTGCAATGATGCCATAGTTTGATTATTTTAATAACAACTTTTATAAATGTCACCTTTTTTTACATTGAGACTTCATTTTAGATCTAAATCCCAGAAAATTTAAATGCTTACTGTACTGCCAGTTAAGCTGGGCATGCGGGACTCTTCCTCTGATCTAAAACAAATTTAAACCTTCTTAGGTAAGTGGGCAGGAACACCAATCCAAACTACGCGCCTACAAAACTTAAACTTAGTTTTTGCCTACTCTCACAAATTACAAATAAAAAAATTGAATCACAAATTATCATATAATTTGATATAAATTCATGCTTCGAACATTGCTTGACATACTTATTTTTAAAATATTAGTAAAGTTTAATCAATAAATGATTAGAAATAAAAAAGATTATTTTTAACATATTGATTGAAATCAAGTTAAAAGGAGTCAATTAATATTTCACTTAGCTTTTCTTGTTTCGTATTGATTTTATGTATTGTCTGTCACAATTTTATGTAATTATTTATTTATTAAGCTGCTCTAGCAATTATAAATAAACATTAAAGACGTAACTTAGAGAAAGCAGAGATAAAAGACAATGGAAAATAAAATAAATGTAGAACTAACATTGACCTGGAACGATAAAAAGGGAAATAACACACGGGATGTTATTATTGCGACGAATAACATTGAAATGGAATTTTATATAAATATATACATTTAAAATAAATATGAACTGAATGTTATTATAGAATAAATTGTTTTTACTCTAAAGATATGTTATTTATTATAACTTTTTTTTTGTTGAAATATATTTTGTTATATTTATTTGTATTTAGCTGTGTTCTTTTGCAATCAATTGTAAATCAACTTTGAGGTTTAAAATGTCAAAATATAAAAAATGTTAAAAATCCACTTGTAGAACGTTTTATTACTGTCAAAAATGTTTCTAGAATTTTACAAACAGTCAAAATTGTTCTAAGATTGTCGAAAAAGTAGCCAAACTACATAAAATTATTAAAAATGTTCATAAATTGATTATAAAAATGTCAAAATACAAAAAATGTTAAAAACTTAATTCTAAAACGTACTATAACTATCAAAAATATTAGTTAACTTAATTCAACTATTAAATATGTTCTACAACTGTCAAAAAACTATTCAACAAAAAACTGTCAAAAATTTGCTTCAATTTTAGAACAGATTCTAATCTGCTTATAACCTACATTAAATTGGTTTTTAAAATGTCAAAAAATGTGAAACGTTAGAACATTTAACTGTCAAAATGTTTAATAACTATCAAAAAATGTCCAAATTGCAACAATGTCCTTCATTACTTATTAACAATAAAAATTGATACTAAATTTTTAAAAACAGTCAAAAAAATATTGAACAACTGAAACCGTTATAGAATGCTACTCAACTGTTAATAATATTTTACAATTATCAGAAAAACTCCAAAAATGCTCCGATCCTATGCTAACTGTCATATTTTAATACTTAACATGTGTGACAAATTTTTTAAAAAATAATTGAAAGCTTTTACTATTATTGCAATTTTTGAAAAACTACTAAATTTTGGAAATTGTTTAAAAACTTATTGAGAACATGTCAAACAATTTTTAAGTGTTTGAACAGATTTAAGTACTTTCTAACAATTTTATGGCCGAATTTTGCACTTATTAATAAATTATGCCGGGTTTTGGTTTTTTTTTCAATAATAATTTTTAGTTTTTGAAACTGGATTTTGCTTTTTTAAGATATTATAAATTGTTTTTTTTTCAAGTTTCTAACAATTCTATAACATTTTAAGGCCAGATTTTGTTATTTTTTACATCTTATGAACAGAATTTTGCAGTTTTAATCGTTTTTGGTCGAATTTTTGTTTTTGTATAAATATAAATAACTATTTTGACTTTTTATAATTATTTATGTACTTTATGGTTAAAATTTTGACATTAATTGAATAAAGTTTTAAATTTTTTTGAATTATTTTGTTATTTTATAAATAAAAATGTTTGCTTTAAACCATTTTTTGATATAATTTGATTTTATCTAAAAATATTTTAAAGTTTTATAACCGTTATTTTTTATTTTTATAAATAGAAATTTGCACTTTTAAACAGTTTAAGAGCAAATTTTTGTGCTTTTTGACAATATTTTGCTATTATTTACATTCTTCTAACCGAATTTTGCACTTTTATCTGGGAGCTGGATTGTGCTATTTTTTACTTATTATGAATAGAATTTTGCATTTTGTAATAGTTTATTGTCGAATGTTGGTGTTTTCTTACAATAAAATATAATTTGACTTTTTATTAATAGAATTATGCACTTTTTCATAGTTTTTTGCAATTTTTAACACAATTTTAATATTTTATAGCGGGATTTAGCCGTTTTAAAGTTATAATTTTTACATTTCTTAACTCTTTAGGGTGAAATTTTTGTATTTTTAACAACATTTTGATGTTTTAAGACCGGATTTTAGAGGTTTTAACATTTTATAAAACGAAATTGCACTTTTCAGCAGTTTGTGGTCTAATTTTAGTGCTATCTGACAATATTTTGATGTTTCTTAACCGGAATTAGAAGTATTTTGTCCAAATTTTACTAATCTTGACACTCCATTTTAAACAAACCAGAGCAGGGGCGTAAAAATTGTAAAAACTTTTCTAGATAGACTTTTCTACGGCCGATGAGCAACACACCAAATTTTTTCTAAATAAAATTGTACGCAGAATTTTTTAAAGTATTATTTGGTGTATAGTTTTTCTGAGTACTGCTTATTTTTTACAAATAGTTTATGTTGAAAAATAAGCATTTTTTGGAATCTTAGAACCTAAATACACAAAAGAAATTTATATTTTCTAATTAATTTACATAAAAATACGTCAACTTAGGCGGTTAAAAAAATACAAAAATGCTTCTTTTTAACCAAACCACTGGAAATATTAAAATTAGATTTTTTTTATTTTTTTGCGTTTATACAAGGTATGTGTTTTAAATGAGGCTACAGTTGGATTCTACAAAACATTTCTGATTCATTTTACTTTACTCTCGGTAAAAAAAAATACTAAAACAAGTTTCTAGACGCATCTCTTTCTGCTATGGAATTGGAATTGCTCAAAGCGAATTTTACACTTTTTAACAGTTAAGACCAGATTTCTTTGCCGTTTTTGACATTTTATGAATAGAATTTTACTTATTTTAGCAGTTTATGGCTGGCTAAAGCCCAGCTACTTTCTGATAATATTTTTATAGTTCAAGACCGGATTTTGCTAGTTCTTGCGTTTTATGAATGTTGCACTTTTCAACCGTTGTTGGCTGAATTTTAAATCTATCTGAAAAGATTTTAATGTTTATAACCAAAGTTAACTATTTTAAACTTTTTATAATTTTTTATTTAATTTACATTTTTCAATAGTTTTTTCAATTTTTTTTTTATAGTTTTATAGTTCATCAATGCTAAATTTTGCTGCTGTTTTTAATATTTTAAAAGAGATTTTACCCTTTTTAACATTTATGATGTTTCAAAGTTGAATTTTGTTACTTTTGACATTTAACCGTTTTTGGCAGGATTTTGGTTTTTTCTGAAAATATGTTTTATGACAGGATTTTGTTATGTTTGACTTTAATCAACAGAGTTTTGCAATTTTCAATAGTTTATGACCAGATTAAACAAAAAAACGATATAAAAGTGTCACATAACTAATTATGTAAGAAAAGTATTAAAAACTGTTTTTTTTTTTATTGAAAATTGTTTTTTTAATGTGTTCAAAAAAATTGTCAAAGTGTAGAATAATAGTCAAAAAATTCTATTAAAAATGTCATCAAATTAAAAAAAAAAAAATTTGTCACTATCATATAAAGAAGTAAGTTGTCAAAAAATACTTTTAATGTTAAAAGTCGTCTAAAACAATCATCACTAATATAGATAATTGAAAAAAGTCAAAATTTAAATTGGTCACAGTAGAACACAAAATAAACTTTGTTCCCACCGCCCACCCAAGCGTTAATTATTAAGAGATTTATTGTTAAGCAATTTTTTCATATCTAAATCTAAACACACAAAAGGTAGGACAAATAATAGAGTTTTTGATTACTGACCTTAAACGGGTGAGTGGATCACAGTAGAAAAAGTAACTTGCTTACAAATTAAACTTTGTTCTCATTCACCCACCCAAACGATAGTTATTAAGAGGTATATTGTTAAACATTTTTTTTATATCCAAAGCTAATCACACAAAAGGTAGGACAAACAATAGAATTTTTAATTAGTAACACTTGGGCGGGTGGGTGGGTCACAGTAAAAGAAGTAACTCGTCTACAAATTAAACTTGGTTTTCACCCGCCCAGCTACCGTTAATTATCAAGAAATTTATTGTTAAACAATTCTTTTTTTATCTAATTCCAAGCACACAAAAGGTGGGGTGGGACAAATAATAGATTCTTTAGTTACTAACACTTGGGAGAGTAGGTGGGTCACAATAGAAGAAGTAATTTGTTCGCAAATTAAACTTTTCAACAATTTATGCCAGATATTGCCACTTTCCGACAATATTTTGATGTTTTAAGGCCAAAATTAGCTTTTTTTTACACTTTATAAATAACAATTTTACTTTTTATGGCCAAATTTTGGTGATTTTTTACATTAATTTGATGATTTGCCTTGAATTTTTAATTTTTGGCTTTTTATAAATAAAATTACAAATTTTTTAACTGTTTATGGTCAAAATTTTGCTATTTTTTTGGATATTTTGTATCCAGTTTTTGCTGTAATTAAAATTTTACTTTTTTAACGGTTTGGGGCTGGATTTTAGTGCTATTATAGTATTTTTTGTTATTTTAATAGTTTTTTTGGTGTTTTTTGACATTATTTTCATAATTTATGACCGGATTTTACTATTTTTAAAAACTTATTAAAAAAATTTTGCATTTTTTAACAGTTTATGTCCAGACTTTGCTTTCTTGCACTATTTTGATGTTTTCAGGCCTAATTTTACTATTTTTCACTTTTCATAAGTAGAATTTTGCATTTTTCAACAGTTTGTGGCCGGATTTAGTTATTTTTTTAACTTATATTGATGTTTTAAAACTTAATTTTGCTATTTTTGACATATTATTAATAAAAATTTACACTTTTCAACAGTTTTTGACGGATTTTAGTGCGTTCTGACAATATTTTAATGTTTTAAGGCAAAATTTTGCTATTTGTTACACTTTATAAATATAATTTTAACTTTTTATATTCAAATTTTGATAGTTTTCTACACCAATTTGATGGTTTGACCTAACTTTTGTATTATTAACAATATTTTTGGCCCGATTATGTTGTTTTTAAAAATTTACCTAATCTAACCTAACCTAACTTTTGTATTAACAATATTTTTAGCCAGATATTATTGTTTTAAAAAATTTATTTAACCTAACCTAATCTAACTTTTGTATTGATAATAATATTTTTGGCCGGATTTTGTTGTGTTTAAAAATTTATAATTTTTTTTATTTCTTAACAAGTTGCGGTTGGAGTTTTTGTGCTATCTGACAATATTTTGATGTTTTAAGACCAAATTATAGTATTTTTCATAGTTAATAAATAAAGTTTTAATTTTCAATTTTTTTTTGGTGTTTTGACATTATTTTTATGTCTTATGACTAGATTGCTATTTTTGATCATTTATTAAAAGAGTTTTGCACTTTCCTTACACTTTTGAACAGTTTTGGGTCAAATTTAGGTGCTTTTTAATATTATTTTAAAGTTTCAAAATTTAATTTTGTTATTTTTGACATTTTTTGACATTCTATTAAAAGAATTATAACGTTGAAATAAACACTCGGTATATATACAATACAATAAACTCAGTATTGCTTTTTTTGACAATGGTAAATGTAGTTAATGTGAAGAGGGAAAAATCTTTAGGTCCAAAGCGGACAGAGAGCGGACAGACAGCAAAAAACCCAAAAATTTACATGCCGATTGGGCTAAATATATTTTTATAAAAATACCTTTGTGCAGTATATAAAAATAAAGTAAAAGTTCTTCCTTCAACTCCTTTTCCGAGCAAACCTGTGCTCAGGTTTAGTGTCACAGAATGTTGAACTTTTTATGAGTTTATACAGGATTTTGGTGCGCTTTGACAACATTTTCATGTTTTAACGCTGTTTTTTATACTTAACAAATCAAATTTTTACTTTTTATGGTCAATTTTTGGTAGTTTTGTTCACTAATTTGATGATTTGACTTAACTTTTCCATTTATGTCTATATTTTGGTGCTTTTTGGCACTATTTTAATGTTAAAAGGTCAAAATGTACTATTTTTTTTTGTAAGTAGAATTTTGCACTTTTCAACAGTTTGTGGCCGGGTTTGGGTGTTTTTGACATTATTTTCTTTTATGACTAACACTTTGACGGATTAGAAGGATACAGTATTAGAAACCACACGCTTACAATTTAAACGTAGCCTCCACCCACCTAAGCGTTAGCCAGCAAGGGTTTTATTGTTACAATCTTCTCTAGTGTTTTGTTAACATTTTACACTTTTTCTATTGAGTACATATTTACAGGAACACGAGAGGTAGAAGATAATAAACTTTCTTTGATTAGTAACACTTGGGCGGGTGGGTGGGACACAGTATTAGAAGCCACTCGCCCACGATTTAAATTGTTAAAGAGTTCTTTCATATCTAAATCCAAACACATAACAAGTGGGACAAACAATAGATCTTTTGATGATTAACACTTGGGCGGGTGAATGGGTCATAGTAAAAGAAGTAAGTTGCACTCAAATTAAACTATGTATCTACCCACCTACCCAAGTGTTAGTTATCAAGAGATTTATTGCCAAAAGATTGTCTAAAATTGTTATAATTTTAAAAGATTATCTAAAATATATGTAAAAGTGTATAAATTATTATCAAAACATTTAAAAAATTTATAAAAAGTTTGTCGAAAAATGTAAAATGTGTAAAAAAAATTTAAAACTAACAAACGATCACAAATATTTTATGTATACAATAAAATTATTCGACTGCATCTGCATTGTTTATGCTTCGAATTGGTTCTGCTTGATTTATTAATGGATAATTGCCATCGTTAGTAGTCTCGTCCTCTATGTTGCCTTTTACATATGCATCGTAAGTACTTTAAACATTTGTCATTAACAGACAACAAAATTTTAAAAATAAATTTGAAGTATGTTATACAGATTTTGTGTAAATGTCAAAATATCACTAACATAACTAAGTTTTTAAAAATGATCTAAATGCTAAAAAATTTGTAAAACTGTCAAAATATTGTCTTAACGCTGCCAAATTTTAAAAATTGTTAATTGCTTAAAAGGTTTCTTAAACTCTCAAATAAAATATTTAATTGCCAAAAGAATGTCTAAAAAGTGTTAAAAAATCTGTCAAAAGTGCCTACATTATGTAAAAAAGCTGTGTAAGTTTATCAAAAGTATCTGAAACTGACAAATAAGTGCCTATGTGACTCAACATTTTTTATCATTTTTACAAGATATTTCTAAAACAGTTATTAGATAGTCTGAAAGCCAACAAAATGTTTTAACTTTGTCTGAAAAATGTTCAACAAATGCCAAAACTGCCAAAAATAAAATGAGTGTACTAACAAAAAAATTTATTTGAATTATAATTAAATGATTAAAATAGTTGTGTCAAAATGTTATAAAAATATTAAACTGCTAAAAGATTACTTTAATGCAAAAATAATATTTAAAACTGTTAAAATATTGTTTTAAAACTGGAAAAAAAATTCTAAAACAAATGTGTACAAGACTGTCAAGTGACAAAAATCATTGAACTGATAAACATTTAATAAAATGAAAAAAAAATATGTCTAATAAATGCCAATAATAGTCTGAACAATTTATAAATATATCTAAAAATTGTCTAAAATGAGTATTGTTATGTTATTTTAAACTGTCAAACAAATATCTATTCTAACCTAACCTAACATAACAAAAAAAAAATCTAAAACTGTCAAATGCGTATGAAATATTTAAAATTGTGAAATTATTATTTTGGTGCTAAATATAGTTTATCAAAAATCCGTACACTGTCAAAAAATTGTCTAAAAGGCAAAATAGGTAAATTTAAAAAAAAAATTTAAATAGGTTTTAACAAATGTCAAAAATGTTTCATGTGTGTATTGCATTGTTATGTTATCTCAAAATGTCACAAAAATACTAATTTATTAAAAAATTATCTAATTAACATCTAAAACTGTCAAATAAATATCCAGGTGCTTAAAAATGTTTATCAAAATGTTGAGTAAGATGTAACAATTTCAAAGGTTCTTTAAAAATATTTTATAAAAAATTTTACTGTCAAAAAATTTGTTCTAAAACTGGCAAAATATTGTCTAAGTTGATTAAATGTGTCTAAAACTGACAAATAAATGCCCGTGAATCTGAATTATTTTTTTTATTATATAAAATTAAAGAAAATATTAATCAACTCAAAGAATTACTTAAAAATTTCTGAAAATTGTCAAAATATTAGTATTTCAAAATTGTCTAAAAGTGTAAAATGAGTATTTATAAACTATAAAAAATTGATGTATAAATTTTAGGGTTGCAATCTCTAAAATAATAGACAAAAATTATGTTCAAACAAATCTATTAAATAATTGAAAGCTTATCAAAATTGTCTATTAAAAAAAATTTCAATTGTAATTCAGAAGTTTTAACATATCTGAACAATAAAGCTTCAATTTAATAATCCATTAAGCTGGTGCATACATAAAGACCCACCCTATGAATTAATTAATTAAATACACATGGATATACATAATACATCTTCCCTCGCAGTTTAATCGATTTCCGAACAACAAGCAGACATTTTATAACGTGCCACAATATTTTTTTCTCTTATGTCATCTTCTGAATAGTTAATCGAGTAAAATTAACATTGCAAATCGTGCTGCGATTAATTCACCCTTTTATATACACATTTTTTTTAGAAAAGATTTTATTATCGTGAGATTTTCAGGGAATGAAAAATATAAAAAAAGGGATAAGCCGGGATATAAAAAAAAATATTTCATTCATGTTACAATTTTAATCTTATTTCAATTATTACGTTTTCTCACTGCTACAAATTAAAGTAGACGACGAAGTAAGCAGATTAAATCCAGGAAATTATAAAATGGATTTTTAAATTAATATTATTTTTTTTTTAATTATAATTGTAAAACTCATGACTGCACCTGTTGTTTGTATTTATTTTTCATATAACGAGCTTCAAGGGTAATATAAAAATATGCTGACCTGTAACAAATATAAATTGCGTAAACATGTAAACACATGATAAATCTGCACATATAGCATTCCCATTATTGATGACATTTCGAAATGTGCAATTTTCATCCCCCTTTGTTCATCAAAATGTATGTATAAAGCCAATCAAAAGCAGTTTTAATTTGAATTGGAATTATAAATCAAAATATTAGAATTTAATGCATATAATTTGTAGCCGAATAGACATCTAAATATTTTAATTCATATCATACGAGACTGTCTGACATATCCGATATCTGATATAGCTTAGTTAGCTCTCAGATCTCTGTCTCGTTAGTCGGGGGAAATTTTACTCCTATCTCTCAAGTGCCGAGAACGTTTTAATACCTTACACTTTAGGTAAACTTCAATCTTTTTTTAAAGCACTGAGTATAAAAACAATTTATTTAATCTGAAAAAATTATAAAATTTAACACTTTTTGCTGGCATTTCTGTTTAAATAACATAAATAATCAATAATTAATTAAATTACCAACGAATGAAATGCTGCAACTTTGATTGGCATTGAATTAATTAAATTTGGAATTGAAAAAATCAGATAATTGGCCTCCGGGAATTTTATTAATTACATTTTCTACGCAACTAACTATTGGATTTTGTAATATATTTTATAAATATTCAGCCATACATGAATGGATGTTATTGATTTTGTGATTTATTTAAATTCTCATTTGGATGTTGTAGTAGAGTTAATTAATTGGAAAATTAATTAGTAATATAATATGATTTGCATGAATTAGAATGCGGGGTTGATTTAAAAATAAATGCAACTCTGAATATATAGTAATAAATAAATTTAATGTGGAAAAGGTTAAAAATATTAATTAATTATTAAATACTAATGATTTTTTTAATGATAACTAAAAAGTTAGTGTCTAAATAGTTTATAACTCAAAATATGCTTATCCGATTAATGGCAGTTGTTGTCAAGTAATTTAATAACAAAATAAGTTAATGTCACAATTCACACATGTTAATTAATATATTAACCAACTATGCCTATTGCATTAATAACAGTTGATAAAAGTTTAAATTGTAAATAAATTAATGATAAAACAAATGACTGGTAGCGCCAGCTAGTGCAATTTAACACTAAACGTCCGCGTTAATCGGTATCATTTAGCATTTACCGAATTGGCAATAACTTTGCGGGTTTTATACTATTTTAAATTGTTAATAAATTAATAATGCATTCAAACTCAATCAATCAGTGATTGCCAATTGCATACAGGCAATTATACTGATTAATGCGAACGTTTAGTATTAAATTGCACTAGCTGGCGCTACCAGTCATTCGTTTTATTATTTACATCATCAATTGTGTTTATAAACACAGAAATATTTATTCAAATTTGTTTTTTGCTATCATGCGATGCCGTGGTTATACAGAGCATACTGACGAAGTTTGTAGAACCGAAACAATTGTCTATGCTTGAAAAATCATTTTATCTTCAATATAAAATTATACATTACAAACTAAAGCTGCACAGTTTTAATTTTGTTACATTGGTAAGTATGTATTGCATCAGATACTATGCGGGAGTCAGCAGTTGGAGCTGAGATCTGCAAGCGCGCGCTATACCCTATTAAATTGCAAGTTTATTAATTATTGCTTACTACTATTAAATCAATAGTTTAGTGCACAAACTTTAATTTTATGTTTGATTTAACATTCGGAATGGAACTTTGCAGTATTATTGTTCTCAGACGGAATGTATGTTCCTACAGAAAGGTAAATAAATACTCATTAACCTATTGTACTCTATTGTTGTGATCAATTACGTACGATTAGTTATCTAAATAGATTAAATCTAATTAGAATCAAATGGGTTATGTTGGGTAATTTTTTTAAATTATTATTTGATTTATTCTAATATAATTTTAGAATTAAACAAGTTTTAGTTTTTAAACTGTTAAATGAGCATTTTTATAAACAAATGAACCAAATTTTGTTTTAACATAACCTATATTGTGCTCTAACATTCCATTGACTCAAATTTTAAAATATATTGTTTTGTGTATTTTTTATAATTTTTCGAAAATAAATAATTTTTAGATTAAAATCAAGTATTAGTTTTTAAACTTCTGAGTGAGCAGTTTTATAAACTAATAAACCAAATTCTGTTTCTACATAATCTATACTATGCTCTAACATGTCTCTGACTCAATTTTTAAAATATATTGTTTTGAGTATTTTTTATAATTTTTTGAAATTAGGTAATTTTTGGAGTGTTAGTTTTTAATTTGTTAAGTAAGCAATTTTATAAATAAATGAACCAAATTTTGTTTTAACATAACCTATACTATGTTGTAAGATGCCATTGACTCAATTTTTAAAATATATTGTTATGAGTATTTTTTTATAATTTTTTGAAAATAAATAATTTTTGAATTAAAATCAAGAGTTAGTTTTTAAACTGTCAAGTGAGCAATTTTATAAGCAAATGAACTAAATTCTGTAACATGTCATTGACTCAATTTTTAAAATATATTGTTTTCAGTATTTTTATAAATTTATGAAATTAAGTAACTTTTGAATTAAAACTAAGTAATAGTTTATTTGTTAAACGAGTAATTTTGTAAACAAATAATTCAAATTTTGGTCTAACATAACCTATACTATGCTCTAAAATGTTATTGGCTCAACTTTTAAAATATATTGTTGTGAGTATTTTTATAATTTTTTAAAAATAAGTAAATTTTGAATTAAAATCAAGTTTTAATTTTTAAACTGTTAAGTGAGCAATTTTATAAACAAATGAATCAAATTCTGTTTCTACATAACCTAAACTATGCTCTAACATATCATTGGCTCAATTTTTAAAATATATTATTTTGAGTATTTTTTATAAATTTTTGAAAATAAGTATTTATTGGATTAATATCAAGTATTAGTTTTTAAACTATTAAGTAAGCATTTTTATAAACAAATGAACCAAATTTTGTTTCAACATTACCTATACTACGCTCTAATAGGACATTAACTCAATTTTCAAAATATATTGTTGCAAGTATTTTTTATAAATTTTTCAAAACAAGTAATTTTTGTATTAAAATTAAGATCTAGTTTCTAAACTGTTAACTGAGTATT
Organism: Tachinus rufipes; assembly: GCA_963932245.1. Taxonomy (NCBI): domain Eukaryota; kingdom Metazoa; phylum Arthropoda; class Insecta; order Coleoptera; family Staphylinidae; genus Tachinus; species Tachinus rufipes. The sequence continues at coordinate 456,694 of OZ010743.1, read as the reverse complement.
TTTAACTAACTAAAGATCAGTTACCAATATTTCTTTTTACTATTGTGACTACTGACCTTGCAGGGACGACCAATATATTAAAATTGTCACAAAAAAACTATTTTAACAAAAAACTTCAAAAATTAAACTTTTTATATAAAATGTATCTAAATTAATGCAGAAAACATATTTGTAACAAAAATGTCTTTATAGCAAACAATATTTTCAGAAAACATACTTGTTAATAGACTTTATAATATAGTCTCATTTCTCTCAAAACAATTTAAAATTATTGTACACCAAAATTAAAATGATAAAACATATTGAACAAGTAGATGCTTTGTATTTTATCTAAAAATATTCAACACAATACAATGCTAACTTTGAGTCCTTGTTAAGATTTGTTATGGTAACAGACATCGAATATTTATTTATGCAACAGCGAGCAGAATAAACAATGTTTAAGTTGCGTCAATTTGATTTATGTAAAACCTTATTTGAACAAAATAATTTATTAACAATCCCGGCAAAATACGTTTTAAAATAATTGAATTTTTTTGTCAACAAATGACTCATTGTGCAATGTGTTGTAAACAATCAAATACAATTTTGCAATTAACAATTTTCCTTTTTTAAACAATACCCATCAAATTACAGCAGATTTTCATTAACATCAACAATACCAATTGTAATTAGAAACCAAACAGCAACAATAACAATAATAATGAAAAGCCATACATAGTTGTCTAATATGTCGCAGCAAAATTAAACGTGCCCCAGATGAATAAACACAACGCTTTTGTTAAATATAAATGTATGGGCCGGATGCAAAGCACGTAAACAATTCCACAACAGCAGGTCATTATCGAACATTCATTTTCCTTATTCCACTCTTACCCTACAACTCAAGAAAATTCGATATAAATAATGAAATAAATTGCGTTCTGAATAAATTAAATTATTCAAGGTTGTGAACGTGAACTCAATTTAATAGTTGAATAAAAGTTCATTTATACCAAAAGTTATAATATAACTCTTACAGAGATATCAAATCATATTCTTCGGAATTTTACGCCGTGAGAAAATGTTTTGCAGCACTTTAATAATAAAAGCTGTAAATCCAATTTTTCCTGCAACTCTCTGAGTGCCCATTCGCATGAAATATGGTATACATATCATTGGGGATGAGAAGCTCGTATTAGGTTTCATTGTCATTCAATCTGGTGCATATGAAAGGAACATATATGAATGAAATTGATTCGTTTTATTTAGTAATAATGAAATCAATAAATTAAAATCTTTGTTGGTTTAATAATAATAATTTATATTTTTATATTATTTGATCTATTTTAATGAAAAATTAATAAATAAAATTTTAATAATTAGTTTTTTATGAACCTTTAAACAAGTTTTAAGAACTTATTACAGTTTTGTACGCGTTAAATCACATTCTATCAATTTTATAGATATTTAATCATAAGTTTATTATAAAATGTTGTAAGCAATAAGTACGTCGTAAACTCTTTAAAATGCTTATGAAACATTTCAAAAACTAACTATAGTTTTTTATTGATTTTAGTAACTCTTACGTCAGTTTTTTTAATATACACACTTTACAAACGTTATCATAAAGTACTCAAAAGCTATACACTTTTATATTTTTTTTTTACATTTAGTTTTGCTCTTTATAAACTTATATTTGTCATTATTGAATATTGTTCTCAAGCATGGGAAGGAGCATCCGAAACTACTCTAATAATAATAATATTAATAATACCTTTATTTTTTGCCTTTTGGCCTTGAAAATTACATTTATCAACTTATAAAATTAACACAGTAAAAAAAATTTCTTCTTTGTTTGTCTACTTTTTTCCAACTGTCTTTCTTCAGTTTATTTTCTTTCTCTCTACTTTAAATATCTCATTTTTTCCATCTGGTCTTTTCTCATTTTGTTACACACTTTTACAATAAGTTTCATAGTTTCCTTAGTCTCTCCGTAGATTCTGCACATTTTTAAATCATTTTCCATCTAAAATCTTGTCGCTCTCTCTTCATTACCACATCTGAATCTTGCAATTGCATTCTACTTAGACTTTTACACTTGTGTTTTCTTTTGTGTCATGTCTCTCTCCTAGATTCTCTCATTCTTTCAATATCTTAGCTAGCATAATCATTTTTGTTGTAATAATTTTCTCTAATTTTCTTCTAGCTTTTTACATTTTGCTCTCATTTTCTTTTTCATGCATTCTTGTAACAGTTTGGAATTATTTTATGACATTTAGAGATATTTTGGACGGTTTAAGTAAATTTCTTTAACTTTCTGAATTATTGACAGTTTGGAAACATTTTGTAATATTTGAAAAACATTTTGTGATAATTTAAGAACTTTTTCTGATATTTCTAACAGTTCAAAAACAATTTATGACATTTATGACAATTTGCGCACATTTTAATATGACAGTTCAAAATTATTGTTGAAAGATTGGAATCATTTTACTTTTTAAGATACCATTTTGATACCAAACACTTTAGCGGGTATGTGGACTAGTTCACTTCAAACTATTTGTAATGTAGAAATACTAAACCTTAACAAGATTCTACGTTTTGAAATTTCTATTGAGAAAAAGTTAAAATCTAGCAAACACTTTGACCATTTTCTACAAAAAAGAGCAAAAACTTGACTACCACCTGCACAATGCTAAAGATGAAACATCGCACTTTATGGAATTAGCTAAAAATAATTTTTATATTCATTAATACTTACACTGTAAACAATTAAATTATAATACAGCAACAAAATAGTTTTATAAAACAATACTTCTTCCTAGCAACTTGCTTAAGCTTCAACATTGTAGACAAAAGAAACTTGGTTAAGTTTGTGTAAGTGTGGATAACACTTCTAAAGAATGGGAAAAAATTAAGAAAGTTTGCAGTGAATTAAATTGTTGCAAACTAGAAAGTCAGCAGAACATTAGCTTGCGGTTTATTCAAGGAGTTCCAAAGATAGTGGAAAATTCCCAAGTCTTAAGTCCCAAATAATTTAAAAAACGGACATTAGCTATTTATTACCAGAATGTAATAGGTTAAGAACCAAGTTAGAAAATTTGTCAAATACTGTAAGACTTTGTGATTTTGATATTTTAATTTTTAGTAAAACTAATCTTTATGAGGATATTTTATTTTCTGAACTAGAATTAACATTATTCTGTATTTATAGGAAAGATAAAAGTTCAGAAAGTAATTTTAACAAAAGCAAAGGTGGTGTTTTAATTGCTGTACGTTCAGATTTGATTTTAAGTGAAACTGCTACTTCTTTTAATACAGTCAAACATGTTTTATTCATTTTTCCTTTTATCTATAATTTATTTTCAAAATACTTCTTTTTTGTTTAATTTTAATTTTATTATTATTATTATTTTTATTTTTTTTTTAAATTTTAACCACATTTTTCAATTTTATTTTTTCAATGTTGCAGTATTAGTAGTACTAACTGTAATGTGCAAGTTACTTTTATTTTCTAAGTAACTTGTTTTCGTCTTTGTAAGACGCGTATGCACAAGCCCAACGATTATTTCGTTTTTCAAGATTAATATTTAATCACTTGTGTCATGTATTAATGGACATTTGTTCTAATGTTAACAAGAACATGCTTCTTAGTACTTCTGACAGTCATTTACTTTCCTGCTATAAATATCATCCAGTGTTACATACAACTATTAAATTTAATATTGAAGCATTAAATTATTCTAGAGCCCATACATATAACTTTAAAAAAGCCAACTTAATGAGCATTTAGAATTACCTACATTTTGTGGATTGAAAATTTCTTTTTGAGGGTTTAAATTTTGAAGACTGCACACAAGTATTTTATGATACACTGTATACTTGCATTGAATTATTTGTTCCTAAATTTTCTACAAATTTGTTCTTTAGTTATCCCATTTGGTTCTCCAAAAAATTAAAAAAATTAATAACTTCTAAAAAAATTAAACCTATAAAAATTTTTGCTGTTTTAAATAATATGTTTAATAATAATATGTTTATTTTTTCCTAAACAGGTTACAACCTAATTACAAAGGAAAAAAAATAGAAATGAAAAACATTTCCACTAGTACAAATTAATTCAAATTCAATAGCAACTTAAAAAAACAGTAAAAATACAACAAAATAACAATAAAATAGTCAATATAAAAAAATAATAATTCTGATCTATAAAACATTTAGAAACTAATTACAAATTAAAGCAAGCAGAATTTTAATTCTTTTAAAAATTTGCTTCTGTCATTGCCAAATATGTCTACACCATATTGCACTTCATGATACTTTCTTATCATTGAAAGTAATGGGGAATTTAATTGTAAGTTTGTGCGTGGGGTAGCATATTGAAAAGATTGTTTGCTGCGGCAAGCTAACCTGGGAACTGCAAAATCAATCATTTGTAAAAACTGTCCATTCTCTACGTGATTATGAATGATCTTATACAACTCATTAATAAATAAAAATCTGTGCTTATTGTAGATCGATATCATAGCAAACTCTTCCAATAATTGCTCATAAGAGACATCTCTATCCGGATATACTTTGTATTTTCTAAAATATAAGTATTTCAGAAATCTTTTCTGCACTTTTTCCAGAGCATTAATGTGACGTGCGTAGGTAGGTGACCAAACACAGGCACAATAGTTTAGTTTGCTCAAGATAAAAGCCTAAAATAGTTTTATGGCGGCAGTGACATTAATAAACTCACGAGTATTACGGATAATAAACCCAAGTAGTTTATAACATTCGTTGACAACCTTTTCAACATGTCCATTAAAAGACAGTTTAGAATCAAAAAGGACACCCAAATCCTTAATAGTATCACTCCTGTGTATGTTTTCTAAACCAAGTGAGTAATTATACAGAGTTTTATTGACGGATCTACTATATGAAATGATATGACATTTGGCAACATTTATTGCAAGACCGTTTGATGTACACCACGTTGACAAGCGAGATAAATTAGTTTGTAGTTTTTCGCAGTCATTAACAGACTTAATAACATTATATAGTTTGACATCGTCAGCATACACAAGAAAGTTACAGTCTAAAACACTCGCCACTTCATTAATAAATATTATAAATAGAAGTGGTCCCAAGTTGGAACCTTGAGGCACCCCAGTTGTTGCAAAAAATGTCTCAGACTTACAACCTCCATAGCACACAAATAACTCTCTATTACTTAGAAAAGAATAAATTATATCTATAACATTAGAAGCAATGTCATAATGGTTTAAATAAACCATAAGCTTGTCAAATGGAACACCATCAAACGCCTTGCTAATATCTGTATAAACTACATCCACCTGACTACCAAGATCTAATGCATCTGAAATGTATTGAGTTACACACATAAGGTTAGTTTGGGTGCTTCTTTTATGTATAAAGCCATGTTGATTATTTGACAACTTGTGATCAACACAACTATGAATATAATCAGATAGAATGCGTTCAAAAATTTTAGAAAAGTTTTCAATTAATGATATCGGTCTATAGTTTGCAATGTTGGACTTGTCCCCAGATTTAAATATAGGACAGACCCGAGTTAGTTTCCAACAGTTAGGAAAAACACCAAAAGACAACATTAAATTGTAAATATGAGTAAGCGGGGCTGCAAAGTACACAGCACAGTCTTTAATAATACAGCCGGGCACTTGATCATGACCCATTGTAAAATTGCCTTTAATTTGCTTTAACTTTTTTAAAACACTTTCTTCACTAACATTAAATTTGCCCATCACATCAACACTGCTACTACACTTTAGATAAGATGAATTTGTGGCCGAATTGTATATACTTCCAAATTTTTGCGCAAATCCTTTAATAATTTTCAGAGGGGTATCCAAAGTAGTGTTCTCCAGAATCATTTCTCCGGATATACGAGATTTCTTCTTTTTTTTATTTACAAACGACCAAAAGCTTTTTGGTTGCAAAAAAATGTTACTTTTAGTAACCTGAATGTAAGTAGCATAAGCTTTAGTACTTTTGTCCTTAAACTCACGTCGGATTTGTTCATATTGTTCTCTGTTCACTTCATTGCTATTTTGGACAGATGATTTTAACTGTTTGTGTATCTTGTTTTTTTAATTTTAACAGTGTTATTATGTCTTTGTTGTACCATGCTGGATACTGCTTTCCACTGGATACCTGACATTTTTTAGGAATAAATTCATCAAATGCATTATACAATAGTTTATAAAATTTGGCACAAGCATTATTACTGTCAATTTCTTGTTTGACCCTGGTCTAATCTATTATCATAATACGTTTATATAAATCAACTAGATTGCCAGCTCTAAAATTGTATGATTTACAATCATTAACAGAATTGATAAATTTTTTGTACGAATTTACATTCAGCGTAAATGTTAAAGCAGGATGATGCTTATCTTCCTTAACAAGTGGGTCTTCAGATCTGGTAACTTTTAACATATTATGAGTAGAGGATACTAGAACAAGATCTAAAATTCGATTATTTTCATTGCAAATAACTATATTATTGCAAAAGATCTCTAAGTGCAACATAATTTAATAGCGATGTTAAAGTAAAACACGTATTTCCTCCGTTTCTCCAATCATTATAGCTGGGTATGTTGAAGTCGCCACAAATTAATACATTGTCAGAGTTAAAATTATCTTCTAAGTAATCAAACAGTTGAGTATACACATCAGTAGTTGAATTAGAAGGGATGTAGACACAAATGACTGTATAAGTAGTTCCTGCAATTGTGATTTCTACAGCAACTAGATCAAAATTCATATTTACTAAATTATTTAATAACACTCTACGACTATGCATTGAATTAATAACCGAAATCAACACTTCTCCACCTTCGCAACGTGATCGGTCGCATCTATAAACAACATAATTAACATTAAATAACTCCCCATCCAACACACCTTCATTAAGCCAAGTTTCCGTAAGACAAATTATATCAAAACTATTGCTATTAAGATTACGACTAAAAGTATTTGTTTTTGTTTTAAGTCCTTACACATTTTGATAAAAACATTCGATCGGTGCTGTTTTGCTCTTCTTATTTAGTAGTTTTTTAATGCGACAATTTTAGGAATACCATTAAAATATTTTATAGATAAATTAACTTCTCCAGCATCTTTACGGCGTTTAAGTTCATCACGCAGTGATTTAAAATACAATTGTTGATTTTTAGTACAATCAGCTCTGATATAAATTTGATCGCGTTTCAATGTTCCACTATGTTTAAAAATGTCTAATGCAATATTGGCATTTTCTAAGATGACTTTAAGAGGGCGATCTTTTAAAGTTTTCTTTCCTACTCTAAAGATTTTTATCAATTCAACGTCTGGTGTAACAGAGTTAAGGAGAGTTTTCACAAGATTCCTATCATCAGAAACCCTATCATTTGCATTATCCTTGGTAGATTCAGGCACGTTAAAAATTAAAGACTATTTACATTTTACAGACATTCAAAATAAATGCAAGTTGGAAAATGATTTATGTTATAAAAAGTACATCAACAATCTGAAAAGAGAAGTTTATACTAACTCAAAAAGTTTTTGAAGATATGTCAAATTTAAAAATTCTGATCATAGCGTTCCTAATATTATGCAAAATGACAATGTAACGGCATCTACAAGAGAAGAAATTTCTTACTTATTTTTTTAATATTGTTTATCAGTCATTTCATCATTCCTCAGCCGTTTCTTGTCCACTGCTGAACATAGGCCTCTTCTAAGTGTTTCCACTGGTTTCTGTCTTGAGCGGTGTTGATCCAGTTTTCCGCTATCCGTTTCACGTTGTCGCTCCTTCTAGTGGGTGGTCTTCCTCTGCTTCTCTTATCTTCTCTAGGTCGCCACTCTAGAATTCGTTTTGTCCATCGGTTGTCTTTAGTGCGAGCTATGTGTCCAGCCCACTTGGTTTTTGTGATACGCTCAATAATGTCTGTAACTTGTGTTCTGTGTCTAATAGTTGTGTTTGGCACTCTGTATCTTTTAGTGAATCCCAGTATAGCTCTTTCTATTGCTCTTTGCGCTACTTGGAGTTTGTTTATTGAGCGCTTCGTTAGGGTCAAAGTTTCCGCCCCGTATGTCATTACTGGGAGCACACACTGGTCGTACACTTTCCGTTTCAGGCATATAGGAAGTTCTCCTTTCAGGGTGTCTCTTAGTTTCCCAAAGGCTGCCCAGCCCAGCTTTATACGTCGAGAGATTTCGGTTGTCTGGTTGTCTCTGCCGATTTGTATTTCATGGCCAAGGTATTTGTATTTGTGGGTTTGATCTATTTCTCCTTCGTCAGTCCCTAGGTTTGCACTGGCCACCAGGTTTGTCATAAATTGTGTTTTGTGGTAGTTAATATTCAGTCCTACTTTTGCTGCCGCTTGCTTTAGGTCTTCAAGCATTTCTTGTGCGTCCCCTAGATTTTCGGTTATTATGACGATATCGTCGGCAAAACGTAGGTGATGTAGGTGTTCGCCGTCTATGTTTATACCCTTATTCTGCCAGTTCAGTGTTTTGAATATATATTCTAGCACCGCTGTGAAGAGTTTGGGGGATATAGTATCACCTTGTCTTATTCCTCTCCCTATTTTGTATTTTTTGGTTAGTGCATGGAATTTACGCTTGCCGTGGCATTCTTATATATAGTGTGTAGAAGTTCTGTATATCTGTGGTCTACTCGGCATTGGTTGAGTGCGTTTAGTATAGGTGGCAGTTCTACTGTGTCGAACGCTTTTTTAAAGTCTATGAATACTAGAACGAGTGGTTTATTATATTCTATTGATTTCTCTATTAGGATCTTTATTGTTTGTAAGTGGTCGTTTGTGCCGTATCCTTTTCGAAAACCGGCTTGCTCACGGGGTTGGTATGCGTCCAGTTTAATTTCTGGAAATTAAACTGGTTTATCAGTATACTTCCACTAAATTACTGGAGCTCGAGCCACTTACAGTAAGTTCTGTTATCAACATTAACTCTTGTACAACAAAACATTAGGACTTAAATTGGACGTTAGACTTGGTGTTGATAGTATGCCAGCATCTATACTTAAGCAATGTAAAAATAAAATTGCTACCTCTTTAAATTACATTTTTAATCTTAGCCTAAATACTAGTTTTTCCATCTATATGGAAGTCCAATTATATTGTACCAATTTATAAGTCGGGAGATAAATCTAATATACAAAATTATAGACCAATTTCTATTATAACTGCTATACCAAAAGTTTTTGAACATATTGTTTTTGATAAAATAAATGTGGTATTTAAAAATATTTTAAATGATTAATAGCACGGTTTTTGCAAAGAAAGATTAATAAAAAAACTGGAGAATAAAGGCGTATCAAGAAATCTTTTAAACTGGTTAAGTAACTATCTTAATAATAGATCTCAATATGTCACTGTTGATGGTTTTATTTCTGATGCAACAGCAGTTACTTTAGATGTTCCACAAGGTAGTCATCTGAAGCCGCTTTTATTTTTACTTTTTATCAATGATATTTTTTAGTCAATAAAATCGTGTGAATTCCTTCTTTTTGCCGTTAATTTAAAACTTCTTAGATCAGTAACAACTGCTGAAGATGCATTTTTAATTGATAACAACATCAAAAATGTTGACTTAAATGTAAAAAAAATGTAAAGTAATGACATTAAATAGATCAAAATCTAAGTGTACGATTATAGTATAAACTCTCAGACATTAGAAATAGTCATTTTTTTAAAAGATCTTGGGGTATTTATGGATCCTAAATTGACGTTTGTAAAACATTTTAATCATGTAGCTAACAAAGCCATAAGAGTATTAGGATTTATCAAACGCCATACAAATTATTTTTCATTGCTAACAGCTTTTTGATTGCTATTCTGTGGCCTAGTTAAAAATACGGTTCTGTGGTATGGTCTTCATCCTATGGAATTCATATTGATTAAATTGAAAAAGTCCAAAACAAATTTCTTAAATATTTGTCATTTAAAACAAGAGATATTTTATTTAACTTTTCTTGTACTGAAATGAGAGAACTAATCCATAAAAGATTGGGTAACCCCGTTAATTATATAAAAAAAAAAGAAAAAAAAAATCAACAAATGCACAAGAGCAATTTTATTTGACAGAAAAAGCTTTTAAAATGTTGAATAGAGTTTTGATTGTATCTATGTTAAATCACAAATATTAGAGATTAACAAAATAATACGATTTTTGTGTTTTTTGAGAAACTTTGTGTAAGAAAAAAGACTTTTTGTAAACCTTTAGTAAATTTTATGAGAAAAATAAATTTTTAGTGCTCATTTTGAATCAATGTTTATTTTCTAAGCGGTTTTTAGATTACATTTTAAATAATAACTAAATGAGGTTTTTTGAGTAATTTTAGATAAAGTTTGTGCAACAATTAGAATTTTTTATAAATGTTATAAGATATTTTGTATTTTTCTTAATAAAAAAATACGAATTTTGTATTTTGTGAGCAATTTTTGACCAATTGTGTGTAATAAAAAGTGTTTTTTGAAGAAAATAAATATTTGATGCAATTTTTTAATTAAATTAATGCCAAAATAAAAAAAAAATGATAAATTTGATCATGAAATAGGTTTTTTGAGTGTAATTTTTTTTAGTAATTAATAAAATTAATAAATGGAGCTTGCATTTGATAACTATCAGAAAGCATTATTGTATTTAAATTTTAAAAAATTGAGCTAAATTTAAGAATTTTATAGCAGCATTCATGCATTTTATGGCCGGATTTATGCGTTTTGTGGCTGGATTTGTTTGTTTTATTGATAAATAATAATCAGAGAACATTTTTATTGCCATATGCATTTTATAGCCAGATTTATGTGTTTACAGCTGAATTTATGCATTTTATACACACATAATAATAAAAAAAACTTCTCTTTGTCAAAATACACCAAAATCTAGCTATAAACTGTTGAAGTGTAAACTTATATTTACAAAATGTCATAAATAGCAAAATCTGACTTTGAGACAGACATCAAAATATTGTCATTCTGACAAAAATACCAAAATTTGTAGTTATAAAATTTTAAAATAACTATAAAACATCAACATATTGTCAAGATGCACTAAAATTCATTTTTTTGTTAACAATATGTTAAAAATAACAAATTTTAGTCTGAAAATATTGTTGAAAGCACTAAGATCCGGTCATAAACTGTTCAAAAATGTAATTTTATTTCAAAACTTGCTATAAAATATTAAAAATATTGTTAGGAATTAGCAAAAATCCGGTCATAAACTATTGAAACGTTAAAATACTGTTAGAAATGATAAAATTTGATCATAAACAGTTTAAAAGTGCAAAATTCTGTTTATAGAAAATCAAAAATAGCTTAAAGTATAACAATATTATCAAAAAAAAAAAAATTAAAACTATTAATAACTGTTGAAAAGTGCAAAATTCTTTTTATTAAATGTCAAAATTAGCAAAATTTGTTTATAAAACTATGTTAAAAAAAGCCAAATTTAGCCAAAAATAGTTAAATATTATTTATAAAAAATTAGAATTTGCAAAAATCCAGTCATGAAATATTGAAATATTGTTAAAAGCATTAAGATTTTGCCATAATTTTTTAATTAAATGTTAAAAATATCAGAATTTTTCTTTAAACATATATAAAATATTTCCAAACAGCACTTAAATCTGACTAAAAATGGTTTAAAACTACAACATTCTGTTTATAAATTGTCATAAATAGCAAAATATGGCCTTGAAATTTTAATTAATTGTCAGAAAGCACTAAAATCCAGCCATAAACTGTTAAAAGGTGTAAAAATCTTAAAATAGCAAAATCCAGCTAAAAAATATTATTGTCAAAAATAGTAAAAATCGACCATATACTGTTGAAAAGTGTAAAATTCTATTTATAAAATGTGAAAAATAGCATATTTGGCTATAAAGTATAAAAATATTACAAGAGAGCATTAAAGTTTGACCATAAACTGTTAAAAAATAAATATTCTATTTATAAAAAGTCAAAAATGCAAATTTTTTATTAATTTTATTACAAAAATGGCTGTTTAAAAAACGTTTTTTTTAAATTTACTAAAAATAAAACTATTTGTAAAGAATATTGTGCAACAATTTAGGTTTTCTCCGCATTTCTTTTGATTTTTTTGAACAAATTTAATATTTTGTACATTTTTTAAATAAATTTTAAACCTTTTTAGGTGTTTGTTTTGTAATAAATGTTTTTTTTTTATCATTTTTATAATGTTACTAGAGAAATTACTATTTTGTGTAAATTAAATGCAATTTTTATTGTTTTCTAGACGATTTTTTTAAACATTTTGAGTAATAAAAAAAGTTATCCGTAATTTTTCAGTTAAATTGATACTAAAAGAGGATTTTTGCGCGAGTTTTATCAATAAACGTATTTTCTCTACAATTTTAATTGTAAATATTTTTAATTTTTATATTAATATTTCACTAACTAAATGAGGTTTTTTTACATTTTTTTTATATTTTTTTGTAATAACTGGGTTGTTTAATAAATGTTACAAATAAAAAAATTTGGGGCAGTTTTTTTATAAATTTAATAAAATAAAAAGGTTTTTTGTGATTTTTTGAAAAGAACTTAATGAAATTTTTCTATTAAAATTATACCAAAATTAAATTGATTTAAAAATTTTATTATAAAATAGATTTTTTTGAGCAATTTTTGTAATAATTGTAGTTTTCTGCACATTTATTATTATGATTATTAAAAAAAAAGACAGAAAAACAGAATTTTTACTAAACTATTTGTAGAAAGAATTTTGTGTAACAATTTAGGTTAGGTTCTATGCAAATGTGATAAATTAAAAAAAAAAAAAAATTATGCAACTTTTAATTAAATTTATAAGTGGGATAAATGGGATTTTTATGCATTTTTAAAAATTTATTTAATTATAGATTTTTTTATTGATTTTTGGTGATGCGCATTTTTTATAAATTTATAAAAAAATATTATTTTTGCACAATTTTTATTAATATAAATGTTTTTTTGAGCAATTTTTGATGAATTTTATAAGAAGAAAAAAAAAATTTAGCGCATTTTTTAATTAAATCTCTGAAAAAACAGGATTGTAACGCAAAAATTAAATTAATTATTGAGTAAAAAAAGTTTTTCAAAAACTTATAGTACAATTTTAAATATATTATATTATTATAAAACTATTATAAAGATCTTTAGCACCTTTTAAGTTTTTGATGTAATTTTACGCAATTTAATCAAACCCAGCAAGGTCTTCATGACTTTTTTATTATTTCCATAAACTTTAAAGCTCTGCACAAATCTTTTATCATTGACTTTATTATCATTCTATGAGTCTAATAAAGCTAATAATAAACTTTACATTGGTTTTATATTAATCCTTAGAAAGTTTAGATATATTTTATATTTTATAAGCGTTGAAAGTATTTTATAAGCTCTTTCTTTAAACAAAATACAAATTAAATTTAATATTGATTTGTTTTGATTAATTACAAATTAACATTTTTTTTTTTAATTTATTAACCATTTATTTTTAATTAAATATTAATAATTTTCTGTATAAAAGCTTAGATAATCCTATTTATTTAATATCTTAAGCTCATCTGCTCATCAAGTGCGATTTTAATTCTCACAAAATTCCTCATTTATTTCAAGATTTATATAATATTCCACAGAGACGTTTTCAATTATTTTACAGAATTCTATGAAGCTTTATATGAGCCTTACTAAATTTTCAATAAGCTTTTTCAAATCTCGTTGTTTTTTATGAATCTGAGAAGGTATCTAGGGAATTGAAAGCTTTTTGTCCTTTTTAGAAGCTTCCTATTTTTAAAGCTATTTTTATGCTATTAATTAAGTGAATAATTTTATCATAAACATTTTTAATTAACATTCTTTGATTAATATGCGCTTATTATAATAAATAATTATATTTTGTTATAATTTTTGATTTCAATTAATTAATTTGTCATGTTTATTGCAGAATAAATCTCTATCCATCTATCTTTATACAATCAAATTTTCCAACACACATTTCCCTTGAGTAAACAATCCGTCAACAACATAAAACCATCCTAACAACCCACCTGTCGGCAATTTTCACAAACAACACCAAGAAAACTGTACTTTAACTGCAACATATTATGGTTTGCGTCTGTGCAATAAACAGCCCCTATGGCAATATAAGGTAACTGCAAAATGTTCCCCTGAAAGTTTCAGCTATTTTCCGCAGCAAGCGTTGCTAGCAGGATAACGTTTCCTAAATGCGCAGGACTGTAAGCAACAGGCTATTAAAAAAAGGCGGGCGTGTTCTGTTATTGAATGTGTAACAAAACCGCCCCGTAAATAATGATGGTTATCGCCGGATAATTAATATTATCTGGTTTTAATTAACTTTTAGGGGAGAGTTTTTATTAAGGATTATGATGATTTAGTTACTGTTTGTGAATTTATCTGAAACAATTGTTAGTATCTGATAACAAAAAGGCTTTTCCGTTACATATCTAGTACTTGTAGATGAAATAATTGAATTTCTACTACTAATTAAAACATTATTATATTTTTTTTAGCTTATATAGACCTTAATGTTATAACTTGCAATGTTAGTTTTTGTTATAAAAATATTTTTGCTACTAATGTTGTAAAATTACTTACTCAGATAATAAAAATCCACATTATCATAAAATTTGAAGATTTATTAAAAGATTTTAGTAAAGAAATCTTATTTTCTGCCAAATACTATGATAACAAAAAAGTTTTTTTGTAACATTTTTAGTAGTAAACAAAATAGTCTATTAGCAATTTTCTTTATACATTCAAATAGATTTTTTTGTTAATTTGTAAACACACAAATAATTCCTATGATACTATACAAATATTGGTTATATTAAAATTGAAGCTTAATAATTCTAACTAAAGAAAGAAATTCCTGTATTATAAATTTTAAATTTAATCAATTTTAGAATAGATTTTTTTCAAATAATATTTAATTTTTGATAACATTATTTAAACCATTTATTTGTGCTTTGTTTGTCTAAACTTTAACAAAACTAAAATTATAGCTTTTCAAATGTTGTGGAAAGTTGCGTATCATGCTATTGTCAGGTTTGAAGGGAAGTCACAATTTTTAATCGTTTTTGAGATGGGGAGTAAAGCGTGTAATTGCTTTTTATCAAAGTTGTGCGGTCGTTTCGCTCACATATTTTAACAAATGGCTTTGTGGGAAAAGTTTAACGATGATGTAAACACGCCAACTGTTATGCATGTTAATTTTGTAATGTTTGTTTGTGAGTTTTTGGAAATGTTTGTAATGAATATATTGGGTTTATATTTTACAATTTGTTATTGTGGTAATAATAATAAATAAAAATAATGAATTTTATTAAAATTTTAAATTTTCTGTTTATTTTATAACGTATTCAGCAAAATATTTATTTTAATTCTTGTAGTTTTAATGTTGAATACAATCAATACATTTGCAAATTGCATAATTAATTTGCAGTATTATTTTTTTGTTATTAATAAATAATGTATTTCTGATATTAAAATGAAGTATTACTAAATTTTATTATTATTATTTATAAGTAAATTACAAGTGTTGTACTATTTGTCATTAAGTAGATAAAAATATGTTAATTAGTTGTATGGATTTTGAATGAATTTGTATAAACTGATACTTATAACAATGCAGTACAATTGTACTAAATTTGTTTAATATTTAATAAGCAATTCAGTAGTTATGACCAATTTAATGGTTTAAAAAGTTATGAAGTATGTTAGGTTAGGCTGTATAGATTTTGATTAAATTTGTACATTTAGTATTTATAAATTCTGTGTAGACACATTTTGACAGTTTATGGCCAAATATAGGTTTCTTTACCAATTTGATAGTTGGAATAATAATAATAATTAATAATTCTTTATTAACGGCATATAAAAAAACCATTTAAATTAATTATTTAATTGGTTCTTGCTTTTGGCAATCAATCTCAGACATCATAAGTCCACGTAAAAATTATAAGTCGGCTTTTTTGCGCCTAAGTTCCAGCAATGGAAGATTATATTACAATGCAATGAGGTTGAAATCGTAGTTTTCAGAGAAAATGCTCAATTTGGTTCAAAAATTACGCCCAAATTCTTTATTTGTGTTACATGTTCCAATACTTTATTGTCAATAGTATAATCATACGATACCTTACTTAAAGATTTGTTGAAGCTTATAGAAAAACATTTATTTGGATTAAACAAAAAAATGAACAGAATCCAAGTCATTTTGCAAATTAATGCAATCAATGATAGATGATATTTTTTGATACATTTTTAGATTGTCAGCAAAAAAAAGAAAAAACGAAGAATTGATAGAATAAGAAAGATCATAAATTTTTTTTTTTTTTTTTTTTATTCATTTATCAAATTCTACCCATATGGGTGTATGATAAGAGATCATTAATAAAAAGTAAAAACAAAATTGGCCCACAATGATATCAGTGAGGAACACCAAATGGTGCAATAAATAGTTGTGATAATACGTTATTAATTTTTAGTACGATTTTCCAAAAAGCTTGACAACCACGCAACAACAAACTCATAAAAACTCAAAGCCCTAAGTTTTGCAATCAAAATTCTATGTTTAACGTGATCAAAAGCTTTTGAAAAATCTGTGTAAATAGAATCAATTTGAACTTTTAATTCAAAGGCATTTCAAAAATCATTCCTGTAACAAAAAAAGTTTGTAAGAGTACAAAAATCTACACAGAACTCATGTTTATGTTTTACTATAATGCTTTGCACGTCATTATGCCATTTTATGAAGATTTCTACGTTTTTTAGGAGTTTTAATGCTTTCTGACAATTGTCTAAAACTTTTACAGCCAAATTTTGACATTTTTCAACAGTTTCTGTTGAATTTTGATACTTTTTAAAAACATTTCTAACGTTTTAAACCTAGATTTTGTTATTTTTGAGATTTTGCAAAAGTTTGAAATATTTTAAATAATTTAAGGTGAGATTTTTTTTTTATAATAGTTAATTTTTTTAGCGTTTTTCACAGTTTATGCCGAATTTTTAACATTTTGTGTATGAAGTTTGGCACTTTTTTACAGTTTATAGTCAAATAAGTTCTTTAAAAAAAAAATTAAATATTTTTTAGTTGGATTTTGCTATTTTAGAAACTTTATAAAAATGTTAACGTTTTTAAATATTTGAGTGCTGTCTGACAATTGTCTAAAATTTTCATAGCCAAATTTCAGCATTTTTCAACAGTTTTAATCGGATTTTAGTACTTTTTAACATTATTTCTAATGTTTTAAAGCAGGATTTTAAGATTTTATGAAAATTTTAATAATTTTTAATAGTTTCAGGCGGGATTTTGATGTTTTTTGACAATTATTAAATATTATTCTGTGCTTTTTACAACTTATGTTGGATTTTTAACATTTTGTTTACACATTTTAGCACTTTTTGACAGTTTATGGCCAAATATAAATTCTGTTTAACATTTTTTTTTTAATTTTATATTTGGCTTATCTATTTTAGAAACTTTATGAAAATTTTTACTTTTTTAAGAGTTTTAATGCTTTCTGTTAATTATCTAAAACTTTTATAGCTAAATTTCAGCTTTTCAAAATTTTTTTGTTAGATTTTGTACTTTTTAACATTATTTCTAACGTTTTAAAGCTAGATCTAGTTATTTTTAAGATTGTATGAAAATGACTATTTTTAATAGTTTAAGGCGGAATTTTGATATCTTTTGACAATTGTTAAAATTTTATTTGCGCTTTTTACAGTTTATGCCAGTTTTTTAATTTTTTGTGTATACACTTTAGCACTTTTTGACAGTTTATGGTTAAATATATGTTCTTTTTAACATTTTATTAAATATTTTCTAGTTGGATTTTGCTAATTTGGAAACATTATGTTATGTTATGTTATGTTGTTTATTAAATGTAAAAAAGATACATATATAATTACATAAGTAAATAGCATGTTTGTAAATAAATTTACACACAAAAATATTAACACAAGTATAAAATATTTCAGGTACATTTTGTATTATATAATAATTAAAAACATTACTTATACTTTTTAACATATTATTATAGTTCTAGTGAGTCATAATTTAATATCATATATGTTTTTAGCAGTCCCTTGAATTGTAGTATACTCGTAGCAGCTTTAATGTGCGGTTTTAATTCATTAAATCTTATCATTCCTTCGTAAAATAAAGATCTATATGTTGCTTGCTTGTGTACCGTATTAACATGAATGTTGTGTCTAGATCTGGTGGCGTAATTATGAATATCACTGTTTTTAATGATTGTACTACAAAGATATTCAGGTAAACAATTATTTAATAGTTTGTAAATAAAACACATGTTTCCAAAATAGAGTGACTGTCGAACTGAAAATAATTTCAACTTTTCTAACATGTTTTTGATAGGTGTGCGCCTGTCACATTGAAGTATAGATCGAAAACACTTATTTTGAAGAACCTGTAACCTATCTAGTTCAGTTTTAGTTAAATAAAATTAAACGGTTGGGCAGTAAACAAAAAGCGGACTAATAATTGATTGATACACTATAAATCTACTTTTACAATCAAGAGACTGACACATACGATGAAAGTATTTACATTTATCCGATATTTCGGATGTCACTTGTTTACAATGGCTTTTAAAGTTTAATTTGTTGTCAATTATCAAACCAAGATATTTAATTTCATTTACATATTCTAATATTTCACCCAGTAAACACACTCGGACATCGAGATTGACCATATCATGGCCCATCACCATTACTTTTGTTTTGTCTGTATTGACAATTAAATGATTCTTTTTTGTCCAACTTTCAAATTTTTGTAACAAAGCATTCATTTTTATAACTCCTTCATTTATATTGTCATCTTCCACAACCAACAGAGTATCATCCGCAAACAAATTAACGTACTCAAAGTCATTCTGGCTTATTTCGTTTATGTCATTTATGTACAACGTAAATAGTAGTGGACCTAAAATTGTACCTTGCGGTACACCATGTGTTGTAAATAATTCATTTGAGTCCACACCATTTATAGATGTTACTTGTTTTCGGTCTGTCAAATATTCTTTAAACCATTTTAACATCGGTTCGTCAATTCCTAAGTGATTTAGTTTGTCAAGTAATACCTTTCTGTTGATTACTTCAAATGCTCTTTTAAAATCTACAAAAACAGCAATTATTTTAGTTTTCTTTATGGGATTATCTAGTGCATTTTTCCATCTATTTATGACAAGTTGCAAAGCTGTTTCACATGAATGATGATGGCGAAATCCCGATTGGTTTTTTATTAATATTTTGTTTTCTTCGACAAATTGCATTAGTTGGTCGTAAACCACTCTTTCCAAAAATTTTTCTGTTAATGGTACCATATTAATAGGTCGATGTTCTTCAGCTTTTATTGTGTTTTTCTTTTTTGGAACAGGTACTACACGTGATGTTTTCCACTGAGATGGGAATATTTTATTTATTAAACAGTGGTTTATTATATTGCAAATTTTTGTAATCAAAAAGTCTCCACCAGCTAAAATAACCTTTTTGTTAATATCATCAGTTGACGATTCACTTTTAATTTTTGTAATTGCTGTTTTTATGTCATTTACATTGATAGGTTTTATATTAAAACAAATTTGTTGACTTTTGTTGTTTTTTGCCAAAGTTGTACTGTTATTATTTAAATCAACAAGTTCATTTAAACTATTTATTGTATACATATTAAATTTGTTGGCAATTATTTTAACATCTGATTCAACAGCGCCATTAAATGACATTTTCTTAATTTTTGATTGGTTTTTATTCTTATTCTTACAGATCACTTCCTTTATAGATTTCCACATTTGAGAAGGGTTATATCTATTTCGTTGAATCAACTGTGCATAGTAAGCTTTCTTTTTAAATTTAATTGTTGAAGTAACAATATTTCGACTTTTTCTATATTCAATCCAGTCATCATTAATATTAGATAAATATGCTTTCTCAAACAATTTATCCCGAAGTTGACAAAGTTCTTTGATTTCATAATCATACCATTGCTTTTTAAACGGCATACTTGTATATGTTTTTAGAGGGGCATGAACATCTAATGTATTTATGATATTACTATAAAAAACGTTTAAAAAATCATTGGTATTTAAATCCCAGTTTAAGGATCTCAAGTCATTTTGGAATTTACTGTGATTAATTTTATTTAAACTTCTATTTTTAAACGTATCTTCCAGGTTTATGAAATTATTTAATTGAGCGTGTTTTATTCTAATATTAAAGTGATCTGATATTTTAGGGTCTCGTTCAACCTGTGCTTTAATTTTACAAAAATTGCAGAATACTAAATCTATTATTGTTTTTGAACTTTGTGTTACTCTTGTGTACTGATTAACTATTTGATCAAATCCATGGTTTTTCATACAATTGAGAAACATTTGAGAATATGTATAGTCAGTTTTACTTACATCAATATTAAAGTCTCCCAGTATAATTACTTTTCTTGAGCGTTTAATATAAGTATTGATAAACGTTTCCATTTCTGCAATAAACCAGGGAATGCTTCCTGATGGTGATCTATAAATTGCCCATACTTCATATTCTGATATACTTATTCCCAAAATCCATACAGTATTTAAAATGTTAAAGTTTGCTAAAATTTTATGATCAATGACGTCATGAATTAGCATCACCACGCCACCTGTGTGTTTACTGTGTGAATCACAAACAATTGAAATGTATTCTTCCAGCGTTGTCTCGGAATAATTAACATCTTTAGTAATATGAGTTTCGGTTAAGATAACTAGTGGTAAATTGTATTGCTTTATGTATTCATAAAGCTCATCTTTGTGACTTAAAAAACCCTGCATATTTATTAATGCAAAATTTTTATTTAATTGCTATTTTTTGTCTCCATAATCGGTTTTATTTTTAATTAATTCTGATATTCTAATAAGACATGGACATTTTGAATCATAGCTATTATGATTTATATCTAATTTCAACTCCAATGACTTATTTTTCTTTATACAATTTATACATTTAAAATTTTCATTTTCAGTACAATTTTTACTATCATGGTTAAGAGAGCATTTACCACAAGTTATCTCTCCCTTACAACTAGTAGAAACATGTCCTAAGCTACTACATTTAAAACAATGAATTATATTTAAGTCTTCTAAAACTTTAACTCGGGAAAAACCAACATTAACTAATTTCTTATTAATTAGATAATTAAATGTATTATGATCACATTCTAAAATTATGTTAAATTTATTGTACTCATTTATCTTAGATCTATGAATTAATTTAATGTTAAATTTATTGACCTTAGTGTCAATTTCGTTTTGTAGCACTAATGTATTCACTAACTCTTCGTCGTTCCACTCACCATCGTTACGAATTTGTAAAATTTTACATCTTGGTTGCCTTTTTATTACATTGATTAAGTCGTATTCATTACCAATTTTATCAGCTAAACTTTGTTGAACCATTTGTAGTTCCTCTTTATCATTACAAATCATGATAACATTGTTGTTTTTAATAGAGTTTCTAACAGTAAAATTGTTAAACAGTTTTGGCTGCATTGTATTAATTAACTTTTTTCTAGTTTCCGAAGGATTTAACTTTGATTTAGGTTTTAACACTAATACTTCCCCTTTAGTAACATTGCTATAACTTCTTTTAATTCGTTTGTTTTCCGGTTCATGTTCAATGAGCCTGAGCGACGCCTTCGGGTCGTCAATGCTGCCAATTTGCTTTTCTAACGGTGCTTTGGAACTATTTTCATTTGAACTACTTTGTACGATGTTATTTAATTCATATTCTAACCTCCTAATTTTATTTTCAAGCAGTATTTTATTCTCCATCAATAACGCATTTATTTGCTCCAGGTCTTTTATTCGTTGTTTTTGAAGTTCCTGTGTATCTATTTGAGTTGCGATGTTTATGCTATCTTTGACCTTGACAATGGTAGTTAATTCATCTGTTGTATCACTCTGCACTGAACATTTGTGTGTTTTATGCCTCTTTATGCATCCTGGATGACACGGTTGATTGCAAACTTCACAAAGGGTATCATTAACAACGTTATTGCCGCAACGTCCAACACAAACAAGTTTGTTTATATCACTTGAATCGGAATTTTGTGCATCCGAACCTTGCACTGACACTACCCCGCCCGCCATCTTTTTTGTAATTATGAAGATTTTCACGTTTTTTAATAGTTTTAGTGCTTTCTGATAATTTTCTACAAGCCAAATTTTAGCATTTTTTATCAGTTTTTGGTACTTTTTAACAATTTTTCTGTTGTTTTAAAGCTGGATTTTGATATTTTTAAACAAATTTTGATTATTTTTAATAGTATAGTTTTTTTTGCGTTTTTTACAGTTTATGCCCGATTTTAGTTTTTTCTTGAAGTATTTTTAATATTTCAAATTAGGTCTTTGCTATTTTTGCTATTTTATAAGCAAAATGTTGCAGTTTATAACTGTTTTTTTCTGGATATTTGTTATTTTTTTAAAATTTTGGATTTTTTTTAAATTGTTTTTGATATTTTATAGCTAGATTTTGCTATTTTTGAAATTTTATAAACGTTTTTACATTTTTTAATAGTTTATAGTTTGAATTTAGCGTTTTCTGACAATTTTGTTCTTTTATGTTTTAATATTTTATGACCGGATTTTGCTATTTTTGACCTTTTATAAATAGTTTTGTATTTTTAAAAGGTTTGACAATTTTTTGTTTTTTTTACAATAGTTTCTTACTTTATTACCAGATTTTGTTATCTATGTATTGAATTTTGCACTTTTTTACAGATTATGGCTGGACTTTAACAACATTTGTTATTTTATAGCAGAATTTTAATTTTTTAATTTTTTAGAATGAAAATTGATGATATTTCTAACAGTATTGTGATATTTTGATTCTATATCAAAATATTTTAATGTTTTTTGATCGCATTTTGACTTTTTATGAATAAAATTTTAGAGTTTTTAACGTTATATGGCCGGATTTTGGTGCTTTGTGACAATTATTTAAAATGTTTTTGCCGGATTTTGTACTTTTTAACAGCATTTTGTTTTTTCCTAACAATAAATTGAATTTTATGGCAAGGGTTTATTATTTTTGACTTTTTATGAATAGATTTTACATTTTTCAATAGTTTGATGGCCGAATTTTAGTGTTTTTTAATACAAAGCTTGAAACTTGGGGATTTTTAACAATATTTTGATGTTTTAGATTGAGTTTTTGATATTTTTTTAATAAAAAGTTTTATTTTTAAAAAACTGTTGGATGCATTTTGATTCTATCTAAACATCTAATAATGTTTTCTGACCGCATTTAGTCATTTTTGAGATTTTATGAATAAAATTTTGAACTTTTTGACACTTTATGAACACAATTTTACATATTTTAATAGTTTTATAGCCAAATTTTTAACAATATTTTGAATTTTTAGAAATTTCTTGAATTTTTTTAAATTTTTTGTTCTTTTTCTAATTTTTATGTTTTATAACAATATTTTAATGTTTTAAAACTAGATTTTGCTGCATTTGACTTTTTATGAATAAATTGTTGCACTTTTATTGGCCAGATTTTGATTCTAATTAAAAATATTAAAAAAAAAATTGCTGCAGTTTGTTAGTTTGATTTTTTATAAGGAAAATTTTGCACTTATCAACAGTTTACGTTGGGATTTTTGGTATTTCTAACAATACTTTAATATTTTATAACTGAATTTTGCAAATTACAAATTATGTGATTAAATAAGCATTTTTTTAATTTTATGGCCGGAGTTTGGTGCTTTCTAACAACAAAGTTTCTTAGATTTTTTTTAAATTAAAAAAAAAATACAATATAGGGGTATCTTTCTCAATGTTTTGCAATAATTCGCAAAAGTCCTAACTACTCCCAATTCTACTTAACCTAACCTAATCTAACCTTGACCCTAATCCTGAAAATGACTTTAAACTTCAATTTGACCTTAAACTTAACTGACCCTACCTTGACCTCAAATCTTTTTTAATGTTTTGTGGTAAAGCCTAACCTAACCTAACCTTTTTTTTTTGTTTGTGCGGTTTAGGGAAAGCTTTGCCAGCCATAGTGCGGGGCTCGCACCCGCTAAAATCATAGGTTCCGCTTGGCGTCCATGCACAACCCTCCGGTATTGCGTTAGCATTTTGTCAGAGGGTGCCGCCCGGACTCGTTTTCTACTAGCTCGTCCTTTTGCTCGTCCGCTTCTTTTGTTCTCATGATTTTGCGGAACATGTCCGTTGCCGCCATCCAAAGCTCTTCGGAAGAGAGCATGGTTTTGATCACGTTTCCCGGCCGTAGGGTCACTCCCGCAAGCATCTTGTAGTTTAATCTGACGGTCTGCTACCTGGGGCATTTGAACAGCGCGTGTCTCGAGGTGTCCTCCGCTTGGCTTCCGCAGTCACGGCAAAGGCC
Source organism: Tachinus rufipes (assembly GCA_963932245.1). NCBI lineage: Eukaryota > Metazoa > Arthropoda > Insecta > Coleoptera > Staphylinidae > Tachinus > Tachinus rufipes. Next base: position 432,251 of record OZ010743.1, on the reverse strand, counting down.
GTCTGTGTTTTTCCCAATCCGCTTCTTAAAACTTTGGAAACATCCGTGTCCCGTCAGCACCTGCGTTGTCCAGTAGTCCACTTCTCCGTGCGTTCTCTCCACCCAACCCTTGATGTCGGGCATTAATTCGTGTAGCCAGGCCGATGCTGTGCTGTTCTGCCATTTATTCTGCTATTTTTCTAGTGTGTCCCTTTTAAGGTTCTCCTTCTCCTCTATGTTCTTGCCTGCCCATTTGGCCCGTTCCTTTACTCTCAGTTCCAGGGGTGTTGCTCTAGTTAGAACTGCGGCGGTATCCGTGTGTAGCGTTCTGTATTCTCTGCACACTCGCAGCGTGTGTAGTGAGTCGAGGTACTTTATTGTGTTTTTAAATTCCAGGGCCTGCTCCCACACGGGCGCGGCGTACAACACTATGCTCTCTACTACGGAGACCAATACTCGCCTTTTACTTTCTCTCGCACCTCCGACCCTCGGCATGAAGCGATTTAGATTTGCCGCGGCCTTTTTTGCCTTCTCTGTTGTTCTTTTCACGTACTCTATGAACTTCAGGTGTTTGTCCAGAGTTATTCCGAGGTACTTTATTGTTTTCTGAGGTGTTACCTCTTGCCCTTTTATATCAAAAGTCACATTGTTGGCTTTTTTCCTCCCGCTCAGTATTATCGCCTCAGTTTTCTCCGGGGCTATCTCAGCTCGTGGCTATCCATCCATGAACAACCTAACCTAACCTAACTTAACATTGACCTTAAACCTCAAAATGACTTCAAACCTTAATTTGACCTCAAACTTAAGCTAACCTTACTTTGACTTCAAATCTTTTTAATGTTTTGCGGTAAAGTCCAAAAATCCTACCTACGCTCAACCCTGCCCAACCTAACCTAACCTAACCTAAAAAAAACGTTAAACCTCAAAATGACCTCAAACTTAACCTAACCTAACTGAACCTAACCTCCGTCCAACTAACTTTTAATTTATTTTATTTTTTATTTTATATTTAATTAAATTTATCATAATAATAGATTTTTATTATACAAATAACGATAGATGCGCGCACCGGTGGTAGGGAGACGCGCGCAGCTGTATGGGTCAGATTGAGCGATAAAAGAAAAATGTTGTTTTCACTTTTGGACGCAGCATCCAGATGATAAACTTGGTTTAAGTATTTTCAAATTTTTTTTTAATTTCAAAATAATTTTAAACCTTGAATGGACCTCAAACCTCAAAATGACTTCAAAACTAATTTTTGACCTCAAAAACTTATTTTAACTCTAAAACTTTATTTTGACCTTAAACCTAACCTAACCTACCATAACTTAGCCTTGAGTTCAAACCTTAAATCGAACTTAAATTGACTTCAAACATCAAACTGACCTCAAACTTTTATTGAGATCAAACATAACCTAACCTAACCTAACCTAACCTAACCTAACATAACCTAACATAACCTAACCTAACCTAACCTAACCTAACCTAACTTAACTTAACTTAATCCCAAATCTCAAACTGATCTTGAACTTCAATTTACAAATTCAAAACCTTATTTTGATCTTAAACCTAACCTAATCTATCATAACCTAATCTTGACCTCAAACTTCAAATTAAAACACTTATCCTAACCTACCATAACCTAACCTCGATCTTAAATCTCAAATCAAACTTAAATTGATTTTAAACTTTAAATTGACCTCAAACATTATTTTGAGATCAAAACTTTATTTGACCTTAAACTTAACCTAACCTAATCTAATCTTGACTCCAAATTACAAACTGATCTTAAATCTTAATTTGGCTTCAAACCCAACCTAATCTAATTTTACCCAACTGTTAATTATAGGTTAATTGGTTGTATGAATTTTGTTACATAATTACACCCTTTAAAATGTTGATTGATTATAGTAAGAAGCATTGTTTAAAAAATATTTTGTGGTAAGATTGTAAAAATTGTAACCTTAGCATACTAAAGTTTGAGTTTGTATGATTTTGTTTGATTTTGTTTGATTTTGTGTTTTACGTAAACCTAATTTTAAAAAAATGATACGGCCGAATTAATTAATCAAATTTAACCAATGTTTTTTCCTTAACTAATTAGAGTATAAAGGTTATCTAAAAAATATGTTAAAGTTAGATTCCAAAAATTGTAGCCTAAGCGTACTAAAGTTTGAGTTTGTTCATTTTTGTATTATACGTAAACCCAATTTTGAAAAATTGTCACGTGTCAATCAATTAATCAAATTAAACTAATATTATTTTTTTGACTAATTGCAGTAGGCAGCATTGTTTGAAAAGTATTTTGTGGTAAGATTGTAAAACTTGTAACCTCAGCATACTAAAATTTGAGTTTGTTCAATTTTGTGTTTAAATAAAACTAATTTAAAAAAATTCTACAGCCGAATTAATTAATCAAATTTTACTAATTATATTTTCTCAACTAATGAGAGTATAAAGCATTGTTTAAAAAATTTATTAAGGTTAGATTCTAAAAATTGTAACCTTAGCGTACTAAAGTTTGAGTTTATTAATTTTTGTGTTTTACGTAAACCAGTTTTCCAAAATTGCTTCTGCTCTAACAATTAATCAAATTTAACCAATTTTAGTTTTTTCATTAATTGGAGTATGGAGCATTGTTTAAGAAATATTTTGTTGTAAGATTGTAAAAATTGTAACTTCAGCATACTAAAGTTGGAGTTGAACTAATTTTATATTTTTGATTAATGAGCAGTATTGAGCAGTATTTAATATTTTAAATCAAATTTTGCTGTAGAATATCATATTAAATTTGAAAAGTTTAAATTATTTTTTGTTTAATTGTTCTAAATAGTTTAATTTTCTTACATTTGCTTTATAAAACAAAATGAATTGATAAAATATTATTTAAATTAAAAAAAAAAAAAATTGCAAAAAAATTATGCTTTTTATATAAAAAATTATTTATTTAATAATTTAATCATTTCATATCAATTTTCTATCTATGAAAATATAACTATATTTTTAGAATTGCACATTTACGAGGCCATCATAAAAATGGAATATTCTGTTACATGCATGGCTTATAATTTTTACGCTTGTCGCACATTCAGTAGAAACGGTCCATAAAGGGATGTTAATTTAATGAACGCTATAAACGTTAATTAAATCCAAATAGGCAACTGGCAACTCTTGCGCTTTGATTAAAAATGTATCAAAAAGAATCACATTTTACACTGCAGATACAAACTGCAAACACTACAAAATTACAATTTAAATAAAAAAAAATAATTGTAAAATCTATTAAAAATTATTATAATATAACTATCACAAATGTATCTAAATACCTAATAACTAGAAGTATGCATAAAATAATAATAATTAATTAGTATTTGTTTCTGATTATTGCACAGTTTAAAATATTTGAGGTTATGGTATTTTAATAAAATTTATATATACTTTATTATGCTGATCAGCACAATAAAGTATATATAAATTTTATTAAAATACCCTAACCTCAAATAATTAATTATTAAATAACAATCAAAGTTTTTTTTTTGCAGAACATTATTATAATTGCAACATAATTAATTAATTAATAAATCAATCACACTAAATGCACCTGCAGCGATCTATAACAAAATTAATTTTATGTTGATTTATTTACTAAAATGACAATTCGTCGCAATCATAAATCATATAAAGTTGTATCCGTTTAATTAAATTTTCCAATAGTTGACAACATCAAAGCCTAATTAATTAATTTTTATAAATGTCATTCAATATGATAAAAGAATTAATTACATTATTAATTCAATGCGCTTTATAAAACATGTAATTAATTTTTTTTTATCTTTATAAAATGCCTTTAGGCAATTTCAATTTCAATTTTATGGTTGGATTAAACGAAGGTTATGTATATATTTCATCAGTGGAATTGAATTTGAAGTGTTTTACATTTCAAGATCATTCGATTTTTTTTTGTTGGAATAATAAACTTTTATTTAATCCTATAAAATTTATTGTTGATTACTTTTTATTTACGTAATAAAAATTATTTTATTGATATGAATATTTTCTGTTGTTACAGTAACATAATACAATGTAAAAGTGGCGCTCAAGTATACACTTATGGTACTTTTATGTTTCGTTTCCTTTGAAACATTTTCCGTGCTTGTACTTCCTTGTTTCTGTTTTTGTTACAGTTTGATAGCTTTGTCTCTTATCCCCGGGGCTAATGTAATTATTAGTTTAGTGGTCTCCTGTATATCCAGCAAGATAAACTTACTGTTCTTAAGCATGAAAGTAGCGGGTATATACAGTAAGAAAAGTTTTATTGTAAGCCATAAAATTGAGATATTGAGTTTACAAAAAATTACTGTGATTCTAAATACTTTTTGTTAAAATATATGTTTCATTTGTATTTATTTCCATATCATAAATAACACATAAGTGTCGCCTTTTGCATAAAAAATTTAAAAAAACATTTGTCACAACTTTACGATGAAAGTTACATATAAGTTTCATTCCAGTATTGCATAACACCACTGCGACTGGCTGCCAGTTTTTGCACACACATTGCTGAATAATATATTCCCATTATAAATGCAGCTGGAAATATAAAATTTTATAATAAATATTAAGTTAAGTCGATAAAAATTGAGCAAAGGAAGAAATTACAATTTCATCTGCATTCTTTAAAGGATTTATACAATGGCTCCTTTCATCCGTATGAAAGAGGCAATTATAATTTTATATTTCAATAATTCTGTTTCAACAAAATTTATATATAATAAATTAATGTTTTTAGGAAATTTTGTTCTTGTTAAACGGAGCGCAATGCCATTAAAGGTTAATTAATGTCCCTTATCTCGCATATACGTAATTGTAGTTGTATACGCTATCCCACCCACTTGCTGGCCTTATCAGCCAGTGCCAGCTTTATTTGGTCAATTTTATATATAAAGCATACGTGGCATATTTTATCTCAATTAATTTTGCGGTATAATAAGAGGAAAGTATTTAAAACTGACTATATTTAAGCGGGTGTTTATTTTTAATTAAGTTTGTTATTTTTAATGATTGATTTGCTTGTTATTTAAGTGGTTGGGATATTAAAATCGTATCTGGTTTTATATTAAAAATTAAAAGTATTTTTATTAAAATAAATAACAGATAGAAAGTTACATTAAGATTTTGTTTGCTTGCTTGCTTAATGGTTTTGCAAATCATAATAAAAATAAAATAATTTTATTAAATTATTTTAAAAAAATTGTTTTTTTTTATTGCAAGAAACTATTTGATTGCACTAAAGAAGAGGTTGGTGCTTAATTAATAAGTTTTTATAAAAGGTGTTGTTTTAATTGAAATAAAACACAGAAAAAGGTTTTTAATAATCATAAAATTGTCTTTATTTGACAGCTAATTTTATGGCATTAATGTTTGAATATAATTTTGGACATGAGGCACAAAAAAGTTGGCAATCATGTCTTTGTACCATCTCATTTCCATTTTTGAAGACATATAGACCAATGGCTTATAATGCGCACCAAACGGTAATTTTTTCTGAATTTAATGGTGTTTTAACAATGTCTTGTGGATTATTATTGCTTCAAATGCGATAGTTTTGTTTGTTGACATAGCCATTTAACCAAAAGTGTGTTTCATCACGGAACAACATTTTTAAATAAATTTGTGGATTAATAACAATGTTTTTCTCCCCCCATTCATCAAATGTAGGCAAAAACGATGATCGTGTGGCTTTAATTCATTTACAAGTTGAACCTTGTAAGCTTGTAAAACAAAATCTTTTTCATAAAGTGGATGAACACAAGTTTAATTGTTGAGCACAATGACAAATTGACACATTTGGATCATCTTTAACACTATCAATTGCTTTTTGTGTGCGCACTGTACAACGTCGTACTGGATGCTTATTATTGTTTAGATTAAACGTATTGCAAAAACGATGCACCGTTTCTCTAATTAATCGCTTTGATAGACAATTATGAGCACTATACATTGCACTTAATGCCCGATGAGTTTTTTTAAACTAAACCATGTTTTTCAAAATAAAATTAAACAATTTGCAAACGTTGCTCCGGCGTGAGTTTATTCATGATAAAATGCTACACCAAACTAATTTTAAAACTACCAAAAACTGTTAAATTAGCTTTCACAGATAAGAAGGTTGCTAATTTAAAGTTACCCGCCTCTAAAAAAAAAGTTTACATAAAATATGCATAGAATTGTGCACTTTTTAATAGTTTATGACTTTATTTTAGTTTTTTATAACATTTTATTGATTTATGGCCAGATTTTGCCATTTTTGGCATTTCATAAATAGAATTTTGAAAGTTTTAACATTTATAGCCGGATTTTTTTTTTTTTCGAATATATTTTGATAATTTCATAAAAAGAATTTGGCATTTTTAAGTTAAGGCCAAATTTTGTTATTTTTGACATTTTATTAATAGAATTTTGTAGTTTTTATCAATTTATGATTAGATTTAGCTACTTTTGACATTTTATGCGTAGAATTTTCAACAATTTATGGCCGGATTTTGTTTTTTTTTATATATATATATATATTTATAATTAAAAGGATTTTGCTATATTTGACATTTTATAACTTGAATTTTGCACTTTTGAACAGTTTATAGACAAATTTTAGTTCTTTCTGATAATATTTTGATACTTTGCAGCCGGATTTTGCTGAGTTTTTGACATTTTATGAATTGATTTTTGCACCAAATATGAAGTGTTTGAAGACGAGTATAGTTAAAATAAAAAATAGTATTTTAAATAAATTAGTTAGTTTATTAAATAGGAAAACTCTAAGTATTGAAGATTTTACTTGACGTAAACTATTTTACGCTTAGTAGGTAGCGCATGTTTATGTTTAGAACTACTACTAGCTTTTCTTTTAGAATCAGAAAATGTTTTAAATCTAATATGATTGTCTTGATTTACACGTTCTTCTGTAATATGAAATGTTAAATTAGTCATTGTACTGGAAACCGCTAAACCTTCTTGGTGTATTAGCTATGGCTTCAGAAAGAAGTTGTTTTGTCTGCTTTTTTTCTTTATGAAATATACGCTCCAAAAGTGGATTTTTTACATCCTTTGAAGGCAAAGTACTTCTTTTCATATTCAAATGTGATGACATACTACTTACTTTTATTAAACTTTTAAGATTTGTTTAGATTTGTTTTAAAGTTAATAAGATTTTTTAAACTTTTTTTTCAAGATCTAACAACACTTTATATCTATTTTTCATTGTTAATTTTAAGTTATTTTTTTTCGCTGGTTGCATTAGCTCACTGTACCCTACAAGATTATGTAATTGCTACTTGCGTATATCTTTCTGCAATACCGCACACTAAAGACAATAAAAAAACTTTACTTAAATAACTGAGAAAAAATAAAAACGTTGATCTTTGTGAAAGTAAGTCATTCGCACACATTTTTTTTATGGTTTTATATTTTTTATAATATATTTACATATTATAACTTTTTTTTTTTTATTTAATATTATCTTCCTACTTGCTTCTTTATACCGTCTCCATATATGGTTGGCTGTAGAGCTTTGCATTCTGGGCACTATATATTGTAACTAAATCTATACCTACAGTATTATATTGGTTTATTTTTTAAAGGGGAAAAATAGTTGCGCTATTATAAAGGTTCACAAAATCAAACTCAGCAAGAAAATGCCTGAGTATATTTGAATAAAATTTTCGCACTTTGTAGAAGCAAGTCCAATCTGTGTCCTCAAATTTGTAAAAATTTGATGAAATAAGTCGTTTTTCCGCAATTAATTTTTAAAAAGTGGCGTTTTTAATTAGTTTTTAATTAATTTTTTACTCGTTTAAATTATAACTTCAAATCTTTAAAGAAAAACATGAAGACATAAAATATTGAATGTAGTTCAACATATAAAAAGAGTGATGACTAAAATCTCATCGTTTGGATATTGAGTTGGTTAGCGTTTTGTCTCATAAGAACCAATTTTAATTTAAAAACAGCGCTGTACGTGTCAATATTTTTTTAAAGAGAAAAGTTCATCAATATTTTTGTAGATATGATAAGATTTAATATTTTTCCATAGCAATACTACAACAGGACGGGGTGACCCGGCAATTCACTAGCGTTAAGGTATTAACAGCTTTTTGCCTACTCGATCAGTTAAGAAAACGAGTATTGGATAATTATACTGCTCATTTAGCGCGGCAAAATCAAATAGTGCACAAAATGAGCCTATTACTTCTTCTCAAGTAGTTTCTTAAACAATAAGCATGACTTTTTTTATTAATTTATTATAAAGTTTTAGGTTTATTTCAAATTTATTCATAACCTTTGACAATTATTAATATTATACACTGGCGAGCAAAAAATAGAGATTACTTTAAAATTATGACTTAGTTTTAATATGGAACAAAAATATAAATAAAAACTTATTACTAATAACGAGTATTACTCCTTTTTGCCTTAATGACTGCTTGAAGTCGACAAAGAATATTTTGAATTAAAGTAAGGATTACATTTTGGTTGATGTTATTCTATTTCTGCAATAGAAACTCTCTTAGCTCCCAAACAGTTCTTGGAGCAGGTGTATGCTTTTGGATATGTTGTCCCAGACATGAGATTCATGCACAGGCTGAAAGCTGGTTAATCGGATCTCGAAATTCTCACTTTATCCAGATAATCACTGACAACTCTGGCTAAGTGAGGTCTAGCGTTGTCATGAAGAGCATAACATGATCTTTGAGAACATTCATAATGTATCTGTGAGCTGTCAGGGAGTTATTTTCTATAAAGACCAACTCTATGCGTGCTTCGGTAGAAATTCTTGTCCAAATCATAACCGACCCACTTTCAAAGGGAAGTTGCTTATCAATACAAACTGAAGTGTACCATTATATGCGTCTTCTCCACACTTCTGACGTCCGTCTGATTTATTGAGACAAAAGCGCAACTCATCTGAAAACAGTATCTTGCTTTAGTCTTCATTATTCTATGCCCGGTGATTTCGGGCAAAAGCTAATCTTGCAACACGATGTCGGCGTTGTAAAAGTGGATCTGTAGCCATCTTTCCACACAACAATCCAGCAACCCAAAGCTTTCTTCCAACGGTTCATTTACTAAGATTTACATCTCTAACTTTATGGAGTTAAGTTTGTAGATTAACTGCAAAAGTTGTTTTATTCCGCAAACTTGTAGACACCAAAAAACGGTCATCTTTGTTTGTGATGACTTTTTTTTGCGCGGCTCTTGATATTCTAGCTATCAGGCCAGTATCCAAGTAACGCTGATACACTTTTTATTTACCACAAAGGCTTTTACTAACATTCTTTGCAATTTTACGTTTTCCTCGCCCATCTCTAATCGACGCTACAATTCTTGCCACAATAATAAGTCCTAAAGGCTTTATGACCTGTTAAGTATAGTACAACGTAATCAACACTAAGTAAAAAAACCGCAACAAAATGTAGGTTTTTAATTAGAGCGAAATGGATGCTGTTTGTACATCATTATTCAACGCGACATGGATCTTATATAAGAACCATTGCACATAGCAGCACAATGTACGAGAAAACAGCTAAATATTCATGCCAACTGATATACAACAAACTGCCAGAGTATATCAAAATCTCAAAAAGTATAAAAACGTTTAAAGATAAACTAAAAGAATTTCTCGTGCAAAACTGCTTTTGCACCTTTAATGAGTTTATTGCTCACTAATTTTAATATGTTTTTTTAATTAATTTAAGTATGTATGTGTATATAGTATTAGTTTTGACATCCACATCTCTTCAATGTACATGAAAACATTGCAATACTTGTAAAAAGTGGCTTAAGTGCAAATAAAGATATTATTATTATTTTTATTATTATTTTTATTATTATTTTTATTATTATTTTATAAAAGTCTGTAACACGATGATATTAACTGGCAGATAGATAACTTTTGTCAGGAAATGAATTATTGGATTTCAATTTGCTAACATATGGTTAAAACAATTTTTTTTTTTTTAAATAAGTCATAATTTTAAAATGCCCTCTATTTTTTGCTTGCTATTGTATTTATTTTAATTATGTTACGCCCAGTTATACAATTTTATTTTTTTATATAACTGACGCAACGCACGTTGAACCTCTCAACTACCACGCCGTGCTTGAACGTTGTATCTTAATTAATTATTACCAATTTATCAATTAATTTATTGCCGTCAAACCATGCGACCGCATTTCTTTACTGCGCCGACGTTACTGATCTTCCTTCCTTTGTCCCGCAATCGACTTCCATTCCGCCGCGATGCAATCTATTAATGCTGAACCGATCCATCTCGTCTTCTTGCTATACCTTGCTATTGTTCTCGTGTACTTTTTTATAAATTGAACCTGCACAGAATTATTGATCAATTGTTATGCCAGAATCCTCATAATTATATCAATACATGGTATACTACCAATTACCTAATTAACATAACCCAAAGGTGTATTCAAATACCAGTGTTTTTGTAACTGCTCCTTACCGATGCAATGTGCATACACCGTCAAGAGTCTCTGGACCTAACTGTCTTGTGTAAGCTTGACAATCTTTAGCAGTTATTGTGCAACCCCAACGCCTCAACTGCTAGTGCACAACATATTTTTGACTGTTACGCATAAGGCCTTACTGCCAGATACAGTGTTATTTACACAACCCCAAGGCTTCGGTTGCCAGTGTGTTAACTAACAATCTTTTTAGCACTCCAAGCATGCTATAGCTATTAGTACCTCGATGACCTTCCTGCCAATGTACTTTGTATTACACACCTCTAAGACCGGTCTATGTGTGAATAACCTCTGATAGCTAAATTACACCTCTTAAAGCTCCCCTAGCCATTGTGTAATTAAGTCTCTTTTCTCTGTATAGAATTATCAAACCTTTTTATTAACAAATATAACTAGTCTATTACTTATCTACCCATAACAGAACCTCAGACGCTCTATCTGTACGCAAATAACAATATTTATAAAACATTAACTGTTATAAATAATCCTAACAAAAACTACTGTTAACAATTATTATAAAAGCCAAATTAAAATCAATCATTTTTATATTTCTAAAATTACATACAAATTTGTATACTTATTTTAATATTTTATTTCCAATCACAAGTATTTCCATTTACTTGTTAAAATATAAATACATTGATCATAATAAAAAAAAATGCATTGAATGTTAAAAGGTTTTTTTACTTTAGCGATAAGAACACTGTGGCAGGTACCGAGCGAACGCGGAGAGGTGGAAGGTAGTTGAGGCTGAGCTTCTCATGCGTGCGCGTCGTGCTCCAAATACATGAATTATTTGCATTAATTAATTAATAGTTTGTGCATATTAGAACAGTAGTAATGTGTTATGTGGTTAGTGCGTGTTAGTGTAATGATGTGATTGGATTTAAATGGAATAGGAATATGTTTGATCTATATTGGTATGTTGCAATATTAATTAATGTGTATTGTATAATGATTAATTTAATTAATAATAATTGATTCTTATAAGATATAAATCATGATTGTTAATAAAAAGCAAAAGTTATTTCTGTGTGATTCTATGCAGTTGGTGCATTGTCTGGGCAAGTGCAGTGCTTACTGAATAAAAAGCATTGTTAACTAGCAGTAGCCTGACTTTTTTTTTACATTTTCAACGATTTGATACGTTTTATATCATCATTTAGTAGATTATAAAACAAGATACCCGCATAGTTTGGAGACTTCTGGTATATACAAGTACGTGGTCTCAGATTGTTACATATTCTAGTGTTATGATCATGTACATTGTTGTTACAAAGTGTATAATTTTTGTTGTTAAATATGTGGCTTAGCAATTTATATAAGTAAATACATGGTTTTGTTAGAATATCATTTTCTACAAATGCAGTTTGACATGATTCTGTACTAATAAGGTTAAATAATAGTGATTTTTTTTTTTAATTAACAAAAACTTTGTTTGTATTTGCTGCTTGTCCTCAGACCAGTATATTAAACTAACAGTTAAATACGTTAGCACATAATATGCTTTCTGTGTAGACGTTTTTGGGAGAGTATTTATGATATTTTTTATTGCAAAGTAGGATTTAGTCACTTTAGAACAGACGTTATTTATTTGGTTACTCCAGTTTAACTGGTTGTCTAGGTATATGCTAAGAAATTCTACTTTTATATCTTGGTTATAAAGTTTGTAGATACCAAACATTGTAGTAGCATTTATGTTGGCAAAGTGAATTATGGCAGCTTTCAAACTCTGCTAACACACAATTGATATTGTGATTGACTTCCTTAATAGTATCTTTATTTACGATGACTGAGGTATTATCTGCAAACATATGTGTTTTGCCATGTTTTATAAATTCAGGTAAATTGTTGATAAATAATAGAAAGTTGAGTGGTCCAGTTATACTGCCTTGAGGCACCCCATAGTAGTATCGAAAATTTTGGATTGACAGTTATCAGTTTTTACTGCTTATCTTTGTTGTTTTATATAGCTTGCCTTTACGTATCTCTACATTTTTTTCAAGTATGAATCTAATATTTAAGCTGTCGAACGTTTTACTAAAATCAAAAAATAATCCAGCAACTTTTTTGGTTGAATTTAAATTGTCGTATATATGTTGAATAAGATTTATTGTAGCAGTTTTAGTAGAAAAATTTGTATGTTTTATTCAACGCTAAAAACCGTATGGATATAATTTTAATAATAGAAGTGTATGAGTTAAGTTGTTCTACATGTAATGCACAATATATAGAGCAAACCGGAACAAATTTTGAAACTATTTAAAGAACATTATCATTTTTTTAGATTACGCCATACAGATAGTATTTTTGCAAATCATATTTTAGAAAATAGTCACAAATTTTCAGATATTGATAAGCTTAAATATTTTTTTTTGTAAATTTATGCAATAAATGTTTTTCTTAGGCAACTTTTTAAGCAAATATTTGCAAATATAAGTAATTTAGATGATTTTTGGTTAAAAATTTAATAATTTTTGAATAGCTTTAAATATTTAGAAAATATTGATTTATGTTTGAAGCATAATTTGATCAATTCCTGAAATATTCGGGATTTACATTATTTGATCAAATGTATATATGTATATAAAATATTTTTCAATTTACATTTACATATAAAATTTGATTGCAAATATTTTTGCCTGATATATTTTGATCATGTATTGTATTGCTTCTGTCAAACCTATGAGAGGGTGAGAAAAATCGACCTGGATAGAATTTGCATAAATCATTTATTTATAATTTTAAGTGCATTTGCTTGTCAGTGCTAGTTTACAAATTAAGTGAATTACAGAATCGATGAATTTAACATTAAATTAGTATAAGTTCTTAAAATAAATTAAAAGATTTTATCAATGATTTAGGAGTTCTTGAGATTTTTGATTAATTAAGTAAAAGTAAAGCACACATTTTTAACTTGTAATTATTTTTTTACAAACTGGTTTGAATTAAAAATAGTCTGACAATATCAAGAATTTTAGGTTGCTGATTATGAATTTGGGTTTAAAATAATTAATTTGCTTTAAACTATTTTATTTAAATTGATTTGAAGCGGAAATAGTCTCAAGATTGACTAAACTGCATGATTTTGTTAACAAATTTAAATTTGCGTAGTAATCAGCAGGAGCTTTAAGTTTGTAATTACAAATTTAGGTTTAAAATAGTTAATTTAAATATTTAAAAATAATTTTTTAATTGTTTGTGCATACATTATATAATATTATACATTAGTATACAGAATACTACTTGTATAATATTTAACCAAACAATAAAATAGTATATTTTTATAAAATTGCTTCTATTTATAACTATTTTTATGATTTATTGAACTTAATTGACAAAAACTATGTCTTAATAAACATATCGAACATAACAAATTTATAGACGCATATAAAAAATTGAGTTAGTTTGTGGAAATTATGATAGTTGGGGATGAGTCGTAGTGCAAAAAGCGCACCCTTCTACCACGCCTCTCTCTGGAAGTAACCGCAGTACAAGTTGTAACAGCGGCCGAGGCTGACGTCGCGACGTGGTGTTCACCAGTAGCGTTGCGCTCCGCATGAGCTCATCATCTTGTGTATTCTTGTGATTGAATGAGAGGATTATTGTAAATAAAGTTGAATTTAAATTTTATTAATAAATAAAGTTATGCTATAGAAATTTATTAGTTTCAACAGGTAATAATTTAATCAATTTATATTATGTTATGTTTACTATTGCCTTAACTAAAGTTTTTAAATAATTAATTAATTAATGATTTATTTAAATTTAATTGAATTATTTTTGAATGAACCTAATTTAGTTTAAATATTTGATTATAAAATATGAATATTTAATTATTTATATATTTTTATTAATTATTACATATTTTATTTAGTATTTAGTTAGGAAGCAATCAATTTGAAAATTTTGTTTAAATATTTATTTTGAATGTATTGTAATTAATCTCAACAATTTTATTGAATTAATAATACAAAAAAATTTGGTTTTGAAAATAAAAATTTAACAATTTTTGATTTTTTTTTTATGTTGACGTTGAATTTGAAAGCTGAAGCTAAACTATTATTGAGCTAGCAAATAGGATACCTATTTTATTGGTATTATCTAATAAAACTTTATGAAACACTGTTTTAATCCTATTCAATTATCATAATTTGTTTCTATAAAATGTAAACTGTATGTAGTGTAGTTTTGATCAAATAGGATGCAATGCAATAGTCATTCTGCAAAATGGCAATTCGATACTTTGTACATTTAACCTAGATAATAAAGTTAACATTTTTAAAATTATTAATACTATTTCTAATTGAGGATTAAAAATGTATATATCAAAATTATTTATTTAAAAAATGATTTTTAAATCAATTTTTATTTTTTTTATGATTGATAATATTGAATTATTGATATTTCTCACAGACTAAAATGTTAAAATGATGTTATGTATATGTATTAAGTAATTCTTAATATCACAGTTTGAAATTAGAAAAAATGATTGTGTAAGAGTTTGCAAATTTGTTAAATTTTGTCGAGAGTTGTGTTGCCACTCTCTTGGCTCTTCAGATTACGTTTTGAGCTTTTAACGTCGTGACCTTGCACTCTTGCACTTTCTTATTTTTAATTGCAACCAACTTGTCTTTACAAACAACAAACTACATTTACAAATAAATCGTCCCTATCACTAATTCTTCACTAGTTTAATTAATCCATCCTATTACTAATAAATAATTCCATGTTTGTATATATTTAGTGCAGACTGTAATTCATTATCGCTATCCATCCTTCTATAGAGCTCTTTAAAAAACCATTTGCAACTACCCCGCCCATCAGAGTCGTATATCATGTAATTGACGCTAATTTTACTTGGATTTTGTGTGCAGAAGTTCCAAGCAAAACTTTATAATGATCCACAAAAAATGTAATAAACGACGAAAGAATGTTCTCAACTATAAACAATTATGTTTTATTTTTTGTGTGTAATTAAATAAGAAAAATGCGATTTTTAATTGAATGCTTTGTTTGAAAATTAATGTAATTAATTGTGTATGAAATACTGGAATTGCTAGTTATTATCTGTGCAATTGAGTTTTAATTGAAATATGATTACAGCCAATTGTAGTATAAATTAGATTGATTTTTGGCATAGTTTTATGTGCAAATTTAATGCTTTAATTTAATTTAATAATAATTGAATTTTAAAGGATTTCAAAACACAAATAAAGTAATTCAAAAGATTGTTTTGGGTAAAAATTATTCCGAAATTAAGTGCTTTTTATCAAAATGTGCAAAAATAATAGTCGCAAAAATGTTATTTAATTATTTCATTGCAGTCATAAAGCTGAATATTTTAAGTTAATTAAGCTACGTTTTTCTCCGGACTAAAATAATTAATAACCACTTTTAATAACATTTTCAGCAAATTCACAGCAGTTGAAAATGAAACGTTTTTTCCCACAACATATAGAATATCCAATAGAAAGCCAAATTTTGATACTTTGGACAATGATTAATTAATATTAATAAACAAAACATCTAATTTCAAGGGATCTTTGTTTTGAATATACATTGGCAGCTAATTAACTCATAATTAAATTCAAAACAATAACTTAATTAATCATCCGCCTTAGGTTAACATCTTTGTTATCCCCTAAAGACACAGCACCTAATTATTCGCAACAAATAAATTTTTCATTATCCCCTCAAACAGAGCAAAATGTAAGCAAATGCCAGTCACGTTTCATTAAACCAATTAATTAAAAATCTAATTTTTAATAAAAGACTCTGAACAAATTTAATCTAATTAAATCAATCAAAATTACTTTTGAAACAAAATGGTACCATAAAACAATATAAATCGAATCCTTGTTTAATCATAACATGACGCCTGCCGGTGCACTTCTCACAATTGAAAACATCATGGATTATTGGTATTTTATGATACGAGACAGCAAACTTTAAATTTAATTAATATCAATCAAGTGTCAAATTAATTTCTATAGCTAAACTTTAATTGAATTTATTAATAATTAAATATGAATAGTTGACGTTAATTCAATAAACTAGTTTAAAAATTCCATGCAATATAAACCGGGGAATATTATAGCTTGCAAGTTTATGTATTATTGGTTTGCCATTACGGCAGCACAACGTCTCCTAATTCTACCTTTATCCTGGCAGTAAAGTTAGGATATGGTGGAGGTGCCGGGCACACAAAAGCTGCACGTATAAAATTTATTGCTCAATTGATGCGATACTTTATAAAATAATACAAATAATGTTGAATTTTTTTTAGATTGATTAATGATTCCACACACGTTTTTTAATTACTCCAAGTAATATTTCTCTTATGATTTATAGCTTCTATTTAACACCATTGTAAATTAAACGAGTAGAAGATTCTCATTTCCGCTGACATTTAGAAAAGAAATCGTATCCCTCTGGAAATTATACTTGGCTAGAGAGATATAAATTACTGCTAGAATTTTATCAATAATGCAATGCTCTAGTGGGTGGGCCAGTTTACACGTTCCATTTGCAGAACCACTGATAAAATATTTAAAATGTGTTCACGCCTAAATAAATCGCAAATGGCCTTTTTATGTCTCGAATTTATATTTATGTAATTTCAATATTTTATTTATGCATTTTGAATTATTAATTTTAATGATTTTGTGTCGGTGGTGAAATAAAATAATGCAGAATAAAATAAAATATAACTTTTGTGCTTTAAATTGACGCTTAACAATATTTATTGAGTATACAGTATTACCAAGCCTAGTAATAAGTTATTCCTTTATAAAACCATTAAAAACTAAAATAACTTTTTTTCATAAAATTGCTCAAAAATTAATTTTTTTAATAAAATTGTTAACATCATAGTTTGTAGGATACATTAAAGTAAATGAGTTTAGTTAAATTTTTGTCAAATGGGTTTTGACTAAATTTTGTCAGGTAGTACTCGTACTAATGTAATATATTTGTACTAATTTTTCTACAATTTTATTGCTTCGATTAGAAGTTATAGTTTATTAAATTTACTTTATAGTTTTGTAGAATTTAAGATAGGTTAATTTAGTTGAGTTTATGTCAAATTATTTTAGTTAGTCGTATCAATGTTGTAAATTTGTACCAATATGAGTCTAGCCTTTCTTTCTATTCTTCTCCATATCTTCTGTCATTGCTTCAGATTTTTGTTTGTTTAATTTTTCTTTGCTTTTTTAACTGCTGTAAATTTATGATCATTTTTTGTACTTATAATTTGTATGGCATCTACCTATACTATTGTTTTGTACAACAGAACTGATGTGGTCATTGTTACTTTACAAAGATGGTAACGCAATTAGGAGAAACGTTGAACTATTTGTGTGTGAAGGAGGGCTGTAATACAGTTAAATTTTACACATATCAGTTTATGAACCTATCATCAGTGTGCCTAGCATCGACAAGTGATAATGAGAAGCACTAGTGTATGATTCTTACACTGGGTGAAGAGGCAATTTACATATTCTAAGTTAGTGTGACTGACTATCTATTGTAACTCTGAGATACTTTATAGTTTTCTTTGATATTATCAATGCTTCTTTTATTTTGAAGACAACGTTTTCCAGTTTCTTTCTCTCAGGGCTTTCGTATTTTTTGCAAATTTTGGTTAGTGCTTCTTTGTCCACATGCTTATTACTTTTAACATTTTGTTAACTATTTTTATCAACAGCTTCTTGCTATGATTGCCACCACGTTTGTGAAATAACTTTTCGTCATTTTTATAACTTTGAAAACCTTTTTATTTTTATTTCTTTTACATTTAGCTTACATGAGGCCGTTATAAATTCGTTTTTGACGTCTATTGTGACAAATATTTTAAGACTTTTTGTATTGAAAGTTTTTCTTATCTTTTTTCTTCTTAAAAAAATTAAACTTTGTTTATAGCCTGCACCGTAAACCTTTTTTTCTACTTAGATTAATCCAATTTATAACACAATTTAAGGACAATACAGTTTACAAAACATACAAATGAACAAAAATCTAACCAAACTTAACTTAACCTAACCTAACCTAGCCTAACCTAATTCAATCTAATTTAACCTAAAAAATAAAATTGTGACTTAAGTCATAGTCCGCAAATAGTTTAAATATTTTGATATTATATTATAATCTAAATTACCTTTTTTTTGGTCTTAAGCCACTAATCCTTTACATGCTAACATTCTTCTTTTTTTGTACTAGCTGTCCACTAGCCGACTAACCCATTTTTTTACTTCTTTATTTTTTGCGCTGCCTTTTTATTCAGTTTTTATTCTTTTAATATATACAGGATTATTTTTTCCTGCAGATCTTGAATCTTTTGCACTTCAAGATAATGTGCTCTTCTGTGTTTTTTTTGGTAACTGTTAATGCTGTTACTAATATTTCTAAATAGTAACTAAGTAACCTATAATGGTAACTGTTACTGGTTAGTTATTTTTGTAAATTATTGTTTTCTCTACTTTTTATTGTGTTTTTAGTTTTTTTGTAAAATTTTGTGTTTTTAGTAATTTTTTTTTGTTATTGTGTTTTTTAGTTATTTATTCCAAAAGGAGCAAAAGACTTGGAAACTGCTAAGCGCGAGAAAATTGGAAAATTGCCAGGGGCGAACGGAGGGTTGAACCGACTTGTAGTTTTTAGCATCTGCTTTTTCTCCGGTAAAAATCAAACAAAAAATGGTGTTTTATGATTATTTTTTATTTTTAAATTTAAAAAAATTACATTAGTATTAGGACTCAACTAAAAAAAAGTATATATTTTATATTATTTTGAATTGAAGAAAGTAAAAGTTTTATTAACTGTTTTGCTATTGGTTACTGTTATTGCTAACAGTTTATAAAAACTGTTATTGGTGATTGTCTAAGTTTAAATAACTGTTATGTTAATGTTAATGATAATTGTTATTTGTAACAACTGCTAACAATTACTTTAACAGTTTAGAATTTTGTTATTGGTAACTAACTGTTGTCGATAATAATTAAAAACATCAATATGATAAATAACAGTTACTGCTACTGGTACCTGATAGTGACTGTTGTTAATAATAATTACTGTTTTTAAACTGTTATTAGTAGTTGTTACTGATAATCATTTAATCATAATAGTTTAAGTAATTAATAATAGTAATAATTATTTATGTGATTTGAAAGTTAAATGCCAATAATTTTATTTAACCTCATTAAAGGTGCAAACGTTTAATAATTATTGTTAACAGTTTAGCTTTCTAATAATAGTTATTAATAACAGAAATAGCAGACACCAATAACAATTATTGTAAACTATTGTCAATAATAGTTACTAATACTAGATTCTAATATTAGTAACAATGTAAGCAACAGTTGCCAACAACAGTGATAAATAACAGTTATTAATAACATCAATCAATAACAGTTTTGTTTAGTAATAGTTATGCGTTTTATGTTTTAGTTTTGATTGATAATTTTTAGAGTTTTGTATAAAACTGTCATTAAACATATCAAAACTATTGTTTAGAAATTATTGCTTTATGTTTAGGGCGTTTGTTATCTGCTTCTAGGTTGAGTATTATAAACGTTGGTCTTTAGTTTTACGCTGACGTTTGTCTTGTTGCTTATATTAGGTGAGCATTTTATAAAAGACCAATCTATCACTGTTTTTATTTTAAGTTTGATGTCGTCAACTTTATAATCTACAATCTTTTATACCGTTATGTGTCAAAATGTTGAGCACACTAAGCCACAAAGAAAACATGTGTATATTTAGATGTCTATATCAAGTAACTGACTTATACTGGATAAAACGCTACGCTCTGCATTATTTTGTGGGTCATCTAAGTCTGTTCTGTTTGTTCAAGATAAAAATAAGGTACTTTTATTTACTAACCATCTTTTTATGCTTAAATATGCAAAGTTTTCTAAATATTTTGTCTTTCCATTTTAGCGAGCTTAAGTTGGAAAACTATTTTTTGCAAGATCTTTGGGTAGTTTGCTATCTATTATTATTAACTACTAGCTTCTGTTGTGGTAATGTAAGTTGCATTAGTTTCATTTTTGCTCGATTTTTGACTGCGTCTATGAGTTCCGCAATAAAGTCAATAGCGGGAATTGAAACCTAACCTAAGCTAAGCTAACCTAACTTAATCTAACTAAACCTAACCTAAAACAACTTAAATAATATGAATTATAGTCTGTAAATAATTTAAACAACTCTATGCATGTAATCTAAAAAAAAATTAAAAAACCTTTCTTTATTGGCTAGTAAATCTTGATACGTTAGGTAGTACTTTTGTCATGTATGTAATTCTTTCCTCGGCTTTTTTTGTTATGTTATTGACGTGATTCTTAAATAAGCCTAGATGATTGAACTTAATACCCAAGTACTTAACTGCTTTTTTTTGGCTTGATGATAACATTGCCAAGCTTGAAGACGATTTTTTTTACCGTCGTCCTTAATAAATCATTGCCTCAGTTTTTTCAGTGGAAATTTCAAGTCTGTTTTTGCTGGTCCATTTATCTATTTGCCTTAGTGCTTTGTTAGTTTTTTTGGCAAAACTTGCGCAGTCTTCAGCTGTGCTCAGTATCGTTAATTCATCACCATAGGTTATAGTAAAGCATCCTGTGTTAAAACAGGGTCATATAATACATTTCACAAAGTGGGACCTAAAATTGAACATTGGGGAACAGCTTGTGTCAGCTTTTTATCATCATCCTTCATGCAAATGGTTCTGTTTTTGAGGAATTGATCTATACTTTGCATAGATACGGTAAAATGCCTATCTGTTTCAGGTTTCTCTGTATAAAGCTCTATTTGGTTGTGTTGAATGCATTTTTAACGTCAATCAATATTAAGGCCGTTAATTTGCTCTGTCTGTTTTTGATAATAGTTTTTACCTCAAACGCGGCATCTATCATTGACAATCCTTTTCGAAAGTCAAACCGGGCATCCGATATGTCTTTCTTTTTGTCCAGCTCACTCTCCAGCCTTGCTTTTATGAGTATTTTATAGACTTTTCCTATTGTACTTTTTTTTGGGTGAGTTAAGGAAATTTTTTTAAGACGTTCCGGTTCATTAAACGCTTACAATTTAAAACCTTTATTTTTTCTGTATACTAACCACTTTATGCTATAACTATGCTGCCGACTAACTTATTTTTTTACATCTTTATTTTTTGCTTTGTTTTTTATTAAGTTTTTATTTTATTATTATATACAAGATTTTTTTTACAATTTTTTGTATTGTGATCTTTTTCAGCATTATGTTCACTTTAAAACAGTGTGCTCTGGTGTGATTTTTTCCTTGGTTGGTTATCACCTTGTTGCATTTAAACAGATATTGTCATTAAAGCTGCACTTTCTGGCCACGTTGCCATTCTAGTTTTATTCCTACACGTAATGCAGGCTTTGCTTGTTTTATTTTTACTTAATTCTACCTTTCTAATTTTTTGCATTATCTTTTTAAGTTCTTTGTTTTTGTTAAGGATATCGGGCTCTACATATTGAATAAAACGAAAAATGAGCTTTTTTTCTTTTCTGTTGGTTGCACTTTTTGGAGTAATTACTGTTGCTGGTTATGCTACATATTACTTTCCACGGCTTGATACTACAGATTGCGACGACAGTTTTTAGCCTGTGGTATTAACAAGAAAATCCTAGCAATTTTTTTAATTTTTTTGTTGGTCCGTATGTTGTGTTTGTTACTATAACAATTTCACTACTAACCATCAGGTTTTGATTGGTTAGTTTAGCACGCTTAGATTAAAAAACTATTTTTTGCAAGATTTTTTTTTATCTATTATTATGAAAATGGCATTCTCCTTATTTTTTAATAAATGTTTGCTTATTATTTTTTGTTGTTGTAATGTAGGTTGTTGCATTACCTTTCTTTTTACAAACTTTTGCCCGGAAATTAAAACCTAACCTAATTTAACATTTGATATTTTATGTCAAACTAACCTAACCTACTCTAAAATACAATGTCTTTAATCATTTTAATATTTTATTATAACCTAACCTAACCTAAACTAACCTAACCTAAGTCAACTTAGTCAAAAAAATAAAAAATGTGACTTTATTGAAGTCTGTAAATAGTTTAAACATTTTTTGCTATATTATAACTTAACCTAACCTAACCACACCTAACCTAATCTAACCAAACCTAACCTAACCTAAACTAACCTAACTTGAGTCATAGTTGTCATAGTTGGTATTAATTTATAGTCTAACTTAACATAAAAAATTGTTAACATTTTGTATTATAATTTATTCTAACCTAACCTAAGTTAATTTAACCTAATCTAAAATACTAACAAATTGTGACTTGAGTCATAATTCGTAAATAATTTAATTATTTTGTTATTATATTATAACGTAACCTAATTTAGATTTTTTTTTGTTTGAAAATTATTTTATAATTTAATCTAACCTAACCTAACTTAATCTATCCTTATCTAACCTAACATAATCTAAAATATTAAAAAAATGATTTGAGTCATTGTCCATAAGTAATTTATTATAATTTACAGTTATATCACATTTGTCAGTATTTTTTTTATGTTTGACATTTTTTTCGTGTTTTTTGACATTTTAATAATTAGAATTGTTACTATGTCATTTTAATGTTTGTCACGCGTCATTTTATTGTTACATTTATGTCATATTTGACAGTTATATTACGTTTTTTGAGTTTAACTTATAACAAATCATTTGTCCAAGTTCATTAAAAAATTATTCTTGGTTTTTCGTTTAAACTTTGAGTATTTGATGTATTTAAAATGAAGTGGCATTGTAATTATTACATTAATTGATTGAGTTTAACTAAATAGTTAATTACCTTATTACAGTTATGAATGATAAAAAAATATAATAATATTAATTTTAGTGAGCTAGAGTAGAATGCTAGGATTGGAATGAGGGTCCCCATTGTGTCCGTAGCCTAACTGAAGTGTTTTTTTATATGTATCACTCTACTGGTATCACCATTATAACAATAAGGTTTACACAAGGTGCTGAAGCATTATTTGCGATTCCATCTTATAAGAAAACATTGTTATTTTTTTTATAACAGAAGAATTTGTTATGTTAAATCAAAGTAATGACTTAATTTTGATTATAGTTTTGTTACAATTTTATATACAATTATTCATTCATATATTCAACTGACCTTGCATAATATCCAACAAATTGCATACAATCGTGCTACTGAATATGTTGAAAGGATGTCCTCAAAGCTTATTTCCAAACTAGGTTAATACAGTATTAGCAATTACATTTTAATAATAAAGCTCATTCAATACGCAAATATGTAAATGTTCAATTCAACAGCAATTTATGCATTACAATTTACCATTAATCTAACCAGAAAGAAATTTATTAACAAATGTAAATGTGAATTGAATGAAAAGAAGATTGATACTGATATTAACATACTTTAACAAATCATTTTTTACAGCCAACTTTCCAGCTTAACTTTTGTTAGAAAATCTAAGAATAATTAGCGTCAATTATATGATATACGACTGTGGTTAGCTTGGCGTAAACTGTCTTTTGAGAACATGATTAATTACATTTAAAAAAATATTTACAGCAATTTCAATTATTTTAATTTATTTTTGCGTACTTGTCTTACATCTTTGTAGATTCTAAGAAAGTAAAAAAAAAATATTGGTTACGTTAGAGAAAATTCTTAAAATAGTTGCATAAAATTGGAAGGGTTTTGTTTGAAACTTTTTTAACCAACAATATTCTAATTTATATTTCAAACCTCTCGTGGACATGCCACGCATATTTCCACCAGGAATTTCCATTTGTTTTCTTAGCTAAGCCACACGCTCTCCAGTATAAATATTCATGGTGTGTGAAAATTGTTTATTTTGAGGCCAAATATTCAAAAATGCATTGCAAACATGTTTATTTTATAAGTCAATAATAATTAAAATTGAAAACTCATTAATACAATTTATTTGCTGTAAAAATGTATTATTATTATACATTTATTACAATAATATTTTATATAAACAAATTTATTTATTTGCAGCTCGCACATTTGTCCCAACTGAATAAATAATAGCTTTATTTAATAATGGTTTTTATTAATTAATTTATTCAGACCCGATGGCAATGGTAATCAATATAAAAAGCTATCGAATAATAAAATTGTGCAGGAAATTATTTATAAAATATACTTTGAAATCCATGTCACCAAATAGATAAACAACAATGATTTTACTTTAATTAAAAAATAGTAAAAATTGATAAATAATTTTTTTACAAAACCGGTTGACATATAAACTGCAAACTGTCAATTTAACAAAAAAACATTTTGCCAATCAACTAACATTTTATGATATTTCAAGAACATTGTGTTACAGTTCGATAAATCTTGGAACATATTATAACATCTCAATTCTTATTTAACTATAGTTTGTTTTTTCTTTGTTGTGTAATTTGATGCTATCATGTTAACAAAGTTTTTTATTGTTTTTTCCGTTATTTATTAGTTGGGTGATGTATAAATGTTTTTAGAATGATTGTTTACTGTAGCATTATATAACCAATACAAGTTGTAAATAGTAAACAAAAACATTTTCCATTAAATAAGGTCAATTCAGTATAACCTATAATTTTATTTTATAAATCAACAAAGCTCTATGTAAACTCTCATTTAGTAAACTACATTCTTTTCACAAAGAGCACAAACAAATTTCAATAAGCTCTTGTTTCAAGAGACACATGCTTTACAACTAAAATGCAATTTGAACTTCTACTATTGCAACAAAATTATTTTAAATAAAACTTTTCAAATTATTGTATATATGAATACCGCTACAAAGCTCCTACATATTTGAAAAATATGAAATAAAATGAATGCCGGTAGCTAGCGACAAGCCCATTTCGAGCACGACACTTTTTTAATATCCACTGGCGGATTTGTACAAAAGCGAGATGATGAGAATTTGAGGGAAAAATTCGCAGTCGCTTTGTAGTGGCAACTAGCCAAGAGAAATTTCTCAAGTATTTCAAACGCTCGGCCAAAAAAGATTTAATATATAAGGAAGGAATTTTATTCTGCATTGTTGAAACGTTTTAAAATCTTTACACCATCCTATCAATTATACTATTAACATTTTTATAAATTTTCAATAAGATTTTTTGTTGACCTAGCAGCAGCATAGCTTTAGTCTGAAAGGATTACATTGCAGAATATTACATGAGGAGTGAAAGAAAATCGGACGAGCGGAAAGCGTTTTAAGTATTTATAAGGATGTCGACGAAATTTTGTAGAATAAAAAATGGTTGATATTTAATACGTCTGGGACTGAAAAGAAGGGTGACAGCTTATCCCGATCAATTTTTTTTTCGGTCATATTTTATATTCATTGTCGCATTTTGTTTTCGATTTTAATCCTCTTGATAATCGCTTTTTATGGGATGACTAATCGCTTTGATGATTGCGCACAAAAAAGATTGGTATTTTTAATTTAATAATTAAAATCTGTTAGTGCTGTTTTGGTTGGTTTGTTGTATACTTTTACCAGTTACTGATTAAGCAAAATATTTGGTAATAGTTAAAATAACTTTTATTGGTAATAGTTAAAATATCTGCTAGTGGTAATAGTTAAAAAACTGTTATTACTAATAATAATAATAATAATAATATATTCTATTCTAATTGTTTGTTTCTAATTAATTAATTTCTAAAAAACAGGCGTACCAATATAATTTCAATTATCTCATAAGTATGCACCAATATGGTACTTAAGATAGGTAGTACTTAAGATCATTTTAATTTTTTACTGGAAATATTTTTTTTGTTTTGAAATTAGGCTTACTAATATAAAATTTAAACTTTGTTTAAACTTTGTACAGATATAGTACTATTAAATAATAAAATTATAAACATTCTATGCTTAGTTCTAATCTGCTGATATTATTTTTATTTTATGTAGAAATAATAATTTATTAAAATCAGGCGTACAAATATATTTTTATTTCTTAACAAAGTTGGTACTATTATGGTACTATAATTTACTGAACATGCATTAGTTTCCAATGCATAGTCTGGATTTGATGCATAAAAAATCATTAAGTGTTTATAAATTATTTATATTTTTATATTAATTAGTTTTATATATTATAAAAATCAGGCTTACCAATATTATTTTATTTTTGTACAAAGTTATTATCTTTACTGTACTATATTATACTATAATTGCATCAATTTTCAATCCACAGTTTGGATTTTATAGATAAAAAAACTATCAAAAATGTTCCAATATAATTTTTATTTTTTGCTAGAAATTAATTACTTTATAAAAATCGGCGTACCAATATAATTTTTTTGCTAAGTTGATACCATTATGGTAGTATAATATATTGCAATTGCATCAATTTATAATACATAGTTTCAGTTTTATGGAAAAAAAATCATCAAACTTGCCAAGATTATTTTTATTTTTTAATAGAAATTAATTAATTTATACAAATCAGGCGTACCAATATAATTTTATTTTTGAGCAAAGATGGTACCAATATAGTACTATAATATAATAAAGTTTTATCAGTATCCAATGACTAGTTTGGATTTTATAGATAAAAGATCGTGGAGTCTGCTAAGATTAGTTTTATTTTCTACTTGAAATGAATTGATTTATAAAAATCAGACGTACTAAGATGATCTTATTTTTATACAAAGTTTATACCAATGAAGTACTATAATATACTATAGTTGCATTAATATTCAATGCATAGTTTGGATTTTATGGATAAAAAAATATCAAGTCTACTTTGACTATTCTAATTTTTTGCTGGAAATACATTAATTTTAAAAAATTAGGCGTACCAATATCATTTTAATTTTGTGTTAAGTTGGTACTATTGTAGTACTATAGTATACTAAAATTTGATCAACTTATAATACATAGTTTTAACTTTATGGACAAACAAATTATTAAATTTGCTAAGATTATTTTTATTTTTTACTAGAAATTAATTAATTTATACAAATCAGACGTACCAATATAATTTTATTTTTGGGCAAAGTTGGTACCAATATAGTATTATAATATATTAATGTTTCATCAATATCGAATGCATAGTTTGGATTTTATGCATAAATAAACCATAAAATGTTTATAGGTTATTTATATTTTTTATTAGAAATTAATTAATTTATAAAAGTCAGGCTTACCAATATAATTTTATTTTTGTACAAATTTGGTACTGTACTGTACTACATTATACTTATATTTCATCTATTTTCAATGCGTAGTTTACATTTGACGGATAAAAAAATAATCAAATGTTCTAAGGTTTTTTTGATTTTTTGCTAGAAATTAATTAATTTATAAAAATTTGGCGTACCAATATTATTTTATGATTGTGTAAAGTTGGTATTATTATGGTACTATAATATACTGAAATTGGATCAACTTAGAATACATAGTTTCAATTTTATGGATAAAATATTATCAAACCTGCTAAGATTATTTTTATTTTTTAATTGAAATTAATAAATTTATACAAATCAGGCATACCAATATTATTTAATTTTTATTTATAATTGGTATTGTTACAGTACTATAATATACTATAGGTGTATTATCATCCAAAGTATAGTTTGGATGTTATTGATAAA
This sequence comes from Tachinus rufipes, assembly GCA_963932245.1. NCBI lineage: Eukaryota > Metazoa > Arthropoda > Insecta > Coleoptera > Staphylinidae > Tachinus > Tachinus rufipes. Next base: position 404,105 of record OZ010743.1, on the reverse strand, counting down.
AATGCTGTACTAAGATTATTTTTAGTTTTTACTAGAAATTAAATAATTTTTAAAAATTAGACGTATTAATATGATTTTATTTCTGTTTAAAGCTGGTACTATTATAGTACTATAATATACTAAAATTGCGTCAACATTCATTGCATAGTTTGGATTTTATGGATAAAAAATTATCGATCTGTCAAGATTTTTTTTTTGCTAGAAATAAATAAATTTATAAAAATCAGGCGTACCAATATAATTTTGTTTTTGTTTAAATTAGGTACTAATATAATACTATAGTGTACTAAAGTTGCATCAAAATCCAATGCATAGTTTGGATTTTATAGATAAAAAGTTATGGAGTCTGCTAACACTATTTTTATTTTTTGTTAGAAATAAATTAATTTATAAAAATCAGGCGTACCAATATAATTTTATTTTTGTTTAAAGTTGTTACTAATATAGTACTTAAGTGTACTAAAATTGCATTAAGAGCCAATGCATAGTTTGGATTTTATGGATAAAAGATTATGGAGTCTACTTTGATTATTTTTTTTTTGCTAGAAATAAATAAATTTATTTAAATCAGGCGTACCAATATAATATTATTTTTGTTCAAAATAGTTACTTATATAGTACTATAGTGCACTAAAATTACATTAAGATCCAATGCATAGTTTGGATTTTATGGTTAAAAGATTATGGAGTCTGCTAAAATTATTTTTATTTTTTGCTACAAATAAATTTATTTATAAAAATCAAGCGTAATAATAAAATTTTATTTTTGTTCAAAGTAGGTACCGATATAGTATTATAGTGTGCTAAAGTTGCACTAAGATCCAATGCAAAATTTGGAATTTATGGATAAAAAGTTATGGAGTCTGCTAAGATTATTTTTATTTGCTACAAATAAATTAATTTATAAAAACTAGGCGTACCAATATAATTTTATTTTTGTTTAAAGTAGGTACCGATATAGTACTATAGTGTACTAAAGTTGCATTAAAATCTAATACATAGTTTAGATTTTATGGATAAAAGGTTATGGAGTTTGCTAAGATAATTTTTATTTTTTGCTAAAAGTAAATTTATTTATAAAGATCAGGCGTACCAATATGATTTTATTTTTTGTTTAAATTAGAAAATAATATTATACTATAGTCTATTAAAATTGCATCAAGATCCAATGCATAGTTTGGATTTTATGAATAAAAGATGATAGAGTCTGCTAAGATTATTTTTATTTTCCACACAAGTTTTTTGTTTGATTTTTATGTTATAAATGCTTTTTATGTGTAGTTTTGAAGTTTTCTAAACAAATCTTTTGCGATATTTAGGTTTTTAAGCAAATTTTGACAAATTTCATAGCAAGTTTTGACAAATTTCATATAATATTTTCTAAGCAAAAAATGCATCTTTTTGAGCAATTTTTGACATTTTAACTGATTTAAACGCAATTCCGAAGCATTTTATTTAGAATGTGAATTTTTCTGAGTGATTATTTTAAATTTCTACGCGTTTACTTGTAAAAATTGCATTTTATAAAGTGTTTAAACATTTTTTAACAAGTTTCTGTTAAATTTTAAGCGCTTTTGGTGCAATTTTTTTATCATTTTTTTTTTACCTTTTCATATTTTTATTAATAAGTGTGCAAATAAATAAGCAATAAATAACTGTAAAAGCGTTTCTAATGCGTGTTTGAGCAAAAAAAGCATCTCTTACAGTGATTTGTGATATTTTTCTGAGCGATTTTTTTTTAATTCTTATCCATTTTTTTGTGTAAGTCGCATAACTGTTAAAAGCTTTTATTTAAACGTTTTTTAACAATCGTACAGTTTCTGCTCAATTTTAAGCTTTAAGCGCGTTTTATTTAAGCTATTATTGCGTTTTAAAATTGTTTTTGTGCAAAAAAGGCAATTTTAAGTGATTATTTAAATTTCTTTGCGTTTTTTGTGTAGAAATTGCAGATTTAAGAGTTTTTTGAGTGTTTTTTAACAGTTTTAATAATTTTTGTTAAATTTCTATCATTAATAATACAATACTTCAATTTTAAACGCGTTATTAAAAGATTTTTGTGCATCTCTCTGAGCGATTTTGTTTGCTATTTTAGAGAATGATAATAAAATAATCTACTTTATGGTTTTGCACACTGCAGTCAACTGTTGAACAATTATTTCCTGTAAAAATATTAGACTTGTGCGACACATTTTGATACTATAACCTGTAGTTATTACTTCAACTACTAACATTAATTAAACTGTTTGCAATATTTTTTATCCTTAATTTTAATAGTAACAAAACTATTATTGGTAACTGTTACTCAATCAGTTAATAATAAAAAAAAAGCAAGAATTGCTCAAATTATTAACACCTATCCAGACTGTTATTAAAAAATCAAACTGTTACCTAAACTATTACTAGTAACTGTTATTTAAGTTATTACCAGTAACTGTTAGTTATACTTTAACTATTTACAATGTCATTAATCTAAAGTTTTACTAGATTTTAACTATTATTATTTCTTAATCAGCTACTAATAAAAAAACAAGAATTGCTCAATTATCTAACATTTAACTAAACTGTTACTAGCTTAAACCGTTACCAATAACTATTTCTTAAGTTATTACTAGAAACTGTTACTTTAGTTATTAGCAGTACCTAAACTAGAAGCAATAACCTTAAATTTTACTAGTAACAATAACTATTACTGGTAACTGTTACTCAATTAGCTATTAGTTAACAAAAACAAGATATGCACAAATGACAAAAAAATGTTGCTATGTTTATAAAAAACAAAGTTTTTGTTTAATTCAAAATAGGTAAAGGTTCTGTTTGCTTCAGCAGAAATTAAAGGTAGCTTTAATAATTATAATAATAACCCGCTTAAAACTAATAAACATATTTTACCTATTGTATTATTTTCAAATTTCATGATAAGAGTTTACAAACAACAAAGCACACTCTAAATATTCATATCTAAATTCTAGCAAACAATACGCGGCAGCATTAAAAATTTAGATACGTAAGGTGATGATAAACGTGGCACGACTCTTCTACATTTGCAAATGCTAAGTAAATAAGTTCAAATGGGACGCACCGAGTTGCTTTAAGGGGGTGGTTTATGTCTGGGGAAATTACTGAAACACCCACGGGATTTTTAGAAGAAGCGTTTAACGAGATTAAAAGATGTAAACTGTTTTTATTTTCTTATTCTATGGATAGTAGCTAGCTAACAACAGATGCTTCAGATAAGAGGATTTTGTTGAGGCTTCAATTAGGTGTTGTTTTGGTTAAGGAATTAATTCAGGATTAAAGAGATTATAAATTTTGAATTGTTAATAGATTTATAAATTTTTGAGAACTAATTGCATTAAACAATAAAGTAAATATTAAAAAAAAAATCTTTGTTAGTTGTATTGGTATATAAATATTTTAATTTATTTTAAACCAATTCAATTTAATATTGTTATTTACTTTAACAAAATCAATAAGTATAATTTACAATGTTATGTTAAACATTTTTGTTAAATATATAAACAGATTCGCCCTCATTATTATCTAAACATAAAACAATAGCATATTAATTCAATCCCCTTGAAGCGATATCCAATATTCCATTAAAACATTGAAATTCTGTGTATATATATTATACTGAATAGAATGTATATTGCTTCAATATAAATTAACCGAAACTTCCGAGACTTAATTGACTTTTACCTTAGAAACATTTCAGCCAGAAGAGACATGCGAATGGATGAGGCGGTCATGTTCAATCGACCCTCTTAACGTGCCCAATCATTAATCTGTAACGGTTTCTTTTCCTAAGCAAATTTTATATAAAATTAATTAATACTATTTTTACAAAAATTAATTAAATTGAACGCACCCTAAAATAATTAATACAAATGGAAGTAATAATTTCAGCAGTGGGTCAACTCATAAAAAGATTGGATTTGTATTAATACTAAAAATAGGACGCAATATATTAGCAGGAATATAAATACTGCAAGCGAGGGAAACACAAATAGCAAGGCAGGCGAAACGGATATAAAATACAGCGCGCGAATTTTGTGCATGTTTATTCCAGAGGAACGTGTTTGAAGATGTGGGGCGCGACCCTTTATAAATACGTGCTTGTTATGATGTATATAAAACAAAACTGGGTTGTTTATGTTCTCTGTATTTATTGCGGAGGAAATTATTTAGAGCTTATTCTTAAATTTAATATAATTTATGTTAAATAAATTTTAAAAACACAAATTTTATAATGTTTTTAATCAAAGAAACAATTGCATTAATAGTTTTTAATATCAATTTTTGTCTTGAAATGGTTTTCTTTATTTAAACGATAGATTAGGTATGGTTATTCCAATAAATAATTGGTGTTTATAAAATTACGTTATAATTTTTTAAAATTTTAATCTTAAGGAAGTTTACCCGCATATAATAAACCAAGCTGCATATTATAACACAGCATAAAAAGCTCAACTTTCTTCATTAATCTCTCTAATATACTTTACTTAATACAACAAATTTAATATTAATAGCTGCAAGACTCTCACAGATCAATATAGATTTCCAGTACATAATTGACGCCATTAAGAGTACTCCACATGTCAATTCAATACAATAATGAGGACTAACGTATAAATCATGTTATGTCAACTAAAAGTTTAATGGACATTTAGTTGGCACTTTATAGGTATTGTAAATTGTTGCTTAAGGCAGTTTTATAATTGCACAGTGTGATTTTAATAAAGTAATATTCTAGGGAGGTATTAATTATAATTGCGTTAATTAATTCCTCGAGGGTAGTAGCGTTAATTAGTTATGCAATGAGTAGGTTTTATTTAATTAAATATTGTTTTGAAGTTATTGATTAATGTAATAGGAAACTATTTTACCATATTTTACAAAGTTAGTTTAGTTTGAAAATTTGTGGAAAATTTTTTTAATTTAAATTTGCTATAATATTAGTACTAAATTTTACCAAAAATTAATCCAATGTATAGTTTTAAAAGTATTCAACTAAAACAAATTGTTTTGTTATAAATTTCTATAGCATTTCTTTTAATTCTTTTTAGAAATTTAATAAAAATTTAGTGAATGATATATAAATTATTGTGTCTTGTGTATTAATGTGTAACAACAAGGATGAACAGTGTACAGAGTACTGGGGCTGGCCACGGATGCGGTAAAAAGGACGCAGAGGTAAATGAATAAAAATATATTGTATTCCATGTTTATAATTGTTTTTCTATATCAAAGTGGATTTATATTGTAAATATTTTTTTACTAAGCCTTTGTCGTGTACTTGAATTTTTTATAAATATTTGCTTTTCATTTCAGCCTTTGAACAATTTTTATTTTAATAATTTATTTTGTAATGGATGTAGAATTTTAAAATAACATTTCATCATTCTTTTCAATAATTACACGTAGAACAAGTTATGAATATGCATATATAGAGGTCATAAAATGACGACGGAAATAATTCCACCTACATTCAAGAAAATACTCACTTTGCATTTATAAATTATTCAACTTTATATTTAAATTGAACTTTTTGTTATGAATGCATATGGAAACTGTGTAAAACATTCTGAAAGCTTTGAAAAAATGTTGCTTTTTTTCTATAACGTTTTGTTTAGACAACTGCGTTTGTATTTTGTGTAATTGATTGATAATGGCAATGCGTATGAAGCTTGTCGCTATTTATCATTGAGATACAATTGATGGTGCTTTGTGTATAGGGATAAATGGTAATTGCTACAATATGTACAGGAGTTTTAATATTAATTGTTGATTGTTATTTGATTATTGTATTTAATACAATAAAAATAAATGTGATGGAAATTATGCCTTACACTTCAATATAATTTAATTTACATTTATAGGTGTAATGTGGCCTATTTTATGCAGTTAATGCAGTTGCATAAATAAATCAACCGACCAACTGCATCTCCTTAACAATAAAACTATCAATAGTTGCAATCACACTTTTTATTTTTATCCTACGGACATAGACGAGCTTAAGAAATGTATTGGTAGCTTAAACAAAAAACACTAGTGGTTGTTTTCCAGATATTTTTAAAAAAGCCATAATTATACCGATAAAAAAAAAACTCCATAATAAAGACCCAAGTAATTACTGCCCAATTTCACTATTGTCAATATTTTCTAAAATCTTAGAAACACTAGTTAAACGTAGAATAAATCTATTTATTGACAAAAATGACATTCTTTGTAATAATCAGTATGGTTTTAGATCAGAAAGGGGAACGGAAGACGCTGTCAATAACTTTTTAAATTGCACATATAATTCAATTAACTCAAACAAAATTAGCGCAGCGCTTTTTTGTGATTTGTCTAAAGCGTTTGACTGCGTTAATCATAATATTTAATTGGAAAAGTTTGCGTTTTATGGATTTAGAGAAGTTTTGCAACACTGGCTTAGTTCATATTTAAAAGATCGTCTACAATTAGTGCAAGTTTCTAAAAATTATAAAAAATATTTTTCTGGTAAACAAATAGTATCCCATGGGGTACCACAAGGTTCCGTGCTTGGCCCTATTTTGTTTTTAATTTATATTAACGACATATGTTCAATAAACATTTCTGGAAATTTCACTTTGTTTGCAGACGACACCTGCATTACGTGGTCTTCTGATAATATTGAAACATTAAAAATTAATATCCAAAATGATATTAATTTGATTAAAAAGTGGTTTGATGCCAATCTGCTTACATTAAATATGACAAAACTTAACTTAATGCTTTTTAGAAATTCAGAAAATTTAGATATTACATTAAATAGCTAGTGTTAATCAAGTAACTAAAAAGAGAAAAAGTCTACAGTCTAAACCGCAACCGCTCTCAAGTTTATTGACTCAAAAGATAGAAGTTTTCATAAGTTTTATGTAGTGCTGTATCTTATTTGGAAGTTCATCATAACTTATTGCGATTAAATGCAAATGTAAGTCTTAATATTAATTAAACAAAATCAATTACTTATTTAAATAATTTACAAACTACCATAACCTACAAGTTTTATTTACATTTAATAACAACTTGCAAATTCAATTTAAATTTGTATTTTAACTAAATATGTGTCTGTCTGCTGACTTATAAACGTTGTAGCTCAGCGGTAGCGTTCATTGTAACAAACTGGTGAATCCGGGTTTGATCCCAGAGAAAGACATACTTTTTTAAATATATAAATATATGTGTTAAATAATATTAAACCTCCAACTATATTTTAACATCCTTTCCGAGGTCTTTCTTTGTTTGTCATAATTATTAGTCACCACAATAGACCCTGTGGTGTGAAGCTAAGTGTCCCTGTCTGTTTTTATGTACCTTATCTGAATATTTTTATCAGCATATTAGTTTTATTTTACTTTTTTTATTGTTATCTTCGTTATATTGTCATGCCCGTAACTCGTGGACAGCTTAAATCAACAGTATCAGATACTGATTTCTTGAACAAAACCATTAATAACAGCAATAATATTAATATTGATATAAACAACACGGTTATTAAAGAAATAGAAAACGATGATCTATTATCCGAATTGGAAGAAACATGTGTTAACACAGAAGATGAAATTGATAAATTACAAAACGCAATTTTAATTTTAAATGAAGAAATAAGCTCGCTAAAAAATGAACTTGTAGACAAAAATAAGATAATTGATGTTTTAACATTAAACGCAATAAACAACGAATCAAAAAACATCGCAACACAAACAGAATTGAACCACCAACAAGAAAACAACAATTTAAATGAAAATATAATAATAAGTAATCGAATCAATAGCATAGATGCCGTATACTCTGACAAAGATGATAAACAAAATAAACAAAATGCATCGCCAATTACCTATATAAACCAAAACAGAATACTTGAAAAACAAAAAGTGCTTTTGTTAGCCGATGAAAATGGAGCTAATTGTTTATCGCTCTTAAGTACGTACCTAAATTCAAAATATTCTATTACTAGTATTTTGAAAACCAACGCTTCATTTGAAAACATACTAAGCAGTTATCGTAGTGCAGATAGTTTCAATAAAAAAGACTGCACCATAATCTTTGCAGGAAACATAAACGCTAAAAAGGGAGTACAATAAAACATCGATTCTATAAAAGATATCATACAAAAATTATCACATACAAACGTTTTGGTTATAGGGTGTTCATATACAAAGGACCGAATGGTATTAAATCAGTTTATATATAAAATAAACCTAAAGCTCAAAACAACATTAGATAACTTAAATTATAACTGGGTATCTTATATTGACGCAAACAGCATTATTTTTAATCAATTTCAAAATAACTTTATCACATGGAATAGCGCAGAAAAAAGAGCCGTAATTAAAATAGCATGCGATATGATTCAGGAAAACCTATCACAAACAGTATATACTTCCATGTGAATTTGAATTAGAATTAGATTTAAAATCTCAAGTATCGACGACAACTACTGATAAAGCCAACAAAGTAAATGTAACTCAGAGCGAACTAGAAGACAATTGTGTTGAAAGACCGGAGAACATACAAATTCGTGACTTTTGTCCTCGAACATTTCGTGTCCAACACTTCAACAGGTACCCAACAAAACTCATAAGATCTAAAACTACTACAAATAAATGGTCGCAGTATTCGCAACAAGAGCTTGCAATTACAAATATTTATTAATGAATTAGATCCTCATATTATAAGCGTTTGTGAGCATTGGCTGAAAGAAGATAAGATAAAACATGTAATCTTAAATTCATATAGCTTGTGTAATTACTATTGTAGATCTAATATGGGTGGCGGAGGAGTAGCAATTTTTACTAAACTATTAATCGATGCCAAACCTAAGCAATTAAAAACAAAACGTGTTGAACAAATATTTGAATATACTGCGTGTCATTTTATATTATTAAATAAAAAGTGTGTAATTTTATCTTTATATCGCACACCCGATCAAGGATTGCACAACACAAAATTGTTCTTAGAACTTTTAAACAATCTACTGATTGAAACAAATGAAATTGCAGACACAATTTACGTATGTGGAGATTTTAACATAAATTTATTATCCAATGATACCTCAAAACATCTTTTTATTGACCTCACTGAATCGCATAGTTTACAACCTCTAATAACTACTGAACCTACTTGCTTTTTTAATCCCCGTAATCCATCACTTATAGATAACATTTTCACAAATGCCGCCAATACAAACTTAGAATTACAAATATGTCATTTTTCCGAACATTTAGCAATAATATAAGTAAAACAAGTACACATAAAGTACTGTGCAAAAATTATTCGACAATAAATAAAAATAAATTTATTGACTTTTTAACAAACGAAAATTGGAATTCTCTATCTAATATAGATGATGTCAACGACTTATTTGATGCATTTCATAATATAATTAAATTTAACTTCAACAGAGCATTTCCAGAAACAATCAAATCAATTACAAGTAATAATAAAAATTGAAAAATTGGGCAACATATGAGGTAAAAGAAATGTCTCAAAAGTTAAAAAATTTGCATTGGCTACGAGTAAATAGTAATGACGACCAAATTATTGAACAATACAACAAATTAAACAAAGAGTACAAATTAAAAATACAAAAAGCAAAAACAGATTATAACAGCAATTTTATAAACAACTCACCAAACATCGTAAAAAGCTCATGGAACATAATTAAGCAGAACAGTCAACAAAAAACGTTAAACAGTATAACAAAAATAAAAATAAATGGAGAAGAAGAACTCAATCCTAACATAATAACTAAACTAATGAATTCTTATTTTATTGATAGTATTAATGATAAAGCAGACAATCTAAATAAACAAATTAAATTAGATTCAACTCGACTCACTAATAACAATTTTTTTCTTGCACCCGCGGACGAACAAGACGTTTATAATGCTATAATAAATATAATAATATAATATAGTCTGAAGGCAGTGATGGCATTCCATGTCAAATTATTAAAGATGTTGCTGATATAATAACAATTCCATTGACTGCAATAATAAATAAATCGTTTTCACAAGGGACATTTCCTGTAGCTTTAAAAACTGCAAAAGTTGTTCCAATACAAAAAAAGAAGGGTAATAATGAAATAACTAACTACCGACCAATTTCAAACTCTTCTGCTTTTTCTAAACTCTTCGAGAAATTGATGTATAAAAAACTTACTGCTTATTTTCTAAAGCATAACTTAATTACGGATTGTCAGCATGGTTTCATAAGAGGTAAATCAACAATAACCGCTCTTTCTGAATCAATAAATTTTATTTATGACTCTATTGACAAAAAGAACATTACCGTAGGGGTTTACTTTGATCTAACCAAAGCGTTTGACATAATAAATAAAAATGTTTTAGAAAACAAACTTATCTCATATGGAATTACCGGTCCACCATTACTTTGGTTAATTTCATATATATCTGATAGGAAACAATACGTAGAAATTCAAAATCCATCCAATAAATATATGAATCACAAATACAAATCTAAATCAGTTATAGTCAAATATGGTGTGCCGCAAGGAGGAATTCTATCTCCGTTTTTGTTCTTGATTTTTTCAAACGATTTAAAACTGTACGCAGATACACAAAATGAGCACATGTGTCAATTTGCAGATGACACATCTTTTGTATTAAGTAAAACTAACAAAGTAGATGTAAACATAGCAGCAAATCTTACTTCTAACAACATATTTGATTGGTGTACAAATAATGGGCTTCTTCTCAGCTCTCAAAAATCGGCAGCTTTACTTTTTTCAAATAATCAAATTCCGGATCGCAGTTTACTAATAAAAGTTGATGGTAAAAGTATTACCAACCACAGTTCAACAAAAATTTTGGGATTAACAATCGACTCCAATCACATATTAATCAGTTAGCCAAAAAACTATCAAGTGCTTCATTTGCAATAAACAACTTAAAGAAATGCACAAACAAACATTTGTTATTGCTATTTTACAACGCCTATGTGCAAAGCATACTATCATATGGCATCATCATATATGGTTCAGTTTCTAAAATTGAACGACTATTTGTAATACAGAAACGAATCTTAAGAAGTATTGATTGCACAGCCTACTTAGAACATTGCAAACCAATTTTTATAAAATATAATATAATAGGTTTGTTCCAACCGACATCGCTCGGCAGTTTGCAAACTGGTTGCGACTAATACATGGATTATTTTTGCGCAAGCGCCGACTTTGTACTAGTCCCCGACTGAATACAAATTGCTTGTAGGTTGGAACGCGCCACAACCAAGTTTTTGACTAAATTCAAACATGAAATAATAAAACAATTTACGATGTTTTTCATCACAAATTTGTGATAAAAAACGTAGTAAATTATTTTATTATTTCATTAACATGAGTTATCACGTAGTAGAGGTCACAACCATCAATTATATTAAATTCAAACAGTTTTAAAAAGTGAGGTTATGTAATGTAAACAAATATTAAAAACTAAAATTGTTTAACATATCACACCTGACGTTGTGTATCATATTATTCTATTACTATTTTTATTCAAATAAATATATAATTAAACAGTTATTCATCTTTAAAAACTATTTTACAATGAACTTTATTCCATTATTTTTCACTAAAACTATAATTAAGTTTCAGATAAATAAATTACTGTTATTATCATTAAATTTAAATTCTACTAATTATATAAATTGCGGTAGATGCGGCAGGAGGTATTTCAATTTTATTAATTTCAATAGCGGCAACATTTTTACTCTTTGCGCATGACTGGAGCGGTTCCGGATTTTTAGTACATGCTTCTGATCGCTGACTGTTTCTGACGGTCCACAACTTGGTTGTGGACGATTTGGGGTCAGGTTGGAACGCCCGACTTTTAGTCAGAGTCATGGTTTGTGTACGGTTGGAACGCGAAAGTTTAACTGCGCACAATCCTGACGGTCCCAAACCGCGTTTGGTGTCGGTTGGAACAAACCTAATGACAGTAATGACTATCTATTCATTATATTATTACCATCTATTGCTATACGTGAAAAGCAACTTATATAAATTTGACACGAACGGCAACAAAAATACAGGCATAAAAACAAGAGGCTCAAATAAGTTATGTATCCCACTGCACCATTCTACTCTGTATGAACATAGCCCCCACTATAGAGGCATTAAGGCGTTCAATATACTACCTGTTGAAATAACAAACATTGGCAATACCAAACATTTTAAACTTAAAATCAAATCTATTTTATTGTCAAATCCTCTATACAGCCATGACGATTATTTTAATTTATTTGTTTAATGTTATATGTGTATAATTGATGTAAATTTTATTATTAGTCTTAAGCATAAATCTAGTATTAGTATTGTATTTTTAAATGTTTTTTAATCAACTTTTATATTTAAATTTTATTACTGACATGTCCTATATCTGTAGAGATCTTACTGGAATAAAGAAATTATTATTATTATTATTATTAAACAAAAATTCTTGGTATTGTCATTGATAATACACTAAAATGGAATAATCATATTATTCAACTGTCTTCTAAGTTGTCATCGGCCTGTTACGCAATAAAAAATATAAAATATCAACTGGATTATACAGCAGCTAGACAAACATATTTTGCAATGTTTCACAGCCATCTAAAATATGGCATTGCATTTTGGGGCTGCACAACGTCAGAAAATCTAACTACTATATTAAAATTACAAAAACGCGCGCTTAGATACATGGTAGGAGCCAAAAGTAATGATCATTGCAAACCTATATTTGTCAAATATAAAATTTTGACATCAGTTTTCTTGTTTATTTTAGAAATTGCTTGTTGTGTTTATAGATACAAAAATAGTATTTCTCGTAACAATGAAGTTCATCAGCACAATACTAGATCGCATAAAGACCTTCACCTTCCTAAACCAAATTCAGAGCTATGTCGAAATTCCATAATCTACCTTGGAATAAAAATTTTCAATAAGTTGCCATTGCAATTAAAGGATCTTTCTTTTAAATGTTTTAGAACAAAACTAAAAAAAAGTTTTATGTAATTACCCATTTTATAGCATTGACGATTTTTTTAACATTAACCTTACTATACAGAAGTAATTGTGAATATGTGTGTGTGTGTATTTTTAGATAGTCATGTACAATTCTTACATTTTTATTAAAACTTTATTAGTATTTAAATTTTAGAATAAATAATATTAATTAGTATTAGTTCTGTGTTATGATGTACAACCTGTAAATATTGTAATTATTGTATACATTTATTGTGTTTTTAATAAACGTTATCTATCTATCTAAAAAAAAAAAAAAAATTATAAATGCTTAGTCAAAAATTATTATATTTTACTTATTTTTTTTTTAATTAATGATACTTGGTTATTTAAAAAAAATAAAAAATAAAAATTATCATATTTAAAAGGTTTTTTTTAATTTTTGAAATAATTTATTAAAAAATTTTGATTTTTTTTTTCTATATTGTTCATATAATCGGAACGAGTTGAATAAATTTGTTTAACATTTTTTGAAAATAATCTACAATAAGTGCTTTATATGTTGGTAAATTTGAAAATTTAATTTTTTTTTTTTTTTAAATATATATAAATTTTTAATTTTTGTTTTGTATTTTGTTCATAAAATCTGAACGAGTTGAGTAAATTACTTAAAATTTTCAGTAAATAATCTAAAATAAGTGCTTCTTATACTGGTAATTTTGAACACTTAATTTTTGTATTTCAAATGTATTTTTTTATTTTTGAAATAATTTATTACAAATTTTTGAATTTTTTATTTCTTTATTTATTTATAAAATCTGAACAAATTGAGTAATTTTATTCAATTTTTCAAATAATTTACAATAAGTGCTTCATATGATAATAATTTTAAAAATTTAATTTTTGTGTTTTTAAAATAATTTTTTAGATTTTTTTTTTTAATTTTGTTTATAAAATCTAAACGAGTTGAGTAATTTTGCTCAAATTTTCAGTAAATAATCTACAATAAATGTTCCATACGTTGGTAATTTAAAAAAACTAGTTTTTAAACTGAAAAGTATTTTTTTTTTTAATTTTTGAAATAATTTATTACAAATTTATGATTTTTTTTTTTTTTCTATTTTGTTTATAAAACCTGAGCGAGTTGAGTAATTTATTTCAAAATTTTAATAAATAAACTACAATAAATGCTTCATACGTTGGTAATTTAAAAAAAAAAATTATACTTTAAATGTATTTTTTTTATTTATTTATTTATTTTTTTTTTTTATTGTTGTTATTCATATTGTTGTTACTTTCCCAACATATATTTTTTTTTATTTTTGAAATATTTTACTACAAGTTTTTAATTTTTTTCTCAATTTTGTTTATAAAATTTGAACAAGTTAAGTAAATTTGTTCAAACTTTTAACAAATAATCTACAATAAGTGTTTCATATGTTTTTTAAAAAATTTTAAAAAATTACTTTATATACTTCAAATGTTTTATTTAATTTTTGAAATATTTTATTGCAAATTTTTAATTTTTTTTTCTCTATTTTGTTTATAAAATCTAAAAGAGTTGAGAAATTTTGTTCAAATTTTTATTAAATAATCTACAATAAGTGCTTCATATGTTGGCAATTTTGAAAAATTAATTCTTATACTTAAAATGTTTTTTTTTTATAATTTATTTCAAACTTTTGATTTTTTTTTTTATTTGGTTCATAAAATCGGAGCGAGTTGAATAATTTTTTTTTTCAAAATTTAAGTAAATAATCTACAATAAGTGCTACCCATGAAGGTAATTTTAAAAAATTATTTTTTGCACTTAAAATGTTTTTTTTTTATTTATTTATTACAATTTTTTTACAAAATTTGAACGAGTTAAGTAATTTTGTTCAAATTTTTAGTAAATAATTAACAATAAGTGCTTCATATGTTGGTAGTTTTTAAAAATTATTTTTTTTAAATAAAATATATTTTTTTAATTTTTAAAATAATTTATTACATATTTTTGATTTTTTTTTTCTGATTTTTTCATAAAATCTGAACGATTTGAGTAATTTTGCTCAAATTTTCAGTAAATAATGTATAATAAGTGCTTCATATGTTGGTACTTTTGAAAACTTAATTTCTATATTTAATACGTTTTTTTTTATTTTTGAAATAATTTATGACAAATTTTTGGTTTTTTTTTTCTCTATTTTGTTTATAAAATCTAAACGAGATGAGTAAAGTTGTTCAATTTTTTGGTAAATAATCAACAATAAGTGCTTCATATGATGGTTAAAAAATCATTTTTTGTACTTTTTTATTTTTGAAATAATGTATAAAAAAAATTTGATTTTTTTTTTGTTTTTTTTCATAAAACTGAACGGGTTGAGTAAATTTGTTCAAATTTTTAGTAAATAATTTTCAATAAGTGCTTCATATCAATTTTTGTACTTAAAAATTTTGTTTTATATTTGAAATAATTTATTACAAGTTTTTGTTTTTTTTTTTAATCAATCTATTTTGTTCAAAAAATTTGAACGAGTTGAGGTATTTTATTTAAATTTTCAGTAAATAATCTACCATAAGTGCTTCATATGCTGGTAATTTAAAAAAAAATATGTTTGTACTAAAATGTATTTTTTATTTTTTTTTTATTTTTGAAATAATTTATTACAAATTTTTATTTTTTTTGCTATTTTGATCATAAAATCTGAAACAAGTTAAGTAATTTTGTTCAAATTTTTAGTAAATAATCTTCAATAAGTGCTTCATATGTTGGTAATTATGAAAAAAATTATGTTTAATTTTTTTTTAACATTCTAGTATAAACTGAGGTCACAATTTAAAAAAATATATAATGTTAATTTTGACTGAATATTGTGAAAAGGTTTAAAAAACATTTGAATAACACAAATTTAGAATTTTTTTTTTTTTTATTTAAATGTTGCAGCTATATGGTTTGCAATTATCTCAACTGAGGTCACAATTTTGAAAACGTGGTTTAAATTTTGACAAACTGATATCCAAAGACCTTAAAAAAATTCAAATAATACAAATTACAATCAACAATAGAAACTTTCATTTATTAAAATTCATAATTTTGGCTCTTATTTCAAAATAAGAAATGATTTTGATCTGATAAACGTTGGTTCTAAAACATACAAATTCAGTTTTAAATAGAACTATTAGGACAATATCCAGTAATAACATAACTTTACATTACGTAAACTTTTTTTTAATTCCAAATATAATTTAATTAAAAAAGGTAATGTTGTTTACAAAACTTTCTCAAACAATCCTCGTTGTAATATGAAATATGTTATAATTAATGTAATTTCCAAAAACAGCAGTAGCAATGGAAACTCGCCTCCCCTACAGGTAGGAACATTACCAAATAAACAAAAATGTATTTTCCCACTAGCAAACCCGCAAATGAAATTATAAAGTTTGCGGTAAACAAACAAACAGGTAAATGCAGCCAAGTTTGCTCACTCTGATGTTACGCGGTGTCATCATTCTTGGTTATAAATAGCTTAAGTGATACATGCCAATCAAGTTAAACCACACGATTGTAATTACTAACACGCTAAGCGCGATAATGAACGTTTGATTAATTATTTCAAATAAATTAAATCTATTCTATAATCATTTGAACAAAATTGCAAATTTAACTAAGTTGTATAAAACAACGGATCGATTTTCAAGGATAGTTTTATTGAGGGACACTTGCACAATGAAGGGCTTATATCAAGGACGCTTCAATGGTCTGAATGTAATACACCTTGTAGTGCAACTCCATTTGACTAATTACAATTTAATGATGTCCAGAATTAATTAAATTACAACTAAAAAATTAATTTAATCAGCGTGTAATTTTATGCAGTGTAATGTAGAAGTAGAATAATACAATTTTGTTGGCGTTAATTTAAGCGAATTGTATGGTAAATGGAGCGCAATGGAATGAAATGGTGGATGCGCCGGGCGCAAAATTAATTAATTATTAATTAGGTTAAATAGTTTATTTTTATTTTATTAAATTTTGAAAGGCTTTGTGTATGCTTGGCATAAGTTCAGTAAACTGATATGGGAGACATGTGTTGTATTGAAATAGATAAGCGACGCCTTTGAATATACATAACAATATGTGTCGCTCTAAAGAAATCTATGTCTGCATTGTACGCCATGCGAAGCATTTAAAAAAGAACAACTAATGAAATATGTTGTTATTTATTCAACAAACACCTTGCGCATTGTGTTTGTGCATATTTTAAACTACACAATGGGTAGTAAAAAATTGTACAAATATCATTATTAAAGCCATATACGCTGAATATAATGCAATTAAATAGCCACAGGCAACTATTCCATATCAATTGCAAATGTATTGATTTTACTAAAAATATTATAGTTATAATATCTTACATTTCTAAATTTAATTAAATTAATATTGTCAGTTATGTTTCATTTTGATATACAGTTAGTCTGTTTGTTAGAAAGTTTTGTTGTTATAATGTGACGTGAATCCGGGTGGATTTAATTGATTCATGGATGGTTTAATTAAAGTTTGCGATATTGAATGCGGTTTTTGGTTTGTTTGGATTCTTTTTAGAAGCGTACTGAATTGGATACATAACAAAAATGGAAGAAATTTATGTGTTCTTTTATGCGGTTGCGGTTATTTTTATGGTTTTTTGTGTATGGCATAAGAAACATATATTTTATTATCATATTAATCTTACTTTTTCTTTAGTTGAGTTAATTTTATTATAATATGACATATGAAGTAAATAATTTGGTTTTATAAATTTATTATTGTTATTATTTTTATTATTTATTATTTAAAATCATATAATTAGTTCAGTTTAATTGAAATTGCTGTAACTGATAATATATTGTATTAAAATTTAATTTAAATCATAAAAAAGGATTGAGATTAAGCAATTTATAAGTTTACTAAAATGTTTACGATTCAATATTAAAAACCGTGACACTTAAAATTTTTCTTATTTAACACTAAAAAACTACCTAAATTCTTCCATTTAGGCACTAAAAAACTGCGAAACTACCAAAAATTTTCCGATTTAACACTAAAAAAACCGTGGGACTACTAAAATTCTTTCATTTAAACACTAAAAAACCGTGAGACTACTGAAATTTTTCTATTTGAATACTAAAAAACCGTAGGACTAGCAAAATTCTTCCATTTAGACACTATAAAACCGTGAGACTACAAAAATTGTTCCGATTCAACACTAAAAAACCATGGGACTACCAAAATTCTTTTGTTTAGACACTAAAAACAGTGGGACTACTAAATTTTTTCCAATTTAACACTAAAAAACCGTGGGACTACTAAAATTGTTCTATTTAAATACTAAAAAAGCGTAGGACTACCAAAATTCTTCTATTTAGACACTATAAAACCGTGGGACTACAAAAATTCTTTCGATTCAACACTAAAAACCCATGGGACTACTAAAATTCTTCCATTTAGACACTAAAAAACTGTAGGACTATCAAAATTCTTATTATTTACCCTAAAAACCCGTAAAACTATCAAAACTTTTCCGATTTAACACTAAAAAACCGTATGACCATCAAAATTCTTCTAATTAAGCAATAAAAAACCGTGTGACTACAAAAATTCTTCTATTTAGACAATTAAAAACCATAGGACTACTAAAATTCTTATGATTTAACACTAAAAAACCGTGGGACTACTAAATTTGTTCCGATTTATCACTAAAAATAATTAGGATTACCAAAATTTTACAATTTAGACACTAAAAAACCGTGGGACTACCAAGTTTCTTCCGATTTAACACTAAAAATCCTTGCGACTACCAAAATTCTCTTAATTTATCACTAAAAAACCGTGGGACTACCAAAGTTTTTCTAATTCAACACTAAAAATTTGTGGGACTACCAAAATTCTTCCGATTTAACACTAAAAAACCGTAGGACCACCAAAATTCTTCTATTTAGACACTAAAAAACCGTAAGACTACTAAAATTTTAATGAATCAATACTAAAAAACTGTTAGACTACTAAAATTCTTCTACTTAGACACTAGAAAACCGTAAGGCTACCAAAGTTCTTCTGATTCAATACTAAAAAACCGTGGGACTATCAAAATTCTTCTATTTAGACACTAAAAATCCGTGGGACTACCAAAATTTTTATAATTAAACACTAAAGAACCGTGGGACTACCAAAACTCTTTTGATTCAACACTAAAAAACCGTGAGAAACAAACTTCTTCTATTTAGTCACTAAAGTTATAATACTAAATTTTGTTAAATACTGTTTTGAGTATTTTTTATATGTTTTTAAAATGAAGTATATTTAGTGTACGTTAAAATAACAAACTTCTTAAATTATATTTAATAATTTATTAATTTACTTTAAAATGTTAAATTATTTAATTAAAATTTTAAGTATTTGAATTTTGTTGCAATACGCAATCCAAAAATAAATTTAAAAATTCTACCGTACTACAAATGAATGCACCTAATGGCCTTTTATTCTAGCTGAGCTTTGCCGTTTTTTCCACTCGCTGCTCCATAGAGAATGCACTGAATCAGATAATAGCGGACAATATTAAACGCTCTTTCCATCGTCAGCAAATTATCTGCGAACTATATAATTTGTTCATTATATAAAAGTTGCATTTTAAACTTTTCAATCCAATTAGTAAAATATTAAATGTAATGCTTAATAATAAATCATCATTAGGCTCAAAATGTACAACTTTATGGAAGGTTGCATTTTTATATTTACTTTTTATGTCGATATAAGTAAGGATGATGTGGATTGAGAGAGAGCAGGAAAAGTAGGCGAACAACATGAAAAGTCGCTTATTATTAGTCTTCGTATTACACGCGAAAATTTTCTGATGGAAGTTTTCCATATTTAAATGCAATGCTAAGTCGGCGGATATATTCCCGGAGATCCATTATGCTTTGATGTGAACCAAATATAAACGGGGGACGCTTTCCATTTTTATGATTACATTATTCAAATATATATCAGCGTTTATATAGTAGATTGGACCTTGCGCGATCGTTCAATCTTTTCTTCGCCAAATACAAAATACATACGGTTTTTCTTTGTTAAAACTTTTCAAATTATTTCATAGAATTTTAAATTGAAATATGGAATAGTTTATCCTTCATACAACCTAGTTTCATATAGGCTAAAAGTAGCTCAGTTATGTTAATATTATAGAGTGGTTTTGAAAATAATATATAAACTAAATTTATTAATTAAATTAGTAATTGTGGACTTAAATTGATTTTTTTAAATTTGCATTTATATTTAACCCAAAAATTATTAATTAAATTAATAATTAAAAGGCAATTAGTTTGGGCTTTTAAAGACTTATTTGATAAACTGCAACATGTTTCACCACATAGTCCACCGCACTAATTTAATAAATTATTAATTAATTTAAACATAAAATATTTGCTTAAAATAAAACCCAAAACATATTTTTTGTAGACTCTGCAGTTTTAAACATTAGGCTTTAACTATATCATTCTTACAATTAATATAATATACACCTATTACATCCTAACTACAACTCCTTTCATTCATTAACAATTCATACAACAATTTATATAATAAAACTCGACCCATTTACTTGACAAACAAGCACTCTAATCCTTTCCCATTATTTTTTCTCTTTAATTCCGGTAAAAATAAATCAAGTGAGAAAGACTATAAAACATAATTACTGCCTTACAAAATTTATTCCATCCTCAACCAACATTGTAATACATTTTAATTTGTTTTAAACAAACTTTTCCATCATGTATTGATTTTATTGTAATTTTTTCCTAATAAACGCCTGCAAATTTGAAAGTCAAAAGGGTAATAATCGCAGGAGTGAAGGATATTAAAGAAGTTTTATCATACTTTATTCATGGCGGTGTGCCACTGATAAAACTAGTTGCGGAGGATATTGAAGGCGACGTCTGTTATCTGTAGGACATGTTAAAGTTATTTCAAGCATGTGCAGTGTTGTTATTATCTATAAGTTAAAGTTTAAACGCTTTGATTCAATACATTAAATATTCTCTTGACAGCTTGAAATTGTATATTCTGTTTGATAATTATTATTTACCATCTGACATAGTGTTTATCCCTGTTCAGAACATATGATTAAGTGCATAAGTACATAACACTGAGACGGCAGACTGCATTAAACACATTTTCTCATTACCGCTTAATTAGAATTTAAAGTGGATTTTCGTTGTTATTTTAGTGTATTTTATTCCCAATAGAAATTCCCTCGGGTGACATGAAACGTGAAATTGTAAATCTGTCACGTACACATACACTAAGACGCAATGCATACAGAAATCGACGAAATTACATATCGAATTGCCACGAGAGGAAAATAAAACATTGTAACAAAATAATAATCTTATTCAAAACCTCAATTTAATTCGCGAGATTGTATGCCGATCACGGTTTTAACAATGCTAATCCATGTAACTGGATTAACGTTGGAATTGATTTATAGTTAAAGCAAATATCAAGGAATCTAAAACTTTCAAATGGTGTTTAATTGAGTTGTAAAATTTAATAGTTTTTGTATGCAATTAATGAAAAGGAATCTTTTAAGTTTGTAAGAATATGGATTGGCTTTTTAATAAAACTAATGATAAATGTTTTATGGGTGGCAGGAACAAATCGCTCCAGTCTGTTGGATTTATCAATGCCTTAGAATGTAACGTGAATAAAAATCGTCGAGCTTTTTAAAGTTATGAACGACTCGTTTCTTGTATATTGTAAAGCATGAGATATATTAATCATGCAACGCAACGTGAAGAAAATTTAATATTCATATTTTGTTGAAACTATAATCTTAGTAAGAGGGTGCAAACTATTTTTTTAATTAAAAAATGACATAATTACAATTTTGAACACAGCAAATTTTGACTTGAAGTACAAACAAAGGTGTGAGTGGTATGTCTAGCATGTTTAGCCAGAAATTAGTTGTTTGGTGGATGTGCAACTTGCTTAAGTAGTTTTTTTTTAATTAGTCAGTTTTTTTAATGATTTTATGAGTATAAAAAATTTTGATTGAATTCAATGTTGCTACAAATATTGACAAAAAGAACAATTCTTAAGATAAAATTTGCTTAGAAAACGTATTTATTGTATCTACTAATTAAGAATTAAAAAATCTGTATTACACTATAAAGAAAATATATATTTTTGTAAAATGTATTTTTGTCTCCAGTTTAAACAAAATGAATTAAAAAATACATTATGAAATTGTTTAAAAAGCGTATTTATTGCATTTAGTATTTAGAAGTCATCAAAAAACGCATTTTTTAAATCAAATACGTTTTAAACTATTTAAAAACATATTTTTAGAAAAAATTAATCAAAAAAATACAATTTAAAAAAAATGTTTATAAACTGTTTTTATTACGTATAATCATTAACAAATAAAAAAACACATTTTATAGACTTTAAATTATTTAAAAACATATTTTTTGTCTTCAGTTTATTTAAAATTAAAAAAATATTAATTTTTGGTAAAAAAAACAAAAAACTAAAGCTTTTAAAACATATTTATAGTGTTTTTTAATTAACAATTAAAATGAAAACTTATTTGGTAAATATATCGCGCATTGAACTGTTTAGAAAACAAGTTTTGCTTCTAGTTTGTTCAAAGACAACTAAAAATTACAAGAAAAACAGACAAAACTGTTTATAAAATGTCAGACACTGAAAAAAAACATTTAATATTTATATTAAGCATTAAACTATTCAGAAAACATATTTTTTGCTTATTGACCAAAAAATACATTTATTGCACAAAAAACAAACAAAAAATGCTTAGAAAACGTTATTATTTTATCTAATAATCAACAAACAATAATAAATTAAATTTGATAAACTTATATTGCATTAAATTGATTATAAACTATAAAAACTTATTTCTTGCTTTTAGTTTAGTAAAAATCAACCAAAAAAAATAATTTTTTTGAAAACGGAACAGATTTTTTTTGTTTCTCTTTCTTGCTTTTAATATTTACAATGTATTAAGAAATGTTATTTAATAAACATAATATTGTCGTTGAAAGTGCAAAACCTCGTATGTACATATTTTATAGAAGACTATAAAATTATATTTCTAGCATAGATAAAAAAGTTTTATATTCTATCTTTCTGAATTATTATGAATCATAATATGATAATTAAAATAAATTACGAGATTCGAGGTTTTATACACGTATGTGTACAAAAACCCCGGTTTGAATAAAATAAATCCATTTTTGACAAAAATGCAAATACGAGGTTTTGCACTTTTACCGATGATATGCATTATACTAGTTATAAAACATATTTTTTGCCTTCAGTTTAGTAAAAAATAATAATTACCAGAAAACAGACAACAAAACTGCTAAAAAACTTTATTGTCTTTAGTTTATGCAAAATTAATAAAAAATTATATTTATTACAAAAAAAAACCTAAAAAATGTTTTGTTTTAATAAATTACGCATAAAACTGATAAGAAAACATAATTTTTGTTTAAATATCGCAACTGGGAACATTGCTAAGGTTGCTCATCTTATCATAAGAGAATATTTGCATACAACACATTTTTTCTTAAAAAGAAAACCTGACTTTTTAGATAGAAGTCTCAAACCCAAGACCGCTAGCGTAGCAATTGAATACGCTTACCACTACACCACCTGATCTGTCCCTACACTCTTGCCTCAATTCTTGGGCAAATCTTAGAAGTTACGCAGCAACAATCATAAAAATCCAGAAACACCATCGACAGTAGATTCTACTGCTGACAGCTTTGGATTTCCGGTGCTTCCCAGTAGTATCAAGAATTATTTTAAACATTATATTGCAAATCACTATGAACTACTTGCTAGCAGTTAAGAGAAACCTGAATGGTAGACGACTGCCCGCTTTGCTTTAAAAACTTTGCGGATTATTAAACATTATTTCTAACAAAATAAGCATTTGTGTAGTCAGGTTGGAAAAAACAAAAAAAAACGTCAGCAGCAGACAAATAAAGTATTAGAAAACAATTATAAAACAAATATGTTTAGGAGTTGGTAGTATTACAAAGAGGACATGTATGATTAACAGCTTTAACAAAAGTTGAGCAACGGCCAAAACAGTTTGTTCTCAACAAAGTAATGCAAAGCGTAGCCCTTTTTTTTAATGGATCCGTTATTTTATATACGCATCCAAAGATACATATGTCTTTTCTGTGGTTTGGTGTGCCTGACACCTTTATTGCCTACTCCAAATAAGAACGATCCAACGCAGAGTTTAAGGTATTGGAGTTTTAAAATGTGCATATGCACTACTTTATGGACTTTGCTGTCAGAAACTTTACTTGAAAACTTATCTCTGAATAACCACAAACTCAAGAGTTTATAAAAAAGCAAAATTTAGTAATTTTTTTTAAGCACTTTTGCCTGATTTTTAGCACTACAAAAAACAGGAAGAAAAGATCAAGACAAAACAAAGCAAATCTGTATCTATCATCAAAACTACCAGTTTATGATTGCGAGTAAATAGTTTAAACTAAAATGTCGAAAGACCACTAACACAGCACACAAGAAGGGAAAAAACAATAGATTCTTTAATGACAAACACTTGTAGGTGGGTCTCAATAGAAAAAGTTACCGGTCTTCAAATTTAATTTAATCAAGACATTTATTGTTAAACAATTCTTCAATATCTAAGTACAAGCACACAAGAGGTGGAAGAAACAATAGATTTTTTGATTATTAACACCTGAGCGGGTGGGTAGGTTGGTCACAGTAGAAGAAGCTACTCGCCCACAAATTAAACTTTGTTTCTGCTCACTTACTTAAGCGTAATTTATCAAGAGATTTAATATTAAACAATTTTCTGATATCTAAGTACAAGCACACAAGAAGTGGAAGGAACAGTAGATCTTTTAATAATCAATATTTGGGCGAGTGGGTGTGTCACAGTATTAAAAGATACTTGCTTATAAATTTAACTTTGTTCCCGCCCACTCACACAAGCGTTACTTATTAAGACAGTTTTATTATTTAACAATTTTCGGATATCTAAGTATAAGCAAACAAAAAGTAGAAGGAGCAGGAAATTTTTTAATGACTAACACATGAGTGATTCACAGTAGAAGAAGCTACTCGCCTACACATTTTTTTTTCCTGTCCACCCACCCAAGCGTTAGTTATTAAAAAATTTAATGTTAAACAATTTTCTGATATTTAAATCTAAGCACATAAGAAGTGAAAAACAGTAGATCTTTTGATGACTAACATCTAGACGGATAACTGGGTCATAGTAGAAAAAGCTACTTGCACACAAATTAAACTAAAAACTTATTTGATAAATATAAAAGGTATGGAACTATTCAAAAAACATATTTTTTTATTTTATTTTATACAAAAATTGCTTAGAAGTATGTTTTTTGCTTCAAATTATTAAAATTAAGAAAAAATTAACCAAAAAATAAATTTATTACAAAAAATTGCTTAAAAAATGTATTAATTGCGTTCATTAAACAAATAAAAAAATAAACACGTTTTATAAATTTAATACGCATTATTCTATTTGAAAAAAGTATCTCTTGATTTTAAAATTAACCAAAAAATACATTTATTGTTGAAAAGTAAGAAAAAAATTGCTTAAAAAACGTATTAATTATATCTATTAATTGGCCATCTATAAAAAACATAATATGCAATAAACTATTCAGAAATTGTATATTTTGCTTTCAGTTTGTTTAAAATCAACTAAAAAATACAAAAATACAGAAAAATCTGCTCAAAAATTGTATTTATTAAATTTATTAACAAGAAAATAAATTTGATAAATAGAATACAAACAGAAAACATATTTCATATTTCTAGTTTGTTTAAAATCAATGAAAAAATACATTTATTGAAAGAAAAACAGTCAAAAGTTTAAGTAGTATTAGTTCATACAAAGTTTTTACAAACATTTTTATTTTTTGCAATAAAAACAAACAAAAATTGCTTAAAAAGTACATGAATTGCTTTCAATAATTTAAAATTAACAAAAAGCATTTCAGTTTGAAAAAAATAAACAAAAAATTTATTTTTTGTAAAAAAATAAACAAAATTATTTTGAAAAGATAATTATTGTTTCTATTAGCTAATATTTAATAAGAAAACACATTTGATAAACATAATTTGCATAAAACTGCTACAAAAAATTATTTCTTACTTTGAATTTGTTCAAAATTAATTAAAAATAAATTTAATACTAAAAAGTCAAGAAAAATTGTTTAGAAAATTTACTAATTGATTATTATTAATAACCAATCAATAAGAAAACAAATAGTTTGCTTCTATTTTAGTAAAAATTAACTAAACAATACAACAAAAAAAAAGCTTTTATTAATCAACACTCATTAAAAATAACAATTTTGATAAACAAGATACAAATTAAACTATTAAGAAAACATATTTCTTGTCTTTATTTTGGTGAAAATCAAATAAATAAATCTTTTATTGCTAGAAAAACAGAAGAATTTGCCTAGAAAACGTAATTAATGCGTTTATTAATTTACAATAAATAAAAAAATAACTTAGATAAACAAAATACCTAATAAACTATTTAAAAAACATTATTCTTGTCTTTAGTTTGTTCAAAATCTATTAAAAAAACACGTGAATTACAAAAAAATTGCTTAGAAAACGTATATATTGCGTTTAATAATTAACAATGATCAAAAACCTAAATTTTATAAACAAAATGCACATTATACTATTAAGAAAACACATTTCTTGCCTTTGGTTTAAACAAAAGCAAGCAAAAATTTCATTTATTAAAAAATAAACAAACAAAATTGAATAAAAAAACGTCTTTTTGCTTTTATTAATTAACAGTCAGTAAGAAAACTTAATTGGTAAACACAATAAACATTCAACTATTTAGAAAACATATTTTTGGTTCTTAGTTTATACAAAGTTATGAAAAAAAAACATATTTTGTAAGAAAATTGCTTAGAAAATTATTTTTGTATTTAGTAGTAATCAACAAGAAAATACATTTACACTGTTTAAATATCATATTGCTTGTCTTCAATTTGTACAAAATTGATAAAAAAATATATATATATTGCAAAAAAATAAAAAAATGCATGTGTTTAATCAAATAAACGCTTTGAACTATTTAAAAAGTTTTTTCTTGATTTTTGTTTGTAAAATAAAAAATTACAAAAATTGATTAGAAAACGTAGTTATTACGTATATTAATTATCAAACATTAAGAAAATTTATTTAATAAACAAGATACGCATAATATTATAAAAATAACATATTTTATGCTTTTATTTTGGTAAATATTAACTAACAAAACAGTATAATTGCTTAGAAAAAGCATTTATTGTGTTAAAAAGTATATTTTTTGCTTCTAGTGATTGATAATCAACAAGCAAATGCATTTTTTTAATAAAATACGCTTTAAACTATTTAAAAAGCTACATTTATTACAAAAAAAAAACAGAAAAAAGATTTGATAAACATGCATTAAATTACTCAGAAAAAAAAACATTTATTTAATAGAAAACAGAAAAAGCAGCGTAGAAAACTTCTAATGAATAACATTTAATAAAAAAAAAAATTTGATAAATGTTATACGCATTAAACTATTCAGAAAATATAGTTTTTGTTTTCAGTTTGATCGACCAAAAAATACTTTTATTGCCACAACAAAAATTGCTTAGAAAATGTATTTTTTGAGTTTAATAATTAACATAAAATTAGAAAAAACTCATTTTATAAATTAAATACCCATCAAACTATTTAAAAAACATACTGATTGTTTTTAATTCGTTTAAATATAACACAAAAAAAAATGTTTGTCTTTTAAACACTTCTTACTCAAGCATAAACAGAATGCGCATTAAACTACTTAAAAACATATTTTTTGCATTCAGTTTGTACAAAATTATCTAAAAAATATTTATTATAATAAAAACAAACAAAAAATGCTTAGAAAACGTTTTGTTGCTTTCAAAAACATATTTTCTATCAGTTTGTACAAAATGTGTGTTTTTATTCATTTAAGTTAATTGCTGCTTACGACAAACTGAATAACTTATAAATTTTAAAAGTCCTTTAATGTATTCAAATTGATTTTTGCATATTATTAAATTTTTAACAAAATAGAATAAGCTTTTTTAAGGATATTTAAGCACAACTGGAGTGGTTGGGTAAAAACAAAGTTTTTTAACTCCAAAGCTGTGCATTAGATTTTGACGTAATTTAGTACTAATTTATATTATAATGATATGTACATATAGTGAAAATTTGATAAACATTAATACGCTTAATTTTACACAACTTTAACTTATATGATCTTTTGTAATCAAAGCACAAAGCTTGTTAGATTAAATAAAATTCTGAAAAATGGTTTATTGGATTTAAAAGTAATTTGGTACCAATCTAGATTATTATTGTGGGTACTAATAATAAAACATTGATAAAAATTAATACGCTTAATTTTGCAATTCATCAATTTATATAATCTTCTGTAATAAAAGCTAAAGGCTTGTTGGATTAAATAAAATTCAATAATTTTAAAACTGCATAGGATTTTGATTTATTTAGTACTATATCATTATACTTATACTTTTAATTTTGCATAGTCTCAACTTATGTGATCTTATGTAATTATAGCAAAATGCTTTTTGAATTAAATAAACTTTTGTAACTTCAAAACTGCGCATTAGATTTTTATCTATTTTGGTACGATTGTATATCATTATCATAGGTACCAATTATAAAAAAAAATATAAAAAACAAAACTCACAATTTTGTGCTGCTATTGTTTTTAGTTCAAGATTTGAAGTGTTTTATTTGCTTGTTTTGTGGTCTTCAAATTTGAAAAATAAGTAAGAAATTGATTCTTTCTGAACTTTACTATAAAAACATTAATTACTACAAATTAGAAATAAAAATTGTAATTATATGTTAGTATTATTTCCCATTAATAATATCGCTTATAACATCAACATAAATTCTAAATCCCAAATGTATTTAAACATTTAGTAAACATAAACCAATAAATTATTCAAATAATTAATGTTAAATATGCGACGGTAAGTTAAGCCATCTCGCGGGACTTAATAGCACGGTACATTAATTGCATAAATTTTAATTACAATAATAATTAGTAGAGAAGAAGCACAAATTGTCTATAAGTTTAGTCAAAAAAACATAATTTTTATTTTAAAATTTTGCAAAAATTTATCGTCACTAATTAAACTTTGTCTTAAAAGATATTGCTTTTATAACTAAACTAAAATTCTTATGTGATTTACATAATATAATATTTTTCTAAATGAATATTTTTTTAGTTTAACGCTTACCAAGCTTGGCGACTCCTTTGCAATATTGATTAACTAACTTAATATGCAATGTTTGCAAATTCAGGTTGATTGATATTTATTTAAATATAACACTCGCGTGCTGTGATATGATATCATCAGTAACACCGTTGGCGAAATGGATTTTAATTAAATCTATGTCACTTTATATATGATAGACGTAAATGATATTACCAACTGGGTTAAATAAATTTGAATATTTCATCATTCTTTAATTATGTTAACATATATTGATATAATATTTATAATATATTCTTAAAAATAATGTTATGCGTATGCAAAAATATTTAATGTAAGGATTTATTTACATTATGGAAGTAAACAAGTTATTATTTAATAATAATAATAAAACATTAATGCTGCTAAAAGGAAAAGCTTAATGTTTAATAAATTAGCTACATTGAGTTTAATAAGACAAGAAAGCAAAAGAGTTTATTATATCACAAAAAAAAAATGTGTTTATCCAAGAGGTATTTTTTCTTTATCATCCACCCTACTCAATACTACAGGAGAATATCTGACAATGTCCTACTATTTTTCTCTATCATATAAAATGACATTATTTTATTAGAAAATTGTATTGTGCTTTCCGCACTGAACAAATAAAAAAACGAAAACATAATAGAGAGTTTTATTATAAAAATAAATACAAAATACGATTTTTTTTTTATATTCAAACCATTGAAATAAATAGATTTTCCACATATGTCTATTTTAAGTTTTTATAATAAATCGAATAATAGCCCATCAAATTTATGCAATTGATCAAAATACTATTTATATATTCTTCCAGCTCAGCAAAGCCTCGTCATTTGACAATGCTTTTTTTTATTTACGAGCGTACATGTTTTGTTGATGCACCGGAAAGCAAAGAGCATTATTCATTGTTTCCGCAATAGACTAAATAAACGTCATTGGAAATACATTAAAGTATTTAATTGCAACAAATTTGTTTCTATCTCAATAAATAAAGTCAGTGTTGAGTGGAGTATCTCGGAGCCAATATATCAATCATTTTATGTATTTCTTGTATGTGTAGTAGTAATCCATCACTCTAAATATGTCGGCAACATTGATTGAAAATTTATCGAAGGTTGGTTGGTTATTTTAAGAAAATTATGGTTTTATTTTGTTACACTGCATTTTAGTGCATATTGGAAAATGTTTTAACAATAAACAAAATTTTTGAATTAAATTTATCAAATATGGAGCAATAAATTGATATTATTAAATCAAATTTTATTGATATTTTAGATCTTATTATAATCTATATGGGTTTGTTACCTTATATAGGCATCCAAACATACTTGTCTTCTCTGTAGCTTGGTGTGTCTGACACCTCGAGACCTAACTGTATTAAGAGGTTATAGCTTATATACATATATATTAAGCAATTTCAAATTAAAATTAGCAAAATATATATTACAATATTCATAAAAACAAATAAACATTGTTGACAAAGTAAAATTGAATATATTTGAAACCTAACAAACTAAAAAATACAAAAATGTCAACTTTATGAATAAAATATGTATCGCGAAACGAAGAGCGGAAATCTGAATTCTTGATTGTGAAACGTTATGGGACCATTATAAAATTCCCCATCTGATACAAACGCAATTACCAATCTCCTCCAGGCACTATTGTTTCATAAAGGATGTTAGGATAGAGTTTTATAAAAATATCTTTAAAGTAATGATTTTATATTTTCTTTAATATTTTTATTTTGTTGACCTTTTGATGATAATAACTCCCTATTAGTGGCATTAAAATGTTTACATAAAGTTAACAAAATAAGCAAACTTTATCGCATGATGGTCTTTCAATAATTAGTTTAAAACATAAAAGTAAAAATTAATAAATTTGACTTTTTCATATTTTGATTGCTGGGTACCTATAACATTTTTCAGTTATTTTATTATATTTCTAATTGCTGGCAAACAAATAATGTATTAAAAATTATTTACATAAAACATTAAAATTAAAATTAAAATTTTGTAAATAGTATATTAATTTTATGTCAATTATAATTCATAAACAGATTTCAATATAACTCAATCATTTTAAACGTGGTATTGCGTTATAAATATCCAACATCTCGTTACAATCAATTTTATATTATAACTAGCAATAATTAGGTTTGTATTGGAAGCAATAAACAATTTTAAGTGCGCCAATATGTACATTAAAACGTTCGTTTTTACGTACAATATTGCCAAAATATTATGAAAGCAATAAAACGAATCGCGCCGCTGTTTCTATACCAATAAATCCGATCATTTTATTAAGTGGGGGCCGTGTCTGGAAAATCTAATTTAAATATTTATAGTGGAGCGAATTAAGATTTTATTGAAGTGAGTTCAGTTGTTCCGGAAACAGCGAATGTTACGTGCGTTGAATATTATATAGTGATCTTGTGAAGAGATTACAATATTGTTAGTGTGCTTTGAAGAATTGATGAGAGTATCAATGAAGTTTTTTTGGTTTATAATGAATTCGGTGCAGACTATATCGACTGATCATCGCTGCAATCGAAAAGATGAAGAGGTAAATATTTATTTAAAATTAGGTCAAATTGAGATGAGATTTTCAACAATTTCTTATTAAGTCAATTAAGTTTCTTATATTTCACTTGCTTACTGTTTGTTAATAATACCATAGATTCAAAAAAACTTAAATTTTTGTTTATATAATTATAATATACAAATTACACGAAATTATTTATACTAATTAACAACATTTGACAAAAACCTTTTAACCAAATATGATATAGATTATCATAAATAATATTAATATAAAATATTGTATGCATTACTAAATAATAATACTCATCAGCAACTTCAATTCCTCAAGCTAAAAGCCCTCAGGTTGAAACATATTGCGCTTTGGGCATTATAATCATTATAATGCATAAATAACTTTTTTATTAATACTCTCCAAATAATATAATTAGCTTAAGATCATAACACGCCGCATTTACATTAAATTAATTAAATAATGTTGTTGTTGTTGGATGTCATCTACACAGAGAGCTTTGCTTGTAATTTTAATTTGATTAATTAATTGAGTTCCTTTGATTCGCGGTTCCTGTTGCGAATGTACAAATAATACCCGAATGCAATTTGTATTGATTCAACTGTCCAATGTAATTTAGTTCAGAATTTTTAATTATGTCCGAACAAATTATTTATTTATCTAAAAAGCAAAGTTTAATTAAATTGAAACAAGTTTAAAGTAAATAAAAGGGATGCGCTGAAATTGGGTTTTTTTAATTAACAAACAAAATAAGTTGACGCAGCGAAATGCTTTAATTATTTACAATTAGTTTATAATTGATACAAATTGAATGAATTATATAATTTTCTTTTGTACAAATTTGCGTTTTTGGAAATATTTGACTGTTTTATTATGCTAAATAGGAAAACTGTTTGGCATAATATTTGATCTGATAAATTATCTGAGAACATGCAAAGCAAGTTTGAATTTTGTGATCTAATTTTTTTTTTTCTTATTTCAGGTGAGTTTTTATGAATAAAGAGAAACAACTATTATTTTAATCTGGCAAATAATTAAGTAAATTGTAAGTAAATATAAAATATTATTATATTATGTTGCTATCAATCAAATATTTATTACATTTAAATTTTGCTATATTTATCAAATATAAACAAAGAATTTCTTGTTTTTAGTTATAAGAATTCATAAATTCGAATTGTAGTTAATCACGTTTTAAGACGTAGAACTTGTAAACAAAGTTGGCTTTTTTCTTTTTTATGAGAACGAAATGGAATTCAATTTTGAAATTGTTTCTTTTTTTATGAAGTGTTAGAAAAAGTATTAGTATTTTGCACTTTTAAACTATATTTGATGGTTTTAGTGCTTTTGGACAATATTTTTATACTTTATGGTTGGTTTTTGCTGTTTATGACATTTCATATTTTGCACTTTTAATCAGTTTATAGACAAATTTTTGTGCTTTCTGATAATATTTTGATGTTTGAAAGTTGAAATTTGTTTTTTTTAACATTTTATAAATAGAGTTTTGCACTTTTCAACAGTTTTGACCGGGTTTTGGTTTTTTCTTACAACAATTTAACATAATGTTGATATTTTCTATCTGAGTTGTGCTGTTTTTGACATTTTTTATACTTACATACTCTTTGACTGTTGACATATTTTGGTGCTATATTAGAATATTTTAATACTTTATCACCAAATTTTGTTGTTTTTGACTTTTTATAGATTTAATTTTGCAGTTTATAGGCAAATTTTTATACTTTCTAATAATATTTTAAAATTTTGTAGCCGGATTTTGCAATTTTGTAAAATTGTTTACATTTATTAACAGTTTATTGCCGGATTTTAGAGTTCTCTAAAATATTTTAATGTTTCAAGACCAAATTATGCTATTTTTGACTTTTTTAATTAAAAATTTTGATTTTTTTTAATATGTTAATGTTTTATGACCGAATATAACCAAATTTTTGACTTTATATTAATAATAATTTGCGTTTACATTTTTGTATAAAGAAATTTTACTATTCTTAACATTTTATAAATTAAATTTTATACTTTTCAACAGTTGGCCTGATTTTGGTGATTTTTAACAATATTTTTGTAGTTTATTTAGCTATTGTTGAGATTTCATAAAAACTTTTACAGTTTTTAAGAGTTTGTTATTAGATTTTGATGACACTATTTTAATGGTTCCAATTCGGAATTAGTTATTTTGACATTTTAAAAATAGAATTTTGCACTTTTCAACTGTTTTTGAGCGGATTAATGGTTATTATAAAATATTTTAATATTTTATGACTGGAATTTGTTATTTTTGCTTTTTTATAAATACAATTTTGCACTTTTTAACAGTTAATGATCGTATTAAAAAAAAAAAAAAAACTGTGAACGCTTTTTTCTAAAACAATCTTAAGGGTTCTTTTTCTTGGCTCAACAATTCTAGCTACGCCACTGTTAAAAAATGTTTTATAAGTCAAACGGTAGTTATTACAAAAATAATTTGAGGATACTTTTAGAAAATATAATTATCTTTCAGAAAGCATTTAAAGTTCAAGACTTGGCGTCTCCAAGGGAAAAGTTCTTAAGGCGTTTTGGCGGCGGTTCATGCACTTTAAATAAAGACCAATATTCATTCAGTAAACAACGATCTGCACGTCTAATTTAAAACAATATTTTTGTGTTATTATTTTGTTATTTTTGATATTTTATTGAAAGAATTTTACACTTTTTAACAATTTTTTGTGCAAATTTTGGTATTTTTGACATTTTATGAATAGAATTTGCACTTTTGGTTGCAGTTTTTGGTTGAATTTTGGTTTTTTTTACAATATTTTAGCAATACGCTGAAATTTTGTGGTTGATATTTGCTGTTTTTGATATTTTTTTAATTGAATTTTGTATTTTTTAACTGTTTTGGGCAGATTTTGGTAGATTTTGGATAATATGTTACGACCAAATTTTGTTGTTAACATTTTATAAGTAGAATTTTGAATTTTTTAACAGTTTATTGCCAGATTTTGGAGCTGTATAGAACTTGTTTGTTTTAATACTGGATTATGCTGTTTTTGATGTAAAATTTAGAATTTTTAAACCGTAAAAATTTTACATTTTTGACCAAATTATTGGTTTCTATAAAACTTTTTAATATTTTTTTTGTCTACAAATTTTGTAATTTTTTTTTGTAGATAGACTTTTATTTTTTGTAGAATAGAATTATTTGCAAAATTATTTTTTTTATTAATATTTGGTATATGGTTTTTCTGAACGCTCCTAAGCGTGTATTTCTAAGAGTTAATGCTAAAAATAGGCAGTTTTATCATATTCTTACAGTTTTTTTTTTTTTTGAGTTTTAGATCCTTTAAACCCAAATACACTAAACAAATTTATATTTTTAACTAGTTTGCATCAACATACGTCAACTTCAATGGTTAAAGAAAATTCAAAAAATGCTTTTTTTGTCCAAACCACTGAGAACAAAAAATTGGTTTAATAGCTTTTACGGTTTATAGACCGGAAAACAAGGAAACCGAGAAAAAAACTTTAATTTCTGAATCACAAATACTTAGGCGAATGGGCTGCTAATCATGATATAGAGTAACCCACTTATCCACTCAAATGTTCATGATCTAAAAATTTGTATCAACAACGTTTTCTCTAATATAAACAATTATAACGCAGACAAAAAGGAGAAACTACAATTTCTGGATCACTAACACTTGGGCGAATGAGTGGTCATTTCAATTTTAACTCCCGTCTGCTAATTATGTTATGAAGTACCTCACTCACCCACTCAAATGTTAGTGTTAAAGAAAGACAAAGATTTTCATCGCTGGCGAAAAGGAGAAACTCCACTTTCTTGACCACCAACATTCCAGTTCTAACTACCGGCTAGTAATCATGTTACAGAGTGGCCCACTCACCCACTCAAGTGTAGGTGATAAAGAAATTTGTATCACTAACGTTTTCTCTGACGTAGAGACTTCTAACGCTGGCAGAGAAAAAAAACTCTACTTTCTAGAACACCAACACTTGGGTGGGTGGATGGGTACTCCAATCTTAACTACCGTCTGGTAATTATGTTATGGAGTGCTCCACTCACCCATACATCAAAACAAAATGGCGTCAAGTAAACACAATATTTCTTTTATTGAAAAAGCAATTGATAAATCAAAGTGTCCAGTTTGTAAAAGAAAAGCTGTAAATGGTGTAAAGTGTTCAGTATGTGAAGCTGTTTGCCATAACAATTGCAAATTGGCAATAAGTGATTCAACTTTATTAAAAGATGACAAATCAAGTGAATGGGTATGTCCTTGCTGCTCTGATAAAGAGAATATATCTATGGATCGTACAGATTACTTAAATATTCTACATGAAAACGATACGCTAAAACGTGAGAACAATCTACTAAAACAACTGGTGAGTCAAATGAATGATAAATTTGATTTGATGAACGAAAAGATAATTAACCTACAAGATAATAAACAAAACAAACATAAAAAACAAACGAAGTTAAAGGATTCCGAGTTTTCAACTAGTATTATGTCAGAGCCATCTGTTATTCCAAAGCCAAACTCTGAAAATGGTAAAACACAAACTCTTCCGGAACATAAACCTCTGGAATCGGAATCTGTACAAGAACTTAAGCAAACAAATGAAAATATGTCAAAACAGAAATCTACATCTAACAGAATGCAGGAACCAGTAAGACATAAAATAACAAATAATAAAACTAATACTTTATCGGCAAAATTTGGCACTAGCAATAACAAAACATTATCAGTTGTTGCTATGAAACCAAAAAAACGCTGGCTGTTTATTTCTAGATTTAGTAATAACGTCACGTGCGAGCAAATTACAGATTTTCTTAAAAACCAAGAAGAAGCAGATTATATTGTCGAAATTGTAAAACCAAAAACTAATGAAGCTACTTATAAATCATTTAAAATAGGAGTTCCATTAAATATTATAAACAAAATTGACAACGTAGCAATATGGCCATCAGGGATTCTTTTAAATAGATTTCATTTTAATAAAACAAATTCTTTTCAATTAAATCAAAGCGAGAAAACGCAAATATAACACAGTGCAATACAAAGCAAACTTTAAAAATAATACATCATAACGTTTGTAGCATATCAAACAAAATTTTACAATTAGCGATGTTTTTGAACGAGGAAAGACCAGACTTTTTCTTGGTTACAGAGCATTTTCAACTTAAACAAAATATTGTTTTAATAAATTTTGAAAATTATAAAATTTGTGCTGCTTTCTGCAGGAAAGATACAAAACGTGGTGGTGCCGTAATCTATGGAAACACTAAACACCAAGTACACGAAAGAGACGACATCACGCGACTGTCAACTGAAGGTGTCTTAGAGTGTTGTGCTTCTCAATATAAAGATATTACCTTAATAGCAGTGTATAGGCCTCCTAGTGGAGATTTTATTCTGTTTATGGATATACTTTGTGCTATTCTAGAATGTGCTACTCAGAATAACAAACAGATTATTTTGGGCGGTGACATGAATATCAACCTACTAGTGGATTCAAAAGAAAAATCTAACTTTATAGACTTAATTACATCCTATGGACTTAGACCAACAATTTACGAAGCAACTCGGATTCACCACAACAACACTTTTACCTGCATTGATAATATATTTGTAAATTTTAAAAATATTGTATCAGCTGGTTGTATGAAATCAAATTTTTCCGATCATTTGTCACAATATATTACTTTTCAACATGAAAACTTAAATAATACCCAAAAAAATGTATATAAAAGGGTACTAAACTCAGATAATATAAAATTATTATGCAATTCTTTACAGCAAGAATCATGGACGGAAGTATTATCAAATCAAGACACTAACAATTCGTTTGACTGTTTTTTGAATATTTTTTTTTATTATTTTAATATGCATGTGCCATTAGTTAAAGTAAATTTTAAAAAAATAAATCCTCCATGGATAACACAAGACTTACTGACTTTTAAAATCCGTGTTTCCAACTTGTTTCAAAGAAGTACACTGTTTTTAAAACTGAATACATAAACGTAAATAATCAATACAAAAATGCTTTAATTTCAGCAAAGAAACAATATCATGATGACTTAATTACTAATTCAAAAAATAAATCAAAAACAATGTGGAAGATTATAAACAATTTGAAAGGCAAAGATAATACTAAGCATGACATTTGTATACAAAGTTCCTCAAATGAAAAGCAAAGTCAGCAGGATGCAGCTGTTCAATTTAATAATTTTTTTATAAATATTCCACAAGAACTAACAAAAGACTTATCATCTGATATAAATTATACATACCTCAATAACAATATAAAACAAAATCATTCTTCTATATTTTTGAAACCAGTCTCCAATTTTGATATTATTAACATTGTTAGATTATTAAACAATAGTAAGTGTTCAGATAGAGATGAGTTATCGTCGTTCTTAATAAAACAGTGTATCCCTTTTATAGTCAAACCTCTTACATATCTATGTAATATGTCACTTGAGCAAAGCATTTTTCCAACTCACTTAAAAAGGTCAATGGTTCTTCCTTTATTTAAAAAAAGCGATCGCAGTTGTATTAGCAACTATAGACCAATAAGTATTTTACCTATTTTTTCAAAGGTGTTTGAGCAAGTTTTTAATAAACGACTAACTGCCTTTTTCTTTCAACAAAAACTATTAACTGATAGCCAACATGGTTTTCGTAAGTCAAAAGATACAAACACGGCTCTGGACGCGTTGATTAGCTGCGTACTTTCAACAACAGACCACCAACAATTATCTATGGGTCTTTTTATTGACTTGTCAAAGGCTTTTGACTGCGTAAACCATGTTATACTTTTAGAAAAGCTACATTTGTATGGCATTAGAGGTACAGCCAATCTATGGGTAAAGTCTTATCTATCACAAAGACACCAAATTGTAAAATTAGGTGATAAAATTTCAAGCGAGTTGATAGTAGACTGTGGGGTTCCGCAGGGATCAATTTTAGGCCCAATTTTATTTATTATTTATGCCAATGATATGCGTAATTGTTTGAGTTCGCGGGAAGCGAGGTTGATATCATACGCAGATGATACTAATGTCGTTTTTAGCGGTAAACACTTAAATGACATTATAGACTCCGCAAATGTAGCTTACAAGGAATTAGTTTTGTGGGTGAAAAATAACAAATTAGCAGTAAATACAGAAAAAACATCAATTATTCTATTCAAAAGTAATAGAACAAAAACAACAACACCAACTTCTGTCACTTTGAATGAGGTCTCAGTAAATTTTTCTGATTCAGAAAACTTTTTAGGAGTAACTATAGACCAATTTTTGTTATGGGATAAACACATTAATTTTCTTGCAGAAAAGTTATCTTCTGTAAATTTTGCATTAAGAACAATATCACAACAATGTAGCTTGAATGTTTTAAAGACACTGTACTTTGGTAATTTTCATGCTTATGTCAGATTCGGAATTGCACATTGGGGCAATTCTAAAAATTATTTAACAGAAAGAATATTTATTATTCAAAAAAGAGCTATGCGGATTATGGGTAAGCTGAATTTTAGAGAGTCATGTCGTGATACTTTCAAAAATCTTGGAATACTTACTGTATATAGTGTATATATTTACGAAGTTGCTGTCTTTGTCCATAAAAACTTAAATATATTTAGAATTAATGGATCGCATCATAATTTCTACACCAGACATTGGGACAACCTATGTATTAATTCTCATAATTTAAGTTTATATGAAACGGGTTTGCAGTACAATGGATGTATAATTTATAATCACCTACCAAAAGAATTGAAAAAATTGTGCATTTATCAATTTAAAATAAGATTAAAAAATATTTTAATTCAAAATACTGTCTACAGTCTTTCAGAGTTTTTTTCTTTATCTCTGTCCTAATTTTATATATTTGTTGTTTTTATTTTATTTTATTTTATTTTATTTATTTTTATTTTATTTTCTTTTAACATGTTTGTATTGTTGCATTAGTAGGAAGTAATTACCATTGACTTGTTTTATATATTATTATATGTTTATTATTATATGTATGATTATTTATAAAATAAATTTATCTATCTATCTATCTATCTACCCACTCAACTGTTGATAATTAAGAAATTTGTATTACCAACGCCTCCTCTGACGTAGAGAAGAGAAACTTTACTTTCTAGATTAAAATTACTTGGGCGGGTGAGTAGGTACTCCAATTCTAATAACCGCCTAGTAATAATGTTATGGAGTGCCCTACTCACCTACCTAAGTATTGGTGATAAAGAAATTTCTATTACCAACTCCTCCTCTGATGTAAAAAGTTCTAATGCTGGCAGAGAGGAGAAACTTTACTTTCTAGATCATCAACACTTGGGAGGGTGGGAAAGCACTCCAATTTTAATAACAACCTGGTAATAATATTATGGAGTGCCCTACTCACCCACCTAAGTGTTGGTAATAAAAAAAATTGTATCACCAAAGCTTCTTCTGAGACTTCCAACGCTGATAGTGAAGAGAAATTCTACTTTCTAAATCACCAACGCTTGGGAGAGTAAGTGGTCACTCCAATCCTATATTGCCTGGTAATTATGTTATAGAGTACTTTACCCACCTAACCAAGTGTTGATGATAAAAAAAATTGTATTACCAACGCCTCCTCTAATATAAAGAATTATAACGCAGACAAAAAAAAAAAACTCCAATTTCTGGATCACTAACACTTGGTTGGGTAGGTGGGCACTTCAATCTTAACTACCGCCTGGAAATTATGTTTTAGAGTGCCCACCCACCCTAGTGTTAGTGATAAGAAAATTATCATCACCAAAGCTTCCTCTGCTGTAGAGACTTCCAACGCTGACAAAGAAGAGAAACTTTATTTTTAGATCACCAACATTAACTCTCATAAAACAATAAAAAACTACCAATAAGTTATTGAAACCGAAAAAATATTAAGCAAAATTATAAACAAAAAAATTATATTTTTTGACAAAGCCCAAAAATTGTAGCTACTGCCAAAATGTATTTTATGAATTGATCTATGATTATTACTAAAATAATTAGAAGATATCTTTAGAAAAAAGAGTCATTTTTTAAAAAGCATTGAAAGATTCAGATTAAGGCGTTTTGGCGGCGGTCTATCCACTTTAAATAAAAACCAATACTCATTCAGTAAGCAATCGTCTGCAAGTCTATTTTAAAACAATATTTTTATACTATATATTTTATTAAAAAAAATTTGTACATTTTAACAGTTTATGCGTAATTTTTGACATTTTATAAATAGAATTATATACTTTTTAGTAGTTTTTGGTCAGATTTTGTTTATTTTTTTTTAAATATACTAAAATTTTGTAAATAGTATTTGCTATTATTGACATTTTATTATTAAAAATTTTGTACATTTTAACAGTTTATGCGTAATTTTTGACATTTTATAAATATTATTTTGTACTTTTTAGCTGCTTTTGGCTAGATTTTAGTTCTTTTTGATAATATTTTATGACCAAATTTTGATATTTTATTGGCAGGTTTTAGAGCTTTATAAAACTTTGATGTTTTAAGACTGAACTATACTGTTTTTAATATTTTTTAGTGAAATGTTGCATTTTTAAACCGTTTTTGACAAAATTTTGATTGCATTTATAAACGAATTATGACGAATTTAGTATTTTTAATATTTTATAAATGAAATTTTGCACTTTTGAACAGTTGTCTAACCGGATTTTGGTGTTTTCTAATAATATTTTAATATTTTATAGTCGGATTTTGCTATTTTTAAGATTTTATAAAAACTTTTACAGTTTTTAACAGTTTGTGGCAGTATTTTGGTATATTATGACGATATTTTGATGGTACAAAATTGAATCTTGCTATTTTGTAGTTATAGAGTTGTTTAAATGTTTGTAGCAAGTGTTCTACAAGAAACTGCAATTAGGACAAAAGTTTATGGACAACAAACAGTGTAAACTTGTGTGCAACATTGTTTAAGTGAACGAGTACATAATAAGATTTGTTAAGTAATGTTTTGAAAAAGATTCAATGCTGAACAAGTGACAACAAGAGTTTTTATTTTTATTTTTACTGTTCTTCCACTATACAAATTTCTCTAACGGCTAGAACCATTTGGTTAAAAGAAAACCGTCAGATAAATCACTGAAATAAAGTTGGCTTTAGCCATAGAAAATAATATTGAATTGGATCTAAACAACATTGGCATAAAAAAAAAAACAGAAAACAAGGCTACAAAATCCCATTAAGGATTCCCAGAAGTTAACAAAATAAATCACTAAACAGCGGTATTGGAAGTTATGTGAAATTTTGAATTTTACAGGGAACACTAAAAATGCACAAAGAGCTCTTAAAAAACAGAACATAGAAAAATATAAAAATCACAGAAATAAAAATAGAGAAAAATGCAAGGAATTAAAGAGCGATTGGTGGCTTTACTAATAAAAAAACATTACAAAAAATAGTGTAGTAGACAAAGTAAAAAATGTTGCTGACTCTCAACAACTAAAGACATGAATACGCAAACCTGTAATGATAATAAAGCAATAAACATTACAGAAAAACCCTACTCTTATGATGATGATGATAAGCAGTAAACCAAAAACACGTTTAACAATTGACTTATACATTACAAATTTGTTACAATAAGAACAATTTTGCAAAACTCTTATAAATGATAAATATTGTTTTATAGTATTTTTTTGTAATTTCCTAAAATGTTTATACTTATAATCAACGGATTTAGTCTAATTTCTCGTATATTTCTACGTATTCTATTTAAGTTATATCTAGCTTTACATACAGAATTAATTATAACCTGTAACTTTCCAAACATAGAGCTGAATATATTTAGCGTTTTGTTGGGTTGATTAAACACCGTTAATATTCCAACGAAATATGTAAATTTGCAACCCAAATTTCCAATTTCCTACATTAAATTTGTGATGTTTATGTAAGTAATATGTTACTACAAACCTAATAATTGAGAAAGCAATTGATTAAATCTTTATTATATTAAGCATCAATCATTAATTTTTTATAAAAATCTAATCAATTTTACCACAACATCCATTGTTATCGAGACGGAATTTTCTTTTTAATCTGGAGTTAGAAAGTCGGCAGCGACATGCATAAATAATGATGCCGCATAATCAAGAGAATGTATCTGCAAAGGCATTGCTCTCGTCGTATTAGGGTAAAAGTCGCGAACAGTAAGGACAAGAAGTAATTGACGAGTTTCCCACGGGGGAAAGCGGACAGACGTATTCCGATGCGATGTCACGGATAATCGAATCGAACTGATCTGTGTGCGCGCAAATCCTCAAGAGGATTAACTACGAGGACATGTTCCTTCAATTTAAGCGCATTAAGGATTCAACAACGTCTTGTAACTGCTTTAATGACCATAGTAAAGCAGACTGTTATTATATAACTGACTCACAAAATTGGATCCTCGATCACTGTCGGAAATTCACTTTTACTAAGTAGCAATTGTAAGCTAAGATTGCAAAGCCATCAGTGAGAAAATAAGGGACAAGTTTGACAAATTTAAAACGTTTTAATTTCATTAATCAAATTTTAAATGATTTTTTTGTTATTTTCTATATATAAATGTAAATATAGTAAATAAAATTTTGCATTTGTATGCGTGAAGCGCTTTTTTTTTCTATATTGAGTCACAATATACGTCTCTTACATTTTATATCTACATCCCTTTCGAAAGTGGTTTTAGTTAACATATCTATGCCATTATCAAGCGAGATATTTCTTTGCGTTGTAAATTTGGGGCAAAAAATAGACGCATTTAAATGACATGTGAGATGAGATAAGACTGTTATACAACATAGATTTATGTTAATAGGAAAAGTTTATAAAAATATGTATAAATTGTTTAAATAGATTAATTCAAATTTGCTACAATATTGGTACTAAATGT
Source organism: Tachinus rufipes (assembly GCA_963932245.1). Lineage (NCBI taxonomy): Eukaryota > Metazoa > Arthropoda > Insecta > Coleoptera > Staphylinidae > Tachinus > Tachinus rufipes. Next base: position 360,260 of record OZ010743.1, on the reverse strand, counting down.
TGCTAAAAATTTAATTAAATTCAATCTTTAGTTTCAAAAACATTTGCTATAGTACTAATACAGGGTGATTATAAATGTTTGGGATTATGTAACCATCTAAAGTACAATTGTGCCGCTCTAGTGGAAATGCGTAAACCTTATTACCTTGCTTACTTGACAGCTGTCAAAGTTGAACTGTCAAAACAAATAGTATAGTGAACAATTTTTAAAAGGCGGCATATTTAAAGTGATTACATAATCCCATTCATTTATAAACTCCCTGTATCTCAATAAAAACTTGTTAGTAATAAAACTTTGTAGGTGAACATCAACATTACAATTACTCTCTAAAATCCTATTTTTAATTATATCAAAACTTTTAACTGCTGATAACAAACAATAAAGATATTTATGATCTTAAAATAAATTCCCAAAGTACCTTACTTTATAGGTCAATTACATTCAATGCATTTGAGATTAAATATTGGCTTGAGAAGATAATATTCCTGCAGGGATTGCAATCGATCGTTTGCTAGCGACAACGTCCCGAATTGATTGTAATATATCGGTAATTGGTTCCATCATTTCTCTTCTGTAGGCCAAACTTATCGAAGCTGGAAAAAATAATACGCATTCAGGGAATTGGATCTCTTGAGGCGTATAACTTTTCCTAAGATTAATTTTAAAATTTAATATATAAACCAAAATTAAATTGATTTCCTAAAGCATATAGATTTAATCCTAAATCAATGCGTATTATAAACATATTTACACAACAAGTTAAGATATTAAGCTAACCCTACGTCTTAATTAAATATTCAGAACCCTTGCTAAAACATTTAGCTTTAGTTTTCTGTTGAGATGTGTTTGACGATATCCTCCATGGGGGCTGTTAATGCTTCTTTGATCTTTGAGAACGATATTCAGAAGCGAAATTCGAGCAGCCATTATCGTAAAAAACAGAAACGAGATTGAGAAGGGAAAGTGGAGAGGTAACCAGATAACGCGTGACTTTGATGTGTTGTCAGGAAATTTATTGGTAAATATATGATTATGCTTTTATGTTGAGATTTTATTCTGTCTTCATATTATATCATCGTAAAATATTTATTTGTTTTAATGCTAAATTGTGTTTGTTCTTATGTTAGATTAAATGTGATGGAGGTGGTGATAGCTTGAAACCCATCTAATGCTAAGAGTAAAATTAAACATAGAACCTCGATCCGCATAAACAGTAATTGTGGTTAGCATTACATGGTTTTGCGGGTCCGTCGGTTTAGATTCGATTCGACACGCTTATTTATCCGGTTACGTGTCCAGTACGGTCCTTTGTTAAATAAGATTAAACGTAATTGGATTGTATGCAATATTTGTTTAAATTATTTGTGATTGAATCTATGTTTTAAACTAATTTAGGAATGCATTTAATTAGATTTTGAATTTAATTTTAATAAAATAAATTTTAACTTAACTGTTGATTGGCTTTAAATTTTAAAACAAGAGCAGTTTTTAACTGTTTTTAATTTTACGTTTTTAACAAGCAAATGTTTTACAATATTTTTATAGTTTATATCTGGATTTTGCTATTTTTGACATTCTATAAACAAAAATTTGCATTTTTTGACTAAATTTTGATACTTTTTTGCACTGTTTATAGTCGAATTTTGGTGCTTTCAAACAATATTTTGATGTTTTAAAGCTAGAATAGATAAGAAGTTTGCACTTTTTTACTGTTTCTGGCCTGATTTTGATTTTTTCTAACATAATTTTAATAATTTATAAACGGATAATGCTATTTTTTACATTTTATAGTAAAAATTTTGCACTTTATAACAATTTATGACAAACTTTTGCTATTTCTTCGAACAATATTTTGTTTTTTTATGGCCCGATTTGGATAGTTTTGCAATTTTATGAAAAAATTTACATTATTTATCATCACAAGATATTGCTATCTTTGACATTTTATGAACAAAATTTTGCACTATTGAATAGATTTTTGACTTTCATCAACAGATATCTGCGTTTTAAAATAAATTTTACTAAAGTTTAAGGATTTTTTGGTAATATTTGTGATTTATATTATGTTTTAAGACAAAATGTTGCTATTTTCTATATTAAATGGATAAAAATCTGCACTTTTTAATAGTTTATGGTTGCATTTTGCTGCTTTTTGATAATATTTTGATTTGTTATTAATAGAATTTTGCATATTTTAACTGTTTTTGGCCAAATTTTGGATCTTTTTGACATAATTTTAATACTTTATAACCGGATTTTGCTTATTTTGACATTTTATCAGTAGAATGTGGGTACATTTTTACAATATTTTTATATCTTTTGGCCGGATTTTGCTATTTTTTATTTTTTTATTTTATTTTTATGACCAGGTTTTACTATTTTTGACATTTTATAAATAGAAATTTAAATTTTTTAATAGTTTATGGCTAGGTTTTAGTTTTTTCAACAAAATTGCCTAACAATAAATTTCTTGATAACTAACGCTTGGATGGGTGGCTGGAAACAAAGTTTATTTTGTGGACAAATACTTTTTTTACTGTGACTCACCTACCCGCTCAAGTGTTAGTCATCAAAGGATCTATTGTTTGTACCACTTTTGAAGTGCTTAAATTTGGATATGAGAAAATTTTTAAACATTAAATATCTTCATAACTTATGCTTGGATGGGTGGCTGGGAGGCTGGGAACAAAGTTTAATTTGTAAGCGAGTTACTTTTTTCACTGTAACCCACTCTACCGCCCAAGTGTTAATCGTTAAAGAATCTATTGTTTGTACCACTTTTTGTGTGCTTAGATTTGTATATGAGAGAATTGTTTAACAATGTGTTTCTTGATAACTAACGATTGGGTGAGTGGATAGCAACAAAGCTTAATTTGAGGACGAGTTACTTCTTCTGTACTAGTTATCAAAGAATTTAATATTTGTCTTTTGTGTGCTTGGGTTTTGGTATGAGAAAATTGTTTAACAATAAATTTCTTAATAATAAACCATAAGGTGGGTGGGTGGGAACAAAGTTTAATTTGTGGACAAGTTACTTCTTTTACTGTGACCTAACCACCCACCCAAGTGTTAGTCATCAAAGGATTTAATGTTTGTCCTACCTCTTGTGTGCTTGGATTTGGATCTGAGTGAATTTTTAAACAATAAATTTCTTGATAAGTATTGCTTGGGTGGGCGGGTGGAAACAAAATTTATTTTTTAAGCGAGTTATCGTTTAATGTTACTCATCACAAGATCTATTGTTTGTTCCATTTTTTGTGTGCTTAAATTACGGTATGAGAGAATTGTTCAACAATAAATTTCTTCTGGGCAAGTTACTTTTCTACTGTGACAAATAAAATAATTTATGGGTGAATTTAACTATTTTTCAGATTTTCTGAATAAATTTCTACATGTTTTAACAATTTTTGGCCATATTTTAATGGTTTCTAACAATATTTTATAGTCTGATTTGGAGTTTTATTTTTTTTATATTTTTTATCAGTTTATGGCTAGATTTGGTGCTTTCTAGCAATATTTTGATGTTTTAAAGCTAGACATTGTTAGTTTTATCTTTTTGAAATAGATTTTTGCATTCGTTGGCTGTTTTTGACCGGAGTTTTGCATTTTTTAATAGATTGTGATTGGACTAAAATGACAAAATTAGTGTAAGCTTAAATATGAAAAAACAGTTATAACTTCAAAACCTTACATTGGATTTTGTTGAAATTTGGCATCATCGCAATCAAATATCATTACTACCAACTGTAAGAATTTTAATAAAATTGACAACTCAGTTTTAACATAACCTGCAATTTAGTGACTCGTTGCCATTGAATGATGATGTCTTAAGTATAAAAAAACGTTAATAACCTCAAAACTTTACATTGGATTTTGATGAAATTTGACATCATTGTAATAAAACATCATTACTACCAACTGTAAAAAATTTAATAAAATTGACAAATCAGTTTTGATATAATCTACAATTTAATGACTCGTTGCTATTGAATGATGATCTCTTGAGTATAAAGAAACAGTTATAACCTCAAAATTGAACTTTGGATTTTAGATCAAACATTATTACTACCAACTGCAAAAAATTTAATAAAATTGACAAAGAAGTTTTGACTTAACCTATAATTTAGTGACTCAGCGCTATTGAATGATGAATTTTATGAGTATGAAAAAACAGTTATAACCTTAAAACTTTACATTGGATTTTGGTAAAATTTAACATAATTGCAGCTAGACCCCATTGCCACCAACTGTAAAAATATTAATAAAATTGACAAAGCAGTTTTGACCTAACCTGTAATTTAGTAATTTGTTGCTATTAAATGGTGATCTTTTGCGTATAAAGAAACAGTTATAACCTTAAAATTGTACATTGGATTTTGATAACATTTGGCATCATTATAACCAAACATTACTACTACCAACTCTAAAAAAATTAATTAAATTGACAAAACAGTTTTGACATAACCTAAAATTTACTGACTCATTGCTATTGAATGTTGATCTTTGGAGTATAAAGAAACAGTTATAACCTCAAAATTGTTCATTAGATTTTAATAAAATTTGGCATTATTGCAATCAAACATCATTACTACCAACTTTAAAAAATTTAATGAAATTGACAAAGCAGTTTTGACATAACCTGTAGTTTAGTGATCATTTGCCATTAAATGTTGATGTATTGAGTATGAAGAAATAGTTATAACTTTAAAGTTTTACATTAGATTTTGGTGAAATTTGGCATTATTGCAGTTTAACATCATTCCTATCAACTGTAGAAAAATTAATAAAATTGACACAGCAATTTTGAAATAACTTTTAATTTAGTGACCGTCTTGAAAGTTATACATTTTTGTTAGGTTTGAAAAATATTGATCAAACTATATAATTTAGAACTTTAAATGTAGGAAATTAAATGCAAAACAAATCAATTAGTAACTACTCAATAATATGAAAGCGTATTTACCAGATTATAAGAATGAATGTTTAAGATGAACTGGAATTAAATGATATAAACTGACTTAATGCGTTACTAAAACAAACATAATTTTCAAACCATACATTAAAATTTGATGCAATTTGGTACTACTATACACTATTACCTTTAATACCAGCTGAGTGAAATTAATAAAACTCCTCACGTACAGTTTTGCATTATCTCAATTTATGTAACTTTAAACCCATTTTTTATTAATTTTATAAAAAGATTTAACAAAATTAAAATTAATTAACCTAAATACATAATTTTGTAAGAATTAGAACCTAATTACTTCAATATGGTACATTTAAAACAACCTAATCCTTACAGCCTAATTTCATCTTCACCTTCCTACTTGAAGCTAAAATAATTTAATAAATTTAACACCCCATTCAACAACTCATTAATTTTGTAATTTAAATCCATATTTTCACAGCTTTTATTAAACTAATTTTCTCTCCTTATTTCAGGTGAGTTATCATCAATTATAAAGAGAAACAACTGCCGCCTTAGTCTAGAAAATTTGCAAGTAAATCGTAAGTAAATATAAAGTATGAATGATGTCATCAATCAAATATTTATTGCCTTCATGTTGATGAAATAAATTTAGTTATATCCAATATAGAAACGAACCACATCCTGTTTCCATTAACAACTGTAAATACGAATTGCAGTTAGTCACGTTTTAAGACGTGGAACTTGTAAACAAAGTTGACTTTTTGCTCTTTTATGAGAACGAAGTGGAATCTAATTTTGAAGTTGTTTCGAGTGTTGGAAAAGGTATTAGTTTCGGTCTTAGGAGATACAAAAAAATAAATAAATAAAAATTGCGGTCGTTAGTAGATAGACAAAAGGATGTATTACACAAAGGAAAAAAGCGAGAAAAGTTTTTATTTTGTAGAAAAAAAGATATTGTGAAATAATGGTTAAAAAATCAGATCTAAGTCAATCACTAGTGAAACTAGTATTATTATTTTTCATTTCAATGAACGTAACAAATATCACGGAATAATTTCTAATTAAGTTTAGTTATTTGAACTTAATAATAGTTATAACTTATCACAAACTTTATCAAATTATCCAAACTATTTGATGTAAATTCTGAATGCTTGTCTCGTATAATTGCTAATTATATTATATGCAATTGAATGCCTAATTTCCAAAGATAAACCAATCGATGGAATGAATAATTTAATTTGTATAATATATTCCTTTATGCTTTCGAATTGAATTTATCAGTTTTATTAATAATAAATTTGCATTGAATTTGTTTATAATTTAAATGATCGATTTTATGTATCTATCGTAAAAAATAAAGTAATTGAATTTGGCGTGGAATTGAGATTGATGAGTAGCGCCACCATTTGGGAAAATTGTGTATGAAACTGTGTGAGAGTAGCGGCTGCAGCGCTCCAATGTGAGAAGCTTGAATTTGTACATTTCTGTAGGAGGGCGCTGAAGTATCAGAATTTTATGTCGCGCCACCTCATAGCAGAACTGGGAATTTAATTTTCCTTTTTGTTACAGTATTCTGGTGATATATGTTTGCTATAGTTTGGTGCTTCCATCTGAGTTTTATATTTATTATTATTTTATCTTTGAAAATTAACTATTATCAATTCAATCAACATCTTGCGTTAATTAACATATACAGAACATAATTGGTAGATCTTAAAATGAATTTGTTTATAATCTTATGAGTTAGGTCAAGTTTATTCAATTATTTTCTAAGAATACATTTGTTGTTTACAAACAATAATTTTCACAAATTAAATATTTTAAACTCTAATAAATTGTTTGATTCAACATTATTTAGTTTAGGTTTTAATATGAAATGTTTGTGTAGGTACTGGCAGTACTTAATCTTATAAGAGCAGAGTACATAGAAACCAATTTATTATTGATTGGATTGGGTCTGTAATTGTAAGAAGAAAAATACAAATAGAAGGTTTAATTAGAAAAGATTGGACAATGAAAGTTCTAATTGAAGTTAGCTTAAATGTTACAAATGGTGGCATGAATTCTATACTATAAATACGAATTGAATTTAAGACAAAATAAAACTTTTATTTTTATGATCTTAAATCTATTCAACATTTAATATAACAATTATACGTGTCCTTAATATTTGCATTAGAGTTTTCTTTAATTAATCCAGTTATATTTGTCACTACTAAAGTTTTTCTTTTAGTCTTTTAGCAGGGTTAATTGTGCAAACGGATGTATTCTCTTCCTCTGTCATGGGACATGACCCAAAGGTCAAACAGACCGCACACTAGGGAAACAGAAAGCTTTGTATAAATTATTATTATTTAGGGAATTATAATTATTGAACAAAATCAATATGTGTGTACGCAATTCCTTTAATTTTTTAAATAATTTTTTTAAATATTTTTAATCACTATGTGTGGCATAAAACTAATCTATAAATTTTGTTGTAATTAACCATAAATAGTCATCAATCAGTGCTTTAATGGAAGAAACTACAAAAACATTTGATTTGTGTTCAATATAATTTAGTACTTTTAAAACTGCTAAAACCTATTTTTTTACTTTTAATCACTAATTGTGACAAAAAAAACTAATCAATAGTTTTTTTTTTATAATTTGCTAGAAAAATTAAAAATTCAGTGCTTTAATAGTAGAAAATACAAGAATATCAAATGTTTAATCAGCATTTGTTTTTTCAAAAAAAAAAAAAAAATTTTAGCTAATTTTTAAAATTTTTATATACTAATTGTGGCATAAAACAAAAACTAATTAATGAATTTTGTTGTAATTTGCTATAAATGGTCACATTCATTATTTTAAAAGATACAAAAATAATAAATTTGTTTTCAATAATATTTTTTTAGAGTTTAAAATTGTTTAAAACAATTTTTTGATTTTAAATCACTAATTACGGTATAAAACAAAATGTAATTGATGAAGTCGATTGTAATTTTTCTAAAATGGTCAAAAATTAGTGTTTGATGATAAAAAACAAAAGAACATTAAAATTCCTTTCGGTTTTTTCTTTTTCTTATTTAAAGTTTCTAATTTTTTTTAAGTTTTTGCAATAAAAGTTTTCAAATTTTGAATTTTATTTGAATTTTTTGAAGTATTGTTTAAGTTTTTGCAACCTCTACAAAATGTTTCAAATTTTTCTGAAGTTTTCAAATTAGTTTTTTTTGGTTATTGAAAAAAAAAAGTTCTATATCTTTAATTTCTAATTATGATTGAGTTTTTCTAAGCTTCTGCAGTTCTTTTGTGGAGATTTTAAGTTTATATTATTTCTGATGTTTCTAGGAATTATTAGTAAGTTTCTGCAATCTTTATAAAGTGTTGGCAGTTTTTCTGAAATTTTTCCAAAGTTCTAATTTTGAAATTTTAGTAATTTTTTTTGCAATTAAAAAAATATTTTTTTTATTAAAGTTCTCAACTTTTTGTAGTTTTTAATATTTTTGTTCAATTTTATGAATTTTTTTGAAGTTTTTTAGGTTTTTTTTTATTGGATTTGCTATCTTTTAGATAGCAAATCTTATTCTAAAAATTTTTAAGTTCTGGATTTTTTCTAATGTTTTTAGATATTTTACAAAACCTTTCAACATTTTTTGCAGTTTATCCAAAGATTTTACGTTGTTTCTGAAGTTTTTTAATCTTTTTTAAGTTAAATTTTTTTTTTTTGCATTTTTAGAAAGATTTTTCACAATTTGGTACCAAAATATACGTGTTTGGGGCAAAATGTTTTTGGTTAAAATTTAAAAAAAGTATTTTGAGAAAGTTTTATGGATAATTTTAATCAAGAAATGCGAATTTTGAGCAATTTTTGAGTAAAAAATACTGTTTTTTGTTAAATTTATTGAGTTTAAAAAGAATAATTAATGCATTTTCAAAATGTTTTATCAACAATTTAATACTGACAATAAGTTTTTTGGCAATTTTTGTGTGATTTTTTGGATAAAATATTATGAATTTTATGAATTCTTCTAACAAAAGCAAAATTTTAAAACATTTTAACTTTTTATGAGCGATTTTTAATTGTTTAAAAAAAAAATGAATAATAAAAAAGGTGAATTTTAAAACATTTCTAATCATTTTTTTTTAAATGAATGAAACAAAAAATTTAAAAAAATTGTTTTCGTTTTTTATGCAAAATTTTAAACAAGAATTGCGAGTTCAGACGTATTTTGTCCATTTTTTTGTCTAAAAAATACTGTTTTTGATGAAGAACAATTTCAAATTTAAAACGTATACAAAATTCAATAAATTTTAATCAAAGTTACAATTTTAATTTATTTCTTAATAAAATCATAATAGATTTTGTTTAAGAATTGTAGTAGAAAAAAGAAATAAGATTTTTAAACAAATTTTGTCAAATTTTTAGTGATAATGCAGTTTTTTGAAAAATTTGTTTAGTTTCAACAATTTTATAACAAAAAATAAATATAAAGTTTGAGTAAGACATATTGTTTTTGGGCAAGTATAAATATTAATCAAATAAAAAAATTTAGAACCATTTTCTGACAGATGACTGATGACAGATGACCGATGACCGATGACCGATGACAGATGACAGATGACAGATGACAGAAGACAGACGACAGACGACAGACGACAGACGACAGACGACAGACGACAGACGACAGACGACAGACGACAGACGACAGACGACAGACGACAGACGACAGACGACAGACGACAGACGACAGACGACAGACGACAGACGACAGACGACAGACGACAGACGACAGACGACAGACGACAGACGACAGACGACAGACGACAGACGACAGACGACAGACGACAGACGACAGACGACAGACGACAGACGACAGACGACAGACGACAGACGACAGACGACAGACGACAGACGACAGACGACAGACGACAGACGACAGACGACAGACGACAGACGACAGACGACAGACGACAGACGACAGACGACAGACGACAGACGACAGACGACAGACGACAGACGACAGACGACAGACGACAGACGACAGACGACAGACGACAGACGACAGACGACAGACGACAGACGACAGACGACAGACGACAGACGACAGACGACAGACGACAGACGACAGACGACAGACGACAGACGACAGACGACAGACGACAGACGACAGACGACAGACGACAGACGACAGACGACAGACGACAGACGACAGACGACAGACGACAGACGACAGACGACAGACGACAGACGACAGACGACAGACGACAGACGACAGACGACAGACGACAGACGACAGACGACAGACGACAGACGACAGACGACAGACGACAGACGACAGACGACAGACGACAGACGACAGACGACAGACGACAGACGACAGACGACAGACGACAGACGACAGACGACAGACGACAGACGACAGACGACAGACGACAGACGACAGACGACAGACGACAGACGACAGACGACAGACGACAGACGACAGACGACAGACGACAGACGACAGACGACAGACGACAGACGACAGACGACAGACGACAGACGACAGACGACAGACGACAGACGACAGACGACAGACGACAGACGACAGACGACAGACGACAGACGACAGACGACAGACGACAGACGACAGACGACAGACGACAGACGACAGACGACAGACGACAGACGACAGACGACAGACGACAGACGACAGACGACAGACGACAGACGACAGACGACAGACGACAGACGACAGACGACAGACGACAGACGACAGACGACAGACGACAGACGACAGACGACAGACGACAGACGACAGACGACAGACGACAGACGACAGACGACAGACGACAGACGACAGACGACAGACGACAGACGACAGACGACAGACGACAGACGACAGACGACAGACGACAGACGACAGACGACAGACGACAGACGACAGACGACAGACGACAGACGACAGACGACAGACGACAGACGACAGACGACAGACGACAGACGACAGACGACAGACGACAGACGACAGACGACAGACGACAGACGACAGACGACAGACGACAGACGACAGACGACAGACGACAGACGACAGACGACAGACGACAGACGACAGACGACAGACGACAGACGACAGACGACAGACGACAGACGACAGACGACAGACGACAGACGACAGACGACAGACGACAGACGACAGACGACAGACGACAGACGACAGACGACAGACGACAGACGACAGACGACAGACGACAGACGACAGACGACAGACGACAGACGACAGACGACAGACGACAGACGACAGACGACAGACGACAGACGACAGACGACAGACGACAGACGACAGACGACAGACGACAGACGACAGACGACAGACGACAGACGACAGACGACAGACGACAGACGACAGACGACAGACGACAGACGACAGACGACAGACGACAGACGACAGACGACAGACGACAGACGACAGACGACAGACGACAGACGACAGACGACAGACGACAGACGACAGACGACAGACGACAGACGACAGACGACAGACGACAGACGACAGACGACAGACGACAGACGACAGACGACAGACGACAGACGACAGACGACAGACGACAGACGACAGACGACAGACGACAGACGACAGACGACAGACGACAGACGACAGACGACAGACGACAGACGACAGACGACAGACGACAGACGACAGACGACAGACGACAGACGACAGACGACAGACGACAGACGACAGACGACAGACGACAGACGACAGACGACAGACGACAGACGACAGACGACAGACGACAGACGACAGACGACAGACGACAGACGACAGACGACAGACGACAGACGACAGACGACAGACGACAGACGACAGACGACAGACGACAGACGACAGACGACAGACGACAGACGACAGACGACAGACGACAGACGACAGACGACAGACGACAGACGACAGACGACAGACGACAGACGACAGACGACAGACGACAGACGACAGACGACAGACGACAGACGACAGACGACAGACGACAGACGACAGACGACAGACGACAGACGACAGACGACAGACGACAGACGACAGACGACAGACGACAGACGACAGACGACAGACGACAGACGACAGACGACAGACGACAGACGACAGACGACAGACGACAGACGACAGACGACAGACGACAGACGACAGACGACAGACGACAGACGACAGACGACAGACGACAGACGACAGACGACAGACGACAGACGACAGACGACAGACGACAGACGACAGACGACAGACGACAGACGACAGACGACAGACGACAGACGACAGACGACAGACGACAGACGACAGACGACAGACGACAGACGACAGACGACAGACGACAGACGACAGACGACAGACGACAGACGACAGACGACAGACGACAGACGACAGACGACAGACGACAGACGACAGACGACAGACGACAGACGACAGACGACAGACGACAGACGACAGACGACAGACGACAGACGACAGACGACAGACGACAGACGACAGACGACAGACGACAGACGACAGACGACAGACGACAGACGACAGACGACAGACGACAGACGACAGACGACAGACGACAGACGACAGACGACAGACGACAGACGACAGACGACAGACGACAGACGACAGACGACAGACGACAGACGACAGACGACAGACGACAGACGACAGACGACAGACGACAGACGACAGATGACAGAATCCCAGACATTTATAGAAACCCTGTACTAAAATTATATGGAATTGCAAAATTTAATTTAATTAGTAGATGAGAACAGTCAAGGTTTCTATTAGTTAAAAGATATATTCTATTAAAGTTTTAATTAATTTTATCAAAAAATTATAAAAGAAATTATGTAATTTTATTACGTTTTTTATTACAGTTTAAACGAGAAATAAAGTTTTTTTTTTTGAGCAAATTTTGTTAAATCACAGTTTTTGCAATTTTATCAAGTTTTAATCAAACGATAATTTGGTAAAACTGTTTTTAAATTAATATACATTTTCAAAACGTTTTAATGAACAATTTTGAAAATACAAATCTGTCAAAATAAAATATTTTTACGTTTTTCGGTTAAAATTTATATTGAGTATACGTCAAACTAACATTTATAAATATTTCGACAGTTTTCAAATAATTAACATTAAATAGAAGCACTTTTACTGATTCAAATCATTATATTATTATTTTGAATTAAGTTTGCTCGGAGAGTTTGTACATCAAACCAAGCACACTGCGCACATTTGATTTAAGCTTGAGTGGTGGGGAGGCAAGCGATTAAAGCGCGCGCACGCATACCGACCGACCGAATCGATAGAGCAATAGGGAGATTCAGTACCAGTCGATTCGTTGAGCGGTACGAAGTGAATCATCATACGCGTCACCGTTATTATTTTATTACGTTCTAACAAGTGGTTTTTGGAAACGTAATCACATTCTCTACTAGATGCTGTTATGATTAATTAAATTATGTTAATGTTAAAAAAATAACTTTTCTTGTAGTTACAGAATACTGTATTGAATCCTGTGCTCATCATCAATTTTGTCATTTTTAAGCTATACTTGAACTTGATAAACTGTCAAATTGACAAAACTGTAATTATTTAGTGAAAGTGCTAACTAGAAAATTGATTAATTATTAAACTAATAATTAGTTTATTTAACCAATTTATAAACGTGTAAACTGTCAACCCAATAAACTGTCAAATTAAAGAAAACTTCACACTTTAATGAAAGATTCAATAAGTAATTAATATAAGTTAAATTAGATATGAGTCTATTTAACAAATCTGTTAAAAGTGTAAACAGTCACAACAATATATGTATTTGTTAAACTTATACTACCAACATCAAACAGTCAAAATGATTAACAATTAAACAGATTTTGTTACAATTGTAAACTGTCAAATTAATTAAACTGTCATAATCTAATAAAAGTGTCAAATTAAAAATTAATAAACCATCAAATTAAGAATTAAAATAATAAATTAATTAATTGTTAAAATAAATAAACAGCTAAAAGTGACAAACTGATAGATTATTAAAATTTTAAACTGTCACTTTTCTGGATCAAATTGATAAAAATGTCAAAATTGAACTATTTTAAACTTATAATCTGTCAAACCGCCAAAAACTTGAAAGTTTTTAAAATATTAAACTAATAAGCTGTAAAAATTACATAAATTGTACTGTTTAAAGGTGTTAATTATTTACAGTCAAATAGTAAACTATCTGTCAAAGTGATAAACTGGCAGGCTGATAAACGGTTAGTATTGTCCGTTCTTTGTTAATTTAGAATTGCTTTTGTGTGTGAATAAACAACTTTAAAAAATTAGAATATTTATAAATCCTTTCATCATTTAAACAGAATTGCTAATTTAAACTCACTTTAGACAACCTGTTCTTATGTTTTAATTAAATTTTGTGTACATTATTTCTTCATATAATTCATTGTGGATTTAATCAATATTAAATTGGTTACTATGTACTATGTACTTTGCTCTTATAAGATTAAATATTGCCAGTACCTATCAAAAGCGTTTTATGATGAAAACTGAACTAAATAATGTCTAGACAAATACATTCAGTTTTTTTGTCTTAATATAATATTTCAGAAAAAGTTTTGTATGATTATTTTGTATGTAATATTTCAAAATATTTGTACAGGTTTATAATTTATAATTAAATTAATTTATTTAAATAATTAATTAATAATAGGTTACAAATATAGAACAGTTAATTTATTTTAATTTATAATTAATAATGAAGTTATTGAATAAATTGTTCAAACTAAATAATAACAATGCAAACATTTATGATTTAATTGTATTATATAAATCCACAACAATTTGATTATGTAACAATCCTGTACAAGTATCATTTAAATTATTAAGACGTATCTCAAATTTGTTCAGTTATAATTTCACATCAATTTCAAAGACACATTTTATCTAAAATAAATGTATTTCTGGTCTACGCCATAAGAAAAAGCCAGACATAATAAATACAATTTGCTCTTGCACTTTTCAAACTGCAAAACATAATGGATACGTTAACAACTACTTTACTTTATGAAGCAAAAACAAGGACAATGGTTTTCCACCAATCGATAACAAAACTTCTCACATTACCACACAATGTAATCTAATTACCAATGAGCTAATAACATCTATTTTAAGTAAGATTAAGATTATAAATAACCACGAAATATAACAATATAGTTTCCAAAACATACAATTGATATTTTACGAGACAACATTATTTCGAAAGTTTTGCAAGCACACATATCATATAAATTTAATGATAATCTAGAGCGTGTCGTGTAAATCATAAGAGCTTTAAAACCAACATAAACTTCAAAAACTTACATTGTATTTATAACATCCACCTCCTGCGGGTTTTATGAGTCGTGCGCTATGCATTCTCTCTCCACGCAATAAAATCGTAATTACTTACTTACATTGTTAATTTATTAACAATTGTAACAATTGTAATGGGATTTATGCTTTTTCTTGAAACTAAAAGTTAATTTTTTAAAAGAAAAATTTAAAATTAAATTAATCACTCACTGTAAGATGAAAGATACTTTAAAATGAATTTATTCGAAACTTTTAGTTTTGCGTACTTTTATAAATGTGAATCGAAACGAATGCGATGTGACTGAAAGTAAAAACAAAACTAATGGTTTTATTTTAATAGAGTAGTGTGGAAAAAGTTACATTGATAATGAAAATGTTTCCAACGGTTATAAAACATACGATTGCTTTTAACTTTTTTTTCTGTTTTTATTATGTTTTTTATGTATTTATGTCAACGTTTATTAGTTAAAAACATAAAAAAGTTGTGTGTATTAAATGAAAGTTTTTAGCTAATTACAAAAAGTATTGCAGTTCTTACTTTCAATTAATAAAAACATAACTTGATGGTTTACTCAAAATTGGGTTTTAATTTCTCAAAAACTGATCGTATAAATTTTAATAAATTTTTAAAAATATTAAGTACTCTAATTAAACACTTTATTTGAAAAAATTAAAAATATTTTAGTAAGAGGTTTCCGAGATATTTATATTTGTAACCAAACATATTTTAATGTCTTTTAGAAACCTACTCAAAATTGGGCTTTAATTTCTCAAAAACTGATAGAATTTTGAAAGTGTTTAAAACTTTAAATAATCATATCATTTAAAAAAAATAGAGATAATTTTATTTGTATTAAAACATGATAACAATTAAAAATAAAATACATAAATAATAATTATCTACCAAGATGAAATGTTATTTCGTTTACATTTCTGAGCTTATTTGAAGTAGACTGAATAGTGTGGGATGTGAAGAGGGATAAAATGGTGTCACTGCCCAGCATGTTCACTATAATGTGCAATTGAAAGGAAACCTTAAAGAATATTAAGGACATTCGGAGTGACGTCCTGACCTACCTCCCTACTCCATTCCATACATTGGAAAAAAGTTAAAGAAAGGTTAATGACATTGCTATAATTCATTTTAAATTATACAAAACAATGTTCTGGATCTACCTAACGCAATTAAATAATAAATTGTGTGATTGTTGCATTCAGTTTGAATAGTAAATTAACCAATTATAATTAGCATTAATTAACTGTTGCATAATTACAATCTGTACCGATAACTTAATATAAACATTTTATAATATTGCATTAAAATATTCTTCTAGACAAAATTTAATATTTTTCGATTTCATTTAAACTTCTCACAAATATTATATTAAGGCAAATCTAATATAAGAAGGCTGTCTCCAAATTGCTTATTAAGTGTGAATTTTCCGTACAGATGTGTTCATTTCTTTTTACTTTGCATGTTATAAAAAGTCGAATGTATATGTCTAGACATTATTTAGTTCAGGTTACATCACAAAACGCTTGTACTGTCGTATTTAATCTTATAAGAGCAAAGCACACAGTCACCGATTTATTATTGATTGAATCCGCAGTGAATTGAGTCTGGAATTGTAAGAAGACAAAATGTAAACACAAAGTTGAATTAAAACGTAATAGACAATTACTGGTTGTAATTGGAGTGTAAATTAATAAATTTTGAAATGATGGAAAGGTTTTTGTATAAAAAGTGTCTGCAAAAGCTTCTTATTGTATTTGAAATTGGTTATTGAATTAAATCAATTTATGACAGTTACATTCTTACTTTATGTTTGAGAGTTACTAATTTTAACATTTTTGATTGTCAGTTAATAATCTTATTTTTTGTTTATGTTTGACAGATAATAAATGTTGTATTTTTTTTTATAGATCAATAATAATTGTTAGATTTGTTTTATTTAACAAACCACGTTTAGCAGAGATACAAACCTAAAAATTGCAAAACTGCAGAAGACTAAAGTAATGTTTTAACATTAAATAAATTGTTGTCGGATTTTTAAACAAATTTATTTTATTTAGTATAGTTTCAAACCAACTTTAGTAAAGTCACAAACTTAAATAATAAAAAAATACGTTTTGAATAAACAAAATATGATTAAATAATACATAAATTTAAAAAATTTAAAAAAAAATCTAATTTAGCACAGTTTCAAACCAAATTTAGTCATGTTGCAAACCAAAAAACTACAACAATTTTTACTTTGTTCAATGCTAGAAAGATATTAAAATAATTGATTTTAATAAGAATTTTGATTTAATTACTTGCTTTAGTGGAGTTGCAAACTAAATTTAGCCAAGTTGCAAACCAAAATTTAATTCTTTTGACCACAATTTTTATCAAACTATTACCGACAACAATTTTTTATTGTTTTCAATAATTTAGTACAGTTTCAAACCAAATTTAGTCAAGCTACAAACCAAAATATGGGAAAAATTAATTTCAATATATTTTTTTATTTTGAAATTACTACAAACTTAAACTCATTATTGCTGCTCTAAATACAAAGTTGAGTTTAGTAATTTTAAAATTAAAATTAATAAACTTTGCTTTGAGTTGTTTGAATTTGATGCTTTTGTTAAACAAATTGCTCTAACTTCAATACCGTACATTAGAAATTGCTACAATTTGGTATCAAACAAAATACCATAATAGCAGGAATACCAAACGTAGAAAATTGATAAAATTTCAATACGCTTATTTTAATCTAAATTCAGTTTAATCAACTTGACTTACTTGAGTGTAGAGCCACAAATGTTAACTCAAAACGCCATAACTCAAAACTGGTACATTGGATATTGATGTAATTTACTACCAAGATACTTTAAAACCTTAAGTACCAACTGTGTAAAATTAGTTTAAATCCATACGCTCAATTTGTCATAACCTCAATTTTATTATATAAATAATAAAACAAAATGAAAGTTTAAAAAAATGAATAAAAATATAATAAAAAACAGAAGATGCTTTGATAACAAACACTTAGGCTGGTGGCTCGGGCACTCCAATCCAAATCACACGTTCACTTAGTTTAAACTTATAGCTCGCCCACCTACCCAAATGTTTCTGTTGAAGAACTTGGATTACAAACACTTGAGAGGGTAGATGAGGCATTTTAATCTAAACTACACGCTTACTCAGTTTAAACTGAGTTCCTGCTCACCCACTGAACTGTTTGTGATTCAATATTTTGTTCACATTTGTGAAGTTTAAACTTGAGTGGGTGGGCGGGGCATTCTAATTCAAACCACACGCCTACTTAGTTTTTGCCCGCCCACTCAAGTGTTTGTAATCCAATCTTTTGTTCACAAACACTTGGGTGGGTGTGCAAAACACACTAGTCTAAACCACGCACCCACTCAATTTAAACTTAATTTATGCTAACCCACTCAACTGTTTGTGATCCAATGTTTTGTTCACAAACACTTGGGTGAGTGGGCGGGACATTTTAATCTAAACCACACGTCTACTCAGTTTAAACTTAGTTTTTGCTTGCTCACCCAAATGTTTGTGATCCAATCTTTTGTTCATAAACAGTTGGGTGGGTGGGCAGGGCACTTCAGTCTAAATCACGCCTACTCATGTGTTTGTGATCCAATCTTTTGTTCACTAACACTTAAGTGGGTGGACGAGGCACTGCAGTCTAAACCACTCAATTTATGCTTTGTACCCGCCCACTCTCCCAAGTGTTTGTGATCCAATCTTTTGTTTACATACACTTAGGTGGCGGGCGGGGCATTGCAATCTAAACCACGCGCCCACTCAGTTTCGTAGAATAACGCTTTTGCAAGTAACTGAGAGGTTACTCAAGTAGCATCGGACTCCTCTGCCCATTGAGTTTAAACTTAGTTTCCGCCCATCCATCCAACTGTTTGTGGTCCAATTTTTTGTTCACAAACACTTGGGTGGGTGGCCGGGGCACCCCAGTCTAAACCACGCGCCCACTCAATTTAAACTTAAGACTTGCTTACCCACCCAAGTGTTTGTGTTTAAGAATTTGGATTACAAAATCTTGAACGGGTGGATGGGCACTTCAATCCAAACTACACGCCCACTAAGTTTTAACTTACTCTTATTTACTCAACTTATTGTAGTCAAGTAATTAGATCACAAACACTCGAGCGGAAAACACCAATCCAAACCACAAGCTCACAAAGTTTAAATTTAGTTGCCCACCCAAGTGCTAGTTATCAAGAAATTGGATTACAAAACTTGGGCGGGTGGGTGGGGCACTCCAATCCAAACCACACCTTTACTCAGCTTAAACTTAGTTACTGCCCGCCCACCTAAGTGTTAGTGTTTAAGAAATAAATTGGATCACAAACACTTGAGCGAGTGGATGGGACACTCCAATCTATATCACACGCTCAAAACATTGCAAGTTTCTTTTGAAAACCCCAAATATCAGATGAAAAACAATATAAATAAAATAAAAACTACGAAAAAACTACAATGCTATTAAAACATTGCAATAATCAGTAAACAATTGCAAATGTGAAAAACAATAAAAATTAATGACTTGAACAAATTAAAATATAAAAAACAAATTAAAATAACAAAGAAAACATCATACAAATAATGAAAAACGGAAAAAAACAGATAAAAAAGTTGAAAACAAAATGAAAAACACTGCGAACAAATGAAAATGTATCAAAAACTACAAAATGTAGATAAAAATAAACAAAACATAACCAAAAATTAGTAAAAACTGGCTAAAGTCTGATGATAAATATTTTAAACATAACAAAAAATTGTGTAAAAAAATTAAATAATAAAAATGATTTAAGCGTTACAAAAATTGATGAAAAACGACAAATCCAAATAAAAATCGTAAAAATAAAATCAAAATAAATTGAAAGAATAAACACGAAACGCAAAGAAAATAATAAAAATCAGTAAAAATAAGATAAAAACGTTGAAAAAAAAATGTGAAAAACAATAAAAATTAAAGAAATATAACGCGAACGTGTGTGAATATACAAAAAAAAAATCATAAAATGCAAAATTAGCAAATATTAAATGAAAAATAATATATATAAAGCAAATTTATTAAAAATATACAAAAAATATAATATGCAGATAAAAATAGTCAAAATATTGCAAAAATTAGGCAAATGTCATTTCAAACGTTGAAAATGTAATAAAAATTAATGAAAAACAAAGCAAATTCAATAAAAATGTACAAAAAACTACAAACGCAAATGGAAATGGTCAAAGCATTACAAAAATTTGTAATTAACTGCAAAAAATAAATGAAAAACGTTAAAAATAGAATAAAAATTTATGAAAATTGATAAAAATGTACTGAAAACACAATTTTTTTTTTAAACATTACAAAAATCAGTAAAATACAGAAAATATCAGATAAAAACAATAAAAATGAAAAAAAAACTAACAAAAAACAAAACGAATTTAATAAAAATATACAAATGAACACAAAATGCAAATAAAAATTGACAAAATTTTAGAAAAAATTTCAAAACTATATGAAAAATGTTGAAAATAAAATAATAATTGACAAAAAACAAAACAAAATGAATTAAAATATACAAAAAACACAAAATGCAATTTTAGTAATATATTTTTTTACAGTTAATAATTATTTTGACATTTTTTCATGTTTGACATTTAATAAGTGTTTTGTTTGACAGTTAGTATATGTACCTTGATTAATTGTATAAATATAAGTCATTTTTTATTATTATTATTTTGACGTTTTTTTTTTTGTTTGACAAATTTATTGTTTTTTCATTTTGTTTTGTTTGAGAGTTATTAGTTTTTAGAATTTTTTTAATTTTTGACAGTTAATAATTGTTTTTACGTTTTTTTTGTCTGACAGTTTATAGTTTTGTTATTTTTTTTGTTTGACAATAATTTTATTGTTTTAATTTCGTTTGACACTTAAATTTTATTAAGTATTAAGTGTCCAACTTAATAATTTTGACAATTAATATAATTATCATAATAGCTGACAGCTTTATAAAAATAAAATGAAAACTGAAACATTGTTAATGGATTTCTAATTGAAAATAAATCGGGCTTCAAGCAGTCTGTTTACCAAATTACCCATCAACCATTGATAAAATTGCAAGCATCCCATAAAAACATTTCCCCCTTATTTCAATCTCAATTATTCAAACAATCAGTTTACAAAACAACAGACAATCACACGGTGTAAATGATCGCCGAGGGGGTTGGCCGGGCCGTAGTTGCAGAGTGTGGCACGGCGTGACTCGGGCTTCTATTGGCTTTTTCCTGAAAGCTTCAAATTTCAGTCCCGTGCGATTTTGCTGGAGCTCCTCAGTCTCTGTCCGAATGCGCCGCGGCGAGCATACGCGAAACGTTTTTATTTCCATCCACGACGACGAACCACTAAACACAAATAACATAAATAAAACGCGCGCCAAATATATTTAAATACTGTGATTTATTTATTAATTTATATTTATACGGCTGATTAGATCTAGTTTTAGTCATCATTTTAATTAATGCTTGTTCCTCATATTAAGTGTTGCTCAATGTTAGTAGCATAAATGTCCATTTATCGATAGTATACAATTATAAATAATAATGAATGTTTATATTTTGTAAGTTAATATTTACTGCGCTGTTTTGACGGCTATTTTTGAATACATTTCGACAATAAAATAGAAACAATGTCCACGGAACAAAACAGCAAGGCGAATAGTGTTGACACGAATAATGTTAAAAATTCGGCCAAGAGTACCCCGCAGAGGGTCACTATAAATGCACCTTACGCTTATGAGGTAATTTATTTATTTCAAATATTAATTCATTTTTTGTTTGTTTCATCCGTGCTTCATTTTTCGTTAGGCAAATTCGACTGTATTCGAGAGGGAAGACAAGGTAAACAAAAACATTTTATAATTCCGCAGCTTTATTTTATTCACATCTGGATGTTATGTATACAAATGATAATAGGTATTTTGTTTGTTTAGTTGAAATAACATTAGAATGGAATTGATCAAATCAAAACAATCATGGAGTTTTTGGTTGAAATTAGGGTCAAGCTTTTAGAATTCAGAATATTTTATAATACAAAACAATGGTACAATGTAAACATTTAAAAGTTGTTCCATAAAAGTTTTTGTAATTGTTGTAATTTTTAATTTGTAATTGATAATTTCAAAAAAATACATTTTTTGATTTTTTTTATATTTTTCAAATGCTTTAAGCAATTTATTGTCAATTAGTGTTGCAAATTTAAAAACAATTCAAAAAACTAATTTAAAAAAAATATTTTGGAAATACATTTAGCAACTTATTTTTAATTTGTGTTACAAATTTTAACATATTTTTCAAAATACCTTGCAAAAAATCAATTTTTGTAAAACTTTTTTTTTTAGTTTTAAAAAAAAAACTTTGATATTTAGAAGAGTTACTTATAAAATTGTTAGAAAAACTTATTTACTGTGAATTTGTGTTGCAAATTTCAAAAATAATTTTTTTTTTCTAAAAACATCATTTTTTGTGAAATGTTTCTCTTCAGATTTTCTAAATAATTTGTTGCATATTTTGAAAGATTAGAAAGACGTCTTATATTTTTTTTGAAAAAAAAAACATTTTGGAAATGCAATTACTAACTTATTGTCAATTATTGTTGCAAATTTCAATTAAAACATTAAAAATTAAAAAAAAAAAATTTAGAAATAATTTTTGGTATTCTTTAAAAGTTTTAAATAAATAATTATATTGTTTTAAAAAAATTCAAAAAAAAATTTTAAATAACTTTTGTAAAATGTATTTTTTAAGACTTTAGAAATAATTTGTTTGAAAGTTAAAAAAAAATATTTTTAATGTTTTGAAAAACTTTATGTTTTTTAAATTAATTTAGCAACTTATCATTAATAAGTGTTGCAAATTTCTACATAAATCGATTTTTGTAAAACGTTTTCTTTGGAATTTAAAAATTTTTGTTTCCTTACTTTTTTGAAAATGTACTAACTTATTCTCAATTAATATTACTTAAGAAAACCTAAAAATGTACAAAAAAAGCATTTACAACATGAAATTTACTTAAAAAACTCATTTCACACATCTTACGTCAATTGTTATTTAAGTTTAAATTTTAATGACAGATGACAGATGACAGATGACAGATGACACATGACAGATGACAGATGACAGATGACAGATGACAGATGACAGATGACAGATGACAGATGACAGATGACAGATGACAGATGACAGATGACAGATGACAGATGACAGATGACAGATGACAGATGACAGATGACAGATGACAGATGACAGATGACAGATGACAGATGACAGATGACAGATGACAGATGACAGATGACAGATGACAGATGACAGATGACAGATGACAGATGACAGATGACAGATGACAGATGACAGATGACAGATGACAGATGACAGATGACAGATGACAGATGACAGATGACAGATGACAGATGACAGATGACAGATGACAGATGACAGATGACAGATGACAGATGACAGATGACAGATGACAGATGACAGATGACAGATGACAGATGACAGATGACAGATGACAGATGACAGATGACAGATGACAGATGACAGATGACAGACGACAGACGACAGACGACAGATGACAGATGATCTGCATTATATTTTGACATAGCTCAAAAACATGTTTGTTGGTATAGAAACAAATGTCATATTTGAATACTTTATAGCATTTAAATTATAAAGCAATAAATTGTATCAAAACTATCTTTAACCTATAATGCATTGAAGATTCTAACAATTTGAATGAAAATTGTGTATTAGGCAGTAAAATTATGCTCACAACCTCTGAAATCACTTAAATTATATGTTGTAGAATTTAATGTTACGTTAAAGAAGTTGATCGTAATTTGTAGCATTAAATCACGTTATTTGTAGGCGGTTACGTTTACAAACATAAAACTAATAAACTAGACTTTATCAATTTTTGTTGAATATAAGTTTGCAACTTCAAGTATTGAAAACCACCGCACTAAAGCTTACACACAATTTATGGATTATAATCATAGTATTTATAACAAGATAAATTCTTCCAAGTGGGTCAAACACTGATTTCCACTTAACTATAATATCCCGAACATACATATACATCACTCATAGCATAAATCCGTAGTGGTCAAAAATGTTATTGCTTATTTTATGGTAAACTGAGGCTGTAACAGGAAACGTGAGGGTTGAAATGGACGGACGGGTAAATCCGGCTCTGTTAATTCAATTTCACTGAATAAAAAATACTCAAATTTTAAACGCAATATGCAACGGAATTCCTGTGAGGGCTGTATTCTGCAAAGTTTGCATAGTCCAAGATTTTAGCGAGTTCATTACAAAGCACACGCTGGAGAGTCGGAAATGTTTCAAAACTTCAACTCGGATTATTATTAGCTTAGCAACGTTATTTGAATAAAAAATTGTCAATCTATACGAAATATATTATTATTTATGAGGGAATTATGCATTGAGGCTAATGGAAAAAATTAAGTAGGTACTCTCACCTGCGGTAATGCTGTTTACATTTTTCATAAACTTAAAGCAATTCCCTGCAAGTGTTTTTTTAATAATATAAAAAGAAGTTTGGTAGGTAACTTTTAAATTACGGTTTTGTGATGGGCTGAGATAGGGGTAAAATGGAAGACATATTTTATAAGTTATTTGTTAGAAAATATTGCAGTTCTAGTTTGTATCTATGATAAGCAAAACTCGTTTTAGATTAAAAGTAAATAATGGGTTTCTATTATAAAAGTTGGATTAATATTATTTGTTATCACATTTGAGGTGTAATTTGTTAGTTTTATGGCTGTAAACGTAACCACCCACAAACGTGATTTAATGCAAATTACGATCAACTTCTTTAACGTATGACCAAATTCGACAATATATAATTTAACCTCTATAGCGCAGTTGGCAGAGCATTTGTGTGCAGTATCAGAGGTTGTGAGCATAATTTCACTGCATAATCTTAATTCAAATTGATAAAATCGATGCTTAATATTTTTTTACTTTATATTAAAAAATAAATAAATTATAAGTAAATTTAAAAAAGACTTTCTATACAATTTCTTTAATGTTTGTAATGTGAGTATATGTGTATGTTTTTTGCATTATCATAGATGTTATAAAACTGTCAAAATATGATCCTGTCATAATATGTTTCTATGCAAATAACATATTTGTAAATTGGTTTTCAATTATTATAGATATTGCATAATGTTCCTATACTAACAAATATATTTTCTACATTATTATTGTCACAAAACTGTCAAAATATTATGCTAATTTGTTATGCATTTATCTAACATATAATTAAATAAGTATTGTATAGTATAGTAGTAGCTTCACTTGCAGAAAGTTTTGTTTTTATTTAATTATTAATACGGGCCTATCAATCTTCATAACCAACTAAATTACTCTTAGGAACATGCTATTACTACGTATTCCCTTTTCTAGAATATGTTACGTGATACACTCTAAACTGAATTTATGCAAATGTAAATGTATGATGCAGTAAAGTAGATTTTTCAACAGTTCCAAGTTAATTCATCTAAAGCAACTTAGTATTTCATGTAATGTTGTGATTTTATAGTTTATGTTCATGTATTTTTTGTTAAGTGTTGTTAAAATAAGTATATATAAGTATCACTTATAAAGACTAAATTTTTTTTCTTGATTCTACTACAATCGCCAAACTTTTAATAACATGGACATATTTTTTTTGTAAAATAGCCGGTTTTTTTATTTATGTGACTTAATTATTTATTTAAAAAATGTCTAGATTTTATTAAAATTGCTAAATTTTTTACTAAATTATCCGGAATTTTTACGAAAATTGTTGTACTTTCTGCTAAAATAAATTAGTCATATTTTATTCTCTATAAAGATGCCAAGTTTTTTATCATTGTATTCAAGTTTTTAACCAAATGTTAGAATTGATGATAAGATGTATGAATTTTCTACTAAAAATGCCTAAATTTTTTTAACTTAAATTTACAAAAATGACTGGATTTTTTGTTAGACGACTGGATTTAAATAAAACTCTAAACATAATGACCAGTTAATAGTTTGAATTGGAGTAGCCTACCCACCTACCCAAATTTTAGTTATCAATCATGCAAGCTTTTGATGACTAACATTCTGGTGAGTGGGCGGGCTACTCCAAACCATAATAAACAATTAATAGTTTGGATTGGAGTAGCTTAGGTAGTTATTAAGAGATTGGAGCACGTTCTTCTCTAGTGATAAAATGATTTCTGACGCTTGCTAAAAGTTCAAACATGCAATCTCTTGACGACCAACACTTGGGTGGGTGGTTGGGCTCTTCTATTTCATAATGACTAGTCAATAGTTTGGGTTAGAGTGGCCCATCCACTTACCCAAATGTTATTAAGTTATTAAGAGATTGGATCACGACCTTCTCTAGTGATAAAATAACTTTTGACGCTTGCAGAGAGTTAAAATATGCAAGCTTTTGATTACAAACACTTGGATGGGTGGGTGGGTCACCCAATTCTATAATGACCAGTCAACAGTTTAGATTGGAGTGGCCCACCTACCCAAATGATAATTATTAAGAGTTTGGATCACAGCTTTCTTTAGTGATAAAATAACTTCTGACGTTTGCAGAAAGTTCAAACATGCAAGCTTTTGATGACTAACACTTGGGTGGATGGATGGGCCACTCCATACCATGATAACCAATTAATAATTTGGGTTAGAGTAGTTCACCTATCTACCCAAGTGTTACTTATCAAAAGATTGTATCACGATCTTTTTTGGTGACAATTTGACTTCTGATGTTTGCAAAGAGTTCAAACATGCAATCTGTTGATGACCAAGACTTAGGTGGGTGGGTGGGCCACTCCATATTATAATCGCTAGCTAATAGTTTGGATTGGAGTGGCTCACCCAAGTGTTAGTTATTAAGAGGTTGCATCATGACTTTTTTAGTGACAAATGGACTTCTGATGTTTGCAAAGAGTTCATACTATGATTACCAATTATTAGTTTGAATTAGAGTAGCCTACCTGCCTACTCAAGTATTAGTTATCAAGAGATTGGATCACAACCTTCTTTTGTGACAAAATAACTTTTGATGTTTACAGTGAGTTTAAACAACTTGGGTGGTTGGGTCACTTTATACTATAATGACCAGTCAATAGTTTGGATTGGAGTGGCTCACCTACTTACCCAAATGTTGGTCATCAAAAGATTTTTTTTTTAAGACACCCCAAGTGTTAGATTCTTACTGATTAAAGCAACTTTTTTTTTCTTTTTACGGAAAAAAAGATCTTTCTCTACCTCAGAATTACACTTAAGTATTGCTTTGAGATAGAGAGTCTAACGCATCAATCTGCAAGCGCGCAAACATTTCTTTAACATAACAATACAGTTTACAAAACATACATACTTTACAAGTTTTTAGCCACATATAAAAGTCCTGCGCATCAATTTTTCAGTGTTCATTTATACACTTTTTTTTATTGATTTAACAAACAACACATACAGAAAAACTAAACTTACAACCACACTGCTACAATATCTCAATTGGACATTATTACCAACATGTTCTCCTAGTCTAAGCTCTTTCCCAACAGTTTCGTTCTAGCTCTTTTACGCATCATTAGTCCAGCCATCTCTTGCAATGGAACACGATGTTCTTAACCATATTTTTTTCTCACGCTAAATTTGCATTTAGAGTTACTTGCAAATACATGAAACGATGTTTAAACTTGACGACATTCTCGAGACGTTTATCTCAGCACTAGAAGTTCCGGTTTTTCTAAGGTTAATTTTAGGCTCAGCTTGCTTATGTTACGCTCTATAAAAGCAAGAGTGCAATTTTCTGTCGGCTTCCGTTTTTCTTTAGAACTTTTGGTAAACTAAATTGTTAGCATAGGTCACCCTTTTTGTGGAACTCAGAACTAATATTTGTGACGTCCCTGCTTTCCAAAACCTTTAAAAACTCATTGCAATTAACCGTGTTAAAGGCGTTCTTCAGTCCAGAGTGACTAAGACGCATGCTTTTTGATGTGTGTAGCTGTACTTTTACATTTACTGCATTTTTTAAATTTGTTTTGTCGCTTGCTGAGAGCTTAAACACCTGGAAGTGTCTAGGAAACATATGAAGCAAAATGCGTTATGATATTTAGAAATTACTTATTATACTCGTATCACAACAACAAAATAAATTTAGTTTATTACCTTCTAGTCTAGATGCATTGTACATTTTTACTACTGCTATTTATAACTACTTTTATAGACAAATAGTTCACCAATAAAATATTGCAATTGAAATAGAAATAGTTTTTAAATTAAAACGTGCTTTAAATTATTAAAATATAATTTATCGTTTAATAATAATAATAACGATTGGCCTCAATGAACTGCATCATAAAATTTTAATAGTTTCAAACGCATTGCAAATGGAATTCCGTTTAATTTTTAATGCTACATATTGTTATATACTAGTTTACCCAATGCTTTATATATTATTTATTGAGTATTTACTTAAATAAATATCAAACTTTAAATGTTTCAATAATTTATTAAGTTTAAAAAAAACGCACTTATCAAGTGACAATTTTTTGTTGCAATATAGTCGTCTAGACGTTTCTAAATTATCCATTATAGTATAATAAAAAGTAACTAATGCAAAACATAAATAAATTAAGCCAGTTTGCATGCATAAAAAAATGATATATTCTACTCTTAACTAAGTTATTAGAAGACTATGACCAGCATGATTTAGATTAAATACTTTTAGCAAACTTTTTATTAATGAATATTTATAATTCATGTTTACATAAATGTAATTTAAAATTAAGTTAATTGGACAAAATTTTACTGCAATTTAACTTATATTTAGAATAAAATTATTTTTTTATTCAAAAATAAGTCTTCAGTTTCAATTTCCATTCCGTTCTACAATCATGTAACATTTTTCGGAGACAAAACTATAACACTTGAGTGTTATCTCCGAAATCCCTTTGGGCTGAAATAAACACCATGTGATCCTGATTGTGGATTTCCTCCGGTACATAAAATCTCGGACAACATTGCTGAAAGCACCCGCCTATTAAACGTTAACTGTTTTGGGTATCGTCTGCGTTGTCTATGCCAACTCTCAACGCTTGACAAAGTAAATAAACAGAAGTTTTACAAATAAAATTAATTAATTTAAAAAAAAATAATTATAAAAATCAAACATTACTTTTCCATTATAAATTTAAAGCAAAATTTACTTAAAGTTGCTGTCTCAACTTTTTAATATACTTCCAACATCATCAAAGTCTTTGATTTACAACTAAAATCATAATACAATTTGATTTTAAAAATGTATTCAGTCTCCAGGTGGTAGTAGGAAAATCAAAATTTAATATTATGTTAATTTCAGAGGCTTCCATTAGATTGTACACATGGGATTTATGAAAGGCTTTGTATTGTTGCTGCGGGTGAAGGGAACATAATATGAACTGTCTGGATTGTTCGGGGTTGCTTTTTGCTCAGATTTACGTTGTAATCGGCGAAAATGCGTAGAAAATAAACAGAATGAATGTTGATGAGAATTTTATAACATTATCAGCAAATTTATTATATTTAAAATTATTGCAATAAGTTTTATGTTATCAATGGCACGTTCCATTCCCACACATACAATCTCATCTCATAAATAACTAAATTTCCTTAAGAGAAAGAAAGATTTACCGCAAAGTTATTACAAAGATAAAAATTCGATCCAGATAAGACCTTCGTTTTATATAATCCAATCCGCATGGACGTCAGAATTAATTCGTTTTTAATGTTTTTCCGTGTTTATTATTCCTGGACTACTGGCTGGCGCATATTTGTTAGTAGCCAAGAAAAAGAAAAATAACGGTTTGGTCGGTCGGTCGGCAGTATGTAATAAAACTCAATGAATAACAGACAACTGATATTCATTGCAAGACGTTATAAATAGAATCTCGTATGAAATATATTTACATTGGTGTGCTTAAATTAATTGGGTGTAAAAGTAAACCGTAACCAGTCAACACGTTAAGTAATTTTCAATATCTGGGAAGTATCAAATTTTGTAAACATATTTTAAGATATGTAACATAGAAAAAGCTTATGCAATTTTGTGCAAATTAAAATTTGAAATTGTTTTATTGAATATTAATGATAAAATCATCTAACAATTAAATGTAACTTGGAAGCATTAAAAAACTTAATTGAGAATTTGTATTTATTATGACATCTTTTATATAAAATTAATAACAATTTGAGGCATTTTGACAACATTTTTGACAGTTTGTAAGCTAAACTTCTAATGATCAATGATAGCTTAGAAGCAATTTTAATATATTATTGGCAATTTGGAGTTTTTGTATGAAATCTTTTATAACAAGTTTAGAATATTATTATCAAAATGTTTGACAGTTTGTAAACATAAAGTTGTTATAAATGACAGTTTTCAAGTATTACTGATATTCTGCAAATTTTATTGACAGATTATTTCTAATTTGTTTTTTGTAATTGCTAAATATCATTGATAAATTATTATAAAATAGTTAACAAAGTTGAAGTAATTCTTATATCATTATCAACTTGCTGCAGCCTAAAGAGACTCTTATAGTTCTCATAAAGTCTACTCTGTTCTACATTTAATGTGGTTTTACATTCAGATTTAATAAAACAATTTTTTAAGTATTAAAATTTATCAAAATAAACAATTTTATAAAATATACTATAACTATTTGCTTGTGGCAAAAGAGAAACATTAAAACTTCTGTAACTTTTTGCATTAAAAAATGTTTTGTCCCTTTATGGAGAAGGCCGTCCCTGCATTCAACTGACAGTTATATCAATGAATAAATCTACATATAGGCTGCAGCTTATTGAATAAATTAATCCCATTATATAGGGTTATAAAACAGTATTGAATTACTTTACAAAAAGCTCTATTTTAATACAATTTATATTCAATTGAATAAAATTCTTTATGCAACTTTTCCTCTTTTCTGTCATAATTATATTGAATAACATTTGGGAAAACAGTTTTTAATAAATTGAATTCGTTTCTAACTTAATAACTTTATTTGTTTGCACCAAGTACATATTTGCTTGACGTTGCGTGATATTTATAGGAAAATGCAGTTTTAAATAGCTTAGAAAATAAACATGTGCCATGTGGAATATTTGTCGATCTAACAAAGGCGTTTGACAGCATTAACCATTCAGTATTATTAAAAAAACTAAGACACTATGGAGTACGAGGAACATCTCTTAATTGGATAGAAAACTATCTCAAAAACAGATACCAAAAGGTAATAGTGAGAAAAGAAGGCAACCTTGAAGAATCTACATTAACAGCAGTAAACGTCGCAGCTCCGCAAGGAAGCATACTGGCTCCCCTATTATTTGCAATTTATATAAATGAACTGCCATCACTATTTCAAAGAAACAATGTGCAAATAATTAATTACGCAGACGACACCACCTTTCTAATTAACAGCAACAATTTAGAAAATTGTATTCAGGATGCAAATATATGCCTGACAGCAGCAGATAACTGGTTTATAGAAAATTTATTAATACTTAATGCAGAAAAAACAAATTTAATGTTTTTTAAAACTACCAAAGCTACAATAACGCCAAATGACATCACACTTATAGGACAAAATATAACATGTACCTCATGCACAAAGTTTCTGGGAATTCAAGTCAACGATACCTTAAACTGGAGCGATCACATTACTTACCTAAATGCAAAATTAAACACCGCATGTTATGGTCTTCGAGTTCTATCAATAGAAGCTAATTCTGATGCACTTAAAATCATATATTATGCTAATATATACTCTACTACAATATGGCATAATTTTCTGGGGAGGATGTCCGGGCACAAAAAACATTTTTGTGACCCAAAAAAGAGCTCTTCGAATAATTACAAACAAAAAATACAATGATTCATGTCGTGGAGTTTTTAAACAACAAAATATTCTAACAGTATTTGGATTGTATATATACCGCTGTCTATTATTTTTAAACAACCACCCATCTCTTTTTGCAGATTATTTAAACAAAGAAACTAGTTACAATTTAAGAAAACAATCTTTAATGCAAATACCCGGTCACCGTCTAAAAAAATTTGAAGATGGTACACTTTATACGTGTATCAAATTTTACAACAACCTGCCAGAAGCAATCAGGAAAAAAGCTGATAACAAAAAAGAATTTAAAAATGAAATTTTACAATATCTTGTGGAACTGGAACCCTATTCGGTTAAAGACTACATAAATTAAATTATTAAACACTTTTTGACGTCTTCAAACACAATGTGATGTACATCTATTTTTATATGTATATGTAACTTGTTCGTTTTGAAATAAATATTATTATTATTATTATTATTTAATCGGTTGTGAAATCTAAACAAAATGTAAACCAAACATTAATTGCATTAATCAAATTTTAAAAAAATATTGATAATGTTATCTAATATACAATTTATAAACCATAAATTATTATTATGGCAAATTTTAATGAATAATCAAATTATTTCCATTATAATTAATTATAACCATTCAACATTCCATTTGTGGAAATTTAATTTAATTAAAACCCATGGAACCGGATCAGGATTTACTTCCAACATTATTTTTTTTATCTATCCCACTACGGGTTGTTAGTTAATAAATCGCATGCAGTCGTCATCCAGTCCCGACCTTAACCCACTCATATTGCTACGCGTATCTTGTTATGTGTAATTAGTCCACATTAATTATCATCCCTTGCGGATCATTTATTATATATACATAATAAATCGCATTATCTAGTGGGCTGAATTATCATCGGAGCGATAATTACTTTTTTTTATATTTCTTGTTAATCTGGAAACGTTCTGTTTTTATGGCTCTCCATTCGCTTACTACTATAAACGAAATCCAATAAAAAATGCTTCGAAGACAATTTCAAAGATACGGAAGTTTTTTTTTTAGGAAACGTCTGGAGAATAAATTACAAAGAGAATAAGATATATATTTAAATTTGATCGGAAATTTGTAAAAATAAAAATGAGATATTTAATGCTTAGAGTACAGTTACAAAATTTAGTTACAAGCTATTTGTTTTTTGGAAAGTTTACGGACATAATTTGCTTTGAAATTATGCAATAGAATTATGCAAAGTAGACTCTTTCATGTTTTAACACAAATGGAGGGTTGTATTTTTGTTTGAATAGCATAATAGAATTAAAAGAGAATTTATCTTTCCAAAAATAGTTACTGCGTAAATTTATTTTTAAGCTGAATAGATGTTTTTTGCAAACTGTTAACTTTTCTGAGAAGCCTAAAATGTAACGAAGCGTATATTCAGATACCCTACATTCTATTAATAAAAAATTAAATGGCTAAGGGTGAATTTGAAAAGGGTCCTTCACATTACAGATATCTTACGTTAGCATTTTATGAATAATTATTAAGTTGTATAGTTAGTTTTGTAAGAGTTAATTTATTTGTACTGATATCCATCACGTAAAGCACTTAAACTTTTTCGCCAAAGTGTATTTATAAAGCCGACGCTTTGTTTGGGATAAATATCCTTTCTCCTAGTGCGACACCACTGCAGGGCGAATGATAACAAAAAAATAGTAGAAGCCACGTTCCCGAGGAAAGCCTTTACTGTGTTTTCCCAGAATTGTTTCTGTCGATTTTTTTTTTATTTTATGCTATAATTTATTATTTTTTTATGAAGATTTATGAATGGATCTAACCTTTTTGATTTAACTGTTTATGCGAATATCGGAGATGTTATTAATAAATCAAGAATCAATCTTACAAAATATTTATTATACGTGATGGTATACAGCATATTATTATGAAATGTAATCAAAAACTTGCAATTAATTTAAATATTTGTTTGATTGAATACAAAATTACATTAATTACATGACGACAAAATAATATCACAACAATAATTAATCAAAAAGCTTTCTAGGAAGAGAATGAAAACAATTGAAAGAACAGATAAAAGTGGCAGGAGTTATAGGAGAAGATAAATTGTGTAAAAAACTAAGGAGAAAGGAAACTTATATAAATAATGCAGATAAAGAAAAATAAAACAGGGAATGGAACACAAACAGCTGCATCTTATCAAATGTGGATTTCATGTTTTCTATTATACGGAAACGTTGGATCAAATATTGAAAAATTGCAACTAAAGTAAAAAGAGTTTACATCGTGTGTATATTTTGTAAGCACGTTGTACATAATAAAAATCATTTTAAATCAATTTTGAAACAGCTGCTGTTGTGTTTGTATTTAGTATTTGCTGAAATATGTGCTGCAACAACATCTTTACTTCAATTAATTTTTATCATTTATGAAATAATAAAACAATTTAATATGTTTTTATCACAAATTTATTTGTACGAATACATTACTAATTTCAGCACATAACTATCTTTGTGGTTCTGTAATTTGACACTGAAAATTATTGATATTTTAATAAAATGTACTACAATAACGGTTAGTTTTTTTACAACATTTCATTAAATTTTAGAAGCTGAATTTTTATAGAAAGTTTTATGAATTTCTACAGTTATAAAGAGTTTTTGTATTAGATCTAAGTTTGTAGTTCTCTAATTAGACATTAAAAACTTATGATGTATTAACAAAATGTAATACTATAATTGTACTAATTATTTACAAAATTTTATTAAAATTCTGCAATAGATCTAATTTTTTAATTCTTTACATTGAATATAATTGACGTGTTAATAATAATGTGTGTAGTACTATAATGGAACTAATTACTCACACAATTCACTCATACGTTGAATTTTTATAGAAAATTGTTTAAATTTCTGCAACCCTGAAAAGGTTTTAATAAATCTGCATTAGATCTAAGTTTATAAATTGTCAAACATGTCAAAATGTTCCAAATTGGCTTTAGTTTAAGGATAAATTTGATTAGTTTAGAAATATTTAGTAAGAATTTTATATAAAATAGTCTTTTAAATCCAAACAGGAAATGAAAAGTCTACTTTGTTTTAAAAATAACTTAATTTTACTAACAAAACTTATTAATGATCCAAATAACCATTTTTTTGGGTTTAGTTTAACAAATGTTTGAACACTACTTAAAGATTGGATTTGTCTGAAGTCAAAATCTTGGTTAAAAAAAGTCTAAGCTAAACATTGCTCAAAAAGTTGTTTTAAAACTTTTGTAATTAAAGAAATAATTTGATTAAGCCTAAAACTGTGTTGTGGAAATTAAAGTTAAGTAAAATGAATTGAAATGTGCTTTTAAAGTTGTAACTTGTAACTAAAATGCACATAGAAAACAAACATTTAACTTCTTTATGACAAACACTTGAGTGGATGGATGGGTTACTCCTAAACATAGTAACCACCCAATAGTTTGGATTGGTGAACCACCCACTCATGTGTTTGCAATTAAGAGGTTAGATTACGGCCTTTTCTTGTGACAAAATGACTTCTGTTGTCCGCAAATGAAGACAAACATTTAACTTTTTGATGATGGACATTTTAGTGGGTGGTTGGGTCATTCCAAATTACAGTAACGGTGCAATAGTTTTGATTGCAATAGCCCACCCAATCACCCACCAAAGTGTTGGCAATCAGAAAATTAGATCACGACCTTTTCTTGTGACAAAATGGTTCCTGAAATGCGCACAGAAGCCAAACATTCAAATTCTTGATGACTGACACTTGGGTGGGTGGGACACTCCAAAACATAGTAACAACCTAATAGTTTAGTTTGGAGTAGCCCAACCACCCACCCAAGTGTTGGAAATTAAAAAGTTGAATCACAACTTTCTCTTGTGACAAAATAACTTCTAACGTCCGCACACAAAAGACAAACTTTTAATTTCTTGATGACGGACACTTGGGTGGGTGGGTGGGACGCTCTAAAACATAGTAACGGTCCAATAGTTTGTATTGGAGTAGTCTACGTATCCACCCAAGTATTGGTAATAAAGAGGTTGGATCACGACCTATTCTTGTGACAAAATGATTCTTGAAATGCGTATGTTAGATAAACATTTAAATTTTTTATGGCGGACACTTGGGTGAGTTAGTGGAACACTTCAAAACATGGTAACAATCCAATAGTTCTGACTACAGATTGAAATTTTGACTTTTTTTTGAAAATCATAAAATTGTGTTATTTATAGTAGAAAAGCATAAAATTTATTTTTTTAATTAAAAAAGTTAAAAATAATGTAAACTAGCATCAGAAATTTGATAAAATTGGTTTAAATAGTTAAATTTTCATGTTTATATTTGAAAAATTATAAAAATGTGATATTTTATAGTAGAGAAATAACGTAAAAGATATCAAAAACTTGCGACTTAATTGTATAATTAAAAAAGTTAAGAAAAGTTGTAGTTTGCAATCAAAATTTTGATAAATCAGCAATTCAGTTTAATGTTTTTTTTACTCTTAAAAGTTTTTCAAAATTGAAATATTTTTTACAATTTTTGGAATTTTGACTTAAAATTTTTTTTTAGTTTTTTCAATTTCTCCGCTTTAGAGCCGTCTTACACGAGACTGATTTTAATACAAGTGTCAGTACAATAATTTTGCGAGCCAATTTTTTAAATTTTTAGCAAGCTTTTAAGCAAGAAATTAGAACAGGTTCTAACTTCTTGGATGAAATTTTACTAAATAATTGACACATAAATTCGTCAATGTATATATAAGTTGCCAAGATCACTGGATTATAAAATTAAATTTTTAAATAATTGGCGCGCAAAATTATTGTACTGACACTTGTATTAAAATCAGTCTCGTGTAAGACGGCTCAAATACTTACAAAGTTTTAGAATATTGAAAAAATACCAAACAGCTTATAACAATTTTTCAAAATTTTAAATAATTAAATTTTGAAATATTTTTTCCTTTTTTTGGAATTTTGACTTTTTGTATGATTTTTTCAATTATTGCTTAATATATTTACAAAATTTTAGATAATTGAAAAAATTTCAAACATTTTTTAACAGTTTTTCAAAATACAAAGTAATTTTGTTTTAAAAACTTAGAAATATAGTTTACAATTTTTGGAATTTTGACTGAAATTTTTTGTATAGTTTTTCCAATCATTGCTTAATATATTTGCACAATTTCATAATTTAAAAAAAATCTTAACAGTTTTTAACAATTTTTCAAAGTTCCGAATAATTAAATTTTGAAAACTTTGAAATATATTTTACATTTTTTGAAATTTTGA
This sequence comes from Tachinus rufipes, assembly GCA_963932245.1. Taxonomy (NCBI): domain Eukaryota; kingdom Metazoa; phylum Arthropoda; class Insecta; order Coleoptera; family Staphylinidae; genus Tachinus; species Tachinus rufipes. The sequence continues at coordinate 322,691 of OZ010743.1, read as the reverse complement.
TTTAAAAATTTTTTTATGATATCATCAGTTATTGCTTAATATATTTATAAATTTTAGAATTTTGAAAAAAATCTAAACAAATTTTTGCAATTTTTCAAAATACCAGATAATTAAATTTTGAAAATTTTGAAATAACCTTTACAATTTTTTTTAATTTTTATTTGAAATTTTTTGTATAGTTTCTCTAATCATTGCTTATAATATTTACAAAATCTCAGAATTTTGTAAAAAATCCAATCGGTCTTATATTTTTTCAGAATACCGAATAATTAATTTTTGAAAAATTTGGAATATTTTTTACATTTTATGGAATTTTGACTTAATTTTTTTTTGTATCTGTATATATTATCAGTTACTGCTTAATATATTTACAAATTTTTGAGTTTTGAAAAAGTCTAAACAGCTTTTTACAATTTTTCAAAATACGAAATTTTGAAATTTTTTGAATATTTTTTTTCAATTATTTCTTAATATATTTACAAAAATTTAGATAAAAAAAAACAATTTTTCAAAATACCGAATAATTCAATTTTGAAAATTTTAAAATACCTTACATTTTTTGGAATTTTGACTTGAAATTTTTTGTACGATTTCTTTAATTATTGCTTAATATATTTACAAAGATTTAGATAATTAAAAAAATTTCAAACATATTTTAACAATATTACAAAATTTTTACATATAATAAACATAATTTATTTGTGAAGTTGTTACTTTATCGACATTAATTGCCGAAATGTAAAAAATAATTCACATTTCCAAACAGCAAATCGATTTGAACTGTGTCTGTTTATAAATGTTACGCAGAGTAAATATTGTCCTAAAAAATGACATTTCCACCCTCCAACAACCATTTAATTAACACAAAAAGTTGAAAATACATTTTCTTTATTTTCTTTCCATATAAACCGAGAATATTTGTGTCCAATTACATTGAACAATTTATTTTCCAGCACAATAAATTTTGAGTGGAAAATTGACGTACTTTTTTTAACCCATTTCATCCTCTAATTACCTATTATAATAAAATACAGGACAATTTCATCCCAACAAAATAAACAAGGTGATATTTAACTTGTTTCATTAAGTCCCGGATGCTACCCTTGTTCCTTTTTCCTTCTTTTTTTTGTTATATAATAGTTGTGTAATTTTTCCAACCCTTAGTACTTGATGATGAATATAATAGGGTTTTTATTAAAGGGGTCAAAAAAATTATTCATATTTTTTTACTCAATCACCATCTTTAGTCATATTTTTATTATTATTAATAAATCATTTTTTATTGCAGGAATTAGCAGTCAGTTCACCTAGCGAAAGAAACTGGCGTGGAATATTCATAGCCCTTCTGGTGATAGTAGCCGTGTTAGGTCTAATCGTCTTCAGTATAGTTTTAGTATCGCCGCCAGAAGAGGGTCCCAGAGTGAAAGGCAGAAAGCCCAGTCTGGAAGATATATTTATTAAGCTTCCACCACCGGCCAGATTTAACGGAACCTGGATATCAGGTAATAAATTTCTTTACTAACATTTATTTTAGTCAAATCAAATTAGCTGCTAGAAATTATAATTCAACAGACTTAATTATTTAATAAAAATCAAATTAGATTCCATTTTATTTTCTGTTGGAATTCTTTTATCTCTCTTTACTAATAAAAGTCGAGTTTTGAAGTCATAGATAAAGCAGAAAGTTCCATTGGCAATTTTGCTCGTGGAAAATTCGGTAATTTAACTCCTCCTGGATGGAATGGAAGGGGTGGGTAGATGGAAACGGAATGAAATCATTGATGGTGCAGTTTATGTGTTAAGCTCTTTTTAAGAGAGGTGCCTCTTGTGAATTCGCACCAAATGAGGGAAAAAGACTTATATAACATTTATGTTTGGTTGGATTATGTTATTGCGGAATAGGAAATAAGTTAATTTATCAATTAATATTTAAATGGATTTGATGAATTTTTTTGAAACGTTTTTTGCTAAATTTTAGAAATAATTTGTTGCATACTTTAAAAGTTTAGAAAAGTGTTTGTCTTCAAATTTTAGAAATAATTAGTTTTGATTTAGTTTACATATTTAAATTTATTTTATAAACTCGACATTACAATGTTAAATCCACTGGAAATATCATTGATGTGAAAATTTAACATTTATATTACAAACTATAACAATTTTTCATTTAAACTGAAATAGCACTTTAAAATCATTCAAACGCGAACTATGTACATAAAACGCATTTTATTGTAATTCAGTTATAGATAGACATGTAAATCAATATATCGATTTACTCTTTACACTGTTTGATTAGTCCCTAACATTAATATTCCCAGATGTTAACACTTGATATACAATAATGGAATATGAAATAATAATGTAAAACCAACTCAAACATTTTATTATTTAATAGCATTCAATCGCTTCTTTTAACACAAGTGAGATGAATTGGAAATCGTGATTGATGACTAACATTTAAAATTCTAATCGCTCGTTTTGTTTTATTTTTTATCTCTGATAACAAACATCAATTTCACCACAGGATTTAATCCATAATTTATAACTTTCAATAATTCTGTTTAATTTTAAAATAATAATATTAAAAGGTTTCAAGTTACAAATAAAATTCTTCAAGCATTTGATTTCATAACGTTCACTGAAGGGTACAATTTACTACAAAGTTTATAGGAATGCAAATTCTTAATTAGATCTCAGATTTAGTTGCAAGTTTAGTTTGAGTAAACTTCTCCTTGAGACAAGTTAACTTACATTTTAGCACAAAATTAATAAGAAAAATTAGTTAACTTGCTTTAGAATATAATAAAAGAAAAATTTCATTTAAATCAAATTGATTTAATTAAGCATTTTTTGTTGTGAATGAAAATAATTTTAATTAAAAAAGTAATTGAGCAATACCGCAAATATTCGTAAAATTTATTACAGAATATAAAAAGTAAAATCGTTTAATTGCTGTGTGAATCGTAGCTACTACTTTTCAGTTGGAGCGGAATCGTGATGAGAATCCCATATTGTTTGTCTTAATCTCGAGGTGAAACTGTGAGAGAAAACTTTTTTATTATTATTTTCAACCCCTTTGTAAGTATAATCGATGGGGGAGTTGAATTTCGTAACATATTAACTTGAATAAAAAAGTTTCACGTGGATACTTAGTTTTTTTTTTTTAAACGTGAACATTTTTTTAATATAATCTTTTTACCAGTTGATTTGTACAATTTATTGTTATTAATAATTTATAATAGGTACTGTTCTATTAACATTGTTATTTGCGTATAGATAGAGCTTCTGAGGTTGCGTTAAGAGTAGATAATGAACTAGTTATAGATTGTTATATTGGTTGATAAAAAGGTTTGCTAAATCTTTACCTTACAAGTTCTAAAAGAAAAAGACTTAATTACATTAGAGGTGTAATTTGGCTATCAAACGTTAATCACACCTAGACCGGTCTTAGAGATGTGTAATACAAAGTACATTGGCAGTAAGGTGTGTGAAATCAGTACCTTGATGGTAATGATTCCTCACACTGGCAGCCGAGGTCTTGAGATTGTGTCATAACACTGTATCTGGCAGTAAAGCCTTATACGTAACAGCCTAAAATATGTTGTGCACTGGCAGTTGAAGCCTTGGGGTTGCACAATAAATAAAGATTGCCATGATTAGCCCGGTTGTTTGCAGAGCACAGCGGTAAAGAGCAGTTATAAACACTCTGATGTTAGAGTACCTTGGGGTGTGTCAATTAGGTAATTGGTAGTAATTATGTATTGATATAATTATAGGGATTCTAGTTTGACAGTTAGTTCTATGCTAGAGAGATATATATTTATTAATTAGCGAGCTATTGCAAGAAGACGAGATAGACCGGTTCGGCACAATTAGAATGCAATGCAGTGGAGTGAGAATCCACTGCGGGACAAAGAAGTAATTTTTGCGCAGTAAAATGGTGCGATTGAACGATTTGACGGCAATGGTCGTTCTTTAAATAAATTAGTGTTAAGTTAGTTCAGTTTGACGGTTCAAGCACTGTGTGGTGGTTGAGAAGTTTAGCGTGCGTTATATAAAAAACAAATTTTATAACTGAGCGTAACATTTACTTTATGTAGTTGAATTTGTTGACCATGGTTAGTCAATAAAATACGTTGTTTAAAATAAAACATGACTAAAGGTGTTTTTTTTTAACTTTACAAAACTTAAACAGTTTAATAGCTGTCGTATTGAACTTAGTCTTTGAAGGTTATAATCAGTACAGTTTGACAAATCATTATGGAGAAACTTACGCTTGAACAACAATTTATTATTCAAATTTACTTAGAAAATCAGATGTCTATTTGAGCAATTCATAGACGATTTTATGATTATAATGGCAAACTGTGGATAAATTTTGTACCACATACTCTCTAAATGATGCAAACATAGCAACTTTTTAAAATAATATGCTTACTGAAGAAAATCCTCTAAAATTGGTTTAAGTGACAAAAAATAAAATAAGAATAAAATTCTTTGTTTGGTAGTTTTTGCGCTTGCGGCACTATTTAGACTCACTATATTGTCGCCAAAATTTGAGAATAATATTATTTTTGGCATTCAACATAAATCTACACGGCGTTTAACAAAATTTGACATAAATAAATTTAAGCTTTTCCCTAGTGTGTATATAATATTTTTTGTGAGTATGAAAATATAACCAATTTTTAACGAATTTTTTATCTAAAATTTTTGTAAATTTTTGTTCTTTAATGAACTTTACTACGGTTAATTTTTTATGTAGAATTGTCCGCAAAATTTGAATTTTTAATATTTCGTATATAGTTCTGAGCGCTGCTAAACTTGTATTTGCAAGAGTTAATGCTAAAAGGTAAACATGTTTGCTATATATTTTCAGTTTTTTTTTTAGTTTTAGACCTTTAAAACTCAAATACACAAAACAAATTTATATTTTCCAACTAATTTACATCAAAATACGTCAACTTTGGCGTTTACAAAAAATTCAAAATATGCTCCTTTTTGCGAAACCCACTGAGAACAAAAATATTGTTTTATGGCTTTTGCAACTTACATGGTATAGACTTAAATAAGCGCCAGAATTGGATTCTGCGGAAAATTTCTGATCACTGATCACTAGTAATTTTTTTAACCTAAAATTGCGATTTTTAGATTATATACATTTTATTACAAACCTTTATTGTACGCTAGATTTATCTTACTTAGCGTTTTAATATTAAAAACTGCAACTTATTATTTACGATTGAAGTTTTATGTTTTTTTAGTTATCTAAAACCGGGCTCAACCAATTAAAGTAGGATTTTTGTTACTAACGGCTAGATTTTACTATAGAATGCAGAAGTTTATGTACATTTAATTACTTTTTTTTATTTATATCGGACTACTTAACTTAAAATGACCAGATTTTTACTACAATGTGAATTTTACATTTTAAATACCGTATTTTTAATATACTGGTCACCAAAAGTAAATGAACACGAAAAACTTGTGGTTCAATTTTTATCAAATGTTTAAAATTTTAACTAAAAATAATAGTAAGTTTTTCCTTTATTTTAATAATGAAGTTGCTCTTTCACAATCTTTAGAGCACTGAACAACTTGCTTAGGCAAATTATCAATCTTAACCTAACGGATTAAATTAAATATATATATATATATATATATATATATAATCGGTTTAGAACGTCTTTTGACGTTGTCCGATGCCCGTTTGGCACTCGTTCTTATTGTCCCACTGTCCTTCTACTAGGTTCTTTCAGTCATTGCCGTTTTAGTTCCCTGAATCCACTTTTTCTTTGGCCTTCTTTTTTTTCTTCTTTGTTGTGGCACCCATTCCATTGCTTGCCTACGAAGTCTATTTAAGTTCATTCTTCTAACATGTCCGTACCATATTAATTGTCGTTTTTCTAAATCCCTTCTATTCCCATACGCTGTTTAATAATCTCATTCCTAATTCGCTCTATTCTTGATATTTTTGTCGATCTTCTTAAGGCGTCCATCTCTACGGCTTTTATTTTCTTTTTATATCTGTAACTCTCCATGTTTCTGATCCATATAGTAGCTAGTTTTTTATCATGGATTAAATGCCAAGCTTTATGAATACGTATTTGAATATTACGTAAAGTGAACGGGGGTGGTTAAAGATTGCCCAATTATATCTAAACACGTATTCAATAAGTTTGGAGAACAAGATGTACATAGAAGTAAATCAACATTAGCTAGTTCCAGGAATTTCACAGTTATATATGTGGTGCATATGTGGTTTTCTTTTGTTTAAAAATTGGGGTTTTTAATTTTTAGATATTACATTAATGTTGATTTAGGAACGGTGTTAGAGCTAGATTTTTACGTTATTTAGTGTTTTTGGATCTCCAGAACATGAGTACGACTGGATAGTTTAAACTGGCGTTCCCGTCTATCTGCCCAAGTGTTACTTATCAAGAAATTGAAACTTTCCGTTCTCTGCAAGCGTTAAAAAAATTTATGTCAAAGGAGGTGATGGTGATATCCAATCTCTTGATGACAAACACTTAGGCGGGTGGGTGGGTCACTCCAGAGCATTAATACCAACGGATAGTTTGAACTAGGGTTTTTGCCTATCTACCTAAGTGTTAGTTATAAAAAAAAAAAATATTTTCTGCCAGCTTTAAATAGTTTCTTGTCAAAAGAAGAATGGTGATATTAAATCCTTTGATGACAAACACTGAAACCAACGTATAGTTACTACTTACCTAAATGTAAGTTATCAAGATATTAAAAGATTTTTTTCTTTGCAAGCGTTAAAAGTTTCTATATCAAAGGAAGTGATAGTGGTATTCAAGACTTTGAAGCCGGACACTTAGATGAGTGGGATGGGTTTTTTCAAAACATGAGTACAAACGAATAGTTTGAACTGGAGTTTCCACCTACCCACCCAAATGTTAGTTATCAATAAATTGGAACTTGTTGAAGGAGGTGATGGCAATATTTCTTAATAACAAACACTTAGGCGGGTGGGTGGATTACTACCGAACATAAGTACGGACAAATAGTTTGAACTGGGGTTTCTGCCCACCCGCTCAAGTGTTAGTTATCTAAAAACTGAAAGATTATTTTCTTCTCTGCAAGCGTTAAAAGTCTCTATATTAAAGGATGTGATGGTGGTATTTAAGCCATTGATGGCAAACACTTGGGCGGATGGATGGGTCACTCCAGGACATGAATACGAAAGGATAGTTTGAACTAGGGTTCTTCCGCATCCACCCAAGTGTTACTTATCAATAAAATGTTTTTTGCAAGCGTTAAAAGTTTATATGTCGAAGGAAGTGATGTTGATATATATATTGCTTGATGACAAACACTTGGGCGAGTGGATGGGTAACTCCAGAACATGAATACGAACGGATAGTTGAAACTGGAGTTCTCACTTACCCGCCCAAGTGTTAGTTATCAAGAAATTAAGTAAGCTTTGCTTTTCTGCAAGCGTATCTAAGACTTTGATGGCGGACACTTAGGTGGGTATATGGGTCACTCTTGAACATAAGTACGGACGGATAGTTTAAACTGGGGTTCTCGTTAACCCACCCAAGTATTAGTTATCACGAAATTAAAACTTTTTGTTTTCTGCAAGCGGTAAAAGTTTCTATGTTGAAGGAGGTGATGGCAATATCTAATCTCTTAATGACAAACATTTTGGCGGGTGGGTAGGTCACTCCAGAGTTTTGAACGGATAGTTTAAAAAATTGAAAGTTTCCTTTTCTGCCAGCGTTAAAAGTCTTCATGTCAAAGAAGGTAATGGTGATATCAAATCTTTTGATGACCTTCACTTGAGCTGGTGGTTAGGTCACACCAGAACATAAGCACGGACGGATAGTTTGAACTGAGTTCTTGCACGCCCACTCAAGTGTCAGTATTAGTTAGTTAGGTTGTATTATCCGCCGTTGTTTCTATTTCTTGTTCTATGTACACCAACATCGAGTACAATAGTACTGGTCCTTTTGCTAGTTTGTTGGGCAATATTACAAACTAACAAACCTTTTTCTCTAAGCTTGATTATTCTACCGCGATTGGAATCACTTAGTTGCTGGAAACTTGGGGCAAATTTTGATTTAAATCAGAAACTAATTAACTGATTTGCACAATAAAGGTGTAATGTCACTGCACAATTAATCTAGAAAAATAGTAATACATTTTTTTATGTTAAAATTTTCATTATTTTTTAGTGTGAATAATTCACATATTATCTAATATTTTATTTTTTTATAAAAACTGGCCTACGAATTTTTGGTATTCTGTTTTTTAGGCAGGTAGTACCTAAACATATTATAAAAATGAACGTCAAAATGATAAAATTAACTAGATAGATAGAAAAATAACTCACAAAACAGCCATCTGACAGAAAAATAACCAGAAAGACAGAAAAGAAATTAAAAATTGACATGTAACAGCAAAATAGAATAAAACACAAAAAGTAATTAAAAAACTTACTTTTGATGAAAAAATAATTAACTAAATAAAAAAGTAACATAAAACAATCATTATTGACAAAAAAAAAACTAAATAAACAGAAAAAGAACTAAATAAACAGAAAAGTAACTGAAAAAAAAATTACTTTTGACTAAAATGAATAGAAAAAAATTGACATTTTACATTAAAAAAACTATATACACAGAAAATGACTAACAAACTAAAAATTTTTTTTAGGAAAAATTACTAAAAAGAAAAAATAAACAATAAAAAACTGGAAAAAAATCAACATTTGACAGAAAAAATAACTAATAAAACAGAAAAGTATCCAGAACAAACGACATTTTAGAGAAAAATATCTAAAAAGATAAAAATAACTAAAGAAACTGACATTTCTCAAAAAAAAAGACAGAAAAGTTACTAGACCCAACATTTGACAGAAACAAAAACTAAAAAAAAAAACAGAAAAGTAACTTAAAAACTAATATTTGACAAAAAAATTATTAATAAGACAAAACTAAAAGTACCAACATTTTTATTAAAAATTAAACATTGGATTTGAATTTAAAAAAAATTATTTAGTATTAATTTGGTACTGTTAATGCAAGATTTTTAAAACATTTTTAATTAATCCGATTTATTTCAGGAAATTTGGTAAATTGTTTATGTAAAATAAATCAAAACTTTATAAAAAAACCTCAAAAATTAAACATATTCACTGAATAAAATGTTGTACTGATTTAGTACCAATATGGTACTACTTGTATAATACTGCTTAGAAATTTATGCACGCTCAATTTTGTTGTAGGAGTTTTTAAAGTTTGTTAAAAAAAATTAAAAATTAAATTTAATAAAATTGTAATAATTTTTAGTACCATTGTTGTACTACTTGTACAGAAATATTAAGAAGTTTTTGAATGTTCAGTTATGTATCAGAAGTTTTGTAAAAAAAAAAAATTTAAAAAGTCAAAAATTACATATTGCAGTAATTAAACATGTTATGAATAGTACGTACTAATGTGGTACTATGTTTTTTAGCAATATTTACACGGTCAAATTCTTATAAAGTACGAATAAAACTTGTAACCATTATAGAAAATGCACAAAACCAAACCAAATTTTTTATGAGGAACTAATACAAAATGTTACCTTTCTTAAAAATTACGAAAAATTATCAAATTGTTGGATAAATCAAAAACTAGATTTTAGAGTTATTAAAAATATTATAACTAGTATGTACTGATGCGGTACTATATTTAAAAAAAATACTTCATCATTCAACTACAAATTATTTTTAAATCATTTTTTTGGCTAATTTTATAAATAATTTTAGCGTTACTGCTTCATTATATAAAAAAGATTCCAGCAACGGATCTATTCTCAGACTTAAATTAAAATCTTTAATTCAATTAAAAATGATTTTTTAATATCATCTATAAAACTCACTAATTAAAATTTATTTCCACAAGAGAATCTAGATGAATCGTAAAAACATTTCAGGTGTGCATAATTTGATCCTTCCACACAATTTCACGTTATCACTCGGCTGCGTTCCATTTGTTAGAATTCATTGCTCGCGTGTTTGTCGTCTCGATTGGTTCGGCTACAATAATTAGACAATGTGATTTGTCAATTTCATCAATAATCCACAGATGTCTGAGCTGCAATAATAATGGGAACACACGAGACATGGATGGAGTGAGAATCATCCTGTAAGCATCTCCCCGGATGAACGATAGTAATCGATGCAGTTACTATGGCTACCGCTGACTGTTTGTACCGCCAAAATGGACTCTGAAGCTCAAATTACAATTTTTTTTATTGATAGCTAACATTAATTGCATTCTGTTCAGATATATGTTTGTATGTATGCATGTTGCGGTCTCAATATTTATACACTTAATTAAATCTGGAACAAAACGCATTGGGATAAAGTACAGAATTTACAGGCAGGCAGGGTGCAATTGACGCGGCATCGCGACGCCTCTGTGACACCGGAATATCGAAATGGATTGCCAACTAGGTCGATTCAAATGGATTTTCAATTAAATTAAAATGCAAAATTAAATGATTTATATTTTGTAATTAAAATATTCCTTTACTTTGTTTCAAAAGGTCCTTCTACCAAGTTCGCATGCATACATTTTCTTTATTAGGTCGGAGGCTTTAGGGATCAGAGGTTCCTTGGGGGTTGTAAATCGAGGCTTGCGGGTACGTCCAATACTATCTATAACAGCTTTAATCAATTATCAACTTAATAGTTAAGACCCCTCGAGTGATGTAGCGCGGTTGAATTTCAAGTTGCGAGGGATTTAATCCAGTTCGAAAGACATTTATTTACACGGAAAACTAGACGGAGAATATTTAAGTATGTTAGACATTAAATATAAATAATAAATTGCCTGGAAAGAAATGTAGAAGTTTCTTAGTAACTTTTTTGGATAAAATAGTAATTGTAATTTTATGTTTTTTGATAATGCTGGTCATACTGATAGAAGCTGCATACCTTGAAACACTATTAAGTAATTTATATAAAATTTAAATAACAATTCATTTATTTTCTTTTAAAATACTTCCCCTACAATTTTGTAGACTCTTGAGAGTTTCCGTTTAGTAACGACTGAAGCCTTCCACATTTGGATAAATTACAATAAATTATCACAACATTACAACGCACAAATTTAATCTTAGCATGTTCAACAAAGTACAATCTTATCGAATCTAAAGCTGCTCATTAATAGTTTGTTCATAAAAAAAATCTGATTACTACTAACGGATGTAATTTGTTCGTGTGCACACTAAAATTATGTTAATCCTTCTCACATGTTGGCCGAGAACGTTATTTCCTATTAATAGTAATTCCTTGACTCTCCCACCTCGTAAAAGTTGTCTTACTCCACCCTCCGAGACGTCTCAATGCTCTCTCCAAAAGTGTAATTAAGTAAATTAAGAGGGTCTTTAATATGACTTCTTTTTCAGCAAGTTTCTAAAAGTTTCAATAGGTGATTATTACTTAATATTATGTAATAATCTTAATAAAACCAATCATATTTTTACCAGTTTCAAGGTTTACTATTGCATTATACATTATCTTAAATTAAATTGCATTTTTATGTGTTAATAAAAGTTGTTTTACAATCATAATTTGCTTTATTAGGTACTTCATAAAAATTGTTTTATATGTTCCAGTTATCATCTTGAATATACATTCGTGGAACATTCGTAGGTTCTACAATTTCCATAAAGTAACACTTATATTTCTGTTAAATTGAATAAAACCAGCTTTTATATGAAGGCGTAAGGCGAAGGATATAAACTCGGAAGTTTAAAGTCGGAGAGGAAAACATGAAAATGCAAATTTTTTGCAGGGCGCGAATATAAGAATCAAACCTTCACACGGATGTGACATAAATAATAAAAGAAGGATTGAATAGCGTCATTTTAATATTGTTATATTTTGATATTGTTAATGTTAATGTTATTTTAATGTTGGGCAATTATGTTTCCTTACATTATCACTTCCTATTTATAGCAGTTTCGTGCTTCTTTATAGAACCGCAGATCCGGTGACCCTTGTTAGCATTCAACCCATAATCTAGTCTCTAATAATATCGCATACAATATGAATGTGTATAACTATTGATTTTGTAGTAGGCTTACTACTAAATAAGTTTATCAGACCTTATATTGTACGGGTAATTAAAAAAAAAAAAACATAATTTTTTTAATATTTTCTAGTTTTTTTAGGGAAAGTATTAATCTCGAATGTTTGAAAAACATTGCAAATTTGTATCACACATTTTAACTATTAAGGTTTGCACAGTTCATGAGTAACTCGCGTAATTTTCTCAACAAGAAAATGAATTTTTAAAAATATAAAATTGTTTTAAAATATTTTTTGTTTTTAGAAAAATGTTAATTTGTAATGTCTAGAAACATTGCAAAACAATTTTGATTACAAGTACAGAACATAAATCGGCAGATATTTTATGTTTTGTCTGGTGTACCACAAGGTTCAAGTTTAGAACATTTATTATTATTATTATTATTATTATTATTATTATTATTATTATTATTATTATTATTATTATTATTATTATTATTATAGAATTCAATATTTTTTTTATAATTTAAATTGCTAAAATTTGGTTTTGCTAGTTAAAACTTGTTTTTTTTTTTATTTAAACTGCTTTTTTGGACATAAACTGTTAAACTTGTTAAAAACTGGCTTATTTTAACAAAATGTTTGCTTTATTTGTCAAAAATATAGTTTATAGAGCAAGAATTTGGCTATATTAAGCAAAATAAATTTTTTTATTGAATGAAATTTTTGTGTTTTGACATAAATTTTATTTAACTGAATTGCGCTTTATTAAGCAAAATTGTTTTGGTTTATAGTGCAAACATTAGAATTTGATTCAACAAAAAATTGTTTTTTTTAGTAAAAAATTGTGTTTTATTTTAATCTTATTAAGCAATAAATTTGGTTTTATTGAGTAGATTTAGAGTTATAGGCAATACTCCGGTTGTTTGGTTTAATTTTGGTTTATACTGCAACAATTAGAACAAACATCCGATAGTATTGCGTAAAAATTTAGGTATTTAGGCTAAAAACGAGCATCTCTGTCAAAAATCTTATTGGACTTATTTTTGGTTTTTTGAGCCAAAATTTGGTCTTACTAGTTAAAACTACGATTTTTTTTGACACAAATTTGGCTTTGTTGGTTAAAAATTTACCGTTTTGTCACTAAAACTTTTTATATTAAGCAAAATCCTGCTTTGATTGAGCAAAATCCGTCTTTATTTGCAAAATGTTTGCTTTATTGGTCAAAAGTTTGGTTTACAGAGCAATAATTAACTTAAAATTTTGTTTATAAAACAAAAACTTGTTGTAACAAAAATGTGGTTTATTTTGTTTTTAAAATTAAAAATTTGCTTATAATAGCCAGCTTATTTTTATTTTTTTTTGCAAAAGTATGACTTTATTAAATTAAAATTTTGTTCATTTAACTAAAAACTGGTCTTTTTAGCAAAAATCTAATCTTAAACAGATTAGATTTTTGCTAAAAAGACCAAACATTACTTTTTTTGGCAAAAATTAAGTTTTAATTTAAAATTATGGTTTTTTGAGTAAAACTGCATTTATTGAACAAAATTTTATGTTTTTGTCAACAAACGGTTTTATTGGGCAAAATTTTGGATTTATTGGTCAAAGTTTAGTTTATCGAGCAAAAATCCGGCCTAATTGTGTAAAAATTTGGTTTATTAAATAAAAATTTGGCAAAAATTTTTGTTTGAAAATAAAATTTTGATATTAACGGCCGGTTATTATCAAAAATTTGTCATTTAGTACCAAAATCAGACAATTAAATAATATAATTTAAATTTTTTATAATAAATTAATATTAAAATTGCGCTTTTAAATACAAAAATCCGGCCGTTAATATTATTTTTTTGTAATTTAATTAAAAAAACCGATAATTAAATTTAATAATTTAATTTTTTATTATAATTTTGACCGTTTGAATTAAATTTTCGTTTTTAAATGCAAAAATCCGGCCCCTATTGTATAAATCTTCTCATTTATTATCGTTTGTATTAAAACTTTGTCTTAAAACATAAAAATCCGGCCGTTAATTTGACCGTTACTGTTGAAGTTATGTCTTTAATCACAAAAATCCGGAGGCTAATATTGAAATATTGTCTTTGAACACAAAAATCTGATCATTTATAATATAAATTTGTTTTTAAAAACGGAAATCCGGCTGTTAATGTTAAAATTTTGTTTTTAGACACAAATATGTGGCAGTTAATGTTGATTTTTTTGAAATTAAACACAAAAATCTTATCATTAATATTATAAATTTGTTTTTAAACACAAAAATCTAGCCGTTTATGTTAAAATTGTTGAAATTTTGTCTTTGAACACAAAAATATGATCATTTATATTATAAATTTGTCTTTAAACACGGAAATCCGGCCTTTAATGTTAATTTTTTTTCTTTAAACACACAAATTTAGCCGTTAATGTTAAAATTTTTAAAATAAAACACAATAATCTGATTATTAATATTATAAATTTTTGTCTTTAAGCGCAAAAATCCGGCCTTTAATGTTGAAATTTTGTTTTTGAACACAAAAATCTGATCATTAATGTTATAAATTTATCTTTAAACACAAAAATCTGGCCGTTAATGTTCAAATTTTGTTTTTAGACACAAAAATTTTTAGAAACAAAATCCTGTTGTTAATATTAAAAATTTGTTTTCAAACATAAGATACCCGCCCTTAGTTTTAAAATTTTGTCATTTAGTACAAAAACCCGGCAATTAAATATTATAATTTAATTTTTAATAACAAATCCGGCCGTTAATATTAAAATACTATTTCTGAACACAAAAATTTGGCCGTTAATAATAAGTTAAAAACAAAATTCTTGGTTTAAGTATTATAATTTAGTTTTTTTTATAATAAATCCGGCCGTTAGTACTTAAGTTTTGTTTTAAAACACAGAAATCTGGCCGTTAATAATAAACTTTTGGTTTTAAAAATAAAAATATATATAAATTAACATCTGGTCATTTAGTACAAAATGCCGGCAGTTAAATATTATAACTTAATTTTTTTATTATAATTTCGGCTGTTTTTGAACTTAAAAATTTGGTTGTTAATATTAACAAAATGTTTTTATACATAAGAATCTGGCTGTTAATATTAAAATTTTGTCATATTGTACAAATATTATTAAATTAATTTAATAACTTATTTTTTAATTTAAATCCGGCCGTTTATATTAAAATTTTGTCTTTAAACACAAAACCATGTTGTTGATTTTAAAAATTCTTATATCTTTAAATACAAAAATCCGGTCGTTAATTTTAAAATGTTGGCTAACTATAAGAAACCAGCCTTTAACATCAAAATTTTATTACTTAGTACAAACATTCAGTAATTAAACACAATAACCTATTTTTTAATTATAAATTTGGCCGTCAATATTGGATTTGAGCTTTGAACATAAAAATCTAATCGTTAGTATTAAAAGCTTGTCATTAATTACAAAAATTCGGCCGTTAATATTAAAATGATGTCTTAAAACATAAGAATCTTGTTCATTATATTAATATCTTGTTATTTAGTACAAAAATCTAGTAATTAAACACTATTTTTTATAATTTGGTCTTTACTTATAAAATCTTAATATTTAATACAAAAACCCGTTAATTAAATACAATAACTTAACATTTTCAGGAAAATCCGGCTTTTATTGTTTTAATAAAAATTTTAACGTTCAGATTTTACTTTATATTTATAGGTTATGTTGTTAATGGCCTAATTTTTATTATGGATAATCAATTTTGATCATATTCTGGCAGAATTTGAAAGGTATAAACCAGATTTTATTTATTGTTGTTACCGGATTTTACGTTATTTATAGTAATAAACTATTATTAATATTTATAAACTAAATTGAGATATTTAACGACCTGATTCAAACGTTTACTGGCGGAATTTTTACATTTAACGGCCGGATTTAATATTTATAAACCATTCAAATCATGTTTGAAAAGTAAAAAATTTACTAATTATTTCTATAATTATAATCTTATTAGTGTTGATTCTGAGGCTAGAGTTTTTAAAATATTGAACTGAAATGCAGTCTCTTAATGCCTGAAATATTGTTATTCTTTTTTCAACACAAACATCTGGAAAGTTTATGTACTGTTGTCATCAACTATAATTCAATTCTGTGACAACCTTTGTTATAATTTAATTTACTTTTCCTCCAAACGATTTCATTTTATTGTCTTTTGTGATATTAATCACATAAATAGAACAAAGTGAGGTCAACAGGTGTTTGAATCGATTATATTTTTCTTGACTGATTACCCCATTACTAACGTTTTAATCATAAAAACGAGAAGAGTAATACTTTAAATTCATTTCCATAATGGAATTACAAATGGGGAATTTTCTGCCTGCACAAAAAGAAAACGCCCTTTAATCCAAGCAAATGTAATCCGTGTGAAAATTTACGACGCAAATAATAAAAAGGGGCTCTCCTGTAAGGTGGGGATTACCAAAGAGAATCACCTCGCCGAGAACTAGAATTAAGATGAATGTATTTTTCCTATCATTTATTTGATGTATGGCTATTAGCATTACAGACGGATTCGTATATAAGTTTTTATCTAAAAATCCTGCAATAAATTATAAATCAAACTAAATAGTAATATTTTCCATTCTGTTTCAGATACTCAGTTTGTATATAGAGACAGATACGGTGGAATATCATTATACAATGCTGAGAACCTAACAACGGAAGTGCTCGTTCTTAACATAACATTAGTAAGTAATTAATAGCACCCTTTAGATCCCTTTACTATCAAACTACGTGACAAATGCATGAACTTTGATGAACTAATAAGAAAAAAACTGATATTAAATTGGGACAAATTTCAAATATTCAGTTGCACGTGCTGCGATGCAATATTAACGAGAGTTGCAGTTTTATTATCGAACCAGACCGGACACGTAACCTCATTTTATGATGGAATTTAAATTGTTCTAATTTCTACCTCATTCGCACAGCATCTGCAACTGGAACTGGAACGGTCAGTTGCAAATGGAGATAATCAGAAAAGTTTAGCTTTAACACTTTAAGCTTCGGATTAAAGTTGGGGAGATTTTAAATGTTACAATTTTGTTTGGATTAGGAAGAACGGAATGTGTTGAGAGTTTTGTTTTTGATTGTTTTTATGTAAAAAAGTAGATTGAAGCACAAATAAAGTCAATCGATATTAAAAATAAAATGCAACAAGAATGTGCAGGTTTTACCATTTCCTTCCTCGTTTATTATTACCGACATATTTCATGTCACACTCGGCCGGGTTTTACATCATAAATTCCAAACTTTTTTTTCTTACATTCAGCTCCTTTTCAGCAACTCACTATTTTTTGTTTTGAACAAAAATTGAAATAAATTGCGAAACGTAATTGTTTTTATATTAACTCAGTCGAGTGTAAATGAATTTGACAATTTTTATTCTTTTATAGAGTCACAATCATGTGGTTGATTTTAAAATATCAAACGATTTAAAGTTTGTATTGTTCATCAAAGATGTACGACAAGTTCATCAGTACACTAAGCTGGCCAAATATTATATTTACGATAGAACGACTGGGTGAGTTAATCAAATAATTTATTCTTGATTAATAATTTTAATTAATTTTCAGTGATCGTATACCTTTATCAAATGAGGAGCTGCCTAAAGAAGCTCCAGATTTGCAATACGCGACGTGGTCACCGGATGGAACAGCTGTCGCTTTCGTTCATCAAAATGACATCTACTACAAGCCAATTCAAAAGGATCTGGTTTGCAGGATAACAAGTAACGGAGGCGTCAATGTTTATAACGGCGTTCCCGATTGGTTGTACGAGACGGAAATTTTAAAGACTGCTAACACGTTGTGGTTCTCACCGGATGGGATGCATTTACTTTATTTATCGATTAATGATACAGATGTTGGGGATTATAAGTATCCTTGGTACGATAGCAAGAATGCAGAAGTCAAGTATCCTACGATTAGGAGTTTGAAATATCCAAAGGTAAGAAATTTTATTATTTAGAAAATTAAATTAAATTAATCAAATAGAGTTTGAAAAATTGTAATTTAATAATTTTTAAATTTAAAAAAAAAATGAGGATTTTTTGCTAGTTTTTTGGATATACTCAAAAACCTTGTATTGGGCTTATAAAATCCAAACTAATCACAGGAAACTATACTGAAATACACAATTTTTAAAGCTAGTTTTAACTCAATAAGATGTTATTTAAGTTCTCAATGACAAAGACAAAACAATATTTACATCAAAAGTACCATTTTGAACAGTTTTTTACATCTTACTGGAAAACTTTAAACTGAGCCTAAATAAACCAAGTTTACCTAGTCTAGATGACTTGCGTATCTCTTGGGACTAGCTTCAATTTGCTACTGGCAAATTCAAACTCTCAACAGCAGAACAAACATAACATTTGCATTAAAGTGCTACTTTCTGACAGTTTTTTTTATATTTTACTCAAAAACTTTGTACCCAGCCTATACAATCGATCTAATCTAGTGAATGAACATTAAATTGTGCATCTTTTGGGATTAGTTTCAATTTGTTACTAGGAAATTTAAACTTTTTACAGCAAAGTTAATCATAACATTTGAACGACAGGTGCTACTTTTTGACAGTTTTTTGCATTTTACTCAAAACTGTCTATAGGATTTTTTGAACCCATATTTTGCCTTTCTATAAAAAGTAGTTGGTCTGCCGATCTTCTATTCAGTCAAGAAAACGCTACATTTTGTTAACTTGTTAAAGTATTTTCTGATCATTTTTTTCATTTCGATTATTTTAGCCAGATGACTTTGTAATGTTGTGTGTTTCTACCTCTGCGTTATGTGTGCTGGTAATAATTGGTAAAAAAATTTTAAGTATTTTTCTCATAAACTTTTACGATGATCTCTATTCGGAGGTTAGAGATTGAAAAGACGATGAAGGACAAGTTTGAAAGATTTGAAAAGACCCCAAAAAATGTCAACAATTGTCAAAAAAGGTTTTAAATTCTTAAAAAAAAATTAAATTTTTACAGATGTCAAAAATGTTCTAACATTGTAAAAAATGTTTCACATTAGTCAAAATTGTTTTAGAATTCTCAAGAAAATTCCTAAAAAAAATTCAGAATTGTTAAAATTTTCCACAGCTGTCAAAAAATGTTTAATAATTGTCAAAAATGTTTCGAACATGTTCTACAATTCTCAAAACTGACCTTTAATTTTTTTTTAATTAAGAAGTGGCAAAAATGTTCTACAGCTGTCAAAAAATATTTCACAATTTTAAAAAATGTTCCATAACTGTGAAAAACTTTCCACAATTGTCAACAATATTCCACACTTGTCAAAATTGTTTTACAATTGTCAACAAATATTTTACAATTGTTCAAAATGTTCCACAATTGTCAAAAAAGGATGTAGAACCTTCTTAGAAAAAATTTAAAATTTCAAAAATGTTTTGGAATTTTTAACAAAGTTCTTTCTTCTTAAAGAAATATCAGAATTATTAAAAATGTTCCACAGCTGTCAAAAAATGTTTTACAATTGTCAAAAATATCACGAACATATCTATGCATATTCTACAGTTTTTAAAAATGTTTGAAAATTTTTAATTTGTTACAAATGTTTTGCAATTGTGAACTGTCAAAAATGTTCTACAATTCTTAAAATTGTAGAACATTTGTCAAAAATGATTTTACAGTTCTCAAAAATGTTCTATAATTTTTAAAAGAAATCATAAATATCCTTTAACTGATAAAAACATGTTTTACAGTTATCAAAAAATGTTCCGCAGCTTTTAAAAAATGTTTTACAATTATCAAAAAAGTTTAAAACTTGTCAAAAATGTTTTACAATTTAAAAAAAAATTTAGAACAGTCAAAAATAACTCACAACTATTAAAAATGTTTTACACAAGTTAATAAATGTACTACAACAAATATTTCTTAAAGAAATCCAAATTTGTCAAAAATATTTCACAGCTGTCAAAAAATGTTCCACAGTCGTCAAAAATGTTCCACAATTTTCAAAAATTGTTCTACAATTTTCAAAAATGTTTCACATTTGTAAAAAACGTTTCACAATTGTTAAAAAATGTACCATTATTGTTAAAAATGTTCCAGAATATTCAAAAAAAGTTCTACAGTTTTTAAAAATGTTCCATGTTTGTAAAAAATGTTTAAAAATCGTCAAAAAAATGTTCTACAATTTTCAAAAATGTTTCAAATTTGTAAAAAAATATTCACAATTGTCAAAAAATGTGGCACTATTGTCAAAAATGTTTCACATTTGTTGTAAAATGTTCTACAATTTTCAAAAAAATTCCATATTTGTGAAAACTGTTTCACAATTGTCAAAAACTTTCTACAATTATAAAAAAAATCAAGTTACTTTTTCTTGATCTTCTTTTATTAAATCTTGATCTTGGATTGCAGGTCAGTTGGTAGTATATATTGTTATATGTATTTACTGAATTTTTTTTTACTTTGATTTTCTAATTTCTAATTTGGTTGTGAACGTAAGGTCAATGTATGATGGTGCCTTGGTTGGGGATTTTATTGTGCAGTAGGAAGATATGTTTTGCCGCTCATTTTTCAAAATTCTTTCCTAATGTTTTGACTTTTTGACTCAACGCTAATTATTTTTTCTGATTTTTTTATTCAGGTTCTTACGCGTTATAAGAATTCTAGTTCGGAAAGCTTTTTTTTTCTTTAAGTTTGAACGCTTTATTTAGAAATTATTATTGCTACGCCACAATAAACATCAATTATCCAGTTTTTTGAATATTTTAGGGTTTGGTTCAGCAATTTGCAATTTTAGCTATTTTGATTTTTAGTGTGGTTACTTCTTGTTATAGGGATTTGATTTTATTTTCTGTTTGCTTCTGGGTATTGCTTATTATGCTACTTTACTTTTCAGCTTTTGGTTTTTTTTATCTTGTTTTCCATGCATGAACTTTGCAAGGCTTTGCAGATCATCTTCTAATCATATTTTTTACAAAGCCTAATTTTGAGTAAATTTCTATAAACCATTAAACTATCTTTTAATATAAATAATAATATTTCTAAAACCAAATTGAACCAATTTATAAAAAAAAATATAATTTTCTAATTTACGATACAAATCTAAAGCACTAATTTGCATTAATACTTTTGCTATTTATCACTAAAGCTAAATACAAATAAACATTTGCATATTGTAATCATCAATCTTAATATTATGATTGATTAACTTAATACCCTTTCTTACCTTTTATTGATATTATGTAGTATTTTTAGACGAATTTTCATGTAAATCATTGCACGGGCAACAACAAAAGCTTGGCTGTTAAGCAAGCAAAGGATTTAATATGTATTAAGAGGAGTGCCCATTAATCAAATTTTCGTTGATCACTCTACATTAAGTAGTCCGGCACGCTAATGCACACTGATCAACACCACCAATAATAATATTACCCTAATTGCCTACCGCAAGCTAAATTAATTACGCTTGTTCTTTTCATAATAGAGAACATCAACATTCGCGTTAATTAAATTTGAAGGGAGCGCCATTAAACTATTGTTACAACTTATTAATAAATGTAATTTTTGCAAATATTTGTTGTAATAATGGATAAACATAAAGTGCACTTTAACTAATTGAAATGGTAACAAAAGTAATTTAATAATGCAACTTAACCTGGGCGCATTTATCTATATATCCAGCAGACATTTTGTAAACATTTTTTGCTTACTAAATTGGTAGCGGTTTAAATAGGTTTGCAATAAAAACTATATATGTTTGTGATGATGGAAGTTTTAGCATTTTTATTTATGGGACTATTTCTAGGATGGAATTACCTTGCCACGGGCTTGTAGTGCAAATTTATCTTACACAAAAGGAATTTGTTTCCACTTTATTTCGTAATCTATTGCAGAAACATTTTATTCAGTAATTCTTGAAGCGGAATTGAAGGTATTTTAAATATTTCAAACAATTAATTTTAAGGAAATGTTTTACAAATTTTGTTATTTTCTTGTTTATGCCTCCTCATCCATCAATAACTATCTACAAACAACACAAAATAATTTACATGTAACTATATTCACGAAAACTTTCTAATGATTATGAAAGCGATTATATTAAACCCTTAATGTAGTGCAAATGGCCAAAGCAATATATCAAGCATGTCGAGAGGAAAAACGTAATAAAACCTATCGATGGGACCATTAATCTAGATTATTTTACAAATGAAATTACCCTTGGCTCATGCAAATTAAAAAAAAAATGTACATATTATTTCTAATCCAAAATGAATTAATACAAAGTTGCAATAAAGAAAAATTATCAATCCTTATTTATATTTATTGTGTAGAATTGTTTCAGCTCATAAATTTTACTAATTACCCATTGCAAATTTTGGTTTTTTTCTGTTTGATTAATTAAATTTTTCATATTTAATTACAATTATTTTTTAAAAGTTTCATATTTTTCCACTCGGATCACCTTTCATTATAAATTAATTTCGTTTGCTTTTAAAAGCATTTTTATGATAAAATAAAGCGAATTATAACGGTTGATTGATTTTTTTAATATATGCTTCAGTGTATAAGCAATTTTTATATTCCCTCAACGTATCATAGTCTGCTTCCTTGAATAAATGATTGAGCCCGGCGCATCCACCATTTGTTACATCCTGTTTTGGCCGGTTGCCTGCCTTTCGCATACTTTTTTCAACTCTATATAAATAAGTAGTGAGTAAGCTAGTGTAAAACTTTATTTGAGTTATGAGAAATTTTACCGGATATATCATTCGTTTGTTTTGTAAAAAATTGTATACGTAGTCGCTGTTATAAATTGGATTTTATCTTTTTATTTGTATAGGTGGTGATGTTACAATTTTGAAAACAATGACGCATATTTTGCTCTAGTATCGGATAGTCCGACACTAATTTAAATCAACAAATGTCTTTTTTATGTCTTACAACAAATTAAATAATCCTAAAATATTAAACTTTTTTTTTTTTTTTTAATATATTAAGCAAATTTGGCAACTTATTATTAATTAGTGGTTACAAATATTTAAAAAAAAATTCCTTAAAAAAATCAATTTTTGTAAAATTTGTTTGTCCAATAACATTGAAAATGCAATTTTGCAACAGTTTTTTGCATCTTACTCTAAAACTTGAAAACATGAATCTAAATTAAATTGCGCATCTTTTAGGACTAATTTCATTTTGCTACAATTACAATTAAATGTATAACGAGACACAAAAATTTGCATTGAAAGTGCGGTCGCTTTTTTGTATTAATTAGAACTTTTATATGTCTCAGTAAAACTAATATTTAATAAAGGATTTAATTATGTTTGCTTATATTATTTTATTTATAGGTTGAAACAGCAAACCCCGAAGTAACAGTCTGGACCGTCAAATTAAAAACCACGAAATTTTTATTCCCGGTTCAACTGAAACCCACAAATAGCGTCGAACCAGGCAGCTATTTAACAAGCGCTAAATTCTACAACGACCATCAGGTCTCCGTCGTCTGGCTCAACCGACGTCAAAACATGTCTGTGATTCTTAATTGTAAATCTCATAACAATTACAATTGCACTGACGTAAGTAATTATTAATTTTATTAAGTTTGATGTAAATTAATTTATTAAATTCAGTTCCATATTGAGGTGGCAAGTTGCGAAACAGCATTGCCGGAAGATTTCGAGAAGAAAAGTTGCGGTTGGACTGAACCTATTTTCCATCCGGTTTTTGCTACTAGTGGTTTGCAGGCTCTTATCCGGTGTCCGGTTAAGGATGGCAATAACGGGGATTTTATGCACGTCTGCCAGCTGCATTCCAGAAATGTCATGCCGTTAACACATGGAGCATTTGAAGTTACTAGAATTATTGCATGGGATGAGGAGAATCATTTGATGTAGGTAGCATTAACTTTTACAAACATTCATTTAAATTAATTTAATTTAGTTACGCAATGGCAACGAATGAAGAGAATCCCGGAGTCAGACATCTGTTCAAAATAGGAGATATAAATTCAACCCAAGCGTGGACGTGCATGACATGTCAACCTAAAATTGATATCAATACAACATTCACTACAGATGATGGCGATTATATGAATGAAACATTATTAAACGATACGATGCTTTTAAATTATCGTTGTGACTACAATAACGTGGTCTTTTCAAAATCTTTTAAATATTACGTACATGAATGTTTAGGTCCTGAAGTACCCGTAGTCTTCCTTGTTGAAACCAGCACAAATTACCGTTTGGTAATATTAGATTCAGCTTCGAGTTTACGTAACAAAGTTAAAAATTTATCGACTCCCAATATAAAGAAGTTCCACGTAGATATTGTGGAAACGGATGAGACCTATAAAGCACAAGTTAAATTACACCTGCCACCAGTCCTTAGGGAATACGAAGACGTCGCATTCCCAATGATCCTCATCGTGTGAGTATACAAGCGCTTAATTAATTTTCACTTTGATTGATAGCAGTTGGGGGGACATTACTTATTTATCTTAAGCTCTGGTTAAATAATCAATGCTTTATGTAAAAGGGTATTCATTAAATCCTGGAATTCAAGATTGATTAAAGCAAATGGCTTTTCTTTTATTAGCATAGAAGTCTCTAATTACTTGATTGATATTGCTTACATATTTTTTTACTAAAGGACTCGTAAATCAATGCAATGTTTTTTTGGAGAGAAGCCAGGAATTGAAGGGCATGCTTAACCTGCTCTTAGTCTAATCCTTTTTTATTTCAAGTGATTCGAAACCAGGGACGCAATCCGTTTCCGAGAAGTGGGAATTGTCTTGGCCCTGGTATCTGGCTAGCACGAGGAATTACGTTGTCGCTCAAATCGATGTACGTGGATCTGGATATCAGGGAGAAAAAATGAAGCGACAAATATTTAACAGGTAAAAGACAATTTAAATGCTTACTCATTTAAAACGTTTCTAAAATTTATTTTATAAATTTCCATTGAACGCTTTTAAAAATCATTACAGAGTTCATCGTTCCCATTCCTAACTCGACGCTTCTGATTGCATTTACTTTAATTACGTCAAATCATAGTGTTAGAACACTTTAATCCTTCAATTTACCAAGATTACTTAGATTAAATGAATCCAGCGCAGATCCCAACACAAAAATAACATCAGTTGCATTTTCAAGCAGAAGAATTCCATTAGTGAGAAACCACATCTCGGCTATAATTTAACAGTTTCTATACCATTAAGAACCCCATCGTTTGTAAGACCGCCCACGATATTTTTTCTTTTAGTTGACCTTTCCATTAAATCTCAATAATGTCAACACCAAACGATCAGCCATTATCATAATTATAGGATCCAGTTGCTTCTAGACAACTTATATTTTCTGTTTGTGTCGTCTGGAAACTATTAATTATCATGATTAATGGGTTAAATTAATATAATCGGTTTAATAAAAGCTTTGCATTTTAATAAAGTTTTGTGAAAAGTTTAATTGAATCGTACATTTTATGATAGCTCAAGAACGTTAATTTTTATGTTACAGTATTGGATCGATAGAAGTGCAAGATCAACTAGCTGTACTTATGTACCTCACTGACAACTTTAAGAAATTCATAGATCGCGATAAAATATGCGCAATTGGTACAGGTTATGGAGGATATGTGGCCGCTATGATGCTTCTCCAAGATATGAGCGGACTTGTTAATTGTTCAGTCAGCATCGCACCAATAACAAACTGGAAATATTACAGTAAATCAAATCAGATTAATTATATTATTATATACTAAAATGTAACTATTTTCAGATTCTTATTTTACCGAAAAATATCTTGGTTTTCCTTCAGAAAATATACTCAGTTTTGAGAGAGCCGATTTGACGAAAAAGGCTGGTAATTTGAATGATAGACATTATTTGTTGGCTCATGGGACGGCTGATACTAATGTAAATCCGCAACATTCTATGGCTTTTGCGAAAGCAATGATCGATCAGGGTATTCTCTTCCAGCAATTGGTGAGTGTATACGACCATGCAACATTTGCAATTTGTTATTGTAAATGTGGGCTTCTTTTTATTATTTATCATTTTGGGCTATACTTACTTTCTTTACTTCTTCTTGAAGAATATATCAAAAAATTGTGGACATTTTTTATTAATGTTATTATTTCTTAATAAACTCAACAACAAGTAACACATAATAAAATTATACTTATGCAATATGATTCTCTTTAAATCCAATTTTAATGATTAAAAAGCTGTTCTTAAATATGCAAAATGAAATATTGTGCATCAAAAATATGTTTTCTATTGGAAATTTATTTGTGAGTATACAAATTTGGTTTTTAGTAACAATCCGGGCATAGAATTTGGCAACAATGCATGCCAATATTAGTTTCATCAACTGTAAAAAAATTATTTAATTTTACACGATCAATTTTGCTCAATTTCAAAATTAAAGACTTTGCATCTTTGTAATCAAAGAAAATAGAAGTAGGCAAAGTTGAATAACTCCAAACCAAACATTGAATTTTATTTAAACTTGGCAATAATAAGATTTTAAATTTTAAAAAATTATCTAAATTTATACGATCAATTTTGCATAACAAAATTTGAGTTTTTGCAACATTTGTGGTTAAGAGAAGTAAAAGTAAAAAAAGTCAAATAACATTCAAACATTGAATTTTATTAAAATTTGGCAACAACGCACAACAATATTAGCGTTATCAATTTCAAAAAATAATAAATTTATATGATTATTTTTGCATAACTTCAAAATTAGAAAGACAAAAATGAACTATAATATCAATATTATCAATTGCAAAAATTGTATTAAAATTTATACGATCAATTTTGCATAATCTCAAAATTAAACACTCGCAGCATTTGTAGTTAAACAAAACGGAAAAAGAAAAAATTGAATAACTCTAAAACTAAACATTCGATTTTATCAAAGTTTGGCAACAATGTATTTTAGTATTAGCATTAATAAATGTAAAAAAATAAATTAAATTTATACGTAAAATATATAAAGAAGAGACGCAATGTCAGCTAAATATCCCGAAATAATTAGTTTCTCAGAATGCTATTAACCATAGCCATTAAATAAAGTCATTATGTCAGTTAGTATAAATAGTCAATACACCCTTTAAAATATTCACTTTGAAATGTGGTGGTGAACAATGTTGACGAAGTAAGTTAAAAATCAATTATTAAGTTTAAATAAATAAAGCCATACTCATGAGAGGTAAACCTCGAAACGCGTCTATGGATGTTTTTAGTTTAGAATATTTTTTCATAAATTTAATTTTTTAATGTTAATAAATTTATACGATTAATTTTGCATAACCTCAAAATTATTTCCTTTGCAGCATTTAACCATAAAGTAAAATGTTGAATTACTACAAAACCAAACATTTTGAAGAAATTTGTCAACAATGCACAACAATATTAGCATTGTCAATTGTAAAAAAATTATCTAAATTTATTTTGCATAACCTCAAAATTAAAGACTGCAGCATTTGTGGTTAATGAAAATAGAAATAAAAAAAGTTGAATAACTCTAAAAGCAAACATTGGATTTTGATGAAATTTGGCAACAATGCATTAATTATTATAATAATGTTATACAAATTTATACGATCAATTTTGAATAACCTTAAAATTAAAGACTTGCAGGTTCATAGTTATTGAAAATGGAAATAGAAAAAGGTAAAAAAACTCCAAATTTAAATATTGAATTTTAATGAAACTTGGCAACAATGCAATACAATATTAACATTTTTAATAATGAAAAAATTATCAGAATTTATACCATCAATTTTGCATAATCTCAACATTTTAGAATGCAGCTAAAATCTTGTTTTTAATACTAAAATTCTATCTTTGACTAAGCAAAGTAAGTAAATTTACATGAGATCATCTTGCAAAGTATTAAACGTATTAGTTTTTATACACTTGGTACCTATGATTGAGTATATTAGTACAAAATGAGACCATTATCCAATACATCGTTTAGAATACATGAAGTCAATAAAGTTGAGATTATGCAAAACTAAACGTATCAACTTTTATCAATTTTATGCAGTTGGTACTTATGATAATGAAATATATTGCTATCAAATTACATCAATATCCAATGCACCGTTTAGAAATTATACACTTTTGATTTTTTTACATTGCTCTTGCTTGGTTTACATAAAGGCAATAAAATTGAGATTATGCAAAATTGAGCGTATCAATTTATATAAAATTTATTCAGTTGGTACTTAAAATATTAAAGTATATTGACACCATTTTGCGCTTATATCTAATGTACAGTTTGGAAGTTTTAACGTATTATGAGTACATAAAGCTATGCAAAGTTGGGTGAATTGATTTTTATAACTTTTATGCAGTTGGTACCTATGATAATAATCTACGTTAGTACTACATAAGACCAATATCTAATGCACCGTTTAGGAGTTAGTTAAGATTGTTCTTTGGGTTAAATGAATTCTAAAGAATTGAGATTGTGCAAAACTAAGGAAGACTCGCAAACAAATTTAAAAAATGTCATATTGACAGTACAAATTTTTATTAAATTTGCATACTTTGTATTTAAAATAATGAGCTATGTTGTTACCAAATAGCACCAATTTCTAATGTAATGTTTTTGATTTATGAGCAGTAATGTTAAGTCTTATAGTTTCTGATTCTGCAAAAATTTAAGGTTATGTCGAATTGAGCATAATAATTTACACACTAAGTACTAATTGCATTGAGCTATGATGGTACCAAATTGCATCAATTTCTAATGTACCGTTTTTGACATATAAGCAATAATGTCAAATCTTATACTTTCCAATTCCCTAAAGTGATGCTAACTAACTTGAGGTTATGTCAAATTAAGTGTATGAAATTTAATTATTTTTACGTATTTGCTACTGATAGTATTAACTTTTATTGGTATCAACTTATATCAATTTCTAATGTACGGTTTTTGATGTATGGTCAATAATGTTAAGTTCTTTGATTTTTGATTAAAAAATGTGATTTTGATTGGTTTAAGTTTAGGTCAAATTGAGCGCATGACATTTAATCAATTTTTGGCATTTAGTATTCATTATATTGAGCTATGTTAGTTCTAAATTGCATCAATTTCTAATGTACCGTTTTTGACTTTAAATCAATAATGTTAAATCCTATAACTTCTAATTCTGCAAAGTGATGATGATTGATTTGAAGTTATGTCAAATTGAGCGTATAGAGTTGTAATCAGTTTTTAAACAATTAGTCTTGATGATATTGAGCTAAGTTAATACCAAATTGCATCAATTTCCAATATACCGTTTTTAACCTAAGATCAATAACGTTAAATCCTATATCTTCTAGTTCTGCAAAGTGATGCTGACTGATTTGAGGTTATGTCAAATTGAGCGTATGGATTTTAAGTATTTGTTTACATTTGGTACTGATGATATTGAACTATATTGGTAATTAGTTGCATTAATTTCCAATGTACCATTTTTGACTTATGATCAATAATGTTTTAGTTGAATGACTTTTGATTTTAAACTTTTCAGATGCTTATTGATCTGAGGTTAGGTTAAATTGAGCGTACAGAATTCAATCATTTTTACAGGTTTAGTACTAATAATATTAAACTATATCATAACTAAGTTGCATCAGTGGTAAACCTTATAACTTCTAATTCTGCAAAGTGTTGCTTATTGATTTAAGGTTATGTCAAGTTGAGCGTATAGAGTTTAATCATTTTTACATGTTTGGTTAATACCTATGTTGCTTCTGATTCTGCAAAGTGAAACTGATTTAAGGTTATGTCAAATTAAAAGTATGAAATCATTTTTACACGTTTTGTTTTGATAATAGTAAACTATGTTGGCAATAAGTTGCATCAATTTTCAATGAACCGTTTTTAATTTATAAACAATAATGTTTTATCACCTATAATTTTGCAAAGTAATACTGATTAATTTGAGGTTATGTTAAATTGAGTGTATAAAACTTAATCAATTTTAAACATTAGGTGTTCATGATATTGAGCAATGTTGGTAAGATGTTGCACCAATTTCCAATGTACCGTTTTTGACTTATAAACAATATTGTTAAATCTTATGGTTTGTGATTCTACAAACTGCTGCTGACTGATTTGAAATTATGTCAAATTAAACGTATTGAATTTAATCAATTTTAGACATTTGGTACTCATAATGTTAATATGTTTATACCAAGTTTCATCAATTTCTAAAGTGACTTATGAGCATATAACTTACAACTTTTAACTCTACAAAGTGATGCTGATCAATTTGAGCTTATGTCGAATTGAGCGTATGGAATTAAACCAATTTTGCACAATCAGTAATAATAATAATAATAAACTATGTTAGTATACATAATACACAGTTTATCATATAATTTAAAAAAAAAATAAAAATTTCCTAATGAATGAATAAAAAAATTTAAAAAAAAATCATAAATTACAGTTTTAGTTTGTTTTTGGTACAATTTTTACTATATCAACTCAAAAATTAAACTTATTATAGCCAAAAGATGTAGCATTAAGTAATTAAAGCTATAATATACTGAGTGATTCAAAAATGTTTTCAAACTTAAAACTAAATTTTGGTACAATTTTTATAATATCGACTCAAAAATTGTAATTAAGTATTTACTGCTAAATTATACTGAGTGATTCAATAACATTTTTTAGAAAAATTTGTCTTAATCTTGACATACATTAACTGTAAATATTTTTAGAATATGTTTAGAACTAACCAACATTTTTACTCAAACTACAGCCCATTTGTCATAGTTTGAATAAAAGTTAATGGATTTAGCTGGGTTTAATATAATATAATGATTTTATTAAGAAATAATAACAAAGTATGGTAGAAGTTTTAGTGAATTAAATCTCACCACTTCCCGGCGACCTCTAAGTCTCTTCTCATTAGATTTATTTGCGAAATCACTCCGCTTAATAATCCTGCCGCAAATACATAACAAAACTAACCAGCAGTCAAATGAATGGAGCCCAATTTTTTACAGGTCTATCCAGACGAAAAATCTAATTTCTCACAAAAATCGCTGTTGCACCTGCACAAACAAATTGATCAATTCTTAAAAGATAGTTTTGGCCTGGTGCGCGACGATTGGGACATATTTTTGGCTTAACTCTTACGTAATAAAACGTTGCCCAAATAATAACTTATCTACACCATCGCACACACATTTCATGTTTCTTTTGCAGGTATACCCAGATGAAAACCACGCTTTCAGTAAAAAATCTTTGATACATCTGTATAAGGAGATCGATCAATTTTTAAACGATAGTTTCGGCCCAGCAATGGAAGAATGGCAAGACGAGACGGATTTTTTTATTCAATAATATTTTGCGTCTTAAAAAGTTGTTTTTATCATATCAAAAAGAAGAAGAAGAATCATTTTAGGTAGAGTTTAATGATATTAACTATAGACCAATTTATCAGAACCGATCGATGCTTGAAATTTTCCAAACATTCCAAAATCAAATTTTTGCATCGAAATAAGATTGTAAATAATATTATTATAAATGATCCTTATGATACTATATTACTATATAGTGTTGTGCGTCATTTGTTTCGATTCGATCGTCACCGTAACTTTGATGTGTGATATGTTCCCTAAAACCTATAAAAAAAATTCGAATGTGATCCAAATGAAAATTGAAATGCACATGTTTTAGTCAGTATAATATAATTATTATGGTACTAATTTTAGAAAGGTCTAAATTATTCGATAAAAAGGCTTTAAAGAAACGTCCAATCCCCTTGCTGGTTATTGGAATGTAAGCTTTTTAACAATTTAACAAATCAAATGTTATTTTTTATGTAGGGATAGCTTATTCCATTTTGATAGAATTGCAATGAAATGGAGATTAGAATAGAATAGACTCTCCACTTCACTGTTATCTTTCTAATTTCTCCTTCCAACGGACGCGAATCCTTACAGAATTAAAACAATTAGCCTTATTAGATTAATTTACCATTTAAAATTGTGTGGTTCCTATTATTTGTTATGTAATAATTTTATACATTTTATATAGTAGATGATATATTTATATGGAGGAAGCTTGCATTTCAATTTTTATATATGTATATATGTGCCTGACCTAATTAGCTTTATTGTTGATGAGAGTTACATTTAAAAATGAAATGAAATATGTATTTATGTCAAATGAAATTTATTGAACAAAACTAAAAAAAAGTCATGTTTATTTGATATCCATTTCCGTTCTTCTGTTGCTAAATAATGTAAACGATACAATTGTTAATAATGTTATATTTGTATAATATGTACTGATATTTAAATGTGACACCAAAGCCAAAAAAATAAATTAATAAATGTTAATTTATTCATAATTTAATCTATTTCTGTTTTTCTCAGTTTTTTTTTGTATTTATTAATGTTGCAGGAATAAATCAAGAGTAAAGGTAGGTGGAGTATTAAATTATTATCTCTGTTTTAATTAAAAATGTAATGTGAATATTGCATGTATACTGATGCCTATCGTATATATAGAAAGTTTATATAACTTTACACACAAAAGTTATTTCAGTTTAAAGTTTGTAAATTAATGTTCCGCAAAAACTAATACATTTACAATAAAAAATGGGTTGCTGTAAAAATAATGTCTAAAGTATTTGAAACAGTTAACTGTATGTGTTGTGAGTATTTTGTGCGAAATTTGAACATGAAATTTCTAAATTTGTGAGCAGCCAATTTAATTATTTATATAAAAAATTGTAAACATTAAATTTTTTAGAAAATACGTACATTTAAAACATATTCTAAATGAAATTATTACCAATTATACTAATAACATTGAAGTATTTTGTTGCCAATTTATATTAAAATTCAATTAGTAGTTTGGAAATTATAAAATATTTGATTGAAAATGAGAATATTCAGCTTGGTTAGTGTAGATTGCTTAAACTGAGATTACGTAAAATCCAACGTGTCGAATTAAATGAAATTATTAAAAATTATACTAATGACATTGAAGTCTTATGTTGCCAATTTGTATCAAAATTCAATAAATAGTTTGAAAATTATAAACAGTTTTATTGAGAATCAGAGTATTTAGCTTGGTTAGGTTAGGTTAATTGATTAAACTGAGATTACGTAAAATCCAACGTATTAAATTAAATGAAATTATTACAAATTATACTAATAACATTTAAAAAATAGTTTGAGACAAACATGATATAACAATTGATGAACATAAAATGCAACAAGATAGCTGACTTTTATTTATAACAATTTATGACAAAGTTTATCTTACGACAATTAATATAATTTATATTTATAAAAATTGCGCTAAGATAATTTATACTTTAAATCGATATTAACTAACAACGTTTTTAACTAGTTGAACTAAGTTCACTTATAATTGTTGCCAATAAAATAGTTAACGTTTAGTTTAACATTTGACAAGTAACAAATAATTATTGACGTTATTATAATTATAATATTAGTTAATCTCATCATCTCAACTTACTACGATAATAAATAAACTGTATATTATCTATAGAACGTATGCAACCAAATACACACCAATAGTGACTAAACTCGTGATGTTACGCCAATGGTTTGGAATGAAAGTGCGACAACTTCACTCCATTAAAAATCCAACATGGCGTTTTGACAGTGACGTTTGGTGATTGTGTTTACATAATTGTGTTACATTTTAGTTAATTACAAGACGACAGGGAATTGGCAAAGGCAAGTGTCTAAATAACAATCCCCTATAATAGCGCGCATCCGATAAAACCGTAACGAACGGCTGACACAGCGTTTATCGATATCTGGCAACACAATAAGGCAACAATGATCAATGAGCAGGCAGACGAGAGATAATAAATAAATCGCAAAATTATTTCTCGATGCACAAATGCATAAAGCAGCCGCAAATTCGACCCGTATGCAGTTAATGATTAGTGCCTGAACTCCGTTAAAAATTAAAAAAAACATTATTGTGAGTATTATAATATTGTGTAGAAAGTGATTTTATTGTTATTTTCAATTTAAAGATCCGTTTTTGCGACCTGAATACCTTTGGATAACATTCCAATATACAATAATCTCATCCCAGGACCATGTTGTGGGTCATTAAAATTCTTGTGAAGAAAGTAAAAGCCCATTCACAAAATACATAATTCAGTGGCTCATTTTACTATGTTGTTTTGCTTGCTCTTGTGAAACCCACTTTTTAAAACCTCTTTTATCTCTTTCTTGCTAACAGTAACAAGGAAATGGTTTCGATCAAAAAAAATTATGTTTCATAACTTTTATTGGAGGCATGCTAATTGATTGCATTCCTGGCGTTTTTCTTGGAATAACTATTGTTTCATTTTATGCATTTTATCTAATCATTTCATTTATCTCATATTTTAATTGGAGATTGCCATCATTGAGGGTAACCAAATTTGTTTATGTTGTTATAATTAATGTCAACATTTTTTCAAATCATCATTTGATTAAAGTGTGCTACATTATCAGTATTAAATTTGGAATGATCTGGAATGTTCCTTTAATTTAATATTAAGATCTACAATGATCTTGAGACAATTAGTTAATGTATATTATATAATCTTTTATTTTAATACAAATTAAAATTGATTTTCTAACATGTACATACTAAATTGATCAAGATCACCCAAAAGTGATCTTGATTGTTGAAAGATTATTTTGGGTTGTTCTATGATCTAAAATATTTTTTTTTGTATTTTGAACTTATATAGTCATATTGATTGGTTTTAAATGTGAAAGATCACTTTTAGGTGATTTTTGTTGTTAAAAGATCACTATTAGCTGATTGTTAAATGATCACTTTTACGAGATCTTAATTAAATTGGAGCAACAATAAAATGATTTTATCTAGTTTTTGTAGTTGTATTTTATGATCTTGATTGATCTACAATCAGATAGGTAATTATTTGATCATTTTATTTGGTTTTACATGCGAAAGATTACTTTTAGGTGATCTAGATTGGTAAAAGAATATTTTTAGATGATCTTGGTTGTAGAAAGATTACTTATAGGTGATTTTGATTGTTCAAAGATTGCTCAATTTGCATCAAAAAATGATTTAAGGAGTTATTTTTTTAGTTTTTGAAGTTAGCTGTTATGATCTTTATTGATTATCTACAATCCAATAGGTAGTCATATTTTAAATATAAAAGATCATTTTTAGGCGATCTTGATTGTTGAAAGATTACTTTTAGGTGATTTTAAATGTTGAAAGATCACTTTTAGGTGATCTTTTTTTAATTTCAGCAACAATTATATTGTTTATGGTGTTTTTACTAGTTTTTGAAGTTATATGTTATTAACTTGATTGATCTAAAATTTTATAGGTAACATTTTAAATGTGAAAGATCACTTGTAGGTGATCTTGATTGCTAGAAGATTATTTTGATTGTTAAAAGATTGTTTTTAGGTGATTTTGATCAATTTGGAACAACAATTAAATGATCTAAGATGTTGTTTTTTAGTTTTTTAAGCTATATATTATGATCTTGATTGATCTACAGTATGATAGATAGTTATTTGATTTTTTTTTTAATGTGCTAGATTACTTTTAGGTGATCTTTGTTTTTGAAAGTTTAATTTTAGCTTATCTTGATTGTAGAAAGATTATTTTTAGATGATCTTGATTAGTTTGCAGTTACAATTGGAATGATCTAATATGTTTTTTTTATAGATTGTTATTTAATTGATTTTAAATGTGGAAGATCATATTTAGGTGATCTTGATTGTTCAAAAATTATTTTAGATGATCTTTATCAATTTGTAGCAACAATTATTTAATTGTTTTTGATACTAAATAATATATTAAATATTAAAGATGATTACTTGATTGTTGAAACATCACTTTAGGGGATCTTAATTGTTAAAAAATGTCTAATAATCTCGATTGTTGAAAAATTGCTTTTTGATGATCTTGATTATTGAAACATTATTTTTATGTAATGTTTATTGATTTATTTTTAGGTGATCTTGATCAATTTATAGCAAGAATAAAATGATCTATGATGTTTTTTTCTAATTTTTGAAGTTATTTTGTTTGTTTTTAAATGATCTTGCTTTGATTTAAATTATTTTAGTAATAAAATGAATTAGGATATTTTTAAACCTTTGAGACAATATACAGTAGTCTAGAACTATCAACAATGTTCTAGAACAATCTTGATGATTCTGATCAACTTTACAAACATCTTGATTTTGTAAAGAGCAATAAAATATAAGATGATTTATTTTGATACAATATATTTTGATCTTGATTTATTTATTATCATCTCGATTGATCTTGCAATCATATTGGGATTTTTTTACCGATCTTGCTATAGTCTACATAAATTTCTAATACTAAATATACTATTTCAATTAATTATATATCTATATATGTACATAGTAAATGAATCAAGATCGTCCAGGAATGATATTGATTAGTACAAGATTATTTCTAAGTGATCTTGATTGTTGAAAGATCATTTGTAGATAACCTTGATTGTTAAAACATTATTTTTAGGTGATTTTGATCAATTTGCAAATTTGATCATAAACATTATGATCTTGATCTATTTACTATTATTTTGACTGAATTATTTTAATGATCTTGCAATTATCTAGATCAGTTTTTGGTTGTAATTTAATAACTAAAGATGATTTTTTATGAACTTTAGCAATATAGTGTTCTTGTGTGATCTATCAATGATCAAGATCATTCTTGGCAAATTAAAAATTATTCTGTTATTATTGATTGATGAATATTATATAATATTGCTTAAAATTATAAGATTTTTGATCATTTTTATTGCTGTTGTACATTGAACAAGATCATTGCATAATTTTTGAGATTGATCTTGAGCAAATTTAAAAAAATACTCTTTTAATTACTTCTAATTTGTTTAATGTTATTTTATTATTGCTACGCGTTGATCAAGATCATTTCTTAATTTTTGAGATTGCTTAGTACAAGATGAGTTATTTTGTATTGTTGTAATTATAAATAATTCACTTATTTAATTACTTTTAAATTTTTAACTAAAATATTGCAATCATCAGAAGTTAGTAAAAATGTAATAGTTATATATTGAACAATATTAGATTATTTCAATGCTATTAATTGATATAGGTTATTATAAGAATGATTTTGGTTGGCAAGATCACAGTTTAAGTTCTTAAAAAATCATCTTTAATTATTTAATTTATACTATTAATATAGATCATAGAAAGATCATCAAATTTTTTTTGTTAATTGTAAATTTAACGCTTCAAAGATCATTTTAGATTATTATTTATTGTTAAAATTAATCTAAATTGTTGCAAGATTGTCCCAAATTGATCTTGGTAGTGGCAAGATCACTCAATATTATTCAATAGTGTTACAATTTGAAGAACAATATTTTACCATAATTTAGATTATAATGGTGGTTATTTTTGGGTGATTTTGAACAATTTGCATCAACAATAAATTGATTTGAAGCTATATAATATGATCTACAATTTGATATAGTTAGTTGATGATTTAAAATCATTATGTATGATTAAAATTGATCTAAATTATTGCAAGATCTTCTAAAAAGGTCCAATCAAAATTTAAAAAATTGATCTTGATTGTTGCAAAATTACTCAAAATTATTGTATTGTTGCAATTTAAAGAACAATATAGTACAATTGATTTTGGTCATTCCATAAATGATGATAATTTATTACTTCAAAAGTTATAAACATAGATCAAGATGATCTATGTTAATAACTTATTTGCAAGATCGCTCAAAATTACTGAGTTGCTGCTGTTTATAGAATGATTTTTTTTGTAATTGTGTAATTGCAATTGCAAGTTGATTATTAGAAGATTATCAAAGGTTGGTCTAATCTATAGATCAATAAAGATTATAATGTAATGCTTTAAAGTGAAAAATTATTAAAAAATTTAGATTATAATAAGATCATTCTTGTTTTGTGCAAGATCATTTATGATTGATTTTGATTGAATTGTTTCTGTTTTTTATGTAACCATGATCTGTATTTGTGTAATTATTATTTTAAGTTGAAGATCATAATGTAATGTTTTTAAATGGAAAAAATAAAAGATAATTTTGTTGATATTGTAAATTGATCTATGTAAATTATTCTTAATGTAATAATCTACATTTTTGCAAAAACATCTAAAGTTAATGCAAGATTAGATCATTGTTTCCAACATCAATATATTTTAGATGGAGCTTGGGATTAATTTGATCATACAGACAAAAATGCGTGAAAAGAGTTTTGAAGAATGAGCAATATTAGAAGATCTTTTAATGGTCTAGATCAAATTGCGAATTTGTAGATTTGAAAACAAAATTTGAGCTGAGCAGTTCAATGATCTTGA
Organism: Tachinus rufipes; assembly: GCA_963932245.1. Lineage (NCBI taxonomy): Eukaryota > Metazoa > Arthropoda > Insecta > Coleoptera > Staphylinidae > Tachinus > Tachinus rufipes. The sequence goes on along the minus strand of OZ010743.1, from coordinate 284,233 downwards.
ACCTTGATGTTTATGTAAAATATTCTATGATTGAGAATAGTTTTGGAAATTAGCTGTTTGCTACTCTGCAGTCAATTAGTCTTGCTCATTTGATTGTAATTTTATGATTTAGGTTGTAAACAATGTTTTTGTAATCTTTTAGATGATGTTGTCGCTATTGATATCGCCATGGGAACACCTGGCGATAAAAGCAGAATTAAAAAGTTAGAAGACCCGCAGACGATCCAACTGGAGGACGAAAACAGAAATGAGCAAACTGCCGAACCAGCCACAACAACACAGCCACACTTACAACCGACCGAACCATCGACATCCGAAATGACAGTTCTCAGTCACATACAACCGTTCCCAACACAATTCATCCAATACTATATAGAACCACCAAAATCATCAGACAAATTAGAACAAACCTATATCGACGATTTTTATACGGAGAACAAGTTCCAACCGCTCTATTCCATACCGATTAAACAAGAAACATTCCCTAGTTTAGAAGAACCCGGCCCATCAGGTTTACAAACGCCTAAAAGTAGTAAAACACCGCAAAAAATCGGTATTAAGAGATTGAAAAAATCGACGCAATCTCAAAAGAAATCGTTCACCTGCCAGATATGTCAGAAATCGTTTCAAAATTCTGGTAAATTATCGAAACATCAACAGGTGCACGGTAATAGTTCTCCATTTAAATGTGAGCATTGTAAAAAGGCGTTTTCATCGAAATTTAAGTTGGTACGGCACGTTCTCATTCATTCCGACAGGAAACCGTTTAGTTGTTCTATTTGCGAACGCACGTTTCATAGGAAGGATCATCTCAAGAATCATATAAAGGTACACAGTCCTTGCAAGAAACTGTATCTATGCGATAAATTAAATTGTAAGAAAGAGTATACGTCTTTGTTGAGTTATAAGAAACATCTTGCGTTGCATGCGGCCGAAGAAGGTATCTTGGAGTGTCAGATTTGTTTTAAAACGTTTAAAAGTAAGGATGAGATTCTGTATCATTTGAAAATACACGCTGGGAGTAGGACCGTTAAGAATCCGGATGAGAAAAAGTATTCTTGTGATTTTTGCCAGAGGAAGTTCTTTACGAGGAAGGATGTTAGAAGACATCTTGTTGTACATACGGGTAAGTTTTATTTTATTGATTATTCTTTCAATTACGATTCTTTTTTAAAGGTTAAATAGAATTTAAATTAAATTAGTGAGCAATGGTGGTAATTTTTACAAATATTACGTAATTGTGAGAATTCGACAAATTATTAATAATTATTATCTTATTAATGCATTGTGCAGGTAAGCGAGACTTTCTATGTCAATTCTGCCCTCAACGTTTCGGACGCAAAGACCACCTCGTCCGTCACATAAAAAAATCTCACCTAAAAAGCATGAAAACCGAGGAAGAAAGCGGCAGCAGCAGCGTCGTCAAGGAAGAAGCTCCGACGCAAACCGAAACGGAAACGGGCGACGATGTACAAATCAAATCTGAAACCGAAGAAGAAGAATCGAACCTCTCCAATCCAGAAACGTTTACTACATCCAATCTCGATCTGGATTCGTTATTTCCGGAAACGTTCAACATACTTGTCGAACCAACAAGTCAAGAATTCTTACCTCACACGTCCACTCAGGGAGAACTAACGGATCTCGGTAGCGAAATCTTAAACGAAATCAGCCAAACCAGTCCGGAAATATTTCAAGAGAATATTATTACGGATAATACGTTAATCGATTTATTGCAGCAAGATACGGATGAGAATTTACCATTACCGGCTTTTAATCAAATATTTCAAACTCCTCCGCAACAACCTCCTAAGCAATAATAAGAGTAAGAAGGCACAGTATTCATTTGATGCAATCAACATATCAATCACACAATAACCCAAAGATAGTTGCAAAATTAGTCATTTTATTAATCGGGGTGATTCGTAGCTATTGAATAACGACTCGCTCCGCATATATTTATATATTAGAGTTTTATTTTTGAAATATTTATTGTTTGTTTTTATTATTATTATTTTTTATATAATATATATATTATATGTGTAATGTTAACCGTTATAATGATATTCTAAAGTGAACTTATACATAGATTTAGGTAGATTGTACATAACAAGTGTTCCAGAGTTCATTTTAGAATTATATTAATATATTCGCATTGCTTGGTGCTATATGAATGAAGTGGTCATCTGATCTGAGCAATAATTTCGTTGATTCTATTCGACGATGGTCACACTGTATTTTTATATTTATAAATATATTTTATTATAAATCATATTATTATATTATCTATCTCACTTAACTATAACAAAAGTACAAAAAAAGAAACGCTATAGTGTCATCAATTTAATTGATAAATTCCATTCCCACATCAAATCGACGATTCTTTTTATTATAATATTTGGTCGGGTTTGGCGCAATTGCTTTTTTATTCTGTTGTGTCGGTCGGTCGGACTTGTTGATTATTTATCTACCTCATTGCAACAATCATTGCTGTATATCAGCTAGTCATAGGTATTAAGAAACATTTATCAAACAACATAATATTTAAACATACAAATTTTATTTTAACTATTTCAAACGAAAATGTAATATTTTGTAAATAAGATTGTATTATAACATATCTATATATTTTTATATTAAATTAGTATTATGTATTTCAAATATATTATCCATAATCTATATTTATTTACAAATACCACTGATGATGTCATTTTATTGTTGATTATAAAGTTTTGTGGAGTTTTTATTTTAACCTTTTCCTACGTAAACGAGAACGAGACCGGAAATTAAATTTTTATTTACGAATCGCCAGGATGCCGAATATTTAAAAAATAATCAAATTGGTTTCAAAAAGTATTTTAATTTCCAACCGCCGAGGAAACTTAATCTTCAAACTTATAAATTACTTAGTTAACTAGATTATAAGTCAAAAGTTTTTTCAAAATTTCTAAATGATTGTTTAAATAAATAATCAAATGTCAATTCTAACTGTCAAATTGGTTTTTTTTCTGTCAATATGAAAGTTATGAAATGAATTAATAATTTATTCAAAATCAGTCAATCGAATCACAGCGGCCAAGGGTCAAGCATAGACAATTGTTTCGGTTCTACAAACCTCGTCAGTATGCCTTGTACGACCACGGCATCGCATGATAGCGAAGACAATTTTGAATAAATATTTCTGTGCTTATGAACACAATTGATATTATAAATAATCAAACGAAAGACTGGTTTGCCATCTAAAATGATACCGATTAATGCGGACATTTTAGTATTAAAAATTGCAACTAGATGGCAAACCAGTCTTTCGTTTGATTATTTATAATATGAAAGTTGTTTTCAAATTGTCAAAATTTGACTTTGTTTTCTGTCAAAATAAATGAAGTTTGTTTTTAACTGTCAAATTAAAGCAATATGATTTCTGTCAAAACGTTGTAAATATTATATTTTCTTTTGTTGTTGTCAGTTTAATAATAATTTGTTTTATACTTGCTTTAATTCAAACAAGTTTATTGGCAGTTCAAAAATACTGTCACTTTGCAATTTATAGAGAGATTGTTAAATTGCATTTGTTCCAACTCTGTCTCAATAATATCCTAACAAATCTCTTCAACATTGAACAAAACTTGACGGTTCATGTCAAAAAGCAACAAGTTACATTTCAAAATTGTAATGAAGGCTCCAAAAAGCAAAAAAATTACAAACTTTAATCCACATTTGTAGATTTTATTCTGATAAAAGTATGTTAGTTTTTCCGAAATAAAATTATACCGAAAAACCGCTTTGAATTAAAAGGTGAAATGTTAAGAATATCGAAACGTTGATTCCGGAATCATACTCGGGGGTCCTAATTACCCCAAAAACCAAATAAAATACAAACTTTGGTCCACATTTGCGAATTTTAGTGCGGCGACGTGAGCATGTGTACGTATCGGCGATAAAACCGTACTTTTCGTGGATCGCCGAAAGAAAACATTTTGGGCCACGGACTTCCGGTTTGGCGGGAATTCAGATGGGTCTGTTGGCTAGCCTCAGGAATGTTTTTTTAATTATCGTTTAGTGCCTTTCGAAACGCAGAAAAATTATGTTTTAAACGGTTATTTTAAAATTAACGCCAACATTCTAAGAATATCGGAGTTGGACCCCCAAAATCGTAATCGGGGGTTAATTTTACGTCAGGAAATGCACAAAAAAACAACCTTTTTTACATTTCACTTTTTTCGACAGCCACGGAAAAACGCGGTTTTAATAATACAAATTTAAAAAAAAAACGACTCAAAATTTATGATTTTACGCAAGTTTATTGTTATGCTACTAATATTGCACATTTGAGTAAATAGTTATATAATTTAAAACTCGGTCAGTTATTATAAACAATAATTTAATAATACTACGCAGCATGAGTCGCTTCGCATCGAACAAAATTTATTTTAAAATATCTAATTATATTGTGTTGCTTGGTGAACGTGTTGCCATTTTGCTTATTAAAATATATATTATGAGATGCTATAAAGCTGCTTATGCATGCATATCCGTGTTTTAAGTTTTAATGTTTATGTTTACAGTATTATTATAACTCATTTATTAGGTTGGAATACATTCCTTTATTTTGTAGCAAACAAAACATCGCCATGCTTGACAAAATTCAATATGTAGCAATTAGAAGCATAATTGGTGCAATGAAATCAATTTCAACTAATTTTGTGCAGAGAAAGGCTCCACTACAGCTTCGTAAGGAAATGTTGAAAAGGCAGCTTTGTAAAATGATGGCAATGGTGAGAAATGGTATTAATAAAATTAATTTATTTTTGAAAATATACATTAGGTATATATTGTACATAAATGTAAATAAGCAGGGCAAAAAGAATAGAGTTTAAGTTTATGGTAAAACTGTTAATATATGATGTGTTTGTATTAGGTATCTGCAGGGGGACCAGGAGTGAAATTAAAAAAAAGAAAAGAATAACAAAGAAGCACTATAGTTAAATTGTAGTGAAGTACAGTGCGTGTTTTTTTAGGAACAAGAAGTTGCCCAGGCACTAAAGAAGAAGATAACATAATCTAAAGTAAATAAACATTAAAACTGACAGGATACTTCTATACCTTATTAGTTTATAATATACATATTAGATATGCCAGATTTAGGCTGGAATTCATGAAAGCCAGTTAAAGTAAGGAGAACTATTTATAGTAATGCTACAAGTTTGGCATAATGAACAACTATTTGAAATGAAAAGTAAATAACTGATACTAAAACTAAATAACAAGTATTTCAATCATATTGGTTCACATTTATCAGTGATTAATCTTAATCATGAATTCCAGTATTAATTTTCAAAACATACAGATCAACATAACCTAGATTAGCTCTCAAATATGACATTTGTACTCCACAAACCAATCACTTACCCAAATCGAGTACATCCTTTGTTAATGCTATAAATTAATGAGAAACAATTATTTCCTGTTGAAAAAAGCTAATTTATATTTAATTTATTTTGAATATGAATATACAAGGTATCTTTATATTTTCCAATATTAAAATTGAAAAGTTAGTACTAAACATATAACTTAAATATTTAGAATAAATAGGCATTAAGTTAATTTCTGTATGATAGCCGAATTCAAAATCCCAGCATCAGCAATAGTCTGGGCATCTTCCAAATTCCTAGTCGGGAAAGCACTCAACAACGAAAAGGATCTCGTTTCGTATTGCGGTCTCGCATTTATAATAAATCTACGAATCTGTTCAATCGTATGTTGATGATTGAATTGCCCGACTAATCTCGAACCATCGGCCAGACGAATTTGCAAATTTGTCGTCGGTTGATCGGCATCTAAATTTATATTCTGGCGAGCATTAGCTTCATTAACAGTTCTATCCTCTTCCATTGGACCACCAACTGTAGGCGGAGTAGGACTTCCTAACGTATGTCCATGTCCTGAAAATAGTGCCCTCGAACGCAATTCAGTCGGTTTTGAAAACGCTTCCATTCGATGATCCTCCATACTAACATGCACCTGAGAAATGTTCGGCTGCTTAAATTAATCATACTCATTCTAAACCTTACCTTGATTCTTACCTCGTTGTAACCTCGGCGTAATTCCTGTGGAATTTCCCCTCGTCGAACACTGTTCAAGAATTCCTGATTTTTCGGATCCGAATACTTGCGCAATTCACCGTTATCAACGCTAAATCCTTCCTTCCATAATTTCAATGTAACTTGTACTGGTTTAGGTGGTTCTGGTTGCCCAGGAATGGTTTCAGTATCGTTATCAGTTTGTCCTAATTTATATCCGGTTCCTTTAAATGCTTTCGAACCACTAGCACCGGAATTATCTAATATTTCAACTCCGTGTTCTTTAACAGATTTAAACATATCCGCAACAACATCATCGTTTTTTTTCTTTGGGCCTAATACTTGTTGTCCGCTGTGTTCTGATCCACCGGCATAAAAAGCCTGTCCTTCCTCTTCTTCATCACTGGAATTGTTAATGGTGTGTATCGTTGCAAATTTGGCATTGGGTTTTTTGACCGGTGGTTGTTTTTCGAGAGGAGATTCTGTTACTTCGGGTTGTGCTGCTGCTGCCGCTGCAATAGGTGGTTGCTCTACTAATTCAACATCTGAATTGTTATCATCGGCATCGTAGAAACTCGCCAGAGCCATCTAAAATTATAGATTAATGTTGTTTTGTTAATAAACATGGATGAAGTGTAAGCAAACTAACCTCCAATGCCCATGACGCTGATTCGAGAAAGAATGTCGCCCTTTCGGCATTGACTCCGGTTACCGCAATGAACTGTTCAATTTTCTCATTATTATCACTCATTTTGTTTGAATTCTATATAATTATTTAGTCTCGCAATTGCATGAAATACCGGTAATGAAATTTTGATTAGTCAGTTGCGATTTGTGCAATTGTCATTACAATGGCGTTCAATGTTGATGCTTTTATTTCAACACAAAGAATATACATGAATATATCCGGATTATTTATAAATAATTAAAATTAGAACTTAACGAAACTTCCACAATTACTTCAATTACTTCAAATAAAATAATATACAAGTATTAATTATTTTGAATATACGATGAAAAAAATTCATTGAAGTACACTTCCATACAAACTGAAGTTGGCTGGTTCACTTATCGAGTATAGTAAAATACAACTTCAATTTGTATACATAATAATAAATTGAAGTATATTTGTTTCATTATAATAACTGTGTTTGGTTTACAGTTTATGTGAACGGGTTTACTCAAATAATGCTTCAGCTGAGTACTTCAGGATTGTTGCTTTACATCTCAGCCATAGCCATTTATTAAATATATATAAATATATATAAATGATTTTTTTTGTTATTATGAAGTACACAGCATAAACTGTAAAACAAACATATTTATTAATTTATTAAGACAGTTGGTATTGTATTAATTTTTAGATCTAGTAGGTTTATGTTAAGCTTCCTGCGCATCGGCCATGTTGTTTTTAATTGACACTTTTGACGTAATCGGTTTGATTTGCAATAACTACAATTAATTATTGAAGTAAATTTGCAATTTGAGTGTTAATTTTTGCAAAAATATTAGATAAACATGTTTTGGTGATGTTACCAATGGAATTACATCTCCGGTTAATCGCGTCGCTTAATTATATGTGATTGTAGTGATGCCGACCTCGATTCTGCCATATTGCCGAACTCGATTCTAGGATGAAAATTGATGAAATGAAGGTTTGTAAAATGATTTTTTATTGTTATTGGTCTTAAAATTGATTTTAAACTGTTTTGATAATTTGAAGTTAATTTCAAATAATTAAATATGAATTTCCGAGTATTGCCAATTTTATCCGAAGCTGTTATGTCGTTTTTGACTGAGACGTTTGGACAATGCCCCGAATGTTAATCTAACAAACTTAGATTTATTTTTAATTAAATAATTAATCAATATTTTTTAATAATTAGTTTATTTATTTGTGACATTCAACAATAAATTATCTTAATTATTATAATTATTAATTTTAAAACAAACGGCATATTTTATTATTATTAAGACAGTTGGTAATAATTTTTAGATTTGTTTATGTTAAGCTTCCTGCGCATCCGCCATGTTGTTTTCTATTGACACTTTTGAAGTAAATCGGTTCGATTTGCAATAATGCAATTAATTATTAAATAAAAGTGTTACTTCACTTTGTGACTTTAGTGCTAATTTTTGTATAAATCTTAGATAAACATGTTTCCGTGTTGTTACGACTGAAATTTTATCTCGGGTTAATTGCGCTGCGTAATTATATATGAGTGTAGTGATGCCGACGATGTCGTATTGCATGAGCTGGATTTAAGGATGAAAATTAAAGAAATGAAGGTTTGTGAAATGATTTTTATAGTTATTGGTATTGTTAAATTGGTTTTAAACTGTTTTTGGTTAGTTTAAAATAAATTTCAAGTATTTAAATATAAATTTCCGAGTATTGCCGATTTTATCCGAAACTATTAATTATGGCGTTTTCATGCTGAGGCATTTGTCAGGCTGAGGCTGACCAGACAAGCTCCTTTTTAGTAACATACTCTTTTTGAAGTCAAAATACTCTTTACTCTTTTTTAATTCAAAATAACAAAAAATATACTTTTTTTTCAATGCTGATTTATAACAAAAAAATTACTCTCAGAACCTGAAAATTGCATCAAAATGACATTAATAAGATTAATATGGCAAAAAAAACTCATTTCTAGCATTAAACTCGATCGTAAAACATGTATACCACATGAAATTTAAAACATTTTTTTCATAAAATGTCAAAATAGCAAATTTTGGCTATAAATAATCAAAATAATGTTGGAAAACATCAAAATTTGGTCATAAACTGTTAAAAAAGTGTAAAAAAATCATAATATCTTAAAAATTAGATTTTGTAATACCAAAATATTGTCAGAAAAGTTCAAAATCCGGTCATAAATTGTCAAAATGTGCAAAATTCTTTTCATAGAATGTTAAAAATATCAAAATCCAGCGCTAATATATACTGTTAAAATCTTCAACATTTTATATATAAAAAGTAAAAAATAGCAAAATTTTTTATAAAGTATTAAATTAACATTTGTAGGTAATGGAATTCAAACACAATGATAAATAAAATGTATGATGAAACATGTATTTTTATTGAACTGCAAAAATGAATGTATATCAAAGTAGAAAATAGTCAATATTATATAGAAACCAAAAATAAAAAATATGCTATACATGAACATTGTATAATGTTATAATAAGTATGTCTGTAAATAAGTATATATAAGGTATGTAGTATTATTTTTTCGCTTTTGTTTTTTTATATATGAAAATCCGTACATTGTTGTATATAATAATAATAATAATCATAATACTTATATTAATATATTTTTTTATACGTCCAAAGGGTTTTATATTATATATAATAATATTTTCATCTTGTATATAAAAAGAGAAACAGTCTTTTGAGTAGGTATTTGTTTTATAACACAGAACTGACTTCTTCTTTACGTTCATCTTTGTCTTTCTTTTTAGTCTTTTTCCTCCGCTTAGAATCCCTAGTTTTGGGCGAACGTTCTAACAAGAAAAGAGCCTCGTGGAAATCATCGGAACTTAAATTAGATTCTTGCACGTGTAAAACGGAACTTAAAGCTCCATCTGTTGACGATTTCGGAAAACAAAACATTTCCCTTTCGCGTTCCGGTTCGCTTGCACTTTTCGACTTGTTTTCTTTATTTGCAGATCGATTCGGACTGCTTGTTGTCGATGGTGTTGTTGATCTTATTAACGAAGGCGTATAAGGTTCAGCTAGATTATTATTAAGGCTCGTGCTGGATATATTTAAAGAACATGTAGATAGTGGCATAGGTACACTCAAACTTGATGATCTCGATTGGCGTCCGTTGTTACTAATTATGCTAATACCAGGTGATTTGGGTTCGGGTGTACGGGATATTGAAACACCTGATATATACAAAGTTGGCGATTTTGGTATTCCAGTTTCGGATTCGTATTCATTCGAACTGTCTGTTTCTAGCGTTGCTGTTTTTTTACGTTCAGGACTTCGGCCGCATATTTTAATTCTTAGACTGTTAGTGGCGGTTTTGCTATCTAAAAGGAAACCGGTCGATTTGGATATTGATTGTTCTTTTTGTAGAAGTTTATTGTTATCAATTTTGGTTTCTTGATTGGCTACGTTATGATCCGAATTTCTTCTCGTGGTTGGTTCATTCTTTTTATTTTTGGCATCGCTTATAAGACCAATACTTTTAGTAACGGCAATTCTAGTCAAATAACTGGTTTTTGGCAGGTGTGCTGAGCACAATTTGGCTTTCAATGATGCGAACGGAGTTTGTCGTTTTTCTTCGCTTTTTGATATGTCTTCAGTCTTATTTATTTCCTTAATAGTCGTTTGATTATTCAAATTTACATACAACTTACATTCCTCTTCACTATAGGTTTTTCTACTACAAGATTCCATTATGTTACAAACTTCCATATCAACATTAATGCTATCTGATGTTGTTGTATCTTCAACAGAGCTCTGACCTTGATAATATTCTTCTTCTGGATACGTATGATGTAATAGGAGCAATTGTTTAGTCCTCACTGAAGTTGAAGGTAAAGCCAAAATTTTCCTAGCAATATCTTCAGGTTTTTCATCATGTTGGCTACTATGATCGGAATCTAAATGATATCTTGGTTCATCCCCTGCTAAACGTATTCTAGTCCTTCCTGATTTTCTTACACACAAATCACCGGTTGAATGCGATCTTTTTAAACGGACATCATCGTTATCCTCATAATCATCAGCCAAACCAAAACCGAAACCCTTTTCATGTATGTCAGAAATCCTAAATCGACCATCTTCAGTACCATTGCAAGGTTTAAAAAAACAATCTTTATCTTTTTTACCCCAACTCTCACTACCAATACATCTACCCATTTCCAAACTTTTAAAATCAATTTTATGATTGGCTAAAGATTTCAAAAAATAATCCACCGTTATGTCAGCACTCGTTTTTTGATATGGAGAAACCACCGAGGCAGTCGCTTCTTCACTCAATTTTTTACTCAAAACAGCAGTAGATTCCTGTAAACTTAATTGTATCGCCAATTTTAGTTGATCATCAACACTATTTTCTTTAGGAGATATTTCTTCAACCTCCTGAGTTGTTGTGTTTGATTGGGCTTGCTTCATTCTATCTTCGATCATTTGTAGTCTGGACATTTCAAGGGCGATTACTAGTTCAACATTGTAATCAGAATCTGTAAAAAATATGAATTAGTTTGATTGGTTTTGTTGTTTATATTTTATATTACTTCCGCAACTATGTTTTGCGCATCGTAAATTGCATTGATGTTGATCTTTGTTGGTTGAATTTGATGGATCTATGCTTTCGTTGAAACCAACATCGCAATCGTCAGCGTCGGAATCGTATTCAGGCCATTGGCAGTCTCTCAGCCATGCATTTGTATGTGAAATATCAATCTAAAATTGAAATTAAAATTGAATTTGAGTAATATTAAGAGAGTAGATTTGCGATGTTTTAGAGTAAATTGATTACGTTTAGGGTAGTAAAAAAAATAAATCTTTTTTATTACCCTAAACGTGATGTAATATTCTACATTTACGTACATCAAGGTATCTTCTTTTCTTTGCTTTTCTTTGAGATGGAGGTGTTTCAGGTGGTATTAAACCTTGTGCTACGGCTCTAATAAATTCATGTCTTTTTCTGCGAGTCAGAGCTGTTGTTTGGACTATAACTGTTTTAGGTGTTTTCAGATAAGGTCTTGCAATCATTTCGCTTAATTTTTCGGTAACTTCTTCCAACTCATTCTGAAAATAATTATTAGCTTGTTAACAAGCACAGTGCATTTATTTCATCAACAACAAAAATGATCAAGTTGTTGAAGTCACGGTCAAACCACCAATTGTGATTTTGTAATGTTAGAACGAATAAAAGTATAATACCTGCATGAATTCAAATATGGATTTATTGTAGCCATCATCTTCCAAATAATATCCGTAAACGTATGAACCACATAATACTCTTCTTGCACTTAGTAATTCGCGTACGCCTTCTTCTATAAATTTTGTTCCCTTCTCAGCAGATTCTACAAAATAATTTTTTAATAATAAATCAGTAGAGTCCACATTTTTGTTATTACCTTCTGTGCTTTTAAGCCCTAAACTGTTGGCCAACAATTCCATTTTCTGTCTAACTCCAGTGAGCAAAGGTTCTTCCAACTTTTGACTATTTTCATGATTGCGAAAACGCATATAGAAATGCAAAAATCTTGACATTTCTTGCATTTGATTGTTTCTATCAACGGCTTCCGTAATTAAAACCCCTTGTTTCTCATCCGCTTTGTGTACGGCTTCAAAACGATTGCAACGGAAATAACCTCCGGTAGCGGAACTGTGCTGCTTCCAGGATTCTTGACAAACCCAACAAAAATCAAATTTACACTAGAAAAAAAAATAATTGGATTAAAAATTAAATACAACTTTTGCAAAATTACTTTTGAGCATTTCATGTGATTGCAGCCTTCGTTTTTTTGTATTGGACTTTTGCAATTCGGGCATGGTTTTGAATTTGTAACTAGCCATAAGAAATTGGCGGCTTCTTCGCTTCCGCTGCAGGAAGCTTGCAGTTCTTCCGGTTTGACTTCGGCTATTTTCATTTGCCATTCTTGCCATTGTTGGCAGCCGCATGGTGCGTGTGCTTCGCCTAAACATTCCCAACAAAAAAAGTGTGCGTTTCCGCAATCAACGGCGTGGGAGGTGATGGGGACCGATTTGTTTAAATTTTCCGAGTGTTCCGATTCGGGTAGTCTTACAGCTCGACCACATCCTGCTATTGGACACCATTTTATACTTTTGTTGCTTTCTACAAAAGCCTGAAAGAGAATTGTAGATTGAAATTGTAGCATTTTACTCAATTAAGTGACTTGTGATCAAAATTATACAAAATTTAGAGAATGAATTTTGATCAAATTTGCAGATTTGGTACTAATGGTATTGAAGCATATGTAAATTTAATTTAAAAAAAATTCAATGTTTTATGTTAGTTATGAGTTTTAAAGTTATCTTTTTTTAACCCAACATTAAATTTAATTAAACCAATTTGTTTAAAATTGTGCAAAATTTGGCGTATAAGTTTTGATCAAATTTGCACATTTTGTACTAATGCCGATGAAGCACATGCAAACTTAGTTTTATAAATTTCCAATGTACCGTTTAGGAGTTATGAATTTTGAAGTTATTTTCTTTTGCTCAGCATTAAAATACAACAAACTATTTTGATCAAAATTGAACAAAATTTTGCGCATCAATTTTGATCATATTTGTACATTTGGTATTAATAGTAACAAAGCATAAATGAATTTAATTTCAATGTACCATTTAGGAGTTATGAATTTTGAAGTTATTGTCTATAGTTTAGCAATAATTTTTAAAGGGTTTTACATAATTACCTTAATATCAAATTGTAGATATCGTTTGGCAATCTCAGGCCTAACTAATTTCTCAATCAATTCAACAGGCACTAAAATGTGACACTGGTACGCGGGACAGAGTATGTGATGTGCATCGCCATCTTGTATCTTATTAGTTAAATACATTTCCCAACAAGTCCTACAGAAAAAATGTTTGCAGGACATTTGCATGGACAGTTCGTATTTGGCTATGATACTCAAGCAGCATATGTCGCACTAAAATTAAATTAAGAATAATAGATAAAATCAATATTGTTATTATAATTATTGTTACAATGATATCCGGTTGAGGTATGGATGTATCTTTGATGGAATCTGGTGAGACGGTAGAATCGAACGAGCTTTGATTCTGTACTGACGATGGTGGTTTTACACCCGCTGTTTGGCAACAGTCTATTGGATCTTTCATCCATTTTTCCAATAGCAATTCTCGAGACCATTCTAAAAAAAAAAGTGTTAGTAAGCATGCAAACTTAAATTTGGGTTCCAAAACTTTTATCATAGTATTCTAGTATTAATATATCAGAAATTATGACAAAAATACACAATTTGTGATTGTAAGTAATATTTAAAAAGTATCGATTTTTTGTCTGTCTACATTGAATTTTCATTTTTTGCTTGTATTTTGAATCGGAAACCGATGCTTTGTGGTACTAGAGTGGTAAAATTCTTTGCAACCCGCTTTTACTTTTTCAATGTTTTTTTTTTTAATTTTATGATTTCTGATTCAAAGAATAAATCAAAACAATTAAAAAAAAAAAATTTTTGTTTTCATAGTTACTATAACATAAAAAAAAATTTATCTTACCATTATTTCTTAAAAGAGCTTCGGCAGTGAATAGCGGTATTTTTAACATGTCAGAGGTATCTACAAGTAGTTGGTCTTTAGCTTCTTGCAAATCTTGACTTCTAAGGCCACTGTAAACTTCTTGTTCACTTATTATTTCGTCCTCATTAACTGTATCTACATTATCTGCCTGAAATTGCAATAAATTAATTTTAATTAATATGTAATAATAAAATGACGTACAAAAACCATCCTGCTTTCTAATAATCTAGCGATGTCATGAAATGAACCCTTCATGGCCAAATCGCATGGAGTCAGTCGATCATTATTTTCAATAAACAGAGGCGATCCGTGAGCTAGTAGCAATTCCACACAACGTTTGAGTCCATCATTAGCGGCGCAGTGAAGAGGTGTGTTACCTTCCTGAAATCATATAGTTTGTGAATGTTTGTAAATAGTTAATATTGGGATTATTGTTAGAATAAGTATTAGTATTAATTAGTATTAATTTTGGCAATAGTATCAATAAGTGCTATTATTAATATTCATTTTGGTTTAGTATTAATTTTGGTAATAGTATTGGTTTTAATATTAGTATCCGTATTAGTAGTAGTAGTATTAGTAACAGAAATGGTAACAGTATTAGTAACAGTATTAGTAACAGGATTTCAACATAAAAAGCAGACCATTAAAGTAAAAATCCGCGTTTAAGATTAAAAAATTAAAACTGAAAAGTAATTTTGTTTCAAAAGTTATAAATTCCAACTTGTGAACATAATTAATCTTTAAATCTACCAAAAACAACCTAAAAGGATGAAAATTTGTCTTAAAAAGTACAAAAACCGGTTAAAAAACTTTAAAATTGTTTTAAAATTTTGTAAAAGTTAATTTTAATTTGACCTTAAAACTTCAAATAGTTAATTTGGCATTTGAACAAATTAATCTGGTCAGAGATTGCAGAGAATGGAAATTTCTAATTTTTGGATCACTAACACTTGGGAGGGTAGTGGATACTCTAGTTCAACTACTAGCAGGTAATCATTAACTTGGCTGACACACCTTAAAGTTTAACTAACTTTTAAAAATATTATTAAATTGTCTACAATTAATAAACTTTAAATATTATTTTGTATTACAAATTGTTTTATAACTTTTGAGATATTTGAATAAAATTACTCTAAAACCTTGTTTTTTGCATTTTGACAACTTAACTTTCAAAATATTAAAGAATTTTATTACAACATTGTAAACATACCAAAAGATTTAATATCTTTGCTACATGCGCGTTTTTGCCCACAACTGACGTCATACGTTACGATTATGTTAGTTTTACCGCGTTGACAAAAAGTACCTTTACAAGTGTATATAGTTGTCTAAGGCTATTACAAATTTATTTTAGTTAGTTTGACATATTTAGATATTTAATTTAAACCTTTTGGTTATTTATTTGTCTTTGTAAAAGTTAATTTTTTGACATTTAATTGCATCAATATTATATTTAGTTGACATCAGTTAGACACTTTTAAATATTTGATTGACATTTAGTTTATTTGAACTAACATCTGTTAAACTGACAAAGCCAATGTCTCACAAATCAACTATATGTACCATATATTAAAAAAACTATCAATTTGACAAAACAACTGTCAACTATTTTATAAAACTAACTAGTAAATTATTAAATATATGAACTGTCAACTTTATTTGCAACAAATTTGTCTTATGATTTGTCAATTTGACTTATGACCTGCCAACCTTAATCTCGACAAATCATATTAACTGTCAATTTGACAAAACAATTGTCAATCATTTTACTAATTTGTCAATTCCATAAGGCAACAGTTTTACAATTCGTAAAATTGTCAACATTTTTGTCAATAAATCTTTTTAATAAACTTTAACATCCACTTTAACAAATCAACTGTTTGATACAAATAAGCTATAAACTGTTAACATTTAACTAAAAAAATGTGTTATATACTCTGTCAACTGTTGGTTTAACAAATTAAATTCAATTGTCAATTGTTTGAAATGAATAACTTTACATATAACTTGTCAACTTTTTTTTTAAAAATTGTTGCATGAACAGTTAACTGTCAGTTTGACAAATCAACTGTCTACTATCTGAGAAAGCGTATAACTATCTGACAGATAGTATCAGTATTAGTATCAGTATTAATATCATTATTAGCATCAGTATTAGTATCAGTAATAATATTAGTATTAGTATCAGTATTAGTATCAGTATTAGTATCAGTATTAGTATTAGTATCAGTATTAGTATCAGTATTAGTATCAGTATTAGTATCAGCATTAGTATCAGTATTAGTATCAGTATTAGTATCAGTATTAGTATCAGTATTAGTATCAGTATTAGTATCAGTATTAGTATCAGTATTAGTATCAGTATTAGTATCAGTATTAGTATTAGTATCAGTATTAGTATCAGTATTAGTATCAGTATTGGTATCAGTATTGGTATCAGTATTGGTATCAGTATTGGTATCAGTATTAGTATCAGTATTAGTATCAGTATTAGTATCAGTATTAGTATCAGTATTAGTATCAGTATTAGTATCAGTATTAGTATTAGTATTAGTATCAGTATTAGTATCAGTAATAATATTAGTATTAGTATCAGTATTAGTATTAGTATCAGTATTAGTATCAGTATTAGTATCAGTACTAGTATCAGTATTAGTATCAGTATTAGTATTAGTATTAGTATCAGTATTAGTATCAGTATTAGTATCAGTATTAGTATCACTGTTAGTATTAGTGTTAGTATTAGTATCAGTATTAGTATCAATATTAGTATCAGTATTAGTATCAGTATTAGTATCAGTATTAGTATCAGTATTAGTATCAGTATTAGTATCAGTATTAGTATCAGTATTAGTATCAGTATTAGTATCAGTATTAGTATCAGTATTAGTATCAGTATTAGTATCAGTATTAGTATCAGTATTAGTATCAGTATTAGTATCAGTATTAGTATCAGTATTAGTATCAGTATTAGTATCAGTATTAGTATCAGTATTAGTATCAGTATTAGTATCAGTATTAGTATCAGTATTAGTATCAGTATTAGTATCAGTATTAGTATCAGTATTAGTATCAGTATTAGTATCAGTATTAATATCAGTATTAGTATCAGTATTAGTATCAGTGTTAATATTAGTGTTAGTATTAGTATCAGTATTAGTATCAATATTAGTATCAGTATTAGTATCAGTATTAGTATCAGTATTAGTATAAGTATTAGTATCAGTATTAGTATCAGTATTAGTATCAGTATTAGTATCAGTATTAGTATCAGTATTAGTATCAGTATTAGTATTAGTATTAGTATCAGTATTAGTATCAGTATTAGTATCAGTTTAGTATCAGTATTAGTATCAGTATTAGTATTAATAGCAGTATTAGTACAGTATTAGTTTCAGTATTAGTATCAGTTTTGATAGCAGTAATAATATTAATATCAGTATTAATACTTACTCTCTCCTGAGCTGCCAGGTCCACTTTTTCTCTCCCTCCAGTGGTCAATGGAGCCCCTTTCCAATACAACAGAAGTTGTACACATGCGGCTCTACGTTCCTGAGCACTAAAACTCTTTGTCTGATTGAGTTGACAGGCACAATGCATAACACTTTCATTCAAACCATTCTTTTTATTCGGATTTCCACCCAAATCATTCAAAAATGTACGCAGCAAATGTTTCATTCCTGCAAAACAACAGAACAAAAACTATAAATTAAACATGAAAACATTCACGATTGATTTTATCCACTGAACTTTAACCTTTAAGTCTTGTATTAAAAATTGAAGTGACACTCACCATGTTTGGCAGCATAATGTAAAGCAGTGTTGTGATTATGATTCTCGCCGTAACTGAGATTCGGATCGAGGTTCTTTCTAAGTTCCGGCGAGTTCTGGTAGATCTGCATGGCGGCAAATTCGTCACCATGTTGCAGGTACTTCTTGAATTTGGAGGAGGTGCTGCCCATGATAATTGTACAAGAGGAACCGGTAGAAATGTTGAAAAAAAAATAATAATGGAAAAAAACGACAAACGCTGCTGTGGGAAATGCGAGGCTATCACATTTTCTGTCAAGAAATATTGTTGCGTATTACATACGGTGTTGCACGCTGAAATATAAATTAATTTATTTAACAGTCTACAGGTGTAATTCATGCAAATTAAAGGCGTTGTTTATGTCTTCAGAAATATGTTAATTGGATTGTTTATGGTTGGAATTGTTTTTGTTACTTACCGAATGGACGCGTATTTTACTATCTGGCATTTTCTTTGTCTGTTTTTGCTTCAATATACCTATGACAACAAATTGACATCTTCCTGGTTTGTGCGAGGAAGCCCTCTGCAAGTGTGGATGCCGGAATCGATAGAGACGCGTTGCGCCGCGACCGCCCAACGCCGACGCGCGCTTTTTTTAAAGATATTTATCGCAGTAGAAAGATATTGGTCACGCTGAAATAAAACAAACATGATTATTATAATCAAACATAAATAAACAACGAACGATAAAATCATAATTTAAAATAATGATTAATTTTGAGATAAATTATTTTGATTTGATTTTACAATTAAAAAAAAAAAAAAAATTAACAATTATTGTATTCTGTTATCAAATTTACTACAGATACGTCAAGAAACAAATTTGAATAAAGCATAATTCTATAAAATACAAACATAATACTAATAGCATTTGTTGTGTTATGTTATTTTTTTAACGTACTAGTGCGTTATTAAATTTTACTACATTCTCTATAAATTTATTGCCGCACAAGTGTGGCAAAATAAAAAAAACTTTTAAATTGTTTAATTTTTTTAAACGCACTAGTGTGCTATTATTTTTTACCACACTAGCGCGTTATTAAATGTAATATAAAAAAATATTTAAAAAAACTGTTTATATGATTTATATTTTTTAAACGCACTACTGTTAATTTATTACTGCACTAGTGCGTTATTAGTTTGTTTTTTTTTTCATTTTCTATAAATTTATTGCAGCATTTGCATTTTTTTTTTTACTATTTACTTGACTTGTCAAGTTTTTGACATTATCAGTTATACACTTGACACTTAGACATTTAGACACTTTGACACTTAGACACTTAGACACGTAGACACTTAGACACTTATACTCGTATACTTGTAGACGTTTAGACAGACACTTAGACATTTAGACAGACAGATATATACAGTATTTTAAAATAGTTAAAACATATAATTTCATTAATAATACATTTTTATTTATCTTTGTCAAATGTGGCACTGATTGACATATTAAGTAAACTACAAGTGTTACATCAAATAAAAGATTTCAACACTTTTCATCATATAAAATTAAATAAACACTTATCTTTCAGAAACTATGAACTCATAAACAAAAGCTTAATAAATGTAAATTGCATTGTTTCTCGCTAACATAAATTAAAACGTCTGCGTTGTTATTTTTTCATTAAATACAATGTATTTCATGCTGCACATTATTAGTGTTTACAGTTGAGGGTTTCTGTTTCTCTTTATTTATTAAACAGCGTAATGCAGTTTGTTCAAGTCCATTCTATTGTGCAGAAAATTTAATTTGCCTTTATATAGTGAAGCTTTGGGAATTCAATCATGCATAATGTAATTAAAAAATGCGTACAATGCAGACACAATATTTGTTGTTGTTTTAAATTAATATTTTTGCAATAAACAAATTTAAAAACTTAAAAAGGTCAAGGATTACCCTAATTTAATTGCAAATAAACAATTTTTATTCATTATTTTAAAAGACTTTCCACTCAATTTTTCCAATATTAATCAAACGATTCTATAAAATATATAAAGCGAAGGTAAATTCCCTGCAATATAAAACGATAGCCTGAACATGAGGTGGGTTTTAGTCTGGTGGTGAAATTGTTTAGTTCACAAACTAGGACAAGGTTTATAACGCTGAATAAAGCGAATGCACATGACACGATGAAAATCGACGGCTTGCACCATCAAACTAATCATCGCTGCATAAAAAGAATTGCAACAATTTAAATACAATTGTTTAATTTTGCAATATAGCAAGAACTGAACAGGCTGTATGCATGTATAATTTATGTGTGCTGAGGGGAATCGGAGTCGCAGAATAACGGGCACGTCAGCATTGCCCTGTATTATCGACGGTATTCATGCCCGACTGCAGCCATTATCTAACCCCCTCGCTAGCTGGCTCGCGCAATGATTTGTAGTCACCTGGCTTTAGCTTCTCATTAACCCTAATTTACACTTAAATTACTTCAGCATTGTTGCAGACATTATTAAATCTAATGTGCTATTGCACGGTCGAGTGTACGTGAAATCCGGGATTGTTTCCTGTGCAATAAATCCCGATCACATCATCTTATACTAACATGTGGAGACATGCCGTGAGGGGGATTTCGATACCGGCGCTGCGTGATCCCGCCTTGACTGACTGAAGGAGTCTTAATGTTGTTAAGTTATTGAGGGGGAGTGGGAATAATAAAATTAGTAACTAGGATCAAGAGCTTCTCCGCTTTATTCACTATACTTTGTATACGAATAATGTTTAAAAAGAGACCTACAAGGATATTTCTATGTATTGCGTATGCTAATCAATATCAAGTTTTTTTGGCGTATAAATTCAACACAGAACTGATGTTTACATTTAATATATGTAGTTTGTGGGATTTTTGATTCATGTCCCAGCTCGAGTTTACATAATAACTATTTATTTTATATACTATATAAACGTACAGATTATGCGCATCATTCCGCATCTACATGTATTTTGCGGCATGATTTTCCAAAAATTTCAAACTTTTTTTTGGTTTTTTTTTTACAAAAATTGCAATATAGTTTTTTTTTCAAATTTTGAAACAATTTAATAAGTTCCTTAATCAATTTTCAAAATTCACTAATTTTTCAAAAAATCTAACTTTTTTAAATTTTCAAAATTGTTTTTGAGTTGAAAAAATTATTTATTGTTTTTTTTTTTTAAGTGCAGTTATAGCAACAATTTCCACAATTCTGATACAAATTTATTGTATTTTTTTTGCCCTCAAACTTAGTTACTGTCTATCTTTGGCAAACATTAAAAATTATTTTTTTTGTTTGTTTTGTAAAGGGGAGGGGATCAGTTAGCAATACTCTTTAGCATTTATCACTGATACTGACTGTCTTCTTCTAGAAAATGAACAACAATTTCTCTTTTTTGAAAGACCTTTTTTGTCATTTGCGTGTTTGTTTTTAAAACTTTGTTATTTGTTTTTTGGTTAAGTGTGCTCTGTTCAGATTCCGCAGAATAGCCTGCAATAAGTAGGGCTTTTTAGGTTGTGACTATTTGGAAGTTGCGTTTTTTATTATTAACAGAGTTCGGATCCGGAAAATAGCCAAGAGTAATCCAAAATGTTGTTCTATCTGGCATCTGAGGACGCGCCTCGTAGAGGTTTCCTTCGCTGCCCTCAAAACTAGAAGTTTTTAGGACTCATCATCTGTCATCTTAAAAGACTAAGGCTTAAAAGACTAATTCTTAAAAGACTAAGGCTTAAAAGACTAAGACTTAAAAGACTAAAACTTAAAACACTAAGGCTTAAAAGACTTAGACTTTAAAGACTCAGACCAACTAGACTTAGACCTAGAGTTTAGACTTAAAGACTTAGACTTAGAGACTTAGACTTAGAGACTTAGACTTAGAGACTTAGACTTAGAGACTTAGACTTAGAGATTTAGACTTAGAGATTTAGACTTAGAGACTTAAACTTAGAGACTTAGACTTTGAGTCTTAGACTTTTAGGCTTAGAGACTTAGACTTAGAGACTTAGAGACTTAGAGACTTAGAGATTTAGACTTAGAGCTTAGACTTAAGACTTAGAACTTAGGACTTTGGATTTTGGACTTTTTGAAGACTTTGGAATTTTAAGTTTAATCTAAGCTTAATATAAATTTTGGACTTAGACTTATACTTAGATTTAGACGTTAAAAGACTTAAAAGACTTAAAAGGCTTTAAAGACTAAGGCTTAAAAAACTAAGACTTAAAAAACTTATACTTAAAAGACTTATGCTTAAAAGACTTATACTTAAAAGATTTAGGCTTAGAAGACTTAGACTTAGACTCAAGATTTAAACTTAGGACTTTGGAATTTCAAGTTTAATTTAAGGTGATAGGAATTATTGGATTTTTTGATGACCAACACTTGGGCGGCAAAAAAGAATTGACAGAAGATATAAGAGAAACAATAAATTCTTTAACGACAAACACTAGAGTGTTTAGGTAGGTCATAGTAGAAAAAGGTTTTTGCTCTAAGTGACATTTTACGTAAGAAGTGAGAAAAATATTGAATTCTTTTATATTTGATAAAAATACTTGGGCGGGCGTGTGGGTCAAATAAAAAAAAATTATTGTTACACCTATCCGTAAACACCTTGAATGTAAATGATGATGTCATAACTAACAAATGTCAAATTAGACAAATAATATATATCGTCATAAATGACATTTGATTCATATCATAATTGTCGTAATTTGCATAAAATGATGTAAATTATTGAAGTTATAAGTGACAAACGTTATGATTGAAATCATATTGGACAATTTGATGCGTACTTTTCAACACAAAATCTTTTTATACTTACTTTTAGATAATCCCAAATTATACATTTGAAGATTCAAATGTCTTTGATTGAACATATGAAGTAAATTTTTACAAGTAATATTTGAAGAAATTTATTTAAATTTATGTTGACAATATCTGTGTTAATCATATGCTAGAAAAATAAGGTTTATAGGATAATGGAACATCCTTGATGCAAACACGACGTTATAATGCTTTAATAGCAGATCCATGGATCCTAAACCGGGATGCTTTATTATTGTTATTGTTTGCGCGCGTTATGCGTAGATTATCCCTAGAATTGATAGTAGTAGTCGCATCTGTTTCAGTTTCGAAAAATAAGCGCGCAGGTGTACAGAGCATGCTCGCCGAGGGGGAAAACGGATTTTCCGCGGCGCGTTTCCCTCGTCTGCAGTGCTACTTGGGCATCCCGAGGTGGAAGCCGCGCGTGCAGAAATGCCGCCGCTAAAATCTCGCTGATTGTACAAACATTAATAAAAATTTAAACAAATAAAAATAAAAAGCGCGCACAAATGTGAGATTCAATACAGCCAACATCTTCAACTAATCTTTTTAGATAGTAGGGACTGTACTTCTTCACAAAAAACAACTTCTTTCAAATAGAATCTTTTTTCTTTTAATTTTTGTTATTTTTTAATTTGCAATTATTATTGGTGATGAATTCGCCGCTAATTTGTTGTTTAATTGTTTAATAATTCGGTAAACACGAAGTTCTATACTGTTTTTGAAATTAAAGAGTGTTCACGCAATGCCGACAAGAAGTTCATCGTCCTTCAAACTGGGTAAATATTAAATAATTATAACGTAGGTAATTAAGTTTATTCAAACTGATGAGGGTTTAAAATCTGAAACAAGTTTGTCTGTTAAATAGGTTTTGCAATGCAATGCACGTTAAGAGTTTATCAGTTCGCATTTACAGCTTGAGCTTCTTTATCGAAACGAGATAAAATTCATGACGCATGATTCCATTAAACAAGGAGCACATTTATTCGCACAATAAACATCATGTTTATTTTGTTTTGTTTGTTTATTCCTTTCTAGCTATAATTCTCAATCAACCCGATTCTTCAACATTCAGTGTGTGGAATTCAAAAGGTTTTTTTTCTATTGTTGGAATACACAATGTAATGTTGTATAAAAGAAAATTCTGCATATTTCACACGTGATATAATAAAGTAGAAACAATTTTTTAAATCTATACTTTGCTTACAATAATAAAATTATGTCAAAAAAATAACGATTTTATAATCAATTTAAAAAAGAGTGATAGAAACTCATTTTATATTATTGCAGTTTACAGCTATTTAACTATTTTTCCGTTAAATTGCTAAAAACGTTTTATTACACTTGTAGTATAAATTAGGAACAGTTTATGACAATTTCAGAATGTGTTATTTGTATAAAAATATTTAATGCCGCTTCAAATCTGTTTTATAACACCAGAAATAGTTTAAGAATGTATTAGTTAGCCTAAAAACATTTTATGACACTTGTGGCGTATATCAGAAACTTTTTATGATAGTTCTAAAATGTGTTATTTATACAATAACATTAAATGGCAGTTTAAGATTATTTATGACACGTTAAAGCTGTTTTATGACACCAGAAATAGTTTAGGAATGTTTTAGTTGGCTTAAGAACATTTTATGTCACTTGTGTCATATGTCAGAAACTTTTTATGATAGTTCTAGAGTATGTTATTTATACAGAAACATTTATTGACATTTTAGGTATATTTTTAACAATTAAAAGCTATTTGATGACATCAGAAATAGTTTAAAAATGTATTAGTTTTCCTAAGAACATTTTATGACACTTGTAGCATATATTAGAAGCATTTTATGACATTTTTAGAATGTGGTATTTGTATAAATACATTAATTGAAGTTTAAAATTTGTTTATTACATTTTAAAATTGTTTTATAATACTAAAAATAATAATAACAAAATCCATTTATAACACTTGTAGCATTAATGTCGCTTTGTAAATATTTATAACACATTAATACTGTTTTATGACACTAAAAATAGTTTAAGAGTTTATTAGTTAGCTTAAGAACATGTTATGACACTTGTATTTTATATCAAAAACATCATTTTATAACAGTTTAAGAATATGTTATTTATACAAAATATTCAATCACGTCTTAAAGCTGTTCTTTAGCTTCAAAACTAAGTTAGAAATGTATTAGTTGCCTAAGAACATTTTATGAAACTCGTAGCATATATTAGAAGCATTTTATGACAGTTTTAGAATGTGTCATATATTTAAAACTATTAAATGACGTTTGAAGAATGTTTTTAACAAATTGAAGTTCTATGACATGACAAATTGTTTCAATTAGCTTAAGATCATTTTATGACACTTATAGCATACATTAGAAACATTTGTGACAGTTCCGAATATAGATAACATTTTAAATGGCAGACATTTATAACACTTTAAAGCTGTTTTATGACACTAAAGTATATTAGTTAGCCTAAAGACATTTTATGACACTTGTAGCATATATCAAACATTTTATGACAGTTCCAGAATATGTTATTTATAAAGGGTTTTCCAATAAGAAGTTTCATTTTGAGTAGCAGGCTATTTGGACATCTGTCAATTTTGAAGCATTATTTTTTGACATTTGACAAGTAAAAACTACGCCATTATTAAAAATGGAATTCAAGAACGCATTGAAATGATTAAAATTCACTACAAAAATGGTGAACATTTTTTTACAGTTTGCAAAGCTAAAGCACTTTTTGGTTGCGTAAAGCACCTACTCGGCCGGAAATAGTAAACCTGGTGGAAAAATTTGAGCTGTTGGGACAAGTTTGTGATGTGAAGAATCAAAACCGTGTGCATCGCTCAAGAACACATGAGAAAATTGCTGATGTAGCCCGTAGTGTTGAAGAAAACCCAGGTTTGTCGATTCCTCATCGGTCTTTGGAATTAGACATTCCACAACCTACATTACACCGTATTTTGCATAAAAACTTAAGTCTTAAGGCTTTTAAAGTTCAGTTAACACAAGAACTCAAGCCGGTCACCATAAACGTCGTATCTTCGCTGATTGGGTCCTTCAAATGCATCAAAATAATCCGGAATTTCATCAAAAAATCATCTTCAGTGACGAGGCTCATTTTCACCTCGGAGGCTACGTTAATAAGCAGAACTGTCGCATTTGGTTCTCAAAATCCAAGAATGATTGTTGAAAAGTCTTTGCATCCTCAACGTGTCACTGTTTGGTGTGGTTTTTGGGCTGGTGGTGTGATTGGACCCTACTTTTTCAAAAATGAGGCTAGTGCAACTGTTATGGTGAATGGATGGCGCTACCGAGCTATGACGACGTATATTTTCAGCAAAACGGCGCTACGTGCCACACAAGCAACGAAACAATCGCAATTTTGCAATAAAAGTTTATGCCAATGCTTCAAAATCGATTCAAGACCTTAAAGATGGAATTTGTGTTATTTGTGAAGTTATCGAGGACATAAAGCCGCAAATGTGCGAATTGGTCATGGAAAATTTCATGAAAAGAATGTAGTACTGCAACCGTAACCGTGGCTGCCATTTGACTGATATTTGACAATTTTGCCCTTTTTAATAGTTTATGGTTTTATTTAACATTTTTTTGACATTTTATGAACTGAATTTTGCACTTTTCAACCGTTTTTATCAATTTGTATCTATTAATGATTAAAATTTTGCATTTTTTAACGATAAATTATTCAATTTTAATGTTTTCTGAAAAATTTTCAATTTTTGAGACCAAATTTTGCTATTTTGACATTTCATGAAAAATTGACATTTTATGGCCGGGTTTTTCTGTTTTCTGACAATATTTTTATTTAACAAGGCTGTATATTGGTTATTTTCAACAATATATTGACATTTCATGGCCGGATATTGCTATTTTTAACATGTTATTAAAAGAATTGTGGACTTTTTACAGTTTATTTTGGATTCTGGTTCTTTCTAGCAATATATTTGATAATTTATAATAATAATAATAATAATATATTTAATCATTTTAAGCTTTTCAGCAATATGACAATATATAGCTTGAGTTTGATATTTTATGAATATTTGTACACTTTTTTAACAGTTTATGGCCATATTTTTGTGCTTCCTGAAAATTGTTTGAAACTTCAAGGCCAGATTCTGCTGATTTTATCATTTAATCAACAAAATTTTGCATTTTTAAGAGTTTTTTTTTAATTTGGATTTAGTTTTTTTTTAATTATTTTACATTTTATGACCTAATTTTGCCATTTTTTACTTTTCATAAATAGAATGTTGCTGTTTATGGTGTGTTTTAGTACTTTATGACATTCTATAAATAGAATTTCGCACTTTTTGACAGTTTATGATTTTGAATCTTTCTGACAATATTTTGAAATTTTATAGTTGGATTTTGCAATTTTTGAAGTTTTTTTTATATTTTTTTAATTTTTTGACAGAATTTTGCCATTATATTACTTTTTATAACTAGAACTTTGCTTTTTAATAGTTTATGCTCAAGTTTTGTTTTCTTGTGACTATTTTTTAAATATTTTATAGCCGGATTTTGCTTTTTTTGACTTTTATGAAAATAATTTTGCCTTTTTCAACCGCTTATGACAGGATTTGATTGCTTTTTAACAATACTTTGATGTTTCAATAATTTTACAATTTTTTTTTTTTTTGGCGTGTTATAAATTAAAATTTTACATATTAGTTTATAGACGTATTTTAATGCTTTCTAAAAAAATTTAAAATGTTGGTTTTGGAATTTTTGACATTTTATGAATAAAATTTTAAACTTTTTATCAGTTTCAATCAGAACTGCTAAAAATGATAATTATAAAAAAATTGGTCATAGAATGTCAAACTTGTAAAGACAGTCTTGACAGTTTCAAATTAAACTGTCAAAAATGTTTAAAATGCTTAAAATTGATTAGAACTTGTATCAAATATTTTTGAACTGACAAAATGTTCTTCAAAACTATGAAATTTTAAACAAAACTGTCAACAATGGTTTAGAATTGTAGAAACTAGTTTTGAACTATCAAACTTAATAATCTATAATTGAGAAACTTTGTTTTGAATTGGGAACAGTGGCGTAGCTAGAATTTTTGGGTTTCATTGAAAAATATTGAGAGGAGCCTCATCAGAGTAAGTTTTGAAAAATTTATCGCAAAACAAAAGTTTATATTTTTAATCACGAACCGACAAAGTATCTTTAAAAAGGATGTAATTTGCTTATAAATATTAAAAAAATAACAAATTATCTTTAAAGGTAATGGGTAGCGGCTGATTAATCACGAAGCTACAGTTTATGACTTTAATCGCAAAACGACAAAGTATTCCTAAGATTGATGTAATTTGCTCAAAAAATTTGAGGAAGTAATGTTTGTATTTTTAATTTGTTAATAAACTATTTATAAAGTACGTTGAACCACTTTTAAACCACGAGAAACTTCTTTGAATTGTTTTATTACAATTTTAAGCTTGGTTTAAAAGTAGTTCATTACCGGTAGTTTAACAACCGATAAACTACTTATAAACTACCAGTGTCTCAAGTATTTTACTTCCGGTTTGTTGCGTGCTATTTGGAATGCCATTTATCAACAAAAAAATATAATCTTACGGTCCCCAAAATTTTCACAGGCTCAATCTACCCATTACCTACGATTTCCTGTGCACAAAGTAATAAACTGTCAAAAAAGATCATAACTAGCCAATTTCAAAAATTAAAAAAAAATATCAACTACAAACATTGGTCTTGAAATGTAAAACTTGGTTTTCAATCAGTCAAACTTGATTTTAAATCTGTCTAAAATTATATATTATTATAGTTTGATAGTGACATATGTTGATATATTATTGTACAATGTAGAATTTATTTATTAGTTAAATTTACATTCAATTATAGTTTTCAATTTGAGTTTGATTAAATCAACAAATGAAAACTTTTAACTACTCCTTATAAAACAAATACAGCTTAGTTTCATTGGCCTCTTGCAACCTTTTTCTTCTCAACAGAAGATCGTAGTTCAGATTTCCCTTCAACTCAGTAAGACAAGTTTAAAAGATTACACAGCGAGTTCCGGATGGTATACACACAGTCGGGACGCTTCGGGAGTAAAGAGAACTATTTAATGGCGCGATTTAACGGCCATTCTGGACGAGCAAAACGACAAACTAGAGTTTAAGTGTTACGAGAATAAAATACAATCGCCCTTCCTTCATCCCTGTGTTTGTAAGTACATCGTGGATGTGGATAGAAAGACGGATTTAATCGAATCAAATTAACGAGCAATAAAATAGCAATAAAACAAGTGCATCATTGAATAGACTAGTGTACTGTATTGATTATTTTATTAAGTATTTATGAATGTTATGCAATTAAATTAGCGTTTTAATATTTATAAAATTATTTATTACTTTGATGCATGATTTTCGTTAATATTTTATAAATGCGGCTTCGGTATTAATTAATGTTTTGGGGAAAATATATTAAATGGAACTTTTCATTTAATTTCCCTGAACGCAATTTTATTTATTTCTTGGAAAATATAGTAATTATTTGAAGCCACCATTAGTATAAGCTTAAAATATTGAGGAATTATTCAATAGAAAATATTTTGCGATGCGTTTATGAATCGTAAATATTCCTAAACTGACAGTAATATCCATAAAATGCTCACAAATTTGCAACTATCTACCAATCTGATGATATACTCGTATGGATTATATTTGTAAATTATATACAACTCCATCCTGTGGTTTAAATATATGAAATCCAACAACACAATTTTATTGTCATTATAGGATTGTATCCGTGTAGTAACTAGTAAAATATAATCAAGTGCAAGGCTCTCAATCCATTAATAAAATATTTCATAAAAAATCCCCTGTATAAAATGAATAAATTTGCAGTAATGCATTCCCTCTTGGATACATACTGCGTCAGCGTAATGTCAATGAATTATTTATATACACAGCGAAAAATTTGCGTTTATTTTATTGACGCTTAAGAAAATTTGCATGAAATATATTGCGTATTCTAATCAACAAAGAGATTGAGAGAAGAAGGGAGTCTGTTTAAGGGTAGATAATGGGAACAATTTGCACGGTCTTAATTTATAGCTATCACTTCAAGAAAAGTTGATGTAATGCAATTAATTGTACAAAACTTTGATTAATTCAAATCTATCTTTCAATGATAAATAATATGGGATTGTAAACTCTTTCGGCTCTGTTTAAAAATTGATAGTATCTCAACCCAAATAAATAATGCAGAGGATACAAAAAGGGATTTAATTCAACACCTTACTCTAACATGAGAGTTTTTGTAGTGTAAATTCGTATTAATGTGAACCGACATTTTCATTTCAAATCGAAAACGGATCGACTCGTTTATTTTTGATCGTAACCAAGTGTATATTTTAGTAAGTAGTAGTTTTTTATTGCCATGATTATCTCATGTCTTGTTTATTTATGGATATAGGTTTTATTCAATTTTATTTCCATTTGTAACCAACTACTGCATTCACCATTAGGTATCTGCTCATAAATCATCTTGCTACGGACAGCTTAATTCAATTTAGTATTAGTTTTGCAGTGTTGTCTTTTATTTATATAAAATATTTATTAAATTTTTTTTGTCTATTTTTTTTCAGCGGGGTCGGAGATTACTCTATAACGGAGGGACTGCGAACCGCCCTTGCCCGACTGCGACAGAGATCGAATCCCTCTAGTAGCCATTCGTCCCCCCTTCATCAACCTGCCAATCACCAAACACAAGTAAGTGTAGACCAATTAATTTGTTCATTATTCGGTCCATTGTGCAAACCAGACGTGGCCTCCGAATTAGCTATAGATTCCGGACGCAAAGGACACGAATTAAATAAAACCTTTTACTGGATTCAAACATTAAACGACAGAGAAACTCCTAAATTAATTATAACTAACTATATCAGTTCAAAATTTATAAAAGTTGATACATTTACATTGTTTTAACCTTAATTTAATTGACCTCATGCAATCAGAGCTAAAGAAGACTAAAGATTTTTTTTTTTAATTTTTTAATGAAACTAATATTCTCGTGAGACCATGCTTATTTTTTAGAAAGTTATTTCAAAACTTGAGTTGCCAAATTATGATATTTTTGACATTATTTAGCATTTTGGTTTCCTTCAACAATATTTAAGTGTTGTTGCTAGTTTTTGCAATTTTTGAGATTTCATGCAAAGTATTACATTTTTTTAGAGTTTATGCTGCTTTCTGACAATTGATTAAAATTTTATGGTAGGATTTTGCACTTTTCAACAGTTTATGCCAAATTTTGATTCTTTCTAACATAATTTTTGCAGTTTTCAATCGTTTTGGTCAAATTTTTGTTTTTGTTGGATTTTTCTATTTTTGACTTTATGTAACAAAAATTTTGCATTTCATGATTTTTTTTACGTTTTTAAGTTTCTGGCCGGATTTTGGTGTTTTCTAACATTATTTTGATGTTCCAAAGCTGGATTTTACTATTTTTGACTTTTTGTAAATAAAGTTTTGCACTTTTTCAACTGTTTTTGGCCGGACTTTGGTTTTTTTGAAATAATTTTATTATTTTATAACCTGGTTCTGCTATTTTTGACTTTTTATAAATAGAATTTTGCACTTTTTTGACCAAATGTAGCTATTTTTTACAATATTTTGATCATTTATGGTTGCGATTTTTGTTTTTTAACAGTTTATGGACAAATTTTAGTACAATATTTTGAAATTTGAAGACCGTTTTCTGCTACTTTTGACATTTTATGAACACAATTTTGCTCTTTTATAGCCGTTTTTGGCCGGATTTTAATTTGGTGCTTTTTAACAATATGTATTTTGATGTTTCAAGATAGAATTTTGCATATTATAACAGTATTTTGCCGCAGTTTGGTTCTTTTTGACATCATTTTGTTATTGACATTTTACAAATAAAATTTTACATTTTTCAAAGCCGGACTTTGGTGCTTTCTAACAATAATATTTTTAATTGTGATTTTAATTTATTTTGCACTTTTTAATTGTTTCTGGCTGAATTTTGGTTTTTGGTATAATATTAAACTTTTATTACCAGATTTTGTTATTTTTGAAATTTTATAAACAGAAGTTAAGACTGTTTTTTCAACAATAATTTGATATTTCATATCCGAATTTGGCTATTTTTAACTTTTATGAATAAAATTTTGCATTTTTTAACAGTTTTGTGGCTGGATTTTGGTGCTTTCTAACAATATTTTGATAATTCATAGTTGGATTTTTGTATTTCTAATAAGATTATTGTGTTTGTAATGAACTTAATGCAGAATTACACTCAATTTTTTTTTGTTTTTTTACTAATTTATCTACTTAAACAGGATTTCTAAACAACAAATTTTAAAGTTTATTGAAATAAACTAATGTGTGCTTAGATAACATAATTTAATTTGACTTAAAATACAACTCCAACGTCAAAAATTGCATTATCTCTTTATAATAAAATTAAATTTGTTTAAAATATTTGTTATAATTTTGATAACTCCAGGTGCGCACATGTACTACACTTAACCGACCCTGCGCGAGTCGACACTATGCACAGTAAGTAAGTGGGAGAGTTGGGAGACCGATATCACAATCATTCTACTCCTGGTAGCCATACAGTGCCGTGTTGAGTTGTTTACGGGTCGTGCAGTGGCAGCCGAGTCGGAGTGATAAAACAAGTTTGTGAATGTTGTATGGGCGTGCTATTTATATTAGAACATCATGTGAACATATCAGGAGATAAGCAAATTACTAAGGTAACAGGAATCAACATGTTTAAGTCAATATAACCGTGCAATTTTTGTAAAACGTAATTACTTAAATCAAAATGATTTATATTTTAATAAACCTTTTAAACTAGTGCACAAATATAAATATTTTAATTTTTATAAGTAGTAGACAATTATATTACCTTTAATATGTTACATTAATTAGTTTGCAAAGTTATTTTAATGTAATACTAAATTTTATTGTTATACTATGTTCCTGATAACTATTTTAGGTTATTAATTAATTTATTAGACAGTTCTTGATACTTGTCTTATTTATATAATAATGGGTCCGCCAAATAACTTTTTTTTTTTTGAAAATGCTATAAAAAAAACTATTGAATATTTTCTCAAATTTCTTTTTTTATTTGAAAGTACAATCCTTCCGGTTAATAATGGAAAATAATTTCATTCAATGGCCATGCAGTAGCCTACACGATCGGTTCAATTTTTAAGCACATTATCGATTGTGTGCAGCTGTATTTCACCAATGGCTTCACGAATATTTTCCTTTAAAGCGTCAATTGTCTCTGGATTGTCGGCGTAACACTTATCTTTGAGGGCACCCCACAAATAATAGTCCAACAGTGTCAAATCGCAGCTCCGAGGTGGCCAAACAACATCAGCTCTGCGGCTGATAATGCGATCTTCAAAAACAGGGCGCAAAACATCGAGTGTAGCTTCGGCTGTGTGGCACGTAGCGCCGTCCTGTTGAAACCAAATGTTGCTAATATCCTCCTCTTCAATTTTTGTAAACAAAAATTTGTTTAACATGGCCCGATAACGATCGCCATTGACTGTAACGGCCACTCCTTGCTCATTTTCGAAGAAAAATGGCCCAATTATGCCTCTGGACCAAAATCCGCACCAAACAGTGACTCGTTTTGGGTGTACCGGCTTTTCAATGTATGCGTGCGGGTTTTCTGTGCCCCAAATGCAACAATTTTGTTTGTTTACATACCCGCCAAGATCAAAATGAGCTTCATCCAAAAAGATGATTTTTTGGCAAAATCGGCATCTTCTGTAAGTCGATCGCAGGCCCACTCAGCGAAGCGAAAACGCATTGGATAGTCAGTTGGCTTCAACTCCTAAACCAATTGGACTTTGTATGGCGTCATACCAAGGTCTTTATGCAAAATTTGTCTCAATGATGTCTCCGAAATGTTCAATTGTTGAGAACGACGGTGAATTGATGTTGATGGCGCTTCACGCACACTTTCTGCCACAGCATCAATATTCTCGGGTGTACGCACTATTTTTGGCTTTTCACGCTTTGGTTTTTTGATGAGGATGCCAGTTTCTTTCACTTTTTTCACAAGATAACGAACATACGGAGCTGACGGTGC
Organism: Tachinus rufipes; assembly: GCA_963932245.1. Lineage (NCBI taxonomy): Eukaryota > Metazoa > Arthropoda > Insecta > Coleoptera > Staphylinidae > Tachinus > Tachinus rufipes. Next base: position 250,129 of record OZ010743.1, on the reverse strand, counting down.
TTCTCTTCTTCCAAAATCCGTACGCAATTTTCGCACACATTCTGCAACATTACCATGATTTTCAAAGTAATGTCGCAATATTTCCCAGCGTTGTTCAAGCGTATACACAACCATATTCGTTCAGCGGAAGGATAAAACTAATTATCTGTCAAATCTGACATGAGCTAAGTGTTACCATTCACAAAATAAGCACTAGTTGAAAAGAAAAACTTTAGATGGCGGACCCTTTACAATGTATTTAATAATTATTTTATTTACCTACAACGTATACTACTGTAGTGCATGTACGCGGCTGGGCCGATTCTGCGCAAATCGATTCGACGCATCGTAGGTGGGAGATTGTCGTCACGACCACTTTATTCCTAATCCTAATAAAGCGGCCATAGTTGTGTTAGTTACGGGCCGTGCAAGACCAGCCATTTAGTGTGTAGTGTGAAAATACGTTCGTGAGTGTTATGTGGGCGTGTTGGTTATATCAGGATAACATGTGGATATAGCAGGAGATAAGCATACGATTAAGGTAACAGGAATTAACGTGTTTCATTACATTATGTATACTTCTTTAAAAAAAATTGATTAAATTTCTGTCATGTCATGGTTTGCAATAATTTAGTTTCACAGTACATAAAATTACAGAAAAAACTAACTTATTGCACAATTATATGTAATACTGATTAGGTTTGCATAAGCAACAATCATGTATTGACTTCTTCTTGGTGTTTTAAAAACGTTTTGATCTATTTTTATAATTTATTAATTAATTCAAGGGTTTTAATTGATTAAATTTTAATAATATGAAATTGTTTGTTGCAAAGTTTATTGACCCCTCAGGTGACTTATATGTCATGGTGCATAGTTAGCTTGGATTTATTAATTTATATTACAAAATCTTGTAATTTGTGTTTCCAAATAGCACTCAATTTTATGATTATAGACAAGTATTTTGAACTAGAGTGCTTTGCCCACTCATGTGTTTGTTATCCAATATTTTGCTAACAAACAGTTGGGCCGGTAGACGGGCACTCAAGTTTATAATTACAAGTATTTTGAACTAGAGTGCTATTAAATTTCTTGTAACAACCACGTAAAAAGACATTTCAATTTATAATTATATACAAGTATTTTGAACTAGAGTGCCCCCGCCCACCTAATCAAGTGTTTCTAATCTCTTTCTAACAAACATTTGGGTGGGTAGGTGGTCAGTCAAGTTTATGATTATAGACAAATATCGGAGCGGGCACTCCAGTTTATTTATACAGACAGTTATTTTGAATTACAGTATCTCATCTACCTACCTACTTACTCAAATGTTTGTTATCCAATCTTTTACAAACAAACAAGTTTATTATCTCAGACAAGTATGTTGAACTGGAGTGCTTTGACCACTCACCCACCCAAGTGTGTTATTTAATGTGTTATAACAAACATTTAAGCAAAAATTAAAATTTATAACTCTCAATCGGTACACTCAGTTTGACATAACCTCAAATTATTTGATGTTGGCTAATTTGGTTTCTACACTTACTGTACTATTAAAATGATCATAACTCGCTAACCATACATTGGATTTTAATGAAATTTAATATAAACGTACTTCTTTATCAGAACTACCAACTGCATAAAATTGATTAAAATCGATACGTTCAATTTAACATAACCTCAAATTAATTTATGTGAAAAATGATGTAATTTGGTACCAAAATACTTTATTATTATTAGTACCAACTGCATAAAATTGATTAAAATTGATACGGCCAATCTGATATAATCTTAAATTAATCGATATGTGCTGACTCATTCTATATGTTTACTTTATTACTAAAATTAAGATAACTTGCTAGCTATACATTAAAAATTAATGCAGTTTGGTACTACTATCTTTGATATGTCCATTTTTTTTAAACAAAATAAATACGCTACTAGGACTAATTTACTACTTTTCCACATAATTTCAATTGGATCCATTATTCATCCATCATTTTTGCTGAAATAATTAATATATGTTAATTAATCCCTCTCCGATTTTCACTCGATATAGTTGAACAAATATGCAAATTGCTTCTTCGCTGTGCTATTATAAGATAAGGTTGTATAGAAACCGCTGCTAAGTGGTGCACAGTTACTCATATCAATAACATGTGTATGACGACGGCATTGCATCCATCCAACCAACGAACCAACCACCCACTAGCCAACCCTTTCGTTTACACGGGGGGTTCAATCTTGCTGTGCACTTTAATGAATCAAGTAAGCTAAAGCAGTAAGCGGCACCTTACCATTTATAAATCTAATATGCAAATGACTTTGCGGCGGAATATCCAAACAACGTCGACCTAAATAGAAATTAAAAGATTTCTACCACGGATTCAATTTCAAATGCAAACATTTTATAATATTCACTTATTAATAATTACATAAAAATTAATGAATATTTCTTACCGTTAAAACCATGTTATGGCATTATTAGCTGTAGAAGGTGTGCTGAATATTTGAGTTTACTATGCTTTGCTTAATTTTTATTTAATTTAATAGTTTTAACTATAACTAATCGTTCTTGGATTACTGCACTAGCCGCACTCAGTGCAAGCAACTTTATTCAAATAAATATAGTTTGATTTACAATATTAATATGAATTTCTTGTGATTTTTGAATTAACAATTTAATCATAAATCACATTAATATTATAAATTAAAAATTATTTATTTGAGTAAAACTGCCACTGTAAGTGGCTAGTGCAGTCATCTAAAAACGATATTAGTTAATTGCAATTTTAAGAAAGTCATTTTGAACTTTTAGGAAAGTGCTACGATATCAGTTATGGTTAATATTAAATTAAATAAATATAAAAATAATAATAGCAAATGTTCAAGCTCACAATTAACTTATATTTAATGTGATATAGCATTTCTAAATTTAAATAATTTTTTAGATGCTCTCCCTACATTCTGTTTTATGTTTCAACAGGAAGATCTAATTTCCCTTTTAAAACTAAATGAATTTAATTAGAGCATCGATTGTATGCTCCAGCAAATTACAGTAAACCCTATACATGTAATGAAGATGAAAGCTTTCTTTCATCTTCTACAATATTTGTCCTACTTATTTGTCAGGGACAGGAATACTCTATTCGTGTTAAAGGAACATTTCACATTGATAGACTATTTATTTATTTCTTTACAACATCTACAATCAATAGGAGAACGATTCATAAATATTTTAAAATAAAACATGTAGAGGCCTTGGTGCTACCAACAATTTCTTAATTTATTATTTATTTTCTTTAATAGTTTCAATCGTTGCGTTATTTAAAATGGATTTTAAAATTAATTCAATATGAATTATGTATTCTGTTAACTATGCTGAGTGTAGATTTTCAAAATTGCGTTCTTGGTATAGATTTTGAAGTATTTTCAATTTATTCAAGATTTTTTTAAACATTATTGAGACTAAATAAATAATTAAATTAATTTATTACTTAAACCCACTTCAATAAAATAAATTATTGTATACAAAACATACAAATTAAATTTATAGCATAAACTTCTTTAAAATATTACAATTTAAAGACAGCAACAAAAGTTTCGAAACATAAATCATAACATTTATGGCACGATTGCTGCCATTTTGGAATATGTTACAACTTGTAATTCTTTTCAACAAAAAAACAAACAGAAAAAAAGTCGTTAAAACTTCGAGGAATAAAGGAAAAGCTGTGACACTTTACAAAACACGATTTCCTCCGTCTGATATATAAAAAAAAAAACAAAAACAAAACGTCAAGTCGATCATTTCAATTAAATTCTTGCTTTTGCGGTCTAATATCACTTAATTATATTTCCACGGAAATATCCGCTGTGATGGGGTGGCGCGAAAAATAACGGAAATATAGATAAGGATTGAAAATATGGCTGCTTAACACGAAACGCTTCTCGTTGTAATTGCGTATACAAATTTAATCTTTTATAATTAAGTTAGATTGGATCGAGCTATTATTTATATCAAATTGAAACTAATTTTTACATTTCATAATTTGGTAGTAGTTGTGTGGAAGCCATTTCAATATGCTGAATGCTGCTCGTAGGGGGTGCCCAAATGAGTTTGTTTAAGCCGAGAGGAATTTCGTGAATGAATTGGGGCTGTCAAAAGGGAAACGGGCTAAAGATCAAGTGATTTATCGTCGTGAGTGCCGTAACTCCTACATCAATTTCTATAGTCAAGCTTGCAACTAACTTATTTCACAATTATCAACAAATAAAATAAAATCAATCTAAAAACATAATTATGCTAATTAATATTTCTCAGTTCAGTAATTAATTTGATTGATGAAGTTGGCTCATTTTTAAATTATTTTGTTGGAAGTTAAAAGAAAATTTTTAATATTGATTTTTGTTTGGTCTTAATTACTAATATTAGCAAACTTTTTTGTTAATTATAATATATAAAAGCAGTCAAACATAGAATGGGGGGAATAAAACTAGAAACATTGTTTTTATTTTGGTTATATTATATAATTATTTGATTTTGAAGATTAGAGCTATTATAGTAAGTGCTGTTGTTAATGGTATTAATTATTTTAAATGTAATATTATAGATTCAGTTTAATTAGTTTTGTTTATGTGCGTAGTTTGCACAGTTACATAATTGTATTCAAGAATTGCACGTTTATAATGTAAACAATCTTTGGTTTATGCAAACACAATTTGTAGCTTGAATCAAAGCTTTGTAATCTTGTTATTAGATGCAAATTAATTATTTTAATATATTCATGCATAATAGATTAATGTTTTGGTTGTAGTACTACATAGTATTGATTTGTAACGAGACCACTTGCTGAATGCATTCAATATGCACATCTATTGTTAGCTGTGTAAAAACAATTGTTTTGTCTCATGTTATACGTCACAATTAAGGTAGTTTTATGAATTTTTCAACAACATTTGATTTGTACTAAGTGTACACTATATACTAATACTCTGTTTAGTAATTTGTATTTACAAATTTCAGTTTAAATAATTTTTTGAGTAATTTTATAAATTATTGTTTCCATGAAGCATATACAGCTTGTCTAAATCATTCCAACATAATAAAATTTATCAATCATTTATTACATAATATTAGCACAACAAACTGATTTTTTATTAAATTTATTATAAATTGCACAAAAATCCATTTATTGCATAATAATATCACAAAAAGTAGTTATTTTCTGACAGTTCAGAAACATTTTATCATACATTAAAATTTTTGTGACAATAAAGAAATATTATTTGTGATTTGAACATTTTTATTACTGTTAAGAACATTTTTTTGACAGTTTATAAACAGTTTAAAAAAATTTAGTTGTAGATCAGAACATTTTATAGCGTAAAGGAACATGATGATTATTTGCTAAATTTTTGACAGTTGTGAACATTTTTTCGGCATTTTGTGAACTAATGTAGAACATTTTGTAAAGTTCTATAACATTTTATTGTTCTTTTAAAATTTGGAATATATCAGAATATTTTTTGGTAGTTCAGGAACATTTTCTGACATTTGAACTAAGAATACTTTCTTTTTAAAATTTTAAAACCTGTCATCCTTTATAACAGTTTTAATAGTTTAGAATCTTATTCGAATATTTTTTGAGTTTAGGAAAATGTTGTCAAATATAAGAACATGTTTGGGAACATTTTGTCATATATAAGAACAAGTGATAACAATCAAGAACATTTTTTGACATTTTATAATTTGAGAATATTTTTTTAGAAGAACATTTTGTATGTTTTTCGAACATTTTGTCATTTTTTATAACAACTTTGGAAACACATCAGAACACTGTTCAGCAACATTTTGGACATATTGTAAGTTAGGAATATCTAATAGAATACAGAGTGTTTTTTAAGAAACAACTTTGGGAAAACATCTGAACATTGGTTGGTAAATCAAAAACATTTCCTCAATCATTTTGGACAAGTTTGTAAATTTAAAAAAAATGTTTAGAATATAGAGCATTTTGTAAGATTTTAGAACATTTTGTCAATTTTTATAACAAATTTAGAAACACATCAGAACATTTTTGGACATTTATAGACCATTTTACTGAACCAAAGAACACTTTTGATAGTTTAGGAACATTTGACTGAATACAAGATTATTTTACAGTTCAAAAACATTTTTAACATTTTATAAATTGAAAATATTTTTTTAGAATTCAGATCATATTGTAAATTAAGTCATCTTTTATAACAACATTTTTTGACAATTTGTGAACATCTTACTGAATACAAAATATTTTTCATAGTTTGGGAACATTTTACTAAATCATTTTTAATAGTTCAGGTAAATTTTACTAAATCTTAATTTTTTGGATCATTTTGTAAATTGTCTTTAGAATTCAAAACATTTTATAAATTACTAAAACGTTTTGTCATTGTTTATAACAACTTTGGGAACATTAGAACATTGTTTGACATTTTGACAGTTTAAACATTTTAGATTTTTTGTAAATATTTTTTTTTTAGAATTATGAACATTTTGTAAGTTTTTTGAACATTTTATTATTTTTTAAGGTTCTAGAACATTTTGCCATTCTTTATAAAAGCATTTTATGGTGTTGTTTGTGGAAGGGTTTGCAGACTCTTAAAAGCCAGTTTGCTTGCGTTTGAAACCTTTCACAGTTTGTCATCTCGTTGTAGGGAGCTATTGTCAGCTTTGTCATTATGTAGTGCTGATCTGACATTGTTTTGGTTTTATGTTGCAGTTGATGCAGACTCACAACTTGAACTAAAGCCTTCTCAATCTGAGGCGAAATGGTGTTTGGCATCTTTCTATGATGCAAAAGAATTTTGACATCTTTTTGCATGTTTAAGAGGCAGAGTGTCTTATCTAGGTTCCTGATCGTTGAGTATTTGTTTGCTTTAAATCTGATAAAGTACGATTCTAGACTTCTAAGGAGCATCGATGAGATGAGTCTTGGTTGAAGCTGGGTACTATTGTCTTTCGTTTTGCTACTGCCTAACTCCTCTTAGCACAAAGGCTACCCGGAAGTCAATCTTCTAAGATTTAAAAGTTTTTGTCGATTTTCTGGCCACGGCCTCGCAAAAGTGTGGCCTTGAGATTTGTGCAGGCATTATAATACTAAAAATGCCGGGGTAGTCGTAAAATATTGGTTCAACATTTTTATTAACTTACTCAATATCTATAATAATCTAACAATTATGTAAACACAAATTTAATTTTATAATTTAAAAATCTCTTATTCGATTAATTTTAAACAAAAATAATAAAAAATAATCTTCTTCTGACTACAACCCTGTATTTACATCCCAATCTTGTTATATTCTTCATACAAGCTGTAAAACCCTATACTTTGTTGCACAAACGAAATTTAAAATCTCATCGAGACTTTCATCTCCGTTTTTTCATTAAAGTGTAAGGTTTTTAGGAGTGCAAAATGTTGAAAAGTGCTGCAGGAATATTGAATTATACTAGCGTCGTGTATGTGTGTTTAGAGTTTGCGGCAAAATCGAGTTTCCAAATGCTGTCGCACACGTGCTGGTCTCTCAGTGCTTACAACATTCGATGCTCTTCCCTAGGGAAATGGGAATTAATTCCGTGTTACATGCGCATGTAACGAGTACAAACATTTAACACAGCGTGTTACTTGTACTTGTCATTATATATTTCATGTTTATTAATGGATTATTAATCCATTTACACTTGGGAAACACTAGCGGGGAAATTATTACTCCATTAGAGAGGTAATATATTTTATAAATTATGTTAATTAATTAATTTAATTGCGAGCAATATGACCAAATAATTTTTTTTAACAATTTTGTTATTAAAATTTTATCTATAATAATGCCACTGAAGTGTGATAAACATTCAATTTATTTATGGCTGATAAGATAATCATAACATTGCTTGCGTAATAAATGCCATCTACTTTATTTACAGAATATCAATCAATATTCGTTTTATTAACATAAATATTTGTTTATAACACAAACTAATAATTAACTAAAATTATGTATTTGGTTTTGAATTGTTTTATTACATATTTGTTCCACGGTCAAACACATTGTTAATTTTCACCGGTATCATGCGGCATTGTTGATGATCCAACCACTAATCTATAGACTAAATATGACTCCATTCGCAATTGTAAACAACCCAGCTGTTTAATTAGACCAATCAATACAAACTGGATTAAGTGTTGAAGAGATAGTACATTATCGATTCCACCTGACGACTCTAATAAAAAAAACTCTTCTGTTAACTAACTAATTAAGAAAAAGAAGTTAGTTTTCAGACAATCGACAATTCTCAACTTGAACTTTGATAGTTTAATTCCAGACGGTTATTTCAATGTCTGCGGAATCGATCGCATTCGTCGCCGGAGAACTTACAGCTCTCTGAATGGTCTGGCTTGGGACATTGAACCGTTGTACTACTATTTATTTTAGTGATGACATCCCTCCATTTGTTTTACTTCCTATATTTTTACATTGCGTTTATTCTCAGAACAAGTAGACCATAAACACTATTGATATTGTCAGAACGTGTGATACATTCTAATAATAATAATAGAAACTATTCCATTGGTTTGGGACAAAATTGAGACATGCAAAGGTTTATTTTTATTTGCAAATAGAACTTTAATCAATTAATTTGATTTATAACAAAATTATTATTTAAAATAGGTTTTATGCAAATGTTGAGTTAGATAGGCATTAATAAAAACCATTTAGGATTTAAAAAATTGTAAATATAGTTTTTGTAATAAGTATTGTTTGAATCGTGCAAATTTTAAGATTTTTTATTCAAAGGTTAGTAGAAGCACTATTAAATGTTTTCCTAGCAGCCGTTGTGCTATTAAGTTTCGCCTAGCGAGAAGCAAATTATCCCGACACCACATCAAAAACAAACCACCTCCATCTCCTACTTCAACTGCACACAGGGGAGTATCTTCAAGGAAATTTAGATAAACTGAGAGACATCCATGTAGTGGAAACAATAATTTCCATTTAACTCATTACATCTGTAGAAGGCTCTAGTAAAGCCGAAACTAGTAATGTTTTTGTAAATTTGTGATAAAAACATAATAAATTGTTAATAAAACAATTTCATCTAAATAGAAAGATGGTTGCGTTTATTTTTAGTAAGCAAATTTTTCACTTAAGAATAAATTAAAAGTAAATTTCAAAAACAATCTCAATACGCATGTGTTAAAATTCTATTATTGTGATATAATAAGCGGATTCATAAGTTAGTGACTAGTTTTATGCTTTGGGAGAATTAAAAACATTTTTATTATTTAATTTCTACATTAAATGCATGGATTTATGCATATAATTACCGGATTTTTGCATATATGAGCCGGATTTATTTATAAAATTGCTAGATTTGTTATAATAGTTCAAATTTTTGATAAAATAGATAAATTTACTTTTTTGATAGTCGGATTTCTTGATTTAATCTCAGTAGTTTGTAATATAATAAGCAGATTTGTGCGTTATTGATTTGTTTTATGGGAAGACTCATTTTTTTGGTGATATTTTTGCATTAAAAAGTCAGATTTTTACATATAATGGCCGGATTTTTGCATATATAAGCCGGATTTATTTATAAAACGGCCAGATTTATTATAATAGTCCAAAATAGACAAATTTACTTTCTTAACGGCCGAATTTTTCTTGATTTAATCACACTAGTTTGTAATATAATGAGCAGATTTGTGCGTTATTAATTAGTTTTATGGAAAAACTCATTTTTTAATCAAATTTCTGCATTAAAAAGCCTGATTTATGCATATAATGGCCGAATTTCTGCATTTATTAGCTGGATCTGTTCATAAAACGGCCGGATTTGTTATAATGGTCAGAATTGTTGTTAAAATAAATATATTTAGTTACATATTAGCCGGATTTCTTGATTTAATTATAGTAGGTTGTATTATAATTACTGAATTTATAAGTTGAATAATTTTATGATTTGGGAGGGTTAAAAGCATTTTTATTGTCAAACTTTTGCATCAAAAGACGGATGTGCTTATGATAGCTGGATTTTTGCATATAAAGACCGGATTTATGCATATAAAGACCGGATTTATGCATATTTTATCCGAATTTATTTATAAAATGACCGGACTTTTGGTAAAATAGACAGATTCACTTTTGTAGTAGTCTGATGTCTTGATGCACTTGTATAATGGCTGCATATAATCAGCAGATTTATAAGTTATTGAATAATTTTATGTTTTGGGAAGATTAATAACAATTTATTATCAAATGACTTCATAAAATAGCCGGATTTATGCATATCATGGCCGGATTTCTACATAAATTAATCGGATTTATTCATGAAACTGCCGGATTTGTTAAAATGGCCAGAATTTTTGATATAATAGGCGGATTATTTATATATTGGCCGGATTTCAAACTGCATACCTTTGGTTTCCACCCTTTTTAGATAACATTTTGTTTATATTGGCTTATTGAAGTTATAGTAAATGTCAAGATGAGTTTAAATTCTTAAAACTAGCCGTAAAGTTATAGTACATTTTCTTTAATTCAATGTTAAAACGTACTAGTTGGCAGTGTGGATATAAAGAGTGAAATTTTGTTGCAAAAAACCTTTTAAATAATTTATTTAATAAACCACAATATCAATTATAAATTAATTAATCAATTAGTATAATTCTACCAACAATGTTCCGGTTTTTATTGTGCATTATACGCAATTCTCATTCAATCGGACGAAGCGAAAACGTAGAGGGGAATTGTTGCGTTAATAATTTAGCAGCCGGTTCTTCTTTTTTTATTCATTTAAAGGGGAAACGTATAATATCAATTCAGTCGCACATTGAACAAAGTAATACACTTTCATGTAACGCCCATTGATTCCTATGTGAGATGCATTTTTAATAACACTTTAATTCAAATCATTACAGTTAACAGGAAAGTTATTGCAATTATTTTTTAATTATTTCTACATTGAGAAAATACCTTTAACATTTAATTAAGATATATATTCGTGTAAAATGATTTCGCCATCGCGTATTTTAAAATTCCTTAAGAGGTACTTCGGTTCGTTATTATTTGAAAATTGAATTCCGTAGTGTGGGGGGATAGCGTAATATAAAAGCCGCCGCTCTGAAACCTGTGCAAACATTTCATTAAATTGCATATTCATCTCCGAATTGTTAGCGAGAACGAGACAATTTTCCTTTCTGCAAGACTTTCATATTTAAGACTACCATTTGTATAGGTAGTAAGTTAACAATGTTTGTTAAGCTCCTGCAATAGGACTAATTTTAAACTTTGCTTTAAATACACAGAAATTATATTTTTAACTCAAATATTGTCTTCAATTTTATGAGAATTATAATAAATTAAAATCAAATGTTATAAAATAATAAATTATAATAATAGTATAAAGAATAGTTCTATTGAATAATTATAAATTTCCTTTGGATTATCCATTAAATATTTAACCTGTAAATAATTACCAACACTATTAATTGCCTCAGTCTTTTCTATAGATCTCTATTGTTGCATGCAACGTCTCCAATGGGATCTTCGAGTTTTCAGTAAAACTTTTTGAAGCCGCGACCGCAGCAACCACCCTCTGTTATACATGGAATTTTCTAAAAGTTTAGGAATCGTTCAAGCTATCATAAAATATTCAGCGAATTTACCTGAACTGCCTGCCTACCATGCTCTCACTTAACAAGAACAATTCGGTTAAATCTGTACGTGTAAGCTCCCGTTCGCGGTATTTTATCATCTTCGTAAAGGAATTTTAATTATATTTTGCTGCTGTTTATGAGAAATCGACTTAATGAGTAAGAATTTGAGATATTAATTAGATTAGTTCATAAGAGTTAGCCGAGTTTAAACAGAATTTAATTTTATAAAAGAAATTGTTAAATCACTTTCTCAATTGTATGCTTTGCAACTCAAAATTTTCACGTCAGTATTTACCGTCTTAGTTTTAATTAACGGGTTCGGTAGCACGTATTATGTAATTAATTTACAGGTACCTATTCAATAGCAGTAACGATTTTGTAATTGGTAATTAATTAAATGATAACACATAAACGAGTGTTTCAGGGTATGCATCCTTCATAAGGGTGCCTAGCATCTCACTGGTCAGAGAAACAATTTACATAAAATCACACATTTTATCTATAAATATTTACATATAATAAACTTAAACAAATAAAATTTTGTTTAATTTTGTTTATGTACAATTTACAACTCAAACTTGTTCAATTCTAGTAGTATTATCGAAACTATTTTCTATTCCAACCATATAATTTACATAATGCTGTTTTCGAACTTTTATACGATATAATCCTCGGGCTATAATAAACATAAGTATGCAAAAAAATGCTGTATCCTTGTAAGCCAGTAATCCAAATTTGCGAACATAATTCATGTAAGTCCAGGGCTTTTGTAGAGTAGATACAAGTTTAACGAAAATGTCATGTATAATAATTCTCAACAGTTATTAACATTGGGCATTCGGGCGTGCATGGAGAAGGTTGCGCTACCGCAACCGAGCGGAAAACTCCACGGCACAAACAATTAATATATGGAGGCATCCTTCAGTTGGATACACAAAGCCCCCGCATATATATACACACACACTCTCCCTACTCTCTTATATTGGTCACCTACGCGTTCTAAAATGTCAATAATTTAAATTTGAGAAAAATATTAATTAAAGCAAAAAAGCTTTCCATTGTATTGAATGGAAAGAAATCAATTGGAACAAACAATATTAATTCGTAGTATCGTTATTATTATAAATCACAATATAAATCAGTCAGCATAAAACCTGTAACAATTTCTTTGTTTAATTCAGCTTATTTTACAGTTTGCATTGAAAAGGATTTTTCACAGGTCACTGAATAAAATTAATCACGTTGGTTCGATTGCTAAAAATATACAACAGACAAGAAGAAGTGGAGCGAATATAACGAAGTTCAAGTAAAGAGAAATTAACAATGTGAATATTTTACGATTCACAAAGTAATCAATATAAAATTTAAATAATGTTGATGTATAACATTGTATATTACCATTTCTTTCAAGCAAAGTTTTTGTACCCCCGGCTGTAGGGGACTCCCAAAATAAAATTCAAAGACAGATAATGCTAAATATTTATACAATTGTAAATTATTAAATACGGTCATAAAATACAGAAAGAAATCCAGCCACAAAACCAAAAACATTATTTTATTTTATGATAAAACAACAAAATCTGACTTTGAATGATAAATACTGCAATAAAACAACAAATTGTAGCAATAAAATATTAAAATCCGGCCACGAAACACAAAAATTAGGCTATAAAACTCAAAAACCAAGCAAAAATTTATTATTCTATCATAATGTAATAAAATCTAACCTTAAATAATAAATCCCGCAATAAAACACTAAATTGTAGCAATAAGATATTAAAATCCGGCTATAAACACAAAAATCCGACCATAAACACAAAAATCAAACAAAAAATACAAACAAATATTTTTTTATCATAATAACATAACATAATTTAACCTTAAATGACAAATCTTGCAATAAAACGCTAAAATGTGGCAATAAAATATTATAATCCGGCCAAAACACAAAAATCCGGCCATAAAACTTAAAAACTGAACAAGAAACATATAGTTTTGATTTTCTATTATGATAAAATAACAAAATCTAACCTTAAATATTAAATACTACAATAAAACAAAAAATGTAACAAAGAAAATCAAAATCTGGCCATAAAATACCATTAATAATTAAGTTTGGCCTTAAAACTTAAAAAAATAGAGCAAAAAGTACAAGAATTTGTTTTTTTATCATAATAAAATATCAAAATCTGACCTTCAATGATAAAAACTGCAATAAAACTATAAAAATGCAGTTAATTTATATATATATATAAAATGTGCCAAAAATATTAAAATCCGGCCATTAAATACTTCTTTGTTATTTTTTAGAATAGTTAAAAATAAAAATCTGCCCAAAAACTAAAGAAATTCAACTGAAGAGTCTATAAATCTGTTTTAAATTGCAAACAAATTTATTATTTAAGTACGCGTTTTGTCATTTAAACCAGATTTATAAGTTAATCTTTTTTATTTTTTGGCCGGATTTTATTGATCCGGTTTTGAATCAATAAAATCCGGTTTCAATTTTATTAATTTAAGGCCGGATTTAGTTAGTTAACCTTTTTTTTTTATTTCTTTTTTTTAATATTATGTCCGATTTGTAATATTTTATGGCCTAGTAGTATTGAACTGTCAAAAACTACTCAAATCTGTCAAACATTACATAAAGTGTAAAGAAGGCCAAGAAATTATAAAACTTTGGTATTAAATATCATAAATTAAATTTAAATATTCAAAAATAAAAATTAAACTTATAATTTAATAAAATGTTAAAACATTTAAAAACAAAACAAAATAAAAAGTGTATAATTTGAATGATTTTGACATTTTTATTTTATCTTTATTCTTTAACAAAAAAATATAAACTTTATCTTCAACCGAAACTTTTAAGACAGATTTTTTTAACCGGAATGGTTAAATTATTTGCCGAGATTTAAAATCCGCAAAAAATCAAGGTCAATGTTCACAGACTGCTTAAATCTCGTCTACAATGTGATAGTTTTAACAAATGTAGATTCATTCAAGGATATTTTTATGTTGTTGTTTAGTTATTATAATTATTTAAGTAACATTTTATTGTGTTCAGTAAGATGTTTATTGGATTGAATGTAAATCCGTCTTTATTTGTTACATGAATTTAGTAGGTTTTATGAGTAGTTAGACGAGGTAATGCTAAAATAAACTTTGCAGAAAGTTAGTAATTATCTAACCATGTTAAGTGAAGTGTACCTAGTTCGGAACTTTAACTAGCTGTCCCTGCTTAAAACAACGTTACGTGCAAACAAAATAGTGAAGCTGAACAAATTTATACAATTAAACAATAACATAAAATTACCAGTAAGTAAGCTAATTCTAACAACAATTTTAACATTAAAGAATTACATTTCATGTCACTAAACATAGTAAATATTAATTGCTTAATTATATGAATTCAAAACATTTAATTTTTATAAAAAAAAATAAATATTTTTTTTGTTGTTACAACAAAGAGAATATTTATATTTAATTGCTCAGACATAAAGCAAACCAACCAAGTAGAAGATTGATTAATTAATTTTGCGTATAAATAAGCGTTACAAAATTGATATGGATTCGTCACGTAACAACCAATCGATTGAGAAGAAATCGCGCAAATTATGAATTGTGTGAGGGAATTTTCCAGTTTTAGGGTCGAAGCAAAGGCGAAGGAAACGAGGTTAATAAGGAGATATTCTGCTTTTAAGAGGGGAATCTTTTATTATTATTTTTTATTATATTAAAATGAAAAGTGTTGTCGTCTGCTGGCACTTCAGAAATACTTCTTAGCTGACATAAAATTGTATAACAATGCAGCCAATTTTTAAAGAAAAGTTTTAGTGAATTCCGTTTGTTTTTACAGAATACTATTAAACAAATAAAATAGAGTTAATGGTGAGTATATATATATCTTAAGAATTAATAAAAAAATTGAAAATTTTGACCATTCAGTTCTGATAATCAGAAAAGGTTAGTTTGAAGTTGTGTACAATTATTTTTTATAATATATTGGGTGTTCGAAAGTTAAACCGCCAAATGTTTTCAGGTTAAAATAAGTCTTTTTTGTGTATAAGCTTATTTCCAAAAATGCACCCTCTCTGAAATAAAGTGAAAAAAAATATTGAGAGAAATATTTAAATATGTCAAAAATATGTGATAATTGTCAAAATGTTTAACTTCACTTAATTTAATGTTCTAAAAACCTTAACCCTAAACAATTTTGCTCATTTGTTTTAAATTCTAGCTTATAAATTTATAAACAAAAAGTCTTATTTTAAATTAAAAAATCAGCTTTGAACGTTTGGCGGTTTAACTTTTAAGCATCCTGCATATTTAATTTCACAATTATTAATTAATTAAGTTATTTTTTAGTTATTCTCTTTGAATTGATATTTTATAGTTTTTCATTGACTTCCTTATTACATTATCGTTAATCAAGTAAAACATTTTATATTTTATTTACAAAGACAACTCTGCATCTTAATAAAGAGAACGCTTGTTAATTGCATCAGGAAGTATTGCATCCATACACTCTATTCTCGCAGGAAATTTATTGCTAAAATAACGGGCAATTTATAATCGTAATTGAGTTCCGTTCTTGAATTGAAGCCACCCCTTCGCATCTTAACACGCGCAATTACGCTTTTGACGTTTAATTGCGAATATTAAAATGAATGGATTATTTAGCAACAAGCAGAGATTTTATTTTTATCATTTTTAATTGAATCCCATAAACGATTTTTTTAACAAAAATATTAAATTAAAATTAAGCAAGTAATATGAAAGCTCTTATTTTTAATTTAAAAGAATTAAATTATAATAAATTTGGCTTTGGTATTGCATACAATTAAGAAAATTCTCTCGTTTTGATTATAAAATTACGTTTGAACTCGTTGGCGACATTTGACGCGTCAAATGCGATTTCTAGAATTCACGTCCAGCACACGCATAACTACTTCCCCAACTTTTTTTCGCCCACAAACCAACATTTCGCTTAAATTAATTTCAATCCAGGCCAAACGGAAAATATGGAAATTGCTAAATTCTTTTTATTTAATATTATTTTTTGCACGGATTTTTTTTTGCAATAGAAAATATCACGCTTTAAGGAACGGATTATAAGTGCGATGCGACACATTCCTGTGGTGGATGAGTGTACAACGGTGGTGTGACATTTTCATTGTTGCATATACTTCTTTGTTGTACGGATAAAGATATACTTCGAATAGCGCGGGGGTGGTAAATGTATTTTATCAACGTTGGTCGAAATAAATGTGCGTGACGATGGTGCTTTTATATGGATACACAATAAATTCTGGGACATTTTATTTATCTTTACTAAATCTATTATTTATACAATTAACAAAGCGATATTTTAATTAATATTTTCAAATAATGAAGATTAAATCTCAGATCGATTATAAATTCATGAATTTACATCTAAAGTTGTGGTGACTTATACTTTATGGACTATGTCCGTACTTGTAATACATAATTATCATTGATTATTTATCAATTTCAGTCATCATTTATTCAAAATTTATTTTAAATTAGTATCAAAGTTAGTCAAAATATTGTTTAACATAATTTAATTAATATAATAATTAATTTTAATTTTGAAAAATTTGCATGAACATTATTTGAAAATTCGAAACATTATATGACAATTAAGTAAACTTTTTAACAAATTGCGAGTGTTAGAAACATTTTAGAACATTATTATGACAGTTTGGAACATTATGTGCCAGTTGAAAACATCTTTGAATATTGTATGACAACTGGCAACATTATATGAGAGTTGGATACACTCTATGAGAAGATTATCTGACAAATGAAAACACTCGTTAATACTTGCAAACGATAGAAACATTTCGGAACATTTTTATAACAATGAAGAACATTATATGGCAGTTGACAATATTTTAAGACAATTGAGAACATTGAATGACAGCTGAAAGTATTCTATTACAATAGGGAACTTTTTCTGACAATTGAAATTATTTTAACAAATTTTGAGCATAAAAAATAGTTTGTTAAGATTTTTATGACAATTAGAAATATTACATGACAGTAGAAAATATTCTATGACAATAAAAAACAATGTATGACAATAAGAAACGCAAAGTTATTTATGAAAAAAAAAAACGGCCAAAAACGGTTAAAAAATGCAAAATTCTGTTGTCATAAAATGTGAAAAATATTGTTAAAGAGATCCAAAATCAGACCATAAACTGTTAAAAAGCGCGAAATTTTATTCACGGAATGTCAAAATTTAATTTTAAAATATAGGAGATGGCTCTGTATACTCGTGGGTACTTCCGCATGAAAGACCCTTGCTTACAGATAATTATGCTACTGTCTTGACATAAAATGTTTGACATATAAACTATGTATTAAGTTTTTGGTTGTCAATCTTATTTTCAGATTAAAATAAAATTTATAACTGTCAACTTTAATTCAGCTCATTGTGTCAAAACATTTAAAAAAATTAATCGAATTTAAATCATGCAAAACTGTCACCATAAAAAAAACAATAGAAAATACCAAACAATTATCTTAAAAAATTAATTACTTACTTTTCATCGTTATTATAGAAACTTTTGAATGTACCCTCGTATATTAAAACACGGTACAGTGAACTACAATATCATTGTTGATGTTTATATTGCTTATACATTAGCACATTGTTTGTTAAGTCTGTGAAAATAAGTGAACTAACGTTTCCACTCATTCTAAATAATTCACACCTTAAAATAATATCCGAAAACATGTTATTCCAATAAAAACAAATCTCAATCATAATTCCGAATAAATGTCTTGATCTGTTTTTAACGATTTCTAGCGAATTCTCTCACATCATTATCACTTCCAAAAAATTACATCATCGCCACACTTCAACCAAAAAACATCTAATAATATTATTCGGAGTAAATTGCCAGACAGTTGATACGTACGGGTCACTCACGTTTGCATTGGGAAAGCTTATCTAACACAAGTAAATAAACTCACAGTGGTGACTGTAAAAATAGCCGTTATAAATTTGTCCGTCTGTGCGCTTCATTTTTTAAATTATTAAGCGGAATATTGTGACATTTATGCGGGAAAAGAATTTATGATTTGTTTCATAAATGAATTGAATCTGACTTATATTATTATTTATTAGTACAATGAAATCTATTTATTACCTGTTTATGTGTTGTTACAAATTGCACTTATTGTTAATACACTACATAAATAGCCGAAACGAGCTATAAATATATTTACAATTCTCTTGTGCACGATGCACTTTCCGCTGGCGTTTCTGTACTGGCGTGTGACTCACACGAGACATGTGCCTTTTTTCAGAAGCTATGCCGTGCCATGCCTCGGCACAGAATTGTTTTTATTTTCGGACGTGCAAAGTGTTTATTATTTCAGCGCATAAAGATTACCAAGCATTTGTTCTTTCTCCCGTCCCGTCATGTGTGAATAAAAGAATTAATTAATTACCGATTGTTTATGCCGACTTCTTTTTCATATTTAAATTAAGCACTTATTCAAATTTAATGAATGGTTCTATATTTAGTGATTGCATTTGCGTTGACAGCCCATTTGTCTATAAGTGCTTCTGGCTTATTAAGGGATTTTTTATTCATTTCAACATTAACATCAATCAAATGGTGTACTGCAATTGAGCCGATGAATTTCAATTAGATTAAGTTGACTGATGGTACTTATATTTGAATATTGCTTTCAAGAAAATTAATTAAATTGAATTTAATTACATATTTCAATTTTTGGATGGAATGTTGCGTTATCCATTTATGAATATGATTTGTGATGGTTTTGCGGCGTTGGTGTCATTCGCTCTTGTTGCTTTTGCAGACCGCAGCGGGTGAAAGCTGTCCGAACAACAGCAGTAGCCCCAACCACCCCAGGATGACAGTCAACTCGCAGTCGGGCCCCAAATCTCCCCGACCCCCCGAGGACCTCATCAGCACTGCCACATCAGCATTACGGCGACTCAACTTTAAGACTGGTCGATGCACGACAAAGACCAATACAAAATCACAGGTAAATATAAAAATAAGTTAATTAATAAAATTAATTTAAAAAAATAAAGTTTTTATTTCAATAATTACAAAGATTGAATTATAACGTTCATAAAGAAAGTAGATATAACTAGTTTTATTAAAATAATATATTTTAGAAGATGCAAATTGTTCCTGAACAATTAAACGTTTATTAGCTTAGAGAATTTATTGAAGTTTCTAATATTATTAAGCAAATCTGTTAATATTGAGACATTTGCTTGATAAATTATTTCATATGCAAAAACAGTGTTAGTGTTAGTTCTTTTTAGCAAAATATTAAATATTAACTTTTAGGACATTTTTTTTTCCACATGTTGACTGCAGAAGTGTCAGTTTGCGCAATTTATTTGCAACGTGTAGGTGGTCCTAGCAATATATTGTGCAATAGATTGTTCAATATTATTGATTGTCTAGGGGCACCTTTAGAAGTAAAAACTATTTTTGATAGTTTAAGACTATTTTTAAGACTACTTTGATAGTTCAAGACTACACAATTGGTCAGTTTTTAGGCAATCTTTCACAGTTTAAAACTATATTTTTAAAAACGAAAACCATTTTGACGGCTTAAGATCATTTTTTGACACTTTAAAACTACACAATTTGTCAGATTTAGATGATTTTCAACAGTTTAAGACTATTTTATCAAAACCATTTTGATAGTTTAAGACTATTATCAACACTTTTTAAGACTACATGATGATTTTTGCCTGTTTAAAACTATTTTTAAAAATCATGTTGACAGTCCAAAACTATTATTAACACTTGACAGTTAAAGATTATTTTTGACAGTTTAAAACCACACAATTTGTCAGTTTTAGACGGTTTTTGACAGTTTTAGACGGTTTTTGACAGTTTAAGACTTTTTTAAACAAAGTCTTTTTGACAGTTTAAATTACTATCAACACTTTAAAACATCTTTCACAATTTATCAGTTTTAGACGATTATTAAAAGTTGAAAATTATTTTTCAGAAACAATGACGTTTTTGACAATTTAAGATTATTTTTAATACTAAAAAACCACTGACAGTTTAACAATTGATCAGTTTTAGACAATTTTTAATAGTTTTAGACAACTTTTAATTTAAAAACTAAGACCATTTTTGACAATTCAAGACTATTTTAACATTTTAATACCACTTTGTCGTTTTAATATTATTGTTGGCAGTTTAAGACTATTTTTTGTTTTTTTTTTTAGAAACAAAGACAATTTTTGACAGTTCAAGACCACTTTGTTGGTTTTAAATTAAGTTTAACAACAGATCAAGATTATTTTGGTCAATTTAAGATTATGTTGGTTAATTTAAGATTATTTTTAACACTATTTAAATGGACTTAACATTTAGATAGTTCAAGACTATTTTTGACAGTCCTACAGCATTTTTTACCAATTAAGACCACTTTATCAGTTTTTATTTCAGTTTGGTAGTTTTAGACCAATGTTGACAGTTTTGGACTAGTTTTAACAATTTTTGCGATAGTCTAGATTTTAACAGTTTTAGATCAATTTTCACAGTTTAAAACCACTTTGTCGGTTTATGTTCAAATTTCAAGATTATTTTTAATAGTTTAAGACAGCTTTAGGCTCAAAATATTCATAATCATAAATCACTTTAGTACATCACTTTAGTACACATATTTATGCTGAAGATACAGTTGTCAAAATATTATCTTATTAATTATGTCAAATAAGGTTTAACCATCGTTTAAAGACCGTATTGGGCTTAGACCAAATTTTGAAATATTTAAAACATTTTTTTTATAATTTTATTAAAATTATGAAATTAATTATAAATTTGTCAACGTACTTTTTATTAACATTTATGCTAAACATTGCCTAAAATAATTCCAATTTATTTTTTGAAAATTATAAAATTACTTAACAATCATTTTTGTGCATATACATTATGCTTAAGATACAATTGTAAATATAATTTTGTAATATTTGGGTTAAATGAAGTTTAACGATTTCTTAAAATGACTTTAAATTCAAATATAATAAAGTTTTTTTTTTCAAGTTTATTTAATGTATCTATTCAGTATTATATATTATCACTATTATTATTAAATATTATTACGAATTAAAAATAGGACGGGAAGTATAATTTTCATTAGATTTTCTGACACACGCATAGCTTGTTTTATAAATGTAAATAGCACGTAATTATTTATAGAATAACTAAGACTTCACGTGCAAAATGGAAATGCAAATCAGACCTACAAAGTATATTTATTAATGGATCTCCCCTCGTTAGCTGCCGGTAGAGGACGAAACAAGAGAAAGAGAAAACAAAGCCAATTAAAAAAAAACAATAGCGTTTTGGGTCGATTGTGTAATTATATTCGTCCGCAGAACAACTAAATATTTACCCAATCATTTATTGGCGCCTAATGATCTTTGAAGATTGAGAATTTTGTTGTTTTGTCAACTGAGTTAAATATAGATTTGTGATATAAATATAGTATTGAAATAAATTTTAAACAATAAAGAATACTTCCTATCAAACTGCAGTCGATTGGCCTATTTATATTCAGCAAGTTAATTGAAACTTTAATTGAATTCGATACATAAAGCTTCAGCGCTACCCACTCTGCAGATTTTAAATAAATATTGATTTCTTTTTCAGAGCCAGAACGTTCCGAAAGTAATAGTGATGGGTTCAAGCACGGCATCGGAAACAACAATTAATACCAGCACTGATAGTTCCAACACAATCGTTACTACAATGACTGCTACTGATGGTGATAACACTGAAGATAGTTTGGACATGACTGAATCATTGGATATGCTTACTACTGAAAATTCGCATGATAATAATTATCAAATTTTACAACCGATATCATTATCACCTAAAACACCTCCAACAGCCAAACAACAAACACCAAAAACGGCCAAACAGGAAAGCAAATTTACATTTGATGTTGTTTGCGAAGATAATAAAACACCCACTAATTTTGAAAGCAACGGAAGGAAAACTGTGGATAGTTTAATGGAGGAACAATTGCTGGCTTTGAAGGTGGAAGCAAGGAGGAGGAATAGTTATAAAATAGCAGCGCAGAGTGATTATGATAAAATTGAAATAATGTCGGAAATGACGCGTAGTCCTAAAGATCACAGGCGATTTTATTGCGAGGATGCTGATAACACAGGTGATGAATCGTCCACGTCCCCGAAACCACGACACAGGCATAAGCGTTCCAGTAAAAAACACCACTCACCCAGTAAATACAAAGCTGATAAATTTGTATATGATGAAAATCATATAGCAAAGTACAGGGAAAAAGCGCGGATGACACCGCCGCCTGATTTACGCGTAGACTTCTTCAACGAAGCAGTGGACCCCAGCCAAGAGGATTCCCTATTCGTTCCGATTTCAAATGAAAAGCGCGGTAGCGTCTGCCTCAACAAATGTCTGCGGGAAGTGGGGGCCCAGATGGACGCGACAGCCACCTCACCTATAAATGTAACCACAAATCCGTTGGAAAATTCAGTGCACTTTGGCAGCAGGAAAGTACCACAAGCCACTATCGTCGTGCAACAACCGTCCCTCAGTGTCGATCACACCGGCATTTCCACAATCCTATTAAAAAACGGAAGTGATTTCGTGTCGAACGTCGAGAGTGCGAGCAATAAGCTTAGTCTTAAGAAACAGAAAGAGGAAAATATGAAGCAACTACTAGACGTCGCCAATAATCTCACACTTGAGGAAATACATGATTTTGAAATGAGGTAAGTTGTTTTCAGTTTATTTTTTATTATGATATTAACATGTCAACGACCTTGACCGTCAAGTTTTATAAAAATAATCACCAAATTGGAAACACATGTCCTCCAGATATAATATGAGTCAACGGCATGAAATTTAAGACGCGTATTAGTTTCAGCATTGCACAAAAGAAATTTATATTTTAGTTTTACTTTGTTTTAAATTTAATTAAAATCGAATTCAAATAATTTTATTAAATTATAATATTATAATTAAATTTTTAAGTTAAAATTGATTTAATTTTTATAAATTAAATCAAATATAAACGAAAATGATTTCTTATTTAGAACTTGGAGCAATTTTGAGTTTGATTGTTAAATAAATTTAATTGTTTCTTCAAATTTTATTTTAGTTTTTATTAATAACAAATCAAATTTTAATTTTAATTTATAACATATTTTGATTGTCTGTTTTCATTCAGTTTATAGGACAAAATAGTAAAATTTTTATTTTAGGTTACAACGCCAATTTGACATTTCACAATTAAATTAAATTAATTTTTTGAATAAATAAATTTGATAGTTGGAGGTTTTGACATCAAATTCAATTTAAATTTTGACATATTTTGATTGATTGATCTTGAAATTTTATCATTATTAACAAATTTGACAATTGGTGGTTTAAAATTTTTAATTTTAACGTATGACATTTTTTTATGATCAATGTCAATTTTGATTTAGTGATGCATGTCTGTTGGACAAATCAACATATTTAATCAACGTCAATTTTGATTTTGTGATGCATATCAGTCGTTCTTAAGACAAAAGTCAGTTTTGGTAATTTATGTTCACAGCAAATTTGATTCAATATTTTAAATTAATAAATTTGAATCAAATCAAATTAAATTTTAATTTTGACATGTGATTTTGATTAACATCAATTTTTATTTAGTGATGCCAGTCTTTTGTGAAAAAAGTTAAACTTAATAATCTATGTTTAAGCCAAATCTAATAATTAAAATAATTAGTTTTTGACAGTTAATATATGTCAAGTTTGTTATTGTAATAAAGCAATAAATAAACTGGTTACATATTTTGACAAGACAAAATTTATTGCTAATTTTAAATTGTTAAATGTTACATAAAATCTTAAGTCTTTATAAAATTGTAAATTTGGCCATAAAAAACAAAATACTATATAAAATATAGTAGTGAACGATGTTGACGAAGTAAGTTACAAATCAATTATTAAGTTTAAATAAATAAAACCATACTGATGAGAGGTAAAACCTCGAAACGCGTCTATGGATGATTTTAGTTTAGGATCATTTTTTTATAAATTTGATTTTTTAATAAAACAAAATACTGTTGGAAAAAAAACAAAATCTGATGAAAAGTGCAATTTTTTTTTTAATAAAATGTGAAAAATGTCAAAATTTGACTATGAAGTATAAAAATATTGTCAGAAAACTCCAAATTTTGGTCAAAAATTGTTGTCCAAGTTCAATTTTTTTTAACAAAATGTTAAAATAGAAAAATCTAGCCATGAAATACAAATGTATTGTTTAAAATATGTAAGATCCGGCTATATACTGATAAAAATTGCAAAAATCTTTTAATGTCAAAAATAGCTACATTTGGCCTTAAAAATACACTAAAAACTGGCTATAACTAAAAAAATGATTTTCAAAAATAGTAAAATCCGTCTATAAATTATCAAACTATTGTTAAAAATAGCAAAAATTTGGTAATAACTGTTAAAAAGTGAAATTTTCATTTATAAAATGTAAAACATCAAAATATTGTTAGAAAGTACCAAAGTTCAGACATAAAATGTAGTAAATTTTAAAAAATTCAAATTTTGCATATGAATTATTAAAATATTGTTAGAAAACACCAAAATCTTGCCATAAAACTGTACCGTTAGGTGTTGACCGGACATATCGACCCACAGAGAAAACGTGTATGTTTTGACGCCTATATGAAGTAACGGACCCACATTGAGAAAAACGCTATTCTTTTATCACTTTGTTAATCACTCACCTAAGTCTTGGCCGTTGCTTAACTTTTGTTAGTAGTTGACACTGTTAAAAAATGTAAAATTTTATTTATAAAATGTCAAAAATAGCAAAATTTGGCTATATTGTTAAAAGAAAAAACCAAAATCCGGCCATAAACTGTTGAAAAGTGCTAAATTATTTTAATGAAATGTCAACACTAACAAAATTTTGCTATAAAATATTAACATATTGTTAAAAAGAACCAAAACCCAACTATAAACAGTTAAAGGTGCAAAATTCAATACGTGAAATGTCAAAAATAGCAAAATCCGGCCTTGTAATATTAAAATATTGTCAAATAGCACCAAAATCCGGCCATAAACTGTTTAAAATATTAATTTTTTTATGAAATCCCAAAAATAGCAAAATTTGGCCTATTAAATATCAAAATAATATTAGAAATAGCAACATTTGTTTTAATAACTGTTAAGTGCAAAATTTGCTTATGAAATATCAAAATATTGATAGAAATAGCAAAATCCGGTCATAATCTGTTCAAAAGTGCAAAATTTTATTTATAGAATATTAAATATAGCAAAATTTGACTATAAAGTATGAAAATGTTGTAAAAAAGGCAAACAAATTTGGTCAAAAAAGCGTAAATATGTATATAAAATCTCAAAAATACCAAAATTTATCTATTAAATATCAACAATTTTATTAGAAAATACAAAAAACCGGACATAGTGTCGAAAGGTGCAAATTTTTGTTTACAAAATGTTGAAAATTGCAAAATCTGGCTATGAAGTGTGAAAATATTGTCAGAAAATTTGGTCATAAAATATTAAAATAGATTTAAGAAAAAAATTATAAGTTATAAAAATTTAAAACTTATAAAAATAAAAAATCTTATAACAATCAAAATATACTTATTAAATAGCCGTATAATATCAAGAATTTGCGTTGAATATCAGTATTAACCAAGGCAAAATGAATTTGTTTATAGATTATAAAATAATATAATAATATAGATTTTGACTTTTAATTACTGGATTTAGTATTTTAAATTTTATAATGGAAATTGGTTCAATTTAAAATATTAAAGGGTTAAAATGTTGTTATTTAAATTTTAATTGAATATTAATATTTGGGATAAAAGTCAAAATGCAATTTAATAAATATTATCAAACATAAATGAATCATTCAAAAACTAAGTTAGATGCTAACTCTACAAGGAATTGATTTTACTAAATACGTTCAAAGTTCATAATAGTTTTGTTTAATATAGCAACTCAGGCGATACCATCGTTATCAAATTTCATTATCTGATCGTATCCTGTTAGCAGCGGGCTGCTATGCTAAACACTAACGAGATTGTTAATGAAAGGGCCACGAGTATGGCAAGCGACCGAATGCGATGTATTGTATGTGAAACATGGAATTCATACCCAAAATCTGTATAGTTTGCAGCAACCCCATTTCACGGTGAATAGTGTCAGCAAGCATTGTTTGTCAAGATATGCACCCACGTGTACCGATATATCAAATCAAACTTCATTGAGAAGGGTTTTAATCAAACAACAACCCTTATTAATCATATTAAAATGTTTACAGTTTAGTTTTTAAGTATTTCAAACCATAAAATATCCACATTAAGAATATTGAAAAAAAAAAACAATTTTTATTAGAAAAGGTTTTTGTTGTAAGAATTTAAAAATATTATTATTTTAAGTTTTTTCTCAATATAGACTTGTTGCGGTTTGAAAAAACTCCTCATATTATATATTATGTATCTCATTACGTAATATAAGCCGCATAGTTGTCAAGTTAACATAATTAGTGAGACGTTCATTGTTCCTTTAAGGCATTGTAAAGAACCCCCAAGGTTTTAATTTATTCATCAATAGAACGAAGAAGGCTTTCCACAAATTGCAGCACACTCGGTTATATTAAACGCAAACATTTAGATTTTCCCGCAAACTTTTTCCATTCGGAGTAGAAGAGATGCTTCGACTTGCATCCGATGAGCGATTCAATTAATCCGGCCACCAATTTATGTAGATTAGATTGCTGCGGAGCCCTTCGTACAAACAAAAACCCTTTTGGAACCGATCCCCGACGTGTTCAACCTTTTATTTATTTCCACTTTGTTTGCCAATTGAAAACATTATTAACAAACTATAATATTATTACATTAGTTCAAACTAATTTGGGTATTATAATTTTAATGTAGTTAAATGACTCTAATTGTGAAACGCTTAGCCCACATTTTCCACTTGGTAGTTGTCCGAGCAATTTAACATGCAATTTTCGCTTTCCATTTTATTGGAGGTTTACGCCTTTCTATAGAAGCACGCGATTCTCCGGCTAGCTTCTAATTGTTAAATAATAGTTGAACCCGCGGGGGACAAAGTGTTGCCGCAACAACATCTAATTAAGGTAATTTGCACATTTTCCGTGAGACCTATTCGTCCGTTTCGTCCGTAACGTACATAACAATCCAATTTAAATTTGCCACGTCACTCACTCATAAAATTTCACGCTGCAAATTATGTAATGGTTAAGCGTGTTAATGTTATTAACGCGTCGGCAAAAGTGTTTCAGCTGCGTGACTGCCGCTTTTCCCATTTGGTTAATGGGGAAAAGGGGTTAAATTATTAATTAACATATTTCAGGACATGTGTGACAGTTCTTACTAACAACAATAACAATACAAAACTAATAATTAATTTTTTTGTTAATATAGGTGTCACGCAACAAAGCTACAATCTCTTATCGATAGAGATTATAAAAATTACAAATATTGCATAATTTTTATTTTTCAAAATTGCTAATTAAGATACAAATTTTAAAAAAAGAATTTAAAATTTCTCAAAAAAATACTTAATGGGCTGTTGGTAATTTAAAAAAAAAATTTAATTTATTTTCAGAAATTATGAAAATTGCATAATTTTTATTTTACAAAAATAGCTATTAAAGCAACAATTTTTGAAAAATTAGTTAGTTTAATTTTTTCATTTTACAAAAATTGCTGCTGTTTAAACAACAATTTTTAAAAACATTTATTTAAAATTTTTCAGGCAAGTTGTTTGTTTTAAATCAATTCCAAATTTTGGTAATTTAAAAAAAAAAATTAAATGTATTTTCAGAAATTTTTAAATAATGTATACATAAATTGCTTTTTAAGCACCAATTTTTGAATTTATATTTGAAATTTTTTAGAAAAATTGTTAATGAGTTAAATGACAAAAAGTAATTTTTGAATTTAAACTTTATAGCTAAAGAAAAAAAAAATTTTTATCCATCTATTTAGTAGCAAACTACAAAAGCAATTATTGATTTATAAATTAAATAAATGTTATTTTTTGTTGATTAAAATGCAATAATATATGAATCATCGTATAGATGTAAACAAATAATTTTAAAACGTAATATTTTTAAGTATATTACAATCACTCTATCGAGAAACATAATATTTTTCTTTATTTACATTGTGCAAGTGAATAAAATAAAAATAGTAATGTCGTGCACCGTTTTACTCATTCGAAATGCCAACAAAGCGCCGCCGTACTATTTTTAGGTCGAGAAACGTAAAAATAAATCCGACGCCTGTAAATTAACGCTAACGCTTTATTTACTTTGTTTCGCGGACGTTTTACAAGCAATAATATTTAATAATAAATTTCTTCATTCTTTTGCTGTAATTTTTGTCTCATTATTTGGAATTCAATTTATTTAATGAGGTTTTTCAGGAATCAAATTGATGATTCATTGCGACGACGTAATCCGGCCATTATGCGAAAATGGCGGGTCCATTAATCACGTGGAAAGTCTTAATGTTTCATTACACCCGCAGGATGAATTATTACCATTAGATCAATAGGGGTCTGTACGTGTAGAGGTCAATAGGAAAATTTACATTTTTATCGGTTAACTTGATCATAAAAAATGTAATTTATTTGAAATTGGCATATTTCAAGTGCATTCGATCAGTTTTAGCCATCAAGTCAACACAAAAAACTGAATGAATGAATTAATTAAATTATTCATATTTTGTAACTAATGTTTTAATCAATAAAAATATATTCATCATCACAGCATACAATTGGATATAAATATCCTTAAAACTACTAAATGTTTATTTTATTTTAAACATTATACAGTAGGAGATACCTTTAATAAAACCAGTGACTAATGCTCAATTTTCCAAAATGTAATATGTATCAGGAAAACCGTTTCTTTTAATCATGATAAACAAAACTAGTTACTTTCTAAATATTTATTATATTATGTTTAAATTTAGATATAATGATTTGTTACAAAATATATTACATGCATAAAAAAGTTACTTTAATCTTTATAAAAGACTTATTTAGTGAATTTGAATACAAATTGTTGTAATTGCAATTGTAGATTTGAAAATTTAAAAAACATGTTTGGAATTTTAAGAAAATTACTAAGTTTGGAAATGTATTAAGGAACATGAGTAACAAAATTAAAATCAAAATTTTTAAAAATGTTGCTATAATAAAATTGCAATTTTTGTAAAAAAGAAAAAAATCAAGAATTGCGAAATAAACACAAACAAAGTTGCTGATTATTTTACAGAATAATTTCATATACATATTCCAGACACAAATTTATAAAACACATCTGAAATTATTTATATTTCAGATATGGAAGTCCTCACCACAACCGTTCGCAGTCGGTCAAAATGCCCGGCAGATCATCGGGCCGACCAAACTACCTATGTCTTCCGCAACAAAGATCAAGAGTTGCTTCGATGCCAAACACAGGCGTCGAAGAGGAATACTATCGACTTCGGCACTTCTCCATTACCGGAAAGGGAGTCGTCAATAGAGGAGACAGCTTGAAGAGCCGACGCTCCAGATCCAATAACTCTGTAGCTTCCAGTAATTCAAGGTAAAAATGACCGCACCGTTATTCAATTTGACAGTATCCGTCCCGACCGGACGTCATCCTCTGTCGCTTTAAAAAAAGAATTATATCTAGGCTATCTAATGGCCGGCCATACAAACCAAAGTGGTTTTTAAATTAGTTTTGGCAGGCGGGAAAAGGGACACGATTTCTGTTGGGACCGACCACTTCCTATTTCATTATACGATCACTTAATTACGTCAAAGTCAACCCGTTTCCATGAGGAATCAATTAAAAATTGGTTTTTTTAAATTAAATATTAAAAAATAAAACAGGTTTTTATAATATGGATGCATAAATTGTAAGCAATATCATTTGTAACGTAATATAATTTTACATTAATTTAAAAATTGAATTAAACTTTTTAAATTATTCACGCAAAAAACATTTTAGAAAGAACATATAGATCCACAGTAATGTTTATTTATGACATATTGCTGCAGGATTTGTATCTAAAGGTTGCATCTGAAAATGTTCCCGCGGGTTTTACGGAAAAGCAAACGCTTCAGGTGATGAATGTTATTAGTTCCTGCTGCTCCTTCAAAAAGGAAGTAAATATATACTAGCAGCAGGAATAAATATTAATATGTGACCAAAGGATGTTCATTTCCTTTCTAGCTTGTTGTAACTAATATATTCCAATTTTTCTAAACTACATATTTATTTTAATGAATACGTGACAATTACTCAATGTTGAGTCTGAGTGATATCTCAAAAGGTTTACGTCTATGATCCTTAATTCCCGTAACTTTGGGTCGTTTATGTGTCGAGTCCTAAGGAGAGATGTTTTACGAATGGGGGTGGTTTTGTCTGGCCCTAAAAACGGGGGGCGGAATACATTGTGTATAAAGCTATCGATTATTCTGCAGTAAAACCCTGCCAAGCCAGTTGTATCCGAAGTCGACTTTAACAAGATATTAATCTTGTATCTGTTTACCTGCGGCAAAATTGAATAAAAGGATCTTTACAATTCTTTTCTTTTTTTATTCGAGGATTAGAATAATTATCTGTTTAAATTTGGATTTATGGCTTGTTTGCATTTCGTTGCCGACACTTTGCATTAATGAAAAAAATTAAAATTGAATTTCACCTGCAGACGGGAATATAATGTAATAAAAAATGTCTTGCAAGCCCAACGACAAAAGGATACATCTTTAGAAAAGTTTAAGAGGAATTTTTGATAAGGTGTAATCTTCCGGCAGTTTAATCAAACTCTTTATAACTGAAAAGTCGATGAAAAAAGTACTCTTAATATGTATTTTAAATTTAATTATAATAAAATAAAAAATGCTTATTTTATGGAATAAAATAAAAATTTATTGAAATTTATATCAATTTTTTTTTGTAAATTCATTAAAGTTGTTACAGCTTGATTGTTTTTTGAGTTATATTTATGCAATTTGATTCATATAGTGTACCCTAATTGCTAAATAAATTTTAATAACATTTTTTAATGTTTTTTTTTTAATTTTGAAATATCTATCATTATTGATGTTTTGTTTTTTGCAGGTTTTACATGTCTCTCCTCCAGTTTTCTTGATCTTTTGTTCTTTTTTGTTATTTTTCTGTACATCTTTTTCTTTTGTTAGAACATTAGTCTTCTTTTGTCTTCTCTTATCTCTTTTTGGATTTGCATTCATCATTCCTTTAATTACGTCTTTCAGTTAACATTCTCTTCTCAATGCATGTTTTATCTTTCTCTCTTTTTTTTAAATTATTGTAACTGCTAGCGCTCTTGATCTTCTTAACATTTTTTCTTCATTCTGGATCTTGTTTAACCGCTTAAAATTCATTAATTTTCTCCAGAACCATTTTTTTTTAATCATTTAATCTCATTACTGCTTTTTGTTTTATATACAAATTACCTATCAGTTTTTTACATCTACATTTGTTCTATTATCCTCATTTTCATTTTGTTCTCTGCCTTCCCTCTGGCTCAGATTGTCATCTGTGAGTTTTGGATTGTGTTTATCCATATTGTATCTGGGATAGGCCTTTCTTGTATCAGCTCGTTAATTTGTTTTTTTTTTACTTCTGATCATATATTCTACACTTTCTTCTTCAAAATTTGGCTAAAAACGGTTTAGAACCGAGACAGTTTGTTTATGAAATGTTAAAAATAGCAAAATCCGGACTTTAAATATTAAATTATTGTTACATAAATTATTGATTTTTTTTTTTTTTGAGAAATTTAGGATTTCTAGCAACATTTTTTCATAAAATATCAAAATATTGTTAGAAATAGCAAAATTTGCTTATAAACTATTCAAAAGCATAAAAATTTATTTATAACAATCGAAATCCATCTATAAACTAAAAATGCAAAATTCTATTCCCAAAAAGTTAAAAATAACAAAGTCCGATATTAAAATATTTTCAGAAAGAATTAAAATCCGATTAAAAACAGTTAAAAAGTGCAAAATTGTTCTATAAAATGTAAAAAAATAGCAAAATCCAGTGTTTTGGTATGTTACAAGATAGTTTGTTAGTTGTGATATTAACATTTTTACAGTTTAGGAATAATACTGACACCTTGAAACAAATTTTGATAGTATAACAACCATCAAAGAGCACTAACTTCTTTAAAATTATTCTGGTAGTTTGAAACAGTTTCTAATATTTTGAGACATATTTCAGAAGACATTTGATTTTTCAAAAGACGTTTTGATTTATTAGAAAATAGTTTGACTGTTATTAATAATAGAATTTTGATAGTTTTGGAATCCTACTACTAACTGGAAACACATTTTGATAGTTTTAATTGCATTTTCACACTTATCAAAAAGCATCAATATTTTGGAAACGATTTTGACAGTTTGAAATCGTTTATGTTATTTTGGGACTTTTTAAAACACATTTTGATATCTTAAAAATACTTTGACTTCTGTGATTAACATTTTGACAGTTTATGAATCATACTGACAGCTGGAAACACGTTCTAATAGTTTAAAATACATTTTGACAGTTTATAAAAAGATCCAACATCTTGAAATTAGTTTGACATTTTAGGAGTTATATTGACATATGAAACATATTTTTATAGTTTAAAATACGTCTATCAAAGACCAATAATATTTTGAAAATTATTTTGGCAGTTTGATACAGTTTTGATCTTTGGGCACACAATTTAAAGACTGTTGTGAATAACATTTTTAACATTTTGACAGTTGGGTAAGTTTTAAAATATCTACTATAGCAAAAAAAAGTTTTGTGTATATTATGATCATTAAAATAAATCCTAATTATATT
This sequence comes from Tachinus rufipes, assembly GCA_963932245.1. Lineage (NCBI taxonomy): Eukaryota > Metazoa > Arthropoda > Insecta > Coleoptera > Staphylinidae > Tachinus > Tachinus rufipes. The sequence goes on along the minus strand of OZ010743.1, from coordinate 216,494 downwards.
ATTTTATAATTTATTTGTTATTTTATTCTAGATTACGTGGCAATTGCGCATGTAAACAGAATTGTCTAAACACTATACAATATTGTTGCGTCAAGTTATCTGAATTGTTAATAGATTTGGTTGTTAATATAATTAAAATTTTAATGTCTCCATAAAATCATCAATAACATTAGATCAAGCCAATAAATAAACTTTGTTGAATTAGAACTGCTACAAGCAATTTTTTTACTAATAAAGCTTGCATAAACTATGATTTCATAATATAAATAATTTTACTCATTAAAATAATGTAACCGTTTTTATGACTTTTCCTGATTACACATCCTCCCTTCTATTTAATACAGCAATTGTCTCCAGCGGCGACGACTTGTATGTTAATATTAATGTTATAAGTCATAATCTAAATAAATGAAACGAGGTTGTTGTGTAAGTTAATTAAAAATGTCTACTTACCGGCAAGTTTTTTACTATGTAAGGTTTTATTAATTAAAGGAAGCATATTTTTATGATTTGCACTTTCCAGCAAAGGGTTTCAAAGTGGAGGGTTCAATGATATTAAATTTTCCAACATTATATTTTAATTAAATATTATGAAAAATACTATATTTTGTAATCAGAATTGATTAATCTTTTGTGAACTGTATTGAACACTGAAGAGTTTACATAATAAAAGTAATTTAAAAAATAAAAATTGAAACCTATGCAAATAATAATTTATTGCATGTTAATCATAAAATTAATATAAAAAAAAACTGTTGAGACCTTTCCTAAATGGTAATCTATAATGAAATAAAATGATGTATTTTATGTTAAATATATAAAAAATTAAATAAAATAGTTTATTATAAATAATAATAATAATAAAGCGACAGCTTTGGTTAGTTGCTTCATGCTTGCCTCTCACGCTAAGGTTATTGAATCTAAATCCTACTCTACCGTATATTATTTGTGAGTTTGTTCAACGCTTTAACCGCTTCTGCATTTATGGTTTCAGCAACAAACAAATTTACAAACATTATTCATCTTGCCCCATTTTATTACTTATACTTGGAAGGACCTTCGACCTGCTATAACAAGATTGGTAATAGAGTATAAAAACGCCAGTTTTCATTAATAATAATAAAATATCCTTATTCATGATAGCCATTCATAATGAGTATGTCTGGTAATATGTAAGATAATTTAAAAAAATAACTTAACAAAACTCTTATAATTTCTAAATTCTGATTTTTTTTTTAATTTTTATTTTTTCTACTCATTCCATAAATTTGTAATAAAGCCAATGAAGGCGTTTTTGAAGCAGACTAGTTTGTGTTTAATATTTCACTCCAATTAAATTCCAGGAAATTATGTTAATTCCCAACGTATCAATCAATTTGTAATCGACACAATCAATTTTCAGGAGCAATCATGTTATATGGAGTTCCCATTACCTACAATTGCGTTATTATTAAATGTGGTTACAATGTTTGGACACGACTAACGTGTGTTCTGCAATTACTATCCGATTCCTGATATTGGTTATAATTGCATTTTCGAGTGCAGAGAATGCGATGCTTAATAGTTGTAATTAAACTGAACAATGAAATTATTGGAAACTATTCTAATAACATTGTTTGTATATCGTATTGAACAGTAACATACATATTTGTCTATATTAGTATGATGAGTTTGGTTTTATTACAAAAATACTAAAAGGACAGAAACTTTTTGAAAACAAAACAATTTACATATTAAAAAAAAAACGTTTTTTGTACAAATATTGCAGTTTTGAGTATCGCAAGTTTAATGTTTAAACTGTAAAAAAACACTCAAAGTTTAAATATGGAAAGTTTAGTTGGTTTTTTTTTGTACAAAAACGCTTTAAAAAGTGCCCCACCCATCCATTCAAGTGTTAGTGATCCAGAAACTGGATTTCTTGCTTTCTACAAACGTCATTTGTCTCTAAATTGAAAAAAGAAGATGACAAATTTAACTTCTTTTTAACAAACAGTTGGGTGGATAGGCGCCCTACTCAGTTTATGGATTGTGAGATAGTTTTTATTGGAATGCTCAATAAGTTAAATTGTTTGTCTCTAAATTGAAGAAAAAAGGTGATAAATCTAAAGTTAACTAACCTAACCTAACCTTTCATTTTTTAGTTTTTTTATAGCGATTTAATGAAAGCTTTTAAAGTCTAAGTATGGGGCTCACACTCACTAGGAAAACCCCACACTTGGCAAAATTTTTGTATTTTTCAAATACCTAAGCATACCTTCAAGAATACACAACCTAACTTATTTTTTTTTATTGTAGTTTAGATTCTTCCAGCTTGAAAGTGGGGCTCCTTCTATCTGAGAACTTTATTGAATTCCTAGAATTACAAACATATCTTCAAAAGTATTTGCCCGAATTATATTAGGCTGCTAACAGCCTAGACCATTTTTTCTTTTTTTTCTTCTGCAGGATTTGTTTAACATATTATATGATTCTCTACAAGTTGTTTTTGTTGCATAATAATTACTATTTTGTCAGGTGTTAACACTATACTTAAATTCTTTTCTAGCTCCTTTTTTGTCTCAATCTAACTCCGGCATTTGAAAAGTACATTTTTTTCTTAAATTTATTTCTATACGATAAATTTTGCATAACTTCAAATAAATTGACATATTTTAATTAGTTGACAGAGATGTAGGACCAAAACTTTTAAGGGGGGAGAATAGTTGCGCTATTATAAAGGTTTACAGCATTCAACTCAGCAAGAAAACGCCTGAATATAATTGAATAAAATTTTTACACATTGTAGAACAAAGTCCAATCTGTGTCCTCAAACTAGAAACTTGATGCAATAAGTCGTTTCTTCGCAATTAATTTTTAAAAAGTGACGTTTTTAATCAGTTCTTTATTAATTTTTTACTTGTTAAATGCAACTTTATGTAGTTCAACATATAAAAAGAGTGATAACTAAAATCTTATCGTTTGGATATTGAGTTGGTTGGCATTTTGTCGTATAAGAACCAATTTTAATTTAAAAACGGCGTTGTACGTGTCAATATTTTTCTAGAGAAAAAGGTTCACCGATATTCTCGTAGATGTGATAGGATTTAATATTTTTCCATAACAATAATACTAGTGGCACCACAACAGTACGGAGCAACTAAATCTCAACAATTCTCTAGCGTTAAGAGACATTTTTTTAAAGCAAAAAAAAATTATTTACAAAAGATTTAAACAATTGAAAGCTTAATGCTATCAACAATTAAAAAAAATAAAAATTTTAAAGCTCACAGAGAAATTTATTCTAAATAATTACAAATATTTGTAAAGTTTTACATAATCGTATAGCCACATGCATTCCAAATAATTGTATGTAAAAGTTATTTAATCTAAAATAAAAAGTTTTCTTCATTCAATACTTTTCAACACCATAAGCGTCACGTTAACATTTTTGCGTAGAAATAGCTAAATTTAATTAAATATACTTTTCAACACAGCTTACAAACTGTGAGATTAAAACAACAATCCAAGAAAAACTCGCTTACAGAATACCAAATTAGTTTCACGCTTATGTTTGGCCACCATTGTAGTAGAACCCTGTATAATTTACTATAATATCGGAGAGTATTCAATATGGTAAAAGTGTCGATGAACACATCGATTTACATACAGGACAGGTGGAAACTGTGCCCGGCGCATCCACAGTTTCATCACGACCGAGATTCCCGCCGATTAGCGTGCCATAGTAACGGTTCGGATGCTGTATTAGGTACGGTGCTTTCGAAACAAGGTTTTAATATAACATTTACTGACAATATAAATAATGTTACGTTCTGTCAAATCGATGAGAATAAAACGGTATGTATTTATTTACATTTTATTAATTTTTTGCTTTGAACTGAACAAAAATAATTAATTGAATTTAAATCGTGGAGTAAAATTTTATTTAATTATTTGTTATGATACGGTTTGAATGTAATTTTCACAATTGCTGTGATTGGCATTAGTTATTTTTAAATTGTAATATGTCGGCTTCGTGTTAATTCTAAAATTAAACTCTAATCGCGCACAGTTAGTTGCTAGGAAACTTAACCGCGCGTGTCCTCTATACAAAATTCTTCAGCCCCAAAACACTCGCCCTTTGAGGATTCAGTAATTGGATTATAACTTTCATTGATGGCTCTAATTTAAAAATAATATAATAAGTATCGATTTCTGTCGGGAAAGTGAATAGATAATTAAAATGAAATGGTTTTTGTATAAAAAGCAGCTTTGTTTTAAGAAATTGGAAAATTGGTTTGAAGGATAAAAAGAAAGTTTGCAATCAAATAAAAAAATTGGACTAAATTGAACAAATAATTTTGTGCTACAAACACAATTATTCAAACTTTATTAAATAATTAAATGTATAATTCAGCTGATCCCATCGCATACCTAGAATATCTCAGTTATTGCGGTTTATGTACAATTAATCTGCTTAATTGGTTTTAATCAATAAGCACATATCTGCGAATATCAAATTATTCATGAATTCCCTGAAGGGATGTTTGGATTCATTCAATTCTGATTTATTAATATAATAAATTAACTATAATGAAATGCAAGACGTCTCGCCATCTGCAGCCAACAATTTACAGGAAAAGTTAATGGAGTTGGGAAATTGTTTCTGCACAAAGTAGAGGTAACAGTTCAATTAGTAACTTCCGATACGTTGAACTAGTAGAGCAAACTTATTAAATTGTCAGTTTAGTTGTACAAGTAAATTTATGTTAATGCGCATTTTGTTCATATCAAGTTTGGGAAATTGATTGAATCAATGTATACGCTGAGTTAATTGCAAACATTACGAGTTTGTTTATCATTTATTTACATTTAAATACAAAAATTACCATTTGCAGAGATCAATTTCCAATACGGATATTTGAATTTATTTGCAATTATATTTAAATAGTAAAGTCCCTTGCTGTTCAAATTATTGAGAAAAATCAATACAAAATTGTAGGCAATTTGCTCAATGCGTCTACCTATTTCTGAACAAATCTTTTTATTCTATCAGTGTTTATTGCTTCCACATGAGTTGCGTTTAGGAATATATTTTTTTGATTTCTTTAAGTTTAATTACTTTTATTTTCTAGTTTTTTTTTTTAAATTACCTAAATTTGGATGTTAATTAAATTCATTATCAACATTTTAGAAAATTTTGAATGCATTTTTTAATAATTGTTGTTTTAATAGCAATTTTTGTAAAATGAAAATTATTAAATTTGTAATAATTTATATTACATTTTTCTTAACTTTGATGATTTTGACAGTTTGATGATGAAGACAGTTTGACAGTTGGAAAATTGAAAAAGAAACTATTTTACAATAATTTTTTGTGTTTAATTAAATCCGCAGCTTTTAAAATGTACTACTGTCCATATTGACTTTAGCAAAATAGCAAAATCTGATCAAAAGATAACTGATTATATGTATATTTGTAGAAGACCCGGCGCCTTCACCATTTGATTAAGCTACCATTAATGCATATTTTACAACACAAATATTACATAATTTTCAATTACTAAAATTATTAATAACAATATTAATTGCTTTTGTAACGATCGGTATTTTAGCATATTAATTATTTTAAACAAAATTTGTTAAATAAAATATTATCTACATGATTTATGGTAGTAATTTGTCTTTTCTCTGATACAGCACTGAACAATTGCCGGTTGCTGTATCTGCAGCCGGATCTGCACGCACGTCGGCCACATGCAGTCTAGCCTCATCAAGGGAATCATCTACAAGCGCCCCGGGCCCATCACCTTATAAAGTTCTCATGTTGGGCGGTCCCGCAGTTGGGAAGTCATCCCTCGTCTCACAATTCATGACCTCCGAGTACTTACATGCATATGATACGAGCATAGGTGAGTCTGATAAAATATTAATAACTTGATATTTATTCTAATAATACATGTTTAACAATGTCTCGGAAATTTCATTGCAAAATAAAATCAAATCAAACAATACGTCCAAAGTTGTCCTTCGCCTTTAGACTCAAACTCAAACACACTTATTGTTTCCATCTTGCATTGTGTCGTGTTCACGTTTGTTCTGGAAAGTTTTAGAGCGTTTTCCCATATGCACAGAGAGAATTACTCACCCACACGTTTAAACAAAACATTTGTGCTAGCGCTCACACACATTCACACGCCTATATCTACACATATATAAAAGAAAATAAATATAACGTGCTAATGGTGTCTGTTTGTTGAACCAGTTTGTTTTTATTTTTAATTTATGTAAAGTAAAACACAAGCCTGCGCCTGCATGTTTTAAAAATCTATATATCACACCCGTAATATATTAATGTGTACTACTAGTATAAGCTAACTAAAATTTGATTAGCAATTTTGCTCCAACAAAATAAAAGAATGATATAAAAAAATCTAATTAAAATTTAAATTAGTTCAGTAGTGTGCGTGAGTGCAGATTTATTAATACTATTTGTAAGTATTGATTTTTTTTCTTGTTGATAAAAAAATGTAGATTAAGTGCAGTCGGAATGGAAACATTTCTTGCGTACGCAATAAAAGATAAATAGTGGAAATGTCCAGTTGCGTTGATATTAGAAAAAATGTCTAGACAGCTAGTATTTATCATTGTGTTCATAACATGGATGTAATGGGAAGATACATAATATTTTATAGAGATAGTGTTGCATCATGATGTAATAAATACTTGTCGTAACGTCAGAATAGCAATAAACAATGCGAACAAAGTAAGTTGATACAATTTTTAATCAATATAAATTTTATGGGTATAAAATTTTTATAATGCATAAAATGTTTGCTATATTTTACGACATAATTTAATGGATTAAGATTTAATGCTAGTAATTTAATAAGATTTGACCATATTTTTCTATTATATTTATTGATGTTATCAAATATGCTTTAATTTAAATGTAAAACAGAGAATTAATGTTTAGTTTTATATAATTAGAGTAGCGCTATGCAACGCAATGATAAAATTTGGATTTTATATTAAATTCTGAACACGCAAATTCAGATTTTAATTAAAAAAATATACAATTAAAGCCGAATTTAGTATACAGGGTGTTAAAAAAAATGTAAAATATTTAAGGGAGTGGTAGTACAAACCACATCAAACAAAAAGTCTTAATAAACATGGGTTGTCATAAGTACGGTTTTGGAGATATGAAACATTTATTTTTTATTTTTTTTTCCTTCCATTTTTTATTTTGCAAAAACGTGCATTTTCTTATCATATTTGGCTGACGTTTTGTGAAATAAACATTCAGTACTAATGCAGAACTAGCCGATATTCATTTCATGTATGGTCGTGCTAATGAAATTGCCACCAAAGCACGACATCATCATGTAGAAGCTTATCCAAATTGCCAGATTCCTTCACATTGTATGTTTGGAAGAAATCACCAGAGATTGAGAGATACCGGTTTACTTCAAAAACAGTGCTATTTTTCTGGCGTACCAAGGTCGGTATCTACGCCTAGAGCAGAACGAAATTATAGCACGGATAGAGCATAATCCAGGAACGAGTGTGCGGAGAATATCAGCCGAAGTAGAAATTGGTACTACTCTTGTTTGGAAAACCCTCCACGAACAGCTGCTCTATCCATACCATGTACAACAACAAGTACAGGCCTTAAATTTAACTGATCATCATCACGTTTGGCGTTTTGTCGCTGATTTCTACGCAAGGATGCTGAAGACCCACAGTTTCTTGCCAAAATTCTTTTTACGGATGATGCCGGGTTCACATGAAATGAAGTTGTTAATTTTCATAATGCACCACATCGTTGGGCTGTCAAAAATCTCTATGCTGTAATTGAATGTGGACATCAGACACGTTTTTTATTAAACATTTGGATGGGTATAGTAGGCGACAGGTTTCTAGGTTCTGTTGTTTCTAGGTCCTGTTGTTTTCCAAACCGATTAACAAGCGCTGCTTACCTCAATTTTCTGCAGAACACCATTGTGTTTGATTTATGATCTTTTGGATGACATTCCTTTGGCCCACAAGCAACAAATGTGGTTCTAGCATGATGGTGCTCCATCTTATTTTTCGATTGCCGTTAGAGAGCATTTAGACCAAACTTTTCTACACAGGTGGGTAAGAAGAGGCGGACCAGTTTGACGGCCAGCAAGATTGCCTTATTGATTTTTTTTTTTTGGGATATTTGAAATCATTGGTACTTCTGTAAAGAGCCTCGAGGAGCTGCAGTTAAAAATTAATGAAAAGTGCCAAAAAATTTGAGCCAATGAGGGGGTTTTAGAAACAGTACAAATTTCCTTCAGACAACGATGTTGTGCTCGTTTGGAAATAGGACACTTCAAACATCTTCTATAACTTCGTTCTTTATAAAAGTATATAAAAATAAAGTTTCATATCTCCGAAACCGTTGCTATGACAACCCATGTTTCTTAAGACTTTTTGTTTGTTGTGGTTCGTACTACAACCCCCTTAAATATTTTACATTCTTTTTTTAACACCCTGTATAAACGTATAGTTAAGTCCATGGACACGCTGTATAATTTGAAGCCTGGAATTTACTTTAGAGCCAGTTTTTGTATTTTTAAAACTAACTTTTTATTATTTAATGATGGATTTTAGTACAAAGAGCCGTATTTATTGTTAACGTTTGGAGATTTTATTGTAAAAATTTATTAAGGCTTCTAATTTTTTTTTTTCTGCTCAAAGTTGTGTCAATTTTATATTTTTGGTTGTGTTTTCTGATATAAATTACGTCAGAAATAAAAATACGATGATAAAATTAAGCCATGAATTATTTATTATTTTAATATCATGCAAAGTAGAGCTTACATTTGTTAACATAAATTTCGTTGTCACATAGAATAATTAATGAAAACAAACGATATTTAAACAATTATGAAAATAAGTTGTAAAGCCGTTAAATATTCTTCTAATGCGTCTAGACACAATACTGCATAGAATATTTATACATAAATAACTTATCACATAAGAAATATTAGCAAAATTAAGGCTATAATAGTAGTGGTATCATTATTCCAATCTAATAATAATTTAATCGAACTTTTGGCTGTTCAAATACATCTGGAAAGTTTATTGCTGTCACATCAATCAATACAGAGCGTAAGGAGAGGCAAAACATTATTTACGTTTACAAAAGATTAATGTGTTTCGTATACGCATTTTCGATATATTCCTACATACATCAATCTCGTAACAAAACAATATGAAAGTAATGCGAAGTAATTTAGTATTAATTCATTTTCATCAAAAAATATTGTCGATTATTGGATAGCTTTTTATATTCAGAGTTTTTGATAATTATATTAATATTTTTAATATTTTTTACTATGAAGGCTTCTTATATTAAATTGTACAGTTTTGCAAACTCTATTTTTTCTACTAAACAATAGTTAATTAAAAATCTACTATCTCTTCGTTTACTATTATTAAATGTCTTACTTTTCTTTGTAGTCTTATTTAATAGAACAATATTTCAAAGTATAATAGCAACTTTATTGCACTGCATGAAATATTTTTCTAACGTTTTTCTTTTAGTAACATTGTTACGGATTCTCTTATGCTTCAATTAAGTTCACTCTGTCAGAAACATACAATACCGTGCATGGTATATATTTATAACAATCTACCTCGTCGCAACATGTTTCCACCAACTGAGATGCTCTTTACGTTTAATAATTAGACCGAACCGAGTCAAAGAAGATTGGAACCGTTAAAATTAATATCAATAATGAGGCTTTTGTATGTGTCCATGTCACATGCTTTTACGGCAGGAAGCAACCTTCTCGTTTTAATTAGTAGTTGGCTTTTCGGTTTTAACCACTATGGTCGCATCCGCGCGCGCACTATACTCTCCATAGAAATTTATTATAATCAAAGTGCACGATGCCTTTTGTACCGTTAGCGCTGCATAAATATAAACGAAAACTTGGTTATGCGCGACGATAAATTTCATACCTTCGTAATCCCATTGTTTTCTCTTTGTACTTTCGGAACTTTATTTTAATTAGAAACTTTCAAAGTTGTCTTGTAAGTCAGATCATGCTGGAATTAGTTTTCAAGTACAGCACGATGCAGAATTTATATCGATGTTCAGTTTCGATACCTTTTATTATAATGAAATTGTTAGTTCTTTTATCAATCAAAAACGGCATCTTGTAGGGAATTAAATCGCGCTTCCAAAAATGTATAACAGGAGTTTTGATATTTTTTAAATTTTTGTTTCTAGGTTTTTGAAAGCAATTACGAGTCTTAATGCTTTAAACATTTTTATTGATAGATATTTCTTAAATTTTTATTGCTAAATGCCAAGCATGAATTATTTGTCAAAACAAAAAATGTTGCAAACTGTCAAAAAAGTATTGCAAATTGCAAAAAAACTTAATTAAACTGTTGTAACTGTCAAAGGGCAAAGGGTTTTTAACAAAATATGTTGTTTGAATAAGTAAATCCAGCGTTTAATTATTAAAATTTGGCCATTAAATAATAATTAGTTGCTAAAATAAAGCTTATAGTTTGCAAAATCCGGTAAATATAAGAAAGTCTGTTCATAGTATTATTTGAAATAAGTTTACAAAAATACTTTTTAATTCCTTGCCTTCAAATGTTAATATAAAAAATAAAAAATAATATAAGTATATAAATTGACAAATCTGGAATATTATTTGGCGTTTAGTTGCTTTTAATGATTACAAAAATCCGGCCATAAATTAGCAAAATATAGACTGTAAAATATAAATCCGGCGTTAAGTTATTAAAATCCAACTAAGTTGGCAAAATCCGGTTTTTAAATGTTAATACAAGAAAATCCGTTTACAAATCCAGCTTGTAGTTGGCAAACTCCGGCTTTTAAAGCAAAATCTAGATAGTAAAATGTAAATATGGAGTTCAGTTACTAAAATTTGACATATAGTTGGCAAAATCCAGCCTTCAAATGTTAATATAAAAAAAAAATTTTATAAATTGACAAATTTTAGTTGCTAAAATCTGGTTTATAATTGGCAAAATTTAGCTTTTAAATGATAATTTACAAAAATCTCATCATAAATTTAGACTGTAAAATAGAATTCTAGCGTTTAGTTAGTTACTAAAATCCGGCTTACCAATGTTAATATATGAAAAATGTAGTTGGCAAAATGTGGTCTTTAAATGATAATGTGGCATTTTATTTTTGATATTTCTAGTAATTTTTGATAATAGTTTGACACTTTTCAGAGTTACGTATTTTAGTAAAACTTTTGTGTAAATTGCTTTTCACTTGTTATGACTGAAATTTTGACAGTTTACAATTTTTTGACAGTTGCGTTTGTTTTTCAGTTTAATATTTTTTTGGCATTGTGACAGATTCTTCTGATTTACGTTCTTTGCAATTTTTGTTATTTTTGTAATTGTTGCTAGTTTGATGACATTACTATGTATACCACGAATATATTTAAAAACCGTAACATGTTTCAACCTTTACAAGACTGTCATAGGACGGTGATACAAACATCTCAGTTGTTTGTATCACCGTCTGATGGGGATGAAATAAATAAAACACATTTACGATATATTTAATGCATGTTACGGTTTTTTTACATATATTTGTGATATAGTACATAGTAAATGTGTTTTATTTATTTTATACTGAACTATCATGTACTAACGGCCACTTCCATTCAATTTTTTTAATAATTATTTATTTCATATAACGTATAAACGTACAGATTATCTCTGCTTCTATACTTGTTTTGCGGCAAAGTTAAAGTGAATTTTTTAAAGTTTTTTTTAATACAGAATTAAATAAATAACTCATTTTGATTTTTACAGATTTTTTACATATTGCATAATTGCTTAGTAAAAATATTAAATTACTGAAAAAAGTATAAAAGTTTTAAACATTTTCCTATTTGAATATTTTAAATTAGATAATACTCGATTAAATTTGAGTTGAAATACTGTATTATGATACAGTTACTGCATTACATTAGCCTCATAAGTAATTGAAATCAACATGAATTAGCATTTTCAGATTATACTGAAAAATTTAATACATTAAAAGTGAATCGATAGTAACAGGATGCTATGATGAAACATAACTATTGTACGGAAACTATCCGGAATACACAAAGTAATAAATCATCAAGTGACAAGTTTAATTTGTAAAATGTTAAAAAGTGTTACATAAATTCCACATTTTATGATATTTTTCAACATTATATAAGAAATATTTGAAAACAATAAAAAGTCGTCTGAAGCAAACCAAATTGCTGTCATTCAGTCAACGTGTCACGAAAGAAAATGAAACGGGCGGCCAAAGAAAAGCTCTTTTTGTTTATGACAGGCCACTTGCCGTTGCACCGCACGATATCTATCCGCGTAAAGGGAAATGCCCTCTTAGATGTAGACGGATTATTAACTCGTTTCAGTCTGTCTCTGCATTTGATTGATTGTCTTATACAACAATTTATTAAAGCAATAAATTGTATTAATATGTGTTTGTTTTGAATATTGAATTGTGCATAGTAGAAAATTGATTGCTGTTGATTGATTGCTTAACTGCTGTTAATATTATAGAAATGCAGAAGACACCGAATCGGCCTGGAGCGAGTCCAATATATAGTAGAGAGCTATTACCGATCACCTATGAAGGAGGTATGCTTTCCATACCCACTACCCAAATAGAGACCATGTAGTCTATCTGTGTTTGTATTTGTTCTCGATATTGCAAGATTATACCTGAAAGCCCCTTTAATTACACCAACGTGTTTGCTCCAACCATGTAGTAAAATACCAATTGTGTCTGTTTAGATATGTGTATGCATCGAATTCCCAGTGGCAATTAATTTGTAACATATGAGAGGTGGTTATGCATTGCTTTCTATTACCGATATCATCTCTCACATATTTTTATACATAAAATGTTTCACTAGTGTATGTTTCTCACATTGAGTAGAGGAAGCAAATACATCAAATTTATTAAATATGTTGGATCAACGTTTTCTAAGAAAACCTATTACTCTTCGATGGAACAGTATACTGACGTTACATTTTTTATTTTGTTTCACTTACAACTTTCAATTTTTCATATTTCAAATATATTAATAATCCTTGTTTGTACGCTTTCAATTTAACCAACTGTTTGCTCTGTTCCGATCTTGTTTACTTGTTTACAAATTTATTTTATATTGAAACACATGCGATTATTACTTATAATTGTACGCTGGAATCTTAATCTCCAAATAAAACTCGCAACGCATCAGTCGAGTCGGACGTGCAGTACTGTTCGGACGGATTGTTTTGTATTCCAGTTATTTATTAATTGATTTGAGTGGTTTAAAGTGATTGAATAATTATGAAAATTCTGTGAATTATATAATAGTTTGTGTACTTTGGTGTGATTTAATTGGAATTTGCTGGGAATTGATTGAAGGTATTTTTTGATGTTGGTTTTTTTTACTTGAATTTATTTAAATTTATTAATTTATTTCTGTAATTATGATTGATTGTTTTAGTAAATGGAATAGACCAAACAGAATTTAATTTACTGTTTGTTTTAATTCCAAGTAGTATTTTTGTATTAATTAACTAACATTAAATGAATTTAATTGATCCGGTAATTGAATAAATTTTTTTGTTTTAGTACGTTACAGGGCCAATTGGTTTTAGTTCAATTTTGATTGTATACAAACTCAATCTAAAATATACTCAATATGATGAAGTTAATAAATTTATTTGCACGATACACACTGTTCCTATATAGTAATTTTTGATGAACTTTATAAATCTATTTTTGATCTTTAAATAGTTTGACATGTCAACATGTTTTTCTCGATTTAACAATTAATTTTTTGGTTTAATTCTGAAAACTTTTTTTGCTATTAGGTTTACAATATTGCAGTTAGTTTTGTATTTGTTTTTTAATCAAATACTTTATTTTCTATTTAATATTTTATTTCTTCTTACTTTGACAACGACATTAAAATATTGAAATTAGTGTAGGAAGCAGACAAAATAATAAAATAGAAAGTAAAATCATTTATATTTTATTGAACATTTTTACAAAACAAATTAAACAAATTTGTTTCCATATATTTGTGAAAAAATATTTACTTTTACTCAAGTTAATACATTAAGTTTTCTTAGTTAATTTGACTGTTAGAAAATCTTTTTTTTTTAATTTATTTTAACATTTGATTATTTCTTTAAAGCTATAGTTGACATTTTATATTTTAACAGTTGACTTGAGTAAAAAAATATTTTTCAGTGGTTAATTTTTGCTAAGAAAGTTTTTAGTGTAATTTTTTTAGTTTGACAGCAATTTTGTTATTATTTATTAATTTGTCGAATTTGTGAGTTTTGCATTTGATATCTCAGTTTGACATTTAACACGTTCTGCATTGCAAGAAATTTTATTTTAGTTTGACGTTGTTGTGATATGACAAACTAAGTTTTAGGATATTTATAGTTTGACAGTTACTTTCCCAATTTTGTATTTTTATGACAGTTGATTTTTTTAGTTTGACAGTTTTGAAAAAACGCAAAGCATATAAAATTTGATAGTCAGTGAATTAGTTTGGTTCTACAAACTTCATCAGTGTGCTTTATAATATTACTGTATTGCATAATAGCGAAATACAAATTTAAATAAATAATTCTGTGCTTATAAACACCATCGATTTAAATAATCAAACGAACGACTGTTGCATAAATGCTAAATGATTCCGATTAATGCGGACATTTAATATTAAATAGCACTGGATAGAGCCATAGTCGTTTGATTGATTATTTAATAATTTGTTGCTATAAAATTTTACAACAGTTTCAAATAATTAACAATAGTACGTGTTTAATTATTAAATTATCATTTATAAAAAAATAAAAACATGTATATTCTTCTACCAGTGTTTGTAACCAACCTTCGCATTTACGTCCCACGTTCACAGAATAGCAATTGCATTTTCCTTCTTTATTTCTTATTTTTATTATGACAGTTATCCGCGTCATAATCTCGAAATCTTCCCACGTAATCACTAGAATATTTCTGCGTCACATATGTGTGTGTATATGTGTGCTTGTAGTAGTGGCGTCAAAGGATGCCACCCTTCACTTCACCACGCATTAATCACGCCAACCAATTCGACAGTTTAATTTCAGTGTATTGCGAAAATCACCAGAATGAATTACCATAAATAAAATACAGAATTTATTTTCAATTCAGTTGAAATTTAAGCTTAAAAAAATAGTCAATTTATTTTAAGCTTTGTGGCATAATTGGAAATCATGGTTGCAAAATTATAGATTTAAATCTGGATGAAATAGAATTGGTAACTTTTTGTTGATATTTTTTAGTTAATTGTCTGTAGAAACAAGTAATTCCAAGACATTTACATTGCTGCACGTAAACCATTTTAAGCTACAATTTGCAAGTAACGTTTCGTAATTCAAGACAAAGGGGGCGATATTTCACGTGCAATTATACATATTGTGCGAGTCGGGTGAGGCTATTAAAATATTTACTCCTGCTCGTTAACATTTACGTTGCATCCAGCTAGCTACACGATATTCAAGCAAACCTTGTAAAATGCTAAATTATTCCCTTGTATAGATATACGTTTTTTTCTCCCTTCAACCATTCCTGTGCGCGTCGTTTTTAAATTCGATTGGGAAAGAGACTCTCGGTTTAAATAACTGCATAGATTTCCATGTCGGAATCATCGATCCCGTACATTTATCATCCCGGAATAAATCAGTAACTTCGTTCAGTGCGAAGCGACTCGCTTTAATGACATTGGTTTTTATTTTTCAATCTAATTTAATGATCTTGTAATTCTATTTATGAACAACTATACGAGAGTAGTTTTTGAAATAAATTCGATGTGATTGCATGGGACAAAACATATAAATCATGATTGGATTATATTATAGTTTGCTCAATTCAATTCGGTCGCATTTTCCATGAAAGGAATATAGCGGTTATTTTCTATTGAATCCCGTACACAAAGGAAAATATACCTGTATCTACACATTTTGTTGGTATCTGTTTTGCTGAATTGACAGGAATGCGAAGCTGAGCTATTCGAAATAAATACGTAGGTAGCCAGTTTGTTTAGCTGAGGATAACAATAAATTTCATTTATTTTATGGAATATTTATTTTTGAAACATTTGTTTTTCATTTTTAATTACAATGTGTTACAACCAGTATTTTATATAATAGAGTTTCGCAAATTTAAAAAGGAAAATTTTATGGAATATTTGTTTGTTATTTTATAATAAATATTTATTTGAAAATAATCAACTATTTGTCAACAAAATATATAATTTAATAAAAAAATAACAATTTTATTTGCTGAAATTTTAATTTTGGACTTGTCTGCATTTTATTTAATGCATAATATATGCTTATTAACTTTATAACGATAACTTTCACTAATTACATCTTTAATGATCAATAAAACAAACTTGATCCTATCCCAAAACTTACTATAAGCTTCTTGCAAAATCAAAATAAAATTAAGTCTTTATATAATGTTGTTAATGTCAAATTGAGAAAAAATAAATAAATTTTTAAAATAATCTCAAATTGAGTAGATGTGAAAGACATTAAAATAATGGAACAGAAAATTAACATATTTTTACTACGAGAATTGATTTATGTTGAATTAAAAAAAAAAACATTTTTACTAGAAAAAAATTCTTGCAAAAATTGTCAATCTAACAAAATGATCTTAAAAAGCAAAAATTAAGAAAGCAATTTTTTTTAAATTAATTTTTAAAGTATTTGTCAAAAGTGACAATTAATTGTTACTAATATGATATATTTGAAATATTTTTATCAAAAGTTAATAGAGGCCAGTTTTCTACGTTCAATTTTTAGTGATTTCTATTCTTTGACACACAACAATCTTATAGTCTACCAATGCTACATTTTTTGTTACAAACAGGCTTGCAATCAGTTGTTTTTTGAGAAGCAATATCATCATTATTACATATACGTCACATAGCCAATGCAACCGCAATGCATTTACAAACATCAAATTCTAAATGACAACTCAAAAGCATTACTACCTCTAAAATGTTAAAAACTACACTCATCAAAACATTGAGTGCATCCAAAACAACAACTGACAGCCGTCATAAACGTCACAGATGTTGCAAACGTTCTAAACTCCACAGAAACGGCAAAAGCCCATAAAGCAAAATTTTACAAACCTCATAAACATTAAAAGACTTTGGCTTGACCTTGACAACCCCAAACAAAAGTCAGCCACCAACCAACCACCGTATTAAGTATAGACACCATGCTGCCGTGTTGCAAGTTTGAAACCAGTGCCCAAAACTTTTAAATAATTTTCGCGACGGTTTTTTATTCCTTTTGATATTTCTTAACAGTTTCTTGTACTTTTCAAAAAATTATAAAATATTTTTTCAAAAATGACAAAAGAATATATTTAAACAACAATTTTTAAAAAATTGTTTCAACTTATTTTAAAAAAGTTGTTAACGAGTTGTTTAAATGACTTCGCAAAATAGTTTATTTTCAAAAAAATTTAAAATTGTTTCAAAAAACTATAAAAAAAATATTTTACAAAAAATGCGACCAAAGCAACCATTTTTGAAAAGTGTGTTGTTTAACTGATTTCCTAAATTTGGTTATTTTTAACAAATCTGAAAACAATAATTTTGGAAAAATAAATTAAAAAATTTATACACATGATGTTGTCAAGTTTAAAAATTTACTGTAAATTATTGCATTGCATTTCTACTATGAATAAATATATTTAATGCTATTAAGAACAAAAATAATAAAACATAAACTTCTGATACGCATATCAAATGAAGAGGAGTGTTAAAAAATAAAGTTTATACGGAAAGCAAATAATATAACCAACAATTAGAAACACTGTAATATTTTTGGTAGAACTTGTAATATTTAAACTAATGGTTTATAAGGAAGACCGAGCCCCAGTTATTAAATCATTACATTGCGCCATCTATGAAATTATTATAGAAACACTTTATGTATGTTTGATTGTCTAATCTATAATAAACTAATGGCGTTGTTGTTTATTAATGTTTAAAACATAATATGCAAAATAACATACATATATTGTTTGTGCATATATTACTGGTCCGCTTGAAATCAATAACATTTAAATTTGTTTTTTGTTACTTCAACTAAAAAAATATTAAATTATTTTCGTTTCATTGGCCATTGTACTACAATTTGTATGAAACACAATTAAAATTTTAATTGTAGCAGAATAAACGCAGCCTTTGTTAATTGACCACAATTTAATTCGTAAATAAATTGCGGTTTAAAAATATATACGGTTGAGTTGATTCGTAAACATATTGAAGTCTGGCGCATTCGCCAAATTGTATTTAATTGATGATTAAAACACGAACGGAACGTGTGTGTGGTTTGCAAGTTTGTCGTATTCTGGAACATTAGGTTAATTGGTTTTTGATGATCTCCTTTTATCAGATTCAAAATTGCAAAGGTCGTTATGCGTAGTATTTTATGTATTTTTAACGCGATGTTTCCTGGAAATAAATTTATTTATTAAATTCTAGTATAGATAGTAATTTATTAGAAGTTTACATACATGTACAACATTCAATCAAATCAAATCAAATTCCGTTTAAACTCTATTCAAACTGCATTTAGTTTGGATGAATTCAATTTAAAGTTTGTGTTTGGATTTAATTAGCCATTGAATGCGTTCCACAGTTTATTACAACAAATTGCAATCATGTTTGCAGCAAATGTATATTCAGTATTTCCTTGCATGATTGTATTTTATATTATTCAACAGTATTGCAAAAAAATAAAATAATGTACGCATAAATTTCAAAACTAAACTAATTTCCAAAACATGTTTATTTCAGATTGTGGTAAAAAATCCATTTTCTTCCATAAAGCTCTGACGTAAAATGTAGTTATTATTTCAGTGATCCGCCCATAATTGTGACATTAAATTTACATTTCTGCCTACGATGGATTTAATGGAAAATCGATTGATTGTAAAATGATTATTTATTTTTTTAAATTTAATTTTAAAAGCTTACATTATAATCATAATGTTCCCGGCGCTTTCACCATTTATGTAAATAATTTATACAAACAATCCAATTAATTTCTATTAGCAATTATTTTTCATTTAATTGCATAATAATAACCAATGATAATTCAATTGTATAATTAATTTGAAATTTTGTGTTAATTTGTTAAATAGTTAATTAAAAAAAATGTATTGATTTCAATAAATTATGACAAACCGATGCAGACTTTAATAACGGATGAATCAATAAAATATGTTATTTAACCACATGATTGCTTCGTTTTTATTGCGTCGTGTGTGGGTAGAAGTGCTTTTTTAGGGACCATTGAGCGGATAAATGAAATGATATATTCAAAAGAAAAAAATAAATTGTCTCCGACCGCTTCAATTATAATTGAAATCAAATCCGTCATATAATATTGCAAGGAAGATTATTGAATCGTTTTATAAATAAAAAAATTTGCAAAACAATTATCTTCCCTTTCTTCTTTTGTATTTCTTTTAACAGGCTATATCATTTTTCCAATAGGAATGAGAGACAGTTTATGGAAGCTAATATCTGCCTTAGACTTTTTAACAATCATATTCTTCCAAAATTTGAAACATAATTTTGATTTTTGTAGCATGTAAAGCACATTTTTAAGGTGTACATATATTGAAGCAATACTTTTTGTTAAAAAATGTAATATAAAATTTCAAGAAATTGCTAAAACAATTGCTTAAAGAAAACCATTTATTGCAAGAAATTTGATAAATTTTGCTCAAATTTATAAATTTCTTATTTATTACACATAATTTTACATACAGCTTTTTTACTGCTCAAAATGTATAAAAAACACTTTAAAAATTCATTTTTTAACAAAATTTGTATTTTTATATAATATTTCATGCATTATACTTAAAAGATTTACATAAAAATTATTGCAGAATATATAAAAGACAATGTACATATGTAAAATTAGAGTAAGTAGTGCTTTATAAAAGAAGCTTTAAATATTTTATAGAAATAATGCAAACTCGCAAAACTATCATGTTGAGTTACTCAGTGTAATAAAAGAATAAACAATGAGCTAAGTCGATACTGCACTTTTGCATCAGATTATAATAAAAACGTTTTGGTTTAAAAATATTGTTAATATTTTACAAATGCTTACTATAAATTTAAATTTGAACACATTTAGTTAAAATTTTATAATACATTTTGTCTTGTGGAATTAGAAGCTGCAATAATATTTGTACAAATAATACTTGGATATGAGAAACATACACACCACACGGTGTATAAATACAAAGTTTTGTATCAAACCTACATGGACGTAACTGTTGCATAAATATTATCACAGAACATTGTAATAATATTCACTGCAAACAAAACATCCCAAATCCCAGTATAAAATACTTAAAGCTAAATATTCCATGTTACTATAATCCAAGAAAAATTAAATATAAATATTGTAAATAGATTCTTTTGTGTTCAATTTAATGTTTTTTTTTTCTTTGTTGCAGATGACGAGAGCGGAGAAAAAGCGGTATCCGTTTTATTGGCAGGAGAAGAATCTGAATTGGTCTTTATAGATTTCGCCACGGCTGATCTTTCGGTAAGTGAAATTGCTATTTTATTGGCTCCACTCTATTTCGCATCTTATCACGTATCTAGTAATGCACCGTTGGCTTTATTCAATTCGAGTAAACTTAAATTATTATAATCAAAACAACTTGTTTTTATTTTATTGATTACTTTCTATAATATTTTAGTTCCAGTTCACGTTTGTTGGTCTTTCAATTTAAACCAGTCGATGGATTAAACTCGCGTCGCAATTAAACTTTTCAGTAAAAACTTTTCCACAACTCCCCTCAATATTCTAGTTTGAAAACACGAACATATTTGATTATGTTCCACTTCAATATGTCGAGTGAAATTAACATGTCAACGCATGCATACTCTTTTTATTGTGTACAAAAAATGCAATTAATACAAAACGTGTTTTACACGTGATCGATCTGTGCCATATAAACGGATTTTAAATCGGACGTGTGACAATAATAGTATTGACTGAATTCGTAAAATAGAATGAAATTATTATTAATATACAAAACATGAAATAAATAATGATTAATTTATTTCATACATGAAATAATTCATTTATGATATACACAAACTCACACTGGTCCCTTGTTTAATCTTATAAGATTAGATTATTTGAGGCTTCGGTGCTGTCTAAACTCAAACCGGATGAATAATGAGTTTATATAATTTGCAACATTTCAGTGAGAAATTTATGGCAAACGCCGCTGTCTGCTTTATTTTGAGGTGTAAGTGAAGATCGTAAATCATGTAGAAGTTTTGCAATATTAAAATCGATTCATCACAATTATTATTATTGTTTGCGAGTCATATTTACCTTCAAATTGTTTGGCAATCAAGTATGCATATCAAGCGGATATTTATTTAGGACCTATTATATCTCTTGTGTACCTAATCAATAGTTTATGCACATCTTTTTTTTGTTTACAGCCCGAAACTTGCATCAGAAAATACGGAGATCCCCATGCGTATTGCGTTGTATTCTCTAGTGCGGACAGATCGAGTTTGACTTGTGCGGAAAACATCTTGCAAACATTATGGACCCTCGACACAATCAGTACGAGAGCGGTCATCTTAGTCTCCAACAAAGCCGATCTGGTCAGGTCCCGAGTTGTAACCACAGAAGGTAAATTATTATTTACATTACAATACAATGTTATTTATTCATATCCCGTGAGATTTGAGAAAGTAACTACAAAACAACATAACAAACTTTGCTTTTATTATGAACGTGTGAATTTTGTCTTACAGTTAATTTAATTTAAAATAATTCAAATAACAATTTAATAAGGTTCAAGTAAACAGTTTTATATTTAATAACATGTTTGTTTAAAAATTTATTCTATTCATCCATAACAACTAAACTTAAGCTTGTACAACACCTCGATAATTTCCCCGGAGATACGTTACATGTTGAGAGTATTGAATTTTTATCTTACAATAAAATTTACTTTATAATTTAATTATTACTTTTAAGTTTTATAGTAGGGGCAATTGAATAATTAAATAATGCTTTTAATATTGCATTTCCCGGACTAATATGGAAGATCTTTAATTTGTTTTTTAAGATAATTAAAAAGTAAATCAATATTTTCGGGTTTAATTTGATATGTAATATATATATATAATATTATATTATATATATGGAACATGATATTTTATATTTAATTTTTTTTAATTTTATTAAAATAATTTTTTTAGTTCTATCCACTGTGCAAGAAATGTTTTTGTTACCCAAATAGGTCGATAAATAAAAACAGGCCACCGTCGCGTAATAAACTAGTGTGAGGACTGTTGAGCAGGCAGTCTGGGTTCGATTTCCGGCAGCGGCGATATCTATCTAATTTTTTGAATATATTTTGACTTTGACGGTCTTTTTCTTTGCAAGGAAAAAGCAAACTAGCAAAATATTTTGCTAGTAATTCCCTCTAGTTGTTTAGGTTTGAATTTTACGTTAAACTATAGGTCCCGCATGTTTGTGTATGTTTCACACTAGCGATCACAGCCACTTTTAAAAATAGGAATTTAAATAACCTACTAAATAACAAGAAAGTATTTTCTTTCCCGAGAAAATCAAAATAATTTTTTTGTTTCAAAGTAAAAAGGCGCTTTTGCAATACTGCTCGACATCAGTCATTATATGTCATTGGACGTGAAATCTTTAGAAAATAAATTTATAGTTCAATAGCGTTATTCTATATTCGACTTTTTTAGCTCTACTCTAGTATTTTGTGTTTTTATGCTTTCCTCAGCGTTCCATAGTCTTGTTCCTACGCTGTTGAAGAGTTTCTTTTTTTCCGTATCTTGATTCTTTAATTTTTTTGTTTCTTTGTTTCGTGTGGGTTTGTCGGTCCTACTATGTTTCTTTTTATTGATTCTTTGTGCTTGGTAGAGTTTGAAGATGACTTTTCAGTATTTCTTCACCTGTTGTGAATCCGCAACAGTTCTTGTTTTGCTTCTGAAGAAAAAAAATCTGGCTGAGATAGATTTTTTTTGGCTGCTCAGCTAAGCGCCATCTATATTTGTAATTTGTTTGCGTCGTCCGTTTTTATTGGCTATTGTTGTGTGAATTTAGATTGTTATTTCCCGAACTCATGGATCTTCTTCTTTTCTCCACTTAGGGACGCGCCTGCTTTAAATCATAAAAAGTCAAAATCTTGTTAAAAAG
Organism: Tachinus rufipes; assembly: GCA_963932245.1. Classification (NCBI taxonomy): domain Eukaryota; kingdom Metazoa; phylum Arthropoda; class Insecta; order Coleoptera; family Staphylinidae; genus Tachinus; species Tachinus rufipes. The sequence goes on along the minus strand of OZ010743.1, from coordinate 193,178 downwards.
TGCAAAATTATAAAAAAAGTAATAAGTACAAAATCCGGTCATAAAATATTATGATATTGTCAGAATAAACCAAAATCCGGCCATGAACTATCAAAAAGTGTAAAATTTGGGTGCTTTTATGGGTTTCTTTTCGGGGTAAACGCCTGAATTCATTCATTTGAGGCCAGATTTTGATATTTTACAACCGAAATTTTTATATTTCAAAATATATTGTAAGTAGCAAAGGCAGGAGTTTGATACTACAAAGCCAAATTTTTACAATAGAAGCTAGAATTAATCAGTTACAGCTGGATTTTGGTGTTTTTTGGCTGAATTTTAATAGTTTATACATAATTTAAAATAACAAAAACAAATTTTGATACTTCAAATCTAAATTTTGATATTAAAGGCCGGATTTTATGTTTGTTATATAATACGCCGGAAAAGTCTGAGGGCCCTGCTGTGCTTTAAATAAACGTCGGAGGGCCCTCTGTGCTTGTGAGCCTTTCTGCATTGCAGACTCTTGCTTACTGGTAGCTCCGCTATTGGTTGCAAAATATAAAATATATATGAAAGTGTTAAATCAAAATAGTCGTTGATTTAAAATAAAATTACTTAGAATTCAAAATATTTTGTATTATAATGTTTATCAATTAAAAATATTTTTAAAGCAAAACTTAATCAAACTAAAATCAATAACACATCTCACCTATATAGTCCAGAATGAGAGAGAAAAATAAACGAAAAGATTAAATGAGGTGTCATCACATTTAAGCCTCCCCCATCAAACATTCAATAAATGTGTGTTTCCCTTCAAATTATTGCTCCGGAGAGAATTGAACGACCCGTCCGTAGTGGTAGTGGTGGCGGCGGTAGCAAGCAAAGAGGGGGATAAAATGTACGAGCTGGATAAACTCGGAATCCGCCATTCCTTTAGTTCATCGACCTCGTAATAATTTGCGAGATCTTGACCTACTGTTTTCCCGTTTCCTTTGTATTAAGTAATGTGGGAACAATGTAGCCACCACCTCAAAGTTATTAAATTAAAAGAGGAACGTGTGGCGGGATGATATTTTTTTATGTAAAATATCAAAATGTCGTTTGCACGTTTTCTGTTTATGATTTACATTTAGAAGGGTGCACGGCCGAAAGTGAATGTTAATGCGACGCTTGATATTTATGGAAAGTAAGATTAGATTTTAATCTGAACAATCTGTTCTAATATGACCTTTTATTTATTTGATTTGAAATATTGTAAAACTATTTACAGTATTGTAACTATTGCTATCTATTGTAAATACAGAGAAATTTACATTAAATCCAGATAAATCTTCAATCATGCCTACTGGGGCACTTTCAAGAATTTAAATGCTTTACAAGCAATGAATAATGCAACCGTATAATAATAGACATGTTTCGGTTATTCAAGGCCCATCAGAATGCTACTTTTAAAATTTAATATTCAATTTACAATTATCATTTTTTATAGTGAACCATTAAATTTACAAAGTTTTAGTTCATTTCCTTTAATTACTTTCCTGAAGACTCGTTTTATTGCTTTCAGTGTTTTTCATCCATTTTTTAAGACCGTTTATCTTTCATCTTATTTCCCATCTTAAATTGCCTTTCGATTTTCTTAAAGTAGATAATTATACTCTTAAATTGAAATGGATAATACAAAATACTTGACGGTTCATCATTATTATGGATTACCACATAGTAAAGGTTTTAGCAATTCGTGTTGCAACATATTTGGCGAGTGCGCCGGGCACAATTCAATTAAAATTTAAACCAATTTGTAATCGAATGTTTCACAAACATTGTACTATAATTACATATTTAATTTGCTTTGAATGCCATTGCACTGAATTGATGTCTGTTCAAATTGATATGATGTAAAGTGGCAATAAAAATGGTATCTAAACAGTACATGTTTATTCAATCAAGCACTGGATTGAATTTAAATCTCTCTCGGCGACGACAACGCCTCGATGTTGTTTATTTTTTATTTTTCATAAAATAAACTTGGCTTCTTTTATGTATACAATATTGTATTAATTTCTTCTGTTAACATTTATTCTCGACTCGACTTTCGTAACTATTACAAGTTGTTTTGAAGTAGACAAAAAAGAACAGTTCTTTCTTTAACCTTTAAGAGAAACGTCTATTTTCTATTTATTACATTATTATTAGTATTGATATTAGTATCAAATTACGTTGGTGATTAGCCTTGTACAAAAATAGACCCTGAATCAAATTATTTAAATATTATAGTAAAAATTTGTAGAAATTTTTGATTTATTAAAAACATGTTTTAGAATAGAATAGAAAAAAATTAAAGCTAAGCGTTATACTAGTATTTTTATCATCTTTGCTATTTTCATTAATTACTTAGTAAATTTACAAAAGTTTCAGTAATTCTTTTACAATAATAGTACAAAATTATTTGTTAAAAAATAAATATACTACTATTCAGTTTTGCTGATATAACACATATATGCGTAAAAGCTTAGATAAAAGAGATCTTTCACGTCAAAATAACTTTATCCGTGTGAAAAGCCAGCAAGGAAGTACACACACATGTACCTACTGGCACCTTTGATGTATTATAAATAAAGCGGATTGAGGGGTGTGAACCTAACACGATCACCGTCAGGAAATCCTGATCCGTGAATACTATATAAGCGGACAAAACTCATTCCAGTTTTGTTTCATGTTTGGAAATAAACTGAATCTGGTTAGGCTTTAATATATTATTTTGATTAATTAATTAATAAAATATTATAATCTTTATAGATTAATTATATTTCATTCATACTATTCTGCAATAATCATAAATTATTACATTCCAAGCCTATGGGATTATAATGTTTAGTGTTTCCGGATATAAATCAATTGAATTTATTGGATTACTTCGAGAATTCGTTCGAGTCGGTCCGTTGATATTTGACCGGGCAAATGCCGTACATCTAAGCGGCGATTTAATTAAAATAACGCTTACTCAGCTCGCTTTCAGCCGGGAGATGATTTGATAACGCTATCCAATGCAATTACCGTGATTTTGTCGTCTGACTGTTATTTTTTTCTTGATGTTTGCTAGTAAACGTTGTTAAGTTGCAGTTATATTACAAAATAAATTCTATCTATATTAGTTAATTTGAAATTTAATAGCTAGAGCCAAACAAAACAGACTGGCGATGTAATCGATAAATATATATTTTTTTCTCTCTTCTTTTCATCCCGCTCCTACCCTTCCACCCCGTGCTTGGCTACAAGGTTCGCTTTTATCACACTCGTTTTAGTGGAATTAATTCGGAAACTTTAATAAAAATGTACAAACGACGTTGCCATGAGCAATCTGTTATGAAATGTTTTCAGATATGTCCCTACATCTCTCAAGATCACTCAATTAAATTATATTGTCCTTTTTGTTGATATTACTAATTTGATTTTTTCGGTCAGTGAGTATACCAGAAATATCTATTACATAAAAATTTATTTAATTATTTTATCATGAAAGCAATTGATAGGGTATGGCATCCTAATCGTATCATAAATCTGTACCTTTTATCAGTAATATTATTGACATTTGAAAAACTAAACTTTCCAAAGACTATTTTGACAAATATGGCAGAACGTCTTAAAGTTTTTAGGTTTGAATTTGTTGCATCTATAAACGACTTGAAAACAATATCTAAATGGGTGACTACCAACATAGTCAATTTTAACTCTAAAAAACTCAACTTCTTACTGTTCCAAATCAAAATCAAAGTATCATCAGTACCAAATATTAAACTAAACAACGAACCCATATATGAATTTTCTTTTATTTATTTTCTAAAGCTTACAATCTTACATGATCTCTTTTGGAATGACCATGTTGATGACATAGCTTTGAAAGTATCTAAAAAACTAGGGTTTCTTAATAGATGTAAACAGTTTTTTCAGTTCAGCTTTTGCATATATATGAAACTTATTATATTTGTTCTTATAGTGAATTTTGTTTTCAAGTATGGGGAAGAGCATCAGAAAGAACACTAATCTTTTTTAAATTCTATTAAAAACGAGCTATTCATATCATTGCTGACTCAAAAATGACTTGATACTTTACATCACCGACGTAATGTTGCAGATCTTTGCATTTTTTATAGATATTTCCATGGACATTGTTCTAACAAAATACAAAATATATTGCCATCTAAACAAATATTTCCTCGTAGTACAAGGCTACGAATTCTAACAAATATTTACTGACAGTTCAGAGATGTAACCGTACAAATCGACACATGGAATAAACTTTCAAATTTAGTATTTCTTGAGTCTTATAAGCTACAACTATTTAAGGTCAATGTTCAGAGACTGTTAAAATCTAGTCTTTAATGTGATAGTTTCGACAAGTGTGGTTCAATTAAAATTCAAAAATGTTTTTATGTTGTTGTGACATATTAAGTACATAATTCCTAAATATCACATTATGAAATTTAAAAAAAGATTATTATTTTGATTTTTTTTTGCATGGTTGATTGTTGATACATATATTGAAAACTGCTCCACCGCAATTTCTTCAAGATTGTCGTGTGAGGCGCATCATCGCATGTCGTTGTTTGCGAAATGAATTTTTCAAGAGAGCAATATATGTATGTATGCATGCAGCTTCACGCCCTTCGGTAGATTTTCTTTCGGATTTTCTCGTTGAAAATCCAGTAAAGGTTTAAAATGATCGGATGATATTAAATTGTCTTCTATGTACTCATACAAAGAGATCTGAATGAATACTAAATATTCACATTAGTTAATTCTTAACAGTTTTAAATATTTTTTTAAATCCGTGGAATTAGTTAAGTAAATTTTACTTTATCCATGTTCAGATCTGTAAACTGAACTAAAATAAAATAGATTACTTGCATTTTTCGCAACGTAAACGGGATTTTAACAAATCCCTTCTTTGTGCCGGGTGCTGAGTTTTGCCGTTACAAATATAATTTCTAGTTTCCCATCACTTCAAAGATGTTTGATCCTTTCAGGTTCATTTGCTAGAAATTTCTTAAAATTAATTTAACTTCCATTTTATTGAGCATCTTACTACTTTAAGATGAATGAATAAGGTCAAAAAATGTACACAATTTTTCACAAGGTTAAGTACACAAGCGTGCATTGCCATCCATTTACAATATATAAAAAAACAACATCTCCGTAAAATTACCCGGTTCCTGTGCTCCCACGTTTTCCTCTCACTGCACGGTTGAATTCGCGTAGATTTGAAAGGGCTAAAGTGGCACTTTTCGTGTAGTCGAAAATAACAATTTCAATTTTACTGTTATTATTTACGGGTGGAATAAATAGAGCAGCGCCGCTTGCCCGAACGAACTTTCCAGATGAATTATGAAGGCGAGCTTACGTTTCGGAAACTTTTATTAGTTTATATCATCGCAGAGCATTAAAACTTTTAAACTGATTAAGGGGGTAAGCGGAATGGATGGGGTTTATCTATATTTTTATCTATACTTTTCTCCACGCTCAAAAATATAATTGTAAGACAGAAGTTTATCAAAATGATCTATTTATTTAACAACATTGTTGACTTTAATTTAGGTTGAATGAAATTAAAATTGCATTTTATTTGAGTTTCAATATGAATTAAATTGAAAACTCAAATAGTAATTTGATTGGAAAATGATTAATTTTTGTTTGTAAAAGTTTCAAACAATAGTACATAGCCGTATAGTTGCTGTCACTATACTTTTTCTGTGACTACAATTTTATATTTTATAACTAAATTGTATACAATCTATTAAATTATTTATTTAATATTGTATGATATTTGGGAATTTTTTGATAATTCCGTGCGCATTTGTGCGTTCACTTTTTGCATAATGTACCGTATGAAATTGCATACTTTTCCGTAGCAGTTGCACAATGCTAGGGAGTAGAAAAATGCAATTGTGTAACACTAAACGCTTTAATGAAGGATTCATATTCTAAAATAATGATGTTTTTATGTCTCATATCAAAAAACTAATAATAAACTATAATTCATTATAAATATATTAAAAACTGTTTAAAAAAAGTAATCAATAAAAAGTCTCGTGTAAATTAATAACAGGCTCTCTTTAATTACCTCTTTTTATTTTATCTTTAATAACTTTGAAGGGTTTGTGAAGATGTCCTCTTTGATCGCCTTTTCATTTTTAAAATAGTCTCTTCTTGCATTGATTGAGTGATACACGACAATGTTAAACAATGTGGGTGTAAGCCAATCCACTGGGAGATGTATCCCATTTATACGGTGCCAGCAGACAGGTGTCAATAATGCCAATATCCTGCTCCACCGTTTCCGCAGCCCTTATTTTACTTGCGGATTGCACACAATCGGAGTTGCTTTATCTCGCAACATGTACATATATGAATGAGGAATGTGTTTAACATAATTGATACAATATGTAGAAAGATTTGTTACAACAATAAGCATTGAACTGGAATAGAACATTTTTGTGGATTATATTCAGTTTAAAAAATGATATTTTGGATTATACCAAATACTTAGAGATGTGACTAAGGGTGTGCGTACGTATTTTAATTTTGCTTTCTATATCATTGGAGCCTCTGAAGCTACCGTCCAAGTGAACGGAATCTCAATTATTACTACATTCTGCGTCGCTTCACATTTCATACACATTTCTGTGGAAGAACTGGTCTACTAAAATAATTTGTTTTTAAAGTCTGCTCCATATCAGTGGCGTAGGTATTTGTAATACGGAAAGGTCCACAATCACGAGGGATGAGGCGTTTATTGCACGCTTGTTCTTGTTTTTAAAAATCTTTTAATGACTTAGAGCCGCTTTTACAATCCCCAGTTAAAGCCTAAAATAAAGAAAAAGTAGGATTTGTTGCTCCATTTTTGTCTTTTTGTTGTCACTATCTGATTTAAACACATTTACGTTTTATAATATTATAAAGGAGACAATCTAAATTTGCTCATAAACAACTTACAGCACTATTGTCGTTTCAATAGGTTATCCTAGAGAATAAACTAACTTAGCATTTGTAAAATGCATTGCGTGTTATACCAGGTATACTTGTGGATTAGTTTATCCGACGATTATAAAAGCGGTCCTAAGAACAATGAATGTTCCACCAAAGTATAAACAATAATTAAAAAGTCTCAAAGTATCAAAGGACGGAAAGAAGAGAATTTAATCCATTAAATAATTAAAAAGGTTCACATTTTGGGTTAAAATACTAAATAGCCATTTTTTTGAAAAATATTTTGATATTAATAATATTCTAAATCTTGACTACAACTGTTGCAAATTTTGAATTAAAATACAGTAAAGTCCGGTTATAACGATCCCGCTTATAACGTACTTAATTTGAAAATTTTCTCATAAACTCAACGCTATTTTTTACTTGTTATAGCGAACCCGCTTATAACGAACTTTCGGATAAAGCGAACCAAAATATATCTAAAATTGGCACAATTTTCCTTTTATAACGTACTTTTCGGGGTTTATTTTCTTGAGTTCCCCGATTTATGGATTTGCGCGGTATTTTCTTGGAAGTATTATATTTTGTTTACATCGTATACCCTCATCAGGGTGTCCGTTATTTCCCAAATCGCAATTTTTTTTTATAGAACAAGTTAAATGTCTTCTTTTCACGATAAATAACTATTTGTTTTGAAATAATAAAACTCATTGGTAACCGTATTTTTGAGTGCCTGCAGGCAAATCAAATTATCCATTTTAATCAAATGGGAAAATCGTCTTTAAACGCTCAAAGTTTTTTTACAAATTGTAGGTCTTCATACATATATGTCAACATACCGTTTTTTTTTTGTAAAAACAATCCTTACGTTACTTTTAACCTAGAATAATAAATATATAAAACAAATTACAATATTTTTTATTATCGTTTATAACGAACTTCGGATATAACGAACTGGTTTTGGAACATTTTTCGAGTTTGTTATAACCGGACTTTACTGTATTAAGTATTTTTGCTATAATTAAACAAAATTTTAATAAGAAAATATAAACTTAAGAAAAAATTTTATAGTTTTTTTGAAAAATATTTAAATTTTTTCAATTTTAGTATAATATTCTACAACACTGAGCTTTAATTGTTACTTTTTAGTTATTAACCCATATATTTATTTGATAAGCAGTTTTTGTAGTGCAGTTAAATGTCGTTTTGGGCAACGTTAAGTAACATTGTTGAAAAAACATTTTACTCATATTTTTGAATTAAATAAAGTAAATAACGTTTTGACTGATCTATACCCATATGAAATAATTTATAAAAAAACATTAAACAAGGAATTGCTAATTTTGTTTTCTTATATTTTCCATGCTTAAATTGAAAAGACGTATATGGAATTTTCCTTGGTTTTTCGTTACTGATAAAAGAAAAAATGATGGATTTAATAAAATATAAACACCCCTTATTCCATCATAAATTTTGTACTAAACTCAATATGTGTTCTCGATATAGATGAATCTGATATATGTAATATATTGAATCAAAGATAGTTAATAAAATAATTTATCTTAAAAATCTAATAGTTACCATTATGCCTACTTTAAGACAATTACAATAATATTTCTATTTTGAATATTTGCTCTAAGTTTACGTAACATTCTGAATTTCAATGATTTTTATATTAGTAAGATATTTAATATTAAACATGGGTGAATTGTATAAACAAAATACAAAATACATAGTGAAATATGTGTAAATATAATAAATAACGCAATATTTGTATTATGAGAATTGATTAAATTCCGGAAAATTAAAATATGTTTTTAAATTCAAAATTATTACATTTTTGCGTATCCTACTTTCAAATCATCGTGGAATAATTAATTAACCCAGCTAACTTTTCAGAACTATTTATTTTGATCAAAAAAAGATATACATATTTACAACATTAATATTGTTATTAATATTGTTATTTGTTTATAAAATAACAATAATTAATTAACTAAGCATTTGTTGAATTGTTTTGAATATCCTTTGGGCGTGACATGATAAAAATAACTAAAACCAAAACAATCCATTCATTCGCTCTACTACACAAAATATTAATCGGATTAAAAAAATAATTCCTTTGACTGTATTAAATGAACATTTTGTTTTTAATAATAACATTTGTATATTTTTTATAGAAGGAAAATCGATGGCCACATCATACGACTGTAAGTACATAGAGACATCTGTTGGTATCAACCACAACGTTGACGAGCTATTGGTTGGGATCCTCACACAGATCCGTTTAAAACTCGAGAATCCCGAGAGATCTCGCGACCTGTTTAGAAAGCGGAGCTCTTCGAAACGCAATCTGAACAGGAACAAGTCGGCCACTTCCGGCTCAGCGACGCCTACAAGCAGCGCTCAGAATTCACCAAAGAAATACAGAGGTTCGCGAACATCGGCCAGTCTTAAAGTGAAGAGCCTTTTAGGTAAAGTATGGGCGAGGGATAGCAAATCCAAATCGTGTGAGAATCTTCACGTACTTTAATTTAATCCATTCCTATTTTAACTTGATTTATTACTGAGTTTTTTTTAATTAAATGAAGAAAAAACGGAGCTATCAAGTACAAGTAATTGTGATTTTATTAATTGTTGTTATATTATGTGTGATATATCAGGATTAATTAATTAAATTAAATTAAATTAAATTGTAGGTAATACTAATGTGATTATGTCATCGTTTTGTTATATTTTATTTAGTATTGTGACTATTGTTATTAATCAATTAATCGACCCATATTATTTGAGACTGACTGAAAATAATTAAATCACATTCCATAATTATTGATAGTTTTGTGGATTATTATTTTTTCATTTTAACCGTGCGACTTTTTATTAATTAACGCGATTAGATTAATGGTTCGCAGATAAATGGGTCGATGATTGGAAAGTAAATTAAATATAATATGAAAGAGATACGCTAATTAGCAGTCGACATATCGCGCGCTGAATGTAGAAAAATTCCCATTAAAATATTCGTTCTAAACAAAAGGTTCAGTAATTTTAAGAAAAACATTATGAAGAAATCAAACACCAAATTGAATTGAATATGAATATGAATATGAATAGAATGAAGTAGAATTATATTTAAACAAAATGAGCTTTAAGGGGTAATTAAATTATTACAAAAGATTAGTATTAACAATTTTAATTTGTCCGTTATAAATGAGGATTAGATGAGGGCGACGAGTTGAATAATGAATAGAAAAGAACAATTTGTAAATAGATTAACTTGATTTATTCGAGCCGGGTTGAAATTTCGGTGTTTATTAATGAAGCTTTGTAAATAGATACCAATTTTATGTATGTGTGGATGATGATATAAATAAATTAAATCCCGGTCGGATTGATTGGTGTGTATATAACGTTTAATTTCATTTAATTAAAACCTACAGGGTTCTTTAAAGTAATAATAATATTAATAATAATGTTGAGGCCTTCGCTTGCCTGAATTGAATCAACTCGTACTCATATCTCATTCTCAATTAAGAAACAAAAATGAATAAATAATAAAGGTGGGTCCATGCAATTTAGATTTATTTTCGTAGACATTTCTAGATGTAATTAGCAAAAATAATAATCAATCAAAAATATATCAAATTTTGATGCGCGTCATCAAATTAAGACCAATTTTTGTTGTGCCTTTGCGGCTGATTTTTTATTAAATTTAAATTATAATTAGGACGAAATAATAATGTCGGGACAAACATATTTTCCGGGGACTGATAGAAAAAAAATGTGAGCGCAAAATAATTCAAAATAATATTCAAAAAATAAATATCTATATGTTTCTTGTGTAGTAATTAATGCTGTATTTATCTGTGCATGTTTACCAAAAAAAAAAAAACAATCAAATATTTGTCTATGCTATCTTCCATTTGTGTAATCCATTAGTTGCAACAAAGATAACGTAAATAAAATCGTTGTGTTTCAATGTGCCAATTTGATAATACTGATGATGAATTAGCACAAACAGATTTTTTTGTTTTGCAAATTTACTACTGCTATTGCTAATTCATCACCCAACCGTTATAATTTCTGCCGTTTCTTTCGCTCTACCTTCATTTCGAATACTTGTAATAAATGTTGCTTCTTACAAATTTTTAAATGTGCCGGATGCCTCAGACTTGGATCGATTATTAAATTATTAATAAAAAATAAACCAAATTGGATAATTAAAGCCGAGTGTGATGCATCCTGATTATCTGTATAAATAATTTATACTCAAGTTCGGGTATCCGGGTAAAATAAATAATGAAAACATCTTATAGAAATTGTTATTCCAACCAATTCTTGACGTTTAAAAAATCGTAAAGAAAAACTGTCCAAAATATAATATATCTGTTTCCTATTTTATTGTTTTTTACTTTGGGTTTTCCATTAGTAATGATAAGAATGACTGTAGTTTCGAATTATATTGTCGACCCCCATCCTCCAATCTCCCCCAAGTGTTTCTCCAAAAAGACACACAAGTATTTATCATTAATGCACAATTTGGAATTTTGAAGTTTGTAAATTTATAATAAAAATAATTGATGATGATCCATTGAGATTGTTTGTATGAATAATATTTATATTATGTACTGTATTATCATTAAGTAAAGGTTTATAAGTAATAAATTTTGATGTGAATGGGTCTTTTATTTTACACAAATTAAAGAATTCAACGTGAATTTGTTGGTAAGTTTCTTTGCAATGTTTTTTTTTTAATTTAAATATTTTTTTATTTGTTTTTTGTTGGTTTAGAAAATCGTGTTTGATCTTGAAAGACTAATTATAGAGATGGTAATCTGAAGAACTAATAAATTATGACAAAATTATACCTGAAAGATAATCTCGCATTGATCAAATTGAATCCTAAAAATTTGCCATCAAATTGTGCAGCATTATTTGATGTAATATTTGAACCACTTTATATTGAATGCGTTGTTTTAAGGCAACGATTGTTCGCAGTAAATTTTTCATGTAAACTCGGGTTTTCAAGTAATCTCAAACTCGAAAGCTGTGAGGTTCGAAAAAGAGAGGGGGGTCACAAAATGACAGATTACAACCATGCTTTTACATGCTTACTCTTGATGTGTGGCTGGTAGCTCCATCTTAATAATAATACTTTATTCACGGTATATACAAAACCATTTACATCTACATCATTATGTACATAAATAACGATGAATTACCAACAATATTACAATTACACAAAAATATATAAAAGAATATTGAATAATAAAAGCATGGAAAAAAGTATACATAAATAAAAACAAAATATAAAATTATTCATCAACACATTTAAATTGACACTTAAAATTACATTATGAAACACAAAATAAATCAATATTAGTAGAGAAACTATTTGCAATTTTACACATTCTACCAATTGGATTATTAAATCCATAATTGGTAGAATGTATAGATTCTCTAAATAATGGAGACTGTCTGGTTCGGCGATTATTGTTGGGGACTTGAAATGGAAGAGTTACTAGTAGCTCTTGGCAATCTCAGACATAATTTGTCCACGTAAAAATGATAAATCGGTTCTTTTGCGCCAAATTTTCAGCGGCGAAAGATTATATTTCAATGCAATGAGGTTAAAATCATAATTTTCGGATAAAAAACCTAATTTGTACGATAATAAACAAAAAAAATTGTTTTGTATACGGTTCTATATTGCATATATGAACGCTGTAGAATGGACACCAAACTGACGGAGCGTACTCTAAACGAGAACGTACTAAAACGCAATAAAGTAATTTGAGTGTGCTAGGAGATAGGTCAGTGGACATTCTGTAAACAAATTCTAACATTTTCATAGCACGGTTGCACATATAGTTTATATGCTCAACAAAAGTTAGTTTTGAATCAAAAATTACGCCCAAATCTTTTATTTGTGTAACATGTTCCAAAACATTATTATTGATAGAATAGTCATACGATACTTTACTTAGTTAATTTTAATTTTTTTTGTCTTAAATGCTTTTAGAATACAATTCTACATACGAATCCACCTATTGGTATTGTCTAAATGAGAAATGTAACCTTCAGAATGTCAATTTCTTGAATTAAAAAAAAAAAAGAATATATTTTTCATTATTTTGAGTTAAAGACAGTAAAAGTTTTATTAACTGTTTTGGATAATTGTTATTGGTAACTGTTATCGCTAACAGTTTACAAATCTTTTATTAGTGACTGTCTAAGTTTAAGTAACTGTTATTAACAATTATCGTTAACAGTTGCTAATAACAGTTTAGCTAATAGTTATAATAACTTACCACTAACACTTTCTAATAATACTTATCAATAGCAGAAATAACAGGCACCATGACAATTATTGTACTAACTATTGTCAATAATAGTTACTAATACTAGATACTAATATTAGTAACAATTTAAGCAACACTTGCCGATAACAGTTATCAATAACAGTTTAGTTTAGTATGCGTTTTATGTTTTAGTTTCGATTAATAATTTTTAGAGTTGTGTATGAAATTGTCATTAAACATATTACATATCAGAACTATTGTTTAGAAATACAAATATTTTGTTGTAACTTTCAAAAAACTCTGTAGGTTTATTTCAGCTGTATTGATTGTTTTGGTAACTGATACTGATAACTGTTACTGGTAATTTTTATTAGTAACTATCGTACATTTTCTAGTTTCTTAAATTAATATTTCAGACTAGAATTTAAGTAACAATTTATGTAATAGTTTAGGTATTAGTTTATGTAACAGTTTAGTAACAACACCTTTTTCTTTTTGACTATTTATTCTAACTTAAGAATCATCAAGAGTCAGAATTCTTTTTAAAAATAGCATCTGACTTGTTTGTAAACTAAGGTAATTGGTTTTATTTAATATAAAAGTAAGACTTGGTTTTTAAGACTAATTATATTCATTTTTATTTATCAAGTAATTAATGTTTTTTTATTCAACTGTGACAATTCTTTTTTACTTTTATATAAAATACAAATGCTATCGAAGTTGTGCGAATCCCACCCTCATACGCCATTTTAAAATTTACTGAATGATTAATTATTTTGTCATAAAAGTATTTCCATGTTATTTGTATTTTTTATTCCAAAATATGATATAACATGAACTGTATAATCATATTTCTTTCAATTTAGAAATAAATAATAAGTGCTGAGACTATCAATTTAAACAAATTACCCGAACAAAACATTTTATTATCCAATTGATCTTTAATTTCTCCTTTCCTCCATGTATTCAGACATGCATACATGTATGTAAGTGTATGTGTGTGTGTGCAGCGAGTCCTTCTTACAAAGAGAAACGACCCAGTTAAATGAGCTCGTGTGTCGAACGAAGTAGGTGAGAATGGGCGAGAAACAAATACAATAAAATCTTATTAAGAACGGCTATTGATATTTTGCTATTTGCTCAGAGCGACCGTGCATCTACTGCGCCGACTAGTTTCAACCTCAACTCTTTCTCTTTCTTTCTTAACACAACACAACGCAATACTCACTCGATTCCGTTTCGTTTACATGTGCCTTTTGTGTTGAGAGAGTGTGTCTAAATTGTTGTTGTTGTTGTTAATTTCTTTCTTTTTGTATCTGATGGGGAAAAGTAGGATAAGATAATAATTTGATGATGATGGTGAGAAGAGAGCTCCTTATTTGGAAGGGTTGGCGAATCGTTGCCTTTTGTGTTTGCTTGCGCGGTTTTCGTTTATTGTTTCTCTGTGTATGGCCAATAAACACGATTTTATTTATTCCATTCTCCTAGTTTCGAGTGAATGTGAATGCAGTTTATGCATTTTCTACAGCGCATAACAATAACGACATAATTTATCATAAAATACATTAATTTCTTCTTCTATTCGCACCATTACGGTCATCATAATACTTATACCACCATTATATGAAATTAATAAATATTATTGTTTGATGTATCATTTACAATACACTTTTGTCTGTATGTATTGACTTTTGAATCTTTATATTAAAATAAAATTTATTAACTTTAATTAACGTGTCTGCAAAGCTAATTTTAGATTCTCATAATTTGTTGGTAAAGCATCGCAATTAAATCGACAATAAAAGATTGCAATCAATCAGGACGGGTCAAAGATATTTTCGCATAAAATGTTGGGTATCAAGTAATTACGTTGGATTCGAAGAAATGTTGGATTTAATTATCGGTCAATTCTATTATTATTATTGAATTGGAAATTTTTGCGCAGCACAGAAGTGACGGGATAATTATAGCGGTCCATAAATGGGCGCGAAAATTATTTATCATTTGCTACCAATTGATGATGATGGAGGAGGAGAAGGAGGAAACTATCAATTTGAATAATTTATTAATCATCGATTCCCATTAGCAAATTAAAATATATTAACCCAAATTCTTCAACTAATTAGTGATTCATTTCGCACGTTTTAATTAGTCCCAACTTTTAATTAATTAAACTGATTAATTATTAATCCCCGTGTGATGCTTTACAAAATTTCAATTACAATTAGTGCGCGTAAATAATAAATAAATAAATAAATAAATAGTACGGTTGCGTTGCGTACTTTACGACCAATCAATCAATTCAATTAGATCGAGCTGGAGCGTCAAATCAATCAATCAATCATATCAACTGATTAATCTATTTCTAATGAAATGAACCGTTATTAATTTAATGTTTTTTGATTTTTCGCGTGTACGTTGGTTGTATTTATTGGGAGCAGTGGCGGCGCAAATGGGATCAGATCGTTCCGTTTTACTGAACAGAAGAAAGCAGAAAAATTGATTGCAGTTATCAAAAAATTTTCATCTTGAACCCGTTGGCATTAATGATTCGGAATTGAATCTGGGTTAAAACAACTTTGATTTTGAAATCCTAATTCCACGGCTTAATGAAATTCGTAATTATATAAATTATCAAATTATGGGAGTTTCGAAAGTTTTATTGCCGATAAAATAACCAAAAAGAATATTTATTAAGTGTGTTTGGGTTTCTAGATCGTGGGGGATCTCGATGCTGCGCTACCGGTCTTGTCCACCTGACACCAATATCCATCATAACTAACAACAACAACTTATATTAATTAGATTTTGGGGTTGACAAAATGTTTTAGTTCTTTAATAATATTTCTTTTTCTTAACGCGATTTAATATTATTTACATATAAAAGTTAAAGATACATATAAGAAATGATCTTAACATGAAATTACGATTTTTGACAACTACTAATTAAAATTATGCTGTTACAAAGTATTTAATATTAAAAAATCCAACAAATGACAATAAAAAGCCTGTAGTTGGTGGTGGAATGGGAAAACTGGCAAAAAAAAATCAATAAATTCAACAAAAACTGATTTTTTTAAAACTGTTAAAAATGAAAAAAGAAATTTTCAAAAAAGAAAACTTTTAAATATTAAAAAGAAATACTGTCAAAAATTTTTTAAAACTGCCAAAAAAAGACAAATACAGTGAAACTTCCCTAACTCGAATCTCCAAGAGGCACCAAATAAAATTCGAGTTAGGGAACATTCGAATTATAGAAAATATGCCTAATTTAAGTCTTTAAGTTTATTACATAATACATACTACAAATTAAACAAAACATTTAGTTTTATATTATTTTTATGGAATGAATACATATACAGTGCAAATATAAAGTCTAGAAACACCCAAATAAAAAAGTCAAAAAATTTCCATGCTTTACAAATTTTTGAAAAACCTCAATTTATAATTTTTTTAAATCAAATAAAGAATTGTTCAAAATGTTGTTTTTCAGACAAATTATCAATATGCTAAACGTACTTAACTCCATTTGATTACTTTACACGTGCACTCGACAAATTTGTTTTCTACCGTTGCCGCAAACTGGTTAAACCTTGTAAGAATTTTCCGAAATATTTGAGTTAAGTTTAGCTACGCATAAATATTAATTTGAGTAAGAGAAAAATTCGAGATATAAATATTCGACTTAAGGAGATACAAATCTGTATACAAATTGTTTAAACCTTATAGTTTCCAAAAAATATTCGAGTTATGGCATAATTCGATTTAAAGAAGTTAGAGTTAGAAAAGTTTCATTGTAAATCCTACCAATATAAACTTTTTTGAAACTGTCAAAAAATGGACAAAAAAATTACAAAAAATAAAATTAAAAATGTCAAAAATTACAACTATTACGTGTTAAATATCAAAACGTCTTTTTTTAATCTGTCAAAAAAAGACACAAAAAAATATTAACAAATGTTATATATGACAACGATTATGTATCAAAAATGACATTGGTTAAATATCAAAAATTAAAATTGACTTTGTAAAACTGTCAAAAAATAACAAATAAATCCACCAAAAATAAACTTTTTCAATCAAAAAAAGAAATTGTCAAAAATTATAACTGTCAAAAAAAGGTTTCTCCAAAACTTTCAAAAAATGATGTCAAATAATGTCACCTAAATGTCTAAAAGTGTCAATAAAATGTTTATTATTAAACCAAATCACATCTAGCATGTTAACTTTAAAAACAAAATGTTAAAAAGTGTCAACAACTGACTAAAAATATAAAAAAATCATTAAAAGTGTAAACAAAATAACCAAATTAAACATTTTTATTAATAATGTTTACAAATGTTAAACAAATATCAAAAGTGCCACAGAAATGTCAAAAAAGTAAAATGTAGACAACAGAATGTTTGTTTGCTTTATCAAATTGACATTTGACAGATTTGTAAAACACCTTAGTTTTAGTTACTTTCTTGAATTGACAGTCATATGAGAGATTTGTAAAAATTAAAAACATACGTGATCGATGGCGGGCCGTAGCAGCCGGGCGCTGATGCAAGAAGACAAGATGTACCGGACCAAATCGATAAGAAAGTGTGGGACAAGTATGAGCGGTGGGAAGTCGAGAGGATAGTAGGCAGTTATTCTTCCGCAGTGAAATAATGCGGTCGCATTTTATGCAGCTGATAATGGTTAGAAAAAATTGGCGCCACGCGTTATTGGAAGTAAAAATACACCTTAACTAATTAGTATAGAACGTGCATGCTCAGTGTAGTAGTTGAGCATTCAGTTACTTAAAATCGTACCCTCGTTGTTTAATCAAAACTTTTGTTGCGTAAAAATAAAAACATATTAACATTTCCTATAAATGATCTTAGTTAATTAATTATGAATAAAACAAGCATTCAACATGTTAATATTACATACTTGACCCATATTTATTTTCATTTCTTTCTTATAATTTAATTATACAAACAAATAGTACTTTTATAATACAAACAGCAGAGCAAGCAAAAAAGTCAACGTATAATTAAACGAATGCAAATAAACAGTGGTATCATTTATACTTATAACGGGTAGCAAGCACATCATGGTGTAATTAGCGTAAATCACTGGTGGTCTGGACCGTCCTAATACTCCTAATTGGATTGTATCTTCATTTGTCCGCAGCCTCTCTCGTGTATATGCTCTAAATAAGAAACACAGAACCGCGTCCAATTATGACCACTGTGAATTAATCTACTGCCATGATTAAGCTGTTTATAATGATCGTTGTAAGTTGGCTGCTGATGCGGCAACCAGAAATGGAAAATTTTAAAAAAGTAAATCATATTACGTGAAACAAATAATGTCATTTGTCATTGATCGGTGCAAACACATTTTAATAATTCCATGTTTATATAAACGTATGTGTGTGGACTATTAGTACACATATTATACTGAATAATGTGCGATGTGATATTCAATGCTAATGTAATATAAATATTTAACGTTTATCCATGTTTTCGCAGTCAATATGTGTATATTAATTCCATGCATGCTAATAATTTTTGTTTAAAATTTTCAATATTGAAATTTATATGAAATATATATGAAAATATTGGTTTAAATTTACAAAAAAATACATTTTTAAAACATCTGATGAACTGCAGATTAAAAGTTGCAGAACTAATTTTATAAAAAAGTGTGTGAAACAGTCAATTGATTTGTCAAATTGGCAGTTGACAATTCATATAACAATTTTTGACAGTTTATGTCAATTATTTTAACTAAGCCAATTTAGATTTTTTTTTGCAGTTTATATTTTATTGGTTGTGTTGATTTTTGGTACATTTTTATGTCATTTTTGACTGTTTACAATATCAATTTTTAGCAATTTTAATTTTTATTAAAATATTACTTTTTTTGTAATTTTTTTATCTTAAACAGCGGTTATCAATTACCAAATTTAATTGAAATCGCTCATCTAGTTTCTGTTTTATAACCAATTACTCAAGAACTTTACAATAATTATGGATTGCCACTTTTATTTTATTGTGCACACGCACTAATATATTTCTGTCAAATTTAAAAATAATTATTAATATTTAAATAACTAATTCAGAAACTGTCAAAATTTGCAATGTGCATTTTCAATGCATATGAAATATAACCCAATTTTAAGATTACAATGTAAATAAACAAAGTAAAAGCTTGTTCCCAATTAAATCATATTAACGATGAACAAAGTAACAAAACTTCTATGTTTACGATTCTATTAACCTAAAACGAACGTTTTCCATTAAATAAAATAGTTTTTTTTTAAATGTTCACCATGCACGTGGTAACATATTTACTTTAATGTGCATGAAAATATTATTAACTCGTTATTGGTTATGCACATAGCAATCATTTTAATGACCATTTAAAGCCAACAAATATACATTGAGAAAATTCGAAATCTCTCGGCATCAATAATAAATTTAAGTTGGCTTATCTTGAAATATAAATATAAAAATTAATTACATTTGAGATGAGAGTAATGTGATGCAACCTGCAACATATTGCAACAATATCAAAAATAAGCATCTACGTACTACACTTTTACTAGCCATTAAGTAAATATAGCATTCACAGTTATGAGGCAAGACATGTTAACGATTTCGATCTTCATATTAGTTACAGTTCCGAGATTTCGATATTATAACTGGTCCGATGGGATTAATTCCGAGGCGGCACGCGAGAATTCGTGCGGGAACGGGACCTTTTTCAATTTCTTTCGTAGCTTTTTTTCGTTTTAATTTATTTTATTAGTCTTATCATTATCCGCACAATGTTATTGGAGAATGAGAAAAGACGTAAATGCAATCGAAGTAAAAGTGAAGGCGCCTAAGGAACGGGATCTCTTCGCTCGGGATGTAAGTACTCTAATAAATGACTGAAATGATTGCCGATCATAAAGTTCTGAATTATAGTCGGGGGAATTGTGGCGAGGCTAACATTTGCTTTATGCATGGCTTTTCTCTCTAGTGCTGCGTAATGCGCTGTTATTATTGCAATTAATATTGGGATAATTTTATGCTTTGTACAATGCATTATCTTGACTACCAACTGTATTGATTGTGTGCCCCACTCATTCATTTACATATGTGGTTTGTTGATAGAAACTGAATACATTATTGCCCATTACCATTCGATTACCATTCGATTGACCAACATTAAATAAACATCACATAATGTTTAAACTAAAAATACAATAACATTTATTTATTGCAATAATAGTATACAAAAATTAAAGTTTGCAACAGATAAAATTGTTTGTTTGATTGTTTGATTGTCAAACAATACTTTTGACTTAAATCTTAGTGTTTTGCTACATTTACCTTTGATTTGTACTCAGCGCAGTAATTTGTAGACCATGTACGTAAAATTTTGAATTGTTATTTTAATAATTGTATCCTTAGTATCGGTACTTGCAAAGCTATCCTAAAACGCACGTCAATTATAAATTAGATAATTGGCAACAATTTAAAAATGCAAATAACACTTTTAAGAACAAAATAATATAACTATTTAAAAAAAATTGTATTTATATTTACATTAAATTTGTAAATTCAAAAACAAAACAACATATATACAACAAAATCCTATTTCCTACAGTACTCCACAAAAGCAATGACCACACTATTAAGATATTAATTAAATGTCACTAAACTTGACACAAAAATTAACGAAGAGATATACGCTAACTTAAAACAGGACACAATAACAAACTAACTAGAGAAGAAGCAACTAAAATGGTAAACCCATGTAAGAGGATGTATAATATAGATTAACAAAATAGGTAGAACAATCAACTATGGAAGTAAAAAAGAAAAAAAAAACAAGAAATAAACAACATAACTGAGGAAATAGAAAAAAAAACGGAAAAAGGGCATAAATAGAAGAAATGGAGATTACGAGTATCTGACGCCCTAAAGGGTAAAAAGGAAAAGCAAAAGAAGAAAAAAAAAATTCATTCAAACTTTTAACATTTGTTATCCACATTTTGAAAAGTTTCTTCTGATTATTCTACTATTCTACATTTTATTTTAAATTTTTTTAGTTTTTTAGTGTGTTATTAACATGTTAAAATTGTTTTTTTTTTTTTATAATTTTTGGGTGTTGTTTTTATTATTTTGACATCTGTCATTTATAACTACTTTATAAATTACATTTTTTTACAACTTTGAAACTGTTATCCACATTTTTGACTACTGTATTGGTACTAATTTTGCACAAAATTAGAATAATATTTCTATCTAAGTTAGTTTACAAAAAACTCAAGTCAGCAGTTGATGAGTATGTTAGGACAAATGAGAGTGACACTTGACAGTGTATATTGACAATTAATAAATTTCAATTTTTTTAGTTTTTGTTGATAATAACTTACTTTGCAGTTTTTCGCGTTTTAGGTGTTTTTCAATATTCTGCATTTATAAAACATTGTAAGTATTTTTTTTAATTTTATATTAGTTTATAAAATATTCTAGATAATGACAAAAACTTAAAAAGTTTTTCAATGTATCAAATATTAAGTTTAATAAAATTAGTCTTCAATTCCTATTACAAAGCTCTTCTACACTAATTTTCCAACATCATTTGACAAGTTTCCTGAATTATTGTTCTCATAGAATCTGTTAGTACATATTGTTCTAAAGTGAGACATCTTTAAAGTTAAAATTTATTTTCAAAAAAAAAGGTTGATTTTTCCTATTAGAAAAAAAATATTTTTAATTGTCTCAAAGTTTTACAGTCAATTTCAATGTAAAATTGGTAAATTTATAAATATAATTATACCCTGAATGATTTTGTCCAATTATTTTAGGCCTGATAAGCCAATATTGATTCCAACGTTGACTGACCACCCACCCGGTAAGTCATTATAATAACATTATTAATATATGCGTTAGTATCGTTCCACAATAAAAGCAAAACAAATCATTTTGAAACATGAAAGACAGTTTGCTTACTTCCTTAGTGTACCAATCAACAAATCAACAAACAATCGGACAAAGTTGAGAGATCGCGAATGAATGGAGAGATATAAATTAATGTAATATAATGCCTGAATGATGTACCCATATAATTCTTTTTTTACTGAACGCATCGGCATTAATGTGACATTCCTGACATTTCCGAGTAATATCTTAAAGAGGTGCAATTACCGCAATAATTGATACAGACTCAAGAAACTCTCCGGCGTTTATGCTACAATTACACAAAGGCGAGGATCGTCGTTTCGCAGCATCTCTTTCTATTCAACATTTATTACGGACGGACGGGACCTCTGTTTCCGCGTTTATAAACCCGAGACAAGAGTGTTTGTGTGTCTGTTTTGCTCTTTTTCGTTAGCCGAGAGTGCACTTCTTCTTCTCCTCCACCACCTCTTCATTCGTAACGAACGGCTGGGCTGGCTGGCTAGCTCTGCTCGCTGGCTAGATTGCTGACTGGGGCTAGGATGCGGAGCGGTCCGTTTCAAATATCCGACACGTTAACGGTCCGCTAATTTACACCTACTCGACACATCCACGGGAACCGTAAATAATACCATATCGGAAATTAATTGGACTATACCGAAATTATCGTTTCCTCATGCAATCTCATGTATCAGCTAATTATGATAATCAATTCACGTTAATTAATGTTAAGTAAATTATTTGATAAGAATATTTAAATATGCATTAATAAATTTCATAACAGTTAATTAAATCAATCGTGTCATCAATGTAATAACTTTTTTTTTTCTAGATCCTTCGTAATCAGTTATTGACCGATCAAATTTGTTTTTGTTTTATAATTAGTTAGCACTTTAAATCTTGTTTTTGTCAAATAACATTTTTCCGTTATTAAGTAAAATTTTATCCTATATTAATTTGTTTTACTTTATAAAAATTAATTTAAATTAGTAAAAAAAATGTTGGAATTAATTTATTATTTATTTATACAAACAAATTATTTGTTTTAGTTTGAATAATCATAACAAAAAGGGCTATAAACTAAGTTTAGATATATCAAAAGATTTGTCAGACTTTTTAACTTTAGCATACCTTGTCTTATAACACTTTTGCAACATTTTGCACATATGTTTTATAACAAACAACCAACAGCACACAAAGGGAATTTACATATTGTACCATCTTTACCTTTAAAGTTGACATTTTATGCTTTTGTAGAATTATATACGATAGCATAGAACACATATTTAAAGCAAAAACTGAAATTATAATAAAATTGAACTTGAAGGAGCTATTATAGTAATATTAGTTCTAACATATTTTCTAGGAAAGCGGGTATCCCACAAAAAATGCAATAATTACTTGCTTTTTTATTTTTTATACATAATCAATTTAACCTCCAAAGTTATCAAGAAATTAAAATCTTTTTCCAATCTTTTAATGACCAATACTTGAGCGGTTGTTTGGGTCATTTCAGATTATAATTACTAGAAAGTAGTTTAAACTGGAGTACTCACCTATCCACCGTAGTGTTTTTTATCAAAAAATTAAAAAGGAGGAAGAAGAGGTAGTGATATTTAATTTTTTGATGACCAACACTTGGGCGGATAAATAAGTCACTCCTGATCATGATCAAGGGTTTAAAAGTTTTTTTGCAAGCATTAGAAATCTCTAAGTCAGAAGAAGGAATAATTAATCCTATTTTTTGATAAGCAACACTTGGTTGGGTTGGTGGGTGAGTGAGTCACTTCAAATCTTGATTACTATCGAATTGTTTGAACTGTTATTGTCTGTTATCAAAAAATTTCTCTTTTTTGCAAGCATTAGAAGTCGCTAAGTCAGAAGAGGGGTGATAAATACAACCTGTTGAGATTTATAAACAAATTCACATTTATTACACAACATTGATCAAAAAAAGACTTATTAAACTTTTGTATTATAAGAAATTATCAAAATTTATTTAAAAAAATGTATTTATTGGAGAAAATTTCCTAAAAAAATCTACAAAATCTTTTTATTATAAGAAGTATATCAAGAACTGTTTGTAAAATACTTTTATTAAATAAAATGTACCAAAAAAAGTTTATAAAACGCCTTTATTACACAAAATTTATCAAAAATATATTATAAAACGCTTTCATTACTCAAAATTGCTCATAAAACGCTTTTAATACATGAAATTTATATTGAACTATTGAAGCAAATTCTATACTATAAATGAGTTTTCTGCAAAAATATTGATATACAAGATGTTAGAGCAAATTTTATGCTAGAAATGAGTTTTTTATACAAAATTTGATAAACTTTATGTGATAGATGTGAATTATGTGCGAATAGCATGCTAGGAATGAGTTTTCTGGCCGATCTAAAATGTGTAATTTTGAGGTTTCGTAAGCAAATTTATGCTTTAATGTTTTTTGCACTAATTGTCCGGTAAGTGGTTTAGTTGGGTGAAACCATAATTTTTCGCAGGTTCCAGCCCCAGCTCGGGCAAAAAAATTTAAGAAAATATGGCATTTTTTAATTCAGAATGTTAGTCTGATATATGATTAGTCATATTAATTAATCATAATTGTATTTAATATTAAGTGTGGGTGGACCAGATACTAGGCCTCGTCAGTATCTACAGCGCCTCTATTCTCTCAATTAACAAATGCAATAGTATATATTTACTTAAAGGCAGCTTGCAAAGTAGTAACACAAGCGTAAGCCTTAAAATATCGGCCCTTGTAACAAACAAGAAATCTATTAGTAACCACCAATACTTGAGTGGGTGGGTGAGTTTCTCCAAATTATGATTACCATCCTGAGTGTTTGTAATCAAAAGCTTGGAAGTTTTTGGCTTCATCATATAAGTTTTTTATAAGAAAAATCAATCGTAAGCTCAAAAATTTGTACGATAATTTCAAACACAAATTATAGAGGTTGGTTACGTTCAGATTTTGACTTTGTACATTTTTCGTTTAATGAAATAATAATATTTGAAATGTCAGGTAATAATAAT
Organism: Tachinus rufipes; assembly: GCA_963932245.1. Lineage (NCBI taxonomy): Eukaryota > Metazoa > Arthropoda > Insecta > Coleoptera > Staphylinidae > Tachinus > Tachinus rufipes. The sequence continues at coordinate 167,940 of OZ010743.1, read as the reverse complement.
AATAATATTAGATATATTGAATCGGCAGGCGTGTCATCCGTTGTCGGCTACTTTCTTCAATAATGATAATCCGTGCTGTTTGCATACTTTTTCAACATCGATAAAGGTAAAATGGATCGATAAAATAAATTATGCGGCAGCTGTAGTCTTAGAATAGTGGTCCGACGTGCACACGAAGATACCTATAAACCTCATTCATTTCTATACACACGAAAGCAATTGAAAACGTTCACCGTCGTTCGTCGCGCAAATGGAGAAATAGAAGAGAACGATGGAGCAGCCTTTTTCGACTTGCGATTATAACCAATAAAAAAATGCACATCATACTTCCTACTTGAATAAATCAAAATAAAAATTGATTGATTGAATGTACTTATTGGAATTAATTAATGTGAAGGTGTCACTTAGGATGCGCGCATTTCTCCAGTGAATTTAATCAGTTAATCAGTACCGCGGATGAAAGTAGCTAATGAAGCTTAGCATACATTTATGCATTTCTTCATATTAATTCTGTGCTTCATACGTCGGATTGTGTTAATCTGTTAAGATATACGTCGGATTACTGCAAGCTTGCCTCCGCTCCATAAACCGCGTAATACTTATCTTAATATTCATATTTATAAGTAATTTATATAATATTTCAATAAAACTACAAATACTTTCTCAAAAATTGTTTCAATTCCATTAATCATTCGTAAATAATTATAGTTTACATGTTTGAAAGTGAAGAGGTGTCTAATATAAAACATGTGAAAAGTAAAACCAGAATTTATTCTATAATTATATCTTTGAAGTTTGATTGATTCATTATTAATTATTTTTCATTTCCTTCGTTTAATTAACCAAAAATAATTTGATCAATAATAATATTGAAAGCAATTTGTAAAATTAATAAGCGGTCATTATTGTTATTTTTTGTCTTTTGTAACAAGAGTATAGGGAGGAAAAAATAAATCGGTCAGTTTTAAGTGGACCAATCAATCAATTATAGTAACTAATTGTCCGGCGAAAAACATTAATTTGATTTTTCGGACTGCTTGTTTTCGGTCGCCGTTGGACGAATGCATCAATCAGACTTTTGGGCCATTCGTCAGGCACTAATCGATTTCATTGTGTTGGCTTTTAGCAACCATATAGTCAATAAATTACTGTTTTCTATATTTATATTATTTTATTAGTATTAGTTCATTCAATTATTTAATAATTGATGACGGATACAAACCGTTGCGTAAAAAAGAAGTTGGGTATTTATAAAAATTGTTATGTCGTAAAGAAAGCAACGGTTTTCTTCCACGAAACTGTAATCTGAGATTAAACTAATTAAGTGCAGATAATATTCGGACAATGATACTGTCCGGAATGTCTTATGATTATTTGATTATGGAGCAGAAAGAAATAGTAACGATCACAATTTCCTGTGCGATTCTGGATGAAGTACATACAAGTAGATTAAGCAATTTATTATTAAATAATTAAAGTTTTGTAAAAGTTTTAAAATAGAACATTTAGGTATAAAAAGAAATATAAAACACCCTTGAATTTAATTAGAATTACAAATTACAAATTACAAATTACTCTGTACAAAAGTTGAGAATAAAATTTAATTATTCTTTTAAAATTGATTTAAAAATTGTAATTACATAATAGATAGAAATAAGTTAGGTAATAATATGTAGTACCAGCCAACAAATCCAGATATACTATAAAAACATATATCTTGATCATTTGTTCCATCTACGGTATGGGAATGTAATTTTCTTGTATAAAAAAGTCTTGTACAGTAAAAGGCGATCAAGAGTAGATAATTGCTTAATGCAAAGTCGACGAGTTATGTTTATCTAAAAGGCTATCTAATTATGCACCTATTTTATAATCGCCTTAGATCGCCGAAAAAATACACGTGTAATTTTTACATGAAGATAATAATAATAGTAAAAAAATGCAATTAACAAATTTTATGGTGCGTATTTAAATAGTTGAGAAAATAAACGTAACGGAATTAAGATTTTATGCTTCCTTAATGCAGATAAAATAATCATTATGTTGTTTTTAACGTAAACCGATTTTATAATGTCAGAATCACAGTTAGTATCGCGCAGCGGACAATTTACACCGAGGAATTAACTAACCGAACGACGACGATACTGTTCTGTTTATACTGTTTGTGTGCATGCATACCATGCAACCAACTCTTTCAACTCTATTATTATTTTTGTTGCTTAAGAATCGGAAAATTGCGCACCGATCACTATTAATTGGCATGTAGAAAGCCAATGTTAATTGACAAAAGGAGATAATTATAATACATTGCGGCCAATTAATCTTTGTAAAATAGATTTTTGCTGATCTAGGGAATGTGATCCGCTAACCTAAATTCATATTTAAATATTTTTTATTGTTCTTATGTCATTGGTAAATTCACTTTTCTCTTAAATGATAATGTAAGATTGATTCGCGTGCGATTAATTAAACACATTTATAATTAGCAATTAATTATTTTTGCAAGCGAACTTATTGATCTAGATTTTATTTATGCGGAAGGTCACAGAAGAAAGTTTTCAAGATGCTAATGAGAATGCCATATTTTCTTATCTCATCTTAGATTGTAATAAAGCAATAAGCGTATTGCTTTTCTTCTTGATTGCAATTAAGGGGTCCGAAACCAATATTTTTAACACTTGTCTTTCAGTTTGTTTTTTTTTTAATAATAATATAAAATATTAATATTATAATTAGTTTTATGTTCTTTTATACTAAATATAACAAAAGATCGTGTTTGCATCTTGCTAAGAATAAAATCTAAATTTCCCTTCTCATAAACGTGTTGTATATAAACTAAACTTTTCCATTTTTAGTATGTAAAATCTAAAATTTTAACCATTACAGAAATTCAGTTCAATTAACATAATTGGTAAACTCTCAAAACAATGTAAATTTCCATGAAAATAAGTTTTCCAAACAGTTTTTATAAATTTGTATATGTATATTTATCAAGTATGCTGAATCCAAAGTAGTATCATAACTTTTTTTAATATACTTTTGAATGCTGAATTAAATATTTTAAGCCACAACAGAAATGCTTACTGGTTAACAGTCGAGTGGGTGACTTAGACACTAAATGCGGTTCAGTACATTTAATGAGTTAGTACTCATGTTCTAGAGTGTCCCACCCACCCAAGTGTTTGCCATCCAAGGATTAGATACCACCATCACTTACAGTGATAAAGAGACTTTTTACGCAGCAGAGAACATTTACATTTTTTTGATAACACTTGAGCGGGCGGGCGGGAACCTCAGTTTAAACTATCCGCCCATACTCAAGTTTTGAAGTTTTTTTAGTAGAATAATATGCTAATTCCAAAATTTCAATTAAGAAAATTGTAATTTTTTTTAAATATTACAAGTTTTATAAAAAATAAAATTTTCCAAAATAGTTTTCATACTTTTTTTATCAATAAAATATGCTAAATTTTAATATTTTTTTTAAATTGCAATAAAAAATTCTTACTTAAGAAAGAAGAAAGAAGAAAGAAGAAAGAAGAAAGAAGAAAGAAGAAAGAAGAAAGAAGAAAGAAGAAAGAAGAAAGAAGAAAGAAGAAAGAAGAAAGAAGAAAGAAGAAAGAAGAAAGAAGAAAGAAGAAAGAAGAAAGAAGAAAGAAGAAAGAAGAAAGAAGAAAGAAGAAAGAAGAAAGAAGAAAGAAGAAAGAAGAAAGAAGAAAGAAGAAAGAAGAAAGAAGAAAGAAGAAAGAAGAAAGAAGAAAGAAGAAAGAAGAAAGAAGAAAGAAGAAAGAAGAAAGAAGAAAGAAGAAAGAAGAAAGAAGAAAGAAGAAAGAAGAAAGAAGAAAGAAGAAAGAAGAAAGAAGAAAGAAGAAAGAAGAAAGAAGAAAGAAGAAAGAAGAAAGAAGAAAGAAGAAAGAAGAAAGAAGAAAGAAGAAAAGAAGGAAGAAGAAAGAAGAAAGAAGAAAGAAGAAAGAAGAAAGAAGAAAGAAGAAAAGAAGAAAAGAAGAAAAGAAGAAAAGAAGAAAAGAAGAAAAGAAGAAAAGAAGAAAAGAAGAAAAGAAGAAAAGAAGAAAAGAAGAAAAGAAGAAAAGAAGAAAAGAAGAAAAGAAGAAAAGAAGAAAAGAAGAAAAGAAGAAAAGAAGAAAAGAAGAAAAGAAGAAAAGAAGAAAGAAGAAAAGAAGAAAAGAAGAAAAGAAGAAAAGAAGAAACGAAGAAAAAAAGAAAATAAGAAAAAAAGAAAAGAAAAAAAGAAAAGAAAAAAAGAAAAGAAAAAGAAAAAACATAAGAAGAAAAGAAGACAAAATAAAAAAAACAGAAGAAAAGAAGAAAAGAAAAAAGAAGGAAAGAAGAAAAGAAGAAAAGAAAAAAAGAAAAAAAGAAGAAAAGAAGAAAAGAAGAAAAGAAGAAAACAAGAAAAGATGAAAACAAGAAAAGATGAAAAGAAGAAAAGAAGAATAGAAGAAGAGAAGAAGAGAAAAAAGATAAGGAGATAAGGATAAGAAGATAAGGAGAAAAGGAGAAAAAGAAAAAAGGAGGAAAGACAAAAAGAAGAAAAGGAGAAAAGAAAAAAAAAAGGAAAAAGCAAAGTATACTAAAATAAAGAAATAGATCAAAAAAACTGAATTAGAAAAATCCAGTTTAATTCACCTAGTTGCTAATTTTTTTTAAATACTTTAGCTCATTTTAGTTTACAAAATTGTCAAATTTTCAAAGTGCTGGGGGTAGCGGGATAAGATGACTGTGGCGGCCCCCGCGCGATTTTAGTTAGGAATATTTAATTAAATAATCTTATTTGAAATTAAAAAAAAATGGTATTTATATGCTCATCAACTTATTTTTTGACTTGTGCCAAAACTGTGGTAAAAAATGCGTTTTTCTAAAATAAGCTCACTATTTATTTATTTGTGTTTTTTTTTTTGGTTAGTATTATGATCGGATTTGAATGATTTGATTGTATTACACTCAAAACTAGTGCGTAGTATTTTTTTCAATTAATTTTTCAAATTATTTACAGGTCCTGGGACCCCAAAAACTGTATGCAAACAGTCAAAAAACATGAAAAAAATGAGTTTTTAGAAATAATTTTTTTTTTGCAAGAGTTCTAATGCCCGTACAAAAAAGGGCTAAATAGCATAAGTAGCCCTCTAAATCAGCTTCATTTTACGCTTAACCGCATGTAAATATTTTCATTTGTTTGCGCGACAACTCAAATTAAATAAAAAAAATTTTCCATGACTTAGTAACAAATTACAAATTAGGCGAGCTATTGACAAAATATGACTCGTATATAACATTTAAAAAAAAAATACATTGTTATTGATTTACAAATATCCAATACAAATGTTAAAATACATATAGAAACTTTTTATATAAAATCATAAATCTACAACTCAGTCTTCGTCGTCGCTATCTTCGTTAATTACCGGCTGATTTCTCTGTACTTCAAATAATGTTGACAATATTTGTGCAGGACGTACTATTTTCGATAAATATCTTGCATGCGATAAATAATAGATGATGGTAGCAACGTGCGAACAACAGCCGACCGTTCGAAGCCCATTGGGGCAGTCACATACGTAACGCTTAATACCACCATACCCGATCGTATTGGGTTGATAGTGAACATAGCATTTGTATATTTTACTGTTAATATGCCGCGACTGTATCTCGCATTTAAGCACCGTGTTGTCTTCAACTAAATAATTAATTTTTATGTCCCACTCTTCGCTATATCGCTCTGCTAAGTAAGATATACTTTGGGCTAACTGATAGGTACCAGTGATACTTTGGGCTAACTGATAGGTACCAGTGAACAGAATTTTCAAATTTTTCTCTGTCATCTCGGGGAAATCTTGTACGTTTGATGATTTTAAAGGTTGGAATGACTTTTTTCTTCTGTTCCAGTTACCTTCCTCCAGTTCTTTCGCTAATGAATTGTCGTCACTTTGTTTAGTAAGCATGAAGATGGCAACTTCATCTTGCATACTCGCATCGGAGTTCAAGCGTTTTCCGAAAGTATTAACCAGAAAAGAAGCAATTCTGCAGTACACTTGAGCAACGGGTAATAGTTTATTATCTAGTTGGTTGTGCAAAAGTTTAAACTTTGAGATGCAATGACCCCATGCACTGCTTCTACAACCCATCTAAGTTTTGTCACAAACCGGCTATCATTAGCTTCTTTAGTGGATATTTGTTTTCTTTTGCCTTTTAAAGCTGGCATCAGCACAATGTATCCTTTAGATTCCAACTCGTTCTTTACATCTCTAAAGCCTCTATCAAGGATGAAGATGTCACATTCCCTCAAAAGGTTTGACAATCCATTTTCGTCCTTTAAAATAACTCGCAATATTTCTGCGTCGTTCATAGTACCCAGGTATGGCCCAAATGTATCGACTATAAAACCATCTGTGGTACAAACTGTAAACGGTTTACATAAGGTTGCTTTTTTCTGACTCGAATATGATTTTCGTTGGTAGTAATTGTTAGTACTCTTTTCATGTCGCAGATATGTACCATCAGCTATCAAAACTAATCGTCCTTCATAGCCATGCAACTGTTTCACGTAGGGCGACGTATGGTTTAATATTAAATCTTCACGAGAACAAGCTAGTACGCCGAGGTGTGTAGGTAAAACATCAACCTTAAAAGACCTCAAAACAGATTCGCAATAATCCGAAACTTGCTGTTCGCATTTCATATCAAAAATCGACGCTGTCACGCTGTTGGAACTTCCAGTTCTTAACTTAAAAAGGAATACAAAAAGAGCTTGATTCACACTGCGATTGTCCAAATTTCGCACCGAAGTGAGCATCGTCGTCAACATTTTTAAATGTTCGGGCGTATAACCAGTTAATGCTTGTATTCGTTCGCTTGATAACTCGTAATTGTTTGCTTTGTCCAGAATACTATCCACGCATTTTTTGGACAACACGTTCAAGAACAAGACCAACTCAGATTTTTCGATATAACTTGAAAGTGAATAAACTTTTAGTTCCTTAAGATCGTCGGTATAAAAACGCTGATTAATTAAATGATGTGTACAGCAACGATTTTGTTTCGGTACAAATATTCGACTGTCTACAAAAATTTGCAAACGCAACATTTATGACTCGAAATCAATCGCTTGAAGGGCATTTCAATCATCTCTACCTCAGGAACGTTTCTGATACGAAGATTATACGATGGGTCCACTGTTGATTGAGATGACTCCGAGGTGGTTACCGATGCTTGTGAATCAGTTTCCGGAGTGTCCGTCACCGATAACAGTTGTGATGCAGTATCCAAATCTTCTTCAGCTGCATTTTCTAACACTGCAAAATCTTGATTGGCAGTGCTAGATGAAGCTTCAGGTTGTCTATAATTCAATTTCCATTTAATCCTTGTGATCGATGAACGGCATTGTCCACAAAGTGCATCAGTTACAATGACTGGTTTTTCTAACAAAAGCGAAACCTCTTCTGCTTCATCCGTAGAATTCAATACTTTTAGTTGGTTTTTTGAATATCGCAGCAAACTGTGACAGTTCACACATCTCTTGCTGTGATCAACTTTTCTTTTGGTGGCATTATTTACTCATAAACTAACAACCTGCAACAATGTCAAACAACATCAAATATGCAACTATTATTGTCACGTACTTTAAATATATGCAAATAGGCAGTGTATTAATTTATTTTTCGGCTAATAAAAATGTTAATTATTTAAATTTACTCATGATTAAATATTATTTTTTAATCATTAAGAGCATACTGACCGCTACTTTGATTTGTAGTATTTTAACAAAAACATTATTGCAATTGAGTTTATGGAATACATAAGTGACATAAAAGTGCAATATTAACCACAAAAGTTCGAAGGTATGTATATTTGTAAATGTTATAAATAAATAGAGAGAAGAGTATATTGTCAGTGAAAGTGCAAGACTTTGTATTTGCATTTATGTTAAAAATTGTTTTATCTTATTCCAACATGTGTACCTAACCTTGAATCTCTCAGTTTATTTTTATTATCAAATTATGATTCATAATAATTCATAAAGATAGAACATGAAACTCTTTTATTTATACTTGAAATATGAAGTTTTTATCATCTCTTGTAAATTTTTTGTAAATGTTTATACGAGGTTTTGCACATTCACTGACAATATAATGTTTGTGTTTTTACTTTATTATTACACAGTTTCAGAAAAATGGATCCTCCTGTAAAAAGAATTCGTTCGGCCAATTTTACATCTAACGAAAAAGAACTACTTTTTAATTTAATATATAAATATAAAAGTGTAATTGAAAACAAAAAAACCGATGGTGCAACTTGGCGTGACAAAGAAAATGCTTGGTCAAAAGTCACTGCAGAGTTTAACTCTGTATGCCCTAACAACATGCATCGAAATGTAGAGTCGCTAAAGAAGGTATACGACAACGAAAAACGAAAAACCCGAAAAGAAGCTGCTATAGAAAGACGGGAACAAATAAAAACAGGTGGTGGGGTACCTATAGCTGTCCCAAAAACTAATGAAATACTGTTGGACATTATGAATAAAAAAACAATAAATGGATTTCCAAACTCTTTTGATTCTGATGAACACAATCACACAGTCGTCAGTTCAGAAAATGAAATAAATGTACATTCGGAAAACTTGCCCATTTCACAGGTTAGTACACAAAGTATATATTATTATACAGAATGTTAATATTTATCATATTGTTGGTGAAAGTGCAAGACCTTGTATTTTTGTGAATGTACATACATACGTTTTGCACTCTCACTGACGATATATTAATAAATTTGTGTCATAAATTTTATAATAAAATATTAAAAGAAAATTGTTTCTGTAGGCAGAAGACAAAGAAAATAATACTGAAAGTGCAGAGCCTGCAAAAGACTGGGGAAATTTCAAGGCTTCTTATTTAAAGGATCCCATAGACAACGGGTTACGTAAAGCATGTAACGATACAAACAATTGGAATGCACGCAGAAGGCCTGTAGGAAACTCATTACATAGCTCCGAAATATCTAAGGAATATAGTAAGCTTGCACAGCTAAAACTCGAACTAGTTAGTATGCAAATAGAATCATTGAAACAAGAGAGCATTTTAAAGACTGAACTTCTAAGTTTAGAAATTGAAGCTAAAAAAATTGAAATAAATATTTTAAATAAAAGAAATTTAAGTTCTTAAACTTAACTTATGAAATTTATTTTAATTTTTTTAAATTAGTCGTTCTTCAAATAATTTATATACAGGAAGTTGGTAGAGTGCATTGCGGACATTAACAAAATTAAATTATTGTATTAATATTTAACAATTTGCATACGTTTTGAAGAATTGTTTAATATTGTTGTCATTGCAATCTAACAACTTCCTGTATAATATAAAATTTATTTATGTTTAGTTTACTTCTAATGTTTCTATAACTATAATAATTATGTTACTTGTACCTGTTAGTTTTGAATTATAGAACAAGATATATTTCATAGACAGAATTATATATATTTTTTGCAAAATAAATTTATTTTCATTTATTTTTCTTTCTATTGTAAAAATTGTTACAAACAAAGTTATATTAATATGTATTTTATGAATAAACTACAGTTATTTTTGAATATTTAATTTATTGTGAAAAAAAATTATAATCTAGAAAAGTAATCATTAATTAAATTTCTGCGAACATTATTAGCTCCTACTTCTCTAGGTAAAAATTCCACCGGAGGAATATTTCCTTCATTAATTAAATTATTTATAGCCTGCTCATTATCGTTATCCAGAGGTGGTTCTCCCTCATTAAAGTTTCTTGCAATATTATGTAATACTGCAGTTGCAACTATAACTGTCATTGTATTTTCTAGTTTTAATCGGCACCCATAAGCTAATACAGGAAATCTTCTTTTCCATATTCCAAATAGTTTTTCAACAACTCCCCTTGTCCTGATATGTGATTCATTATACCTCTGTTCGCCAGGTCCATCAGGATTAAGTAATGGTGTTAATAAATAGGGTTGAATGTTATAAGCACTATCACCTTGAATATAAACCATATGTAACAGCCTATATAATAATTATTTATAAGAAGTACAAACCTAGCAGTATTCCGTTATCGAATTCATTTACTTCAAATCTGTTTTTTATTCGAGAACTATTAAATATTGTTGAATCATGAGCGGAACCTGGCCATCTTGCAACCAAATCTAGGATTTTCATTTTACTGTCTGAAACTACCTGAACATTTAAGGAAAAATAATTCTTTCTATTTCGAAAAATTTCTGCATCGTTTCCACCTATAAACAAATTTGTATTTTGCAGGAGTTGATTAATAAATCATCAAAAATTACCAGGTGATTGAATTCGAATGTGGGTTCCATCTATAGCACCGAACACCCTTGGAAAGGCAGCAATATTAAAAAACTCCTGGCATAATTGTCTTTTTTCTAAATTTGTTTCAGGGAATTTTACATATGTGGGGCGCAGTCTTGCTAGTGCCACTGAAACTCTTTTAACAATTCTACAAGCCGTAGATACATGTGTTCCGCCAAAATCACTAATACTTAATAAATGGTTTCCGGTGGCATAATACCTTAGAGTTATTAAAATCTGGTTTATCGGAGAAAGGGAATTATTTCTGAAATATGGAAATTATATTATAACAGAACCTTACTTTTATTTATGTTCATACTTATCATATGGATATTCTAAATCATGTTCAATTTTTTCAAGTAATAAAAGCACAGTCTCCCTAGTAAGGCGAAATCTTTTAAAAAAAGATAGGTCATCCATTGTTTCAACGTAATTGCTTCTAGTATAAACTTGTCGAGGAATTCCAACTTCTATTATTTCTAATACCTCTACATCATCTTCAAAAACTGGATGTATTTCATAATCATCGTTCATTTTTATTATTATTGTGTAGCACTTTTACACACTATTTATATTATTAGGTTAAGGTGACGTTTAAGTCGCAAAATTTTAGGACTTAAATTTAACCGTCACTTAAGCTTTTAAGTATTCCTTAAAAACTTGGTGCAATGTAATAAGGAACACTCATGACTATTAAGGGTTCCTTAAGATTTAAGGAACAATGGTGCAATCGGGCCTTAGACATATAAGATAAGATAAGATAAGAAATTTATTGATTCAGCACATTGTTTTTACAATATTAAACAGGTCAAAATATATGTACACTAAAAGTTAAACATAAATATTACAAACTATGATAAAACAAACATAGATATTACAACTTATAATATACAAACAGATTAAAAATAACAAACAAAACAGTCAAAAAAATAAAGTAAAGAAACACTTTTGATGATCTTAAGTTAGGGAACAGTTCATAAAATCATTTGTACTGTAAAATGCGTTTAATGATAAAAATGACTTAAGCTTATGTTTAAATTTATCAATTGTCAGTACTGTTATTGAATGTGGTAGTTTATTATACAACACAATTCCAGAGTAATGTGGAGATTTTTGAAAAAATGTATGTTTGTGTTTAAACGTGACTAATTTTTCTTTGTTTCATAGTTTAATCCTTTCTATATGTACTGGTAAAAAAATTAATCGATTATCAAATTATTTGTAGAAGCAGCGAATAAGCCAAAGGTGCCGTTTTTGTTAAAATACTACAAATCAAGGTAGCGGTCGGAATGGTCTTAAGACCATACCGATCATTGCTGTTTCTACATATAATTTGATAATCAACTTATTTTTTCATTAGTACATTCAGAAAGGATCAAACTGTGATAGGTCGGAGTGTTTTAATCAAATAATAGTTAGGAAATAGCCGAAAAAATTTATCAAATATAGGAATAAATGCTTTTTTATGAACTTTTGAATGCATTTTGTTGCTATTTGCAAATTTAATTTGACAAAAAATATTCCGACATATCATAGTTTAATCCTTTCTAAATGTAGTGGTAAACAAATAAATTGATTATCAAATTATATGTAGAAACAGCAATGACGCCAAAGTTGCAATTTTTGTTAAAATACTACAAATCAAGTTCGGCATGGTCTTAACAATTGGTAATTATTAATGTCAAATGATTGTTAAACTAAGATACTGAAGAATGAGATTAAACAAGAATCAGAAGTTGTACTGTTTACATTACCTGATCTGCTCAAGTTTTGAATGAGATTTATCCACAACGATGTTTGTTGACACTTGACACTGTTAAACATGGGGTAGCTCTAACCTCAAATGTGCGCAACAAGAATTCCAGCGTCGCTTACAGTAATCTTCTTCACCGACATCGCGCCAAATTCAAATATTGCTATATTGTTGGGACCCATATTTTAAGTAAAAAACGAAGACAATTATGGTTACTACACGTATTCTAACATTTGTAAAACCATAACAATGTTTTATTAAAAAAAAAAACAATATATACAAGTCATATTTAGTCAATAACCTGCGAAATGATATTTTTGTTACAAAGTCATGGACATTTTTTTTTACTTAATTTGAGTTGTCGCGCAAACAAATGAAAATATTTACATGCGGTTAAGCGTAAAATGAAGATAATTTAGAGGGCTACTTATGCTATTTAGCCCTTTTTGTACGGGCATAAGAACTCTTGCAAAAAAAAATATTTCTGAACTACTCATTTTTTTTCATGTTTTTTGACTGTTTGCATACAGTTTTTGGGGTCCCAGGACCTGTAAATAATTTGAAAAAAAATACTACGCACTAGTTTTGAGTGTAATACAATCAAATCATTCAAATCCGATCATAATACTAACCAAAAAGAAACACAAAAAAATAAATAGTGAGATAATTTTAGAAAAACGCATTTTTTACCACAGTTTTGGCACAAGTCAAGAAAAAAGTTGATGAGCATACAAATTTCATTTTTTTTTAATTTCAAACAAGATTTAAATATTCCCAACTAAAATCGCACGGGGGCCGCCACAGTCATCTTATCCCGCTACCCCCTTTATATAGAATATAAGTTTTTTTTAAACGGTTTTCACTTTTTTTTTCAATAAATTTAAATATACTGAATATACAATTTTAAGCCGCAACTAAACACTTCTGTTGGTTATTAAAGAAATTCAATTAAATTAAGAAAATCGTCATTAATTTCAAATCGCAATTTAAAACTTTTGTTGACAAAATTTTCAATATTTTTAATTTAAATGAAATTTTAAGAAAATAAAATAAATTCTCTCAAGTTTTACTCTACTCACTATTAAGTGACGTCTAACTTGACTTTGATATCAGCTTTTCATTATTTTACTACATATTAACTAATCTGTCAATTAACCTTATTGCCATTTTGATAGTTTTGTTAAATATGTAATTTAAAAAAAAAAACGTAATGTCAAATTATGTAATTTTTTGTTTTGTTAAAGTCTCACTTGAATGAATAAATTTACATAATTTGATATTACATTTTTTTAAACTTAACAAAACTGTCAAAATGGCAATAAAGTTATGTGTCAATGACATTTAGTGTCTTTTATAAGTAACTTTTTTAAATTTATAATAAATAAAATTGCGGCTTATATAATTATTTATTTTAAATCGTTGCATAATATTAAAAACATTTTTATTTTACAATAGATATTTACGTTTGCAAAATTAACTTCTAAATGTGTTATTATGTCTCATTAAAAGCAACAATTAAATAATCTTTAATAATTACTATGATTATTTATATTGACCGATTATTTTCATTTTACGATCGAAATAGTCGCGGTTTTTCTTCGCACACATTGCATACAAGATCGGATTTATGGACGCATATTGTATTTCATTATACATATAGGAAATCTAGAAGAAGAAGACCGTAAAAGGAGACACGGCTGACCTTGAAGGAGGTCACTGCAGTGACCTGGAGCTGCACTTTGCCTACTTTTAAGAGACAACCGCCACTTAGGATGGACCTATTTCACCATTTATTATTATTATTATCATAGTCAAACGAAACAAAAGCTAATCGCTAAATGAGTGTGTGTATGTGTTGGTGTGTTTGTATTGTGCCCACGCGTAATCAATTAATATGTTCAATGATAAAATATTGTCAATGAATGATGGGGCGATTTATTATGTGTGCAATCAGGTTTGCAATTAAAGGATTTCTAGTTTTGTAGCTCAGTGTAATATGCTGCTTACACGCATTTCCATTTTCGTAGCGCTTTCTATTTCTATGTTATTCTGATGCCAGCGACAGATGAAAATCCCATCAGCATTAACATTAGCATCCAATCGTTTTAATTAAATCTTTTTTTCTGCATATCTTATAAACTTAATTATGTTGTATCCAACTGATGTGAGTGAGACTTTCTATGCCAAAGTAAAGACTATTTTGTGCTTAATTTAAATATTCAAAAAAACATTATAATCAGATTTTTGTAATAAATTAGTTGGTGTTACATAATAAGATAATAATAACGTTTTTAATAGAAATTATTCAAATTTGATTTTTTTTTTAATGTATTAACAATACTTTAATGTCGTAAATGATGGTGGATTAATAGTTTTATGTTTGATAAAATAAATTATTATTGGTATATTTGGCAGTAAACTAAAATAGATTACAGAACAGTGAGATAGTTTAGTTAGTAATAGCTTATCAGGCAGGATTCAATCCGAAAAATAACAAAAATAAGTTGCGGGGTGATTCGGAAGTCATCTAATAAGTCATTGATTTCATCAAACAAGTTCTAAGACTTTTGTTCAATAGGTGTAAAGCGCACAAAAAAGAATTAAAAAAAGATATTGGTTAGTAGCTATACAACTACGACATATACACAACCCATTGTTGACAAATTCAATTAATTCTTTTCAGAAATTTATGGAATAGCAATTAGTCAACATTTTACAACTATTTTATTCTCATTAAATTAAACCTGGACAAAATTTAAATAAAACTGTATTAACATATACATATTTTAGCAATTAAACTGGTATTTGATATTCCAAATGAATTATTTCTATAAATCTCAATAAGAAGTTTTAATTAATAAACTTTTGCTTTATTGTGTTCTCATTACTAATTCAAATTATGTGTTTTTGATTGGATCTTTATTTCATTTTATATTATAATCTATAGCCATCCCATTAATTATCTCATAACTAAAAGAGGGTTAAATTGGCGTTTGTTCTTTTATCACACAATTCGGATGTGGGCCTCTCAGTGACACCTTTCAGCACTGCCGACATGGGGTCTCCCATTAGTATCCGGACAACAATCAAACGCGGAAGCCCTTTTTTTTTCATCAACCACTCCGACTAATCGCATAGGTGCACGGAGATGAAAAAAGTGCACACACACACTAGCACGATATAGAAGAGATATGCTGGTAGCACTTAATTGTTGAGTTACCGCTGGTGGCGAGATGATGGTATATCTAGAAGAGTAGGGCAATATAGGCCAGTTGGTGTGCACCACTCGTGGACAGTACAAGATCGGTTAGTCGGTGCTCCGGAGAGCCACAATCTGTTATCACCATGAACCGGCTACTGTGTGTTTGTGTGATTATAGCTGCCTCAATACCAGGTATGTAAATTATTATTATTTATGCAATCTAAATTGTTTAATAATAATTTATTATTTGAATTTAAGTCAAATTATTGTCATCAATAAATTAATTTGATTAATCATAAACATTAATTTAATTAAATCAATCTGTTTTAAACTGGATTAATGTTAATTAATTGATTAATCAAAAAGTTGCCAATTAACATTTTAAATTTTAATTAAACATCTGCAGATGAGATGCAAATCTATGTAAAAAACCATTTAATGAATGTAATGGTGCAAAATACATTAAAATTTTAAGATGTTTAAGAAGTCATCAAATAAAATTTTATTAATTTAATACATCTTTTGCTTTACTTCTTTTATCTATGTTAATTATAATAATAAAACTAATAACCAAATTTTATAAAATGATTTAGTTTTTGTTTAACATTTAAGAGTAATTTTGGTAAAGCTTATAATTCCATGATACCAAACTCAAACTGATTAGCAAATTTTTCAAAATTTTGAATTAATACAAGCTGAATTAATTTTCAAAATTATTTAAAATTCAATCCTGGTAAAATCGAAGATTCCATGACAACAATTCCTATAGTGAAATCAAATATTTAAATTTATTTTATTTATTTATTATCATTACTTTACTGTTTGAATCTCAACAGCGTGTTACACGTGCACGTGTTTCTGTTATCTAATCTCTTCAGTGTACATATCTCTGTGCATCCCAAAAAAATAATTTTGTACGAGCAACTAAATTGCTGTTATTTATTGTTTCAATAATTATTTATTTATCAACGATGATTAGTTAATTATAATTTATGATTGACTTTTAAAATACTTATGACATTATGAATTAGCAGTACTCTAGTACTGTTACAAAAACAATAATTTGCGTACTGCTTCGATGTGTTTGTAGACGGACGAAAACATGTCATTAATCGTACCAAATATTTACCCAAAATTAAGTCAATATTTAATCAACTATTTATGCACGTATTTTTTTAAATCATTCACACTGAAAATATTTACTAATGATTTTGACCTTAATTTTGTTATCTTGTTCATATTAGTAAATACTAAATCCAACCAAATTCGGTTCCAATTAATATTTTTCATTCTAATTAGGATCAAATCAATTAATGAAATAACGTTTTATCACATTTATTAGAAAACTGCATATAAATTCTTGGTTTTGTTATTTTTAATATTATTACAATGTTTTTGTGATTATATAAATAGTTCACTTTTTTATATGTATTTTACATTACATTTTGTTGATGACTATCTAAATGATGGTGATTATAAAAAAAGTTATCAACTTAAATATTTCTTCAATCAAAAAAAGATTGTGTTGACATAAAAAGAAATGAAATGTGCAAAACAAATCTTTTTTTCTAATTAGTTTTTAATCTAGTTTAAGTTAAACTTAGAAAACTAGTCAAACATTTTGATTTTTTAAATAATTTTTCATAAATTTTTTTTAACTAAATTTTATAATTGTGTTTTCAGTTAAAAGTAACAACAAAAAGGTAACTTTTCAAAATTTTGCAAATATTCTTGATTCTTTTAATAATTTTTTACATATATGAATAGTGTTTTGTAAAAATCTTATAGCAAAATAATATCGAACAACTTTTTAAAATGTTAATTGTTAAAAATTTTTGATAAATATTTTGATGCTGTTAATAGTTTTTCACATGTTTTCAGAGTATTTTGTAAAAAAATTATAACAAAATTTTAACAATTGTGTTCAGCTAAAATAATATCAAAAAAGTAACTACAAAAACTAGTTAAATAATGTTGACAATAATTTTGATGTTTTTAATAGTTTGCTAACAACTTTTTGACAGTTTTATCAGCATTTCTGACAACGTTTTAAGAGTTTCATCAATATTTGAACGTTTTTATCAACATTTTGACATTTTTATTAGCATTTTTGTCAACA
The DNA here is from genome assembly GCA_963932245.1 of Tachinus rufipes. NCBI lineage: Eukaryota > Metazoa > Arthropoda > Insecta > Coleoptera > Staphylinidae > Tachinus > Tachinus rufipes. The sequence goes on along the minus strand of OZ010743.1, from coordinate 150,517 downwards.
TATAACAGTTTTATAAACATGACAGTTTTAACTTTTTTAATAAAATTTAGTTTTATCAACGTTTTGACGTGTTCATACATATTTTGTCATTTTTTACAGTTTTGACTACAACAACAATTTGACAGTATTATCAACGTTTTGCTAGTTTTAACAGTTTAAAATTATTATTTATCAAAAACACAAGACATTTTAAAGATTATTTTGTAAAAAATAAATTGCAAATTTTTAATAATTAGCTGAACGTATTAAATAAACAACTTTTTAAAATGTTTTAAAATTCAAAAAAAAAAATTGTATAGAAAAAACCGTATCAAAAAATTAAAAACCCAATAATCCGATTTGCTCATTTTTTTCTGGAAATCTCTTGATTTTTGAAAACAAACAGCTAGCAGTTCCAACAACATTTTGACGGTTTTATCAGCATTTTTGTCAGTATTTTGACACTTTTATCAATATCTGCACTTTTTAACAACATTTTTACGCTTTTATCAACATTTTGACAGTTTTATAAACATTTTAATAATTGTATTGTGTCAACATGTAAACAGTTATATCAACATTTAGACCTTGCTATCAACAATTTGACAGTTTAATTAACATTGTGACGTTTTTGATAGATTTATTCACGTTTTGTTAGTTTTATCAACCTATTTGTAAACATTTTTACGGTTTTATCAACATTTGGACGTTTTTAATAGCATTTTGACATTTTTAATAACACTTTGACAGTTTTATCAACATTTTTGTTATCATTTTTGTCAACATTTTGATATTATCAGACAGTTTTAACATATTTTATTATTTTTTACATTTTGGTAATTTCTTCAACATTTTAACAGCAGTATCAACATTTTGGCAGTTTTATATTGTTTAAATTTTATAACAAAATTTTAAAAATTGTGTTAAAAAGGCAACTTATTTATGTTTCAAAAAACATTTATTTTTGTTTACTTTTTTTTAAGTTATCTTAAAACTTTTTACTGAAATTCTATTTACAAAATTTTAGCTGAAATTAAAGATGCAAGTATTGCAAATTTTCTTCAAATATTTTGATTTTTTTAATAGTTTATTTTGTAAAAAATTCGTGAATAAATTTTCATAATTGTGTTCTTAGTTAAAATAGTATTAAGCAAGCAATTTTACTAGGCAAGTTTCAAAAAATGTGTCCTTAATTAAAATACTAACGCTGCAAATTTTCAACAAACTGCAAAAATAGTTTAAGTTTTAATTTTGATACAAAATTTTAAAAACAACTTTTTAGTTTTTTTATAATCATAAGTTTTTGAATTTAATACAAACTATTATTTTTCTAAACAATAAATTAAATCTTACATAAATTGATAACTAGAATTGTTATTTAAAAAAATCTGATAGATCAATCAAAAATAAAATGTTGTAATAACATGTTTTACATCATACATCAATAAAGACAAATAAAATATTGACCTAACAAATATTTTTGAATTGTATCAAAGTTATTAACTCAAAAAGAATGAAAATAAATTAAGCTAATCAACAATGAATTAATTTTTACAAATAAAGGTTATTTAAATATAATTCAAACTGATTTAAAAATTAGTCTACATAAAAAAATAAAGTGGATTCAGTTTCATGTGTCGAGTGAATGAATGGGTGCATCCAAAGAGTGATTTAGCTATTGTTGCTGAGGGACAATATGCAGTCAATGTACGAGATACAATGGCCTAACTAATATATGTATAAATATGATATACATTAACCGGCATATCATATCTACAATAAGTAGTATACATGTTGGAGAAAGATAAAGACAGTAATATATGATGCAATTATTATTTGCTGCAGGGATTGGCCCATATTTTTCTATTCTAACAACGATCCAGATGTTGTAGGTAGTTGGCGTAGATGAAGAGAAACTCGCTTTTAGCAGGAAATGTTTTGTTCTTTCACATATAACAGAACAGAATTAATTATATTAACAAATTATTGTTAACAGTTGCAACGAGCAACGACATTTTCGGAATCGGTAATTTTTGCATAGTAAATATTCGTCCCAGAAACACAGATTATATACGTTTACTTAATTAAGTCATTTAACAATCGGACGTATGTATTCCCGAACAGCGCATAATTGCCATCAAGTAATCATATGCGTGACATTGGCAGCTGTAAAGCATTCTTTCCTTTTCTCTCTTTCAACCTATAATATTTAAAGCAGCGATATTTCCGTACGTAATTTATTTAAATGACGCTACCAAGAGAATCGTAAAATGTATAATCTGCGAATCAGTGTCACATGAATTTTTTCTTAATTGTCCGATTGTCGTTTACCCGATGTAAATATTATAATTATGGGAATTGTATGTTTGTGCTAGGGCAATATGTATATCTCCAGCTAGGAAGTAGGTGAATGGGTCATTTTTCCTACATTTTCTAAAACTAGAGAGTTTTGCAGGCGATTAAAGAGAATTTGTTCTTGTCTCCCTAATATGGGATTGATGTACCACTAACATCAACTTTAAGTGAGATATGAGATTTACGATCTACTATATTATTATTATTACACATAAAATTACTCAAAGCTTTATTGATGTATCTAATAACCGAAATATATATTTATTATTATTGTCTACTACTGATATAAACATTTCATTGATTGTTAATTTTATCTAAATTACTTGCTTATTTTTAATAAATAATTGTTGATGATCCTTTCAGAGTATTATATGCATCAATCATTAAAAGTTAACATAACCACATAAAATCTACGCCTCGTAAATTAAGATTTAACTTATTGCCAGTGAAGAGATTGCAACAACAAATCCCCCCCATCATATGGAAATTTTATGTTGGAACTTTTACAAGACAAATTTTATATGAAATGTTCTTTGTATGAACTTTTTATGACTACAATAAATTACTTCTAAAGCATCATTTTATTTTTTCTAAATATCATCCTATTAATTCCACGACGATATCGCGGAAGTTATAAATTATAAATATAAATAACGATAATTATTATTGCAGCTTTAAAAATATTAACTGGGTGAATGTTTTATTAATTAACATTTTTATTAAACTGTAATCCAGATGCTTCAACATATGGCTTAATCATATATAGTCCGTAAAAATATTAAAGGAGATTGTATGTACTCATTATATGGTGCAGTGAAATTACAAGAATTGAAATATGAAATTTTGTTGGAATATAAATCTCGTGAGTATCTACAGCGCATCCAGTTTGCGCTTTGACTTTTTAGTCTACTTTTAGACATTTTTCTGACATCTTTGATGTTTGTTTAATATTTATAAACGAAAATACTAAAAATGTTAAATTTGGTAATTCTCTTTACACTTAACAATCATTAATTAGTTGTTGACACTTTTTAACATTCTGTTTTTATTCTAACATGTTAAATGTGATTTAGTTAATTACAGATTATCTATTGACACTTCTTAACATTTTTGTGACACTTTCAAGATTTAATTGACTTTTTAGTTATTTATTGTTTTATTTTTTTTATAATTTTAATGTAAATTCTGCCCAAAACTGAACAACGTTTTTTAAATTAATAAATCTAGCTTTAAAATACACAATTTTAAACAACAAATTTAAACGCCAGTTAAAATGTAAATATAAAACAAAAACTGATCAATCATTATACGAGTATTCAAAAGTATTTTTTTTATTTTATTAAATATGTAAAAAAAAATTTATTAAAAGTTGCAAAAAAAATATTTTAATTTGTTGCATAAAAATATCAAAAATTGCACAGAAAAACATTTGTCGTAAAAAATTTACAAACAAACCTATTTACATTATAAAAGTTAATCTAAAATCGTTCAGAATAATCAAATTGTTTCAGATTTTTGTTTAATTGCGCATAAAACTTATTTATTCTACAAAACCCATCTAAAATCTTTCACAAAAACTAAACTTTAGAAAATTCTTGGATGGATAAGCAAAGTACACTGATTTCTAAATTATATTCGAATTTAAATCAGTCTAACACTTCTGGTGTTCCAGTTGTAAATGGCGTCAAAAATGAGCTCAATTTCATCACACCAATTCATAGATTTTGAGCAAATGTTTTAATTTTTATTTATGTCACTGTAAACGTCAACTGTCACTGATATGTCAAATGTAGACGCAATTTTAATTTCTTGATTACAAACACTCGGTAAGTGGACGGGGTACACTAATTTATAGATTGTGTGGGGATAATTTTAAATCTTCTAATTATACTAAAATTGTCTAATTTTTGCTTCAAATTTAACAACGCATTTTTAAAATTAATATCCACAAATTTTATTTAAAATTAATTTCAAAATTTGCAGCCATTTTTGAGTTTTTAAGAAAAACTTAATAAATTGATTATTTTTAGACGTTTTAGAAATATTTATATAAAAATTGTTTACAAAATTTAATTTTCCTATAATTTTTTTAATTTTTTATTTTTTTATTGAGCAACCGTTTTCGGATTATTTTAAAAATATTGAGTAAAAATTTTGAAAATTGTACAATTAAAAAAAATAAAAATAATAAATTTTTTTAGAAAATTATATTTTCTTTAGCAGGTTGCACTTTTTTAACCCGCAAAAATTATAATCCTTCCCAAAAATAAACTCTGTCTATGCGGCTGGCTGAAAGTTATTTTTAATTTAAAAAAAATATATTGGTTGATAGTTGTTAAGCGTTAATTTTCTTTATTTTTTCCATGGAATGTCAACATTGAAATATTGCCTTCCTTATTTTATTAATTAAAAGCAGGATGATTAAATTTTAACGTTATATTTTTCAGTTAAAGCCATAAATATCAATCAATTATTATTTCAAAAAGGAAGACATAAATAATATAACTTTTTTATAACAAAATAACAGGTTGAAACAACTGAATATTTTAATAAACAAAAGAAAATTTTACTTAATATAATAAATGAATAAAACAAATGCTTGACTTGACTAGGTCAACATAATTGTTACTAATTAAAGTCTAAAGTTATGATTGAAATTTGTTGTAAATTATTGTCGGAGAGCTATTAAATCGAGTGTCATTAATCAAATGCCGAAACATTTAATGGATCGTATCCGCTGGCAGTGGCTGTGCTCTGCTGTGCAGACTGAGAAAAGAAGACATTATAAATATGTAACTTTTAATTTATGTGCCAAATATAAATTAATTGTAATTGGATAATCTAACCAGCAGGAGATTTATGTGCTGCAATTTATTTGCTTTTTTTATTGCAATAAAAAAAATATTTCAATGAGTGCATTATCTCAGTTTTTAATTAATAAGTAATGGTTTCTTAAACTTGATCTTGATTTTAGTAAGATGTCAAAGGTTCAAAGATAATAATTATAATAAATTTTACAATATATAATATTTTTCAAATATGTAATTTGCAAACAATTAAATTATAAAATCTGTTTTTTATAATCTTAAATATCTACATGCAAATAAAAAATTAAAGCATAAATCAAACAATTAAATTTTTAGTGTAATGTCTAGAATACTCTAGAATATTCTGCCGAAAATCCGGATTTTAGAAGCAAAAACTCGATATCAGCAGGGAAACAAAGCTTTTGCTTTAAAAAATCCGGTTGTTAAGCCATAAATCCGGCTAATGTATACCAAAATTTGATCAAAAAACCCGGCCTGCAATGCTAATTAAAGCCAAAGATCCGACAGAAGATGTTAAAATGCGCTCATGATTTAGTTTAATTTTGAAAATAAATTATATTGAATTAATTATACATATAGTTTGATGATTGATAAAAATTTATTTAAACATTTATTATTTATGCTTCTTATTTAGCAATACAAACACAACAACGCACCTGAAAATAAATTCCGTTGCTTCACAATCATTAATCCCGAATGCAAAGACATAAATATAAAAAGCGCATCAATTCTACAATTAAGAGTATTGTACTTTAGCCGCTCCCGAAGCGACATATTTTTTATGGTACCATTCCGGCGGCGCATAATAAAATGATATTTATGCGCCGGCATGCATTAGATTTATTAAAATATTATTCGCGCACGGTGCTCAGTGCCGGAGCATAAACAATGAGGCTTGTTTCATGTATTTATTTATAGCCACATAAATAATGCATTTGTTGGTATCGAGTCTAGGTCTAGGTTAAGGCTAAGGCTGATGGTTCGGTCGGGTTATTACCATCGGAGGTCGCGAGCACGCGTTCCCGCTTGCTTCTCGCCGCGTACTTTTTTTATTATATAAATTTCATTCGCTTCCTTCACCTTCGTTGCATATTCCACGTCTCGAAAGAAAGTTCAATTCTGAATTCGACGACTACCGCAAGAAATTACAATGGTAGTTCTATGCCCGCAGCATATAATAAATTAATTATTATTAAACACAATCATAACATTTATATTTAAATTTAAACAAATTGATTTTTTTCTTCTTATATTATAATTAATATTTTTTTGCGCTGCTTTTGAAACTCAATATTTAGTGTTATGAGATGGATATAATATGCATACCTGCGGAGTCATATAGCATGGCCGTTATCCGTGAAATTAACAAAACGTACATTGTACGAGTCCATTATATTCGCAAAACCTTGTTAGCCTCTGACTCGAAATATTTCCACGTACATATCTGGAGTAGGATCGGTCTCTCAGTCTGCCTGCATCGAGACGTTAGTTAACAAACACATTCAGAACAAGAAAAAAAACCAACAGTACTTTTTGATTACTCTTATAACAATGAGGAACTATTAAAAAGTTAGCAGTACAATTAATAGACATTAATTGTATTGCAATTGTACACTTTCTTTACCTTTTATAGAAAAGTGAGTTTGATATGAAAAGAAAACCTTTGTTTATTTACAGTCGTTTTTGACGTAATGAATAATTTATAAAACAACTGTCATATGAGGTTAGTAAATGATTGTTGTTAGCTACTATTTTTTCAAAGAGTTATTAACATTTATTTTATATTTTTATTGACAGGTTTATAGTTGGTGACGTTCTGATTGTCACTATTAGACAGTTTGACGTTTTTAATAGTAACTTATTTGACAGTTTATACTTTTTTCACAATTTATTAACATTTTGATAGTTATTTGTACACTTTTAACACTTATTTTAATACTGACAGTTCATTATCTTTAGTTAATCACTTTGACTGTTAACGTGACATAATAATTTGTCAGTTGATCAGAAGTTTAACTAAAGTTAAATTAATATTTGTCAAATTATCATTAGTTTGGTAGAGTATTAGTAGTTTGACAGTTGCCAATTGTCTATAGATTTATGATAAACTATAATTAGTTTTTACATTATTAATAAGTGTCAAATTATATGTAAAACTTTGATATTTTGACAGATGTGTGTTTATTAAAAATGGCAAATGTCAGTTTGTCAAGATCTTGACAAATACTAAATTAGTACTTATCAAATTGCCATTAATTTGATAAAGTTTTAGTAATTTGTGACAAATAATATCATATAAGGTCAAATACTGTCAAACTGTCTATAGTTTTATAGTTAACTACAATTAGGTTGTTAGATTGACAATAACTGTCAAATTATATGTAAGTATTTTGAAATTTTTTGATAGTTTGATATCAGTTTATTAAACAGAGAAAAATCAGTTTGACTAAAGTTTAATTAATGTTTGTCAAATTGTAATTAGTTTGGTAAAATATTATTAGTTTGAGAGGTGTCATATAAGATCAAAAATTGTCAAATTTTATAATTAACTATTATTAGATTGTCAATAACTGTCAAATTATATATAAATACTTTGACAGTTTTTAGTAGCTTGACAGATGTCAGTTTATTAAAAGTTTTACAAAAGTTGAATTAATATTTGTCAAATTGTCATTAGTTTAAAAGAACAGCAGTTTGACAGATGTTTGATAATTTTGAAAGATGTCAAATTGTGTAGTTTTATTATTTGACAGTCAATATTTTGATTGCTTAGTAACAATTTTTAAAGTTTTAGAATATTGCTTGTCAAGTTGTAACAGTTTTGTGACAGATATTAAAATTTCTGAATGATTTGGTAATGTTTGAAGTAGTTTTTAAACTTTCTTTTGTTCATTTAAAAACATGACAAAAACGTTCATAAAACCGTCAATTGTTGATAAAAATATCAAATAATGTCACTATATTGACAAAAATGTTAATAAAATTTTCAAAACGTTAATAAAATTGTCAAAACGTTGTTAAAACTGTCAAAATATTGACAACAATAAAAAGATTATTTTATGATAATTTTTTATATATGAACTGTTAAGTTTATAGCTAGATTTTGGTGTATTTTGACAAATGTGCAAAATCCTTGAAAGCCGGATTTTGTGTGTGACATTTTACGTATATAATTTTGTACTATTCAACTGTTATTGGTCGGATTTTGTGTTTTTATTAAAAAGTACACGCGTGCTTCGACATAATCTTTATCTTTCGATTACCAATCGCGGCGTTGCGTCCAAGAATGAAAAAAAAAACGTTTTTTGGTACAACAATTGCGCGAAAGAATAAATGTGTCTAGGGGTTGCACGTGGAAAGTCGCGAATGGTTTCGTTAAAGAGGAAAAGAGAGCGTAAAAATTTTTATTTGCCAAACCACACAAAGTTATAAAATAATAATAAGAAAAAATGACAAATTTGGTCATTATAATAATTTCTATAACCCGGCTTTTATATAATGAAATTTTGAATTTTATTTATTTTGGTTCTAATTTTCGGTGTAGAGAAAAATAGTTTATATTACTTCTTATAATAATTCCTTTTCATGCAGCTCTCTACACAATAAAACATAAAAATAATGAACAGTAGGTGTGTTAGTTCTTGATAATTGCTGACCCAGCTGACCAGTAATAACAAGTGTAGATAAGTTGCATTACATATAACTGACTAATCTCTCGTTGCGCTCTTCTTCCGTATAATTATGTGCTCGCGCAATAGCCGGACCGAGCAAGATTCGTTTCTAATCTAAAACCATTCGGACCGCAATATAATATAATAATCACCCGCTACGGATTTAAAGTAATTACCTGTCTCTAGTGGTTGCGAAACAATGGAATCGGATGAAAAAAAGAGATTATGATATGCGAGGACCACACTTGTTGTAAGCCAACATAATATTTATTTTATATTTTCTAATAATTTTAATTCCAACTTAATGCAACGACGTGCAAATCTGCACATTCCGTAAGGGTAAAAATGACGTTCTCAAGAGTTGGCAACGGTTCCGTCATTGTTCGCAATCAAAATTTATAACTCTTCTCTCATTATGCACAGGCGATCGCGGATCTTTAAGCCGTTGCTGCATAATTTATCGGTGGTATGTTTTACTACCAATTGTTCATCCACACATTAAACGCAATAAATCTTTAATAATAACAGTTAGTATATTATTTATTCATTCGAATTATGGGAGAACGGTTCGATATCATTGATAGAAACTATAATCCATCACCGCTTATTACCAATGTACATAGATTAACAATTGTCTTGGGATTATAACACATAAACTATTCTCATCATGAAGAAATTTTAAATTGATGAAAATTTTTATAATCTTTAGTTGAATTCAGTTGTTTGATTAAATTGTCTTACTCTCATTATTGACTTCAAATATTATTTTTGATAGGTTACTGGTTGTCCTTACAATTAGCAAATCATTTTAATAGTTTGCAAATCTTTCTGACAGCTAGTAAATTTGTTTGACAGTTGGATGATTTATATTTTATTATTATTTCAAAAACTTAAAATATTATTTTTTTATAGGTTACAAATAGTTTAGAGATCTTTTTGACAGTTAGTAAATTCTTTTGAGAGTTGATTGATCTATGTGTTGTTTCAAACATTTCAAATATGGTTTTATATAGGTTACCAATTGTCCTGGCAGTAGATCATAATAATAATTTGAAAATATTTTATTAATTTAATTAACATTATATATTATCCTGATGTTTAGTAGGTCGTCATCATAGTTTGTAGATCCTTTCAATAAACTATTTTGACAATTAGTTATTTTAAAAATTTGTTAATCATTTTGGTAATTCTAGTAGATTCTGTTGCTAAATTATCCTGACAGTTCAAAGATTGTTTTGAAATTTTTTTATTTCAATTTTTCAGTTTGTTTGACAATTTTATCAACATTTTGACATTTTTTACTGTATTTTAAAATTTAAAGAAAAACAAAATCCGACCAAAAACGATTAAAAACTACAAAATTCTGTTCATAAAATGTCAAAAACTGCAAAATTCGAGCTTGACGTTTTACACAAATGTCAGAAAGCATTAAAATCTAGCCATAAACTGTTAAAATATGTAAAAATTGGCATATATTTTTTTTTATTTTTGTCAACATTTTAACAGTTTTATCAACGTATCCGTCAACATATTGATATTATTTGACAATTTTATTATAGTTTTTATTTTTTATTAACAATTTCACAGTTTTATTAACATTTTGATACTTTTGACAGTTTTATTAACGTTTTTATCATAAATTTTGACAGTTTTAACACTAGTTTAACGTATTTGTCAATTTTTTTTATTTTTGTCAACATTTTAACAGTTTTATCAACGTATCCGTCAACATATTGATATTATTTGACAATTTTATTATAGTTTTTATTTTTTATTAACAATTTCACAGTTTTATTAACATTTTGATACTTTTGACAGTTTTATTAACGTTTTTATCATAAATTTTGACAGTTTTAACACTAGTTTAACGTATTTGTCAATTTTTTGAGATTATTTGAATTTGATCAACAATTTGGCAATTTTATCTACAATTTGACAGTTTTATTATTATTTTTGTTAACATTTTGACAGTTTTATTAACATTTCTATCAACGTTTAGTTTTTTAATTAATAATTTGACATTTTTGACATTTGATCATCATTTTTGTCATCACTTTGACCGTTTTAACAGTGTTTTAACTTATTTATCAACATTTTGACATCAAACCGATAAAAACTTGGTAGCCGAATTTAAAACGTTGGTGGCCTGATTTTTTTAAAAGCTAAATTTTTACTTTTAATGCCAAATTTAAGTTTTTAAAGACCAGACTAACAGTTTAATGAAAACATTTAATATTGGTGGCAGAAGTTTTAATTTTAATGATTGGATTTTTACTTCCAATATAGCAACATTCAGCTATAAAAATATGAAAAATTTTGTTAAACAGCATCAAAATCCAGCCATAAATTATCAAAAAGTGCCAAAAACCGCTAAACGTTTGTAAACTGTTCCGCATTGCAGAGCCTTGCTTACAGATAGCTACGCCACTGCTTATCAAACAACAATCTCGGTAGTGTATCAAATAATAACATTGTGCAAATTGTGCAAAAGGCTTGGATAATATTATTCAATTACTGTAAACTGTCGTTTCCTGAATATGAATATATAAAACGTCGGAGGAAACCAAATATCGGTGGTATCCCGCAAGTAATAACTCAATCATTTTTATAACACGATCCTCACGTGACATTGCCATAAAGATAGTAATGAAGAGATAAGATTTCTTCTCTCTGTTTATTTTGTATGTTGGACATGTTGGGCTGCCACCGTGAAACCATACACATTTAAATTTGAATAAATAAAGCAATGATGCATGATGCGGAGTCGCCGGGAATACGCTTAACCTTTTCCTTTGTTAGAAAATAGTAGCAAGAAATCGTTTTTGCTTGCACTAAGTCAACTTTGATCGTAAAAAATGCGCGCTTTTATTTCATTTTCGTTATTTCTTTTATGCCGAGGGGTTATAAAAAAATAAAACGAAAACTATTGTGTCGTATTCGTGATGTATTGGTTGTTGACGGGATTACAGGTAAATACATTGTGCTGCGATTTCGGCTGTGGCTTCCGAGAAGTGCTGACAAGCAAGAATACACATAACCCAAAAAATACAATAAAGAAACGAGTCTTTCAACTTTTATTATATTACTTTATTACATAATGTTTAACGTGTATGTATAATGGACAAAAACAGAATCAGGATCTGATTTTTTTTTAATTGTAAACAGTTTTTTAAATGTCTAGAATTTTATTAATATATTACTAAGTGAGTTTTATACTCTTAAATTACGTTTCTTAAATCTATTATTTATTTAATTCTTAAAAATATAAAACCATTAAAGAGATTAACCGGCAAAGTTTTCAAGACAATTGTCACGTATTGTAAATAGACAAATTCTATCAATTGCAAAAAAATAAACTAATAGTCAACATTTTTGTAAATTATATTACACAACAGTTGAGACAATTCCGGCATTTTTTACATTTATCAATTGGGCTTTGACAGATGTCAACATTTAAAGATTATATAATATGTGCCGTGAGATAATTATTGTGAAAATGTTAATATTGTTTACATTCACTGTTAAGCGACAGATTAACTTTTAATATTTATAGTTTATGTTAACATCTTAGAGTGCTTAGACCATATACAGCGGTGAAGCTGACATATTCGGTGCCTGTGACGTCAGTTGTTGACACAACGAGCATATAGCATAAGTAGTGTGGTAAATTTATTATGTTAACAAATATAGTTTTTTTTTTAATATTTTGACAGTTAAACTATCAAAACACAGAAAACATTTAGATTTTTCTCTAAATTTATGAAAGTTTGAAATATAAAAATTATGCAACATTTATTCAACTTTTTATTATATTTTGACAGCTGAGATATCAGTTTTAGAGCAAATTTCTTTAAATACTTTTAAAATTAAGTCAAAAGACAATTAATATTTGTCACAGTATTCCAGTATCTGTCAAAATTTATTAAATTTCTTCTAATAACTGTCACAATATTATAAAGTTTTATCAACATTTTCTTAATGTTATTAATATTTTTGTCATCAATTTGAAAATTTTAATAAAATTTTCAAGTTTTTATCAACATTTTAACATTATTTGACAGTTTTATCAATGTTTTTACACTTTCATTAACATTTTTATCAACAAGTTAACAATTTTAATAAAAATTGACATTTTTGACAGTTTTATTAAAGTTGTGAGAGTTTTATTAACATTTTGACATTCTATCAACGTTTTTTTCATCATGTTGACAGTTTTAGTAAGATTTGAACGTTTTTATGTTGATACTAGTTGACAGTAACATCAACATTTTGTCAATTTGACAATTTTATTAACGTTTTGTGTGCTTGATCAATATTTTTGTCATTATTTTAACAGTTTAACATGTCTCCAGTTCTCTTCAACTCCATTCTATTGGTTTATCTTTAGTTTAAATTTGTTTAGGTAAAAACCGTGAGATTTAAAGTAAATAAAAACATTAAATTACAATTTACATTTTTGACAGTTTTTTTTAATAAATGAACAGTTTTAACAAAATTTGGATGTTTTGATAAATATTTTGACAGTTTTATCAACATATTGACAATATATGGCAGTTTTATTAAAAGATTTGTTAACAATTTGACAGGATGACAATTTTGACAGTTTTGTTAACGTTTTGAGAGGTTAATCAATATTTTAATTGTTTTATCAACATTTTGACATTTTTATCAATAATTTAACGTTTTTGACCGTTTGTAAAATATATCAACATTTTGACACTATTTGATAGTTTTGTTTACATTTTGACATTTTTATCAACATTTTTATCATTTTTAACAGCATTTGAACGTTTTCATCTTTTTTTGATATTTTGACAGTTTTATCAACATTTTGACAGTTTTATTAAAAAATGTATTAACAATTTGTCAGTTTTGTTAACGTTTTGACAAATTTATCAACATTTCCACAGCTTTATCAATAATTTAACGTTTTTGACAGTTTGATCAAATTTTTGTTCAACATTTTAACAGTTTGATTAACATTTGTACTAACAATTTGACAGTTATTTTAACATTTTGTTTTTATCAATATTTTTGTCATTATTTTGGCAGTTTTAACAACACTTTGATAGTGGTAATAATTACCACTATCAATTATTGTTGCTTACTTCCCAGTTTGACAGCTTTGCCAATTGATTTTCATTTAAATCACATAAATTTAAACCAAAATTTTATTAAATGATATATTAATTCAATGAAATATTTAACTACAATCTACCTTAAGCGATATAAATTATAAAATTATTAATTAAAAAAAAAAACGTTTCTACTTGCGGTACTTATATCTGTTAAGCAAGGTTAACAATCAGTTCTAAATTACCCGCTGCATCTCACAATGAAATAATAATAACTGTGACAATTTTAATTCAGTAGATGTTATCAAATGGAACTTGCTTCTGTTATAAAAAAATAATTATTTTCAAATTTCAAATAAAATTATAAATAAAATTTTATACAAAATCTTTCTATGTAGTAGATTTAATCAAAATTATGCCGGATCAATGAAGAATCTGGTATATACATACTCCAACAAATAGCATACCATTTTTTTGTTAAAATATTAATCAGTCAGTTGAGTTCTGGCTTCAGACATTTAATATAAAACTAATTATGCAAAATCGCAAGCTTGTTTTAATAAAAAAAAAAAGAAGTGAATTTCCTTCTCGATTTCAGCAAACGTTTAATTAAATTATCCTCTTGTTTCTAGTCGAAGTAGCAAACAATATTCACGAGATTTGATGTTGCGTAAAATACATGGCAGATGTTATTACTGCGCGGTGTTAATAATCCCATCTGTTAATTAAGTTATGGCTTATTAATGCAGCAACCGTAATAATAACTCGCGGATATTCGCGGGAGAAGTTACAAAGTGTGATGTTTTTATTTATCTCTTCTGTTCGTCCACCTTCTTCAACTTACTACAGCATTCTCATCGGTAACAGAGCGGAAAACTCATCAGAGCCAATAAATCGCAAATTATAATAAAAATCATATTAGTCAAATTTTATACAATTATGCAATCAGTTTACTGTTTTAACGAGTTTATTAGCAAATTGATATTTGACCCAAATTAATTCAAATTTTTCATAATTTTTTTGTTGTTGTATAAACCGTTAGCGCATCTAATAATATTCATTTTTTGTTTGTTTCTGAACATCTATTGTTTCTTCCTAACGGTACACGTTGTATAAATTATGAACTTCATTAGGCATACACTAAATGTTTGCTTTTAGAAATAGTTCGTCACACTCGACAGAGTGCAGGTTCGATAAACCTATAGATTGAAGGAGTTGTTTCAATTGAAATGTAAAATTATTTTATTGAATTTGCAATATTCGCAATATTTGCAATATTCGCAATTCTCATACCAGCAGCAAGTACATTTCGTGAAATATATGGCACTGGCTTAGAGGAAAACCGCATGCCTCTCGTCATCATCGTGTTTCTGAGGATGATCACGGCGACGAACGGCATTGCAGAAACGAATAAAACCAAAAAAACAAGCAAGAAAATCCGCACAAACTTTGCATAATTCCAATGCATATTTATCTATCCCGACAACGAGCACTGCTAATGTATTTATTAAGGTACGCTCTTTGTGATTATGTGCAATGGCAGTAATAAACGAATGAAATACGGCCAATAAAAGTCACCTTAAAATGCAATAAGACGAGATCGGAATCAATAAAAGTGGACCTCGAGAGTAAATTAGGAGCAGTGACAAGGTAATAATCAAACCATTTAAACCACCACTACTAACATCATTCTTTAAAAATTAATTGCTAATTTATGAAAGAAAGAGATGGTTGGATAGATGGATGGATGGATGGATGGATGGAATAAATTTGATGTAGGAAAAAAATCAGGCATAATGAATTCGTTCGTCTCGCACGGAAACAAACTGTAAACATTCGGCAACATTTTCAATTAAGCCCGGGGAATGTCAAACGACTTCATCCGATTACAATTTTTAAGTCAAAAAAATAAATAAATAAAATGCCAAATAATCTTCTCACGCATACGTTCCGGACGAACGCAATTATCTCTACATGAAATGGATTAATTAAAATTCGTTAATTAATTACAAAAAGTTTTTTTTTATTGAGAAATATTCTTATTCGCCATCTAAATTTTCGATTAAAACTTACTGATTTAGTGGTATCATCTGTAGAAACCATATATTATCCGGGCGCTGTTGATGCGTGGGTGCAAGTATGTTCAAGCAGCAAACTGCAATTATTACGACGAGGAGCAAATGACCTGTCGGCCTCGAAACTTAAATAATTGTTAAGCGAGCAAATGCAAAAAAATACATATCATGGGCGAATTTCCAGTCTACTCCGAGCACAATGGATGCCACTGTCTATTTTTAATTTACTTCTGTCTTCGACCCATTCGCTTTACAATAATCGTTACTCATCAACAGTGTTTATATATTTCTTGTATAATTAGAAACCCCCCACATAATGTTTGTTGTAGCACCCCCCATCAGAGTCGTGTCTATAAGTTATTGCAAAAATGTCAACTATACAAACGTAAAAGTGATTTAATCAGTAAGAAAATTGCCAAAATTTATTATATTTTTCAGATAGTAATACACTGTTTCAAAAAGTTGGCAGTAATTATTATTTGTCAAACAAACAAAAAACGTCAAAATAATTATTATCTGTCACAAACGTGTTTAACATAACTGTTAATTATATCAAAAGTCAATATTTTTGGGTTGACAGTTAAACTTTGACAGTTTATAAACTTTGTTAAAATTAATCTTGTCATGGGTACTAAATTTACTACAAATGTCAATATAAGTAATTATAAACGTAGAAAAAAATCATCCTAAGCTGTTAATAGAGTTTGAACTGTCAAACTGATTGACTTTCATACGTCAAAATAATAAATTTTGGGTAAAGCAGTAAATTCAATCAATTGTCAAACTATCGCAAACTATATTATAATATAAAACTAATAAAATGACAAAACCATAAATTGCCTAATATGTCAAACTGACAAACTGTCAAATTCTAGAATTGTCAATCTGATAAACATGTGTCAGACTAAAATAAGCAACTTAAAAAAAAATTAAATAGTTTGACACATAAGTTGAAAACTGTCAAATTCTAAAACTAGCAAATTAATAAATAGTTGGCTTTATAATGTGTCAAACTGAAATTGTTATTA
The DNA here is from genome assembly GCA_963932245.1 of Tachinus rufipes. Taxonomy (NCBI): domain Eukaryota; kingdom Metazoa; phylum Arthropoda; class Insecta; order Coleoptera; family Staphylinidae; genus Tachinus; species Tachinus rufipes. The sequence goes on along the minus strand of OZ010743.1, from coordinate 133,506 downwards.
GTTTGACAGTTTGTAAACTTGCAAACTGTCAAAGTAGTACAACAAAGAAACTAAAACTGACAAACAAGCAAACTGTTTAAACAGTCAAATTGATAATTTTTAGTTTGAAATTGATCTATTATTCAATTTAGTTAAAATTGTCAAACTTAAACAGCTTTATCAACTGTCAGGAATTAATTTCAATTTTTACTTTTACTTAAATATATAATTAAACATGGCTAAAAAGTAAGTACAAACTGGGAAGTAAGCAACAGCTACCAGAAACATTAGTTAACTATCAAAACGTTGATAAAACTGTCTAAAAATAGAAGAGTTTTTGAGATTATTTTTGTAAATTTGAAATGTAACATCAATTACTGATTGGTGCATTTATGTACCTGCATAGTAGAATTTGTCGGCTATTGGAAAAGTTATTACAGTTTCTAATTACAACCAAATTAAGAACTAAATCTTGTTTTATTTCCATTTCCTGGAGACATACTTGAATTCAATTAAACTACAAACTTAATAGTTGAAAACATTTTATAGTACGAGCATAATGGACTTTCCAAAGCACAATATAAAACTTGAAGTTTGAACATTAAATATTTAATTAAGTTTATGCAATCAAACAACTCTAATATTAAAATAGTTGAGGTATTTGGACCCTATAATAACGTTAATTTATAACCAGAACAAATTTCCTACCTACTACTAACATAACATTATATAATTTAATATTAGAGATCGTTTACATGCGTTTGTTTTGCTTATTAAAGTGAAAAATCGCATGTTTGCGAACAACGCACGGAATGTTAATCGTCTCTTTCTCTCACTCCATTATAACTAATTTATCACGGGTGAAATTCCGATTGTTTGTTAACAGGAAAATTTTAAACAGAGTAAATATTTCATGCAGTTGCACTATCTTAATTGACCGTCTCGTTATTCTCTTTCTCTTACAACTACACATAACTGATGCAATATTTATCCTTCTTTAAATGCACGCGAAACATTCTGTTCATTGCAAACATCATTTATTATTTACTATCCAACATAAAGTATGCAATCATTAAATATACAATGTATTTATTTAATTAATTTATTATTACTCCATTTTTGATTATTCTTTGATAATAATTAAGGTTTGAAAATGAGGCACGCGAAGCTTATCTGTCTGTAATTGATGTTGTTTTAATGCTGCAATTATTTATTTATTTTTTATCTTGTTGCAGCAATACTGTCATTAAGAGATTCTTCTTGCCCCAGAATATGTTCGACCCACGGATACGGCGATCCAGTTTGCGGCACCGATGGCATTATCTATCCAAATATTTGTGAACTCAAGAAGAAAACGTGTGGGAAAGGTAAGAATCCAAATGTTATTAATAATAATGTAATTTGAAAAAGTGAAAGCAAAGTTTCATAGGAATTCACAGAGAGAAAAAATTAGCTATCTATGTCAGTTTTAGTAAATTAAAAAAAAAAAAATTTGTAATTTACAAAATATTTTCTAAACTTTGCAAAATGTTTAAAAAATAACTTAAAAACTAATCCAATTAAGTCAGTTTTAGTAAAATTAAAAAAAAAATATTTGCAAGTTTTAAAATATTTTACAAAAAATTTAAAAAAATGTATAATAAGTTATTTTGACAAACATGAAATAACTATTCCTAAATTTGCATAAGTGTAGCCTAATAGTTATTACAAATTTATTAATTTATTAAATTTTGATACTTATACAATAATACTTTTTTGATTAAGATTTATTTTTGCAAACATTGCGACCTAACTAATCCTAAACTTGCACAACGATAGCTTAATATTTTTATATATTTCAAATCAATTTTTTTTTATTTCTTAAAATTGTAAATTTTTTTAAATAGACCACCCGTAATCAGCGTCCATGCAATGAAAAATAATTACAAAAATCTTCGTGTTATTACGGAATGAAAATTGCTGTAATGGTGTTTTTTTTCTTCTTTCTCTTCAGGCTTAAATTAAATTACAAAGTTTTTTATCAAAAAATTACTTCATTCTGTTATTACCAATTATTTATAAATAAATGATATGTAATTAGATTTTAAATCATCCAAAAAAAAATAATCGGTCAACAGTAGAAAGAAAGTTAAAAAACACTCTACTTAATTAAAACTAAAACGGTTATTTATCTTTTACGCAATTTTGCAGGAATTAAATTATCACCCGATCCTAATCTATGCCAGAGATCATCCGGTTCAAAATGCGATCATAAATGTGGAACTGAAAAAGACCCTGTATGCGGAACGGATGGAAGAACATACCTAAACAGATGCATGCTGCAAGTTGAAATTTGCAGGTAACAAATTTTGTTTAAGTGAAAAAAATTTGTTAAAAAAAATATTTTTTGCAGATTGGGAATTGATTTATCACATTTGGGATCTTGTAATAATATAAGCGCACATCGTGAAAATTGTCCTGTTGATTGTAAGCAGGCGCCGCAGGATGGACCGATTTGCGGCAGCGACGGCAATGTCTACAAGAACACGTGCCAGATGAAACTGATAACTTGCGGGTACGTCCGTCTGCAAGCCAAGCAAAACGGACATGGCAATAATCGTTTGTTTTTTGCTTATTTCAGGCAAGGTGTAGTCAGAACGAATAAGAAATACTGCCAGACAACGAGGCACTGTCGCGAATCGTGCTGGAGAAACGCACGACCTACCTGCGGATCTGACGGCAAAGTTTACGCCAATGTCTGCAGAATGAAATCCAAGAACTGCGGGTACGTCTACACAACAATTTAAATTGTAAATAAAATTAATTAAATTATCCACAGAAAACACGTGTTTGAAGTTCCGATGGCTTATTGTGTGAGTCAAGAAAGAACTTCAAACAGCGTAGGATGTCCTGCTGGATGCGTCAATGAAATTGAAAGACCAACGTGTGGTTCAGATGGACAAATTTATAGAAGTGAATGCGAATTACGATTGTTAACTTGCGGGTGAGAATTGAGTATACAGTAAGATAATTATTAATTGTGTAAATTTCAGTTCTAATAAGAGGGTTTCTAAAGTAGATTTTGAGAAGTGTAGGAATCGATTGTCAAAATGTTTAAAAATTAAATGTTCTAATGATTTTGATCCTGTTTGTGGAACCGATGCCAGGACGTATAAAAATCAATGTCATTTAAATTTGGCTACTTGTTTGAAAGGAATTCAGCTGGCGCATTTGGGAAATTGTACTGAGCTTAAGGAGCAGGATCCTTGTCCGTCGTATTGTACAGATGAAAGTGGTGAACCAATTTGTGGATCGGATGGCAACGTTTATAGGTATTTAAAGTTTTTGATTATATTATTTTTTTAGTTCAACTGATTCATATTTTTTATTTTTTTGAAATTTTGCATGCAACAGTAATAATTTTTTTTTTATTTGATCAACAATTTTAGACACATTTAAGACAAATTGGGCATATTAATATTTGTAAAATTTTTAGCTTAAAATGTATCTAGTTGCATATTCTAAAATTTAAAAAAAAATCCAATGCACAAAGCAGAAAATATGCTAATTTTGTGCGCAATTTTTGATCAATTTTGTGCATCAGTTAATTTTTCTGAGCAATTTTTGCTAAGTTTTTATGCAATTTTTGTTGAATTTTATGAGATAAGTTGATTTTCTATCCGAATTTTATTCCACAAACTATTTGCGATTTTTATAATTGAAAAAATTCTTGAAATAAATATTTTTTTAGATGTATTTTGTGCAATAATAAAGTTTTATTTAAACTATTTTAAGTAAATTTTGTGCAATCAGTGTTCTGCAAAAATTTAGATAAAGTATATGGGGTAAATAAGATTTTTGTACAAACTTCATATAATATAATGCTATTATTCGCAATTTTTGATTAATTTCGTGCATCTGTTGGAATTTCTGAGCAATTTTAGGTAAATTTTATAAGTTAAGTTGCGATTTTAGACAAATTTTGTGCAATAAATAAAGTTCTGATTAAGTTTATGTGGTAATTAGTTTTTTTTTTTTGTAAAAACATTATGTAACAAACTTTGTTATTTTTGATATTTTATGAACAAAGTTTTAAACTTTATGACCAGTTTCTAACAATAATTGTTTTTGGGCTAGAATTTGCTATTTTTGACATTTTATGAATAACATTTTAAGCATTTTCAACGGTTTTTGGTAGAATTTTGATTCTATCTAAAAATATCGTTATTAGTAGTATTTATTAATTCTATTGACTCGTTTATTAGTAATAGTGTTATTTAAACCTTTACTAGTATCAGTTACCTAAACTATTACTGGTAACTGCTACCTAAATATTAGTAGTAAGTATTACTTAAACTATAATAACAGTTTCATAATCTTACTATTATCGTCAACTGTTTCTCAAATACTACTAGTTATTGTTACCTAAAGTGTTACTGGTAATAATCAAAGAAACAGTGATTTAAACTATTACAACAAACAGTTTAAGTAGTTGTTTAAGTAACAAAGGTAATAACAGCCAACTCAAACGTTATAGCTAATCTAAAGTATTACTGGTAATAGTAAAATAACAGTTATTTAAACTAATAGTTTAAGTAATTGTTTAGGTATCAAACATAATAATTTCTACCTCAAAAATTGCAGTTGACAGTTACTGAAACTGTTAGAGGTGACTGTTACCAAAACTACTACATTCGTAATAGTTGATTTTCATTAGTAATAGTGCTACTTAAACTATTGCCAGTAACCGTTACATAAATTAGTAGTAAACTATTACTGATAACTGTTACTAAAACTATTACTATTTTATTTATTTGTCGTTGAAAATTGTAAATATAGCACCAAATAACGCCGAAATATAGATATAGATATAAATACAGTAAAAAAAACGCAAAATTAAATTTTATTAGAATTGCATTAACCTTGAATATTGTTTATTGTAAATACAATACCAATTTACTTTGCAAATACAGCTCGTTATATATAGTTTTTACCTTTAACTGTTACTTAAACATTTAGTCCTAACAATTACCTAACTGTAAGTGTGGTTAAATTAAAATTAAAACGATTAATTTAATCTGCAGCAATATTCAACGATAAAAACAAAGTTTAATTATTAATGTGACAGTGTAAAACATGCTTAAAGCATGCAGTCGTACTGATTATAAATTTCTTTTTCTTACCATTAATCCGACGAGTGGTTTGCGTGAATGTGAATCATTTTTACAATCGTCTCCATAAATTGCGTACATTTGTACAACGTTTAGTGTAAATAAAAACACGAAATGGATAATAAATTTTAAAAAATAATAAGAATGTAATTTATGCACGGCCTGTGCGAAACATTAATAGGATAAATAAGCGTATGAAATGCCCAGTTTCCGGTTTTCATTTACATATCACGCTGCTGCTACTTTTATTATTTTTTTTTTACTTAACTTAACAGAAACCATCCATTATTTCAATATCCTCGCAATTTCGCAGCGTCTGTATTTAAATTAATTTAATTAAATTACATAGTGCTGAATTTTTAATCCAATTGCATGTTCAGATGATTTGATTGTTTCAGTCTGCAATAGACCAAATAAATTTTCGGTAATTCAGTCGACCGCATCATTATACAGTCTGCGGTTGCCTGCCCTGCCGAAATTCAAAGATACAAATTACATTTTCGTTCCAGGTCATTATGCGAATTACGGAAAGAAACCTGCGGTCAACTAGTCGTCCAAGTTCCTGCCCAACATTGCAGGACGACGGCCTCCTGTAACGAGAAATGCAATGAAGACGAGCGGCAATTTGTTTGCGGATCCGATAACAAAATTTACAGAAGCGAATGTGAAATGAAAAGGGATAATTGTGGGTAAGTACTGATTTAAAATTAATTAATCGATTAATTAATTAATGATTGATAAATTGCAGGAAGCATATTTATGTCGTGCCCATGAAACGCTGTCTCTCCGGCTTCATGTTCCGAGGATGTCAAAAAATCTGCCCGACGTACTACGATCCGGTATGCGGCACCGATAGCATGACCTACAGCAACACATGCTTCCTAGAAATCGAAAACTGTCGTTCGAGGTCGCTGGTGCAATTGAAAAATATGGGAACATGTTCGGAACCGCTCAACGAGATTCCCAAAAATTATTTGTACTGAATCCGATTGAACTCCATCAAAAATGCAGAAATGAAATCAAATCGACTGAATATATTATCAAAATCTACATACAAACCAAGACGAATATTTAATATTTAAATATTGCAGAATTATTTTAATTAATGCTTTACACTAAAGTCAAAAATGAACAATTTTACTTCATTCTTTTGTTTTTTAGTATTTATTTATTTCGCGTGCATTAATTTCTAAGACACTCTTAATCATGTATGTAATCTACCTAGTTTTATTTTAATTCAATATTATTTTAGATTTTAAGGATAATTGTGCCAATCTGCCAATTTTATATGTAAAACATGAAAGAGAAGGAGAAACTACTGATGATTTTATTTTCTAAGTGCGAATCTGTCATTATTTATTTATATTTTTATTTTGTATCGTTAGTAAAACTTTAATTTTACGACTTATAACCGTGCTGTGTATTTTATGTATTTATTTTAAAATATATCTGTACACTTTGAATTGCTTTATTATTACTTTGAAACAACTAGCTTAAACTATCAATACCTATGTTTGCCACAATTAATTAATTATAAATGGCTCAGAATGTGGAATAAAATCACTTTATATGTAGCTGAGTATAAGCGCCAACCTCCATATTGTAATCTCAGAATAAACATAGTTAACAACTTGAACTAATAAGAAGATAAACAAGTGATCACATATCACATATCGCATATCGCATATCGCATATCGCATATCGCATATCGCATATCGCATATCGCATATCGCATATCGCATATCGCATATCGCATATCGCATATCGCATATCGCATATCGCATATCGCATATCGCATATCGCATATCGCATATCCCATATCCCATATCCCATATCCCATATCCCATATCCCATATCCCATATCCCATATCCCATATCCCATATCCCATATCCCATATCCCATATCCCATATCACATATCACATATCACATATCACATATCACATATCACATATCACATATCACATATCACATATCACATATCACATATCACATATCACATATCACATATCACATATCACATATCACATATCACATATCACATATCACATATCACATATCACATATCACATATCACATATCACATAGCACATAGCACATAGCACATAGCACATAGCACATAGCACTTAGCACTTAGCACTTAGCACTTAGCACTTAGCACGTAGCACGTAGCACGTAGCACGTAGCACGTAGCACGTAGCACTTAGCACATAGCACATAGCACATAGCACATAGCACATAGCACATAGCACATAGCACATAGCACATAGCACATAGCACATAGCACATAGCACATAGCACATAGCACATAGCACCTAGCACCTAGCACGTAGCACATAGCACATAGCACATAGCACATAGCACATAGCACATATCACTTATCCCATATCGCATATCGCATATCGCATATCGCATATCGCATATCGCATATCGCATATCGCATATCGCATATCGCATATCGCATATCGCATATTGCATATCGCATATCGCATATCGCATATCGCATATCGCATATCGCATATCGCATATCGCATATCGCATATCGCATATCGCATATCGCATATCGCATATCGCATATCGCATATCGCATATCGCATATCGCATATCGCATATCGCATATCGCATATCGCATATCGCATATCGCATATCACATATCACATATAACAGTTACTGGTAACAGTTACTGGTAACAGTTACTGGTAACAGTTACTGGTAACAGTTACTGGTAACAGTTACTGGTAACAGTTACTGGTAACTGTTACTGGTAACGGTTACTGGTAACGGTTACTGGTAACGGTTACTGGTAACTGTTACTGGTAACTGTTACTGGTAACTGTTACTGGTAACTGTTACTGGTAACTGTTACTGGTAACTGTTACTGGTAACTGTTACTGGTAACTGTTACTGGTAACTGTTACTGGTAACTGTTACTGGTAACTGTTACTGGTAACTGTTACTGGTAACTGTTACTGTTACTGGTAACTGTTACTGGTAACTGTTACTGGTAACTGTTACTGGTAACTGTTACTGATAACTGTTACTGGTAACTGTTACTGGTAACTGTTACTGGTAACTGTTACTGGTAACTGTTACTGGTAACTGTTACTGGTAACTGTTACTGGTAACTGTTACTGGTAACTGTTACATATCACATATCACATATCACATAGCACGTAGCACGTAGCACGTAGCACGTAGCACGTAGCACGTAGCACGTAGCACTTAGCACATAGCACATAGCACATAGCACATAGCTCATAGCTCATAGCTCATAGCTGTTACTGGTAACTGTTACATATCACATATCACATATCACATAGCACGTAGCACGTAGCACGTAGCACGTAGCACGTAGCACGTAGCACGTAGCACGTAGCACGTAGCACTTAGCACATAGCACATAGCACATAGCACATAGCACATAGCACATATCACTTATCCCATATCGCATATCGCATATCGCATATCGCATATCGCATATCGCATATCGCATATCGCATATCGCATATCGCATATCGCATATCGCATATCGCATATCGCATATCGCATATCGCATATCGCATATCGCATATCGCATATCGCATATCGCATATCGCATATCGCATATCGCATATCGCATATCGCATATCGCATATCGCATATCGCATATCGCATATCGCATATCGCATATCGCATATCGCATATCGCATATCGCATATCGCATATCGCATATCGCATATCGCATATCGCATATCGCATATCACATATCACATATTACATATAACAGTTACTGGTAACAGTTACTGGTAACAGTTACTGGTAACAGTTACTGGTAACAGTTACTGGTAACAGTTACTGGTAACAGTTACTGGTAACAGTTACTGGTAACTGTTACTGGTAACGGTTACTGGTAAAGGTTACTGGTAACTGTTACTGGTAACTGTTACTGGTAACTGTTACTGGTAACTGTTACTGGTAACTGTTACTGGTAACTGTTACTGGTAACTGTTACTGGTAACTGTTACTGGTAACTGTTACTGGTAACTGTTACTGTTACTGGTAACTGTTACTGTTACTGGTAACTGTTACTGGTAACTGTTACTGGTAACTGTTACTGGTAACTGTTACTGATAACTGTTACTGGTAACTGTTACTGGTAACTGTTACTGGTAACTGTTACTGGTAACTGTTACTGGTAACTGTTACTGGTAACTGTTACTGGTAACTGTTACTGGTAACTGTTACTGGTAACTGTTACTGGTAACTGTTACATATCACATATCACATATCACATAGCACGTAGCACGTAGCACGTAGCACGTAGCACGTAGCACGTAGCACGTAGCACGTAGCACTTAGCACATAGCACATAGCACATAGCACATAGCTCATAGCTCATAGCTCATAGCTCATAGCACATAGCACATAGCACATAGCACATAGCACATAGCACATAGCACATACGACTTGCGACTTGCGACTTGCGACTTGCGACTTGCGACTTGCGACTTGCGACTTGCGACTTGCGACTTGCGACTTGCGACTTGCGACTTGCGACTTGCGACTTGCGACTTGCGACTTGCGACTTGCGACTTGCGACTTGCGACTTGCGACTTGCGACTCCCGACTCACGACTCACGACTCACGACTCACGACTCACGACTCACGACTCACGACTCACGACTCACGACTCACGACTCACGACTCACGACTCACGACTCACGACTCACGACTCACGACTCACGACTCACGACTCACGACTCACGACTCACGACTCACGACTCACGACTCACGACTCACGACTCACGACTCACGACTCACGACTCACGACTCACGACTCACGACTCACGACTCACGACTCACGACTCACGACTCACGACTCACGACTCACGACTCACGACTCACGACTCACGACTCACGACTCACGACTCACGACTCACGACTCACGACTCACGACTCACGACTCACGACTCACGACTCACGACTCACGACTCACGACTCACGACTCACGACTCACGACTCACGACTCACGACTCACGACTCACGACTCACGACTCACGACTCACGACTCACGACTCACGACTCACGACTCACGACTCACGACTCACGACTCACGACTCACGACTCACGACTCACGACTCACGACTCACGACTCACGACTCACGACTCACGACTCACGACTCACGACTCACGACTCACGACTCACGACTCACGACTCACGACTCACGACTCACGACTCACGACTCACGACTCACGACTCACGACTCACGACTCACGACTCACGACTCACGACTCACGACTCACGACTCACGACTCACGACTCACGACTCACGACTCACGACTCACGACTCACGACTCACGACTCACGACTCACGACTCACGACTCACGACTCACGACTCACGACTCACGACTCACGACTCACGACTCACGACTCACGACTCACGACTCACGACTCACGACTCACGACTCACGACTCACGACTCACGACTCACGACTCACGACTCACGACTCACGACTCACGACTCACGACTCACGACTGACGACTTACGACTTACGACTTACGACTTACGACTTACGACTTACGACTTACGACTTACGACTTACGACTTACGACTTACGACTTACGACTTACGACTTACGACTTACGACTTACGACTTACGACTTACGACTTACGGCTTACGACTTACGACTTACGACTTACGACTTACGACTTACGACTTACGACTTACGACTTACGACTTACGACTTACGACTTACGACTTACGACTTACGACTTACGACTTACGACTTACGACTTACGACTTACGACTTACGACTTACGACTTACGACTTACGACTTACGACTTACGACTTACGACTTACGACTTACGACTTACGACTTACGACTTACGACTTACGACTTACGACTTACGACTTACGACTTACGACTTACGACTTACGACTTAATATTGGGGTCGGAACCCCAAAATCGTAATCAAAGATTGATTTTACGTCAGAAAATGCCATTTTTTAATTGAAAAACCTCTAAAAAATGAAGAAAGACGCTAACCTATATTTTAACTCTTTTTGATCGCCAAAAGAAAATCGCTCATAGCACTGACTTCCGCTTAAGCCAACGTCCTACTGGGGTCTGTGGCTTAGTAGAAGAGCAACAATGTCTCCTTCCGTCGCCTAGAAGTATGTTAGTTTCACACTTTTCCGTAATAAATTGTACGTCTCTACTTCTGTCATGTTGGCTATCCTGTCTATCTTTTATCTCTTTGTCTGTAGTAACCAAGTGCACAAATTGCTACTTTTTAATTTGGAAAGTGTGAACGGCACCCCGTTATTATGCAATTTTTGATCACGTTACATACTTGCTTTCAGGGCATCACCACCTTCTTTTCAGTAATTATTTTTATAACAGGGTTGTCTTGAGCTTTTTAGACGTTCAAGAATTTTACTGTTTATATACTTTAAAACGTACGGAATCTGATTTGTGCCTCTGTTTAGCAAACTTTAAACAAAAATTATCTGACATCATAAAATGTTGTTTTTTATTTTTCAAGAGAAAAAAAACAAAAATATTGTGACAAAAATTAATTGATTTATTTGTGTGCAAACTAAAATTGAAAATTAAGTTTTTTATTATTTTATTTTTTAATTGCTCCCTCATAGTCACGCTTATGTTAATTCTTAACAGTTTAGTGACATCTAGCGATAGTGTTGGAAACTAATATTTTATCGTAACTAAAGTTGCCTACAACAAATTTAACTCATATTTAACTTCATATCTAAAAATCTAACCTCATTATTTCTCTTAAAGCAGATTAACAATTTATATAATCATCGGCACAGTTTTTGATACAAAAAATATATAACAATGTTACAATCAAAACTCATAAATTCACTAAGGAACCTTAACATAAATGAATTAGTTAAAGTGAATATGCGTTCAATATTCACAGCAACACCAAGATGTAGAGAGGTTGATGATCGAAGAGAAATGTTAAAATCAATGCCTGCAGCAGATGAAGGAACAGCAGGAGAAAAGGCTATCGATATCGATTCAATAATAAATCAGTATGTTACTACTAATTGTTCATAACCTCAAATATATGTATTAAATTAATTTATAGAAAAGTAAATATATTCCCAGATGGTGATACACCGAATAGAATTTTCAATGGTACTGCATTTAAGGAATTACCAATATTCAATATACGAGTTTCTCCCAATAACACAATTTTAAGTTTAACAGATGCTAAAGGTAATTATATTATTGAGTGTTTATTTATAACCAATTATAATAATTTAAGGAATGCCAAAAATAATAAGATCTTGTGGTGTGGAAGGCTTCAAAAATACCAGAAAAGGAACGAATATAGCAGCCCAAGCTACAGCTATAACTGTGGGAACTGTATGTTGTGCAAAATAAATTATTAATAAATTTTTAATCAATCAAACTTTTAGAAAGCATTAGAAAAGGGAATTAAGACGGTTAGAGTACGTGTGAGGGGGTTAGGTCCCGGAAGAATGGTAATCAATTAAAATATTTTGTTGTGTTTTGATCATAATATAATGGTTTTCAGTCGGCAATTAAAGGATTACAAATGGCTGGTATGGAAATTGTTTCGATAACTGATAATACACGTGTTTCTTGGAATCCTCCAAGACCGAGAAAACAACGCAAATTGTAAAAATATTGTATTTTTCATTGTTAGTATATAAAAGTTATTTAAAATTGATTTTAATTTAATTCCGGTAGAATGCATGTAATTTTTGACATTTACTTACTTTTGGTGGAATCTTTAGGTTATGTTATCTGTTTAAAAAAAGTGTCTATTTCTTAATCCAATGTAGGAGTATTTTTCTGAAAAAATCATATTGTTTCTCAAAAATAAGTAAATAAATATTTCATGTTTGTATGAAAATGAATAAATTTGAACCCATACTCATCGATTCAGCGCAATTGAAATTACCATGCATTAATTACGGCGGCAATATGCGGAAGAACGTTAATACATTTTATTCATTTAATTTAGGAAAATTCTAAAAATACGAAAGTTAAAATTTCAAAAGTTGATTCAGTTAAATTAAAAAAAAAATCTACCGCAATTACGGCACCTGACAACTAATCTGATATGTACAACAATGCCCACCAAAACATCAGCTTGAAACTGTATGTCATATTTTTTATTCAAACAATCTAAATTTAAAAGAGAATATTTACTGACTATTTAGAATCAGTATAATGATGTGGTTTTAAATTTTATTTATATATATTTATCACTGATTTACTTTAAAATAAATTCAAAAATCACTCACTTCTTGCATCTTGGCGTCATCTCTTGCAGGACTTACTTTAAGTGCAGTTGAAATCCTGCACACTTCTAGAGCATGCTGATTGGGACAGATGACTGCTATTGCTCTTTGATGAACTGCATTGCTTTTCCATTCCATATCCAACTGGATTATCTATTGATTCCAAACACCAATCATTAATTGACAACTAAAAATAAAAGTAATTTTTTATGGATCACAAAAATTACAATTCGTAATATGTCAAACTATTAATGTAATAATAACTCTTGTAAGTATTAATGACAATCATATACATACATAATGCTTACCGATGAATTTTCCCAGCATGCATTGCGGCATATGTCATACGGCTCGGTCCGCATTGAAACATTTTCTCATTTAGTGAATTTGAAAACGCTTCTGCATTGCAACCCACTAGTATTTCGCCTTTGGTGCACATTGAGGCTGCTTTCTGTCAAAATTCAAACGATTGCATTAAGTTTTCATAATAATATGAGCAAATTAATCAGGACTTTGACAATTTATAAGAAATGGCCAAAATGCAGTGTTGCCAATTTTAAATAAATTAAATATTTTCAATAATGGCCGATCTCACCGACACATCTTAAAATTTAAGCCTGAGTTAAGTTGCTAAGTTCGAGTTAGCTCGTTGCACTGACATTATAAACACGGACTTAAAGCTTAACTATTGGTGAAGACAAAACTGGCAACTTATATTTAAACAATAATTAAGCATTCAGTCCGCGTTTATATTGTCAGTGCAGTGTTAACCCGGAATTAGCCATTTAATTCGGGCTTAAATTTTAAGATGTATTGGTGAGATCGGCTATAAAATATTTTTATTAATTAGTTTAATTAAATTGATTGTGTAATTTGGTAACATATATTTATAAAATTGTAAGAATTAATATGAATTAATAATTTACCAGTGCAGAACACAAGGCATCACATTTCGGGACATATTTTTACGTATTTTTACTCGTACCAAAGTCGGGAGTAATTCGTCGCTGTAACCAGCTATCATATTACTATCCATATACATTGAGGCTGTTTTGTGTCAAAATCTGCATCATTCCATGGTCTTTTGTCAAAAATATGAGTGAATTACAAAGTGTTTGTAAAAATTCCGCCGCTGCAATTGACATTTTTGAAAACACTGCCGCCATTTGTAAATAACTAAAATTAATTATAATAAACGCATTGTTGCAATTTTTCCCAGAATGCATTGTACCAATAAAATTTTATTTTTTTGAATTAAATTCAATTCTACTCAGCAAACTAGTGATTGATTCATTTTTTAAGTCTTAAAACATTTATTTTGTCAAATTCTTGCAATTTATTGTGTTTTATTAAAATATGAGTAAAACAATCTGCAAATAAAGTTTAATTATTATTATTATTGTGAAAACAAAGTAGGCACAACTGCTACTAATTTTAGATAATAAAAGGTGTTTTCCATTTGAGCGCTTCATGCATCCGGTGCGTTAGAAAGTTTTTAAATTTTGCGGACAAGAGCGTCTCACACTTTATAAACTAGAACTATAAAATATTTGGCGTTTGTAGGACGTTTTCTCAAAAACACATCGAAAATGTAAAAGGCGTTTGACAAATAAATTCAAAAATAAGTACTGAATAGTGCGACTATTTTGTCAAATGGAACACAGCTTATATAAGTCGCTTTGTTAATGGCTGCGTTCAGAACGACTCATCACTGTCAATCATTCATACTGAAAGCCGCCGCTGATTCATCGTTTGCTGGCAGCGCTTGTCATTTTACTCATCATGCATTTAGGTACGCTTTTTTGCTGACAAAGCAACTCATTAGACACCATCGTTTAATTGACAAATATATTTAAAAAAAAAAAATTATTGCTTATCTCCGATTGATGACTCAGCGCTCTATGTTATTGTTGCTACCTTATAGTCGTATTCTGAATATTTTTTACAGCGATGTTAATTAACATTTTAAACGTTGCTAGGTAATTTAAAAAAAACTCGATACCTGATTGGTTAAAAAGTGATTTTTACAGCGATGTTAGCTAACATCGATGTTAAAATATGTTCAGAATAGGCCCATTAATGTCGCTATGTTAATGCTGTTATAATGATGTCACTCTGTTAATATCTCTGTATTTATGTCGTTATAATGATGTCACTTTGTTGATGTTATTTTCTTAATATAGCTATTGTTGTTATTTTGATGTCTCTTTGTTAATCTTGTTATGTTAATATTGGTATGTTGATGTCGCTTTGTTAATCTTGCTATTGTTGATGTAAATGTTGCTATGTTGATGTTGCAATAATGTTGTTTTGTTATTGTCATTAAGTTATGTCGCAGCAAAGTTAATGTTGTTTTATTAATGTTAATATTATCGCTATGACGTTGTCGTTATGTTACTATTGGTATAATAGTGATGCTACGTTAAAATTGCTGGTGTTAATGTTGCTACGTTAATAACACTTTGTTGATGTTGTTATATTGATATCTCAATGTTAGTGTTGTCATCATTTGATCTCTTTTAGTTAATGTTGTTTTGTTAATGCGCTAATGTTGATGTTACCATAATAATGTTGCTTTGTTAATCTTGATGTTTGTCGGCTGTGTTTTGTCTCTTCCTGATTACCAGGCCGTGTTTGTTGAGTGATGTTGATTTATGGCCTTTTGCTGAGCGCTTGATGGTACCGTCAATTGGTCGTGGTCAGCATTAGTCTTCATTAACTCCTCATATTTTTCCAGTTTGTTGCTCAAATCTATTTCTGAGGAGGTTTTCTGGCTCATGAAGCATCTCCTGTTGTTGTCGGATAATGAGCGGAATTGTCAGCAAGCTTATTCTGGTTTGATGGGGTTGTGTTGTTGATTTAGGTATTATAATGTGTCCGGCTTTTTTTTTGTTTGTTTTAAATAATTTACAATCAGACATATCTTGAACCGGACATTGACAGTCAATTCACACTATAAATACCCTCAAGCAGGTTAAACAACCGGCACGTATAAAACATCAAACCAAGACCCTTCAACTTGCAAACAGCTGTGTGAATCAATTCAGTCTTGCACTACGTCTTAAAACTGATCAGTCAACCAAGTTTAATGTTCAATTAAGTATAACTTTCAAAGTTTAAGCAAATATTTTGACAAAAAAATTACAAATTTATTTCAAAATTTAATAGACAATTGAAGGTTTTGGATTTTTATATATTTTATTAGATTGGAAGTTTCATTCTCTACACATTTCAAAAAACCGATTTTAAAAAGGAGTTAAATTGCGTGAGTTATAGACTCCTATTCTGGCATATATTGCTTATCGCAATTAATGACGTCATCATTAATTAAAAAAATTTGCCGGTGATCTCAGGACCATCTAGTAATATAAACTCAATACCAAGCTTCATGTAATTAAAAATTTATGATTTAAATGTCATACTTTTCTTCCATTAATTGCGATAAGCGATATGCGATACATGCCAGAATAACCCCCCTGGTTGTAGTTTTATAATACTCATCAAACTGCCCCCTTAAACACACTTGACAACAGTTCAAGTGCAATTAATGAACGTAACTCAAATTCTAATTAGTTTACAAGCAATTTTTAGTGGCTCAAGCACAGTTGAAAACATATGTTATTGGAAAATTAACAACTTTTGTAGACTAATAAACAACTTAAAACACTTCAGGTAGAGTCTGAAGCAGTTCAGGTGCAACTGGTAACTTTTGAAAGCTACTCCATCATATTAAAATCACAATATTAACCAAAAATACGTTAGAAGCAACTTGATCAGCTAGTTGCAAGCAAAGATCTACAATGCAATGGTTTAAGCCACAGCTACGCCACTGGTTATCTTTATCATATAACTTCACACCAGTTCTATATGCTTGTAAAGTTGCCTAATCCAGTTAACCTCCGTTTATTACAGTCATACAACAAAACGTCATGTTGTACTTTGTTATGGTTTTTACATAGATAAGAAATTTGATTGGATTCATAGATTTCGAAATTATTTAAAAAAATATTCATTTCAAGTATAATGACTGTCTAAATCATTGAATAAAAAATGACGACCCCAATGAAACCATATGAGAGCACCCTTCAAAATAGTGGACAAATTCTTCGAAATGTCAGTTTACCAACTTCCAGTGGGGGTATGAGAAGTGCTATGGCCCCAGCACTGCCCACCAGACCTCCATCAATGTCCCCAATGGGAATGGGGTACAATAGTTCTTCATATTCTCCATACTCTAGTGAGTTCACATAAATTAATTCAATTTTATGATTAATCGTAATTTTTTAGGTGGTTATGGATACGGGAGTACTTATGGTAGCATGCCATATCGTGGGTCTATGTTTGGAGGATCTTCTATGTATGGAGGATACAATAGTTATGGTAGTAGTTACGGCGGTATGTATGGAAGTGGAGGATATGGTGGTTATGGAACTAGTTATGGTAGTGGTTATGGCATGGGATATGGTGGTGCCCGTGATGATGCAGAAAGCAGGTATGTAATATATTCAATCATTTTTAATGAAATTAATGGTTTTGTTTTTAGATTCATTCAATTTGCCGAGGAAAGATCACGAAATACATTCTCTAGTGTTGAAAGTATAGTTCGAGCATTTAGTAGTATGGCTATGATGCTGGACAATACATTTTTTGCAATGACAAGTTCATTTAGGGCGATACTGGGTGTTGCAGAGAATTTTGGCAGATTGCGCTCAATGTTTGGTCATATTTGGCATGCCGTTAATATATTCCGGCTTTTCAATTGGATGTATCGTAAACTGATGGGATTGGCTGGTGTAAAAGTGGCGGAGAGTAGTAAATCTCTCGCATGGAATGAAGCATTGAATGGAGTTTCTGCTGAGGCGAGTGCAGGAGCAGGAGGATCCAGTTGGCCTACGCTTGCATTTCTGGGAGTCCTTATGTCAGCACCTTACTTTATAAGCAAATTTCTACCAAAATATGAAGGTTAGTGAACTTATATTAAATACAATGAAAACAGTTAAGGTTCCAATTTCTGGCTAACCGGAGGCAATTTTCTTGAAGGTCTCCATATTATACATTTTATTAATTATAAAAATAGATTATTAAAAATAATTAATTATTATTAAAATATTCTATTTTTATATTTTATTACAATGATTTGCATTTTTTTACGTTAGTTAAATTGAAAATGCAAATCATTTTCCCAAATTAGTCTGCTGTAATAAAATATAAAAAATAGAATATTTTAATAAGAAATAAAATTTGTAGAAATATTAAAGATTAAATAAGAAAACATTAAATATTTTATTAAGTTTTGAAAACATTTGTTTGTAAAATAAATATATTTTTTTTACTAAAATTGATATATTTAGCTTAGTTATTGTTGAAAAATGTAAAATATCAAAAATAGCAAAATCCAGTCAATGAACTGTTGAAAAGTGCAAAATTGTCATTATAGTCCCTTCAATTTAGAAAAAAATCTACGTTTTAGAGAAATTTTACCCATAGCCTAGCGACCTGTATACTTATGTGTATTTGGACTGTTATTTTCACCTAGAGCACGCATGAAAAATGGTGGTTTTGGAGTAATTCGGGTTTTGTAAGGGTTTTTTGCATTTTTAGCAAAAACTATGCATTTTGGACAAAAATCACTTCTACTAAAAGTTGTAGATCGAAAAATTTCCAATCGATATGTCATTTGAATTTTCCGTTTTTCCGCAAGAAAAATCGAAAGACCTATATCAATCAGAAATTTGCCCCTCTAAAACTTTGGTCTCTTATATTTTTTTCAGAAAATGCATAGTTTTGGTTGAAAATCCAAAAAATCAGAAAAAGGTCACAAGTTGCGATAATTTTCAACATTCTTTAGCGGAAAATGCTCTCACTGTCGGGAAATCCAAATAGCGAATATCTAGTAAAATCCGCTATAAATAATATAAATATATGACAGAAAGCACTAAAATCCTTATATAAACTGTTAAAAAGTGTAAAAAATTGCATGAAATCTTAAAAATAGAAAAAATATAACAAATAATCTACAAATTTTTATAGTGGGTAATAGTATGGATGTTAACATCTATATTTTTGGTTTTGATATACATTTTCCCAACAACAATTTTACACAAAATTAATCAATATTTTTACAATTTTTAAATCCCGTTATTACACAAGCATCAAGGTTTTATAATGTAATAAAAGTATTTTGTTTTAATTTGATTTTTTATTTCAATAATACGAACCACTGAGTAAAAAAATTAATTGTGATTGTGACTATTTAACATTTGTTAATTTCTTATTATTTAATCTTCGTTTAGGACTAATTTTTGCATTCTTTTGGGGTCCTTTCTTTAAAATTTTACTGCGTTTAACAATGACTCGTTTCTTTCCTAATGCCCTATCAATTCTTCTTCTTTCATCATGTGGAACTGTTAGAATATCTTCTCGTTTGACAGCACTTACTTCCAATTGCTTCCTATCCTTTCTGGAATGCTTCTTCATGTACAACATGTAATTGGGAACTTCACATCCGGACTGTTGTAAAACATGCGCTATCGATCGTAAATTGACAGTATCCTCCAAAGTAAAAAAGGTAATTGCTTTACCTTTGCGACCAGCACGACCTGCTCTCCCAACTCTATGAACATAAGCGATTGCTGATGGTGGAAAATCATAATTGATGACCAAGTTGACTCCTTTAAAATCGACACCACGCGCCATTAGTTCAGTACAAATTAGCACCCATATTTTACCTTCACGAAAACTGCGCACTGTATTGTCCCTTTGCAACTGTGTGCGATCTGCATGAATCGCATCCACATTGATGCCATCGTAAATCAATTCGGAAAACAATTGTTGGGCTCGCTCTTTGCTTTGCACAAAGACAAGTACTGGAGGATTCAAACCTTTTCTGATTAATTCACGGAAAGCAAGCAGTTTTCCAGCTTCGGTTCCAACAAATTGTAATTCTTGCTCGATTAAATCAGTGGTGGCATTGCGATTCCCTATAGTCAATCGTATCAATCCTCTCATGTTGTGTACTGACCATTTAGCTACTGCAGGTGTGTACGTTGCACTAAACATAGCAATTTTGCGACTCTTTAACGTGCATTCTTGCAATATCTGCGTCAATTGATCCTTAAAACTGCGTGCTCCCTCCTCAAATAGTTTATCTGCTTCGTCAATAATTATCCATTCAATTGTTCCCAAATTGATTGTTGCCGTTTTATCCTCATTACTGTTCAATAAAAAGCACAAACGATTCGGCGTCGTTATTAAAATATCATATTTATGCGATTGCTTAGGTGCTCTCTTAATTTTAGTGATTACATGCGTTTTTAATTTACAACTTGCTGGAATTAAACGAGTACATTCTCTTTGGGTTTGCTTTGCCAATTCACGTGTGGGGCAGATTATCAATGCTCGGAATCCGGGTTTGGATTTCTGTGTCCCTCCCAATGCATGTATTATGGGTAGAAGAAAGGCTGCTGTTTTCCCCGAACCTGTAGGAGCACAAGCCAGTAGCTGCCGACCTTCAAGCATAATTGGTATAGCTTGTTTCTGAATGGGTGTTGGTTCCGTGTAACCGCATTCCCTTATATTTCGCTTTACATCATCAGAGATTACAGTCAATTCGTCGAAGGTATGAATAGGTTCCGCAATGTGTCTGCCAACCACGTTGATATTATTTTCGTTACGATATCTATTGATCTGCTCTTGTTGTAACATTGCCTGTTTTTTGATTACATCATCTTGATCAAGATTGAGTTTACGTTTTTTGGCAGTTTTTTTAGTGGATTGTGCTGAAGTCATGACACCTAGTAATGTTATGCTATTTGAATCCGATATTGAATTTTCCTTTTGTGGTTTTGATGTTTTTTCTTTCAGGAGTGGTGATTGTTGAATTACTTCTCTTTTTACATCAATCGATTTTGTTGCTTCTATTTCCTTTTTTCTTTTGTATTTTGCACCTCTTGATAGTTTTAAAAATATGTCTTGTGCATCCATTTCGGTTTGTTATTGATGATTGTAGATTGTACTGTTTTGAGGTTAACTTTACATGTGGCTTACAAAATCAAATTTCAGATGGGTAGTCAACCCATAATACTCACGTACGTCGTGCGGTATTTGTTGCCTAAAACTAAACAACTGTTAGAGATGTTGCCTACATACTAATTTATTTGAAGGTAGGCAACCAAACTATCAACAATCAAATATAAAAAAATGCATTTGCTATCAACGACTCATTAGCTACAGGCGTTGAGTCATAAATCGGATAAGCAGCGTGTGAACTTTCACCAACTACGTAAATATAAAACTGTTTATATTTACTGCCTTTACTTAACCAGATAGATTTAATATATGCATTTCCAATATTTAATACCATTTTTAATCCCACTTTGTAATGTTGCATCTTTTGACAGTTTTATTTATATTTTAAAGCTCGATTATGCTATAAGAAGACTTTATTGGAGGTTGTTGTACTTTCTGAAAAAATTATTTGAAGAACAGTTTTTGACTAAATTTGTGTGCTTTCTTACAACATTTTCATACTTTATGGCGCCGCATTTTGCTACTTTTTACATTCTATAAATTAAATTTTGCATATTTCATAGGCGGATTTTACTATTTTATTAACAATTTTGCACTTTTCAACAGTTTTACCAAAATGTTGCTATTTTGTTATCTTTTAAATTTTATGAATAGAATTTTATACTTTTTAAAAGTTTGCTTTCTAACAATATTTTGCTATTTTATGACATTTTATAAATAGAATTTTGCATTTTTCAACAGTTTTTTGTTCTTTCTAAAAATATTTAAATATTTTATGATTAGACTTTTTATGAGTAGAATTTTTGAATTTTTCAGGATTATGGCCGCATTTTGTTTCTTTTAATATTAAGTTGATATTTCATGAGCGTGTTTTACTATTCTTAACATTTCATAAATATAATTTTACAATTTTCAACAAAGTTTGAAAGACTAAACTAACAATGGCAGTTTTAGTAATTTCAAATATTTTCAAAAGTTTCACAAAGTATTAAAAAATGTTATCATGACTTATTTTGGCAAACATTACTAATCTAAAATTATGTAACGATAGGTTTATACTTAATTTTGAAAAATTTAGAATTTTTTATAAATAGTTTTTTAGACTCAATTTTACACAATTAATACAAAAATGTACACTTTGACCTTATTGAGGGCTCTCTTGTAAACCGGGGCTTGAATGCCTTGCATCCACAGTACTCTCCTGACTTACGTGAATATAGCAAAATGTACACACGTGAACATGTTGACAAATCTGCCGTCAGGTGCAGTAATCCTTGACTGTGATCGCCAATAAAATCTAATGTTATTTAATAATTAATAATTTTTCATATTTATAACAAGATAAACACAATCCGGATTACTGGAAAGCATCGGGGATTCCGGCGAAAGCAGTTTTTGATTTTGTCGAAACTTCTCGGAACGAATTAACTTTACACACTAATGATGAAATCTTATTGGCACCAAAATCCATTCAAGAAGAGATGAAACTTACAAATTCCGGATGGGCGTACGCCACATGCAACGGACGTTCTGGTCTGGTTCCACTTAATTACATTGTAGTGATGAAGAGGGTCATTCCCAAATCAACGCTCAACACAGCCGTCCCTCAAAAAGCACAGAAACGCGTCAGCTTTGGTGAAGATCAAATATTTGAGGATAAAGACGACTTGTTTAAAGTCAAAGATGTTGAAAAAATCAGCCATCCGGTTGTTGATGATGTTGCTCAATGCAGTACGACTGAGGAGACGATACCTGCTGACAATTCAATTTAATTATTAAATGTATTGGTTAATGGTTGTTATATATTAGTTGAAGTTAATATGGTTTATTATCGTATATTATAAGGTGAAAGAAAGGAATACATGTGCAATGATTTCAAATGGATTATGTTACTGATATAAGATACTTCAATTAATTGCATTTAGTTTACTGAAAACCATGTCATCTTGTATCTGTTTATTTCTTTTGTATGTATAAAATGTTTTATTAAATATTATTAAAAAATATCATAACTTATGAACCCAACATCATTATGTATTCAAATTCGTATATCTCTTATAGACGCGTCTTGGATCAATCTTACTGAATACTTTGGAGTCTCAAAAGTCCTTCAAGGTGTCCTGAATTGCGTGGGGTCTCGTTCTCTTTCTTTACTATCACCACCGATACATACTTCGCTCGGTAATGCCGTTGGTAAGTAGTTTGCTTACTTGTTTAAAGATCGCCTTTAGCGTTTTATTTTAGAGGTTTAGCGTTATCTCGGAAGACTGTCGAAAATACTTGGACTAGTCGTTGAAGGAGATAATATCTCATATCAATATTAAATTGTCAGCTGAAAATTTGTTTAGATGTTAAAGGTACTGTTCATGTGTTAAAAAATATTTTATGTCAAAAGTTAGTAGAATCCAAAAAAACATTTCAGTCAGCCAAATTATCTCTTTGCCAACTCATTTGATATTAGTTCCTTCCTACTATCTATTATAAAAATAAGGGATTGGTAGAAATAATGAGTTTGGGATGTTAATAATTTCATCCCTATTGTTGCATATTGTCTTCTTTTTAATTATTTGCCATTCAACAAGTGTTTTTATTTTATTAAAACTTTATTGAAAGCATTTTATATATATATAATAGGAGAAAATATATAAATGCAAAAGGGGGAAAAAGTAAAACAAAACACTAGTACACAACATATACATATAGTACACCTAAAAACTAAGAAATTATAATATTTTTTAATATAAAACAGCACTCTCCGTCATTTATTCAAAGACAAAACAATTTATATATCGTACAATATTTTAATTTTTTTCTTAAATATATTCACAATATTCTTGCCTCTATAATAATGGAAACATGCAATATATTATATATCCTTTTATTGTTGTAGAATTATTTCAAGGAGGCCCTATCAAATACCACTCTCATCTCCCCATTCTCATCATCCTCCCCCAAACAATACAAAAGTTTGCAATTGTCGCGGCAACTGTTGCGCGCGCAGTCTTCTATTCATAACAAAAACAAGAGTATCGAGTATTACATAATAAATATTTAAGCAATAAATTATGCGGAGCTGCAAATGCAAAATGATCAAAACTGATATGGTTTTGTAATTTGTTTTGTGAAAAGGGGACGTGAGTTACCAGTGTTTTCTTCTATTTTGCAAATAAAGTTTGATAGCAATTTAAGTCTTCCGACTAACACTAAAGGTTGCTCACTTACTCACTGCTGGAAATGAGTTGGTAACCCTCAAGGGATGTAAAACAAAAAAATTGATTAAACTAACTATCAACAATCTGAGTAGAGCCTAAATTCGAGGTACCCGCTGCTGAACTACTGGAAATGTTCTGCGAGTACATGGGAAATTGCACAAAAGTACAAGACACAGGATTGGGCAGTTTCTGATCAATGTCATCTTGCGCGTGCTTATCCAACGAAGCCGATTTTTGCAGCGTCCTCTCTTCATGCATAATGACGACATTATTGGATGTAGGATAGAGGCACGAATTGATGTTAGGATGACGGATCCTTATAGCATCTACAACATCCAGCAAATTCTTGGAATCCATTGCCAATACATGTGCGGCACTCAACATACCCCTAAAAAATTAAAATTAAATTAATCAATCATCAGTATTATTTAATCTAATCATACTTTCTATATTCGGCATCCAATGTTGTCGTGCTGTATTGTTGGGCCAATTTCATAGCATTAACTAGTTCAGCCATATCTTTGGAAAGCACCTTGTGAGCCATTTCCACTTCCTTATGAACAGAACTGGGAAATAAAGTAACAATATCATCCACACTCGCCAATAATGCTCGCAATTCCAATCCAACTTTCCGCACCAAATCTAAATATTGTTCAGCATGAGCTTTTTGTACTCCTTGTGATAACGACATGACGGCCTTTACAACTTGCGTCGTGCAATCATAGACTTTATCATTGCTTCGATCTAAATCTGCAGTCCGCGACAATTCACTTTTCTACAAAAACACACAATTTTATAAAACTTTTCTATAAACTTAATCATGTCCCACCTTTGATCTCTCCGAATCGCAATCCCCATTATCGGATCCCGAATTTGAAACGGCGCACCATTCGTTTCTTCCTGTTAACGTGAGTGTGCTTGTTATGCTGTTCGCTGGTGACATGCTTTTGCTGCTGCTGCACTGAGATTCCGCACTGCTTTGCATGCCATTGCCGCTTATTGACATGCTGGCTATACTTCCTGATAAATATGATGTTGAATTTGAGTAGGTAGTAGAGGAGGGACTAGTCGGTACAGATAAAATTTGCTGAACCTGTTCGTTGTTCAATGTTTCTGCCGATTCTGGCGCAATGATGCTTAGACGCTTCTTCTGTAACAATTTGCAACACATTATTAGTTTCCATTTTCGTCAAACGTGTAATGACTAATAGTTAGCGATGTGCATAAGATTATACGACATAATCTTAATAATTTGTTATAACTAATAAATTTCGTACACAATTTAAATAAAAACATACCAAATTTGTTTCGGATTCAGCAAGCCACTTGGAATCTTCTTCAGATTCCCTCTGCTGTTGTCTCAGCCTCTGCTCCAACAGTTGATAATTGAAATCAGGTTTCTTTGAATGTTCGAGTAATTGATCACCATAAATTGATTGTTGTGAAGAAGCCGGCTAAAGGAATAGAATAAATCTTATAGAATCAATCAATTGATCATAATAAATAACATCAACACACAATCTGTACTCAAATGAAATAAAAATTGGATTAGGGTTAAGATAAGTCAATCAAAAAATAATAAAATGCATGCTGCATGCCAAACTTGTTCCAAATAAATTAGTTGCAAAGAAAGAAATGGAAATAATAGGGTGCCTTGCATCGTTTAATAACCGATAATGAGCGCATGGTTTTGGAGGAATAATAAATCAATAAAAAAAAATCTACCACTGTGCAGTGCAGAGTTATTAAAACAATAATTTCAAGCAAAAATAATAAAACATCAACATGCTTGGTGTGCTCCGAACCTGCATTTGATTGTCGGCAATCTTATTATCCCCAATTTTTTGTAGTTGATAGTAGGGCTGCTTATGAGCGCAACTCTTAACGTCCGCCCCTCCAAAATCATAAATGCTCTCTTCGATTTTATTATCATTGGCAAATGTATACACGGTGGGCGGTTCGGGCGGATGATAGTTTGGTAGAGTACCGTCCAAACTGTAAACCTTATGTGTGGCATACATAATGTGCGAATTGCGTTCCAGAGATCCCATATTGGGCGAGAAAGTTCCCCCACCAACACCACCGGTATTCGATTGTATTTGTACGTTGCGCTCCAACGAGCCGAGTTTTGGTGATTTTCGTTCCAATGACCCCAATTTAGGACTGAACATGCCCCCCCCAGACTTATCAAGACTGTTGTGAGAGGAATTAATTAGATGGGCGTTCCGTTCAAGCGAATTCATTTTTGGCGAGTTCGACTTTTCTTTAGGTTTACGTTCAAGGGAACCCATTTTTGGAGTCGCACTGCCCGTACTAGTTCGCGACGGCGTACGTTCCAAAGTGCCAAATTTCTGTTTCATTTGAGTCTGTTGTTGCGTTTGTTGGATTGTTGGGTCGGGTTGTGGTGATGGAATAGGTTGATCAGGGACTTCGGGGTCCAGCCGGTGGAGTTTTTCCACGGGTATAGGAATGGTTTTGAGGACCGGCTGTTCGGGTATCTCTTTATTATCAAAATCAACTGCTACTGTGTTAAATACCGAGGCTGGTGTTGTGTAAGCTGCTGGACAGAGACCTCTAGTTTCGTTTTCCTTCATTAAATGGGCCAGAACTTCCGCGTTTTGGGCAACAATGTAAGTTTGTGGGGGTGGCGGTGCTGAAAGTGATGCCAGTGATGATGAATTTACACCTGCAGTTTATAACAGTAAATTAAGAATCTAATCTTAATAGTATTTATAATTACCTTGCATGGGATAACGGGATGGTTTCGGTGGAGGCGGAAGTTCGTCACTGTATCCCCACGAAATACCGGCGGCTCTCCTTTGCTCCCGTTTTAGGGTCATCTGAGCTGCAGTCTTCTCTTCAAATAATATTTCACTGCAAACAATAAAATTTTAACAATATTTTTATCCGGTTATAGGTACAGCCAGCGACCTACTTTAATATTTCTTTAATTTCCTTAAAGGTTGGTCGTTTGCTGGGTTCATAACTCCAACACTGCGACATCAATGAATAAAGCCTGGGTGGACATTGCGGTGGCAGAACCAATCTTTCACCATTTTCAATCTTGTTAATGACGTCATTATTTTTGACACCTTGGAATGGCTTTACCCCCAACATTAAAATTTCCCACATACAAACACCTGCAATACAAAAAGTATTGTTAACTTAGCTAAACAATAAAAGCATTAATTGTGATAGTTGGAAGATGTGGCATAAAGGGTATAAATATCAACCTTTGTGTTGTGCAACCGGTAAACGAGTAAAACACCGCAAACTGTTAAGGCCGCTACACGTCGTCACCATCGTTGTGACGTTACATACGCCTCTTTCCGATAGGCCGAGTCTTTCGTTAGATAGCAAACGCATAAACGGAATCAATTTTAGAGTTTCAAAATTCCACAACCGAAATACCGTCCGAAGACAAATTAAAACTTGTCCAAACCATGACAGTTTTTCTGCAAACTTTTTTGAACTTAAAATAATATTTTGTAAACATATTATGACAATTTATATAACAGTTTCTGTAAAAATTCTGACAGTTTGTGCTTTAATTGAGTTCTTGTGAACACATTATAATAATAAAAAACTTACCAAACATCCAAACATCACTAGCTGTCGTAAATCGTCTAAAATTAATACTTTCTGGACTCATCCATTTAATAGGTAACTTTCCTTTAGAGGCCTTATAATAACTCTGATCGTCCCCCATCGATCTGGACAACCCAAAATCGGCAAGCTTCACACAAGCGGCCGTACTGACCAGCACGTTCCTAGCAGCAATATCCCTATGTACATATTTCTTAGATTCTAAATAACTTAAAGCTGTAGACAACTGGAATGTGTATAGTAACAATGTGTCAAGCTCCAAACGAGACTTATTATTTTGCAGATAAGCTCGCAATTCACCCAATTTGGCTAATTCCATCACAATCCATACAGGAGATTCCGAACAGACACCAATTAATTTAATTATATGTTGGTGGTCAAATTTCTGCATTATATCTAAAAAACAATTAATTTAATTAAACTAATTCAACTTTATATAATATTTAGTTACTTACATGCTTCTTCAAGGAACTTTTCAGTCGTGGCAAGATCAGCATCACCTTTGCACGTTTTTACTGCGACGGGTATCTGCGAGCCTTCCTTATTTTTGTACAAACCTTTGTGAACATCACCAAACTGACCCTCCCCTAATATAGCCACCAATTCGATTTGATTTCTAACTAATTCATAATTTCGAGCTGAAAAAATAACGTAAGAAATTTTAAACTATTTAGTTGACTTTCAACTTACTAGCTGGTGTTGAGTAGTCTCCTTCCTCATCAACAATTTCCGCGTAATCTTCGGATAACATCGTTCCATGCAAATTATCAGCCAATAATTCCTTTTTGGAAGATTTATGTTTAGAAGGATGAGAATCTATAATTTAAGAATTTATTTGCAATGCACTAATTACTTATCAATCAAAAAAAATGTCTGGAAAGTACTAAAAATCAATCAATCTAAAAAGTAGACTAATCCCAATTTGTGAATGGGTACTAACCTTTACAAGGACATGGAAACTGTTTCCAAACAGTGGCTTGTAATAAAAAAGAGAAGAAGATAGTTTCAGGCATTATTATCTTTCTACCAAGAGAAGAAATATTTGTCTACCACCAAATGACTACCAAATAGTTTATTTAACAAAATTAATACCTTTCCTCGTCCATATAGAAGTTTGAGTGCCGGAATGCATCCTGGAGTACCCATCGATTAAATCGGCAATACTCTCAGCAACCTCGATGCTTGGACAAGTAATGAAAAGAATCTCGTGAGCTCCAGCCACTCTCAGCTGCAATGTGGCTTTACTATGTTTATCACAATCACTGACTAGTGTTTGAATGGCTTGTATATCCTCAAAATTGGCCACTTTAGTTGTGGTGGAATTCGGTGCTTGGACGGTTGTATATGAAATACCGTTTTCCGGACCAATAACAAGCTCTACTGGAACATGCCAGCTGCTACCTAGTTCCACTTTAAATCGTTCCTGATCGAAATTAAAATACATGCGTAAAATCTCAAAGAATTTAAACATGCATTCGATTTCGTTGAGTTGACTAAATTTTTTGAAATGCGTCTGGATGCTTTTGCGCAACGTCTTTGGTTTCATGCCGTCGAGTATGTGACGAGGTATGAATTTGTTCATACCCTCTTCTCTTTCCAGATATTCCAAATTTGATTTTTTATCTAAAGCATGTTGAGGCATATCTTTGAAAAAGTTTCTGATTTCCAAACAGCACAATTGTACTGCAACATCCTGATCGATGTTTAAATGTGTTGCATTGAGGTAATCACTTCTGACCTATTACAATTATATTAGTTAATTAAACCAAATTACAATTTACAATTAAATTACCTGATCAAAATAGAATGAAAATGTAATTTTATCTTTCTCATACAACTGATGCAAACTTGTGGGTAGGTAACGCAGTCTCAATTCAAATCTCCATTCGCACATTGGATGTTTCTTTAAGAATTTCTCCTGCACTTGGTACATGGTTGTGTCTTGATGTAACCAATACAACTAAAGAATATTATTCATCGATGTCAACTATTTATACAAAAACAAATTTAATTTAAAATATACCTCTCCGGTAATGGTATGGAGAAGACGCATGGCATACAATCCTTTGTAATACCTATCCCCAGTGGATAGACGATCTGTGACTAGTGAAATAATACCTTTGATATCGATGGCGTCCCCATATTTGACAATGTTGAAGCCGCCGTTTGGTAAATGGACCTACAACAATAAAGTTTTTCACATTTATAAAACATGACGCAGATCCCAATCGGTTCTTACAAAAAGTTACGAAACCGAACAACATTTCCCGGCAATGTCGTCCCAAAAATGTCATTAGAAACAATTAAGAGACACGTACATGAATTGAAAAATATCGTCACTCAGTACAAAGTTTCTCGATTCCGTCACGCCGTAATTATTGCATCACGGCACGCAAATAACCCAAAGAAATATCGTCTAAAAATGCATTATTGATAGATAACCTAATTAAAAATTCCTACACTTGATCTGTCGCTTTTCGATTAGTGTATCATAAAACGCACATCAATCTGCTACTTTGCGATTGACAATTGTGGCATAATTGACATGTTTGCAAACGACATATTCTAAAACACCACTTCGCAATTATTGTATTAAAGTAAAAAATATTAAAGTTGTAAAAAAATATTATCTGTGATTATTGTTTCAAAGTACTAAGATAACCTAAAAATGTTGGATCTTAATGTGTCACTTCGCAATCATTGCGTCAAATGCGCAAACACATAACCTACAAAAATTTCGTAACTAATACGTCACAAATGATCTAAAAAAATACTGAACTATCGCACAATTGACAGTTGTAGGCAATAGTATTTTGTATAACAAGAGTGAGTGGATAATATGCCCATATCGCACGAAGACGAATTTGGAGCACGACGCTGCAGGTGGAGTGCTCTAAACTTCTAAGTGCGATATGGGCATTCCACTCGAGTTGTACAGCTTACTTTTTCTACGACTGATCAAAATCTAAAAATTATTTTAAAACTTTTCAATTAATCATTTAACATTATTTTATATTGAAATAAATTCAGGTTATGTTTGACATCTGACGTTTCGCATAATTATCAAATTCAGAACTACCTGTAATTTTGGTTAAATTATGCTGTTAAAATATATTTAATTAAAAATATTTTTAAGCTTTATTTATCAGTTAATAAATAAGACAAGACGTTCTTAATCTATTTTTGACATTTTACAAATAAATAAACCATTTGTATTTGTAATCAAATAAACATTGTTATTTGTATTTTTTGTTTTTCTACTCCCTTCTATATATTGTCACTTTTATTCACGCCTAACTGAATGGATATGTATCATAAGGCGCGTTCGTTTCGCCAATATCACTGAAATTTTGATCACTTGGTGATGACATAAAATATTACTTAATTATTGTTTAACATGATACAGGGAGTTTATAAATGAATGGGATTATGTAATCACTTTAAATATGCCGCCTTTTTAAAATCGTCTACTATACTACATATGTTTTCATATGTTTGCTTGACAGCTGTCAAAGTTGATCTGTCAAAACAAATAGTTTAGTGAACAATTTAACAAAAGCGGCACATTTAAAGTGATTACATAATCCCATTCATTTATAAACTCCCTGTACATAACAAAGAGCAACCAATTTCACCTTATCTCAAATTGTTTTATTCATTACTCGCCATATTTTTAAACTTATGTCACTGAATTCGTTTAAGGGGGCAGTTTGATGAGTGTCATAAAACTACGAGCAGAACTCACGTAATTTAACTCCTTTTTAAAATCGGTTTTTTGCAACGTGTAGAGAATGAAATTTCCAATCTAATGAAATGTATACAAATCTAAAACCTTCAATTGTTTATTAAATTTTGAAACTAATTTTTAATTTTGTTGTTGAAATATTTGCTAAAACTTTAAGAACTATACTTCATTGAACATATATTCACTCTAGTGTGGATACCAACCATAAAAATAAAAAATACAAATCACAATGTTTATTTCATTACGTCGCTAAATACAAATGGTTTTTTTATTTGTAAAATGTCAAAAATAGATTAAGAACGTCTTATTTATTAATTGTTATTATACAATAAAGCTTAAAAACATTTTTAATTAAATATTTTAACAGCATAATTTAACCAAAATTATAGGTAGTTCTAAAATTTTTATAATTATGCGAAACGTTAGATGTCAAACATAACCTGAATTTATTTCAATATAAAATAATTAGCGATTTTTCGCGAGATACTATTGCTTACTATAGTAAGGTAGTTAGTGTTGACAGACATACCACTGCATTTTCGCGATCATTTAGTAATGGAGGGGAAATCAATGACGTATGTTAAAACGTCATCGTTTCATACCACGACATACTACGCCTTACCTAGCTTCGACGTAGGTTACTGCTTATAGTATGCCGTTGACAGACGATTTAGGTTATATTTAAGCTTGATGGATGTCATTAAATTACTTTAATTTCAATATACATTTCTAAATTGATGTTTAGTAGGTACAAAATATAATTTGTTAATTACTTTTTATTATTATATAGAAAATATAAAAATAAAAACGTAATTTTATAGAAAAAAAATAAGATTTGTCAACAAAGTTGTTTAATTTAGAATTATTTATTTTATTTGTTCTAGATTTCTTAGAATCAGAGAATTTAAAAAGAATGATTGGTCTATAATTTTAATATATGTAACCACGCCATTTTTGTTACTAGAGCAATGAAGTTGTATCAAAAATAATGTTACTCCCACTACTCTTACCACATCATACCACTGGTAACATAGTAGTATCTCGCGAAAAATCGCTAAATGTCAAATGATTAATTGAAAGTTTTTAAAATAATTTCTAGATTTTTATCAGTCGTAGAAAAAGTAAGCTGTACAACTCGAGTGGAATGCCCATATCGCACTTAGACGTTTGGAGCACTCCGCCTGCAGCGTCGTGCTCCAAATTCGTCTTCGTGCGATATGGGCATACTCTTGTTATACAAAATACTATTTTCTACTCCCTTCTATATATTGTCACTTTTATTCACGCCTAACTGAATGGATATGTATCATATATTCACTCTAGTGTGGATATGATATGCCGTACCAACTATAAAAAGAAAACGTTATCGTTTCTTACGCTATTTATGAAATTAGCGGAGCCAATCAAAAAACCTTACGCTAAATGTATCGCCCACTTGATGTGTATAAGGCTGCAGTCTCACTGCACCACCGCCACCAACTATCTGCCACTGGTGACCACCAAATATTTAAATTTCTGACCCATTTCTATGTCAGTAGAAGAGTGCTATATTTATATTTCGGGCCATTCATTTACTAATGTAATTAGTTTATCAATGTCGGACGGTGTCCATGTTTCTTCCATGTTACCGTTTTTAAAATTCTCAAATTTCAAAGCGAAAATGACAGATTATGTTTTGATTTGTGAAATATCAAGTTAGTATGTTTCAAATGACGATCAACTGTTGCCACGCTACCACAAACCGATTTGAAATTATGAAACGGTGGTTACTAAATGACAGATGCCGGCGAGAATAGTGAATCAGTCGGACCGTCGCCATATGATTAAGGCTGCAGTCTCACTGCACCACCCACCGCCACCAACTAAAATTCGAACACGTTAAATCATATGGCGGCGGTCCCACTGATTCACTATTCTCGCCGGCATCTGTCATTTGGTAACCACCGTTTCATAATTTCAAATCGGTTGGTGGTAGCGCGGCAACGGTTGATCGTCATTTGAAACATACTAACTTGATATTTTACAAATCAAAACATAATCTGTCATTTTCGCTTTGATATTTGAGAATTTTAAAAACGGTAACATGGGAGAAACATGGACACCATCCGACATTGATAAACTAATTACATTAGTAAATAAAAGGCCCGAAATATAAATATATAATTATAGCATTCTTCCACTGACATAGAAAAGAGTGGGAAATTTAAATATTTGGTGGTCACCAGTGGCTGCAGTGAGACCGTAGTACATTTTGGTGGTTAGTGGCAAACGGTGATTGTTGATGGCGGTGGTGCAGTGAGACTGCACCCTTAACGTGTTCGAATTTTAGTTGGTGGCGGTGGGTGGTGCAGTGAGACTGCAGCCTTAGACAGAATGAATATAGCCATTAACCGCAATCGTAAGATTTTCTTATCACTGTGTTTGAATGAATTACAATTAATACTGTCTTGCCAAACATTGAAAGACTTTTTAATCAATTCATTTTCAAAATAAGATATTAATATGCAAGTAATTTTATTGTCCCCATGTTATGTTTATTTAGGTTATGTTTTTAGTTTGATTACTTGCCAGTTTTTATCGTAACGTTATATTGCACATGCGCAAACACTTTTAAAATTGTTTTCCTTATACAATTTATAACGTTATAATTATAAGTAAAAAAGTAACGTGCGCAAACACACTATTGCGTTAATCACTTATCCTTAAAAATAACGTCATCTACAGTTTCGCAATTGACAGATGCACCGTAGCCTCACTTATCGCGATTATAATATTCCCATATTCTGTTTATTAAACAAACTTACTTTGAGTGTAGCCTTATCAACTTGTGCGGGACTGTGCTGTGGAGATTTCTTGGGACTGTCCATGTTTGACCTGAGCGGCACACACCGCACAGGAGAGCCACTGCTCACGGGGGTTGTCGGTGCAACATCACTGCAACAAAAAAATAAAATAAATTAATATATTTTGTATCAATAAAAACGTTTATCTCATCCCTTAATTCCGTTTAAAGTTTAATCTGGTATTGTGTAAAAAAAAATCAGAATGTCTATTAATTGAACACACATTTCTTAAAAATATCACAAATTCTCTATCAAATTATGTTAAAAGTTGTTTGACATATGTCACAAATTTATCCAAACAATCAAACAATAGTGACAGATTATTTTAATGCCAACTGTCATTTGTCATTTGCATAACACGAAAAAGTGGTCGCCTTTAGGTAGCTATTTGTATGTGTTGATTTTTTATCCAAACAACAACGTTGTCGACTGAGTTTAGTAACAAACAAAATCCCCATCAGAAACCTCTAAAATATCTAAGCAAAAGAAAAGATATATGACCATCAAGAACAATTACACCAGCATCTCACAGCAACACCAGCTTTCTCAACCAAAAGTTGTGGTAAAGTCCACATTCAAAGATAACTTTATGTTTATCAATATCAGTGATCATTAACCATTTGACATCTGTCAAAAGTGACGTTTAACTACTATATTTTTTTGTTTGACAATAACTATAATGAACAACAAAATTTTATTGCTCAATGTAATTTTTATAGAAATAATTCTAAAATTTTCTATAAAAGAAGAAACATTAAATTTACAACACAAATTTATATGTAATAAAATTTATTGATATATCTTCAAACTGCCTTTTTGATAAACAGAGCCCTAAACCCGATTACATAGATCTATTGTTACTTTCCAATTGTAAGCATAGTTGTATGAAATATACAACAACAAGAGAATAAACTACAAATTGTAAAGGTGTGTAGGTATGATGATGATGATGATGATGACATCATATTAACGATTAAAAACATTTTAACTTAATTACGCACATTTCAATCAATTTGAAATAAAATGGTATTTTAAAAATACATTCTATTAGTCATAGTTGGTGCGCTAATATTGTTAATTATAATTGGCTATTTTTCAAATATTTAAATTTGACCAATTTGCAACCATCTTCAATTAAATTGTATATTATAAATAATATAAAGGTTAAAGAAGGTTCAATATTTTATGATTTAATTAGTAAAGTATGTCACAATTAATTTATAAATAATTTTGAAAAAAAAATCAACAAAGAAAAGCTCTACAATTCGTGACGTTAATCATTGGCAATAAATAATGGACAATAAACGTGAACCTGTAACATATAAATATGTTGTAAAATATGCGTCCTTGCTAGTGTTGTGTTGTGTATTTCCTAACAGACATTCTCGACTTGAGACTATTGATCAAACTCGCGATTGATAAATAAATATGAAACAGCCTTCTAGTGAATTACTTTCTATTGACGAAATTTGATCTGCGTATAAAACGGGCGTAGACTGCGTGTCTACTTAACACAAAAAATAAACTTCCGCATTTAAATCCATTAATTCGAATTAACAATAAAGGCGGACGTTTTTGTAAACAATGCTATTCATATCGTGTGTAGTAGTTTGCTTAAGAGTGACAATATTAGTGTACAATTTTTCGTGCATAATGTGTTGGCCGGTAGCCAAACAGATAGGCCATTTATTGGCGGTCTCCAGGAATAATTCCTTCATGCCAGTTTAGCCGATGCAAATATACATTCATACATTTATTACGGGTGTAATGTGTCTTGGGTTTCAGTAGAGTAAAACTATGTGGATAGCAATTTTAGTTTGTTACAATTCAGAGCTGGCCTTGTGAATAAGGAAACCCGGGCGCAAAACATTTTTGCATGTCAATTATGCAAACATAAAAAGGAGATTTAGTCAATAAAAAAATTGACAGTATATTTCACATATCAGTTTATCTGTTAGTTTTAGAAATGTGCTTTCTCAGAAAGTTGACAGTTGATTTGCCAAAAACTGACAGTTACATTAGATTTTTCAAAAAATTGACATATATTTTGTTAAATTGACAACCATATGATTTTTACTAATGGTAAAAATTAAAAGTTGACAGTTTTTTTTAAGTTTGATCACAAATTCCAATATTTTAATAACATTGAAAGAATGGAATGATAGAAGTCAGATTTGTAAAATAGTTGATAGTTGTATTGAATTTAACGGTTACAATTTATATGTCAAACGGCTCATAAGTCAAATTTGTGAGACAGTCGGCAGATGTTAAATTGACAGTTCATATGACATATGAGATACTTTTAGAGGACGCCGTAAACTACAAATTAACTTTTTTTTGCAAACACTGAGCACAATTAATACTAAAATGTACACTTTGGCCTACTTTGTGACCACATAATTTATTAAATCAATACAATAAAATAATGGTGGATGCGCCGGACGAAATCCATGTCATTTAAGAGCATTTTCAGTATTATAACGAAAACATGAACTTTTGCGACACTAGTTTTCATTAAATTTAACAATTGATTTATCGGTACATTCAGAAAGAAACAAACTATTTTTTGTCAGTCAAATTATAGTTGGAAATACCGAAAAAAATCCAAATATAGAAATAAATGCGTATTAGATACTTTTGAATACATTTCAATGTTATTTGCAAATATAATTTGACTGTCACAAAATACAGTTTGATTGATTCCAATTATTTGTAGAGAACTAGCAATGTTGCCAAAGTTGTTGTTTTCATTACAATAATACAAATCAAGGTAGCGGTTTGATTACTTATTAGCCAAGATTACAAACGATAAAAAGTAATATTTGTTTATAATCGATAATATTAATAAAGGTTAATCTCTTAAGTAGTAAAAATGTAATATATTAATTACTTTATAAATTATTCTAATTAAAGCAGAACAAATCTCCGTACTAACATTTCCGTATTAAAATGCGCCTTTTATAATCAAGAATAATCGAATAAATATGTATAAGCACTACCATATAAGTGTTTAATGCAAATGAATTTCTATATTTTTAACAAACTCAAGACGTTTTTGCATTGATTTATTACAAGATTAAACTTGTTTTCATTAATTAAATCATTGTGCTAGTATAAACGTAAACGAAAACAAACAATAAAAATTAGTTTCCCATATCCATTGTTTTTGGTAATTACAATCTATTTTTTAATTGAATATTATATGTAAATTTCCAAGAAAATAGAAATTTAATGCATATTCAATAAGGAGGAAATTATATAATTCGATTCTATTATGTATTTAAATAAAAAACAGTTTTAAATTAAGAAATTAATTAAATTGTTGTATAAAAAATACTATTTGACAAGAAACACTTAACTATACTACTCGATTGCATATTATTTTTTGCATAAACGTTTTTTCAAAGTTAAAATAAAATAATAATCAAGTGGCTGTATACATTTTGTAGCACCCGTTGTCGAAAATTCTAACGTCAAATTAATTAAAATTAGCAAATATTAATTCAATTGAAGTATAATGGTGTCTGAGTGAGTGCAACGAACACGAATAAGACGTCAAAGAAGCCTTTAATGTTGGAAGGCAACAATTAATTCCAATAAAATCAAAGATACAGTATAAAACCGCCTATAAAACTTTCCAACAGTGGTTAAATAAAAAAGGCATAGCAATTAACCTAAAAAACCAAAATATTTTACAATGAAATGAAAAAATTTTTAAAAGAAGCCCTGATGATCCAATTATTTTTAGGTAGTAATGATAATTGGAATTGCTAGGGTCTGCCGTGGGGAAGAACTGTCTAATCTGAGCGTACAAAATATCGAAAACAAAGAAAAGTGATAATAAGTAATTTACTAAACACAACAAAAACAAATATTACCCAAACGTTAACAATTCTGAATGAAACAGGCATAACATTAACTTTTTTAAATCTTCAGAAAGTATGTTAATCCTTGTCTGAAAAATTCGCTTAAA
Source organism: Tachinus rufipes (assembly GCA_963932245.1). Taxonomy (NCBI): domain Eukaryota; kingdom Metazoa; phylum Arthropoda; class Insecta; order Coleoptera; family Staphylinidae; genus Tachinus; species Tachinus rufipes. The sequence continues at coordinate 94,686 of OZ010743.1, read as the reverse complement.
TCAATTGGTAAAATACTAATTGTAGTAATTGAATAAGAAATACTAACGCTACCACTACTAATTAAATAATTGAATAATAACGTATGAGCATTGAATAGTTTGTATTGAAAATATTAACATAAATATGAAATAACTATCCCATAAAATTGTGCGTGCAGCTATTTCGAATCCGTGGAATTTATTAAATATTCAGCTGTGGTTTTCAATTTTTTTTGTATCTTTCTCTCTCTTCAGTTTAGTGCTTAGTTTATTAGATGCTATTTCGGTGCAATGTCGTCTTTTTTCTCAGTTTTAAATATAGCCAAAATACGCTAGCCAACATAATATGTACGCCGTTTATCAAATAGCATTTTCGTTTTTTTTTACTTTTGAGTTCGTGCACCTCTAGTTAAAAATATCTGAAACGAACGATTTGTACTCCACCCCTAACATATGCATTTGGTTACTAAATATATTTATTTCATACAAGATAGTTTTTTTTTGCAGAAATAAACCGCAATACTGTGGGTTTTGATATATGGCCGTATCGTGCGGCTGAGAACCTTCACAATCCGAGCCTATTTACGGCGTTCCTGGAGGCACTGAAACTCTCGCAATAGGTCATATTATGTTAGGTCTTGAATCGAATCTATTGCTGCAAATTATACCTCTCGGAAGAAATTACGACATATTAGAAAAATCACAGGAAAAATGTCGTTAATGATTGATTATAGAAGAAATGTGAAGTGATGTGAACTGCCTTTAGGCTAACAATTGAATCGTTTAAAACTAAGATTATTTATTCAAGTATACAGAATTATTTTGATATAAATAAATAACATTTTAAAATATTTAATACAAAATGTTTCATCAGTTTGATAGTAGGCAACAAGCATGATACAATTATGTATATATTTAATAGTTAGCAACACGCGACACATAACCTATTAAAATTGTCATTCTATGTAATTAAATTGATATCTTACTAAAAAATGTTAACATTTTTCAGTATTGACTGTAATGTCAATTTCTTTATAAATTTTGTCAGTTGGCAACAATTGAATTTTTATTTGACAGTTAGCAATATATCCGACAGTTTTAATTTTTATTTGACAGTTGATCAAACATGATGTTAATTTTTAAGTGTTTTTGACAGTTTAAAACAAGCAACGAGTCAGTTAAATTTTTATTTGACAGTTTGCAAAAGTAAGTGATCTGCAGTGAATTGAGATTATGTCAAATTGATCGTATGGATTTTAACCAAATTTGTACCATTTCTAATAATAGTCATGAGTCATATTAGTACAAAAATCAATTTTCAATGTGTAGTTTAGAAGTTACGGACAATTCAATTTAAATTTTAGTATTAAAGGTGAGTAGGTGATGTATAATGAATTGAAGTTATGTCAAATGGATTATAACCAAATGCACCCAATTTCTAATAGCTACAGGCCATATTGCTTCTAAATTATCTTAATATTCAATGCACAGTTTAAAAGTTATAGCTCGCCGCCCAGAAATTTGTAGCAAAAAATCAAAATATCATAAAAATAGTTACCTGTAAGATTTGGGCCTAGGTCTATGAAATTTCCAGGTGTTACTAGGTACCTGACTACTCCTCGAATATGTTTCCTCTTGACTAACATTACACAATAGACTTCTTGGTCTAATACTAATTTGTTTATTATTATTCTTTTCTTTTTTCCGAAAATGTATATACTGAGCAGTATATGTCGCTGGACTACCGCCACCCACTATACCAGTCTTTTTAATCAGCTCCAACATGCTCGTACGAAGAAAACGATATCACTCGCACGAAATAACATCACAGTTTTAATTCTATAAAATGTAACACTAATTTAGAAATAATTAAATAATAATGTTTGCAATATATGGCATTATAAACAAAATAATCTGATTTAATAAACAAAATATTAGTCACTTTAGTACAATTATTATATTTGTCACTTTTACACATGTCACTAGAACAATTGCATTCATTGTTTGGTAGGAGCTTGCTGGAAATAATATGCGTTCGTTGTCATGGAAAAAATATATTATTATTATTATAAAATAACTGTCACGCTATACATAAGTTGTGTAAGTGCAATATGCAAACATCACAAAAAAAATTTGAATATGCACCGCTACGTTTAATCTCCTTCGATACGATATACAAAATCCTTAGAGCCGTATTTAATAAAATGGATATCCAAAATATAAACGAAGATGAAATGAAAAGTCAGAAAAATAAATTTATATAATAAAAGTATTATTAGCTGAATATGAAAATGAAGATATTTTAAACTTTGTATTATTTACATAATATAAACACCTCTGAGTAAGTAATTTTATTTACTTTCAGTATACAATCCAACTTCACAAACAGTCATACAGTCTGAAAAATTTGTTACTCTACCATATAACGCTTTCACAATTGTTTTTCTTTATCAAAAAAATTTGATGTTATTAACATAAAATAGTTTCATAAGAAAATTTCTAATTAAAAATTAAACTGGCTCATATGCCTAAGGATCAATTTGTGTCAAAATTTGTGATAAAAGTGTAACGAGGAAAAGATTGAATAATTGTAAGCATTCTAAATTTGAGTAGATTTGTTTCGTAATTTGAAACCGAGAAAAGAAAATTATGCGGCAATAAAAAGTACAGGTAATATACACATTTAATATCATTACATATGAAAATAATTAAAATGTTTATTATATATGTGTTGTGTGTGTGCATTGCTCAATATTGTATAATTCATAATTTAAAACTACCCACACTCAGTCGAGGTCATTTGAATATATTCAAATCCTGCTTTTGCTTTTGCTCCGCTACTTTTCTCATCGCGCATTTTGTATTTGGGTCAACCAAGAAACTCTCACACATATCTACATCACATATACATACATATAAAAGATAGAGGAAATTGAAAAGAATTTCCGTAGTTCAACAAATGAGGAAAAACCAACCATCGATCGAATATCGAGCCGGTTTCAATTGTATGCGCGCAAAGGTATTTTTAGAATTGATATCATCCGATTTGCATAAGTTTTTGGTATATTTGTAATTTATAAGTTAATTCTGCATAGCTATTCAATTTACTATAACAATGCGATTATTTTTTTCTATTCAATTTATTTGCATTATATGAATTTAATTAATAAAAGTACATTAGCATATGAATGAAAATAGAATTCACAACTATTTTGGTTTAAATATGATAATAACGTTAACCAATTTTTCAATTCAGTTTGTCTCAGTTGAAATTAACCCATCTCTGCCTTCCGAGTAAAGTTAGTAAAAAACTCAAAAACTTGAAACGTCAAATAAAACTAGAAATTCGTTCCGTTAAAAACTTCCTAAAGCTCGGAAAACTTTTTTTATCCTTCAGGAACTCATGGTAACCAATCATTTGAAAATAGCCAATAAAGTTCTAGGAATACGTCACTCAATTCGTGTCATAAACAGCGGATTAGGTCGCCGACATCCGCTTAAGCTTAACCAAATGCCAAGCAGTCTTGTGAGCTACCGAGAAGTACCTGACATACCTGAAAGATGAGTTAATGATTTTCCAAACAAATATCAAAATCTCCTAACTCTAACCTTCGAGTTCACACAATTGTTGCTAAAGATTAAGATGTGCATTTTCCTTCATTAAAAAAGTTCAGTTATTGTGAAAGACGCCAGAAGAATTCTCGGTCGTTAAAAACTGTAAAGTCAACTTTTGTAAAAGAAAAACATTAAAAAAATCCTATTTAATTTTTAAAATCGTACAAAAATTTAAAAAAAAATTACAAATTACAAATTTTCGAAAATTAAATCAATTTTTTTACAAATGTTGTCAATAAGCTGCTTAATTGATTTTCAAAATTAAGTAATTTACAAAAAAGAAATTTTCAAAAATGGTTATTGAATCATAAAATTTCTCAAAAATTCGTCAAATTTTTAAAAAATCTTGAATACTTTTCAAAAATGTAAAAAAAATCAGAAGTATTTATTTAAAAAAAACTTGAAAAATTGAAAGGTCAATAAAAAAATGTCAATTATTTCCAAAAATGTTCTTTTTGATTGAATGTGCAACAGTTATTCTGCCAAAATTTAGTTAATTTGGTTTTAACTAATTTCTCTAAAAAAAATTAAAACACTTTCCTTATTATTTTAACAATTAAGCTGATAAGTAGTGATGATTTAAAAAATCTTTTGGAAAAAGTTGTTTTGCACTAAACAATAGAACCCATTGAAAGTTGTGATTTTTTCTGCAATCTAATCACAATCGCTTTTAAATTTTGTCTTGAAAAAAATGTTCAATTACTCAATGGAATAAATATTCCTTTCTTATTTTTTAGAAATAGTTATAAGAGTTTATTGGTCTGGAATTTCCATGCCGTTTATACATAGAGAGAAGTTTTAAAATTGCACAAAGTGCATCAGAAACGAGACAAATTTATCCTTTCAGGACGTGCCAGGAATAGAATGCATTTTTCAAGAATATGAAACATGAATGCTGCAAATATAAAATACCTGAAATAAGATGAAAAACTAAGAAATGAATTTTACAAAAATTATAATTTAAAAATTATAGACCATTAATATAATGTCACAAAAATGTTGTAAATGAATGATAATCCTCTTCACCTAATTAGAATCGTGCAGGTTGTTTTTAATCCAATTTGGCAAATTAATGCGTGCTCGTTAATTTGATTAAACGTTTAATGACCAAAACATGAGTATTATAAAATCATTATTAACCTACATACTTTAATCAATTTAGTTAAAAAAAATAAATTTTGCAAAACAATTAAAATTCCAGTTAAATAACTTTCCTTACATTCCTCCAAATTTAAACGATTTGCATACAAACAAATGATACATCAAATTAGTCATGGATCGTTATCCTCAATGATTCAATACATTAATATTTTCTTAGACCATATCCGACAACTTTAAACTAAATCAAAAATTTGAGAACTTATCAAAAGAAATTATGTAATTTATATAATTAATATATTTATAAAAAATCACTTAAAATGATATTTATTAGAGAAATCGATTGAGAATAAAATAATTTAACGTAATTAATTGTTCATTATCAGTATTCATTCTTAAATTAATTTTGTTTGTAATAAATTCATTTTAAGTAATAACAATAAAATAATAATTCCATGAAATTCAAATTGTTTAAATTATATTGCCACACATTTCAAACCAACAAATTTAAAATAGTTTAAATATTTACTAATAAATCAATTGACACCACTTCTATATGTTCTATTAGTAATGAATGAATGATTGCAATTATCTCATCATCATCATCATTTTAAGTGTTTTGATGAATGGGACTCGTAGGCCATTTGAATTATATTAATTATAATCAAACACAATCAAAGCACTCATACACGAAATCACTCACGCACCTAAATTAAATAACCGTCACGTGTATTTCTAATAAGCCGAAGTGAAGACCGGTCTCGACTAAGCGGCGGTCGCGGGTCCACTGGCAAAAGTGAAATTTCCCTGCATTGACTTCATATGTGACTGTGACTGCCTATATTTATTCCATCAAGATACTTAGCAGCAGCATCAAGGTTTTTATTATTAGTTTGTTGAAGCGCACACAGGTGTCACATGCGATATGTTATTAATTATTTAAATGTTTAAAAATGATTTTTTACCGATTAATAAAATAAATATATTTTTCTATAAACTGCTAATTGCCAAACGAGATTTCTTTTAAACATTGAAGTATTAATGTATGAAAATGTACGAAAAATAACATAAGTAAATAATATAATGTTATAGAAAAATTAAATAAAAAAAAAATTTACAGATATATTTCATTTTTCTTAAAAGATCTATGGTTTAGAAGAACTGTTTCCAACTGCACCTAATGTGTTCCAAGCTCTTCCTGGGTGTACTGAGTGTATTTTAGGTTAAAATCAATCTGTTTTGATGTTTACAATTTAAATGAGCTATTTCTAATTAATTTTAAATGTATTAAGAATTGTTCTAAAGTGTTTCAGGGTTTTCCGGAACTGTTCTCAACTGCACCTAATGTATTCCTAGGCGTACTGAGCTATTAATCGCTTTCATTGCTTCAAAGGGTGCGTTTATCTATTGTCTGAAATTTGTCTCAGAGAGACCGTCACCATTTGGATGTAGCGGCCCAGCCAGGTACCAATAACGCACTAGAATCCATTCTATACTCTAGAGTCTAGTCCAAGGGTTCCCAAACTATAGAAGACTGGTGTTCCGCGTTATGTGATAGATGTTTCGTAAAAAAACGGCTTTGGTATTACAATTTTCCGTATAAAAACGGCTTATCAAATCCGATTAAAATCATTAAAAGATTGATAAATAATAAAAAAATTACAAAATAATAGTTTAAAAAAATAGCACCAATACCAATTTTGAAACCAAATTTCTTGATAAACAATAAAAAAATAACGCTTGAATAATCTGAGAAATTTAATTTTGAAACCAAATTTATTCAATGCTTATCAAAACTATTTAGAATCATTACAAAATTAATAAATAATAAAATAATAACAAAATAGATTGAAAAAAAAACACAAAATTAGAATCATTAAAAGTTTGATAGATAATAGATAATAATAGTTTTTTTAAGTTCTATCAAAGTATTTCCGCAAAAAACAAACAATCAATCAACTATTATTTCAAGATTTAAAGACTCCACAAAACATTTTTAATGTACTAGATTTAAATAATAGTAAAACTATTTATAAAATATTAGGTGGTGTGGTACGCCAATTTCTCAAAGCGGTGTATATAATTGAAATGACCTATTGAGAAGTAAATATTTTTACATCAACCACATCCTATTTTATCAAATAAAATAGTTATTTATGTCCCCATATTAAGAATTTATTTGTGATTTAATGTGTCGTGAAAGATTAGAAAATGCAATAAAATTAAAATGCAGCGTAAGAAATTTTTATGCAGTCAGAAGATGTCCACATCGTATTTGACGGCAATCTGAACATTCAACCAAGCAACAAATTTCCTTTTTTTTTTGTTCCAGCTTAAACAATGTTTATTAATAATTACACCGAAATATATGCACGGCTTATATGTTAATTGGCACTTCCTGACTATTGAAATGAACACATTAAAACTGTACTTAATTGGCATTAATTTGATATGTAATGCGATCCGTTTAATTGCCGGCTGCGTCTGACTACACATTGCGTGCAGAAGGATAACAAAAGAAAAGTTATGTGGGAACAAGACAATAATGGAATTAATATTTTCACGATGAAATAGACAGTTTTAATACAATATTGCAAAATAATTAACAACTAAATAGACTGAACCGATGCGAACGCTATAATCTATCAAAATTATAAATAATTAATGAAAAAATTTGATTGCTTTCTTTATAGATTATTAGCACAGCACAAATGTTATGTTGGTTGTATAACTTAAAATTTCTTATTACATATTGAATATGTCATCCTATTCCGGTAGTATCAGTATGTTGTAGTTTGTGGCATTGATTTGATAAAGCTGTCGCCGAATTGATAAAAGATTAGCGAGCACACGTAAGTCACAATAGTGCAATGCGCGGTGCAATGAACTCGATAAAAATTACAAGGAAATAAATAATGTCTAGGGAAATTGATTACAGACAGATTGCGGCGAAATGGTAATTGCGACGAGCGCGAAATGCGAATAGCGTAAATCCTTCAAAAACTTTATTGCGGTAGGCGCGATGAAACATTGTCATCGCTTTTCAATTAGGCTTTAATTGGTTTGTACATTAGAAAATTAAATTAAAGTTTCCGTATTAGAAACTAGTATTGGCCTTCAAAACACACACACGCCATCAATTCACAGCTTTTACAAAATTCCAAATAATTATTTGTTTGGGTTAAATTTGACAGCTTCTAATCAAATACGATTGATAATTTGTATAATTTTCAAAACATGATGTTCGGTTTGACAGTTAATTCGTGTCAAATTTGACAATTGTGGCAAAACAACAAAATAAACTTTTATTCAAATTAAATGATTTAAATTTAATAAAAGATTTTATGTAAATTGCCTCTTCACCCTGTGTGTGTTGCACATACCGCTTGTTTCAAGGTTTGCACCCTTCACCTTATTTTTACTATTATACATTTTATGTATAAATAACGCAAAGTTATCAATTTCAATGAATTACTTTGTATAGTGTGTAACTTATTTCCGGAAGAGAATAACTAAAAAGTATGATGGGAAAAAATGAGTGAATGTGTTTTAAAAATAATTGAATGAATATGTATGATCCTCAACAATTTGTGAAATTGTGATGGGTCGGACTTGGTCTCGGGACGATGGTAATAAAAATAGAGAATATTTGAAGTGATGCACCTTGCATAAATAATTAATTTATTCAGACATATTTTCAAGCTGCATAAATAATAGGAATGTTGTTAATGTTGTGATTATCAATTTACATCGATGCAATCATTACTTTGCACTTCCCGTCGTTTGGGCCCATCAGTATAATAATTTTATAAAACCCAAAATTGCTCAAATGGAAATACTATATTTAGCATGATTTAATACAAAATCAATGCACGATAGTGAATGTATAATTGTATGCACGTATGATGAAAATAATTATGCTGAGCCATTAGCCTGCTTATTAATTACTTATTGTTTGTTTATGCATTCAATTTCAATACAATTTCTTTTGCTATATGTTATTGTGAGCAGGCGGTTACATAATAAATTGATTGTATTATGGTAAAAGCTACATTTACTCTTCAAGAAATTACTTTCGGTGTATCATGCTGTGTGTAATGTGGGTTTGTAGCAGAAACCATCCCCAACCTAGACACTGTTATTGATTTTACCGGGGCGTGGTGCAGCAGCATGTTGGTTCATTCTCGTTGATATTTTGTTTACCGTAGTAAATATAAAATAAATAAAAACATGTTTACGTTAATTAATATTTGTTATCTATATTCTAATAAATCATATTACATTAAATAATGATTAAATTCAGTTGGTTATTTAATATCGTTGGTTGATATTAAGTATTCAGCGAGGTTCCTTATACCGTTAATCTTGCAGCGGTTTAGGACGACGACCGGAAGGGACTTTATGCACAACAGGAAACTGCCTCTTCAACTTGTGCATTGATAAGATAAGAATACGGACACAAAATGACTTTACAACACAAATTTGCAAGAGCTTCGTATCTTTCTTATCTACAAATTTAAGTGAATCAACACCAACACCGTACATTTGCAACTAACTATCGACTATAAAATTTGAAAAATAGAAACGCAATAGCTTAAATTCAATAATTTATAATAAAAAATGTTTTATTGTAAATGAAATGACGTTTCTTCTTGATGAGTTTGAATCCTTCTTATATAAATTATCTTTATTCTATTAGATTGCACACATAATAATAAAAATATAACATTATAGACATTTTTTGTATTTTTGTTACCATCGATATTGTTATAGATCATTTAGTAGTCACACCCCACACCCACAGAGAAATTCAAATTCCATCTAGTGGCAAAATAATAATGATTTCAATATGGAAAAAACAAACTGGTTATTTGCATTATTTCAACAATATTTTACCACCAAATGTAAGGTCTGACGTCAACCTCCCAACTTCATATCACTTGTTCATTAAAAAAAGCTCCCTCTATGTTTCGCCAAATGTTTCAATAATATAATATATTTTCATGAATGCTGTGGAAAAGTCTATAGACTAAAATAGCTGTATAAAAATATAGCGTTATCGCAATTGAATCATGCAGTATCTATAACAAAATCGTAGTTATTAACCACATTTTAAATTCCATTTTAGTCATTATAATTACATATTTATTAATGAGTCAAACGCTATTAAATTATTATCTAGGTGGCCATAAGTTGCGTATTGGTTAATTATTTTCTAATATTTTGTTGTTGTTTTTTTTAGGACTTTTATTAAAAAGCACATAGACCATAAACCAATTTAGTACTAAAGGCAGTGAAGTGATTCGGTCGAATGATTTAACGGCAATAGCCCTTTCTTAATTATTTGATGAATTAGTGTTAATTAATTAAAAAACAAAGTTTATAAACTAGGGCATGACATATTTCGACAGTTAAAATAAATAATAATAATAATAATAATAATAATAGTAAACTTTATTTCTACTCTAAAAAGTTCAGACTAGGTCTGTTCTACCACTTAACCTTACAAAATTTACACAATAATTTCTTGTCCTGTACTACACTGCACATATTCCAACTGCATCCAGCTTGTTAAATATTTTACTCTAGAATTTATAATGCAAAAAAATTATTCAAGGCCAGATATGTGGTTCAACAATCTTTCACCTTTTTTAACTAAGTTTTGGCACATATTTTGAAATATTTATCAACTACAAAAACACAGCAAATTCTTTAATTTTGATAGTTTTTAACCTGTTTGACAGTTGCAGACTTACAAATGGATTGCAGTTTTTTACAGTTTTGGAATGTTTTCATTTTTAGTGGCTTTGCAACTTTTATTCATTTTATTCACCCCACACATAAAAAAAAAAACAATAAAATGACAGAAAAGTGAAATGTTCTCTAGAACTGTCAAAAAATAAAACTTTTGTCAAAAATTGTAATCCGTTTAGAAACTAGAATTAGAAAACTGCTTCTTTGGAATGAGAGTAATAAAAACAAAAAGTATAAAATAATTGTAATTATCAAAACATTTGTTAACAATGACTAAAACGATCAAAAACGTAATTTATTTAAAATATAACTTATCAGAATTTCTATCAACAATATTTAACTAAAAATAATAGTCTGTTTAAAACTGTCAAATCATCCGTCAACAATAATCATCTGTTTTTAAGAACATTTTCAAGAACATTAAACAAACGTAACTTGTCAAAGTTTTTGCAATCCTTTTATCAAAACTTCTACTGTCAAAAATGACAATTTGTCTAAAGTTATAAAAAAAATGTCAAAAACTGTTATCTGTCAAAACACCAAAATTGATAAACTGTCAAAACTTTTTTAGAAACTTTTTATACTTTTCAACAGTTTGTGGCTACATTTTGGTGCTTTCTGACAATATTTTGATGTTTCCAAGCATAATTTTGTTATTTTTAACATTTTATAAATGAAATTTAGCACTTTCCAAACGTTTTGGCCGGATTTTGATTCAATCCCACAATATTTTAATGTTTTATAACCAAAGTTCGCTATTTTTGACTTTAAAATTACGCTTACGCTTTTCTCTAAAAGTATTAAATATCGTACAGTCAACCTTTGTTTATATTTAAATATAAATACAATCTTTAAATTACGATATTTAATTATAAAAAAATATGTACACAACATACAAAACAGCGGCCAATGCGGAGAACATGCTCATGTAAGAAGAAATTTAATAAAAAGTCATTCGCATCTGTTAGCCAGAGGCTGCGTTGTCAGATAAAAATGCGCCGTTACATAAAGAATACAACACACAAAACCCACCCTTTCATTATATGCCCGCTTCCTAGTTTTCTTTGCTCAGTAAACTAGCTTTTACTATATTTACACTCAGTGTGCCTTCTGTTCACATAATTTACAACATGAGTAAACATCTCACAGCAATCACAATTTGGTTGATAAGAAATATTTTTAAAGTAAAAAACGAATGAGAATTAAAAGTCAAGGTATGGATTAATTGGGACGTGGTAGATAAACTAAATTGTGTGAAATTGAAACCATCTTAATTGGCATTGTTTTAAGAACAATTAATTTCACATCATTGTTAAAATTTAGGTTGGTTAGCAAATTGTATTAAAAAATAAATTAAAATGATTTACTAATGCAACCGACCCTTTTCATCGAATAGTAGTGGCACGCTCTATAAAATTCGACTCGCACATATGGCATTAAAACCTTAGTGGGGCAGTTTTAATAATAAAAAAGGACATCGCCCCATATTTTATGAATCATCCCTGTGTTGTGGGGTCCATTCAATCCCCCCATTACATAAGGTAACATTTAGGGTACTATCCACACATTTACGTAAGTGAGAATATGGGTTAATAATCGTATTGCGTATGACTGGGACCCTGTTTCGTGTCGTAGGGTGCATATTTGATCGCGATGCTGAGATTCAACCCCATATTCCGTGAGAACGTAATTATATTAAAGTAACAACACCCTCTCCTGTGATTTAATATATAATTGTGGGAAAGTTTCGACACAAATAATATTTTATCAACAAATGCTATTTATAGATTTATAATTTATTTAAAATGATTCATGCAATCAAATTGCCTGTCTGTCTGTAGTCCTATTCAAGGCCGTTGAATATTTACTAAACACCTGTTTTCAAGATTTACTTCCCTACTACAAGCAATCATTTCAGTGCAATCAAGTTGGAAATTAAAATTAATTTTATTTCTCTTTCGCTACACCTTTATATTGCGCGTTTTAAAAGGGTATTGAACCACCCTTATCTGTATTTAACTAGCAGCTGTAACCCTTTTTAATTACCTTTTTGATGCGGGAAACTTTCTATACTTTATTTCCTGCTAAAATTACATTAAGCTGTCGTTTAATTAGAATTAATTCCTGAAGAAAAAAAAAACAATTTATTATAGTGAGATAAAGTGAATTAATGTAGAAATTATTATTTTCAATATTACAGTTTTGGAAAATCATAACTTTGCAAGTTTAAAAGTTTGACATTAATTTTAGCAATAGGTCAGATTTCGGAAAATAATTTCATTTCTTTATATAAATTTATATTTTGAGAAAATAACATTTTTATTTAATTAAAGATAAACTATTTTTTTTTTCGAGATACCTGTGTCCAATAAAAAAATTAAAAATTAAATAAAAATTCAAAGATTTTTATTGAATTAAACTCTCTCTCTAACTTTTTACTTTAATATTAGTTATTCTTTAATTGAAAAAAAAAAAATAACTAATAAACAACAATTAGTATAAAGATTTTGTAACACAAATATGAGATGAAGAAAAATAAATTTCTTAAATTTCGTTTAATTATTATCAGTGCGTTTGTAGCACCCTCCCAAAAGTGTGTGTACTTAATACATTTGTTTACATTCATATTTATCGCAGCTGAGCCAACTATAATCTTAACGAAGTGCGACCGACGCCATAAAAACTATCGGGATGTAAGAGCTTCGATGAAGAGAATTATGTATGAGATTGTTTACAATACTTTTGGAGGGTAAAATGTGATGTGACTGATGTGTATGTGAATAGTTTATCGCGGGACATTTAATTTATTAACATAAGAAAATAGATTTATAGTGTTTTATAGAATTGAAATATATAGAAAAATATTTTTATATAAATATATTAAAAAAATGGTTAAAAATGATTTTATACATTAATCATACAAAATATATAATAAATAGTCATCCAATCCTACCGAAAAGTAATTTAAAACCGAATGGACTATAGGTACCTATACAAATTCAAAGTCACTAAAATGCAATGGCAGAGCTATCTGTAAGCAAGGGTCTAGAATGCGGAAGGGCCAACATGCATATAGGGCTCTCTTAATTTCTATTTCAAAACCTATTTTTGGCATTTCGTGAGTAGCATAGCAGGATTTTCTTTTTGTTTAACTATACTAAAAATGTATTAACCAAATGCTGCAGTTTTCAACCGTTTTTAGGCGTATTTTTTGCTTTTTTATATATTTATTTAGTTTATGACCAATTTTATTATTTTTTGCTTTTCATAAATAAAATTGTACATTTCTTAACAGCCGGATTTTGATTCATTTTTACAATATTTTTGATATTTTATAGTTGGATTTTGCTATTTTTGAGACTTCATAAAGGTTTTTACGAAAGTAAAATTTTTATAAACTGATCAATATAATTATTATCATATTAATTTATATTAACTGCCAAACAAAATATATTAAACTAAACAAGTTTTACATTTTTATGTTATGTTTATGACAATTACTAATTTTGACAGTTATTAATTATTTTAAAAAATATATGTATGTTTGGCAGTAATAGGTACTAATCTTTTTTGACAGTTGATTTCTTTTGTGCGACATTTAATAACTTTGGTAGTTTTTTGTTTATTCAACAGTTCATACTTTTGATTATTTTTGTTTAACAGTTAATAATTTATATTTTTTTGTGTTTTTTGTTTACTGTTAATAATTATTTTAAAGTCATTTTGTTAATAATAAGTTTAACAGTTAAAAATTGTATTTTTTTTTTTAATTTTAGTTGCTTATAAAAATTTAAAACAATAAATATGGATCGTTGGTGATTCTATGCGAATTGGGTAAATAAATTCACATAACCACTAGAAAAAAATTTTAAAAATATATTTAAAACTAATTAAAACAATATTTTGATGTATTTTATAAGTAGCGCATTAGAAAATGGAAATCCAATTAAAATATAATATTAATTAATTACCAATCGATTTTTTATGATTAAAATTAACTATAATTTTCCACATGAAATGCACCAATTAATAATAGCACACCATGTTAATAATTATAGACAAAACTAGAGATAATTCACTTTCTAGCTGGCGATTTCACATTTTTAGTCAAGAAAGGAAGAAAAAAAAACATGCTTCTAGTAATAATTATTAATAATTTACTAAGCAAATTATCAATTTAATCAGTACACAAATTAAATATTTGTAATTGAAACCCATTTTGAAAATCGAATCCATTCGTTCATTCTGTTTACTTTAATTAAAAGGCATGACCCGAGTCCCGACTCCCGACCGGCTGTACACATACTTGTCTTATATAACCCGAAATATCGTCGGCGAGGCGCGAGGTTTACATTTCCAGGTCGATCCCATCGCTGTTTATAACACAAAACCTCTGGTTTTCTTTATGTTTGCCCACCACGAATCAATTTATCTCTCATTCGTTTGGGGCTAAATTTAGTTTCGCCGAGTTTCAGCCTCACTTTACAAAATATAATTATTGATATAATATTTTGATAGAATAGAAGTGAATAATTTGTCAAAGTATGTTTGACAGATAATATATAATTAATAATAGTTTAGTTCAATTTGTACTTGTAGTAAATAGTTTAACAGTTTATGGATTATTTGGACAGTTCCTGTTATTGCTCTTACTTTGACAGAGAAATGTTTCCTTAAGAGTTTTCAAAAAGTTTATAAATATGTTGACATTAAAACTGTAAAAATTGTAATCAATATAATTTTAGAGTAAGTTTCTTCAAATATCTCTAAAGTTATAGAAAAGTTTAGAACAAAAATGATAAATTAGAAATTCTTTTAACTTTCTTTAATATTTTAACAACTAAGCTACCAAAAATGCAGAAATGCGCGTTTAGAGCTATAATTTCTTCAATTATCTCAAAACATATTAAAGTTGGATAACAAGTTTTAAAGCAAAAGTTGTAAGAAATAAAACTTTTTTACAAAAGTTGCAGAAGATGTTTTTATTGTTAAGTCGCTGTATAAATTTAGTAGATTGATGTAATGTCAACAATTAATTCCAACAACGGTATGAAACAAATAACCACAAAGATATATCGTTAGTTATACGATTCTATTAAATACAAATAATTAAATTTTATTAATAAAAAAACATAAATAGTATGTTGTGTGATTTTAATAGATGATTACTATTTGCTGACACTTTGGGAAATTAATTCTGACACATAACTAAAAGTATTGCGTTGTCTATTTAAAATAAACCGGAAAAGAAGAGCAAATATGAGGCACGCATCATTTACCAAATTAAACTGCTCGGAAGAAGTGCAACGGCATCGCCACTCGAGTTGTGATTACAAACATACAGTTTTCAACAAGAACAGTGCAACGTCTCGCTATTTTTAAATCTAATTCTATTAAAAAACATATATTTTATAAAAGTAAAATAATTGTTTAAAATAGATTATAGTGATTTTGTTATCAAAAATTTTGATTGTCTAGAAAAACTGGGGGCGGATTCGGTTGTCACTGCAAATTCCAAATCCAGATAAAGAAGGAGGTTTGAACAAAGGCTAACTGACATACACCCTTGTTAAAGAAAAGCTGTTATAAAAATTGCAGATATTCCTTATCATACAAATAATAAATAAAAAAGCAAAATGATTAATTATGAAGATTACAAGACTGAATATCATAATTTTGTACACAAATGCGTAAATTATTAAAAAAATTCTTTTTTTTTTATGTAAAATAAATTTCATACTTTAATGTGCTGCTTTTTTATATTTTTTATTATTTATTTAAGACCGTTTTCGGCGTGTTTATCTATTACACAAGTGTTGTTGTTAATATATTATGTAAATTCGTAAATAGCATTTTGTAAATATAAAATGTAATTATATATGTTGATGCTTGTCCCGATACGAGGAATGGTACTATGTGACATATTATATATTAGACATAATTTATTCCCTTCGACACAGAATTATGGTTAGCAACGCAACCAAAACTTATTACGAGCATACTAGAACAATAAATGTTAATTTTTGTGCAAAGAAGTTTTTTTTTGGATTACGTGATAACATCAGCTGGTTACTAACCTGATCCTCAGGTGCAGTCTGTGATGGAGTTTCCAACACCACACAATGTACAGCAATTATTACAGACGTTTTTTAAAATAATTCATTTTAACAGTGTTTTTGTAGAAATTTATTTGAAATTAGCTGTTCCACTCATTATGCTACTATAGTAGTAGCTTCTTAAAGCTTCTAAATTTAAATGACTGTCAAAAACTTTTCTCCCCGGTGTTACACATCAAGAAATTGGTTTATTCCCCTACCTCTCACATTTCTTAATTGCAATCATTGATTGTGCAGGGTTGGGCAAATATATGAAAACACCCGATTATTGCGGTTGCATTTTTGATTTATGTAAAAAATGACCTTAATAAAAGTTTTTGTAGAAATTTCTCTATCTATATAGCGATGTATTTTAATTTTTAAAACAAGCACTGTTTCAGGAGATATGTCGTCATCATCATTTAGAAAAAGAATTTTTCAACAATCATTGTAATTGGCAAGATACATCTTTTTAGACTCGGCCCACAATGCATAAATTTAATCCCGCCGCGCCCACCCGTTTTTGTTATTCGTTTCTAAATAAAATGTTAGCCTCACTCGTACTATTACTGCTATAATAACTTTAGTAAAAAACAAGAATAACTTTAGTAAAAAAAACAAGAAAAAGAAACATCCAATTTCTGATTCTTAAGTTATAAGACCTAATCTGTTTCGTTCTTCCCACTAGGAGCTAATAAACTCTTTTCTTTTTCAATGTATATCTGCAACCGTTCAAATTATGCGGAAAATAAGCTTTCTGTGCAAATTTCACAGAATTAAATAAGCACACATTTTTGATTATATCTTAAACTGCTTAAAATCCCTTAATTATTTTGAACTTGATTACGTTCAACATTAAAAAATTAAATTGACAGCTAAAAATAAAATTTTGACAATTCCAGTAATATTTTGGACTTGTGTGAAGTGGCAACGCATTGCCCTCTATTTCATAAATTGTATACTTAATAATTATTGTGATTTTATGAAAATCGTCTCTTTGAGCAAGCAAACTGATAAAGGGTGCATACCCTAAAACACTAATCTATGCGTAATTTACGTAAAATACATACAAAATCATTTATTAAATTTAAATAAAAACATTTTTAACAAAAGAAAATATATTTTTGACAATTATGCCGAATATTCAAGCTATGTTTTGATAGTTAAACAAATCATCTAAGTGATGAGAACATTAACAGCTAGAAATTCAATCACAATGACTGAGAAAACAATTATTTTGTCAGATAGAATTAAAAGTGTATACAAAAGAATGTTTTGACAGTTGAAAATATATTAAAATTTTTTGATAGATAGTGTTGAATATGCTAATTTTTGCTAAAATAATTTTGACAGATGACATTTAAAAACAATTGAATATGCGAACATTGTAAATTTAGTGACTGACAACTACCGTATACTAAGAGCAGGAACTGAACAAGAAATCCTTGTCTGTTGTGAAACTAAAAAAAGCCTTAAATTTAAAATATTACAATTAATATTATTGCAGTAGTACTAAGAACAAAATATGTCACAGCTTAGATATTTAATACATTATTTGATAACTAGAGAAATTTAAGGGGTAACTCCCACGAGAAGCTGTTTGGAGTTGTACTAAATTTCGGGGTAAAGAATACTAGAAATCAAGTCAAATTTAAAAATCAAAATAGTTTAGTTTAGTTTAGTATAAACTTAACAGCTTACTCACATAAATATTCATTAATTGTACAAACACCCTTTTCTAGTAAATATAAAAGTTTGAAGTGAATTATGGGAAGAAGTTCAAAAAAAGTTTTCCCCCACCACGAGAAAACATTACTTGTATTGACTAAAATAACACAAGCTGCATAAATAAAACACTATATTCAAAGTTAAATATTAGTATCAACAATGTTGAGTGTTGTTAAATCAGGCATAATTACATAATTAAAATTTGGTGACATTGCTACACCACTTTGATACGCTGAGTAATCAAGCAATTCGCAAAACCAATAAGTAATAAATAGGCCGCCAATTAAGTCAATTAAACGCTTGCCTGTCGCACTCGACTGTTGTTAACTACAATCGAAATCGAATGAATACTAATAATAATAATAAATAAATAAAACTTACGTCTCCAAGTATTGAAAAATCCTATAAACCGGCTTCCTATACATCAAGAATCCTTCGACTTTTTCAACCATCATCATAAACCATCAGTACACACAATGTAAACATAAACAATTAGCGCGATGAAGAGAAATAATAAGAAAATTAAGACACTTCTCAGATGGGCCTTACACACACTCAACAAAACCAACACATTGATTAAAATAAAAAGGAAAAAGAAATAAAAACACCACAGCACTATTTTTGTATGATCGTGGGGGACATGTTGACGTATGTAAATAACGCCGCGAACTGACTGCTGAAGAGTCACTCGCGGAGTGCTGCCGGACTTAATGATAGCGCACAGCACGGGCGCCTGCGCTACATCACCAGCCCTCCTAATCGTTACCGGAGTTTCAACCCCGTATAGCAAAACTGTAGCTTTTCGCAAAAAATATAATGGAAACATTTCATAAAATAGAAATTATTTAACCAATAAAATTAGATAATAAAAATAGTTACTATTTGTTATATGTTTAATTAAGACAAACAAACCCCGTCAACTTTACTATCAGAGTTAATTTAACAACTGTCATTATTACAACTATGCACATAATACTTTTACTGTTAGACTAATCTAACTATCGAAATATATAAAAAAGTTGTTAGAATGACTGCCACAAAAACCTTCAAACTATCAAAATTTTAATTTTTCAAAATAATTTCCAAGTTTAAATTTATTTAGATGCCTCAACAATTTTCATTTTTTTTTTTAAATCTTTTGTAGACTGCCAGAATTATTTTTCAACTATCAGAATAATCTCCAAACTTTGTACACAATTTTGTTAGAATAAGCTTACTGTCAAAATAATCTTCAGTTTGTCATATAATTTTTAAAATGTCACTACAAATGCTAAAAAGATTTTTGCTGTCAAACTATTTAAATATTATCCAGCTGTTATCCAACTAATAGAATAATTTAATTCTCAAAATAATCTTCATGTCAGAATGATTTTGAACTGGCATACAAGTTTCAAACTGTCAAGAAGATTTTTAATCTCTCAGAATAATCTTTAATTTGTCAAAATGATTTTTTAAGCTGACAAACTAGTAAGTAATTTTTGACCTATCCCAAAAATATAAAATTAAACAATTTTTCAACTGTCAGAATAATCTAACTTTGAAAATATTCTATAAACTCACAAAATAATGATCTTCAAACTGTGTAAATAACCTTCTAGCTGTTACAATAGTCCAACTGTCAGAATAATCACAAAAATATTCAAACTGTCAAAATAGTCTACAAATCGTCCAGTTGATTTTCAACTCTTTTAATAATTTGTCATGTAGTCATAATAATTTCAGTTAAAATAATCTTCAAGTTGTCAGAATAATCTTACAATAACCCAAAAACCTTCAAGCTGTCAAAAATATCTTGGAACTAACACAAAAGCTTTCAAAGAATTATATTCAATTTGTCAAAATGATATATCAACTGTCACCTTCCACTGTCAAAATAACTTTCAAATTTTTAATTTAACCTGCAATCTGTCACAATGATCTGTTTGAATAATCTTCAAATTATCATAATAATTTTCTAACTTTCCCAAAAACTTTCAAACTATGCATAAAAATAAAAAACCAGCAAGCTGCCAGAATTATTTCTTAACTGTCAGTATGGTGTCTCAATTGTAAGGGTGATCATTAAACTTCATTCATTCATAATCTTCAAATTGTCTAATTGATCTTTCAAGCTTTTAATGATCGTTCATTTGTTTGCATAATTTTAAAAACAAAGTAAATATTTTTTCTGCCAGAACGAGCTAAGTGTTAAAATAATCTTTCAATTGTCAGAATGATCTTCAAAATGTCAAAAAAACTTTGAATCTATCACAAAATTTTTCAAAGAATATGCAATTTGTCAAAATGATCTATCAACTGTCACCTTCAAATTGTCAGAAACATCTTCAAACAGTCAGAATAATCTTCAAATTTTTGAAATAACCTTTTACTAATTTTTCAAAATAGCAAAAAAATAATTTTGAAATACCTCTCAAATATTTATATAAATTTTGTTATAAAACTTGCTAAAGATTTTTTCCAATCATTGCCTAACATATACAAAACTACTCAACTATCTAAAAATAATTTATAAGTATAAGCTCACTTTGACATAACCTCAATTTGTTGTAATGAATCAAATCTCTTAAGTGTTAATAAAAAAATAACATAACTTGTAAAGAGTTCATTGAAAATTTATAATAATATCATTGTTATCAAACTCTCTTTGACATGACCTCCATTTGTTGTAAAGAATCAATCAAACTGCTTAAGTGTTAATAAAAAATAACATAACTCCTACAGAATTTATTGAAAATTGATTTAATGTAGTAGGTAGTACCAATTTTGCTGAATATCATTGTAACCACCTGTGTAAAAATAATTGAAAAGTATACGCTTATCTAAAGTTGTATACGATCAATCATTAAAAACGGCGTCTACAATTAATTTTCACTCACTATTTTACGAGATATGTAACAACGACAGAAAGACATTATTAATCGTGAAAGTGCTTACATAATCAACACATAATAAATGTCTAATCGTTTGACATAATTGCTAAAAATTGCAAAAAATATAGTTTCCGCACCAAATCGTAAAGACAATGAGCAAAATATCGGTCGAATAATTTTTTAGTAAAAGCACGCTTAACATGAGGTTATAATTAGATAATAAGTTCGTTGACATTTTTATACGCATCTGTGGGATGATGTGATGATTATTATCATATTTTTGTTGTTTGTTAGTCATTATCATTAACTCTAGCTGTTTTTCAATGCAGTTTTCAATGTGTAGACTGCGTGGAAAATCATGTGTATACGCAGCTACACCTGTGTTTGTTTCCGGTGTGTGCATGCATGTATTTACTTGATATGCATGTGGATAAATAATTCATAAATGCACTTATTAAGGGCAAAAATATTTTAATTGTTGAATAAATATTTTGCAAAATAATACGTCATCTGTTGTACCATTAACACCATTATCAATCTGAGAAAATTTGTCTATTTAAACGGTGTCAATGTGAAGAAGTAGGAGCCAGCAAGCATAAACAAAACCATATAAGCTTATAATGGCCGCATCGGAAATGAATGAATAACAATTTCCTAGCAGGTGTAAAATGTTTAAAGTTGATTGGGCGGGTGCCGTTTCCTTTGTGGTCGATAGTTTATAAAAAAATAAGTACGCGATTAGAATGAGGAAAGAGATACACGTTGGAAGAGGTTGGCGGGGGAGACTATATCAATATATGCTAATATCGAGCCAGCTAGGCTTAGCTTATGCCATCCATAGTCATATAAAGGAACGTGACTCCTGTCCGTTTATTTTCGCGCAAATTTATAGGATGAATTCGAAATGAGTGCCGTAATAATAAAGTTGAACAAACTTATTAAACATGCATGCGCTATTCTCTATATTCGATTGATTTATGGGTTAGTTTTATGCACGCGGCATTCCTTGCGATTGTCGCTCAATATTTATAAGAATATTTTAATCAATTAATTTTCACCGGCTTAATTCTTGCCGCATTGACATTGAAATAAACTCCAAATCAAATTTTAAATATAATCTAAAGTTGCTAAAATATTTGTTTAATTTTTCGTATAATTTTAAATTAAGCAAATAAAAAAAATTAAAATATAAAATCTGATTTTTTTTCTACGTCTTAGCAATGAGAGTGCAAACCCAGTCAGAGTCCAAGAATTCCAACAGAAAAAAGAAACTTAGAAAAAAATTTGAAGATCACGAACTAAAATCACTCATCTAAGATCTATATTCATACACTATCCCACCAAACATGTGAAAACTCACACTTTTCAAAAATGTAACTTTTACAACAAAAAATTATGTATTTATTGCGCTAGTTTATTGAAATTTTGATACTTAATAGCAATTTCAAAAAATTATAACAAATTAAAAAATAAATACTTTTATTGCATTATAGAACCTTAAAACTTGTGTAATAACGGAATTCAAAAATTGTATTTTTTTTTTGTTTTCCAATACAGGGTCTTATATCTAAACAACCAAAAATTAAATGCTGACATCCAGCTATGACCAGGAGCTAATTTTTTTTTGTTAGGAGCACAAATTTAACATTTGAAAATTAAAAAAAAATCATTGATGTTACATTCAAAAAAACTGAGCAACTTTGTAAGATCATAAAATAGTTTGAGAACAAATATTTAAACATTTAAATTTCTTCCTCTTTTAAATGACACTTAAACCACTGAACACTTCTATTCATTTGAGTGAAACAACTATTGACCAAAAATGGCGTTTTTTCAAACTTTGACGAAACGTTACTGATTTATTTTCAGAAGTATCAATAATGAAAATAATAATTTGTAGACGACAAAAAAAAATTTTTTTATTTAAGATTATGCACATTTTTTTACGTGGCCGGGTTAAGCTTTTAAAGACCATTTTTAGGACGGCGCTGTTCCAAAAATAAAAACCTAAATCAAAAATCGGTTTTTGTAAGACATTTTTTGAATCCTTCTACTTGAAAAAAGTATTATAAAGTTTTTGCCTCGGATGATCGATAACTGAAAAAAATTGATACGCCACTGGAATATTTTGATACTGTGTTAAGAAATTGATCTATAACTATAAATGATTGAATTCTAAACAATTTGGTTTAAACCGCGACCATTAAAAATATCAAAATTGTCTTTATTCTCAAAAAAAAAAATAATTACGGGTCGGTTTTTTGTCAAAAGAACAAATATTCTATAAGAATTATATTTTTAAGTACGTCATTGCATAAATTACATCAATTTCCAAAATTTAGAACATGAAACATTGAAGAAAACACTCAAAATTGTTTTTTTCATATTATTTTCAAGCCAGAATTAAGCGTAACATTTTTTTTCAAACTTTTGATTAACCAATTTTTTTTTTTCAGATTGCCTGAATAGTAAACTTTTATTTTTAAAAATTTGAAATATTTTTAAATTTCTAAGAAGTGTTGAATCGCACCAAACCTAGTCTTCGATCGAAGTGATAGGGTACCGAAATCACACTCAAAAAGCAAAACCAGAAGCACATTTTTCACATATCACGCAAAAGTAAATAATCATGTCAGAAAAGAAATAATCATTAGAATTGGTTCTACCTTATTCAGAAGGTTAGTAGTTAGTAAGCGCATTCCTTGGATCTTTGGAACGAAAGGAAAAATCCAACACTGCGTCTTTAAAACACTCCCGTTCTTAAAACCACTACTGCCATATTGACAAACTTTGATGTTTCGTGAACGATGAACGCAATTAAATCATAATTTGCATCAGCACCTCGGAAACAGAACATCATATCCGTTAATCCGTAAATCATCATCGTCCATCAAGACGTAAACTACTTCGGAAAACAGCGTTGCATAGAGCACACGAGGAGAAAAGGAAATTATTTGAAACGGTTCTCGGACCGTGCAAATTCAGCACCCAAATAAAATAATGTTTAGGCAGTCTTATGTACACATTGAATAAAACATGTTAATTTTATTTGAGAGACATTAATCATATTTTGACAGGTTACCAAAAAACACAATTTGTCATAAATCTATTACATTATTAATATGCGAGATAATAGTAATTCACCTACATTAATAAAACTGTGATCAATGCACTTTTAATCAGTTTTATCGATGTGCCGCTGATACTTAATATATGTTATAGATGACTATATATTTATTTTATAACGTATCAAAAAATGTTAGAAATTTTCCATCTACTGTGGTGCCCCAAGGCTAACAATTGGTACAGTTTTTAAAGTCATATGACACTATAACCACACAATTGTTGAATAATAGAATTGGGTGGCGCTGGTTTAATTGTTAGCATTGACCCAACATAAACAAAATATCGATTATTATGCCTCGAGCGTATAATTCAAGGTCCATATTATATAAGCAACAAAATAGACAAAATGTGTGATTTTATATTTACATTATACATTACACGAACTGTGTAAACAAATTTATTTTATCGGCGATATTTGAAGATTGCGTTATCTTCGTTCTTTAAAAGGAAATAACATAAACAACAATTCCATAGATAACAAACAATAACAGTTTGATCGCTGCCGGTGCTGCTGGCTGAATGAATTGGGCTATCGCATTCGCATTCGCTCGCCACTAGAATCGATAACAAAAACATTACTTACATTTACAACCATCGTTCCTATCATTGCCGTCTTCGTCTTCTCGGGTTCGCCGCCCTACACTCGAAACGAAAACAAAACACAATCGCACACACACTCTAAATCCCTTTTCCCAAAAAGCCTGCTGTCAAATCGCGGCCATATTAGTTATTTAATGGCCATCTAGTTGACCTTCAGGTGGGCCAACATCCTTTTCTTACACGTTCATTGTTGCATCAATCTATCTCTATTATGTTCTCTTGTTTTGATCCATAGTTCAGTGCGTTGCTCATAGTTGACGCTACCGAACGGTCCCACTTGTTCATTTTTAATTATTTAATGTCGTATCCTCATTATAACAACCAGGGGACAATTAGTTAGTCGTTAATAGATTAGACCTTATTAATGAAGTTAATTGATGCTGTGGGGGTATAAATTGATGTTTAAATATTGTAAATATTTTTACTATAGGCAACCAAATTCGCAGCTTAAAATCTTATTGGAATTGAAAATTATATAAAAATTGTTATCTGTTTTAAGAAAACACTCGTAACATTTTATTATTAGAAAAATATAATGTTTTCCGAGTTTTTTTAATTTGTTAATGTTTTGTGTAAAATTGTTAAAGCTTACATGTACAGTATATGTATAACATCAAAGAAGACAAAAAAATACTAAACAAAACTGTTAGTGAGTGACATAACATGAGAGAGAAGTTGTCGAAATATTTGGTTGAATTGTTCAAACACTAAATAATTTTAATAAATATATTGACATTGCCAAACTCAAACTTGCTTATAAACTGTGAAAACTAGTCTAGATACATTTAAAATTAACTGTCAAACGATTGTACTAAACTGTTAAATACTAATCAAATAGTACTAAAATAAACCGGTCAAAAATTGACATAATATATTTATAAACTGTCAAAATAATACATAACTTAAAAGCAGCTGTCAAAATATTGTGATAAACTGTAAAATACTAACTGCTTGCAAATTGTCAAAGTAAACATAATTGTTTCTAAAACGTCAAAATACTGAATAAATTTATTAAATAGTCACACTACTTAAGCCAAACTCTCAACAAGTATTATAACTTGTTTATAAACTGTCAAAATAAGATACAATTTAAAAGCAGCTGTTAAAATATTGTGCTTAACTGTAAAATATTAACAAAACTGCTAGCAAGTTGTCAAAAGTGCATATATTTATTTCAAAAATATCAAAACACTAAACAAATCTGTTAAATAATAACACTGCTTAAGCCAAACTGTAAAAATGTGATATAAACTGTCAAAATAAGGTATAATTTATAAACAGCTGTCAAAATGTTGTGTTAAACTGTAAAATATTAACAATTGTTTTTGAAATGTCAAAACACTGAACAAATGTATTAAATAGTAGCACTACTTAAGCCAAAATTTGCAAAAAGTAATAACTTTTTTTATAAATTGTCTGTTAACATATTAACAATTTGTTTAAAGCTGCTTGATCCGGATAATTATAAAATTTGTATTAATTTTATCTTAATTTAAAAACATTTGATATTTTTTATATACATATATATCGAAATAACACTATAACCAGTTTCAAGCTGTATTGGTTTCTATTATGTCAAATCTTAAAAGTGTTATTTTTATAATAAAAATACGATTCTGGCCGTTATCAAGACGTCAATGCCGAGGTTTTAAATCTCTGCACGACGCCCGAACGAGCTCAGTCAGTGCTAGTGCTATGAGTCAGTGTTTGTCTGTCGCAGTGTGCGTATGTGTTGTGTTACGCTAGGTTGGATTAAATTAGTGAAGTGCATTAATTACGCAAGTTAAAGGTAATTGATTTATATATCAGCTTATTACTTATAATTATGTAATTAAATATTTTATTAATAAACTTTGTAAATTATCTGTATTATGTTTTTTATTCTGAAGCAATTTTTTCAATAATTTTAATAAAACCTATTTAAAAGCTTTAACAAATTTTTTGAAAAAATTCTAAAATTTATGAAACATTTTAGAATAAATACTCTAAGAACATTTTTAAAGATTAGAATGGTGTACATAAAACTTTGATCCAAATTGGTTTTTTTTTTTTTTTTTAAGAAAATGTGTCAAACCTAAGACAGATAACTCTGAAACCAAACATTGGATTAATCTTACACAAGTTAGAGTACAGTGAATAGTATAAATTTTTATAAAAAGTTGTTTAATAACTCAAATCTTTCAAATAACTCTAATAATTGTGCAAGTTAGAGTTGTATATTGGTACCGTAAATAACACTAATTTAAATTAAATCAACACGTTAAATTATTTTAAAATAAATTTTATCTTCAAAATTGATTCCTTTTAACAAAGAGATGACCCATATTTCAGTTAGATAACTCAGAGACCAAACATTGGATTATTATAAAAACTGTATAAGTTTAGAGTTGTATATTGGTACCGCAAATAGTATCATTCATCATCAAAAGACCCTTTTTAATATTTTCCAATGAGTCCCAAAAATCTTAGCTACCCCAATGTTCGTATAGCAGAGAACTCTTTTAATTGATTACCAAGAGATAGCGCTAGTTTCACATAATCCATTTAAAAACATCATTGGGTTCATATTAATATTCATATAAGCATAAGTTTTTCTATATACAAACGCAATCAATTGTAGTATCATAAAATTAGTTTAATAAGTAAAAAAACGTGAAGAGTTTTAATTCATTTGATTATTATCGAATATCCTGCTGTATTGCGTCAATCGCGTGTCAGTATCTATCTGTCAGTTACTGTCAACGACATTCCGCCTCAATTTGATATCATCATTTTGAATAATTTTTATTAATCAAGAAATAAATTAATCATAATGAAGACTCGATTTAACACATATGATATTGTATGCAGTTTGGCTGAGCTTCAGAGGTAAATAAATAATTAAAATTAGAAGTTTGAGGTTAAGTCATTATAACTTTAATTAACATAGCTTAAAGGGTATGAGAGTCAACAACATTTATGATATTGATAACAAAACATATTTGATACGTCTACAACGAACTGAAGAAAAAGCAGTCTTGCTTTTGGAATCCGGGAATCGTTTCCACATCACCGGTTACGAATGGCCAAAAAATATGGCACCTTCGGGATTTAGCATGAAGGTAATAATTTTATTAATATTGAAACAAGTAAATAAAATAAAATTTGATTGTTTTAGTTGCGGAAACATTTAAAAAACAAACGTTTAGAGTCTGTTAATCAGTTGGGTTCTGATCGAATTGTTGATTTTCAATTTGGTTCTGCCGAAGCTGCTTATCATGTCATTTTGGAATTGTATGATCGTGGTAATATAATTTTAACAGATTTTGAGCTCAATATATTGAACATATTGAGGCCTCATACGGAAGGTGAGAAAGTTAGATTTGCTGTGAGGGAAAAGTATCCTCATGATCGTGCCAGAGAATCATCATTACCAACTGTTTATGATGTTCGGAATATGTTGCAAGATGCCAAGGAGGGAGATACTTTGAAAAAGGTTTTGATGCCTCATTTAGGTAGGATTTGTTATTTGAGTAATTGTATTGTTGATTGATTTATTTATAGATTACGGACCGTCAATATTGGATCATGTATTGTCCGAGCATGGATTTGCAAATGCTAATAAAATTGGTCGAGATTTTCAAGTGGAACGTGATTTGGAAAAATTGTACGAAGCCATTAAACAAGCTCATGGTATATTGGATGCTGGTAAAACTGCTTTATCCAAGGTATTAGTCATTAAAATCAAACTTTATGCCAGGTCCTCAAAAAGTATAACTTTTCATCTCAAAAATTATTATATTATTATATTATTTTAACTCCAAAAATGGGGTCGACAGATTGTAAAGTGCTAAGCTAACATTGCTATTTTTGTTCAGGGATATATTTTACAAAAGAAGGAACAACGACCCAGTATGGAAAAAAAAGAAAATGAGGAGGAATACATGTATACCAATCAAGAGTTTCATCCAATGCTTTTTGCACAACACAAGTCTCACATTTATAAGGAATTTGATACGTTCAATCAAGCAGTTGATGAATTCTTCTCTGCATTACAAGGCCAAAAGATTGATATGAAGACGTTGCAGCAAGAACGCGAGGCTATTAAAAAGTTGGAAAATGTAAAGCGTGATCATAATCAACGTCTATTGGCATTGGAAAAGACACAAGAGACGGATAAAGTTAAAGCGGAATTGATAACGCGTAATCAAGAACTTGTGGATAATGCCATTTTGGCCATACAAAGTGCATTAGCCAATCAGGTAAATAGAAAATTATTGAAATGTGTTATTGACTCATATTATGTTATAAATTAGATATCATGGACTGACATTGAAGCACTGGTTAAAGATATGGCAGTTAAGGGGAATCCGGTGGCTAAACAGATAAAACAACTGAAATTAAACATAAATCATATTAGTTTGTTATTGTCTGATCCGTATCCAGATGAAGAAACTAAACCTATTCAATTAGTGATTGATATTGATTTGGCTCTTTCTGCTTTTGCTAATGCAAGAAGGTTTGTGATTGTTGTATTATTGAACAACAAATCTATTAATTCATTGTTGTAGATATTATGACCAAAAACGGACAGCAGCTAAGAAACAACAAAAGACCATTGAGTCACAAAGCAAGGCTTTTAAATCTGCTGAAAAAAAGACCAAACAGGTTTTAAAAGAGGTGATGAAACATGCAGGATTTTATATTGTGCATACTGATTTAAATTTCACTTTCTAGATGGCAACCACAACAAACATTAATAAGGCCAGAAAAGTGTACTGGTTTGAGAAATTCTTTTGGTTTATTAGCTCTGAAAATTATCTTGTAATAGCTGGCAGGGATCAACAACAAAATGAACTCATTGTTAAAAGGTATTTACGCCTAATAAATTGTCAAATAACTATTCGTCGAATAAAATTTATTCATCAAATAAGTCATTTTACGTTTCACCAAGGTATCTCGGAGATTAAATAACTATTCCGTGATTTTTATCAAGTTGGTAATATAGTAGACAAAAAATTCGCCAAATTAGTTCAAATGAACCAGTATTTATGCATGCATAACCTCGAATTATTAGTGAAGTAAGAATATATAAACACAAAATTAAAAATATTTGTTGCTATGATCGTATTACACTGGCGGTATATATTTACAGATAAATGCACAAATTGTCATTAATTTTATTTTAGATTGAAATTTTATGTACAATTTTTATTTTTATTTATAATCGCACATGTGAGAAAAGAATTTATAATATAAACCCAACTATTTTGTTAAACTGCTAATGAGTACATTTTGCGTAATTATACAGAAAAACTTAAATATGTTCTTAAAATTACAATCTACAATAAAATTGATGATCTACTGTGAATTTTACATACTTTTAAATGAGATTGTTCCGCTGATTTTAAGAATCCAAATGGTAATTATTTCCAATAGAGCGTAGATTTTTTCTATAATCAAAAACGATTTTTAAAATCAACATTATCAAATGATTTGAATATGACATTCATTATTTACAATATATAAATGTCACACCTAGATGTTTTGAGGTTATTTGTCGAGTTATTCGATGCATTTTGGCCGGTTAGTTTATTAGGAGATTTATTCGACGAATAACGCTATTTAACGTTGGTGAAACGTTTATTGGGCAAATACGGCATTTATTCGACGAATAAATTTTATTAGACGTTGGTGAAACCGGGCATAAGTTAGTAGTAATGACAGATTAAATGTAAATATTTTTAGGTTAGGTTATTATTGTCATCAATTTCTTATTTGAATAGGATGTGAGTTGAGACAAACGCCTTTTTTTAGCTAAAAGTAGTTATTTAAAAGTCCTACAATTTTTTAGATAGACATTTGCGCATAGTTTTATTTGAAAGAGTAATTGCACAATTTGTTATATCAAATTATTGAATTGTTGCTCACAACTGCTGTTAAGGCTTTCCAAAGTTGATCAATTTTTTTTTAATGAAAAAACCATTTTATTAATTCAAATTATTTTAGATACATGAGGCCTGCAGACATATACGTGCATGCAGATGTTCATGGTGCTTCTAGCATCATCATTAAAAATCCATCAGGTAAATCCGTACCACCGAAAACATTAAACGAAGCTGGTACCATGGCCATTTGTTATAGGTGTGTCAAATCTGCATTATTATTCATCCTTCATTTCTTTAATTATTGTTATTATATATATTTATTAGTGTGGCATGGGAAGCAAAAGTTCTTACAAATTCCTATTGGGTGAACGGAGATCAGGTAAGCAAAACAGCACCAACCGGTGAATACCTCACAACTGGTAGCTTTATGATAAGAGGGAAAAAGAATTTTTTACCACCATCTCATTTGATTTTGGGCCTTGGATTTCTGTTTCGTTTAGAAGACGGTAGCATCGAGAGACACAAAAGTGAACGCAAGGTTTTGTTGTTGGATGAACAAGAAGATGTCTCTAAAGCACCACTCAAAGATGAGGATGATGAAGAAGTTATTATAAGTGATGGTGATAGTGAAGAAGGTGCATTTATTGTATGATCTAAATTTCTTTCAATTATTCTTGATTTATTTTAGATGAAGAAAAAATTACAACAGTAGAAGACAATGAAATTGTTGCAACTGAATCTGAAAGTAAGTTAATTAGTTTACTTTTAAATTTTCTTGATTATTAGTTAACTTTTTAGATTTGGAAATGATTTCTGAAGAAAAGGAAGAAAATTCTTCAGATTCTGAAAGTGAATCTGCTGCTTATCCGGATACTCAAGTTAAAATTAAACATTTTGAGGGAACAAGGTAGGTGGTTGATGACTTTAATTCATATTTATTAAAGTGATTGATAAAAATTACAGAGTTAATATTTTGACGGAGTCCAGCAGCATAATGGATGGTGGCAATGTGCAAAAAACAAATCATGATGAAGAATTGATGCAGAGACAGCGTAGTCGTACCAACAGTGAAACTAGCAGTGTGAGAAGTAAAATCCACTCACAAAGTAAGTACATATTACATAACCAAGCAATTTAAACAAAATTAAAGCAAAACTGTTCTATAAAACCCATAATTTATTGTATGAAATTTAGGGTAAGATAAATGTTAAAAACATTTTACGATTTAGAAAGCATTTGTTTAATAATGAAAGTCACAGTGACATCAAGTGTGATTGATTAAAAAGTTGACAATAGACAATTTGCTAATAAATTTATGGAAAAAAATTATCACTTTATATAAGTTACCTATGTAAGCCAGTTAATTTCAGATATTTTATTAAGAATTTTGGTGTTTTCTGACAATATTTTTTTTTTATAATTCATGGCCGAATTTTGCTGTATGTGACGTTCTATAAATAGAAACAGTTGCTTTGTCTAAGTGACATTTGACAGTTTAGGTTTATGCTTTTTAGCGACTTCTACTATTTATAAGAGCCACATTATGTAATTATTTGTGGATAAATTCTGTCTCCATTGTCTGCTATTTTCTTTGCACTAATATATTGATACATTTGACAGAATCTGATGACAATAAATCTGCGAGCAGTAAGAAACAGGAGCAAGTTAAACGTGGACAAAAAAGTAAACTAAAGAAAATCAAGGAAAAATACAAAGACCAGGATGACGAGGAAAGGCAATTAAGGATGACAATATTACAATCGGCCGGCACGACATCAAAAAACAAAGCCAAGAAAAATAAAGACAACAACCAACAAGGCAAGCAATCTGGCAAAAAAACTCAGCAGCCCAAACAAACGAAACAAGTCGAAAATAATGATGTTGGTGATGATGAGCCGGTAGTTCAAGCCGATGTTGATATGATTGATGCCCTCACAGGTATCCCTGTTGTAGAAGACGAATTGCTATTTGCTGTACCTGTAGTCGCACCTTACAATACTCTGTCACAATACAAGTAAGTTGAATGAAAATAAATAGAATCATAAATTTTAATAATAATATACAGGGTTATAAAAAGTTATACTCGCAAAACAAATTATTTATAAAAATGCATCCACCTCAGGCTAGAGTAAAAAAGGGAGAGGAGAAAAATAATTTCTAGAATGTTGTGACAGAAGTCAATTTGATGTCAAAACATTTTGGCAGTTACCAGAAGCTTCTTGATAGATGGTAAAACATTTAGATAGGTTTATAAGTCAGATTTATGAAATAGTTGAAAGTTGTTTTATCAAATTGACAGTTTATAATATAACAAATTTGTCAAGATTAAAGCTTTTAGTTTATACAGGGCCTTTTGTTCACTCTAGCTCAGAAGAAGGGGTGCATTTATGGAAACAAAGTCTTATTTTAACCTAAAAATCAGCCTTTAACTTTGATTACCTGTATATCTTCATTTAACATTTTATGAAATTTGTTGTAGGTTTAAAGTGAAATTGACACCAGGCACATCGAGACGAGGCAAGGCGGCAAAAACTGCAGTCAGCATGTTTCTACATGATAAAGTAACGAGTCCAAGAGAAAAAGACCTGTTGAAGGCTGTGAAAGATGAGACTTTAGCTAGAAATTTGCCGGGTAAAGTAAAGTTGTCTGCACCCAGAATGCAAACACTTCGCAAATAATTACACAATTTTAATTAATTCTTTAATAAAAAATGTATTTTGTTAAATTAAAATAAACTTTGTTTCAAAAACCAGGATCCCATTTAGTTGTTTGTGGTTCGAATCGCTTTTCATAACAGACTAACACATCTCCCGGTTGAAATACAACAGATTTATCTAATAGTTGCAAACCACATTCCAGATCTTTTTTTATAGAATCCACTTCATTTTTTAGGTGTCGCATAGATGATAATGTTCCATCGTACAAAATTTCTTCATTCCTAACTAATTTGTATTTGGCCGCACGCTTCAATACACCTTTTGTGCATCTGGAACCAGCCACTGGTACCTTTTTGCGTCCATCATTGATATCAAATTGTTGCAATATTGTCGCTTCACCTATAATCTCTTCAACTTCTTTGGGTACAAGTCTGGAATTGATCTCCGATTTGACATCATCGACCAGTTTGTAAATGACATTGTGGTGCTTTATAGTAATTTCCTCATCTTCAATCTTATTTGTAGGAACATTAAAAGCATAAATGATGCCCTTGAACGTTTTAGCCAATTCGACATCAGTTTCAGTGATTGCACCAACTCCATAATGTATAAGATCCATGTTGCAGTCGGTACAATCATAAGTGTCAAGTGTATCCAATAAAGCCTCTAATGTACCATCCACATCCGCTTTGATAATGAGATTTAGAGTTGGTATACCGGAATCGTCTTAAAATAAATAAATTAACAACATGACAATCAAAACATTTTATTTAAGACAAACCATCTGGAATTTCTTTAGTTCTGGGTCCCGTGGCTCTCAATTTATACCTTCCCATTCTTCTTTTCATCTCCAACTTTTCTTTATAAACCTTGTTGTGTTGTTCTTCTTTTGCAGCAATTGCTTCTGCATCCTGATGCTGCTTGATGGACTCCTTCTTGTCTTCTCTGATTCTGATTACTCCTCTAGCACGCTTTTCAGATTCAACTTGTAGTACTAGCTCGCCAGCTGGAGGTAAATCTTTCCAACCTTCAATTTCAGCCGGACATCCAGGACCTACTTTATCTAAGTTTGTACCATCTGCATCTTTCAAAGCTCTCACTTTACACATGGCTGTATCCGATATTAAAACATCTCCTCTTTTAAGGGTACCTTAAATATGGAAACATTAATCTATGCAAGCAATGACTATTCAAATTACCTCTTTGTACAACAACCGTGCATAATCTTCCACGATGAGGGTGAATTTTACTTTCAACAACAACTGCCTCCACCAATCCAGTTGGATCTGCACCTAGTTGCAATAAATCAGCTTGAAGCACCAGTGCTTCAGTCAATTGCTCCAGATTTCTTTTCTTCAAAGCGGATACGGGTATGGCTTGTACTTCCCCACCCATGTTTTCCACTTGAATACCAATTTCGACCAACATTCGTTCAGTTCTATCAATATCTGCAGCAGGAGCATCAATTTTGTTGATTGCCACTAATATCGGAACTAAATTAAATTAAAAAAAAAATAGTTATACTCAATCAATCATCAATCATATTACTTACCATTAGCTTGTTTGGCCATTCTAACAGATTCCACAGTTTGTTCCATGACACCATCATCTGCAGCAACAACCAACACTACAACATCGGTAATATTAGCACCCCTTTCTCTCATAGAAGTAAAAGCAGCGTGTCCTGGTGTATCCAAAAAAGTAACTCTAGCACCTGATTTTAATTTGACGGAAAATGCACCTATATGTTGAGTGATACCCCCAAACTCTTGTTTGACCACACTTGTATTTCTCAAAGCATCCAACAAAGTGGTTTTGCCGTGATCCACATGTCCCATTACTGTCACAACAGGTGGCCGCGGTTGTAATTGCGATGGTTCAGCTGGGGGTCTTGGAACCGCATCCTTATCTTCATTTTCCTTGTTGTCGTTATCCGGTTTGCCAACAATTCGCATCCTTTTACCACTTCTCCAGATTGCTTCTTGTAACGCTTTGACATCATTAATTATAGTATTACCGCTATTAATTTTATTTAGAAATAGTTCACATACATAATTAACGTCACGGTTTAGTACTTTAGAGAGTTCACGCACCGTTATATCTCGCCATACATCAACAATTTCTGATTTTGCCTTTGGGGAATATTCTATAATTTTCGATGATTTCTAAAACCAACAACAATCATTAATTCAATAATCAATCATTCAGAAATAACTTACTCGTTCTTCCGAGGTTTTTCTGCGTTTTAACAAACATGCAGTTACATGATATTGTGTGCCTAGTAAATTACACAAAACACTTCTTTTTTTAAACAGTCTATTTAGTACAAAGTATCTGAAATTTACGTCCACTGAAGTTCTTATGCTACGCAATAATAGATACTGTGATTGCAAACATACCCTATGTAAAGACATTTAGTTAATCTACATGTAAACTTTAAAATAATAATTAAAACTTCCTAAGGGTTAAAAAATTATATTTTTTGAGGTTATGTAATATTTTGTGTAAGCAAAAGTTAGTCAAGTTACCTACATTTGCAACTGCATATAGGTACTAATAGAGGGCACTAAATAATGGATGTAAAGATGCCTAATAATGAATTTTCAATTATCTTAAGAGGGGCACCGCTGCGTTTTGTATTCATAGATGGCATAACCGACTAAAAACAAGCATCTTTTATATTATATATAACTTAACAACTACTTTATTATTTTAGTTATTTAAAAGCTAGAAAGATTAATAATTGATTAGTGCAGGCAATGCGAGATTTTTAGGTTGATTTGTTACATAGTTTGGTAAATGTTGACTTTCAAAAGTAGTCAAATTTTAATTTTTTATTGGCTCCAATCAATGTAAAACTGCTTTAACGCCTAGATATGTTAATAAAATTTATGTTTCTAATAACGGTTTTTAATAAAAAGTTATAATAATCAAATTATATAAACAAAACTGCGTTGACATAATGTTTAGCCCCATCTCTATGGAAACTTGTGAAACATTTTATCAAAATTAGTTTAGCTAATATCACAGATCACCTTAATTACTGCTTTCCTTTCAAGAGCGACACGCTCCCGGGGCTTGACGCACAGAACCGTTCTGAACTATTCTGAAAGGAACATTATTTACTGGCATATATTATGATGCGTTGACTAACGACAAACAAATAATTATTTACTCAACTTGACATTTTGTTAACTAATTGTATAATTAAAAGACGTTTTATTACATTATTTTTATGATGCACAATATAGATTCTAAATTACAAAATATTTCTATGTTTTAAGTTTTAAAAATAAATTTATTACTAGCGACACATGAAAATACTAGTAACTTTGTTAATAAGTTGGTAGTAAATATTAGATATATTTAGTTATTTGGTGTTGGCACTTGAAAAGGGCTTGATGCACCGTTGTTGATGGTGGTGCATGAGGGGAGAAGGGAAGGACACTCAGAACAAGTTGGGGCGTAGCGCTCTCTGTGAAAGGTACATGGGGCGTCACGCACAGAATTGTTCGGAATCGTCCAGAACAGTGAAAGGAAAGCATCTAATATGTACCAGATGCCGACCGAGAGCTAGCGTATCTACACGTAGCAAGTGCCGCAATGCTTAGTCTCCAAATTTTAGTAAAATATGTACAACACTTTGATTTATTAAGATTATTTTTTTTTCTTCACAGGTATTATCCTGGG
This sequence comes from Tachinus rufipes, assembly GCA_963932245.1. Lineage (NCBI taxonomy): Eukaryota > Metazoa > Arthropoda > Insecta > Coleoptera > Staphylinidae > Tachinus > Tachinus rufipes. The sequence continues at coordinate 57,607 of OZ010743.1, read as the reverse complement.
AGTTATTTATTGGACGGGTACGGGACCACGTAGTATTTACATTTTTTATAGTAAGAGTAATGTCTGTGTGCAACTGTTTTATTTGTCAGAATAGCTCTGTCTCAGTATAATTTGCACACGTCGTTTGATTATTTTATTATTATTATTATTAATAATAATAATAATAATAATAATGGAAATGTGTTTACCACTCGCGTTTTATATCACCGTGTGAATATGTATTTTCTACCTCTATTATAAGATAGTTTATATACATGGTGTCCGGAAAATACGTGTACAACGTTTGACGACAGAATCCTGACGTCAAAATAGGTCGATCTAAGCCGACTTAGTTATATCCAAAATTAATACAGACGAAAAATCCGCCAAAAAATTAGCTACATTTTTTGCATTTGAGTCGAGCGGCCATCTTGTAAGGCAACGTTGCCAGTCGCGTTTTTCCGCGCCTCCTCGAATAGCTCGCTTGCTATTGGTCGTGGATCAAAAGTCAATACAGACGAAAAATCCGCCAAAAAATTAGCTACATTTTTTGCATTTGGGTCGAGCGGCCATCTTGTAAGGCAACGTTGCCATTCGCGTTTTTCCGCGCCTCCTCAAATAGCTCGCTTGCTATTGGTCGTGGACCAAAAGTCAATACAGACGAAAAATCCGCCAAAAAATTAGCTACATTTTTTGCATTTGGGTCGAGCGGCCATCTTGTAAGGCAACGTTGCCATTCGCGTTTTTTCGCGCCTCTTCGAATAGCTCGCTTGCTATTGGTCGTGGACCAAAAGTCAATATAGACGAAAAATCCGCCAAAAAGATAGCTACATTTTTTGCATTTGGGTCGAGCGGCCATCTTGTAAGGCAACGTTGCCATTCGCGTTTTTCCGCGCCTCCTCGAATAGCTCGCTTGCTATTGGTCGTGGACCAAAAGTCAATACAGACGAAAAATTCGCCAAAAAATTAGCTACATTTTTTGCATTTGGGTCGAGCGGCCATCTTGTAAGGCAACGTTGCCATTCGCGTTTTTCCGCGCCTCCTCGAATAGCTCGCTTGCTATTGGTCGTGGACCAAAAGTCAATACAGACGAAAAATCCGCCAAAAAATTAGCTACATTTTTTGCATTTGGGTCGAGCGGCCATCTTGTAAGGCAACGTTGCCATTCGCGTTTTTCCGCGCCTCCTCGAATAGCTCGCTTGCTATTGGTCGTGGACCAAAAGTCAATACAGACGAAAAATCCGCCAAAAAATTAGCTACATTTTTTGCATTTGGGTCGAGCGGCCATCTTGTAAGGCAACGTTGCCATTCGCGTTTTTCCGCGCCTCCTCGAATAGCTCGCTTGCTATTGGTCGTGGACCAAAAGTCAATACAGACGAAAAATCCGCCAAAAAATTAGCTACATTTTTTGCATTTGGGTCGAGCGGCCATCTTGTAAGGCAACGTTGCCATTCGCGTTTTTCCGCGCCTCCTCGAATAGCTCGCTTGCTATTGGTCGTGGACCAAAAGTCAATACAGACGAAAAATCCGCCAAAAAATTAGCTACATTTTTTGCATTTGGGTCGAGCGGCCATCTTGTAAGGCAACGTTGCCATTCGCGTTTTTCCGCGCCTCCTCGAATAGCTCGCTTGCTATTGATCGTGGACCAAAAGTCAATACAGACGAAAAATCCGCCAAAAAATTAGCTACATTTTTTGCGTTTGGGTCGAGCGGCCATCTTGTAAGGCAACGTTGCCAGTCGCGTTTTTCCGCGCCTCCTCGAATAGCTCGCTTGCTATTGGTCGTGGACCAAAAGTCAATACAGACGAAAAATCCGCCAAAAAATTAGCTACATTTTTTGCATTTGGGTCGAGCGGCCATCTTGTAAGGCAACGTTGCCATTCGCGTTTTTCCGCGCCTCCTCGAATAGCTCGCTTGCTATTGGTCGTGGACCAAAAGTCAATACAGACGAAAAATCCGCCAAAAAATTAGCTACATTTTTTGCATTTGGGTCGAGCGGCCATCTTGTAAGGCAACGTTGCCATTCGCGTTTTTCCGCGCCTCCTCGAATAGCTCGCTTGCTATTGGTCGTGGACCAAAAGTCAATACAGACGAAAAATCCGCCAAAAAATTAGCTACATTTTTTGCATTTGGGTCGAGCGGCCATCTTGTAAGGCAACGTTGCCATTCGCGTTTTTCCGCGCCTCCTCGAATAGCTCGCTTGCTATTGGTCGTGGACCAAAAGTCAATAAAGACGAAAAATCCGCCAAAAAATTAGCTACATTTTTTGCATTTGGGTCGAGCGGCCATCTTGTAAGGCAACGTTGCCATTCGCGTTTTTCCGCGCCTCCTCGAATAGCTCGCTTGCTATTGGTCGTGGACCAAAAGTCAATACAGACGAAAAATCCGCCAAAAAATTAGCTACATTTTTTGCATTTGGGTCGAGCGGCCATCTTGTAAGGCAACGTTGCCATTCGCGTTTTTCCGCGCCTACTCGAATAGCTCGCTTGCTATTGGTCGTGGACCAAAAGTCAATACAGACGAAAAATCCGCCAAAAAATTAGCTACATTTTTTGCCTTTGGGTCGAGCGGCCATCTTGTAAGGCAACGTTGCCATTCGCGTTTTTCCGCGCCTCCTCGAATAGCTCGCTTGCTATTGGTCGTGGACCAAAAGTCAATACAGACGAAAAATCCGCCAAAAAATTAGCTACATTTTTTGCATTTGGGTCAAGCGGCCATCTTGTAAGGCAACGTTGCCATTCGCGTTTTTCCGCGCCTCCTCGAATAGCTCGCTTGCTATTGGTCGTCGAGCAAAAGTCAATACAGACGAAAAATCCGCCAAAAAATTAGCTACATTTTTTGCATTTGGGTCGAGCGGCCATCTTGTAAGGCAACATTGCCATTCGCGTTTTTCCGCGCCTCCTCGAATAGCTCGCTTGGTATTGGTCGTGGACCAAAAGTCAATACAGACGAAAAATCCGCCAAAAAACTAGCTACATTTTTTGCATTTGGGTCGAGCGGCCATCTTGTAAGGCAACGTTGCCATTCGCGTTTTTCCGCGCCTCCTCGAATAGCTCGCTTGCTATTGGTCGTGGACCAAAAGTCAATAGAGACGAAAAATCCGCCAAAAAATTAGCTACATTTTTTGCATTTGGGTCGAGCGGCCATCTTGTAAGGCAACGTTGCCATTCGCGTTTTTCCGCGCCTCCTCGAATAGCTCGCTTGCTATTGGTCGTTGACCAAAAGTCAATACAGACGAAAAATCCGCCAAAAAATTAGCTACATTTTTTGCATTTGGGTCGAGCGGCCATCTTGTAAGGCAACGTTGCCATTCGCGTTTTTCCGCGCCTCCTCGAATAGCTCGCTTGCTATTGGTCGTGGACCAAAAGTCAATACAGACGAAAAATCCGCCAAAAAATTAGCTACATTTTTTGCATTTGGGTCGAGCGGCCATCTTGTAAGGCAACGTTGCCATTCGCGTTTTTCCGCGCCTCCTCGAATAGCTCGCTTGCTATTAGTCGTGGACCAAAAGTCAATATAGACGAAAAATCCGCCAAAAAATTAGCTACAATTTTTGCATTTGGGTCGAGCGGCCATCTTGTAAGGCAACGTTGCCATTCGCGTTTTTCTGCGCCTCCTCAAATAGCTCGCTTGCTATTGGTCGTGGACCAAAAGTCAATACAGACGAAAAATCCGCCAAAAAATTAGCTACATTTTTTGCATTTGGGTCGAGCGGCCATCTTGTAAGGCAACGTTGCCATTCGCGTTTTTCCGCGCCTCTTCGAATAGCTCGCTTGCTATTGGTCGTGGACCAAAAGTCAATACAGACGAAAAATCCGCCAAAAAATTAGCTACATTTTTTGCATTTGGGTCGAGCGGCCATCTTGTAAGGCAACGTTGCCATTCGCGTTTTTTCGCGCCTCCTCGAATAGCACGCTTGCTATTAGTCGTAGACCAAAAGTCAATATAGACGAAAAATCCGCCAAAAAATTAGCTACATTTTTTGCATTTGGGTCGAGCGGCTATCTTGTAAGGCAACGTTGCCATTCGCGTTTTTCCGCGCCTCCTCAAATAGCTCGCTTGCTATTGGTCGTGGATCAAAAGTCAATACAGACGAAAAATCCGCCAAAAAATTAGCTACATTTTTTGCATTTCGGTCGAGCGGCCATCTTGTAAGGCAACGTTGCCATTCGCGTTTTTCCGCGCCTCTTCGAATAGCTCGCTTGCTATTGGTCGTGGACCAAAAGTCAATACAGACGAAAAATCCACTAAAAAATTAGCTACATTTTTTGCATTTGGGTCGAGCGGCCATCTTGTAAGGCAACGTTGCCATTCGCGTTTTTCCGCGCCTCCTCGAATAGCTCGCTTGCTATTGATCGTGGACCAAAAGTCAATACAGACGAAAAATCCGCCAAAAAATTAGCTACATTTTTTGCATTTGGGTCGAGCGGCTATCTTGTAAGGCAACGTTGCCATTCGCGTTTTTCCGCGCCTCCTCGAATAGCTCGCTTGCTATTGGTCGTGGACCAAAAGTCACTACAGACGAAAAATCCGCCAAAAAATTAGCTACATTTTTTGCATTTGGGTCGAGCGGCCATCTTGTAAGGCAACGATGCCATTTGCGTTTTTCCGCGCCTCCTCGAATAGCTCGCTTGCTATTGGTCGTGGACCAAAAGTCAATACAGACGAAAAATCCGCCAAAAAATTAGCTACATTTTTTGCATTTGGGTCGAACGGCCATCTTGTAAGGCAACGTTGCCATTTGCGTTTTTCCGCGCCTCCTCGAATAGCTCGCTTGCTATTGGTCGTGGACTAAAAGTCAATACAGACGAAAAATCCACCAAAAAATTAGCTACATTTTTTGCATTTGGGTCGAGCGGCCATCTTGTAAGGCAACGTTGCCATTCGCGTTTTTCCGCGCCTCCTCGAATAGCTCGCTTGCTATTGGTCGTGGACCAAAAGTCAATACAGACGAAAAATCCGCCAAAAAATTAGCTACATTTTTTGCATTTGGGTCGAGCGGCCATCTTGTAAGGCAACGTTGCCATTCGCGTTTTTCCGCGCCTCCTCGAATAGCTCGCTTGCTATTGGTCGTGGACCAAAAGTTAACAAAGACGAAAAATCCGCCAAAAAATTAACTACATTTTTTGCATTTGGGTCGAACGGCTCTCTTGTAAGGCAACGTTGCCATTCGCGTTTTTCCGCGCCTCCTCAAATAGCTCGCTTGCTATTGGTCGTGGACCAAAAGTCAATAAAGACGAAAAATCCGCCAAAAAATTAGCTACATTTTTTGCATTTGGGTCGAGCGGCCATCTTGTAAGGCAACGTTGCTATTCGCGTTTTTCCGCGCCTCCTCGAATAGCTCGCTTGCTATTGGTCGTGGACCAAAAGTCAATACAGACGAAAAATCCGCCAAAAAATTAGCTACATTTTTTGCATTTGGGTCGAGCGGCCATCTTGTAAGGCAACGTTGCCATTTGCGTTTTTCCGCGCCTCCTCGAATAGCTCGCTTGCTATTGGTCGTGGACCAAAAGTCAATACAGACGAAAAATCCGCCAAAAAATTAGCTACATTTTTTGCATTTGGGTCGAGCGGCCATCTTGTAAGGCAACGTTGCCATTCGCGTTTTTCCGCGCCTCCTCGAATAGCTCGCTTGCTATTGGTCGTGGACCAAAAGTCAATACAGACGAAAAATCCACCAAAAAATTAGCTACATTTTTTGCATTTGGGTCGAGCGGCCATCTTGTAAGGCAACGTTGCCATTCGCGTTTTTCCGCGCCTCCTCGAATAGCTCGCTTGCTATTGGTCGTGGACCAAAAGTCAATACAGACGAAAAATCCGCCAAAAAATTAGCTACATTTTTTGCATTTGGGTCGAGCGGCCATCTTGTAAGGCAACGTTGCCATTCGCGTTTTTCCGCGCCTCCTCGAATAGCTCGCTTGCTATTGGTCGTGGACCAAAAGTCAACAAAGACGAAAAATCCGCCAAAAAATTAGCTACATTTTTTGCATTTGGGTCGAACGGCCCTCTTGTAAGGCAACGTTGCCATTCGCGTTTTTCCGCGCCTCCTCGAATAGCTCGCTTGCTATTGGTCGTGGACCAAAAGTCAATAAAGACGAAAAATCCGCCAAAAAATTAGCTACATTTTTTGCATTTGGGTCGAGCGGCCATCTTGTAAGGCAACGTTGCTATTCGCGTTTTTCCGCGCCTCCTCGAATAGGTCGCTTGCTATTGGTCGTGGACCAAAAGTCAATACAGACGAAAAATCCGCCAAAAAATTAGCTACATTTTTTGCATTTGGGTCGAGCGGCCATCTTGTTTTTCCGCGCCTCCTCGAATAGCTCGCTTGCTATTGGTCGTGGACCAAAAGTCAATAAAGACGAAAAATCCGCCAAAAAATTAGCTACATTTTTTGCATTTGGGTCGAGCGGCCATCTTGTAAGGCAACGTTGCCATTCGCGTTTTTTCGCGCCTCCTCGAATAGCTCGCTTGCTATTGGTCGTGGACCAAAAGTCAATACAGACAAAAAATCCGCCAAAAAATTAGCTACATTTTTTGCATTTGGGTCGAGCGGCCATTTTGTAAGGCAACGTTGCCATTCGCGTTTTTCCGCGCCTCCTCGAATAGCTCGCTTGCTATTGGTCGTGGACCAAAAGTCAATACAGACGAAAAATCCGCCAAAAAATTAGCTACATTTTTTGCATTTGGGTCGAGCGGCCATCTTGTAAGGCAACGTTGCCATTCGCGTTTTTCCGCGCCTCCTCGAATAGCTCGCTTGCTATTGGTCGTGGACCAAAAGTCAATACAGACGAAAAATCCGCCAAAAAATTAGCTACATTTTTTGCATTTGGGTCGAGCGGCTATCTTGTAAGGCAACGTTGCCATTCGCGTTTTTCCGCGCCTATTCGAATAGCTCGCTTGGTATTGGTCGTGGACCAAAAGTCAATAAAGACGAAAAATCCGCCAAAAAATTAGCTACATTTTTTGCCTTTCGGTCGAGCGGCCATCTTGTAAGGCAACGTTGCCATTCGCGTTTTTCCGCGCCTCCTCGAATAGCTCGCTTGCTATTGGTCGTGGACCAAAAGTCAATACAGACGAAAAATCCGCCAAAAAATTAGCTACATTTTTTGCATTTGGGTCAAGCGGCCATCTTGTAAGGCAACGTTGCCATTCGCGTTTTTCCGCGCCTCCTCGAATAGCTCGCTTGCTATTGGTCGTGGAGCAAAAGTCAATACAGACGAAAAATCCGCCAAAAAATTACCTACATTTTTTGCATTTGGGTCGAGCGGCCATCTTGTAAGGCAACATTGCCATTCGCGTTTTTCCGCGCCTCCTCGAATAGCTCGCTTGGTATTGGTCGTGGACCAAAAGTCAATACAGACGAAAAATCCGCCAAAAAACTAGCTACATTTTTTGCATTTGGGTCGAGCGGCCATCTTGTAAGGCAACGTTGCCATTCGCGTTTTTCCGCGCCTCCTCGAATAGCTCGCTTGCTATTGGTCGTGGACCAAAAGTCAATACAGACGAAAAATCCGCCAAAAAATTAGCTACATTTTTTGCATTTGGGTCGAGCGGCCATCTTGTAAGGCAACGTTGCCATTCGCGTTTTTCCGCGCCTCCTCGAATAGCTCGCTTGCTATTAGTCGTGGACCAAAAGTCAATACAGACGAAAAATCCGCCAAAAAATTAGCTACATTTTTTGCATTTGGGTCGAGCGGCCATCTTGTAAGGCAACGTTGCCATTCGCGTTTTTCCGCGCCTCCTCGAATAGCTCGCTTGCTATTGGTCGTGGACCAAAAGTCAATAAAGACGAAAAATCCGCCAAAAAATTAGCTACATTTTTTGCATTTGGGTCGAGCGGCCATCTTGTAAGGCAACGTTGCCATTCGCGTTTTTCCGCGCCTCCTCGAATAGCTCGCTTGCTATTGGTCGTGGACCAAAAGTCAATACAGACGAAAAATCCGCCAAAAAATTAGCTACATTTTTTGCATTTGGGTCGAGCGGCCATCTTGTAAGGCAACGTTGCCATTCGCGTTTTTCCGCGCCTCCTCGAATAGCTCGCTTGCTATTGGTCGTGGACCAAAAGTCAATACAGACGAAAAATCCGCCAAAAAATTAGCTACATTTTTTGCCTTTGGGTCGAGCGGCCATCTTGTAAGGCAACGTTGCCATTCGCGTTTTTCCGCGCCTCCTCGAATAGCTCGCTTGCTATTGGTCGTGGACCAAAAGTCAATACAGACGAAAAATCCGCCAAAAAATTAGCTACATTTTTTGCATTTGGGACGAGCGGCCATCTTGTAAGGCAACGTTGCCAGTCGCGTTTTTCCGCGCCTCCTCAAATAGCTTGCTTGCTATTGGTCGTGGACCAAAAGTCAATACTGACGAAAAATCCGCCAAAAAATTAGCTACATTTTTTGCATTTGGGTCGAGCGGCCATCTTGTAAGGCAACGTTGCCATTCGCGTTTTTCCGCGCCTCCTCGAATAGCTCGCTTGCTATTGGTCGTGGACCAAAAGTCAATACAGACAAAAAATCCGCCAAAAAATTAGCTACATTTTTTGCATTTGGGTCGAGCGGCCATCTTGTAATGCAACGTTGCCATTCGCGTTTTTCCGCGCCTCCTCGAATAGCTCGCTTGCTATTGGTCGTGGACCAAAAGTCAATACAGACGAAAAATCCGCCAAAAAATTAGCTACATTTTTTGCTTTTGGGTCGAGCGGCTATCTTGTAAGGCAACGTTGCCATTCGCGTTTTTCCGCGCCTATTCGAATAGCTCGCTTGCTATTGGTCGTGGACCAAAAGTCAATACAGACGAAAAATCCGCCAAAAAATTAGCTACAATTTTTGCATTTGGGTCGAGCGGCCATCTTGTAAGGCAACGTTGCCATTCGCGTTTTTCCGCGCCTCCTCGAATAGCTCGCTTGCTATTGGTCGTGGACCAAAAGTCAATACAGACGAAAAATCCGCCAAAAAATTAGCTACATTTTTTGCGTTTGGGTCGAGCGGCCATCTTGTAAGGCAACGTTGCCAGTCGCGTTTTTCCGCGCCTCCTCGAATAGCTCGCTTGCTATTGGTCGTGGACCAAAAGTCAATACAGACGAAAAATCCGCCAAAAAATTAGCTACATTTTTTGCATTTGGGTCGAGCGGCCATCTTGTAAGGCAACGTTGCTATTCGCGTTTTTCCGCGCCTCCTCGAATAGCTCGCTTGCTATTGGTCGTGGACCAAAAGTCAATACAGACGAAAAATCCGCCAAAAAATTAGCTACATTTTTTGCATTTGGGTCGAGCGGCCATCTTGTAAGGCAACGTTGCCATTCGCGTTTTTCCGCGCCTCCTCGAATAGCTCGCTTGCTATTGGTCGTGGACCAAAAGTCAATATAGACGAAAAATCCGCCAAAAAATTAGCTACATTTTTTGCATTTGGGTCGAGCGGCCATCTTGTAAGGCAACGTTGCCATTCGCGTTTTTCCGCGCCTCCTCGAATAGCTCGCTTGCTATTGGTCGTGGACCAAAAGTCAATACAGACGAAAAATCCGCTAAAAAATTAGCTACATTTTTTGCATTTGGGTCGAGCGGCCATCTTGTAAGGCAACGTTGCCATTCGCGTTTTTCCGCGCCTCCTCGAATAGCTCGCTTGCTATTGGTCGTGGACCAAAAGTCAATACAGACGAAAAATCCGCCAAAAAATTAGCTACATTTTTTGCGTTTGGGTCGAGCGGCCATCTTGTAAGGCAACGTTGCCAGTCGCGTTTTTCCGCGCCTCCTCGAATAGCTCGCTTGCTATTGGTCGTGGACCAAAAGTCAATACAGACGAAAAATCCGCCAAAAAATTAGCTACATTTTTTGCATTTGGGTCGAGCGGCCATCTTGTAAGGCAACGTTGCTATTCGCGTTTTTCCGCGCCTCCTTAAATAGCTCGCTTGCTATTGGTCGTGGACCAAAAGTCAATACAGACGAAAAATCCGCCAAAAAATTAGCTACATTTTTTGCATTTGGGTCGAGCGGCCATCTTGTAAGGCAACGTTGCCATTCGCGTTTTTCCGCGCCTCCTCGAATAGCTCGCTTGCTATTGGTCGTGGACCAAAAGTCAATATAGACGAAAAATCCGCCAAAAAATTAGCTACATTTTTTGCATTTGGGTCGAGCGGCTATCTTGTAAGGCAACGTTGCCATTCGCGTTTTTCCGCGCCTCCTCGAATAGCTCGCTTGCTATTGGTCGTGGACCAAAAGTCAATACAGACGAAAAATCCGCCAAAAAATTAGCTACATTTTTTGCATTTGGGTCGAGCGGCCATCTTGTAAGGCAACGTTGCCATTTGCGTTTTTCCGCGCCTCCTCGAATAGCTCGCTTGCTATTGGTCGTGGACCAAAAGTCAATACAGACGAAAAATCCGCCAAAAAATTAGCTACATTTTTTGCATTTGGGTCGAGCGGCCATCTTGTAAGGCAACGTTGCCATTCGCGTTTTTCCGCGCCTCCTCGAATAGCTCGCTTGCTATTGGTCGTGGACCAAAAGTCAATACAGACGAAAAATCCGCCAAAAAATTAGCTACATTTTTTGCTTTTGGGTCGAGCGGCCATCTTGTAAGGCAACGTTGCCATTCCCGTTTTTCCGCGCCTCTTCGAATAGCTCGCTTGCTATTGGTCGTGGACCAAAAGTCAATACAGACGAAAAATCCACCAAAAAATTAGCTACATTTTTTGCATTTGGGTCGAGCGGCCATCTTGTAAGGCAACGTTGCCATTCGCGTTTTTCCGCGCCTCCTCGAATAGCTCGCTTGCTATTGGTCGTGGACCAAAAGTCAATACAGACGAAAAATCCGCCAAAAAATTAGCTACATTTTTTGCATTTGGGTCGAGCGGCCATCTTGTAAGGCAACGTTGCCATTCGCGTTTTTCCGCGCCTCCTCGAATAGCTCGCTTGCTATTGGTCGTGGACCAAAAGTCAACAAAGACGAAAAATCCGCCAAAAAATTAGCTACATTTTTTGCATTTGGGTCAAGCGGCCATCTTGTAAGGCAACGTTGCCATTCGCGTTTTTCCGCGCCTCCTCGAATAGCTCGCTTGCTATTGGTCGTGGAGCAAAAGTCAATACAGACGAAAAATCCGCCAAAAAATTAGCTACATTTTTTGCATTTGGGTCGAGCGGCCATCTTGTAAGGCAACATTGCCATTCGCGTTTTTCCGCGCCTCCTCGAATAGCTCGCTTGGTATTGGTCGTGGACCAAAAGTCAATACAGACGAAAAATCCGCCAAAAAACTAGCTACATTTTTTGCATTTGGGTCGAGCGGCCATCTTGTAAGGCAACGTTGCCATTCGCGTTTTTCCGCGCCTCCTCGAATAGCTCGCTTGCTATTGGTCGTGGACCAAAAGTCAATACAGACGAAAAATCCGCCAAAAAATTAGCTACATTTTTTGCATTTGGGTCGAGCGGCCATCTTGTAAGGCAACGTTGCCATTCGCGTTTTTCCGCGCCTCCTCGAATAGCTCGCTTGCTATTGGTCGTGGACCAAAAGTCAATACAGACGAAAAATCCGCCAAAAAATTAGCTACATTTTTTGCATTTGGGTCGAGCGGCCATCTTGTAAGGCAACGTTGCCATTCGCGTTTTTCCGCGCCTCCTCGAATAGCTCGCTTGCTATTGGTCGTGGACCAAAAGTCAATAAAGACGAAAAATCCGCCAAAAAATTAGCTACATTTTTTGCATTTGGGTCGAGCGGCCATCTTGTAAGGCAACGTTGCCATTCGCGTTTTTCCGCGCCTCCTCGAATAGCTCGCTTGCTATTGGTCGTGGACCAAAAGTCAATACAGACGAAAAATCCGCCAAAAAATTAGCTACATTTTTTGCATTTGGGTCGAGCGGCCATCTTGTAAGGCAACGTTGCCATTCGCGTTTTTCCGCGCCTACTCGAATAGCTCGCTTGCTATTGGTCGTGGACCAAAAGTCAATACAGACGAAAAATCCGCCAAAAAATTAGCTACATTTTTTGCCTTTGGGTCGAGCGGCCATCTTGTAAGGCAACGTTGCCATTCGCGTTTTTCCGCGCCTCCTCGAATAGCTCGCTTGCTATTGGTCGTGGACCAAAAGTCAATACAGACGAAAAATCCGCCAAAAAATTAGCTACATTTTTTGCATTTGGGTCAAGCGGCCATCTTGTAAGGCAACGTTGCCATTCGCGTTTTTCCGCGCCTCCTCGAATAGCTCGCTTGCTATTGGTCGTCGAGCAAAAGTCAATACAGACGAAAAATCCGCCAAAAAATTAGCTACATTTTTTGCATTTGGGTCGAGCGGCCATCTTGTAAGGCAACATTGCCATTCGCGTTTTTCCGCGCCTCCTCGAATAGCTCGCTTGGTATTGGTCGTGGACCAAAAGTCAATAGAGACGAAAAATCCGCCAAAAAATTAGCTACATTTTTTGCATTTGGGTCGAGCGGCCATCTTGTAAGGCAACGTTGCCATTCGCGTTTTTCCGCGCCTCCTCGAATAGCTCGCTTGCTATTGGTCGTGGACCAAAAGTCAATACAGACGAAAAATCCGCCAAAAAATTAGCTACATTTTTTGCATTTGGGTCGAGCGGCCATCTTGTAAGGCAACGTTGCCATTCGCGTTTTTCCGCGCCTCCTCGAATAGCTCGCTTGCTATTGGTCGTGGACCAAAAGTCAATACAGACAAAAAATCCGCCAAAAAATTAGCTACATTTTTTGCATTTGGGTCGAGCGGCCATCTTGTAAGGCAACGTTGCCATTCGCGTTTTTCCGCGCCTCCTCGAATAGCTCGCTTGCTATTAGTCGTGGACCAAAAGTCAATATAGACGAAAAATCCGCCAAAAAATTAGCTACATTTTTTGCATTTGGGTCGAGCGGCCATCTTGTAAGGCAACGTTGCCATTCGCGTTTTTCCGCGCCTCCTCAAATAGCTCGCTTGCTATTGGTCGTGGACCAAAAGTCAATACAGACGAAAAATCCGCCAAAAAATTAGCTACATTTTTTGCATTTGGGTCGAGCGGCCATCTTGTAAGGCAACGTTGCCATTCGCGTTTTTCCGCGCCTCTTCGAATAGCTCGCTTGCTATTGGTCGTGGACCAAAAGTCAATACAGACGAAAAATCCGCCAAAAAATTAGCTACATTTTTTGCATTTGGGTCGAGCGGCCATCTTGTAAGGCAACGTTGCCATTCGCGTTTTTCCGCGCCTCCTCGAATAGCACGCTTGCTATTAGTCGTAGACCAAAAGTCAATATAGACGAAAAATCCGCCAAAAAATTAGCTACATTTTTTGCATTTGGGTCGAGCGGCTATCTTGTAAGGCAACGTTGCCATTCGCGTTTTTCCGCGCCTCCTCAAATAGCTCGCTTGCTATTGGTCGTGGATCAAAAGTCAATACAGACGAAAAATCCGCCAAAAAATTAGCTACATTTTTTGCATTTCGGTCGAGCGGCCATCTTGTAAGGCAACGTTGCCATTCGCGTTTTTCCGCGCCTCTTCGAATAGCTCGCTTGCTATTGGTCGTGGACCAAAAGTCAATACAGACGAAAAATCCGCTAAAAAATTAGCTACATTTTTTGCATTTGGGTCGAGCGGCCATCTTGTAAGGCAACGTTGCCATTCGCGTTTTTCCGCGCCTCCTCGAATAGCTCGCTTGCTATTGATCGTGGACCAAAAGTCAATACAGACGAAAAATCCGCCAAAAAATTAGCTACATTTTTTGCATTTGGGTCGAGCGGCTATCTTGTAAGGCAACGTTGCCATTCGCGTTTTTCCGCGCCTCCTCGAATAGCTCGCTTGCTATTGGTCGTGGACCAAAAGTCACTACAGACGAAAAATCCGCCAAAAAATTAGCTACATTTTTTGCATTTGGGTCGAGCGGCCATCTTGTAAGGCAACGTTGCCATTTGCGTTTTTCCGCGCCTCCTCGAATAGCTCGCTTGCTATTGGTCGTGGACCAAAAGTCAATACAGACGAAATATCCGCCAAAAAATTAGCTACATTTTTTGCATTTGGGTCGAACGGCCATCTTGTAAGGCAACGTTGCCATTTGCGTTTTTCCGCGCCTCCTCGAATAGCTCGCTTGCTATTGGTCGTGGACTAAAAGTCAATACAGACGAAAAATCCACCAAAAAATTAGCTACATTTTTTGCATTTGGGTCGAGCGGCCATCTTGTAAGGCAACGTTGCCATTCGCGTTTTTCCGCGCCTCCTCGAATAGCTCGCTTGCTATTGGTCGTGGACCAAAAGTCAATACAGACGAAAAATCCGCCAAAAAATTAGCTACATTTTTTGCATTTGGGTCGAGCGGCCATCTTGTAAGGCAACGTTGCCATTCGCGTTTTTCCGCGCCTCCTCGAATAGCTCGCTTGCTATTGGTCGTGGACCAAAAGTTAACAAAGACGAAAAATCCGCCAAAAAATTAGCTACATTTTTTGCATTTGGGTCGAACGGCCCTCTTGTAAGGCAACGTTGCCATTCGCGTTTTTCCGCGCCTCCTCAAATAGCTCGCTTGCTATTGGTCGTGGACCAAAAGTCAATAAAGACGAAAAATCCGCCAAAAAATTAGCTACATTTTTTGCTATTGGGTCGAGCGGCCATCTTGTAAGGCAACGTTGCTATTCGCGTTTTTCCGCGCCTCCTCGAATAGCTCGCTTGCTATTGGTCGTGGACCAAAAGTCAATACAGACAAAAAATCCGCCAAAAAATTAGCTACATTTTTTGCATTTGGGTCGAGCGGCCATCTTGTAAGGCAACGTTGCCATTCGCGTTTTTCCGCGCCTCCTCGAATAGCTCGCTTGCTATTGGTCGTGGACCAAAAGTCAATACAGACGAAAAATCCGCCAAAAAATTAGCTACATTTTTTGCATTTGGGTCGAGCGGCCATCTTGTAAGGCAACGTTGCCATTCGCGTTTTTCCGCGCCTCCTCGAATAGCTCGCTTGCTATTGGTCGTGGACCAAAAGTCAATACAGACGAAAAATCCACCAAAAAATTAGCTACATTTTTTGCATTTGGGTCGAGCGGCCATCTTGTAAGGCAACGTTGCCATTCGCGTTTTTCCGCGCCTCCTCGAATAGCTCGCTTGCTATTGGTCGTGGACCAAAAGTCAATACAGACGAAAAATCCGCCAAAAAATTAGCTACATTTTTTGCATTTGGGTCGAGCGGCCATCTTGTAAGGCAACGTTGCCATTCGCGTTTTTCCGCGCCTCCTCGAATAGCTCGCTTGCTATTGGTCGTGGACCAAAAGTCAACAAAGACGAAAAATCCGCCAAAAAATTAGCTACATTTTTTGCATTTGGGTCGAACGGCCCTCTTGTAAGGCAACGTTGCCATTCGCGTTTTTCCGCGCCTCCTCGAATAGCTCGCTTGCTATTGGTCGTGGACCAAAAGTCAATAAAGACGAAAAATCCGCCAAAAAATTAGCTACATTTTTTGCATTTGGGTCGAGCGGCCATCTTGTAAGGCAACGTTGCTATTCGCGTTTTTCCGCGCCTCCTCGAATAGGTCGCTTGCTATTGGTCGTGGACCAAAAGTCAATACAGACGAAAAATCCGCCAAAAAATTAGCTACATTTTTTGCATTTGGGTCGAGCGGCCATCTTGTAAGGCAACGTTGCCATTCGCGTTTTTCCGCGCCTCTTCGAATAGCTCGCTTGCTATTGGTCGTGGACCAAAAGTCAATAAAGACGAAAAATCCGCCAAAAAATTAGCTACATTTTTTGCATTTGGGTCGAGCGGCCATCTTGTAAGGCAACGTTGCCATTCGCGTTTTTTCGCGCCTCCTCGAATAGCTCGCTTGCTATTGGTCGTGGACCAAAAGTCAATACAGACGAAAAATCCGCCAAAAAATTAGCTACATTTTTTGCATTTGGGTCGAGCGGCCATCTTGTAAGGCAACGTTGCCATTCGCGTTTTTCCGCGCCTCCTCGAATAGCTCGCTTGCTATTGGTCGTGGACCAAAAGTCAATACAGACGAAAAATCCGCCAAAAAATTAGCTACATTTTTTGCATTTGGGTCGAGCGGCCATCTTGTAAGGCAACGTTGCCATTCGCGTTTTTCCGCGCCTCCTCGAATAGCTCGCTTGCTATTGGTCGTGGACCAAAAGTCAATACAGACGAAAAATCCGCCAAAAAATTAGCTACATTTTTTGCATTTGGGTCGAGCGGCTATCTTGTAAGGCAACGTTGCCATTCGCGTTTTTCCGCGCCTATTCGAATAGCTCGCTTGGTATTGGTCGTGGACCAAAAGTCAATAAAGACGAAAAATCCGCCAAAAAATTAGCTACATTTTTTGCCTTTCGGTCGAGCGGCCATCTTGTAAGGCAACGTTGCCATTCGCGTTTTTCCGCGCCTCCTCGAATAGCTCGCTTGCTATTGGTCGTGGACCAAAAGTCAATACAGACGAAAAATCCGCCAAAAAATTAGCTACATTTTTTGCATTTGGGTCAAGCGGCCATCTTGTAAGGCAACGTTGCCATTCGCGTTTTTCCGCGCCTCCTCGAATAGCTCGCTTGCTATTGGTCGTGGAGCAAAAGTCAATACAGACGAAAAATCCGCCAAAAAATTACCTACATTTTTTGCATTTGGGTCGAGCGGCCATCTTGTAAGGCAACATTGCCATTCGCGTTTTTCCGCGCCTCCTCGAATAGCTCGCTTGGTATTGGTCGTGGACCAAAAGTCAATACAGACGAAAAATCCGCCAAAAAACTAGCTACATTTTTTGCATTTGGGTCGAGCGGCCATCTTGTAAGGCAACGTTGCCATTCGCGTTTTTCCGCGCCTCCTCGAATAGCTCGCTTGGTATTGGTCGTGGACCAAAAGTCAATACAGACGAAAAATCCGCCAAAAAATTAGCTACATTTTTTGCATTTGGGTCGAGCGGCCATCTTGTAAGGCAACGTTGCCATTCGCGTTTTTCCGCGCCTCCTCGAATAGCTCGCTTGCTATTGGTCGTGGACCAAAAGTCAATACAGACGAAAAATCCGCCAAAAAATTAGCTACATTTTTTGCATTTGGGTCGAGCGGCCATCTTGTAAGGCAACGTTGCCATTCGCGTTTTTCCGCGCCTCCTCGAATAGCTCGCTTGCTATTGGTCGTGGACCAAAAGTCAATACAGACGAAAAATCCGCCAAAAAATTAGCTACATTTTTTGCATTTGGGTCAAGCGGCCATCTTGTAAGGCAACGTTGCCATTCGCGTTTTTCCGCGCCTCCTCGAATAGCTCGCTTGCTATTGGTCGTGGAGCAAAAGTCAATACAGACGAAAAATCCGCCAAAAAATTACCTACATTTTTTGCATTTGGGTCGAGCGGCCATCTTGTAAGGCAACATTGCCATTCGCGTTTTTCCGCGCCTCCTCGAATAGCTCGCTTGGTATTGGTCGTGGACCAAAAGTCAATACAGACGAAAAATCCGCCAAAAAACTAGCTACATTTTTTGCATTTGGGTCGAGCGGCCATCTTGTAAGGCAACGTTGCCATTCGCGTTTTTCCGCGCCTCCTCGAATAGCTCGCTTGCTATTGGTCGTGGACCAAAAGTCAATACAGACGAAAAATCCGCCAAAAAATTAGCTACATTTTTTGCATTTGGGTCGAGCGGCCATCTTGTAAGGCAACGTTGCCATTCGCGTTTTTCCGCGCCTCCTCGAATAGCTCGCTTGCTATTGGTCGTGGACCAAAAGTCAATACAGACGAAAAATCCGCCAAAAAATTAGCTACATTTTTTGCATTTGGGTCGAGCGGCCATCTTGTAAGGCAACGTTGCCATTCGCGTTTTTCCGCGCCTCCTTGAATAGCTCGCTTGCTATTGGTCGTGGACCAAAAGTCAATAAAGACGAAAAATCCGCCAAAAAATTAGCTACATTTTTTGCATTTGGGTCGAGCGGCCATCTTGTAAGGCAACGTTGCCATTCGCGTTTTTCCGCGCCTCCTCGAATAGCTCGCTTGCTATTGGTCGTGGACCAAAAGTCAATACAGACGAAAAATCCGCCAAAAAATTAGCTACATTTTTTGCATTTGGGTCGAGCGGCCATCTTGTAAGGCAACGTTGCCATTCGCGTTTTTCCGCGCCTCCTCGAATAGCTCGCTTGCTATTGGTCGTGGACCAAAAGTCAATACAGACGAAAAATCCGCCAAAAAATTAGCTACATTTTTTGCCTTTGGGTCGAGCGGCCATCTTGTAAGGCAACGTTGCCATTCGCGTTTTTCCGCGCCTCCTCGAATAGCTCGCTTGCTATTGGTCGTGGACCAAAAGTCAATACAGACGAAAAATCCGCCAAAAAATTAGCTACATTTTTTGCATTTGGGACGAGCGGCCATCTTGTAAGGCAACGTTGCCATTCGCGTTTTTCCGCGCCTCCTCAAATAGCTCGCTTGCTATTGGTCGTGGACCAAAAGTCAATAAAGACGAAAAATCCGCCAAAAAATTAGCTACATTTTTTGCATTTGGGTCGAGCGGCCATCTTGTAAGGCAACGTTGCTATTCGCGTTTTTCCGCGCCTCCTCGAATAGCTCGCTTGCTATTGGTCGTGGACCAAAAGTTAATACAGACGAAAAATCCGCCAAAAAATTAGCTACATTTTTTGCATTTGGGTCGAGCGGCCATCTTGTAAGGCAACGTTGCCATTCGCGTTTTTCCGCGCCTCCTCGAATAGCTCGCTTGCTATTGGTCGTGGACCAAAAGTCAATATAGACGAAAAATCCGCCAAAAAATTAGCTACATTTTTTGCATTTGGGTCGAGCGGCTATCTTGTAAGGCAACGTTGCCATTCGCGTTTTTCCGCGCCTTCTCAAATAGCTCGCTTGCTATTGGTCGTGGACCAAAAGTCAATACAGACGAAAAATCCGCCAAAAAATTAGCTACATTTTTTGCATTTGGGTCGAGCGGCCATCTTGTAAGGCAACGTTGCCATTCGCGTTTTTCCGCGCCTCCTCGAATAGCTCGCTTGCTATTGGTCGTGGACCAAAAGTCAATACAGACGAAAAATCCGCTAAAAAATTAGCTACATTTTTTGCATTTGGGTCGAGCGGCTATCTTGTAACTCAACGTTGCCATTCGCGTTTTTCCGCGCCTCCTCGAATAGCTCGCTTGCTATTGGTCGTGGACCAAAAGTCAATACAGACGAAAAATCCGCCAAAAAATTAGCTACAATTTTTGCATTTGGGTCGAGCGGCCATCTTGTAAGGCAACGTTGCCATTCGCGTTTTTCCGCGCCTCCTCGAATAGCTCGCTTGCTATTGGTCGTGGACCAAAAGTCAATACAGACGAAAAATCCGCCAAAAAATTAGCTACATTTTTTGCGTTTGGGTCGAGCGGCCATCTTGTAAGGCAACGTTGCCAGTCGCGTTTTTCCGCGCCTCCTCGAATAGCTCGCTTGCTATTGGTCGTGGACCAAAAGTCAATACAGACGAAAAATCCGCCAAAAAATTAGCTACATTTTTTGCATTTGGGTCGAGCGGCCATCTTGTAAGGCAACGTTGCTATTCGCGTTTTTCCGCGCCTCCTCGAATAGCTCGCTTGCTATTGGTCGTGGACCAAAAGTCAATACAGACGAAAAATCCGCCAAAAAATTAGCTACATTTTTTGCATTTGGGTCGAGCGGCCATCTTGTAAGGCAACGTTGCCATTCGCGTTTTTCCGCGCCTCCTCGAATAGCTCGCTTGCTATTGGTCGTGGACCAAAAGTCAATATAGACGAAAAATCCGCCAAAAAATTAGCTACATTTTTTGCATTTGGGTCGAGCGGCCATCTTGTAAGGCAACGTTGCCATTCGCGTTTTTCCGCGCCTCCTCGAATAGCTCGCTTGCTATTGGTCGTGGACCAAAAGTCAATACAGACGAAAAATCCGCTAAAAAATTAGCTACATTTTTTGCATTTGGGTCGAGCGGCCATCTTGTAAGGCAACGTTGCCATTCGCGTTTTTCCGCGCCTCCTCGAATAGCTCGCTTGCTATTGGTCGTGGACCAAAAGTCAATACAGACGAAAAATCCGCCAAAAAATTAGCTACATTTTTTGCGTTTGGGTCGAGCGGCCATCTTGTAAGGCAACGTTGCCAGTCGCGTTTTTCCGCGCCTCCTCGAATAGCTCGCTTGCTATTGGTCGTGGACCAAAAGTCAATACAGACGAAAAATCCGCCAAAAAATTAGCTACATTTTTTGCATTTGGGTCGAGCGGCCATCTTGTAAGGCAACGTTGCTATTCGCGTTTTTCCGCGCCTCCTCAAATAGCTCGCTTGCTATTGGTCGTGGACCAAAAGTCAATACAGACGAAAAATCCGCCAAAAAATTAGCTACATTTTTTGCATTTGGGTCGAGCGGCCATCTTGTAAGGCAACGTTGCCATTCGCGTTTTTCCGCGCCTCCTCGAATAGCTCGCTTGCTATTGGTCGTGGACCAAAAGTCAATATAGACGAAAAATCCGCCAAAAAATTAGCTACATTTTTTGCATTTGGGTCGAGCGGCTATCTTGTAAGGCAACGTTGCCATTCGCGTTTTTCCGCGCCTCCTTGAATAGCTCGCTTGCTATTGGTCGTGGACCAAAAGTCAATACAGACGAAAAATCCGCCAAAAAATTAGCTACATTTTTTGCATTTGGGTCGAGCGGCCATCTTGTAAGGCAACGTTGCCATTTGCGTTTTTCCGCGCCTCCTCGAATAGCTCGCTTGCTATTGGTCGTGGACCAAAAGTCAATACAGACGAAAAATCCGCCAAAAAATTAGCTACATTTTTTGCATTTGGGTCGAGCGGCCATCTTGTAAGGCAACGTTGCCATTCGCGTTTTTCCGCGCCTCCTCGAATAGCTCGCTTGCTATTGGTCGTGGACCAAAAGTCAATACAGACGAAAAATCCGCCAAAAAATTAGCTACATTTTTTGCTTTTGGGTCGAGCGGCCATCTTGTAAGGCAACGTTGCCATTCCCGTTTTTCCGCGCCTCTTCGAATAGCTCGCTTGCTATTGGTCGTGGACCAAAAGTCAATACAGACGAAAAATCCACCAAAAAATTAGCTACATTTTTTGCATTTGGGTCGAGCGGCCATCTTGTAAGGCAACGTTGCCATTCGCGTTTTTCCGCGCCTCCTCGAATAGCTCGCTTGCTATTGGTCGTGGACCAAAAGTCAATACAGACGAAAAATCCGCCAAAAAATTAGCTACATTTTTTGCATTTGGGTCGAGCGGCCATCTTGTAAGGCAACGTTGCCATTCGCGTTTTTCCGCGCCTCCTCGAATAGCTCGCTTGCTATTGGTCGTGGACCAAAAGTCAACAAAGACGAAAAATCCGCCAAAAAATTAGCTACATTTTTTGCATTTGGGTCGAACGGCCCTCTTGTAAGGCAACGTTGCCATTCGCGTTTTTCCGCGCCTCCTCGAATAGCTCGCTTGCTTTGGTCGTGGACCAAAAGTCAATACAGACGAAAAATCCGCCAAAAAATTAGCTACATTTTTTGCATTTGGGTCGAGCGGCCATCTTGTAAGGCAACGTTGCTATTCGCGTTTTTCCGCGCCTCCTCGAATAGCTCGCTTGCTATTGGTCGTGGACCAAAAGTCAATACAGACGAAAAATTCGCCAAAAAATTAGCTACATTTTTTGCATTTGGGTCGAGCGGCCATCTTGTAAGGCAACGTTGCCATTCGCGTTTTTCCGCGCCTCCTCGAACAGCTCGCTTGCTATTGGTCGTGGACCAAAAGTCAATAAAGACGAAAAATCCGCCAAAAAATTAGCTACATTTTTTGCATTTGGGTCGAGCGGCCATCTTGTAAGGCAACGTTGCCATTCGCGTTTTTCCGCGCCTCCTCGAATAGCTCGCTTGCTATTGGTCGTGGACCAAAAGTCAATACAGACGAAAAATCCGCCAAAAAATTAGCTACATTTTTTGCATTTGAGTCGAGCGGCCATCTTGTAAGGCAACGTTGCCATTCGCGTTTTTCCGCGCCTCCTCGAATAGCTCGCTTGCTATTGGTCGTGGACCAAAAGTCAATACAGACGAAAAATCCGCCAAAAAATTAGCTACATTTTTTGCATTTGGGTCAAGCGGCCATCTTGTAAGGCAACGTTGCCATTCGCGTTTTTCCGCGCCTCCTCGAATAGCTCGCTTGCTATTGGTCGTGGACCAAAAGTCAATACAGACGAAAAATCCGCCAAAAAATTAGCTACATTTTTTGCATTTGGGTCGAGCGGCTATCTTGTAAGGCAACGTTGCCATTCGCGTTTTTCCGCGCCTATTCGAATAGCTCGCTTGGTATTGGTCGTGGACCAAAAGTCAATAAAGACGAAAAATCCGCCAAAAAATTAGCTACATTTTTTGCCTTTCGGTCGAGCGGCCATCTTGTAAGGCAACGTTGCCATTCGCGTTTTTCCGCGCCTCCTCGAATAGCTCGCTTGCTATTGGTCGTGGACCAAAAGTCAATACAGACGAAAAATCCGCCAAAAAATTAGCTACATTTTTTGCATTTGGGTCAAGCGGCCATCTTGTAAGGCAACGTTGCCATTCGCGTTTTTCCGCGCCTCCTCGAATAGCTCGCTTGCTATTGGTCGTGGAGCAAAAGTCAATACAGACGAAAAATCCGCCAAAAAATTAGCTACATTTTTTGCCTTTGGGTCGAGCGGCCATCTTGTAAGGCAACATTGCCATTCGCGTTTTTCCGCGCCTCCTCGAATAGCTCGCTTGGTATTGGTCGTGGACCAAAAGTCAATACAGACGAAAAATCCGCCAAAAAACTAGCTACATTTTTTGCATTTGGGTCGAGCGGCCATCTTGTAAGGCAACGTTGCCATTCGCGTTTTTCCGCGCCTCCTCGAATAGCTCGCTTGCTATTGGTCGTGGACCAAAAGTCAATACAGACGAAAAATCCGCCAAAAAATTAGCTACATTTTTTGCATTTGGGTCGAGCGGCCATCTTGTAAGGCAACGTTGCCATTCGCGTTTTTCCGCGCCTCCTCGAATAGCTCGCTTGCTATTGGTCGTGGACCAAAAGTCAATACAGACGAAAAATCCGCCAAAAAATTAGCTACATTTTTTGCATTTGGGTCGAGCGGCCATCTTGTAAGGCAACGTTGCCATTCGCGTTTTTCCGCGCCTCCTCGAATAGCTCGCTTGCTATTGGTCGTGGACCAAAAGTCAATAAAGACGAAAAATCCGCCAAAAAATTAGCTACATTTTTTGCATTTGGGTCGAGCGGCCATCTTGTAAGGCAACGTTGCCATTCGCGTTTTTCCGCGCCTCCTCGAATAGCTCGCTTGCTATTGGTCGTGGACCAAAAGTCAATACAGACGAAAAATCCGCCAAAAAATTAGCTACATTTTTTGCATTTGGGTCGAGCGGCCATCTTGTAAGGCAACGTTGCCATTCGCGTTTTTCCGCGCCTACTCGAATAGCTCGCTTGCTATTGGTCGTGGACCAAAAGTCAATACAGACGAAAAATCCGCCAAAAAATTAGCTACATTTTTTGCCTTTGGGTCGAGCGGCCATCTTGTAAGGCAACGTTGCCATTCGCGTTTTTCCGCGCCTCCTCGAATAGCTCGCTTGCTATTGGTCGTGGACCAAAAGTCAATAGAGACGAAAAATCCGCCAAAAAATTAGCTACATTTTTTGCATTTGGGTCAAGCGGCCATCTTGTAAGGCAACGTTGCCATTCGCGTTTTTCCGCGCCTCCTCGAATAGCTCGCTTGCTATTGGTCGTCGAGCAAAAGTCAATACAGACGAAAAATCCGCCAAAAAATTAGCTACATTTTTTGCATTTGGGTCGAGCGGCCATCTAGTAAGGCAACATTGCCATTCGCGTTTTTCCGCGCCTCCTCGAATAGCTCGCTTGGTATTGGTCGTGGACCAAAAGTCAATACAGACGAAAAATCCGCCAAAAAACTAGCTACATTTTTTGCATTTGGGTCGAGCGGCCATCTTGTAAGGCAACGTTGCCATTCGCGTTTTTCCGCGCCTCCTCGAATAGCTCGCTTGCTATTGGTCGTGGACCAAAAGTCAATAGAGACGAAAAATCCGCCAAAAAATTAGCTACATTTTTTGCATTTGGGTCGAGCGGCCATCTTGTAAGGCAACGTTGCCATTTGCGTTTTTCCGCGCCTCCTCGAATAGCTCGCTTGCTATTGGTCGTGGACCAAAAGTCAATACAGACGAAAAATCCGCCAAAAAATTAGCTACATTTTTTGCATTTGGGTCGAGCGGCCATCTTGTAAGGCAACGTTGCCATTCGCGTTTTTCCGCGCCTCCTCGAATAGCTCGCTTGCTATTGGTCGTGGACCAAAAGTCAATACAGACAAAAAATCCGCCAAAAAATTAGCTACATTTTTTGCATTTGGGTCGAGCGGCCATCTTGTAAGGCAACGTTGCCATTCGCGTTTTTCCGCGCCTCCTCGAATAGCTCGCTTGCTATTAGTCGTGGACCAAAAGTCAATATAGACGAAAAATCCGCCAAAAAATTAGCTACATTTTTTGCATTTGGGTCGAGCGGCCATCTTGTAAGGCAACGTTGCCATTCGCGTTTTTCCGCGCCTCCTCAAATAGCTCGCTTGCTATTGGTCGTGGACCAAAAGTCAATACAGACGAAAAATCCGCCAAAAAATTAGCTACATTTTTTGCATTTGGGTCGAGCGGCCATCTTGTAAGGCAACGTTGCCATTCGCGTTTTTCCGCGCCTCTTCGAATAGCTCGCTTGCTATTGGTCGTGGACCAAAAGTCAATACAGACGAAAAATCCGCCAAAAAATTAGCTACATTTTTTGCATTTGGGTCGAGCGGCCATCTTGTAAGGCAACGTTGCCATTCGCGTTTTTCCGCGCCTCCTCGAATAGCACGCTTGCTATTAGTCGTAGACCAAAAGTCAATATAGACGAAAAATCCGCCAAAAAATTAGCTACATTTTTTGCATTTGGGTCGAGCGGCTATCTTGTAAGGCAACGTTGCCATTCGCGTTTTTCCGCGCCTCCTCAAATAGCTCGCTTGCTATTGGTCGTGGATCAAAAGTCAATACAGACGAAAAATCCGCCAAAAAATTAGCTACATTTTTTGCATTTCGGTCGAGCGGCCATCTTGTAAGGCAACGTTGCCATTCGCGTTTTTCCGCGCCTCTTCGAATAGCTCGCTTGCTATTGGTCGTGGACCAAAAGTCAATACAGACGAAAAATCCGCTAAAAAATTAGCTACATTTTTTGCATTTGGGTCGAGCGGCCATCTTGTAAGGCAACGTTGCCATTCGCGTTTTTCCGCGCCTCCTCGAATAGCTCGCTTGCTATTGATCGTGGACCAAAAGTCAATACAGACGAAAAATCCGCCAAAAAATTAGCTACATTTTTTGCATTTGGGTCGAGCGGCTATCTTGTAAGGCAACGTTGCCATTCGCGTTTTTCCGCGCCTCCTCGAATAGCTCGCTTGCTATTGGTCGTGGACCAAAAGTCACTACAGACGAAAAATCCGCCAAAAAATTAGCTACATTTTTTGCATTTGGGTCGAGCGGCCATCTTGTAAGGCAACGTTGCCATTTGCGTTTTTCCGCGCCTCCTCGAATAGCTCGCTTGCTATTGGTCGTGGACCAAAAGTCAATACAGACGAAAAATCCGCCAAAAAATTAGCTACATTTTTTGCATTTGGGTCGAACGGCCATCTTGTAAGGCAACGTTGCCATTTGCGTTTTTCCGCGCCTCCTCGAATAGCTCGCTTGCTATTGGTCGTGGACTAAAAGTCAATACAGACGAAAAATCCACCAAAAAATTAGCTACATTTTTTGCATTTGGGTCGAGCGGCCATCTTGTAAGGCAACGTTGCCATTCGCGTTTTTCCGCGCCTCCTCGAATAGCTCGCTTGCTATTGGTCGTGGACCAAAAGTCAATACAGACGAAAAATCCGCCAAAAAATTAGCTACATTTTTTGCATTTGGGTCGAGCGGCCATATTGTAAGGCAACGTTGCCATTCGCGTTTTTCCGCGCCTCCTCGAATAGCTCGCTTGCTATTGGTCGTGGACCAAAAGTTAACAAAGACGAAAAATCCGCCAAAAAATTAGCTACATTTTTTGCATTTGGGTCGAACGGCCCTCTTGTAAGGCAACGTTGCCATTCGCGTTTTTCCGCGCCTCCTCAAATAGCTCGCTTGCTATTGGTCGTGGACCAAAAGTCAATAAAGACGAAAAATCCGCCAAAAAATTAGCTACATTTTTTGCTATTGGGTCGAGCGGCCATCTTGTAAGGCAACGTTGCTATTCGCGTTTTTCCGCGCCTCCTCGAATAGCTCGCTTGCTATTGGTCGTGGACCAAAAGTCAATACAGACGAAAAATCCGCCAAAAAATTAGCTACATTTTTTGCATTTGGGTCGAGCGGCCATCTTGTAAGGCAACGTTGCCATTCGCGTTTTTCCGCGCCTCCTCGAATAGCTCGCTTGCTATTGGTCGTGGACCAAAAGTCAATACAGACGAAAAATCCACCAAAAAATTAGCTACATTTTTTGCATTTGGGTCGAGCGGCCATCTTGTAAGGCAACGTTGCCATTCGCGTTTTTCCGCGCCTCCTCGAATAGCTCGCTTGCTATTGGTCGTGGACCAAAAGTCAATACAGACGAAAAATCCGCCAAAAAATTAGCTACATTTTTTGCATTTGGGTCGAGCGGCCATCTTGTAAGGCAACGTTGCCATTCGCGTTTTTCCGCGCCTCCTCGAATAGCTCGCTTGCTATTGGTCGTGGACCAAAAGTCAACAAAGACGAAAAATCCGCCAAAAAATTAGCTACATTTTTTGCATTTGGGTCGAACGGCCCTCTTGTAAGGCAACGTTGCCATTCGCGTTTTTCCGCGCCTCCTCGAATAGCTCGCTTGCTATTGGTCGTGGACCAAAAGTCAATAAAGACGAAAAATCCGCCAAAAAATTAGCTACATTTTTTGCATTTGGGTCGAGCGGCCATCTTGTAAGGCAACGTTGCTATTCGCGTTTTTCCGCGCCTCTTCGAATAGGTCGCTTGCTATTGGTCGTGGACCAAAAGTCAATACAGACGAAAAATCCGCCAAAAAATTAGCTACATTTTTTGCATTTGGGTCGAGCGGCCATCTTGTAAGGCAACGTTGCCATTCGCGTTTTTCCGCGCCTCCTCGAATAGCTCGCTTGCTATTGGTCGTGGACCAAAAGTCAATAAAGACGAAAAATCCGCCAAAAAATTAGCTACATTTTTTGCATTTGGGTCGAGCGGCCATCTTGTAAGGCAACGTTGCCATTCGCGTTTTTTCGCGCCTCCTCGAATAGCTCGCTTGCTATTGGTCGTGGACCAAAAGTCAATACAGACGAAAAATCCGCCAAAAAATTAGCTACATTTTTTGCATTTGGGTCGAGCGGCCATCTTGTAAGGCAACGTTGCCATTCGCGTTTTTCCGCGCCTCCTCGAATAGCTCGCTTGCTATTGGTCGTGGACCAAAAGTCAATACAGACGAAAAATCCGCCAAAAAATTAGCTACATTTTTTGCATTTGGGTCGAGCGGCCATCTTGTAAGGCAACGTTGCCATTCGCGTTTTTCCGCGCCTCCTCGAATAGCTCGCTTGCTATTGGTCGTGGACCAAAAGTCAATACAGACGAAAAATCCGCCAAAAAATTAGCTACATTTTTTGCATTTGGGTCGAGCGGCTATCTTGTAAGGCAACGTTGCCATTCGCGTTTTTCCGCGCCTATTCGAATAGCTCGCTTGGTATTGGTCGTGGACCAAAAGTCAATAAAGACGAAAAATCCGCCAAAAAATTAGCTACATTTTTTGCCTTTCGGTCGAGCGGCCATCTTGTAAGGCAACGTTGCCATTCGCGTTTTTCCGCGCCTCCTCGAATAGCTCGCTTGCTATTGGTCGTGGACCAAAAGTCAATACAGACGAAAAATCCGCCAAAAAATTAGCTACATTTTTTGCATTTGGGTCAAGCGGCCATCTTGTAAGGCAACGTTGCCATTCGCGTTTTTCCGCGCCTCCTCGAATAGCTCGCTTGCTATTGGTCGTGGAGCAAAAGTCAATACAGACGAAAAATCCGCCAAAAAATTACCTACATTTTTTGCATTTGGGTCGAGCGGCCATCTTGTAAGGCAACATTGCCATTCGCGTTTTTCCGCGCCTCCTCGAATAGCTCGCTTGGTATTGGTCGTGGACCAAAAGTCAATACAGACGAAAAATCCGCCAAAAAACTAGCTACATTTTTTGCATTTGGGTCGAGCGGCCATCTTGTAAGGCAACGTTGCCATTCGCGTTTTTCCGCGCCTCCTCGAATAGCTCGCTTGCTATTGGTCGTGGACCAAAAGTCAATACAGACGAAAAATCCGCCAAAAAATTAGCTACATTTTTTGCATTTGGGTCGAGCGGCCATCTTGTAAGGCAACGTTGCCATTCGCGTTTTTCCGCGCCTCCTCGAATAGCTCGCTTGCTATTGGTCGTGGACCAAAAGTCAATACAGACGAAAAATCCGCCAAAAAATTAGCTACATTTTTTGCATTTGGGTCGAGCGGCCATCTTGTAAGGCAACGTTGCCATTCGCGTTTTTCCGCGCCTCCTCGAATAGCTCGCTTGCTATTGGTCGTGGACCAAAAGTCAATACAGACGAAAAATCCGCCAAAAAATTAGCTACATTTTTTGCATTTGGGTCAAGCGGCCATCTTGTAAGGCAACGTTGCCATTCGCGTTTTTCCGCGCCTCCTCGAATAGCTCGCTTGCTATTGGTCGTGGAGCAAAAGTCAATACAGACGAAAAATCCGCCAAAAAATTACCTACATTTTTTGCATTTGGGTCGAGCGGCCATCTTGTAAGGCAACATTGCCATTCGCGTTTTTCCGCGCCTCCTCGAATAGCTCGCTTGGTATTGGTCGTGGACCAAAAGTCAATACAGACGAAAAATCCGCCAAAAAACTAGCTACATTTTTTGCATTTGGGTCGAGCGGCCATCTTGTAAGGCAACGTTGCCATTCGCGTTTTTCCGCGCCTCCTCGAATAGCTCGCTTGCTATTGGTCGTGGACCAAAAGTCAATACAGACGAAAAATCCGCCAAAAAATTAGCTACATTTTTTGCATTTGGGTCGAGCGGCCATCTTGTAAGGCAACGTTGCCATTCGCGTTTTTCCGCGCCTCCTCGAATAGCTCGCTTGCTATTGGTCGTGGACCAAAAGTCAATACAGACGAAAAATCCGCCAAAAAATTAGCTACATTTTTTGCATTTGGGTCGAGCGGCCATCTTGTAAGGCAACGTTGCCATTCGCGTTTTTCCGCGCCTCCTTGAATAGCTCGCTTGCTATTGGTCGTGGACCAAAAGTCAATAAAGACGAAAAATCCGCCAAAAAATTAGCTACATTTTTTGCATTTGGGTCGAGCGGCCATCTTGTAAGGCAACGTTGCCATTCGCGTTTTTCCGCGCCTCCTCGAATAGCTCGCTTGCTATTGGTCGTGGACCAAAAGTCAATACAGACGAAAAATCCGCCAAAAAATTAGCTACATTTTTTGCATTTGGGTCGAGCGGCCATCTTGTAAGGCAACGTTGCCATTCGCGTTTTTCCGCGCCTCCTCGAATAGCTCGCTTGCTATTGGTCGTGGACCAAAAGTCAATACAGACGAAAAATCCGCCAAAAAATTAGCTACATTTTTTGCCTTTGGGTCGAGCGGCCATCTTGTAAGGCAACGTTGCCATTCGCGTTTTTCCGCGCCTCCTCGAATAGCTCGCTTGCTATTGGTCGTGGACCAAAAGTCAATACAGACGAAAAATCCGCCAAAAAATTAGCTACATTTTTTGCATTTGGGACGAGCGGCCATCTTGTAAGGCAACGTTGCCAGTCGCGTTTTTCCGCGCCTCCTCAAATAGCTTGCTTGCTATTGGTCGTGGACCAAAAGTCAATACAGACGAAAAATCCGCCAAAAAATTAGCTACATTTTTTGCATTTGGGTCGAGCGGCCATCTTGTAAGGCAACGTTGCCATTCGCGTTTTTCCGCGCCTCCTCGAATAGCTCGCTTGCTATTGGTCGTGGACCAAAAGTCAATACAGACAAAAAATCCGCCAAAAAATTAGCTACATTTTTTGCATTTGGGTCGAGCGGCCATCTTGTAAGGCAACGTTGCCATTCGCGTTTTTCCGCGCCTCCTCGAATAGCTCGCTTGCTATTGGTCGTGGACCAAAAGTCAATACAGACGAAAAATCCGCCAAAAAATTAGCTACATTTTTTGCTTTTGGGTCGAGCGGCTATCTTGTAAGGCAACGTTGCCATTCGCGTTTTTCCGCGCCTATTCGAATAGCTCGCTTGGTATTGGTCGTGGACCAAAAGTCAATACAGACGAAAAATCCGCCAAAAAATTAGCTACATTTTTTGCCTTTCGGTCGAGCGGCCATCTTGTAAGGCAACGTTGCCATTCGCGTTTTTCCGCGCCTCCTCGAATAGCTCGCTTGCTATTGGTCGTGGACCAAAAGTCAATACAGACGAAAAATCCGCCAAAAAAATAGCTACATTTTTTGCGTTTGGGTCAAGCGGCCATCTTGTAAGGCAACGTTGCCATTCGCGTTTTTCCGCGCCTCCTCGAATAGCTCGCTTGCTATTGGTCGTCGAGCAAAAGTCAATACAGACGAAAAATCCGCCAAAAAATTAGCTACATTTTTTGCATTTGGGTCGAGCGGCCATCTTGTAAGGCAACATTGCCATTCGCGTTTTTCCGCGCCTCCTCGAATAGCTCGCTTGGTATTGGTCGTGGACCAAAAGTCAATACAGACGAAAAATCCGCCAAAAAACTAGCTACATTTTTTGCATTTGGGTCGAGCGGCCATCTTGTAAGGCAACGTTGCCATTCGCGTTTTTCCGCGCCTCCTCGAATAGCTCGCTTGCTATTGGTCGTGGACCAAAAGTCAATAGAGACGAAAAATCCGCCAAAAAATTAGCTACATTTTTTGCATTTGGGTCGAGCGGCCATCTTGTAAGGCAACGTTGCCATTCGCGTTTTTCCGCGCCTCCTCGAATAGCTCGCTTGCTATTGGTCGTGGACCAAAAGTCAATACAGACGAAAAATCCGCCCAAAAATTAGCTACATTTTTTGCATTTGGGTCGAGCGGCCATCTTGTAAGGCAACGTTGCTATTCGCGTTTTTCCGCGCCTCCTCGAATAGCTCGCTTGCTATTGGTCGTGGACCAAAAGTCAATACAGACGAAAAATCCGCCAAAAAATTAGCTACATTTTTTGCATTTGGGTCGAGCGGCCATCTTGTAAGGCAACGTTGCCATTCGCGTTTTTCCGCGCCTCCTCGAATAGCTCGCTTGCTATTAGTCGTGGACCAAAAGTCAATACAGACGAAAAATCCGCCAAAAAATTAGCTACATTTTTTGCGTTTGGGTCGAGCGGCCATCTTGTAAGGCAACGTTGCCATTCGCGTTTTTCCGCGCCTCCTCAAATAGCTCGCTTGCTATTGGTCGTGGACCAAAAGTCAATACAGACGAAAAATCCGCCAAAAAATTAGCTACATTTTTTGCATTTGGGTCGAGCGGCCATCTTGTAAGGCAACGTTGCCATTCGCGTTTTTCCGCGCCTCTTCGAATAGCTCGCTTGCTATTGGTCGTGGACCAAAAGTCAATACAGACGAAAAATCCGCCAAAAAATTAGCTACATTTTTTGCATTTGGGTCGAGCGGCCATCTTGTAAGGCAACGTTGCCATTCGCGTTTTTCCGCGCCTCCTCGAATAGCTCGCTTGCTATTAGTCGTAGACCAAAAGTCAATATAGACGAAAAATCCGCCAAAAAATTAGCTACATTTTTTGCATTTGGGTCGAGCGGCTATCTTGTAAGGCAACGTTGCCATTCGCGTTTTTCCGCGCCTCCTCAAATAGCTCGCTTGCTATTGGTCGTGGATCAAAAGTCAATACAGACGAAAAATCCGCCAAAAAATTAGCTACATTTTTTGCATTTCGGTCGAGCGGCCATCTTGTAAGGCAACGTTGCCATTCGCGTTTTTCCGCGCCTCCTCGAATAGCTCGCTTGCTATTGGTCGTGGACCAAAAGTCACTACAGACGAAAAATCCGCCAAAAAATTAGCTACATTTTTTGCATTTGGGTCGAGCGGCCATCTTGTAAGGCAACGTTGCCATTTGCGTTTTTCCGCGCCTCCTCGAATAGCTCGCTTGCTATTGGTCGTGGACCAAAAGTCAATACAGACGAAAAATCCGCCAAAAAATTAGCTACATTTTTTGCATTTGGGTCGAGCGGCCATCTTGTAAGGCAACGTTGCCATTCGCGTTTTTCCGCGCCTCCTCGAATAGCTCGCTTGCTATTGGTCGTGGACTAAAAGTCAATACAGACGAAAAATCCACCAAAAAATTAGCTACATTTTTTGCATTTGGGTCGAGCGGCCATCTTGTAAGGCAACGTTGCCATTCGCGTTTTTCCGCGCCTCCTCGAATAGCTCGCTTGCTATTGGTCGTGGACCAAAAGTCAATACAGACGAAAAATCCGCCAAAAAATTAGCTACATTTTTTGCATTTGGGTCGAGCGGCCATCTTGTAAGGCAACGTTGCCATTCGCGTTTTTCCGCGCCTCCTCGAATAGCTCGCTTGCTATTGGTCGTGGACCAAAAGTTAACAAAGACGAAAAATCCGCCAACAAATTAGCTACATTTTTTGCATTTGGGTCGAACGGCCCTCTTGTAAGGCAACGTTGCCATTCGCGTTTTTCCGCGCCTCCTCAAATAGCTCGCTTGCTATTGGTCGTGGACCAAAAGTCAATAAAGACGAAAAATCCGCCAAAAAATTAGCTACATTTTTTGCATTTGGGTCGAGCGGCCATCTTGTAAGGCAACGTTGCTATTCGCGTTTTTCCGCGCCTCCTCGAATAGCTCGCTTGCTATTGGTCGTGGACCAAAAGTTAATACAGACGAAAAATCCGCCAAAAAATAAGCTACATTTTTTGCATTTGGGTCGAGCGGCCATCTTGTAAGGCAACGTTGCCATTCGCGTTTTTCCGCGCCTCCTCGAATAGCTCGCTTGCTATTGGTCGTGGACCAAAAGTAAATACAGACGAAAAATCCGCCAAAAAATTAGCTACATTTTTTGCATTTGGGTCGAGCGGCCATCTTGTAAGGCAACGTTGCCATTCGCGTTTTTCCGCGCCTCCTCGAATAGCTCGCTTGCTATTGGTCGTGGACCAAAAGTCAATACAGACGAAAAATCCGCCAAAAAATTAGCTACATTTTTTGCCTTTGGGTCGAGCGGCCATCTTGTAAGGCAACGTTGCCATTCGCGTTTTTCCGCGCCTCCTCGAATAGCTCGCTTGCTATTGGTCGTGGACCAAAAGTCAATACAGACGAAAAATCCGCCAAAAAATTAGCTACATTTTTTGCATTTGGGTCAAGCGGCCATCTTGTAAGGCAACGTTGCCATTCGCGTTTTTCCGCGCCTCCTCGAATAGCTCGCTTGCTATTGGTCGTGGAGCAAAAGTCAATACAGACGAAAAATTCGCCAAAAAATTAGCTACATTTTTTGCATTTGGGTCGAACGGCCATCTTGTAAGGCAACGTTGCCAT
Source organism: Tachinus rufipes (assembly GCA_963932245.1). NCBI lineage: Eukaryota > Metazoa > Arthropoda > Insecta > Coleoptera > Staphylinidae > Tachinus > Tachinus rufipes. The sequence continues at coordinate 24,167 of OZ010743.1, read as the reverse complement.
TCGCGTTTTTCCGCGCCTCCTCGAATAGCTCGCTTGGTATTGGTCGTGGACCAAAAGTCAATACAGACGAAAAATCCGCCAAAAAATTAGCTACATTTTTTGCATTTGGGTCGAGCGGGCCATCTTGTAAGGCAACGTTGCCAGTCGCGTTTTTCCGCGCCTCCTCGAATAGCTCGCTTGCTATTGGTCGTGGACCAAAAGTCAATACAGACGAAAAATCCGCCAAAAAATTAAATACATTTTTTGCATTTGGGTCGAGCGGCCATCTTGTAAGGCAACGTTGCCATTCGCGTTTTTCCGCGCCTCCTCGAATAGCTCGCTTGCTATTGGTCGTGGACCAAATGTCAATACAGACGAAAAATCCGCCAAAAAATTAGCTACATTTTTTGTATTTGGGTCGAGCGGCCATCTTGTAAGGCAACGTTGCCATTCGCGTTTTTCCGCGCCTCCTCGAATAGCTCGCTTGCTATTGGTCGTGGACCAAAAGTCAATACAGACGAAAAATCCGCCAAAAAATTAGCTACATTTTTTGCATTTGGGTCGAGCGGCCATCTTGTAAGGCAACGTTGCCATTTGCGTTTTTCCGCGCCTCCTCGAATAGCTCGCTTGCTATTGGTCGTGGACCAAAAGTCAATACAGACGAAAAATCCGCCAAAAAATTAGCTACATTTTTTGCATTTGGGTCGAGCGGCCATCTTGTAAGGCAACGTTGCCATTCGCGTTTTTCCGCGCCTCCTCGAATAGCTCGCTTGCTATTTGTCGTGGACCAAAAGTCAATACAGACGAAAAATCCGCCAAAAATTTAGCTACATTTTTTGCATTTGGGTCGAGCGGCCATCTTGTAATGCAACGTTGCCATTTGCGTTTTTCCGCGCCTCCTCGAATAGCTCGCTTGCTGTTGGTCGTGGACCAAAAGTCAATACAGACGAAAAATCCGCCAAAAAATTAGCTACATTTTTTGCATTTGTGTCGAGCTACCATCTTGTAAGGCAACGTTGCCATTTGCGTTTTTCCGCGCCTCCTTGAATAGCTCGCTTGCTATTGGTCGTGGACCAAAAGTCAATACAGACGAAAAATCCGCCAAAAAATTAGCTACATTTTTTGCATTTGGGTCGAGCGGCCATCTTGTAAGGCAACGTTGCCATTCGCGTTTTTCCGCGCCTCCTCGAATAGCTCGCTTGCTATTGGTCGTGGACCAAAAGTCAATACAGACGAAAAATCCGCCAAAAAATTAGCAACATTTTTTGCATTTGGGTCGAGCGGCCATCTTGTAAGGCAACGTTGCCATTCGCGTTTTTCCGCGCCTCCTCGAATAGCTCGCTTGCTATTGGTCGTGGACCAAAAGTCAATACAGACGAAAAATCCGCCAAAAAATTAGCTACATTTTTTGCATTTGGGTCGAGCGGCCATCTTGTAAGGCAACGTTGCCATTCGCGTTTTTCCGCGCCTCCTCGAATAGCTCGCTTGCTATTGGTCGTGGACCAAAAGTCAATATAGACGAAAAATCCGCCAAAAAATTAGCTACATTTTTTGCATTTGGGTCGAGCGGCCATCTTGTAAGGCAACGTTGCCATTCGCGTTTTTCCGCGCCTCCTCGAATAGCTCGCTTGCTATTGGTCGTGGACCAAAAGTCAATACAGACGAAAAATCCGCCAAAAAATTAGCTACATTTTTTGCTTTTGGGTCGAGCGGCTATCTTGTAAGGCAACGTTGCCATTCGCGTTTTTCCGCGCCTATTCGAATAGCTCGCTTGGTATTGGTCGTGGACCAAAAGTCAATACAGACGAAAAATCCGCCAAAAAATTAGCTACATTTTTTGCCTTTCGGTCGAGCGGCCATCTTGTAAGGCAACGTTGCCATTCGCGTTTTTCCGCGCCTCCTCGAATAGCTCGCTTGCTATTGGTCGTGGACCAAAAGTCAATACAGACGAAAAATCCGCCAAAAAAATAGCTACATTTTTTGCGTTTGGGTCAAGCGGCCATCTTGTAAGGCAACGTTGCCATTCGCGTTTTTCCGCGCCTCCTCGAATAGCTCGCTTGCTATTGGTCGTCGAGCAAAAGTCAATACAGACGAAAAATCCGCCAAAAAATTAGCTACATTTTTTGCATTTGGGTCGAGCGGCCATCTTGTAAGGCAACATTGCCATTCGCGTTTTTCCGCGCCTCCTCGAATAGCTCGCTTGGTATTGGTCGTGGACCAAAAGTCAATACAGACGAAAAATCCGCCAAAAAACTAGCTACATTTTTTGCATTTGGGTCGAGCGGCCATCTTGTAAGGCAACGTTGCCATTCGCGTTTTTCCGCGCCTCCTCGAATAGCTCGCTTGCTATTGGTCGTGGACCAAAAGTCAATAGAGACGAAAAATCCGCCAAAAAATTAGCTACATTTTTTGCATTTGGGTCGAGCGGCCATCTTGTAAGGCAACGTTGCCATTCGCGTTTTTCCGCGCCTCCTCGAATAGCTCGCTTGCTATTGGTCGTGGACCAAAAGTCAATACAGACGAAAAATCCGCCCAAAAATTAGCTACATTTTTTGCATTTGGGTCGAGCGGCCATCTTGTAAGGCAACGTTGCCATTCGCGTTTTTCCGCGCCTCCTCGAATAGCTCGCTTGCTATTGGTCGTGGACCAAAAGTCAATACAGACGAAAAATCCGCCAAAAAATTAGCTACATTTTTTGCATTTGGGTCGAGCGGCCATCTTGTAAGGCAACGTTGCCATTCGCGTTTTTCCGCGCCTCCTCGAATAGCTCGCTTGCTATTAGTCGTGGACCAAAAGTCAATACAGACGAAAAATCCGCCAAAAAATTAGCTACATTTTTTGCGTTTGGGTCGAGCGGCCATCTTGTAAGGCAACGTTGCCATTCGCGTTTTTCCGCGCCTCCTCAAATAGCTCGCTTGCTATTGGTCGTGGACCAAAAGTCAATACAGACGAAAAATCCGCCAAAAAATTAGCTACATTTTTTGCATTTGGGTCGAGCGGCCATCTTGTAAGGCAACGTTGCCATTCGCGTTTTTCCGCGCCTCTTCGAATAGCTCGCTTGCTATTGGTCGTGGACCAAAAGTCAATACAGACGAAAAATCCGCCAAAAAATTAGCTACATTTTTTGCATTTGGGTCGAGCGGCCATCTTGTAAGGCAACGTTGCCATTCGCGTTTTTCCGCGCCTCCTCGAATAGCTCGCTTGCTATTAGTCGTAGACCAAAAGTCAATATAGACGAAAAATCCGCCAAAAAATTAGCTACATTTTTTGCATTTGGGTCGAGCGGCTATCTTGTAAGGCAACGTTGCCATTCGCGTTTTTCCGCGCCTCCTCAAATAGCTCGCTTGCTATTGGTCGTGGATCAAAAGTCAATACAGACGAAAAATCCGCCAAAAAATTAGCTACATTTTTTGCATTTCGGTCGAGCGGCCATCTTGTAAGGCAACGTTGCCATTCGCGTTTTTCCGCGCCTCTTCGAATAGCTCGCTTGCTATTGGTCGTGGACCAAAAGTCAATACAGACGAAAAATCCGCTAAAAAAATAGCTACATTTTTTGCATTTGGGTCGAGCGGCCATCTTGTAAGGCAACGTTGCCATTCGCGTTTTTCCGCGCCTCCTCGAATAGCTCGCTTGCTATTGATCCTGGACCAAAAGTCAATACAGACGAAAAATCCGCCAAAAAATTAGCTACATTTTTTGCATTTGGGTCGAGCGGCTATCTTGTAAGGCAACGTTGCCATTCGCGTTTTTCCGCGCCTCCTCGAATAGCTCGCTTGCTATTGGTCGTGGACCAAAAGTCACTACAGACGAAAAATCCGCCAAAAAATTAGCTACATTTTTTGCATTTGGGTCGAGCGGCCATCTTGTAAGGCAACGTTGCCATTTGCGTTTTTCCGCGCCTCCTCGAATAGCTCGCTTGCTATTGGTCGTGGACCAAAAGTCAATACAGACGAAAAATCCGCCAAAAAATTAGCTACATTTTTTGCATTTGGGTCGAGCGGCCATCTTGTAAGGCAACGTTGCCATTCGCGTTTTTCCGCGCCTCCTCGAATAGCTCGCTTGCTATTGGTCGTGGACTAAAAGTCAATACAGACGAAAAATCCACCAAAAAATTAGCTACATTTTTTGCATTTGGGTCGAGCGGCCATCTTGTAAGGCAACGTTGCCATTCGCGTTTTTCCGCGCCTCCTCGAATAGCTCGCTTGCTATTGGTCGTGGACCAAAAGTCAATACAGACGAAAAATCCGCCAAAAAATTAGCTACATTTTTTGCATTTGGGTCGAGCGGCCATCTTGTAAGGCAACGTTGCCATTCGCGTTTTTCCGCGCCTCCTCGAATAGCTCGCTTGCTATTGGTCGTGGACCAAAAGTTAACAAAGACGAAAAATCCGCCAACAAATTAGCTACATTTTTTGCATTTGGGTCGAACGGCCCTCTTGTAAGGCAACGTTGCCATTCGCGTTTTTCCGCGCCTCCTCAAATAGCTCGCTTGCTATTGGTCGTGGACCAAAAGTCAATAAAGACGAAAAATCCGCCAAAAAATTAGCTACATTTTTTGCATTTGGGTCGAGCGGCCATCTTGTAAGGCAACGTTGCTATTCGCGTTTTTCCGCGCCTCCTCGAATAGCTCGCTTGCTATTGGTCGTGGACCAAAAGTTAATACAGACGAAAAATCCGCCAAAAAATAAGCTACATTTTTTGCATTTGGGTCGAGCGGCCATCTTGTAAGGCAACGTTGCCATTCGCGTTTTTCCGCGCCTCCTCGAATAGCTCGCTTGCTATTGGTCGTGGACCAAAAGTCAATACAGACGAAAAATCCGCCAAAAAATTAGCTACATTTTTTGCATTTGGGTCGAGCGGCCATCTTGTAAGGCAACGTTGCCATTCGCGTTTTTCCGCGCCTCCTCGAATAGCTCGCTTGCTATTGGTCGTGGACCAAAAGTCAATACAGACGAAAAATCCGCCAAAAAATTAGCTACATTTTTTGCCTTTGGGTCGAGCGGCCATCTTGTAAGGCAACGTTGCCATTCGCGTTTTTCCGCGCCTCCTCGAATAGCTCGCTTGCTATTGGTCGTGGACCAAAAGTCAATACAGACGAAAAATCCGCCAAAAAATTAGCTACATTTTTTGCATTTGGGTCAAGCGGCCATCTTGTAAGGCAACGTTGCCATTCGCGTTTTTCCGCGCCTCCTCGAATAGCTCGCTTGCTATTGGTCGTGGAGCAAAAGTCAATACAGACGAAAAATTCGCCAAAAAATTAGCTACATTTTTTGCATTTGGGTCGAACGGCCATCTTGTAAGGCAACGTTGCCATTCGCGTTTTTCCGCGCCTCCTCGAATAGCTCGCTTGGTATTGGTCGTGGACCAAAAGTCAATACAGACGAAAAATCCGCCAAAAAATTAGCTACATTTTTTGCATTTGGGTCGAGCGGGCCATCTTGTAAGGCAACGTTGCCAGTCGCGTTTTTCCGCGCCTCCTCGAATAGCTCGCTTGCTATTGGTCGTGGACCAAAAGTCAATACAGACGAAAAATCCGCCAAAAAATTAAATACATTTTTTGCATTTGGGTCGAGCGGCCATCTTGTAAGGCAACGTTGCCATTCGCGTTTTTCCGCGCCTCCTCGAATAGCTCGCTTGCTATTGGTCGTGGACCAAATGTCAATACAGACGAAAAATCCGCCAAAAAATTAGCTACATTTTTTGTATTTGGGTCGAGCGGCCATCTTGTAAGGCAACGTTGCCATTCGCGTTTTTCCGCGCCTCCTCGAATAGCTCGCTTGCTATTGGTCGTGGACCAAAAGTCAATACAGACGAAAAATCCGCCAAAAAATTAGCTACATTTTTTGCATTTGGGTCGAGCGGCCATCTTGTAAGGCAACGTTGCCATTTGCGTTTTTCCGCGCCTCCTCGAATAGCTCGCTTGCTATTGGTCGTGGACCAAAAGTCAATACAGACGAAAAATCCGCCAAAAAATTAGCTACATTTTTTGCATTTGGGTCGAGCGGCCATCTTGTAAGGCAACGTTGCCATTCGCGTTTTTCCGCGCCTCCTCGAATAGCTCGCTTGCTATTTGTCGTGGACCAAAAGTCAATACAGACGAAAAATCCGCCAAAAATTTAGCTACATTTTTTGCATTTGGGTCGAGCGGCCATCTTGTAATGCAACGTTGCCATTTGCGTTTTTCCGCGCCTCCTCGAATAGCTCGCTTGCTGTTGGTCGTGGACCAAAAGTCAATACAGACGAAAAATCCGCCAAAAAATTAGCTACATTTTTTGCATTTGTGTCGAGCTACCATCTTGTAAGGCAACGTTGCCATTTGCGTTTTTCCGCGCCTCCTTGAATAGCTCGCTTGCTATTGGTCGTGGACCAAAAGTCAATACAGACGAAAAATCCGCCAAAAAATTAGCTACATTTTTTGCATTTGGGTCGAGCGGCCATCTTGTAAGGCAACGTTGCCATTCGCGTTTTTCCGCGCCTCCTCGAATAGCTCGCTTGCTATTGGTCGTGGACCAAAAGTCAATACAGACGAAAAATCCGCCAAAAAATTAGCAACATTTTTTGCATTTGGGTCGAGCGGCCATCTTGTAAGGCAACGTTGCCATTCGCGTTTTTCCGCGCCTCCTCGAATAGCTCGCTTGCTATTGGTCGTGGACCAAAAGTCAATACAGACGAAAAATCCGCCAAAAAATTAGCTACATTTTTTGCATTTGGGTCGAGCGGCCATCTTGTAAGGCAACGTTGCCATTCGCGTTTTTCCGCGCCTCCTCGAATAGCTCGCTTGCTATTGGTCGTGGACCAAAAGTCAATATAGACGAAAAATCCGCCAAAAAATTAGCTACATTTTTTGCATTTGGGTCGAGCGGCTATCTTGTAAGGCAACGTTGCCATTCGCGTTTTTCCGCGCCTCCTCAAATAGCTCGCTTGCTATTGGTCGTGGACCAAAAGTCAATACAGACGAAAAATCCGCCAAAAAATTAGCTACATTTTTTGCATTTAGGTCGAGCGGCCATCTTGTAAGGCAACGTTGCCATTCGCGTTTTTCCGCGTCTCCTCGAATAGCTCGCTTGCTATTGGTCGTGGACCAAAAGTCAATACAGACGAAAAATCCGCTAAAAAATTAGCTACATTTTTTGCATTTGGGTCGAGCGGCCATCTTGTAAGGCAACGTTGCCATTCGCGTTTTTCCGCGACTCCTCGAATAGCTCGCTTGCTATTGATCGTGGACCAAAAGTCAATACAGACGAAAAATCCGCCAAAAAATTAGCTACATTTTTTGCATTTGGGTCGAGCGGCTATCTTGTAACTCAACGTTGCCATTCGCGTTTTTCCGCGCCTCCTCGAATAGCTCGCTTGCTATTGGTCGTGGACCAAAAGTCAATACAGACGAAAAATCCGCCAAAAAATTAGCTACATTTTTTGCATTTGGGTCGAGCGGCCATCTTGTAAGGCAACGTTGCCATTCGCGTTTTTCCGCGCCTCCTCGAATAGCTCGCTTGCTATTGGTCGTGGACCAAAAGTCAATACAGACGAAAAATCCGCCAAAAAATTAGCTACAATTTTTGCATTTGGGTCGAGCGGCCATCTTGTAAGGCAACGTTGCCATTCGCGTTTTTCCGCGCCTCCTCGAATAGCTCGCTTGCTATTGGTCGTGGACCAAAAGTCAATACAGACGAAAAATTCGCCAAAAAATTAGCTACTTTTTTTGCATTTGAGTCGAGCGGCCATCTTGTAAGGCAACGTTGCTATTCGCGTTTTTCCGCGCCTCCTCGAATAGCTTGCTTGCTATTGGTCGTGGACCAAAAGTCAATACAGACGAAAAATCCGCCAAAAAATTAGCTACATTTTTTGCATTTGGGTCAAGCGGCCATCTTGTAAGGCAACGTTGCCATTCGCGTTTTTCCGCGCCTCCTCGAATAGCTCGCTTGCTATTGGTCGTGGACCAAAAGTCAATACAGACGAAAAATCCGCCAAAAAATTAGCTACATTTTTTGCGTTTGAGTCGAGCGGCCATCTTGTAAGGCAACGTTGCCAGTCGCGTTTTTCCGCGCCTCCTCGAATAGCTTGCTTGCTATTGGTCGTGGACCAAAAGTCAATACAGACGAAAAATCCGCCAAAAAATTAGCTACATTTTTTGCATTTGGGTCGAGCGGCCATCTTGTAAGGCAACGTTGCTATTCGCGTTTTTCCGCGCCTCCTCGAATAGCTCGCTTGCTATTGGTCGTGGCCCAAAAGTCAATACAGACGAAAAATCCGCCAAAAAATTAGCTACATTTTTTGCATTTGGGTCGAGCGGCCATCTTGTAAGGCAACGTTGCCATTCGCGTTTTTCCGCGCCTCCTCGAATAGCTCGCTTGCTATTGGTCGTGGACCAAAAGTCAATATAGACGAAAAATCCGCCAAAAAATTAGCTACATTTTTTGCGTTTGGGTCGAGCGGCCATCTTATAAGGCAACGTTGCCATTCGCGTTTTTCCGCGCCTCCTCGAATAGCTCGCTTGCTATTGGTCGTGGACCAAAAGTCAATACAGACGAAAAATCCGCCAAAAAATTAGCTACATTTTTTGCATTTGGGTCGAGCGGCCATCTTGTAAGGCAACGTTGCCATTCGCGTTTTTCCGCGCCTCCTCGAATAGCTCGCTTGCTATTGGTCGTGGACCAAAAGTCAATACAGACGAAAAATCCGCCAAAAAATTAGCTACATTTTTTGCATTTGGGTCGAGCGGCCATCTTGTAAGGCAACGTTGCTATTCGCGTTTTTCCGCGCCTCCTCGAATAGCTCGCTTGCTATTGGTCGTGGACCAAAAGTCAATACAGACGAAAAATCCGCCAAAAAATTAGCTACATTTTTTGCATTTGGGTCGAGCGGCCATCTTGTAAGGCAACGTTGCCATTCGCGTTTTTCCGCGCCTCCTCGAATAGCTCGCTTGCTATTGGTCGTGGACCAAAAGTCAATATAGACGAAAAATCCGCCAAAAAATTAGCTACATTTTTTGCGTTTGGGTCGAGCGGCCATCTTATAAGGCAACGTTGCCATTCGCGTTTTTCCGCGCCTCCTCGAATAGCTCGCTTGCTATTGGTCGTGGACCAAAAGTCAATACAGACGAAAAATCCGCCAAAAAATTAGCTACATTTTTTGCATTTGGGTCGAGCGGCCATCTTGTAAGGCAACGTTGCCATTCGCGTTTTTCCGCGCCTCCTCGAATAGCTCGCTTGCTATTGGTCGTGGACCAAAAGTCAATACAGACGAAAAATCCGCCAAAAAATTAGCTACATTTTTTGCATTTGGGTCGAGCGGCCATCTTGTAAGGCAACGTTGCCATTCGCGTTTTTCCGCGCCTCCTCGAATAGCTCGCTTGCTATTAGTCGTGGACCAAAAGTCAATATAGACGAAAAATCCGCCAAAAAATTAGCTACATTTTTTGCATTTGGGTCGAGCGGCTATCTTGTAAGGCAACGTTGCCATTCGCGTTTTTCCGCGCCTCCTCAAATAGCTCGCTTGCTATTGGTCGTGGACCAAAAGTCAATACAGACGAAAAATCCGCCAAAAAATTAGCTACATTTTTTGCATTTGGGTCGAGCGGCCATCTTGTAAGGCAACGTTGCCATTCGCGTTTTTCCGCGCCTCTTCGAATAGCTCGCTTGCTATTGGTCGTGGACCAAAAGTCAATACAGACGAAAAATCCGCTAAAAAATTAGCTACATTTTTTGCATTTGGGTCGAGCGGCCATCTTGTAAGGCAACGTTGCCATTCGCGTTTTTCCGCGCCTCCTCGAATAGCTCGCTTGCTATTGATCGTGGACCAAAAGTCAATACAGACGAAAAATCCGCCAAAAAATAAGCTACATTTTTTGCATTTGGGTCGAGCGGCTATCTTGTAAGGCAACGTTGCCATTCGCGTTTTTCCGCGCCTCCTCGAATAGCTCGCTTGCTATTGGTCGTGGACCAAAAGTCAATACAGACGAAAAATCCGCCAAAAAATTAGCTACATTTTTTGCATTTGGGTCGAGCGGCCATCTTGTAAGGCAACGTTGCCATTTGCGTTTTTCCGCGCCTCCTCGAATAGCTCGCTTGCTATTGGTCGTGGACCAAAAGTCAATACAGACGAAAAATCCGCCAAAAAATTAGCTACATTTTTTGCATTTGGGTCGAGCGGCCATCTTGTAAGGCAACGTTGCCATTCGCGTATTTCCGCGCCTCCTCGAATAGCTCGCTTGCTATTGGTCGTGGACCAAAAGTCAATACAGACGAAAAATCCGCCAAAAAATTAGCTACATTTTTTGCATTTGGGTCGAGCGGCCATCTTGTAAGGCAACGTTGCCATTCCCGTTTTTCCGCGCCTCTTCGAATAGCTCGCTTGCTATTGGTCGTGGACCAAAAGTCAATACAGACGAAAAATCCACCAAAAAATTAGCTACATTTTTTGCATTTGGGTCGAGCGGCCATCTTGTAAGGCAACGTTGCCATTCGCGTTTTTCCGCGCCTCCTCGAATAGCTCGCTTGCTATTGGTCGTGGACCAAAAGTCAAAACAGACGAAAAATCCGCCAAAAAATTAGCTACATTTTTTGCATTTGGGTCGAGCGGCCATCTTGTAAGGCAACGTTGCCATTCGCGTTTTTCCGCGCCTCCTCGAATAGCTCGCTTGCTATTGGTCGTGGACCAAAAGTCAACAAAGACGAAAAATCCGCCAAAAAATTAGCTACATTTTTTGCATTTGGGTCGAACGGCCCTCTTGTAAGGCAACGTTGCCATTCGCGTTTTTCCGCGCCTCCTCGAATAGCTCGCTTGCTATTGGACGTGGACCAAAAGTCAATAAAGACGAAAAATCCGCCAAAAAATTAGCTACATTTTTTGCATTTGGGTCGAGCGGCCATCTTGTAAGGCAACGTTGCTATTCGCGTTTTTCCGCGCCTCCTCGAATAGCTCGCTTGCTATTGGTCGTGGACCAAAAGTCAATAAAGACGAAAAATTGGTCGTGGACCAAAAGTCAATACAGACGAAAAATCCGCCAAAAAATTAGCTACATTTTTTGCATTTGGGTCGAGCGGCCATCTTGTAAGGCAACGTTGCCATTCGCGTTTTTCCGCGCCTCCTCGAATAGCTCGCTTGCTATTGGTCGTGGACCAAAAGTCAATAAAGACGAAAAATCCGCCAAAAAATTAGCTACATTTTTTGCATTTGGGTCGAGCGGCCATCTTGTAAGGCAACGTTGCCATTCGCGTTTTTCCGCGCCTCCTCGAATAGCTCGCTTGCTATTGGTCGTGGACCAAAAGTCAATACAGACGAAAAATCCGCCAAAAAATTAGCTACATTTTTTGCATTTGGGTCGAGCGGCCATCTTGTAAGGCAACGTTGCCATTCGCGTTTTTCCGCGTCTCCTCGAATAGCTCGCTTGGTATTGGTCGTGGACCAAAAGTCAATACAGACGAAAAATCCGCCAAAAATTAGCTACATTTTTTGCCTTTGGGTCGAGCGGCCATCTTGTAAGGCAACGTTGCCATTCGCGTTTTTCCGCGCCTCCTCGAATAGCTCGCTTGCTATTGGTCGTGGACCAAAAGTCAATACAGACGAAAAATCCGTCAAAAAATTAGCTACATTTTTTAAATTTGGGTCGAGCGGCCATCTTGTAAGGCAACGTTGCCATTCGCGTTTTTCCGCGCCTCCTCGAATAGCTCGCTTGCTATTGGTCGTGGACCAAAAGTCAATACAGACGAAAAATCCGCCAAAAAATTAGCTACATTTTTTGCTTTTGGGTCGAGCGGTCATCTTGTAAGGCAACGTTGCCATTCGCGTTTTTCCGCGCCTCCTCGAATAGCTCGCTTGCTATTGGTCGTGGACCAAAAGTCAATACAGACGAAAAATCCGCCAAAAAATTAGCTACATTTTTTGCATTTGGGTCGAGCGGCCATCTTGTAAGGCAACGTTGCCATTTGCGTTTTTCCGCGCCTCCTCGAATAGCTCGCTTGCTATTGGTCGTGGACCAAAAGTCAATACAGACGAAAAATCCGCCAAAAAATTAGCTACATTTTTTGCATTTGGGTCGAGCGGCCATCTTGTAAGGCAACGTTGCCAGTCGCGTTTTTCCGCGCCTCCTCGAATAGCTCGCTTGTTATTGGTCGTGGACCAAAAGTCAATACAGACGAAAAATCCGTCAAAAAATTAGCTACATTTTTTGCGTTTGGGTCGAGCGGCCATCTTGTAAGGCAACGTTGCCATTTGCGTTTTTCTGCGCCTCCTCGAATAGCTCGCTTGCTATTGGTCGTGGACCAAAAGTCAATACAGACGAACAATCCGCCAAAAAATTAGCTACATTTTTTGCATTTGGGTCGAGCGGCCATCTTGTAAGGCAACGTTGCCATTCGCGTTTTTCCGCGCCTCCTCAAATAGCTTGCTTGCTATTGGTCGTGGACCAAAAGTCAATACAGACGAAAAATCCGCCAAAAAATTAGCTACATTTTTTGCATTTGGGTCGAGCGGCCATCTTGTAAGGCAACGTTGCCATTTGCGTTTTTTCGCGCCTCCTTGAATAGCTCGCTTGCTATTGATCGTGGACCAAAAGTCAATACAGACGAAAAATCCGCCAAAAAATTAGCTACATTTTTTGCATTTGGGTCGAGCGGCCATCTTGTAAGGCAACGTTGCCATTCGCGTTTTTCCGCGCCTCCTCAAATAGCTCGCTTGCTATTGGTCGTGGACCAAAAGTCAATACAGACGAAAAATCCGCAAAAAAATTAGCTACATTTTTTGCATTTGGGTCGAGCGGCCATCTTGTAAGGCAACGTTGCCATTCGCGTTTTTCCGCGCCTCCTCGAATAGCTCGCTTGCTATTGGTGGTGGACCAAAAGTCAATACAGACGAAAAATCCACCAAAAAATTAGCTACATTTTTTGCATTTGGGTCGAGCGGCCATCTTGTAAGGCAACGTTGCCATTCGCGTTTTTCCGCGCCTCCTCGAATATCTTGCTTGCTATTGGTCGTGGACCAAAAGTCAATACAGACGAAAAATCCGCCAAAAAATTAGCTACATTTTTTGCGTTTGGGTCGAGCGGCCATCTTGTAAGGCAACGTTGCCATTCGCGTTTTTCCGCGCCTTTTTGAATAGCTTGCTTGCTATTGGTCGTGGACCAAAAGTCAATACAGACGAAAAATCCGCCAAAAAATTAGCTACATTTTTTGCATTTGGGTCAAGCGGCCATCTTGTAAGGCAACGTTGCCATTTGCGTTTTTCCGCGCCTCCTCGAATAGCTCGCTTGCTATTGGTCGTGGACCAAAAGTCAATACAGACGAAAAATCCGCCAAAAAATTAGCTACATTTTTTGCATTTGGGTCGAGCGGCCATCTTGTAAGGCAACGTTGCCATTCGCGTTTTTCCGCGCCTCCTCGAATAGCTCGCTTGCTATTGGTCGTGGACCAAAAGTCAATACAGACGAAAAATCCGCCAAAAAATTAGCTACATTTTTTGCGTTTGGGTCGAGCGGCCATCTTGTAAGGCAACGTTGCCATTCGCGTTTTTCCGCGCCTCCTTGAATAGCTCGCTTGCTATTGGTCGTGGACCAAAAGTCAATACAGACGAAAAATCCGCCAAAAAATTAGCTACATTTTTTGCATTTGGGTCGAGCGGCCATCTTGTAAGGCAACGTTGCCATTCGCGTTTTTCCGCGCCTTCTCAAATAGCTCGCTTGCTATTGGTCGTGGACCAAAAGTCAATACAGACGAAAAATCCGCCAAAAAAATAGCTACATTTTTTGCATTTGGGTCGAGCGGCCATCTTGTAAGGCAACGTTGCCATTCGCGTTTTTCCGCGCCTCCTCGAATAGCTCGCTTGCTATTGGTCGTGGACGAAAAGTCAATACAGACGAAAAATCCGCCAAAAAATTAGCTACATTTTTTGCATTTGGGTCGAGCGGCCATCTTGTAAGGTAACGTTGCCATTCGCGTTTTTCCGCGCCTCCTCGAATAGCTCGCTTGCTATTGGTCGTGGACCAAAAGTCAATACAGACGAAAAATCCGCCAAAAAATTAGCTACATTTTTTGCATTTGGGTCGAGCGGCCATCTTGTAAGGCAACGTTGCCATTCGCGTTTTTCCGCGCCTCCTCGAATAGCTCGCTTGCTATTGGTCGTGGACCAAAAGTCAATACAGACGAAAAATCCGCCAAAAAATTAGCTACATTTTTTGCATTTGGGTCAAGCGGCCATCTTGTAAGGCAACGTTGCCATTCGCGTTTTTCCGCGCCTTCTCGAATAGCTCGCTTGCTATTGGTCGTGGACCAAAAGTCAATACAGACGAAAAATCCGCCAAAAAATTAGCTACATTTTTTGCATTTGGGTCGAGCAGCCATCTTGTAAGGCAACGTTGCCATTCGCGTTTTTCCGCGCCTCCTCGAATAGCTCGCTTGGTATTGGTCGTGGACCAAAAGTCAATACAGACGAAAAATCCGCCAAAAATTAGCTACATTTTTTGCCTTTGGGTCGAGCGGCCATCTTGTAAGGCAACGTTGCCATTCGCGTTTTTCCGCGCCTCCTCGAATAGCTCGCTTGCTATTGGTCGTGGACCAAAAGTCAATACAGACGAAAAATCCGCCAAAAATTAGCTACATTTTTTGCCTTTGGGTCGAGCGGCCATCTTGTAAGGCAACGTTGCCATTCGCGTTTTTCCGCGCCTCCTCGAATAGCTCGCTTGCTATTGGTCGTGGACCAAAAGTCAATACAGACGAAAAATCCGTCAAAAAATTAGCTACATTTTTTAAATTTGGGTCGAGCGGCCATCTTGTAAGGCAACGTTGCCATTCGCGTTTTTCCGCGCCTCCTCGAATAGCTCGCTTGCTATTGGTCGTGGACCAAAAGTCAATACAGACGAAAAATCCGCCAAAAAATTAGCTACATTTTTTGCTTTTGGGTCGAGCGGTCATCTTGTAAGGCAACGTTGCCATTCGCGTTTTTCCGCGCCTCCTCGAATAGCTCGCTTGCTATTGGTCGTGGACCAAAAGTCAATACAGACGAAAAATCCGCCAAAAAATTAGCTACATTTTTTGCATTTGGGTCGAGCGGCCATCTTGTAAGGCAACGTTGCCATTTGCGTTTTTCCGCGCCTCCTCGAATAGCTCGCTTGCTATTGGTCGTGGACCAAAAGTCAATACAGACGAAAAATCCGCCAAAAAATTAGCTACATTTTTTGCATTTGGGTCGAGCGGCCATCTTGTAAGGCAACGTTGCCAGTCGCGTTTTTCCGCGCCTCCTCGAATAGCTCGCTTGTTATTGGTCGTGGACCAAAAGTCAATACAGACGAAAAATCCGTCAAAAAATTAGCTACATTTTTTGCGTTTGGGTCGAGCGGCCATCTTGTAAGGCAACGTTGCCATTTGCGTTTTTCTGCGCCTCCTCGAATAGCTCGCTTGCTATTGGTCGTGGACCAAAAGTCAATACAGACGAACAATCCGCCAAAAAATTAGCTACATTTTTTGCATTTGGGTCGAGCGGCCATCTTGTAAGGCAACGTTGCCATTCGCGTTTTTCCGCGCCTCCTCAAATAGCTTGCTTGCTATTGGTCGTGGACCAAAAGTCAATACAGACGAAAAATCCGCCAAAAAATTAGCTACATTTTTTGCATTTGGGTCGAGCGGCCATCTTGTAAGGCAACGTTGCCATTCGCGTTTTTTCGCGCCTCCTTGAATAGCTCGCTTGCTATTGATCGTGGACCAAAAGTCAATACAGACGAAAAATCCGCCAAAAAATTAGCTACATTTTTTGCATTTGGGTCGAGCGGCCATCTTGTAAGGCAACGTTGCCATTCGCGTTTTTCCGCGCCTCCTCAAATAGCTCGCTTGCTATTGGTCGTGGACCAAAAGTCAATACAGACGAAAAATCCGCAAAAAAATTAGCTACATTTTTTGCATTTGGGTCGAGCGGCCATCTTGTAAGGCAACGTTGCCATTCGCGTTTTTCCGCGCCTCCTCGAATAGCTCGCTTGCTATTGGTGGTGGACCAAAAGTCAATACAGACGAAAAATCCGCCAAAAAATTAGCTACATTTTTTGCATTTGGGTCGAGCGGCCATCTTGTAAGGCAACGTTGCCATTCGCGTTTTTCCGCGCCTCCTCGAATATCTTGCTTGCTATTGGTCGTGGACCAAAAGTCAATACAGACGAAAAATCCGCCAAAAAATTAGCTACATTTTTTGCGTTTGGGTCGAGCGGCCATCTTGTAAGGCAACGTTGCCATTCGCGTTTTTCCGCGCCTTTTCGAATAGCTTGCTTGCTATTGGTCGTGGACCAAAAGTCAATACAGACGAAAAATCCGCCAAAAAATTAGCTACATTTTTTGCATTTGGGTCAAGCGGCCATCTTGTAAGGCAACGTTGCCATTTGCGTTTTTCCGCGCCTCCTCGAATAGCTCGCTTGCTATTGGTCGTGGACCAAAAGTCAATACAGACGAAAAATCCGCCAAAAAATTAGCTACATTTTTTGCATTTGGGTCGAGCGGCCATCTTGTAAGGCAACGTTGCCATTCGCGTTTTTCCGCGCCTCCTCGAATAGCTCGCTTGCTATTGGTCGTGGACCAAAAGTCAATACAGACGAAAAATCCGCCAAAAAATTAGCTACATTTTTTGCGTTTGGGTCGAGCGGCCATCTTGTAAGGCAACGTTGCCATTCGCGTTTTTCCGCGCCTCCTTGAATAGCTCGCTTGCTATTGGTCGTGGACCAAAAGTCAATACAGACGAAAAATCCGCCAAAAAATTAGCTACATTTTTTGCATTTGGGTCGAGCGGCCATCTTGTAAGGCAACGTTGCCATTCGCGTTTTTCCGCGCCTCCTCAAATAGCTCGCTTGCTATTGGTCGTGGACCAAAAGTCAATACAGACGAAAAATCCGCCAAAAAAATAGCTACATTTTTTGCATTTGGGTCGAGCGGCCATCTTGTAAGGCAACGTTGCCATTCGCGTTTTTCCGCGCCTCCTCGAATAGCTCGCTTGCTATTGGTCGTGGACGAAAAGTCAATACAGACGAAAAATCCGCCAAAAAATTAGCTACATTTTTTGCATTTGGGTCGAGCGGCCATCTTGTAAGGTAACGTTGCCATTCGCGTTTTTCCGCGCCTCCTCGAATAGCTCGCTTGCTATTGGTCGTGGACCAAAAGTCAATACAGACGAAAAATCCGCCAAAAAATTAGCTACATTTTTTGCATTTGGGTCGAGCGGCCATCTTGTAAGGCAACGTTGCCATTCGCGTTTTTCCGCGCCTCCTCGAATAGCTCGCTTGCTATTGGTCGTGGACCAAAAGTCAATACAGACGAAAAATCCGCCAAAAAATTAGCTACATTTTTTGCATTTGGGTCAAGCGGCCATCTTGTAAGGCAACGTTGCCATTCGCGTTTTTCCGCGCCTTCTCGAATAGCTCGCTTGCTATTGGTCGTGGACCAAAAGTCAATACAGACGAAAAATCCGCCAAAAAATTAGCTACATTTTTTGCATTTGGGTCGAGCAGCCATCTTGTAAGGCAACGTTGCCATTCGCGTTTTTCCGCGCCTCCTCGAATAGCTCGCTTGCTATTGGTCGTGGACCAAAAGTCAATAAAGACGAAAAATCCGCCAAAAAATTAGCTACATTTTTTGCAATTGGGTCGAGCGGCCATCTTGTAAGTTTGTTTTCCGCCATCTTGGACGCCATCTTGGACACCATCTTGGACACCATTTTGGCCGCCATTTTGTTTTCCGCCATCTTGTCCGCCATTTTGTTTTTCGCCATCTTGTCCGCCATTTTGGACGCTATCTTAGACACCATCTTAGACACCATCTTGGCCGCCATTTTGTTTTCTGCCATCTTGGACGTTATCTTGGACGCCATCTTGGACGCCATCTTGGACGCCATTTTGAACACCATCTTGGCCGCCATTTTGTATTTTGCCATCTTGTCCGCCATTTTGTTATTCGCCATCTTGGTTGCCATTTTGTTTTTCACCATCTTGGACGCCATTTTGTACGTTATTTTGGCCGCCATTTTGTTTTTTGCCATATTGGACGCTATTTTGTTTTCCACTATCTTGGACGCCATCTTGGCCGCCATTTTGTTTTTGACCATTTTGGCCACCATTTTGTTTTTCATCATCTTGGCCGCCATTTTGTTTTCCGCCATCATGGACGCTATCTTGGACACCATCTTAGAGGCCATTTTGTTTTCCGCCATCTTGGACGCCATCTTGGACACCATCTTGGACGCCATTTTGGACGCCATTTTGGCCGCCATTTTGTTTTCCGCCATCTTGGACACCATCTTAGACGCTATTTTGGCCGCCATCTTGGCCGTTATTTTACCTGCCATTTTGTTTTCCACCATCTTGGACGCTATCTTGGACACTATTTTGGACGCCATTTTGTTTTCCGCCATCTTGGACGCCATCTTAGACATCATCTTAGATGCCATTTTGTTTTCCACCATCTTGGCTGCCATCATGGCCGCCATCTTGGCTGCCATTTTGTTTTCCGCCATCTTGGACGCCATCTTGGACACCATCTTACATGCAATTCTGTTTTCCACCATCTTAGCCTCCATCTTGGCCGCCATCTTTTTTTGCCATTTTGTTTTCCGCCATCTTGGACACCATCTTACATGCCATTCTGTTTTCCACCATCTTAGCCTCCATCTTGGCCGCCATCTTGGCTGCCATTTTGTTTTCCGCCATCTTGGACGCCATCTTGGCCGCTATTTTGTTTTCCACCATCTTTGTTTTTCATCATCTTGGCGGCCATCTTGGTTGCCATTTAGTTTTCCGCTATCTTGGCCGCCATTTAGTTTTTCGCCATCTTGGCCGCCGTTTTGATTTCCGCTATCTTAGCCGCTATTTTGTTTTGCACCATCTTGGCCGCCATTTTGTTTTCCTCCATCTTGGCCGACGTCTTGTCCGCCATTTTGTTATTTGCCATCTTGGCCGCCATTTTGTTTTTTGCCATTTTGTTTTCTGCAATCTTGGCCACCCTTTTGTATTTCGCCATCTTGGCCGCCATTTTGTTTTCTTCTATCTTAGCCGCCATTTTGTTTCCCACCATCTTGGCCGCCATGTTGTTTTCCGCCATCTTGGCCGACATCTTGTCCGTTATTTTGTTTTCTGACATCTTGGCCGACATCTTGTCCGCCATTTTGTTTTCCGCCATCTTGGCCGCCATTTTGTTTTCCGCTATTTTGTTTTCCAATATTTTGGACGCCATCTTGGACACTATCTTGGACGCCATTTTGTTTTCCGCTATCTTGAACGCCATCTTGGACACCTTCTTGGACGCCATCTTGGGCAGCATCTTGGACGCCATCTTAGCCGCCATTTTGTTTTCCACCATCTTGGCCGCCATTTTGTTTTTTGTTTTCTTAGACGCCATCTTGGACACCATCTTGGACGCCATCTTGGCCGCCATTAACCTAACCTTAAAATCAATAAAACCTTAAAAACCTTAAACCTACCCTACCCTAACCTTAAAAATCTATTAAAAACAAAATAAAAACCATCAACAACCTTTAACTAACCTAACCTAACCTTAAAACCATTAAAACCTTAAAAACTTTAAACTTAACTTTAAAAAACCATTAAAAACCCAATAAAAACTATTAAAAACCTTTCACCTAACCTAACTTTACCTTTAAACCATTAAAACCTTAAAAACTTAAAACCTACCTTAACCTAACCTTAAAATTCTATTAAAATTCCAATAAAAATTAAAAAACCTTTAACCTAACCTAACCTAACCTTAAAACCTTAAAAACCTTAAACCTACTGTAACCTAACCTTAAAAAACCATTAAAACCATAATAAAATCCATTAAAAACCTTTAACCTAACCTAACCTTAAAACTATTAAAACCTCAAAAACCTTAAACCTACCCTAACCTCACTTTAAAAAACCTTCAAAAACCCAATAAAAACCATTAAAAACCTTTAACCAAACTTAACCTAACCATAAAACCTTAAAAACCTTAAACCTACTCTAACCTATCTTTAAAATACCATCAAAAACCCAATAAAAACCATTAAAAACCTATAACCTAACCTAGCCTAACCATTAAAAACCTTTAACCTAACGTAACCTAACCTTAAATCCTTAAATCTACGTAACCTAACCTTAAAAAAAACCATTAAAAACCCAATAAAAACCATTAAAAGCCTATATCCTAACCTAACCTAACCTTAAAACCATTAAAACCTTAAAAACCTTAAACCTACCCTAACCTAACTTTAAAAAACTTTAAAAAACCCAATAAAAACCATTAAAAACCTTTAACCTAACTTAACCTAACCTTAAAACCATTAAAACCTTAAAAACCTTAAAAACCTTAAACCTACCCTAACCTAACTTTAAAACACCATCAAAAACCCATAAAAAACCATAAAAAACCTTTAACCTAACCTAACCTAAAAAATTAAAAACCTTTAACTTAACGTAACCTAACCTTAATACCTTAAACCTACGTAACCTAACCTTAAAAAAATCCATTAAAAACACAATAAAAACTATTAAAAACCTTTATTCTAACCTAACCTAGCCTTGAAACTATTAAAACCTTAATAACCTTAAACCTACCCTAACCTAATCTTAAAATACAATTAAAAACCAATAAAAACCATTAAAAACCTTTAACCTAACCTTAAAAACCTTAAACCTACTCTAAGCTAACCTTAAAAAACCTTTAAAACCTTAATAAAAACCAATAAAAACTTTTAACCTAATCTAACCTAACCTTAAAACCATTAAAACCTTAGAAACTTCAAACCTACCCTAACCTAACCTTAAAAAACCATTAAAAACCTAATAAAAACCATTAAAAACTTTTAACCTAATCTAACCTAACCTGAAAACCATTAAAACCTTAAAAACCTTAAACCTACTTTAACCTAACCTTAAAATCCATTAAAAACCCAATAAAAACCATTAAAAGCTTCTACCTAACCCAACCTTACCTTAAAATCTTTAAAACCTTAAACCTACCCTAACCTAAGTTTAAAAAACCAATAAAAACCCAATAAAAACGAATAAAAACCTTTAACCTAACCTAACCTTAAAACCAATAATACTTTAAAAACCCTAAACCTATCCTAGCCTAACCTTAAAAAACCATTAAAAACCCAATAAAAACCATTAAAAACCTTTAACCTAACCTAACCTTAAAAACCTTAAATCTACCCTAACCTAAACTTAAAAAACATTAAAAACTCAATAAAAACCATTTAAAACCTTTAACCTAACCTAACCTAACCTTAAAACCATTAAAACCTTAAGAACCTTAAACCTACCCTAACCTAACCTTAAAAAACCATTAAAAACCCAATAAAAACCATTAAAAACTTTTCTTTTTTAAGGTTTGGGCCTTGGTTAAGTTTGAGCTTTAAGCTTTGGCCAAGTTTGAGTTTTGAGCTTTGGTGAGGTTTGAGCTTTGGTGAGGTTTGAGCTTTGGTGAGGTTTGAGCTTTGGTGAGGTTTGAGCTTTGGTTAGGTTTGAGCTTTGAACTTTGGTTAGGTTTGATCTTTGAGCTTTGGTTGTGTTAGGTTTAAGCTTCGAGCTTTGGTTGGGTTAGGTTTGAGCTTTGAGCTTTGGTTAGGCCTGAGTTTTTGAGCTTTAAACTTTGGTTAGGTCTGAGCTTTGGTTAGATTTAAACTTTGAGTTTTGAGCTTTGGCTAGGTTTAAGCGTTAGTTAGGTTTGAGCTTTGGTTAGGTTTG